>OV277708.1:1255000-2505000 GCA_922987775.1 Agonopterix subpropinquella | reverse complement strand
CTGGGTATAAGCTTGACCACGAAACTCAACTTCGGCGCTGACATCGAGTCTAAGGCTCAAACTGCGGCCAAAAAGCTGGGCATCTTAAACAAGGTGAAGCGGTACTTCACTCCTGGACAGCTCTTAGTATTGTATAAAGCTCAGGTCCGATCATGTATGGAGTACTGCTGCCACCTGTGGGATGGCTCAGCCAAGTATCAACTTGCCGCACTCGACTCGGTTGAACGCAGAGCCAGGAGGCTCATTGGCGATAGTAAGCTGGTGGAGGCCAAGCTTCATAGCCTAGCCCACCGCCGCAGAGTGGCCTGCTTGTCGGTCTTCTACAGATTGTACTTCGGTGAGTGTGCCCTTGAGCTGCATGGGCTCATCCCACCTTCCCCTTTCTACTATCGGACTTCCAGACGCACCGCGGGATATCACCCCTTCTTGGTTGACATCCCACATATCCGCACCAAGCGCCTTTCTGAATCTTTTATAATGCGCACAGCCAAGGAGTGGAATGCCTTCCCTGCATCAGTATTTCCGAGTACTTACAACCCGAATTCCTTTAAAGTACGAGTGAATAGGCATCTTCTGGGTAAACTCGCTACATCTACGACCCCATCTTCGTCCTGAGGACTGGATTGAGGTCAAGAGCAAACCCATAGTTAATAACCCATAATTAAAAAAAAAAAAAATACTAAATGCAATCAGCTGATCGAAATTTGCTAATTTCCTATAGGCTTCTTAGGGAAAGTTGTTCAGTATCATGGGTACAATCACCCCTTAAAGTAATGTAACTGTTTACCCTAACACCCTGTATAAGAGAAGAGTGCAAGGTGGTGTATATTTTCTTTGACGTGGGCTCGTGGATGTCATGACTAGGGTTGCCAACCCTACGATATAATATAGTATCCTACTATATTAGAGGCCCTACTACTATAATTCTGAGAAAAATATATAGTAGGCAAAACTACTATATTTTGATGAGCAAATCATTTATAGAGAATTTAAATATATTGGTACTTAGGTCCAATAAAAATGACCAATAACTTAACATTATTTTAACAATTTTCTTTCTCTTCATCACATTTGTTCCATAAACAATTTTCTACTAAATATATACTTACTACTGAAAAGTGACAACAAGTTTTCCTAAAGTCAGATTTATCAATTTTTTTATTTCTGTTCGATACATCCAGCAAATTCTGCATTATTTTCTATAACGAATACGAAATGATTGTTCCTGGTATTCAAACCAAAAAGTAGCAAAAAAATATCTCTTTGAAAAAATTTTAAGTAACAAATTAAAAAAATACTATATTTTTTCTTATTTTTCCCCGATCTATATATTTTTTCGGGCACTAAGGCTCAAAATACCGACTATGTTTGGTCTATAATAAGTTGGCAACCCTAGTCATGACCTGGAGCGGCAACAAAATGAGTTTAAGGCAACTTAAACTTTATGAAAGCGAAAAGGCTTGAAGGAAGCATTTCCATACACAGAAATAGCATTACGTATAATATTAATGTGCACTTCAGAGACAAATTGCAGAGCAGAAAGTTCGCTTTACTTACTCGAAAGAATAAAGAAAAACCGGCCATGTGCGAGTCGGACTCGGGCGCGGAGGGCTCCGTACCACCATACCATATTACAAAAAAAATGTTTGCTCCGATCACGGGGTTAGAAATGGAAAGTAGCGCTTTTTCTTCGGAGACGGCTGTCGCCACTTGTCTTCCCGCTCACGCTGCTACAACTACTTATGCCTTCTCGCTCCCACCACGCCGCGCGCCTTACGGTGTTATGCAAATCATTGCATAACCGTATGGCACGCGTTTCACGCCTACTTTGCACTTCTCACACCTCTCATTATGTTCTGTGGCTCCGATACCCAAGCGCGAGCCGGACACACTTGGCCAGTTTTTATTATTTGTTGTTTTAGCGTAGCATACAAGCGCAATTATTATTTGTTGTTTTAGCGTAGCATACAAGCATACAAGCGTCAAACTTGGTTTGAATATTGTGCAGTGTGCACAATATTCAAACCAAGTTTGACGCTTGTATGTATGTATCACCGTTTTTACGATAGAGCTAAAACAAGTAATGTTGAAAAAAAATACGTTTCTTTTGTGTATCCCTTATTTTTTTCATTTAGTCTTTTTTTATTTGTCAAAAATGCTCCAAAAAACGGGTATTCTGTAAAAAATTTAACTGTCTAGCTATTATACTTAGTTCAAAAGATACTGGCCCTTTACAGGTAGGAGTAGGACATACGGACGGACAGCGTAGGCTTATGAATAGGGTTGGCACCCTTCGGCTACCTACGGAACCCCAAAAATGATTATAATACGTTCCTACGGTGATATAAATTGTGCATGTGCATGTTGGAGGGAAAGTACCCTTAATATTTATGATGGCAAATTTTACTGAAAGGAAACATTCCTTTATTTTCAAAAATAATTAAAACTGCATTTAAAGATTTTTGAAAAATCATCTGCTTGAGCCGGGAATCGAACCGGTGAAATGTAAAAAAAAAACAACCTGTATTTTTATGATACCAACCGAAAGAGTCATTCATAAGGATCAATTTTTTTAATCAACATAGTATCTTAAATTAAAGAAAGACCCAGAAAAAAATATTTTTTTTTGTTAAACTTACTATCTAAAGAAAATACTTTTAAGTATTTTCCAATAAATAATAATACTTTAAAGTAAAGACCAAGAAAAAATTATTTTTTCATTGTTAAATTTACTCACTATCTAAAGAAAATACTTTAAAGTATTTTCTTTAGATATAGTAGTTTAGCAATGGAGCGCAGCATTCTAGGTGTTAAGCGAACCGACCGGGTTAGAAACACCACGTTGCGCTCCAAAACTCAAATAGCCGACATCGGAGAGAAAAGCGCCAAACTTAAATGGGAGTGGGCCGGTCACGTCTGTCGGATGCATCCTGAGAGATGGGCAAAAATCATCATGCCCTGGATCCCCGAAAACGGTCGGCGGCGTCCAGGTCGACCCAGGAAAAGATGGCGTGATGACCTGGACAAATTTGACAACCAATGGCCAGAGATTGCCCAAAACAGGAACGAGTGGAAGAGCAGGGGAGAGGCCTTTGCCCAGCAGTGGGATGAAATAGGCTAATAAAAAAAAAAAAAAAAAAAGTAAGTTTAACAATAAAAAAATAATTTTTTTTTGGTCTCTGACCAATGACTCTTTCGGTTGGCATCATAAAATACAGGATGTTCTTTTTTCACATTTCACCAGTTCAATTCCCGGCTCAAGCAGATGATTTTTCAAAAACCTTTAAATGCAGTTTTAATTATTTCTGAAAATAAAGGAATGTTTCCTTTCAGTAAAATTTGCCATCATATTCAATCAATCAATCATATCAATTAAGGGTACTTTCCCTCCAACCACGGCCTTTTTTTTCCATCCTGTATAAGTAGAGGGTAATATTTCATTATAAGTAAGGTCGGGAAGGTGGTCACGTTATGTTAAAGTTAGCAATGTACGTAGATACTCAACATACCTCTGGGGACTTTGTTCCAAAATCACGTGCTATTTATTACGTGTGGTCTCGTGAGATAAAACCCTTATTTAGAAATCTTTTGTTCATTTTCTATTCTGTTACTATTGTCCTCTCTAATAAATAGTAATTAAGCAAACATTTTAGAAGAGCTAGGGCTGGCGCATCACCCCTGGCAATGTATAAAGAAGAATGGCAGATTTGGACCCAGCCATTTCTACGAAAACTAAAAGTTCTTCAGGACGGCAGTCATAATATAAACAGAAAAAATTTATGCATTTTTAAAAAAACTTCCACATCTCCAGAAGTCCGTATTCAAAAGTAGAAATTACTAGTAAAATAGACAAATCATCCAAAAGGCAAAAGGTAAAACGCAACCACGACAGCTATTTTCGTCTAATATTATCATTGAGGTATTTTTTGGTCGGAATGTATTTGGCTTGGTTGAACTGATAGTTCGTAATTTCGTTTACTTCGATTATCATAATATTATACGGTTATCGTGAATTTTAATTAAAATAAAGACAATGAATCCGTAGAATATTGAATGGACTATCTAATAAGAAAGATTATGACTTTCACACACTTGCTATAAAAGGTATCATATGGAGAAATACCTTTCCCCCAACTTCTACAGATTACAACCAATTTACTTTTTTGTTAGTTTTGTTTCACTCTACACGTATTACTAAGTTTCATTCATGTGCGGGACCTCTAAAGTCTGGGTCTCAAACTACATGGCCGTCCGCCAAAATTCTTTAATAGGCTTATATAGTTGAGTTTCTACTAACAAAGCAAGCAAGCAAGCTTAAATAATACTAACAAAGCAATCGCATTCTGTAATTAGTCCAGAAGTTTTCCTAAAAAGAATAAAATACAAATAAAATAATTTTTGGTCTCGGTTTCTTGTGGTGGGTAAAAATGTATAGAACAGACAACGCGAACAAAATCTGTGCACCACGTGACCACGATCAGGAGTGCGGGGCGCGCACTGTGGGGGCTGTCGTGGTCACGGATCCTGTCCACCGGTCACTCGTGTGCGGGCCTACAAAATGTATGAAAAAGTGTGTGACTAAACTGCTTGTCGCTGGCTACCGGTAGCTGTGGCCGGTAGCTCGTTTACGCCTAGGCTAATACTCTAAGCAGAAATTTACTGGGGGCGGCGAATTTGGAAAAAATACATTGCTCGAGCTTTATCTACAACCGATTCGTATGGCGGAAAAAAGTTGAGTTCGCTACGCTTAGGTACTCTACGTTCCTGTTGTAATTATGGCCCTGCTAAAAATTCCTTGTGCTACAAAATTTTTGTTAGCTTCGCTCGCTCCGTAATCGTATATTTTCTGAATAAGCGGAAGCCAGTAGCAAAGGTCTGTGCTTCGGGCTTCGGGTGGCAGAACCTACGTTATGCCACTAGATACAGTTTATTTTAGTTACAAAAGCAATCTAGGTGCTAAAGGTAATTTTATCCAAAAACTGAGAGCAGTTTCGGAGGAAATATTCTCGGGAAATACATTATTTATTCTGTGATCAAATGGAGGGAGTAAGAAACTTATTTAGATTTGACACCCCCGTGATCAGATCTCATCGGTCTTAATGTTTATTCCATCTATTTCTCATTCAGAATGAAAATTACTTTTTAGTATGTAACAATAGAATAATGGAATAAACACAGATTGCGTCATAAGTCTAGACTTATGATTGAACGCAATGTTTAGAAAATTACTTTTTTGAAATAAAATAACTTGGGCATTGTCACAATGATTATCTAGTCCCACTGTCCCAAATTCTCAAACGGAGTATAGGTACTAACTTAAATATAGTCTATAAAAAAAAAAAAATTATGACTTGATCTTGTTAGTGATATAGATCATTGAACTAGACTAGACTGGACATAAGTACTTAGTTTAACTCACTCTGGGTTTTAGTTTAGTTGATAAATTATGTTACAGATCTCTATGTGTTTATTTAAAGTTTTGACGAAGCGTTCAAAACCTTAAATAAACAGATAGTAACAGATCTCTCTCTAGTAACATGATTCATCAACTAAACGCATGTATGACGAAGCACTTTGCTATGATTATTGGCTGTTTAACTCATACTTACACAGACCACATTGAAATGAGTCGTTAAATTGGGGATGATTCAGACCATCAAACTGAACAACTTTTACTATAGGAGCACAGATGCAACCTGCAAAAAAAAGCACGGCAGCATTCCATCGTAGACTTTCGCACGGCAGCTACTCGGTTTATTAGCACCTGACTGTGTTCATCATACGCCCATGAAATATAAAATATCCAGAGATCTATCGCGTCCTATATGCGTGGTACAGCCCTTGTGGTCAGACTCTAGTTGATGCCTCACTATGGTTTATGCACTCTGATAATGGGCCATATAAACTAACAAACCTTATTTCTATCACCAGAGCGTCGTATTCCGAGTGAAGAGGCACCCTCGGGTGGAAGGATTCGAGCAGTGCGTGTCGTTCGACGCATTCAGCAGCGGCCGGCAGGAGGTGGCCTACAACGTGTTCTGCGTGTGCGCAATGTACTGCGTGCCCCTCGTCGTCATCACCGTGTGCTACGTGTGCATCTTCTGCGAGATCAGGCGCAGCAGCAGGGAGCTTGATGGTGAGTCTTGTGTCTTATATTCTGTGTATTAGCATAAGAATAGTTTTAATAATAGTACAATGGTATTGGTAAAAGCCAACAACTCTTAAAATATACAACTGAATATAAAATTACCTGCTTGAACCAAAATGGAGCCCTTCCTCCCGATTTCGATTTTAGTCGAATCCCCTCTCTTGGAATCCCTAATAGTCTAACGCGTGATTCTTTGAATAGGGCCAGCTTTGGTGAGGCAATAAAGCTTTGGTGTAACACCCCAGGCATGGGCCACTCCAAAACACTTATCAAAGGCTACAATCGCAAACTTGCGAACGGTCTCCTTACCCTCAGCAAGGATCAAATTTGTACAATAACAAGGACACTCACAGGCCACTGCAAATTAAATAAGCACATGTATACACTAAATTTAAGTGACACGACCGGCTGCAGATTCTGCAAGGAGTTGGGAACTCCTCTGCATCTCCTATGTGACTGTGGCCCCCTGATGTACGAACGCAGTACTCATCTAGGTAGGCAGGTGCTGACATCAGATGAAATACAAACTGTCCCGATCAAGAATCTACTGCGATTTCAGGCCGCAGTGGGGATTGGTAAGGAACTTTAATAAGGGCGTTCACAAAGGACCAGCGGATGGTCTACGTGGCACTGGCTTAGCAGGCCTGTTAAGACCCAAAACCGAATTAAATGATAATAAAATCCGACTTTGCACCCTTTGATTACCACGACTTCGGGTTTTGTCGCGGGACCCTGGGCAAATGAAGATTGACGGTGATAATATTTTCCTATTTCCTAGTCGTACTGTACGTGCCTCGGACCCTTGTGAGCGTCGCGTCAGTCTTTAGTTTTGTGGGTGACATAAATTTAATATTAAGTTTATGGAATGTACGCATCGTGGAAGTAATAAAGTTCACAACTTCTTCATTAAGTGTTAGCTTCTTGGATGAAAATTGTTCGCTAAAGAGTTTGAGTGTAAGTAATTTCATAATGAATTATAATATGCTCATTTAGATTCTAGAGCGCAAGAGTTCTGAGAAGTTATTAACATATAAGATTACAGATTACCCCAACGCATGATGTAAATTTTGTACAGGCCCGAAGTCACAATTTTTAGCGGTACCTATACAAGTAGCGGGGCACGAAACAATGCAACGTGATTGGCCATTTCAAGATCGCACTCACTAGTTCGAGTTCGCTCACTCGTGTTGCTTATATCAGTGCAAAATCATAGATGTGTGGCGCGCGTCGGCGGCCTTGTATGCGGTATCTATTGGGGGTAATCTCTGAGTGTAAGTAATTTCATTTTAAATTATATTTATGATCATTAGAGTTCTGAAAAGTCATTAACATAAGGTAGTAGTACCATTTAAAAATAATAATGTAGGTACCCAGATTAATTAATTACACGCCTATTACGTACTGTTCTGTATTACAGGTTAACATTATAATGTATACATATAACATGTATGTAAAGAAAATAAAAAATAAAAATATCAAAGGACATCATCGGATTTGGTCCAAAATATGAAAGTGCCGGCCAAAAAATAAAATGCGATATTCTGTTAGGACTTGTCCATCTTTGCATTTATTATTATGGCACCAAAGCTGTACGTCAATTGTCCTTGGTTTTATTAAGGTTTGAAAAATCTGCCTTTTCATAAATTTTTAATGAAATAAAAACTTACAGCTACAGCTTTCATGCCATAACAATAAATGCTTAGACGGACAAGTTCTAACAGATAATGGCATTAGTTTTTGTTGGACTTTCACATTTAGGCCAAAAATGTATGAATCTCCGATGTCTTTTAACCACTTTTAACTAAGAATAATTAGTTTAGCTGAACCAAGCTTTTCAACACTTTGTTAAGGTAAAGGTTAAACAAATTCCAAACTAAACTAAAGTATAGCCACGTAGTTCGCAAATAAAATAGAGATTAGCATACCTTTGCATATGAAATACTATTTGACCAATAATTTGATAATTTGATTAAAATATTACCTATGTTGACAGAAATTAATATGATCATGCATATGCTCCATTCAAATAGCAACGAAATTTTAAGGCTATTTTGAATTACAGAAACTGAGAAACGGATCGGAAAATCTTTTCGTCCTTATTTGGAATGAAGTATACAGGGTGTAACAAAACACCCTAGTAATACTTAAGGGGGTGCTTCAGACCATCAAACTGAACAAGTTTCACTATGGGGCCAACACTGAAATCGCGAAAAAAAAATCCGCTCTTTCATAAAAAACGGCAGATTTTTTTTATTTTTTCTCGACGTTGGCTCCATAGTGAAAGTTATTCAGTTTGATGGTCTGAAGCACCCCCTTGAGTATTACTAGGGTGTTTTGTTACACCCTGTACCTATAGTTAAACAAACAAACGACACGAGACATTATTCTACAGGGTATAACAAAACACTAGCACGGAATATAATAAGAGTTTACTAGACACATTTACCACACATAAGTAGTTAAAATATAATGTGTCAGATTCATCAACCCACCGCTGCTGGGCATAGACCTCCCTTGTATGTGATTCGCTCATTAGTTTCGCAACTCTGTGCATGGTAACATGCATGGCGGCAGTACCTACTAAGAACTTGCAGTACCTACTACATGAATATGATCTTACATTAAGTGTTTGTCATTTTCAAAATTTTATGACTTATGACGGACCCTTCTTTAGTTCAGTGTACGAAATAAAGTAATAAAGAGTGAAACTTACATTTTCCGCAACCATACACATTGCACAAAAGGCATTGAACGAAGTATTGTAGTTTCATATATCATTGTATTCTGGAAAATTCATTTCATAGAAGCCTTTGTAATTCGTTGCTGTTGTAGATCCTACTTAGAAAAAGTTGGGTATAGATGGACCAGAATTTCATGAAAAATAGGGAAATCGATTTTTCGGCAATAAGATTAGCTCGTCGTAATATGATCTAAAATCTGGATCGAATTCTGCAATAGGTATGACTGGATACTTCCAATACAATAATAAAATTAAGAGCGAGCGAAGTGAGCTCGAGATTTTACCGCAATATAACGAGATCATTGCAATACGATCTAATACCAGGAGCGAGCGAAGCGAGCTCGAGATTTTTTTACAATATTTTCAAGTCGTTGCAATATTTTATTTTTCAAACTCTTCATTTGGCGCCCCCTAGACTTGCCGCCCGGGGCGTGGGCCTCCGTTCGCCTCCCTCCCTAGATCCGGGGCTGCAGTCTGTACAGGGCCTACTTTGACTAGACAGATGACATTTTGACACTACCATGTGAAACAAACCCCTTTTCGGTACCAACAAATTTTAATGCATTATGCAATTATCCCGAGATATTTCCGAATGCATAAGGACGGCAATCTTTAAATAAACAACAAGTATTTATTTTATAGAATTAAATCCCTCTACCTCCATTGTTTGCGTAACTGGTTTTCAAAAGCGAATAGTTCGGATTTCCTCTCGTTATTAAAACCGTTCATCCAATTTGTTTATCCTAGCGATAGCGGAAGATGCGATTTAATCGGAAGTCACTATAGTGCCCAGAGGTATTTTGACATGGTATAAAAACAAATTTATTTGAAAGAGCACTTTGTAAAAAGTGGCAGAGTAACGAAAACTAAGTAGGTAACTGACATAGCCCAAAGAATGGAGAAGATAACCATTTTTTGTTTTATATGCCAAAAAATTATACAAAAAATTCCAAAAATAACTGTGTTTTTATTATTTTTCTATCTTTAAAACTGACCGAGATATAAAAGTGCAAAGTTAATAGTACTGTAGCCACGGGACTTTTTAAATTACAAAAAAGATTACCGATTGACGTTTTGATATTATTGTAGGGTACGAAATGACTTATATAAATACCCGAGTCTTAAAGATCACAACCCGCCGTAGCAAAAATAAACTAAAAAAAAAATTCTCAAATTTTTGAATTTCGAGGTTACCGTTTTTTTTCTATACTGTCATGTTCTTCGCCTTAGTTCAATACCCATACGTAATAGTAAGAATGTCCAAAGTTGCCATACAAAGCTATAAGACCCATCGAAATTGACTTTTTCATCTTGTCTTATAGCTTTGTATGGCAACTTTAGACAGTCCTACTATTACGTATGGGTATTGAACTAAGGTGAAGAACATGACAGTATAGAAAAAAAAACGGTAACCTCGAAATTCAAAAATTTGAGAATTTTTTTTTTAGTTTATTTTTGCTACGGCGGGTTGTGATCTTTAAGACTCGGGTTTTTATATAAGTAATTTCGTACCCTACAATAATATCAAAACGGCAATCGGTAATCTTTTTTGTAATTAAAAAGTCCCGTGGCTACAGTACTATAACATTTTCGCTCTCAGCCGCGGACCAATGACATTAGTCCGCGGACCGAGCGCGATATCGTTGATGACGTCACGGTACCCAATCTCCGCACGAGCGACTCGGGGATTCGAAGCATTTACCCGAATGTGCCCGTCGCCGTCGCACGCAGATCTACTTTGTACTTTGTTTTGAAAACATGGACTCATCTGTCAAATATTGTATTCTGCCTCAGTGTACAATTAATAAGACCACAAAAACACCCGAAAAGTTGTTTTTTTAAGTACCATAAGGATCCGAAAATTCGAATAAAAATTAAAAATGTGATGAGAAGAGCAAATCCAGTAGCACCAAAAACGACAGCACATTGTTGGGGTTGGGCTTAGTATCCTGCAGCACGAATCGGGGGGGTCCCCACATACCGCTTCACTTCATTGGGTTAGGTTAGGTGAGCAGTCGGTCCGACTCAGAGCAGTCAGTATCAGGGGGGAGGGGGGCGTTGGACCACCTTAGATCCCCCAGACCACGTGGGTGTAACCTCCAGTGGGTTTCATATGGACATAATTCCATCAGGAGGGCTCTCGCGTTTCATACGACGTTTTTCAACATAGTTGCTAGGAAAAAGTAATAATATTTCCTAAAATATAACTATTTTAGGCAAATATTTTTGGAAAATGGTGCTGGGCTATGGCTGGGCTTCTTTTTTCGAGATAGCTATGCGCGCGCAGTCGGTCGAAGAGGCAATGACTTAGCCGACATTCGACCAACGACATTTTGTTACAAACAATCTAATATTAAAAACGTTATTTTAAACTTAATATTTCTTTGGTCTATAGTAATAGACTCGTTGTTAGGGCCCTTGTTAACGAGCCGGTTTGTACCCGGTCCGGCACCGTGCCGGCGCTGGACCGACTAAGCTTGTTCACGAGCACGGTTTGTACCCGGCGTGTAGCCGGCTGAAGTGCGGCCTCATTCGGACGTTTTTCGTTGTTACTGTGTCCACGCTTAAATCCCAATCATGGTCAGTGCTAAGCAAAAAAAAAATTATTGCTTTAGTACCTCTACAGGTATGTACACAAAATTTTAATTACGAAAAGAAAATATAGTTTTACAAAAATTTTATTGGATCCATCCGATTTTAGCTAAAGAGTAAAAAATTCTTGCGTTTCATGCTCTTGCAAAGAGGAACTGATGAAATGTGACCGAAAATTTGCTAAATATTTTATTCAATTATTTCCATTTTGCGTAGGTAGGCGGGACCGCACCGTGCTTACATCCGGCCTCGTCAACAAGCTCTCATAGAATGCCATACACGACTGCGCGCCGGCCGACGTAGACACGGCGCGCGCCGTTCCCGGACTAGGGTTGCCAACTTTTTTTAGACCAAATATAGTATTTCGAGCCTTAGTGCCCGAAAAATATAGTAGGTCGGGGAAAAATAAGAAAAAATATAGTATTTTTGGAATTTGTTTGAATTGAGAGATATTTTTTTGCTACTTTTTGGTTTGAATACCAAGTTCTTATTTTTAAGGAACAATTATTTCTCTATTTCGTATTCGTTATAGAAAACAATGCATCCTGCAAACGCAGAAGTCGCTGGATTCGATACAGAAATAATATAATTTCTAAAAAATAGATAAATCTGGCTTAAGGAAAGTTTGTTGTCACTTTTCGTTAGTAGAAAATTGTTTATGGAACAAATGTGATGAAGAGAAAGAAAATTGTTAAAATAATGTTAAGTTATTGGTAATTTTTATTGGACAAGTACCAATACATTTAAATTCTCTATAAAAATTATTTGCTCATCAAAATATAGTAGTACTATATATTTTTGTCAGAATTATAGTAGTAGTGCCCCTAATATAGTAGGATACTATATTATACAACGTGTTAATGAATTAGCGCAAAACCTCATACACCCCAACTGATTTATAACGAAATAATTAGATTGCAACAATAATTTCATTATTTTGATAGTTAAAATTTAAAGTTATTTGCATTTTAAGTTTTGACGCAAAAATGATTTGTTATCATTTCAGCACTGAAAGAAAACGCTAACGTACTCATGGATACATTTTTATACTCTTGTTTTGGTAGTAAGTAGGGTGAGTGTGCCCGTGCGGTGGGTTGTCATCGGGTTCAGCAAATTTAAAATGTTGCAAAAAAAAAATTAATCTTTTCAAAAAAATTTCCTATGTTGAAACTATGATAATTCGATTCTGTTCTCGATTCTAAACAAACTACTTTCTAGTTTTGCGTTAATTCATTAATACGTTGTATAGTAGGGTTGGCAACCCTAGCCCGGACTGTCGCGTCGCTATATAGCGCCGGCGTCGTAGTGACAAACAAACAAACCTTAATAGTGTCCCATACATAACTAACGACGACGTTAGGTCCGGTTTAAAACCGGGTGTAGCCCCGGCGAAAAACTGAATCTGCCAGCAAAGACGCTTGCGGGTTCGAATCCCGCAACGGGCGTACCTATACATTTTTTCTATTACCCAGTTTATGTCAGTGTTACTTTGAAACTATATTTTAACGGAATCTGACAAACACATAAGTATATCAGTTTCTAGATCGTTTACAAAATGTTATTGACTGTAGTATTAAAAAAAGAATTTACTAAAAATAAAAACCGACTTCAGAAGTAAAAAAGTACAAAATAATATTTCAGCCTATGAATTTTACGTTCAAATCTATAAGAAAATTAATTTGTTTTGTCGAAGTCGCTGTCAAGCCGATAGGTACGATTCGCGACTGCGACTGGGATTGCAGTAATTTTTTGGCTTGGCTTGACACCGACTCCAATAAAACAAATTAATCTTCTTATAGATTCGAATGTAAAATTCATCGGCTGAAATATTATTTTGTACTTTTTTACTTCTGAAGTCGGTTTTTATTTTTTGTAAAAAAATTTTTATTTCATAATATTTATTGATTAAATATGTTATTTCGACTCAGATATCAGTTATACACGCAAAGGGTACATTGAAAAGAAGCAAATGGTTCAATCGCAGACGATCTGCTGTCGACTTTTGAGGAGTTATATCATGTAGCTCCGAAGTGCGTCATCAGATCATCACAATATTAAAATGGAACCACCTCGGGAGTATACCCTTTAAAAAAAAAAAATTTAAAATTGGTTTCCAATTGACGAAAATATCGGTGAACATACATAAAAAAAAAATACATACAGCCGAACATAGAACCTCCTCCTTTTTTTGAAGTCGGTTAAATAGAACCAAACTTCGTTTTAGAGCACAAAATCCTGGTAAATGATTGTTATAGTTAGGTACTTTAGTAAAAGCTTCTCCAAACAGCGTCTTTTATTAAAAACAAACTTCTCCAAGCAAACATCTTGATGGATCACGTTTCCGTACCCAATGTCCGCCCGACTTACTACTTGACCTCGTTTCCTTTTCCATTAGTTCGCTAGGTACCCAAAACCATTACCAATAGTCCCTATTCAATTCGTGAGAGAATCTTGATAGTAGAAGCACACCGAATAGCTCGAAGCGCACATAATACCGTATTATGTGCGCTTCGAGCACAGGCTTCGAGTAATGCGGCTTGACCGTGCTACCTCTGACAACCCTACCCAGTGTCCGTATAGCTAGCGTACACATGAAAGGGATTTGGCTGGGACTAGTGCCAATAAATAGTTCCTAAATAGTGCCTAATTAGTACCTAGGTCAAATAAATAGTGCCTCTGTACTTTACTAGATATCGATTTTTTTTTACCTGGTACGCTGGCTTGACGTCAAGGTAGCGTACACACTTTCTGTGGCTAAAACGGCTTGCATTGTAGCATCGAATTTACACCCAAAAAATAGTGCTCAAATAGTGCCCTAGGCATTCAAAATTTCATGAGGCTAGGTCTTCAGGGAGCGGAGATATAAATAAGTCTTTTAAATAAACCACGGAGCTGGCGTTGCGCTGGCGTACACACGAATTAACAATTTTTCTTACAGAAGGAAACGTTTCTTTTTATAAAAACTACATCAAATAAATAGTTCCTGAAATAGTGCTCCAAACAGGCATTCTCAGAAGCTTTGTCTTTGGTGAGTATTTACTCATGTGGATCGACGTTGACTTAGCTTGATATTATGTCGCCGTGTGTACTGTGTATTTTTATTATTAATATTAATTAATATATTTGCTCATAATACCTAATCGACCCCTCTCTGGTCAATGCTATCATCGAGAAATTAGGAACTTTTTTTTTTTGCTTCTTGAAAATCCCTCATCTAAACTATTATAAAACTGTAACGGAAGTGTGTCTGTACATTGAAGATATTAACAAAAAAAATATTACGACATGGTTTTTACCTGTCCCCGATTGAAAATCACCAATTTTTGGATTTTTTGTCTGTCTGTTTGTTTGTTTGTTTGTTTATTTGTTTGTTTGTTTGGGTGTTTGTTTGTTCGAGTATCACGAAAAAACTACTGAACCGATTTTGATGAAACTTTTTTTGTTTGATAGCTTATCATCTGACTTAAAATCTGGTATATAATTTATGCGGACGAAGTCGCGGGTAAAAGCTCGTTAATTTATATTTGACATTCCGAATGTATTAATTTAATATAGTAGGTAAGTAAGTATTGAACACCTTTACCGGTAAATTGTAGCGCTTGTCAGATTATAAGGAGAGCCTAGTGGCTATAATATTCATGGCATATTATCAGGATTAGGTTCATAACCTATTCGAACAATTTATTATCGAATTTAATATAATTAAAGCAAATCAAGGCCATGATGCTGACAGTGAAAGCTATATTCTGATAGTGTTCCTACATCGTATCCAACCTAAATTTTACCTATACTAAATTTTCAAAGCTTTATATCTTCGTAATTATTTATTGAGAAATCTTTTTTAATGTGATGAGGGCGCCACTGGACTGTGATAGCCCTCTTAAGTAAGTTGTGTTTCGCACGCGATCCAATCTAAACTACATATTATAAAACTGTAACAGAAGTGTGTCTGTACATTGAAGATATTTACAAAAAAGACATGGTTTTTACCTGTCCCTGATTCCAAATCATCAATTTTTGGATTTTTTGTCCGTCTGTTTGTTTGTTAGTTTGTTTGGGTGTTTGTTTGTTCGAGTATCACGCAAAAACTACTGAACCGATTTTGATGAAACTTTTTTTGTTTGGTAACTTATTATACAGGGTGTACAATAAAATGGGACAGCTACTTAAAGGGGTGCTTCAGACCATCAAACTGAACAACTTTCTCTATGGGACCAATATCGAAATCGCGAAAAAAAATCTGCTGTCCCATACATTTCAGTCGAGTTATGTTTGCAGTTTTGTATGGGAGAGCGGATTTTTTTTTCGCGATTTCGATATTGGTCCCATAGAGAAAGTTGTTCAGTTTGATAGTCTGAAGCACCCCTTTAAGTAGCTGTCCCATTTTATTGTACACCCTGTATAATTTATGCGGACGAAGTCGCGGGTAAAAGCTCGTAAATTACAAAATTAATAAATAACGCTCACAGGGTTGAAAGTAATATTCGATCACGTTACAATTAAGTACTTAAGTACTTTATGGGCTTGGTGTAGGTATTTAATTTGGGCTTGGCTTGGCACAGACATAAATTAAAATAAACCACTTCATTGTAAACATTGTATGTAGGTAATTTAATTTTACTTTTTTAGTACTGACGTCGATTAAAATTGTTATTTATTTTATCGTATTTCTTCAATAGGATAGTTATACTCGATGACGTAATGTTACCGACGATGTCCTTTCCGTCCAATATTACATCACTTTAAATCCCGTACGTGCTTCGGCACATGCATTGGGCAGAGCGCTCACATGTTGAATAATTACATCTAAGCCCCAACTGCGTCAAACTGGTTTAGCAATAAACTCCAGATTAAGTTGGTAACTCATTGTGTAGAAAAACAACTGTAAGAGCTATTTTACTCTGAGTTAAGTGCTAATCTAGGTTGACGCAAGTGGAGTTGACTGTGACGCGTCCGATCCTGCCAAGCGCATAACTTATACGAGTACTTGCTCGTAAAGTGTCTCTTATTGCATCGCTTTTAGGTACATAGCGTGCGAAAATGTTTACAATGGTACCGATTCGGACTGTGCCACGACTTAACTAAATTTATTCCTGTCATTTTCTAAAATAAGATTAAGAAAGGAGACAGAAAACCAACAGCTGACTTTAGTGCTGTCAAAGTGACGTTACACGCCCAAAAACGCTTTAAATAAGATGGCGTACATTATGATGGCATCTTATTTTGGGCGTGTAACGTCACCTTGACAGCACTAAAGTCAGCTGTTGGTTTTCCGTCTCTTTTCTTAATCTTATTTTAGAAAGTGACAAGAATATATTTAGTTAAGTTAAGTCGTGGCACAGTCCGAATCGAGGCCAATGTAGGGCCAATGTATCTTTTTTTTCTATAGTTTGCTTTTAAATCTCAGCATAGTTTTTATGTAAAAAAAAAACATAAATTAATCTTCTATAAATAGTTAAAATATGATAAATAAACGCTTCATTTTCAGCATCGCAATATCTATTAAAGGGCTGTGTTGTTGGGGATTATGGAGTTTTCTTTTATTTTATACAACGTGTTAATGAATTAACGCAAAACCTCATACACCCCAACTGATTTTTAACAAAATAATTAGATTGCAACAATAATTTCATTATTTTGATAGTTAAAATTTAAAGTTATTTGCATTTTAAGTTTTGAGGCAAAAATGATTTTTTATCATTTCAGCACTGAAAGAAAGCGCTAACGTACTCATGGATACATTTTTATAATCCTGTTTTGGTAGTGAGTAGGGTGAGTGTGCCCGTGCGGTGGGTTGTCATCGGGTTCAGTAAATTTAAAATATTGCATAAATTTTATTTTATATTTTGAAAAAAATTTCCTATGTTGAAACCGTGATAATTCGATTCTGCTCTCGATTCTAAACAAACTACTTTCTAGTTTTGCGTTAATTCATTAACACGTTGTATAATAA
Organism: Agonopterix subpropinquella; assembly: GCA_922987775.1. Taxonomy (NCBI): domain Eukaryota; kingdom Metazoa; phylum Arthropoda; class Insecta; order Lepidoptera; family Depressariidae; genus Agonopterix; species Agonopterix subpropinquella. Next base: position 2,487,567 of record OV277708.1, on the reverse strand, counting down.
TCTTTGTTATTAAGTTCACTTAATCAGACCCCATTGTGTTCTAGCTGGCAGGTGTTCTGGGAAGGACTCAATAAAGTTAAAGAAAGGTCGTCTTTCGAGTAGAGATTGCTGACTTGCCAAAAGAAAGAAAATCAAAAATCCCGACTGCGTGAAAAAAAAGTTTATAATTATTGTTTACGCAGTGTTTTTTTTTTAGGTTGGTTTAATTCATACTTTAAAGTTTTGTATTAATTTGTTAAAATGGTACCTAACATAAGAGTAGTATAATATGTGTATAAAAATTACAAAGGTACCTATAACATATTTATATGTAACCTGCTATTTACTAGAATGGACAATATTAAAATTTTTTGACCACCTAGTTTTATTGAAAAATATGAAAATTGGTTAAAAAAATACATAATATTTTACCAATTTTATTTTAGTACGATATTTCTATTGTTAATGTACCTACCTCTACTTCAAAATTTTTCTGAAAAACATAGCATAAATGGCTATAATATCTTGGGCGCCGCCATAGAACGTCACGTGACTCCCATCAGACGCGGACGGGAGTCACGTGAGACGCCCTGCGTTGGGCGCGTGTTGGGCGCAAGTTGGGCGCATTGACCAAGAATTTTTGTTCAGCAGCGTAAGCGAAAAAGGTATGTATGGAGCGATGGTTGAGCGCAATGAAACCGTCAAAATAGTAAAGACAAGCAGGCAAAGGAATTATTATTCTGTATTTTTCAATTAACTAAGTACCTAATAATAATGGATAAAAAATGTGATAATTTTTATACAAGTTTTGAATCACAATCTCTAAATGTTTTTAGATTTCTATTGAAATATGGTCCATTATTTTCGCTCACCTTCCACAAAAATAATAAACGGAAACCAAACGTAGAAGTTATTAAATAGAACCAAATTACCTAACTTTACCATTTCCAATTTTGTTTTAATACAAATCGTATTTCAAGAACAAAGAAATAATTTCCTATTTGTTAAATTCCCTTTTATTTCTTTTTACAATTGTTGGAAAGTGTACCTAAACTTTCTGAAAGGGTTTGCGAATTGATAGGATTTTAATAAGTACTCTTTTACGCTATTCACAAGAATTCATTTGAGAGTCGGTTTTCATCTAGTTTTGTGGTCGTAGCAATTTGCAAATAAATTAAACCATCGTTTTATGAATCTCAGATAAAAAACGTCTCTATAAAAAACCTACTACGAGTCTCGAATGCAGTAGGGATTAGTAATAGGGAACTATAAAAGGGGAATTCACAAAAGATCAGCGAAGGTCGCATTGGGTAGTTTTAAACTATTGTTTGTATAAGTTTATAGATACCATACGGCGCCGGAACTCGGTATACTAAATAAAATAAATAAATAAATACTATTAAAGGTCCTTCTATTTTTTATTATGGACTATGGAACACTAGAAACTAACTGCAGGCATTAGTTTATTTTATAATGATTTATTAGTTTTTATCATTTTTATATAAAAAACAACATTGTGCTTGCAACACCTCCTACTAAACAACATTGACAGCCATGTTGGGGTTGCTGCTTTTTTATAATTTATTAATAATAAATGATTAAATAACTCGTTAAATAAAAATAAATGATACTATCTGAGTTGTTTCTTTAAAACTTCATAATTTATTACACATTTGACTTCAGTCAAAACTTCTATACATTTTAAGGTATTTTTTCAAGGGAGAGCGGCGGTTGTCCATTTAAATTAACAAATTCGAAAAATACTATATTTTTTCTTATTTTTCCCCGATCTACTATATTTTTTCGGGCACTAAGGCTCGAAATACTATTATAAATATTATTGGTCAAAAAAAAGTTGGTAACCCTAGGCGCGGGCCACCTGTGTAGTTAAGTATAAAAAACCTGCGACCGCTAAGAGACTGCATTCCAGACTATACAACCAATAAATAAAAGTAATTTTCGATTAAAAGGCACAGAAATTATCTGAGATTAACGCCTGTCAAGAACATATTTTTTCCTCAGTGGGCGAATGTTAAGAACCTTATTAGAGATAAACAATTAAACCAAATCTCAATTTTCCCCAAATAGCAGAAAAAGCACTTCAATTTCCATGATTAAGCAGAGAATCAAAGAGAAATCAGAATGTAAACCTCGTCAACCTCTTGTTAGATCATGTATACAACGTGTTAATGAATTAACGCAAAACTAGAAAGTAGTTTGTTTAGAATCGAGAGCAGAATCGAATTATCATGGTTTCAACAGAGGTAATTTTTTTCAAAATATTAAAAATTTTTTTTGCAAAATTTTAAATTTACTGAACCCGATGTCAACCCACCGCACGGGCACACTCACCCTACTTACTACCAAAACAAGATTATAAAAATGTATCCAGGAGTACGTTAGCGCTTTCTTTCAGTGCTGAAATGATAACAAATCATTTTTGCCTCAAAACTTAAAATGCGAATAACTTTAAATTTTAACTATCAAAATAATGAAATTATTGTTGCAATCTAATTATTTTGTTATAAATCAGTTGGGGTGTATGAGGTTTTGCGCTAATTCATTAACACGTTGTATAGGACAAGTAATGTATAACGTAACGCGACCAGCTTGGTTTTGTATAGCTTAATGTGTCGCCTTGTGTACTACTTACCAAATACCTACCTTTTTTATGATTTTTAAAACGTTAATCTATATACAACGTGTTAATGAATTAACGCAAAACCTCATACACCCCAACTGATTTATAACAAAATAATTAGAATGAAACAATAATTTCACTATTCTTATAGTTAAAATTTAAAGTTATTCGCATTTTAAGTTTTGAGGCAAAAATTATTTGTCATCATTTCAGCAATGAGTGAAGGCGCTAACGTTCTTATGGATACATTTTAATAATCTTGTTATAGTAGTAAGTAGGGTGGGTGTGCCCGTGGGGTCGGTTGATATCGGGTTCAGAAAAATGTTAATTGTACAAAAAAAATATTTATTATTTTGACAAAAATTACCTATGTTGAAACTATGATAATTCGATTCTAAATTTACCCCCACCCCACCTGTGGCCTATCATTATAATTATGTGGATGGAGTGCTGACGTGTGCTCTGTGCAGAAGAACATTCAAGGCAAAAATTGGATACGCTAGCCACATGAGAGCACATGTGCGGCGTGAAAGAGCCCAGCGGTCGCCATAACCGAAATCGGTTGGACTACTACTATATAATTCGATTCTGCTCTCGATTCTAAACAAACTACTTTCTAGTTTTGCGTTAATTCATTAACACGTTGTATATAAAACAAAGTCGGGTTTGTTCGAACACTTTTAAATCGAGAACGGCTGGACAGATTTTCATGGTTTTTGTTTTGTTGTATTTGTCTCCATCCCGAATAACAGAATAACCATTAAAAACATTGGAAAATTGACGAAAAAATAAAATGTCCACGCGTACGAAGTCGCGGGCAAAAGCTAGTTATTATATATATATATATAAAAGAAAGTCGGGTTTGTTCGAACACTTATAACTCGAGAACTGCTGGACCGATTTTCATGGTTTTTGATTTGTTGTATTTGTCTCCGTCCCGAATAACAGAATAACTATTAAAAACATTGGAAAATTTACGAAAAATAAAATGTCCACGCGTACGAAGTCGCGGGCAAAAGCTAGTGAGCAATAAAAATACTTATTTTGTTATTGAATACTTTTTTATTCTGACCTGATAATCTGGACAAGGATGGGGATGCAGATTTTTTTTTATTGTCGAAAGGGGGCGCTTCTGAAATAAGTTAGGGAACCCCTGCTTTGAAGGGTAATTGTACCCATGATACTGAACATTTATTTATCATTTATCAGCTGATCGAATGTCTGTATGAAAAGTCGAAATTATTTTTTGCGAATTTCCCTTTTGTTCCTTTGAGAAAATTGTAAAAATGCAGTATGGTAGTTTTGCAAATGTCTAATCTAACATCCTGTATAAATTTAGTTGGTTAAATATGGTAGGTAGTTCTTTACAGTTTATGTCTTCTATAGAGCGCACAAACTGATTACGCTACGTGCTCGCCTATAGATTGTCCACTGGCCGAGCCGGTTTGTCCACGGGCGCAGTGTAAAAAAAAAGAACTCGGGCCAAGGACTTTGTATATTGACTAAAAACTGCCTCCGTGGTCTAATGGATTAGAGCATTGGCTCTCGACACGGAAGTCGTGGGTTCGATTCCCTCCCACGGGGGACACCTAGTGATATGTCACTTTGTGCGTTTTTCCCCAGTTGGTTAGGACATTGCAGGCTGAATCACCTGATTGTCCGAAAAGAAAAATGATTCCGTGCTTCGGATGGCACGTTAAGCCGTTGGTCCCGGCTACTATTTCTGGTGTTAGTAGTCGTCACATAAAAACCACGTCAGAGGCCGTAAGGCGGTCTGAAAAACTCTGACACCAGGGCTCTGCCCACACGATAAGAAGATTGACTCGGACACCCCCACTGGTGGTCGGTTATTGAAATGTTCTTGATTCTTGACATCAATTTCGTACCTATTTGATTTCTATTAAATTCGAAACATAACAGAAATTCACCAACAGTTGTAGGTATCATATGTATCGAAGCTAAAGCCGTCGACCGATAATGAATCTCATTAGATTAGGACTGAAAATTCAATGGTCCCTATTTAATACCAGTGCCGGATTAACCATAGAGGCAAAGTAGGCACGTCCCTATGGGCCCAGCGCCGCCTAGGGGCTCCGTGGCCCGAGAGAAAAATTAGTAAAACTAGAAGATTTAACTCATCCCAAAATTAAACCGAATTATTAAAAAATCTGTGAAAGTTAATTTAAAAAAAAGGTATTGAAAACATATTTATTGCAAATTTTCGAGCTCGCTTCGCTCGCTCATTTTTGTCGACTTTAATAATGAGCTGACCTGATCGTATTGCAGTAAAATTTCGAGTTCGCCTCGCTCGGTCCTGGATTCAGATCGCATTGCGCAACAACTTTAAAATTGCAGTAAAATCTCGAAAATCGTTGGTTTTAGATGGCATTGCAACGATCTTATCCGTAAAATCTCGATCTCTCTCTTGGTCGTGATTGTGTCGCAAGCGCAACGGCCTAGCTAGACGCGTCGCAGATAATCTTTGCTCGCTCCAGGGCTGAGAATTTAGATTTTAGATCATATTGCAGATTGGCAATGACCTATAAATATTATATTGTAGTGAAATCTCGAGCTCGTTTCGCTCGCACCTGATTTAATATTGTGTTGGAATGATCTAGTCACATTGCAAAATCTCGAGCTCGCTTCGTTCGCTCTATTTTTTTTTCTTGTTACGTTCACTCCAAAAGTTTTGGATTGAATTGCAACTATACAACGTGTTAATGAATTAACGCAAAACCTCATACACCCCAACTGATTTATAACAAAATAATTAGATTGAAACAATAATTTAATTATTTTGATAGTTAAAATTTAAAGTTATTCGCATTTTAAGTTTTGAGGCAAAAATGATTTGTTATCATTTCAGCACTGAAAGAAAGCGCTAACGTACTCATGGATACATTTTTATAATCTTGTATTGGTCGTAATTAGGGTGAATGTGCCCGTGCGGTGGGTTGACATAGGGTCCAGAAAATTTTAAATTTTGCAAAAAAAATTATTAAATATTTTGAAAAAATTACCTATGTTGAAACCATGATAATTCGACTCTGCTCTCGATTCTAAACAAACTACTTTCTAGTTTTGCGTTAATTCATTAACACGTTGTATATTCCTCTTTTTTGTAGTCGAAATATAATGTTTCGTGGTTGTCCGGGGAAAATTTCGGATTTTACTGAGTAATCCGGGGGTTTTGAAGACTTCCGATTTTGCTGATGGCTGCCCTAGATCGGTATTAAAGGCTCGAGATCGCTCCACATTTTAGTGGATTATGTTATTTTGTGGTTATCATTTAGTCTGTATCTGGCCCCCTGACACAGAGACAAATCTATCCCACGGGGATATCCCCCGTGACTTGAATTGCCTAGGGCCTCTATATGGCTTAATCCTGTCCCTGTTAATGCCAGTTAAAATGGATTCGGGATTATTGGCGCAGAATGATGAATGCAGAATGAGGGTAATTAAGAGTCAGGGTTCTGCACCCTCAGATTGTAATTTGTAGAATCTTTGGTCTGAAAGTCTTTCAAAAATTGTTTCGTTTAGTTATACAGACGTAGACACCGGAGAGATAAAATAAGTGTTATTTTTCCAATGCTTTTAAAATTTGTATAATTAAGTGCTTATCTAGGTTAATCATCATCATCAGCAGCCCATGTACGTTCTACTGCACAGGCCTGCCCTCAACGGGGGTGTATGGGCGTTAGTCCACCACGCGTGTCCAGTTTTGGATTGGTAGACTTCACATACGCATCAGAATTTTCAACGTAGGTATGCAGGTTTCCTCACGATATTTTCCTTCACCGTTTGAGAGCAGTCGTAATTACTGTTATTAAAACGCATTGTACATGGCATGTAATCCGTGCAGATTTGAACCTAATTATTGGTGTCACGAAGTATGTTTTCGAAGTAAAAAATATACTTATACCTAAAGTATTGCAAAGACCTGAAGAAGTACTAAAGAAAAACTTTTTAATTTCCACCCACCTCCATGCCCACGGCCATGAAGGTGGGTGGCCACGTTCCGAAAGCGTGTTAGAAGCAGGAAATATTATCATTCGTAACTTTACATTACTTTGATGATTAGTCTACCAATTTGAAATGTACAGGGTGAAATCGAAGACATTCGACAAATTTTGGTGGCGAGTTATACTCCTGATTTAGATCTTATATTGCAGGGTTTTCTTGAAATCTAAATTATGAAAATAAAAGACATTATAAGCATGCCAAAACATTCAGAAGGGGTTCATAATAAACGCTCTGTGTCATACACATTTTAATTAAAAAAAATGTTTTTTAAATTAAAATTAAATAATTCCTTAAATAAACATTTTCTCATTCGAACTGTACATTTCCACCGGCCGGCGGCCCGGTCAACGTCCATCCCCTCGCAGGCGGAGCACCCCCGCACAACTCTAGCGAGCGCATCCCCACCGCTCGGCAAGGTCGCACGCGCTTCCCGCAAACAAAACAAAAACAGTTTCCGTTTGAACGCGATCTGATTAAGAGGTTACCGCGCTCTGTAATCAAATCAATCAGTGCCCGCTTACGTATCGGAACTTGGATTTCAGTGCAGTGTCGTATTAGGTTCAACCTGAATTTGTAAAAAAAGTCGTACACAAATCTGCAGTTTTTTGGATATGGTGATAATTTATTAATGAGAAACACGGAGGCTTCGTGAAACGCAAAGACGCTATAGCGAGATGCACCCTGCTTCTCAAGTATCATCCCTGGATATAATTTTACGGTCTACTCAGAATTTGATAGATTTCCGACAACTTAATGTACCAGTGCGGCGCATTTTTCCAAAAGGACGTTCGCGCAGTTTCGAACGGTGAGTTTAATGACCGTTGGATAGGGCGAAGTGGGATGATCAGCTGGCCGCCGCGATCTCCGGATCTAACACCTTATTTGTGGGGGGAAATTAAAAGATGTGTGTATGAAACTGAATCGACCACAGTGAGTGAACTGAGAGAAAAAAATTTCAGTGCATTTGAAGCTGTAAATCACAACCAGCGCCGTGTCGGGCTCAATTTGTGCATACGAAATGGAGGTGGTCACTTTGAACATCTGTTAAAATTAGGTAAGGACATTTTCTTTTAGTACTTAACGGACAATGGTATACCTACCATTGATTATACCATACCTTATACCTTAAAAATATCGTGCTTTAAATGCTTAAATTCGCCAAAACTCAACAGATGGCGCTATTGTTTCGTACCGCTCACTCTCGCTCGCCGCGTATCGGCCACGCATCTGTACAGTCAGTCACAAATTAAATCAGCCACAATTAATAATTACGATATTTTAAAATCTCGGACGTTATTTAATTTGGTCTAAATCTATTTTTAAAACCAGCCATATCTCGAGTATAACACTCTCTTAAATTTTGTCGATTGATTTCAATTTCACCCATAGGCCAGGCCACCCTTGAACCTTTTCATATTAATCACCTGGAGTGATATGTTTGAATTTCATTCATCCTGATTTCATAGACATATAATCAGGTCTACCCAATATCAAACTGAACAAAAACATGTATAGTCATTCCTTACAGTCGCACACAGATTGCCATAAGAGTGACAGAGCTAGATTAGACGTAAATCTGTTACGTCTCTTAAACAAATGTCACTACTTTTTAAGCAAATTCAAGCAAAATTCGTTCTTAACGTAAGGAAATAGCCGAGTCTTCCAGCTGGAGGTCTGGTGACAAAATGGTTTAGGACGGTATCTGTTTAGTATTGACATTTCACTTATTCTAATGGGCGGCTGTCATAATAGTGAATGGATGTCAAGTAGCGTTTCTATGTTTTGCTTTATATATTTAAAATCCATAGGTACCTACAGTTTATGTCAATTTCGAATACCTACTAACGGAACGGCAGAAATTAAGAAAGCACTCCTGCATGGGTTGGGTAGCATGCCACCGTGATACAGCGCTATATCACACCTTCGCTCTCTTTCTATTTGCGCGCGAACGAACGAGATAAAAAAAAAAAATAATACAGCCGTACCACATGTAGCAAACATGAAACATATTCGTAGATCTGCAAAAACGAGTAGGTTAACAGACACGGTTCTATCAAAGTGTAATAAAAACTAATAGTGGTGAAGCTCATCGCCCGCGGTTGGTCTATTCTCGCGCGGTGTGCGGGGTACGGGCGTACCGTAATTGATTTCGCTTTTAGGGTACGCCCGCAGGCAAAGGGGGGCGGGACGCGCTCCTCACAGCCCCGCCCCGCACACCGCGCTCGATCTGTCGCGATCGCTTATAAATATAGCTTCACTTACTCGTATATGGTGGCCTACATTTCTAATTGGTTGACATTGGCCTCGATTCGGAGTGTACCACGACTAAACTAAACTAAATTTATTCCTGTCACTTTCTAAAATAAGATTAAGAAAAGAGACAGAAAACCAACAGCTGACTTTAGTGCTGTCAAAGTGACGTTAAACGCCCAAAAACGCTTTAAATAAGATGGCGTACATTATGATGGCATCTTATTTTGCGCATTTAACGTCACTTTGACAGCACTAAAGTCAGCTGTTGGTTTTCTGTCTCTTTTCTTAATCTTATTTTAGAAAGTGAAAGGAATAAATTTAGTTAAGTTAAGTCGTGGCACAGTCCGAATCGGGGCCATTATGTATATAAGTTCATTAAATAATTACCTTACCCGGCTGGCGGGGTGGTCCATTCTATGTACAAAGGACCAGAATTCCTAGGTATTAATGTAATCTCTACATACTATAAAATAAAGTCTCTTTCCACGTCTGTCTGTATAGCCGCTAACTCATCCTAAACCACGATGAAATGAATTTTGATGGGGTATTTCTTCCTGGGTCTCTAGTAACTAATATTAATAAAAACAAATGTTTTGTTGACAGAAAAATGCTTGCCTCGTCCCGGCGTAGTAGGACCAGTGCGCTTGCGCCGGTCGGACCAACGCGTGTTGGAGCGCGCTCGTCGGCGCACACTGCGCATGACGGTCACCATAGTCTCGGTGTTCGCTCTCTGCTGGCTCCCCTACGCTACCATGGCTATGTGGTATGTATGTTGTTCGTAGACCCAGTGCGCTTGCACCGGTCGGACCAACGTGTGTTGGAGCACGCTCGTCGGCGCACACTGCGCATGACGGTCACCATAGTGTCGGTGTTCGCTCTCTGCTGGCTCCCCTACGCTACCATGGCTATGTGGTATGTATGTTGTTCGTAGACCCAGTGCGCTTGCACCGGTCGGACCAACGTGTGTTGGAGCACGCTCGTCGGCGCACACTGCGCATGACGGTCACCATAGTCTCGGTGTTCGCTCTCTGCTGGCTCCCCTACGCTACCATGGCTATGTGGTATGTATGTTGTTCGTAGACCCAGTGCGCTTGCACCGGTCGGACCAACGCGTGTTGGAGCGCGCTCCTCGGCGCACACTGCGCATGACGGTCACCATAGTGTCGGTGTTCGCTCTCTGCTGGCTCCCCTACGCTACCATGGCTATGTGGTATGTATGTTGTTCGTAGGCCCAGTGCACTTGCGGCGGTCGGACCAACGCGTGTTGGAGCACGCTCGTCGGCGCACACTGCGCATGACGGTCACCATAGTGTCGGTGTTCGCTCTCTGCTGGCTCCCCTACGCTACCATGGCTATGTGGTATTGTATGTTGTTCGTAGACCCTGTGCGCTTGCGCCAGTCGGACCAACGTGTGTTGGAGCGCGCTCGTCGGCGCACACTGCGCATGACGGTCACCATAGTGTCGGTTTTCGCTCTCTGCTGGCTCCCTTACGCTACCATGGCTATGTGGTATGCATGTTGTTCGTAGACCCAGTGCGCTTGCACCATGGAGTAAGGCTTGCACCGTTCGGACCAACGTGTGTTGGAGCGCGCTCATCGGCGCACACTGCGCATGACAGTCACCATAGTGTCGGTGTTCGCTCTCTGCTGGCTCCCCTACGCTACCATGGCTATGTGGTATGTATGTTTTTCGTAGACCCAGTGCGCTTGCGCCGGTCGGACCAACGTGTGTTGGAGCGCGCTCATCGGCGCACACTGCGCATGACAGTCACCATAGTGTCGGTGTTCGCTCTCTGCTGGCTCCCCTACGCTACCATGGCTATGTGGTATGTATGTTGTTCGTAGACCCAGTGCGCTTGCGCCGGTCGGACCAACGTGTGTTGGAGCGCGCTCATCGGCGCACACTGCGCATGACAGTCACCATAGTGTCGGTGTTCGCTCTCTGCTGGCTCCCCTACGCTAAACGGTAAGTGATGGAGGGAGGCGCCTTAAATAAACATTTCAGGCATTTTAGTTACATTTTGCGCCACTATGAGATTCCGGTCAATCTCAATTCCAAGATGGCTACCATCATAATTATGCAAATTACAAATTAAAAACAAAAAACTGGGTTTTTCGGTAATTATTTTTGTAAAGATTTATCAATTTGATTGTAATTGCTTATAATTACAATGCTATTTATTTATTAAGCCGCAGGTAGGTATTTATAAAATTTTACCTATACTTAATTTAAATAGTATTTCTTTTTCGTCATATTTACTAAAAGGTATCCGTCAGATATTTATATATTTACTATGAGGAAATATTGTAACGCTAAAACGGAGAATAGCTTCATTCGCCCTTATTGGACCGTGTCGCGTTAAAAATGGTCCAAACACTATTTTTCGGAGTCGTCAGATTTAGGGAAAGCCCACATTTTGATCGTCAGATTTGCATTTAAATATCATTATTCGTCAAGCCCTATACGATGGAATGAAATTTGCTGGCGCTGAACATCACGTTTCTTGGAAAAAATTTCGATGATTGAAATTTGTCTGAAAATGACCCCCTGTGCACGGGGCTCTTGTCTGAAACTTCTCAGATACTTTTTCGGTAATGTCTCATGACCCGCTAGGCCCTCAGCTATTCAGTTTTCGCCCTGGACATGACATGATTCAAACCCTTCTCACCTGCCGTACCATTGGCTGTGTGCGAAGTGGGTGTTGGGAACTGTCAAGTCGATCGCAGCGCACGGGGTGGCAGACATTTGTACTGTTGCGGGCCAAGCTGTGAAAATATGCTTTGAATCTATGCAAAACCACACACTAACAAAACACGAAATCTCCAAAACTGTCAAGACTACAAACTTAAAATTTGGCATGGAAGTTTCTTTTGGCATCTAGATGCTCACTTAAAAAAGGTTTGTCGTATTTCAACCCCCAAAGGTGTTAAAACTGAGGTAAAAATTTGTATGGGAATTCCGATACAATTTAGATTTTGCCCGTGGCTTCGTCCGCATCCGTTCCCGTCATCGTACCGGGATAAAATATAAGCTAGAAGACTAATAATAAGCTTTTAAATATAAAAAGTTTTATCAAAATCGGTCCAGTAGATTTGGCAGGATCCTCGAACAAACACAGAGTCCTTACAGTACTATAATAGTGTAGATAATTCACGGCTCTCCGTCATAGTTCGTGCGCTACGCCGCATTAGTGTGGCGCTAGTGTCATGCACATAGCCAATAGCACGATAGTATGAAAGAAAGCCGAGTCGCGCACAAATAGAAAAATTATACTAGACAAAATGGTTTACACGACGAAGGGCCTTTTACCAGTCACGCTGGTTTATGCCCGGGGGCGTGTCTGGCCCGCATCCGCACCCACGCGGAACAGAAGAATAAAACGATAAATGAACCAATATTCATACATCAATATGGATTGTAATAAGTATCTGAAATAAAGAATTTTTATTTTTATTTTTATTTTTTATTTTTTTTTTTTTAATATTGCGAGCGGCCCGGATGCGAGCCAGACGCACGCGGACGGTAATCTGCGTGTAAGAAAAAAGGCCATCACAGCGGTGATCAAACCTACCTATCTGTAAGGGATATTTATGCAAGCAGTGCAGTTTCCTATAGTCACGTCTCCTACGTGTCTCACGTAGCATATGTCATGTAATTATAGCACGTAGCTAGCTCTATATAAACTGCACTGCCCCTAATAAAGATGTTCCATTTCTACAACAACATTGCTGGCGTATTATTCACCATCTCTCCGAGGCTCCCGATCCAGTCGGCATTCAACGCCCCTACAACATGCGTTAAACTATCTACTGTTACTGTAAATACAGTGAGGCTAGCCTGACAGCAGGACATGGACAGTAATTTAATAGCCACGTCTTATCTCTCTTTCACTTAGTGTTACGCGCCAAGACAAAAGGCGTGGGATAATTTTGTCGCACGCGTCATGCTAGGCCGGCCCTCTGTGTATCAAAATAAGTATTTCTAATTTTATAATCTCTAGAGATCAATTAGGTACCTTACTCGACGAAACTGTTTTTAATCAGTCCCCAGATTTTACGTCGAATTATAAAGCTTTCAAACAAAAAAAGGTTCATCAAAATCGGATCAAAACAGGTAGTTTTTGCGTGATGCTCGAAGAAACTGACAAACAGACAGACAAAAAAAATTGATTTGTAGTCGCCCCTAAAAAGAATTAATGATTTTTTTTTGTAAATATCTTTAATGTACAGACACACTTCTTTTACAGTCTTATCGGCTCGGGAGTTTACTCTAAACTCCCTCGCTGCGCTCGGGAGTTAACCCTAGAATCCCTCGTTACGCTCAGGATTCAATACGGCGCCCGTGACGAAATGCTTTATCCCCTTTGTGCATAATCTGCTATTAGATTAGACTAGGTAAAATGTTGTAAAAAACATTAAATTACTGTTTGAACTGTACTAAAATTGTATACTAGTAACATAAAGTTAGGTAAGAATTCCTATTATTCTGTAAAAAACCTGAAGGAACTTTTAACAAAACTTACTATACCTACACGAGTTGTGCCTGACGACACGTGTAAGCTAAAAATGAAGCCAACAAACCAACTACCCTCTATTTTACCAAACTTGGACCCTTATTCACTTTATGTTTCTCGTTGGTTGGTAAATTCGAAATCTAAAAGTTGGGACTATTTTGTCGTATACGGATTTCATGTTCTCCCTTCCTTGACAAAATTAAAAAAGATTTTTATTAGAATATTAACTCAGTTAAAAATGGTCTAAGTTCTAAATAGATTAAGTATAGATTAGGTTAGGTGTAGGTAAATAGGTAGGCAAGGGATCAAAAGAAGTCCAAAATTTTTCATGTACCTAATTCGTGTGTTACTTCTGCAAATAAATTGTTTTTCTGTCTATCTATCTACCTAATATCTATTCAGTGTACCTACTATCAGTTTAAAATAACAATGTGCATGACCTTGAAGGGCCGTTGGATAACTTACTCGGTTGAGAAAGGAACGTAGACTCTACATTTGAATCGCTCCGTGAGGTCATGCACATTGTTATTTTAAACTGATAGTACCTATGACTTATTTGAATTGGAATCTATTCCGAGTCGAAGACTACGGTACGGCTCGCTAACGGGCGTCTAGTTGTGAAAAGCAGTGTTGCAAAAGCTACCGATTTATCGGTAGATCTACCGATTTCGGGTACTGTCTACCGATATACCGATTTTAGGTTGTAATCTACCGATTTATTTGATTGAAGATGTTTTAGCCAAATATAGAAATATTTTGCCTTTTTGTGTGGCAAATAAGTAGAAATTAGAGTTAGTTAAGAATCTTTATGGTCAAATTTGAAAGTTTGTGGACGATGTAGGTATGATTTTAAACGTTATGCAATGGAATAGAGTTTAGTTTTTTAAATCTATGTATAGAAATCCTCGAAATCAATATTTTTCGATATTACAAAAAGTTTAGAAAGACTTAGTGTGAAGTGAACTTCACTCAAGTTTCATGTTTTGGTCAATACGTAATTGGCACGGACACAAAATTATTAGCATCGGTCAGAATTTGACGAAAATAGAGCACGTTTGAAAAAAATTTGACCTTTAAAACCAGAATTTTACAAACATTCCTTAACTTAAGACAATCTACCGATTTCCACCGTTTTTTTGTCGCCAATACTACCGATTTTATCAAAGTGACTTTTGCAACACTGGTGAAAAGTGACCGTAACGAAAACATGTACCTCTCGGAGGGATATAAGTTCTGAGCATATTGCGATACATAATTGAAACTCTAGCGCTAAGCTATCAACAGTATAGTGCACTGCCTTAATGGAAATAAAGTTCACTTCCGGATACCAGCACCAAATATTGTTATGTTTTTAGGTATGTTCTCTAGACCCAGAAACTGCCAGGAGACAGTATCTAAAGTGTCAGGGAAAATTTTTGTATGGGATAAAAAAAAAATTTGTTCTGATACCTATATAGTACCTATATACAACGTGTTAATGAATTAGCGCAAAACCTCATACACCCCAACTGATTTATAACAAAATAATTAGATTGAAACAATAATTTCATTATTTTGATAGTTAAAATTTAAAGTTATTCGCATTTTGAGTTTTGAGCCAAAAATTATTTGTTATCATTTCAGCACTAAAAGAAAGCGCTAAGGTACTCATGGATACATTTTTATAATCTTGTTTTGGTAGTAAGTAGGGTGAGTGTGCCCGTGCGGTGGGTTGTCATCGGGTTCAATATTTTGAAAAAAATTACCTATGTTGAAACCATGATAATTCGATTCTGCTCTCGATTCTAAACAAACTACTTTCTAGTTTTGCGTTAATTCATTAACACGTTGTATAGTGTTGAGTATCAAATGAAAGGGCTATAATGAGCCGGTTCTAAAAATATACCACACAATAACCTTCCAGCCAATTGTTATAAAAAAAATCCTTTCATTTGATACCCCACATGATAGGTTTCAGAACATAATTTTTTTTAATCCCATACAAAAATTTTATGACGTCATAACTGGAGACCCTGACACCTCAGAGACAGTCTCCCGGCAGTTTTGAGGTCTAGAGAACATACCTAACAACATACTAAAATTTGGTGCTGGTATCCGGAAGTGAACTTTTTCAGCCTTTTTTGACCGTAAGGCAATGCACAGATGCACAGTAGAAGGTGCAATTCTCACGGTATATTGATATATATTTTTCTTCACAAAACTTCAATTCTTCTTCAGAGAAGTTAGACCATTTTTAGGGTTCCGTACCCAAAGGGTGAAAACGGGACCCTATTACTAAGCCTACGTTGTCCGTCCGTCCGTCCGTCCGTCCGTCCGTCCGTCTGTCCGTCTGTCCGTCCGTCCGTCCGTCTGTCCTACCTATTTAGGGCTGTAACTTTTGAACCGTAATAGCTAGATAGTTGAAATTTTCTCAGATTATGCGTTATTGCGGCAGATTTGTTAACAAATAATAAAAATGGCAGAAAGTTAAAAATTAACCCCCCTTAATTTTTCAACAAGAAACTAGTTTTTATCAACGTTTTTTCTTCACGCTCTATAGTAAAAACGGTAATACATACAAGCGTCAAACTTAGTGTGATTATAGAGCAAACTCTACAGAATAACAACAAATACTAAAAACCGGCCAAGTGTGAGTCGGTCTCGCGCTAAAGGTCCCGGACAAAAAAAGTTTTTTTTCTAAGTTAATAATGTTGTGTTCATATATCAGCCTCTGCACGAAGATAACGTTCCCACGCTAGGCAATGTGACATTTCTGGTACAAACACGACAGAAAGTCAAACTCATCGAAGGCATTCAGTTACATAAAGACTCACACTAAACCACAAATAACATGAACTTACCTTGTATATTTTCCAAAAACACGTAGTATTTATCACGTTTTTCTATTTTTTACTGATTTTTTAAAAGCATGTAGGTAGTTTCACCCGACCAGTCGACGAACAATGATGGTCACGCGGCAGTAATGACACCTATTTTTTTTGTGTTAAAATAATTCGATACATTGGTTTGTGACCGATAAGTTACATTGACTCAAATAGGGTTTGAAAAAATATATGAATTTTGGTAGGCAGAGAATCAGTTTGTGACAGAAATGTCACACGGCGCTACAGAGGGTTAATTTAAAAACCCGGCATGGAGCTTCACCCAGTGATGTAACAGCGGGGAGTCCCACCGGTCTTTGACCACGCTCAGGAGACAAGCGTATAAACAGAAGTGACGTGGTGCGGACATTTCGGGGGCGGGGCGCGTTAATATAAACCTTATAGTACGTAGCATAGAGTCATTTGGAGAATTACGCCCGCGCCTCCAGGCGACGTCGCCTGGTGGCGGGGGCGCGATTTTTCTTTACGTCAAAAAACGACGCTATGCTACGTACTATAAGGATTATATTGGTGTTACTTTGACTTCCCGCCACCGCCACGCGTCTCTTCTGTATAAATCCTACCTTAGTGTTGGCTCGGAGCCTGCTCAACATGGAAGCGCACCGTTTTCTCAATAAAGCATAGAAGTCATCCATGTGCGCCTCCGCAAACATTCCCGACGCACTACAATGCCGCGCCAGCCCCATCAGTATCCTGAATGCGTTATTATACTGTACGCGTAGGTTGTATGCCCGCTGCGTATACCGGGTCCATGGAAAGGCTGCACGTGTAGAAAGACTGACAAAATGCTTTAAAAAGTGTGATTTTTAGGGTTCCGTACCCAAAGGGTGAAAACGGGACCCTATTACTAAGCCATCGTTGTCCGTCCGTCCGTCCGTCCGTCTGTCCTACCTATTTAGGGCTGTAACTTTTGAACCGTAATAGCTAGAGAGTTGAAATTTTCTCAGATTATGCGTTATTACGGCGGATTTGTTAACAAATAATAAAAATGACAAAAAGTTAAAAATTAAGGGGGGTTCTCGACAAGAAACTAGTTTTTATCAACGTTTTTTCTTCACGCTCTATCGTAAAAACGGTAATACATACAAGCGCCAAACTTAGTGTGATTATAAAGCAAACTCTACAGAATAACAACTAAAAACCGGCCAAGTGTGAGTCGGTCTTGCGCTAAAGGTCCCGTACAAAAAAAGTTTTTTTTTCTAAGTTAATAATGTTTTGTTCTGTGGTAGTGTGGTACGGAGCCCTCGGTGCGCGAGTGGCCCGACTCGCACTTGACCGGTTTTTTTACTTGTTTCGTCCATCGTGCGAACCTTCGTGCCAGCATATTACAACGGACAGTCAGCGATCTACGCTCCATCTCAATATCGCAATTATCCCTGAGATCATCAGTGACCCAGTGGCCCAAGTACTTAAACTTTGTCACCCATCTTAGGGGAGTGCCACTGAGTTTCATGAATATGGACGGGCTGATATAACGGGTGCTAAGCAGTACAATATTTGTGTTACAAAAAAGGGCAGTACGTGCAATTTACAAACTGCGTCGTCGAGACTCGCTTAGGGACCGTTTTAAAGACGTTAATATTTTAACCGTTGCTGGTCAATTTATATACGAAAACATCATGCATGTCCGTAAAAATATTAAGCAATTTCCAAAGAACAGTGACAGGCACAACTTTAATCTTAGAAACAAAAATAAACTTGACACCCCTGTGTTCAGACTCAGTAGGGTCAATACATCATTTATGGGCTACTGTATACGTTTTTACAATAAAATTCCTGACGATATATTAAATTTATCTGAAAGAAAGTTTAAATCACATATTAAGAAGTCTTTATCTGGCAAGGCATATTGTAAAATAATTGACTATATTGAAGACACAAATGCGTGGTGCGATTCCAGTTTGACATAATTTATATAGCAAAATCTGTGACTTTTTAGATTGTGACGTTCGAAAAGAGGTACATTGTATCCTATTTTGAATAAATATATTTTGAGTTTGAGTTGAGTTTGAGTCATAGACATTATTATACTACCTTCCGTAGTAGACCTAGTAAGTGTGTGAATGAGATTCCGATCATAATGAAAAAAGCTACGTGTGCGAAAGAGATTATAATATAAGTTTGAGTACATATTTTAGGGGGTGTTTCAGACTGTCATACTGAATAACTTTCATAGTTCAATTAACTACGGTTTAGGCCGCTTCTACATACATTCGTAGGGTTCCATCATGTAGACGTTTCGCGGGTGTCCACGGAAAAAATAGTCTATCGTCTGATCAGGGCCTTATGAAGGATTGAGTCAAAAATAGCTTGACATATTCTAAGGGTCAAAGCTCTAAACTCTCAAACATCAAATCGCTTTTCAACTTTAACACTGTTAAAATTAAAATTGCATTTTCTTTTTATGAACAGCTTGAAATGATTTTACAATGCTTGAATGAAACGGTTCGTATTTCGATTTGAAGCCCATTCTCAAGGTATATTGCGTCTAGACAATTAATTTAAAACAAGATTTATTGCGATTTTTATTTTGTATCGCAAAAGATACCTATTCAGTTTCTATTTTATTTTATAATTGTGTTATTTAAAGTTATAACATAATAATTATTTATTTATTGGAATTAAATTGGTCGCACTGATAAAGAAACTTTTTTCTAAATAAAAAGATTTCCAAAAAGCTAAATGTCACAAAAAAAAGAGAAATGTCGCAAAATGTCTACGCATGTACACCAATGCTACGTGGCTACGAGTGCTACGCCGTAGCATTTTCGTAGACCGTTATGTCAATTTTTGCCAGGCTGGCATAGATATATTATAAAAGAACTATAATATATCTATGCAGCCTGGACTTTTATTATGATGACAAAACAACGATATAGAATACATATACAATCTAAGTATACAGGGTATAACAAAACACCCTAGTAATACTTAAGGGGGTGCTTCAGACCATCAAACTGAACAACTTTCACAATGGGGACAACATCGAAATCGCGAGAAAAAAAACGCTCTTTCATACAAAACTGCAGTACCGTCTCGACTCAAATGTATGTGATGGAAGATTTTTTTTATTTTTTCTCGACGTTTGGTGCCAACGTCGAGAAATATATAGTTTCATGGTCTGAAGCACCCCCTTAAGTATTACTAGGGTGTTTTGTTACAACCTGTACAATAGATACAATTACTAACATCCATAACTCGGTTACAAATATTCATATTCATCACACAAATATCTTACGGGATTTGAGCCCGCGACTCAGCACAGCTGGGACGTTCCCTTCCGACTGAGCTATCATACATACATACATACATACATATGCTCACGCACGCCTATGTCCCACTACTGGGGTAGGCAGAGACAACAGATCGCCACATGCTACGATTCTGACACACATCTCTCGCCTCCTCAACATCCATAAGTCTCTTCATACAAGCTCGTCAGTTCCGGGTACATTTTATTTGGCCCTTCTTCAGTACGCATCCTATTTGGTCAGCGTACGTGCGCCTAGGGCGACCCCTTTCAACTGAGCTATCGGGCCGACATATTTCGCCATAGTGACAGCTGTTCATTTAAATAGCCTGAAGTAACCCTAAAATTTGACCAACATACTGTTTCTGTTACACTCTGTATACAAAATAAAACTGTATAAAAAATTATTACTACTTTCTGAAACGTGGAAGTAGGTACCATTTGGAAAACAGTTAGCGCCATACATTTTGGATACAGTCTGACAGAAAATAGTGATTTCTGTAAAAAGTATGGCACTAATCCTTTATTTTTGAATTGGGACCACTGCAAAAATTATTAATGATTACGTAGTAAGTATTTTAATGAAAAAATATACAAATTTTGCATTAACATCAAAAAAAGTTCGGCGCAGGGGTGGCGATTTTCACAATGTTAATAAAAAAAGTCAAAATTTCGAGCACTATCAGACACAGAACTTTATAAGAGAGGTTAGAAGTGCAAAGTAGGCGTGGAACGCGTCGCCACAGGTTATGCAATGATTTGCATAACACCATAAGGCGCGCGGCGTGGTGCGAGCGAGAGGGCATGAGTAATTGTAGCAGCGTGAGCGAGAAGACAAGTGGCGACAGCCATCTCCGAAGCAAAAGCGCTACTTTGCATTTCTAACCACTCTTATAATGTTCTGTGCTATCAAAGATAGATTTTTTGTATTTTTCCATGAACAGTCAGAAATTTGTCTATCTCTTATTTTCGGCTTTTCGTTGAGTTTTGGATTTTTATGCCCACAGGTACATGATAGACCGCGACTCGGCGTCCCGAGTGTCCCCCCGCGTCCAGGACCTGCTGTTCGCCATGGCAGTCTCCAACTCCTGCATGAACCCCCTGGTCTACGGCTCCTACACCCTCAACCTGAGGGGTGTCGTCAGACGACTGTTGAAGAGCAGCTGCTGTACTTCCACCACTGCTTCTGATACTATAGGTGAGTCATTAAAGCAGCAACGTACAGCTTGACAAAAAAGAGTTTCTACTCTTTTTTGTAAACCGGTGACAGCAGGAACTCAATTAACTGGGTCGTGATCGCTCTTCTTATCTTGTTGTGGGGGCTGGCAAGCCAGCAATACTTCGATCCAGTGGGATCTTTTGTGTTAGCCCCAATACTTTTTTGCTTTCTTTACTCTTCAAATACTTATATGGTCAATGAAGGAGGCTACGCTTTTATATTATACGCTTTTATAATGATAATGGATATTCTAAACTTACCAGACAAAAAGTTTAAGTCTCATGTTAAACAAGTCCTATGTAAAAAAGGTTACTATAAACTCGATGATTATTTGAATGACCGAAATGTCTGGTCTTGACAATTTTACACTATGTAATGCAAAGCTGCGTTCAGAACCTTTTTATGCGGTTGTTTTTTCAACTCGCTCTATAGTAAAACCTCTTACACCGAGGCTCTGAACGGCGTTTAGTGCGAAAAGTTGCGCTCGGGGTGCACTCTGGGTGCACATAGGGTGTAGGTTCGGAACGCAGCCGCAGCTCAATATTGTATTTTAATTGTACTTTGTACATTTTTTTTTAAAAGATGTGTGTTGTAGAGTTTCTGGCCGCATCTTCTCTCAATGAAACATCTTCCGACGCGGTGGTAGAGTCAAAAAATGACGTCAAAAAGCTATCTATATGATATTATTTTGAATAAAACATTTTGAATTTTGAATTTTTGAATTTTGGAGGCAATAATACCATTAAAGGAAAAAACATAAGATCTCCCGGTTTTAGATATCCATCTCCGAGGAGACTCATGTGCCGCCAAAACATTACAGTAACAAAGGATATGCTCCATGGTCTCTTCATCCTCTCCGCACGCTCGGCAGCTAGGATCAAGGGTGAGCTTCATCTTGTTCATCATCGTGCCTGTGGCGTAGTGCCCAGTGAGGGCTCCGACGACGGCACGGGCCTTGCTCCTGCTGTTGTTCAGTATGCCTTGAGACTCGAATTGTCACATTGCTGATAAATTTCTTAGAGTGTTGTAAACCTGCAACGTGATCGCTCACTTAATGCCTGATAGAAAGGCTGAAAGTCACCCAAAGGGCAATGGAGAGGGCTGTGCTCGGAGTTTCCCTGCGAGATCGAATCAGAAATGAAGAGATTTGTAGAAGAGTAGGTGACATAGCCCAAAGGTGAAAATGGGGTCGTAGAACCGATGGTCGATGGGGCCGAAAAGTTCTCGAGTGGCGACCGTGTATCGGAAAGCGCAGAGTGAGTAGACCTTCCACATGGTGGACCGACGATCTGGTGAAGGCGGCAGAAACCCATTGGAAGAACCCCGTGGAACCCAGTGGAATCCTTCAGACTCGGGGCCTAAGGCATTTTGCCAGTTCTGGTCAAGTCAATTTAGGTTGTCAGACGTCATTAATTTAGATTTCTTCTATTTTGCGGTGACGTGATTGGTCGATATTAAATTACGTCTCTCTTTTTAGCTTGCCTGCGGACACAAAGGTTTTTCGATGTGCTGCGAACAAATAGAGAGGCTAATGTTGAATGAGGGAAAGTGGAATAGAATTTATATCCACGTATCCTCTCAATAAAACCTAAGGCATTATTTAATCTTATAATATCATGGCGAATATGGTTTCTATAGAATATGATGTTTTGAGAATATGATGTTTTGAGAATACGATGATTTGCGAATATAATGTCCTGCTATTATGATGTTTTGAGAATATCATATACTGCGACGGAGCGCTACGTAATTAATTTGTGACGTCGAACGGAAAATGTGACGTAATTGAGATGAATGTGAGTCGATGTTAGTTTGACAATTACTCGTAAGTCTCTCATTTTATTATAAGGTTATACAGGGTGTTAGTTAGTAGGTAAAAAAAAAAAAAAAAAAGGTAAGGTAGGTAGTTAGTAGGTACTCATATTATGTAGGTACCACCACTGCATTGAGTCAATTTCTGAAAATTTTCGAGCTCGCTTCCTTCGCTCACTTTTTTATATGTTATGTGTATGTAGCGTTTTTTGCAAGGGTTCAGATAAATGTTGCCCTTGTAATATACGTAAGTACCGTTCTGTTCTACAATAGATACTATGAGCTTTATATCTTTATGTTCTTTGCGGCCCACCGATTCTACTATCGTTATGCATTTGGCCCACCAGTGACTTTGAGTTTGACACGCTTAGAGTACATCAACATAATAGCGGCCGTTCGTGATGAGCCTTAACCACAACTTCGTTTGCATGGAATTTTTTCTACATCATTACCCAGGGCACAGATTACTTGGTAATCACTTCAGTAAGGAAGTAAAGTGATGTATCTACCTTAGGGAACGCGTAACCACGTGTCATTCTACTAACAAACTTTCTGCCACTTTTTGCGGGGGGCGAGGTAACATGTTATTCGCAACTTTGAATTTTATTCCCTATGACTTTAGATTTTAATTTTGAATGTTCAAAATCATGAAAAGTAGTCTCGTGTAAACCCCAAACGTTCTAAGTTATTGTTTCGCAATAATAGGCTGTCTAGTTTAGTGATAAGTTATAAAATTGTAGATTGTTAGAATGTTGAATGTACATGATCATTGTTATCCCGTGTCAATCATCTTATACCGTGGCAGAGGGGAAATGCTACCGCAAGGCCGGTCCTTATAATAAGTAGTTTAAGTGTATCTACACATCACTTCCATAAAAAACGATAAGTTTAGACGGTACGCGCGAAAATGTATCTAATGGCGCTTGACTCAGCGTTGTTATTACTTCGAACAGCGCGACGTATGGGCGCATTCCAGTATGGAGCGAGTGCCAAATTGTAGGTAAAATTATCTCCGTTCCTAATTTCCTAAGGCCGAATGGTCTCGAACTCACGTCGGACCTGAACTTCGGCCGCTCGATTGAGTCCAAAGCTAAAACCGCAGCCAAGAAACTTGGTATCCTGAACAAGGTTAAGCGGTACTTCTCGCCTGCACAGCTTCTTACTCTCTACAAAGCCCAAGTGCGATCTTGCATGGAGTACTGCAGTCACCTCTGGGACGGCTCGCGAAATACCAACTTGACGCACTGGACTCAGTTGAGCGTCGAGCCAAGAGACTCATCGATGACGATGCACTCGTCGAGACTAAGTTACACGGTCTGGAGCACCGACGATTGGTCGCTTGTCTGTCGGTATTCTATCGGCTACACTTCGGCGAATGTGCCCAGGAGTTACATGACCTGATTCCACCATCCCCCTTCCATCATCGTACGACAAGACGTAGTGCGAGACTGCATCCATACGTTGTCGATATTCCAACAATCCGCACAAATAGGTTCGCATCCTCTTTTATAATGAGAACCGGTAAGGTTTGGAACTCTCTCCCTGCGTCTGTTTTCCCAAGCAAATACAATCAGGATATTTTTAAAAGAAGAGTAAATAGGCTTTTTCTGGGCGAGCGCG
The DNA here is from genome assembly GCA_922987775.1 of Agonopterix subpropinquella. Taxonomy (NCBI): domain Eukaryota; kingdom Metazoa; phylum Arthropoda; class Insecta; order Lepidoptera; family Depressariidae; genus Agonopterix; species Agonopterix subpropinquella. The sequence continues at coordinate 2,463,374 of OV277708.1, read as the reverse complement.
CTACATCCTCGGCTTCATCTACACTTTCCATCAGGTGAGCTGAAGCCAAGCGCAAAGCCATTATGAATAAAAAAAAAAAAAAAGAATGACGGAGCCCAGGGTTCAAATATACAAAAAATAATTGCATTTCATTTCCCGGCTCAGGCGACTCTTCTTTCCAAAAGTTCTATGAATAGGTAGGCCTTTTAATATTAGGTAAAAATTCCTTTGGGATAAGTACTTTTGTACTTACTTGCTATGATGAATTTATATTATTAATATTCCACCATGTAATATAATGAAACGTTTAGATAAGCGGCAAATTCTTCGTCTATGAATGAAACCGTTCAAAGTAGGTAAATAATAAATTGCTTGCTTGCTTATCGTGTCGACTTCAACACAACAAAGTCGCTAAATAGTACTTTGCCAGAATTTGGCAACCGATACTGCACCAATAATAAATTAAAAATTAATATTGTAAAGAGAAGCGAAGTATGAAATTCCTTCCTTTGAAAATAATAATAAGAAAATACCTAGTTACAGTACTTAGGTAGGTATGTGTCGGAACTAGGTTACACGAAGTCAACAAAATATAACCGTTTTGCAAACGTTTTAGCGAGGAATACATATTTTGATATTAAACGACTTTGAACTGGGGAGCGATTGCGCTACTTATAAAACCGCCTTCAAAAAAACTAAAAAGTTAAAAAATAATATTGCAGCCGATGACTTTTGCGTTCGCATCATAAGAACATTAATTTGTTTTATTGAAGTCGCAGTCAAGCCAGTACGATTCGCGACAGGGCTTGCATTACTTTTTTGGCTTGGCTTGACACCGACTTCGATAAAACAATTTAATGTTCTTATTATGATGCGAACACAAAAGTCATCGACTGCACAATATTATTTTTTTACTTTTTAGTTTTTTTGAAGGCGGTTTTAATTTTTTGTTAAAATTTTGTTTTGATTACACGTCTAACAATCGTTTGTCTGATCAAACCGCTTTTAGTCTTGTCTCATATTTGCTAGAACGATTTCATATTTGTCTTTAGTCGCCTATGATCACTCCTACAAAATGTCTAGATTTAATTTTATTCTATTTGGCAACGATTTGAAACTTTGCAAGCGTATGTCATTCTGATGACAATACAATAATTTGGTACCATCGAGCTGATCTGAAGATTGAGCCAGGAGTAGAGAGAGGAACTCTTCTGTGACTACTAGAATACCCCTAAATTTTTGACTCATTTGTGTGACTGTATAGATAAATTACCCAAAATTCAAGCCAAGCAAGCCAAGCGCAAACCCATTATGAATAAAAAAATAATTGTTTTTTCCTAGTAGAAAAAATTCCCGTCGCGTTTTTCCCCAAACTTTTTTTTACCCATTCGCATATTTTCTTATGCGCCACACACGCTTAAATTCTCAGTCGCGTTTTTCTCCAAACTGTGTTATCACCAGTCGATGATTTTCCCAATCGATCATATTCCTTCCGAAAATAAGTAGGTATTTCATAGAAAATTAATATAATACAGTTTCACCAATAGACTGGGCGGCGGTGACGAAGTCATACCCGTATGAAATAATTTCTCAATAATTTTCATACAACATTTGGACGAGACTTTTGTACTTTTTACTGACAAAAGCGTGTTTTTTTAGCCAATGTTGAACATAACTTTTTCCATAAAATTGTTTTTCTAGATAGTATTCCATTAATGATATTTTACTTGCCCAGGTAATTCTGGATCGAGCACAACGAAGAAAAATCTCAATATGGAGACGCAGCTCGTCACTTCAACAAAAGTAAGTATAACTTTATTATCATCATCATCATCATCATCATGATCATCGTCAGCATCATCATCAACCTATAGGCCTCTCCGCCTCTCCCACAAATCTCCAGCTCCCCAATACTTTTCACACTACGCCTGCCAGTTCGTAGTCTGCAATAGGTACTTGGCATTGACGTAATTTGAATCTTAGGTATGTAGTCAAAGAGCATCTACCTCTATACTTCATTCAGGAATTAGAGAGACAAAATGTAAACAGCGGTAATACCAGTGTAGAAAATACAATCTCGAAACGGAAGAAAACTTATCTCTGGAATATACAACAGTAAATTATCAATTCTACTCGCAAAGGATTCCGACAGATGATATGTTAATTTTGTATGGAAAATAATAATAAAATACGCAAGTCATCATATATTTGAGAACAAAAGAAAGCGTGACTGTAAATATTTTATTTCGTGGTCTGACAACACTCAGATGTACTTGACCTTTGGTGCGTTTTAATAAAAGTTCTTAAAGAAAAATACTTTTTATTGTACACAGTAACGTAAACGCGTCTCTTGATTATTTAATATCGTCTTCAGTCCGCACGCTACGCACGGTCGCTACGCATAGCACTAAAAAGTCAAGAAATGAGCTACATAACGTAATTTAAAAATGTCATTTAATTTGTTACTACGGGTATTGTTCTTATTTACCGATAGACAACAAATTTGTAATATCACCGCCATCTATACTCCATTCCAAATAGGGGCGAAAAGAAGGTAAAAAAGGTTCTTTATAGTTCACACTTTAAAGAAATTATGAATATTGTATCAAACAACAAAATGGCGATGTTGAAAGACCTAAAGAAGCAGTGGTGCGCACATGTGGTTTGTCTTTGTTTCAATGAAGCTTTTTTAAAGGCTGTTATGAAAAAAATCCGTCAGATGGCGCTAGTAGTAGCCATATTGACAATTCGGAAAAACATCTCTAAAATTTCTAAAAAAAAATCTAAAATTATTATGACTTCGTTCAAATCGTTATGATCGTCATCATATTAATTTATGAACAAATTAGTTCCTAAACTTGGAAATCGAGAAAAATACGTTTCTGGCAAGGATTATTTTAGTAATTACTGTGGTAAATTTTTGTTATCAAAACGTCTCATTTATATAATCAAAGAACATTATAAGAGGGGTTAGAAATGCAAAGTAGCGCTTTTGCTTAGAAGACGACTGTCGCCACTTGTCTTCCCACTCACGCAGCTACCATTACTTATGCCCTCGCTCGTACCATCCCGTGCCTTATGCATGCCGTGGTGTTATGCAAATCATTGCATAACCGTGTGGCACATAAGGCGTTCCATTCCTACTTTGCACTACTAACTTCTCTTATAATGTTCTGTGGATATAATCGATACACACGATGACGCATGACGGAGCACCATACGGCAGTCCGTCATTGGGATGCAAGGAGTTGTATGAAACCGCACATAGGAGCATACACGGTGACGCATTACCGCTGCGTCAATGCGGCAGCTGTCACGTCGCATGGTATGGCACACGGGTGACGCAGTGACGTGGGTAATATTGCCAGCAGATGAATAATAAAATGCCCTGAAGCACTTCTATTTTCGATTAAAATAATGATACATTGTAACAAAAATAATAATTTGTTGCAAAATGAAAATAAATAATGTAGTTTCTGACCGATTGCTAATTTAAAATATACCTATTAGAAAAATGTATAGTTTCTGCGATCTCCGAACACGAATCCGAAGTCAGAAGTTCAAAAAAGTGGCCGCCATCTTGAACCTTTTTGATTGCTTCTAAAATCTATATCCGGGGGTTTCTGCCATCTCCGAACACGAATCCGAAGTCAAAATTTCAGAACAGTGGCCGCCATCTTGAATTTTTTTTGTTTTTCAACCGATTGCTTCCAAAATCAATATCTGGGGGTGTCTGCCATCTCCGGAGACGAATCCGAAGTCAAAAATTCAGAAAAGTGGCCACCATCTTAAACTTTTTTGTTTTTCAAGCGATTGCTTCCAAAATAGATATCTGGGGGCTTCTGCCATCTCCGGAGACGAATCCGAAGTCAAAAATTCAGAAAAGTGGCCACCATCTTAAACTTTTTTATTTTTCAATCGACTGCTTCCAAAATCACACACGGATCCGAAGTCAACATTCAGAAAAGTGCCCGCTTACTTGAACTTTTTTTTTTCGTCGTTTGGAAGCAAATATCGATATCTTACCATGAATCCGGAGATTCCGGATTGAGATATCTATTTTCTGATTTCTGATGTCAGATTCGTGTTAATAGATCACAGAAACCTTATTTGATATCGATTGTGGCAGCAATCGGTTTAAAAACAAAAAGTTCAAGATGGTGGTCACTTTTCTGAATTGTTGACTTTAGATTCGTGTTCGGATATGGCAGAAACTCCCAGATATCGATTTTGGAAGCAATCGGTTGAAAAACAAAAAAGTTCAAGATGCAGCCACTTTTCTGAATTTTTTAGTTCGGATTCGTGTTCGGAGATCGCAGAAACCCCTAGATATTGATTTTGGAAGCAAACGGTTGAAAAACTAAAAGTTCAAGATGGCGGCTACTTTTCTGAATTTTTGACTTTTGATTCGTGTTCCGATATGGCAGAAAACCCCAGATATCGATTTTGGAAGCAATCGGTTTAAAAACAAAAAAGTTCAAAATGGCAGCCACTTTTATGAATTTCTATCTACGGATTCGTGCTCGGAGATCGCAGAAATCCCCAGAAATTGATTTTGGAAGCAATCGGTTTGAAAACAAAAATTTGATCGGTTTGAAAAAGATGGCGGCCACTTTTCTGAATTCTGATGCCAGATTCGTATTTAGAGATCGCAGAAATCCCCATGTCTGCCGCTCCGTCATGCGTCATCGTATGTGATCTACCTAACTAAACCTAAATGCCATGCCAAACCGCGCGGATCGATTGAGTGCGCCCATACCATTCCGCATAACACTACCGACAACGCTCTGCGCGACGCAAGAAATACCAAATAATATTGATGTTACAAGCAAACGGATTAAATTCCAATGATTTCTGCGACATGGAAAGTTTCGGAAATAAAGTTACTTTGCGTTTGCTTGATGAGACGTATTAAGAGATATTAGCAGATTACCGACTTGATCTATTTTAAGATGTCGTTCAAGGATTAAGAGGAACTCGTTTAATTCGTCTTCAAAATCGATTGTCAGCGCGGTTTATTAATTCGGAATAACGGACCTTAGTGAGCACCTGTGGCATAGTGTGGGTGTTTATCTCCCAGGGCACAGACCGATTTTGCCGCCTCCTTATCTTGATAAGAAAACCTACGTTAAAGATAAAGGAGTGACCGAAGCGACCGAAGCCAGCTCGAAATTTTTTAGCACAACCTATTCGAGTTGTGGTCAGACATCTTTTGGTTTATCCGTTCAAAAATAGACTTTACTCTGCTCTACGAATTGGTTATACAGGGTGTTATGGTAAATAGTTGCAATTCTTTAGGGTTGAATCTCATCTGGCAGCATTGCATCGCATTTTTTCATCGCTCCATCCTTTTTGTCACTCAAGAACGTCATTTGCTCGAGCAAATAAGATAGTCGGAACGCGATCGTGCGCGGCTGTGCTGCGGCGTGCGGTCGCGTTTTGTCTGCCTTATTTGCGCTAGCAAATGACGTTCCTGAGTGACAGAAAAGGATGGAGCGATAGAAAAAGTTGATGCGGTGCTGCCAGATGAGATTCAACCCTTAAGGGGTGATTGTACTCATGATTCTTAACAACTTTCCCTAAGAAACCTAAATAAAATTAATTAAAAAAAATTGGATTTCCCATTATGCAATCACCTGATTGAACGTTTGTATGAAAAGTCGATTAGTTTTTGCGAAATTCCTATAGGTTTCTTAGGAAACGTTGTTCAGTATCATGGGTACAATCACACCTTAAAGTAATGCAACTGTTTACCCTAACACCCTGTAGTATAGTCAGAACTCAATCAATTTATATTTCTGCCACCCCTAGTAAAGTGCTTGAGGTATGTGATTGTGAGTATACCCGGTGACAGCGTTTTAGTTCTAATTAATTCAAGTGTGCTACAGACTATTGGCTGTTTCACTCGCTACCCTAGGTAATCCTTATATTCATCAGCCATCAAACACTGACATAAGGGTATCGAATTTTTATAAAATGATCACGGTCTGAAAAGGTTTCGTGGTCCTGCTTCTGCGATCTTCTTTTTTTCGTCTTTAATAAAAATGGAGTATATTAAGTGCCGTGCTTACATAATGTTATTATTAAAAGATGTACCAAAGGTTTCTGACGACGAAACGTCACTTTGACAGTGACGTTTCTTTGTTTACATTTTGTCTCTCTAATTCCTGAATGGAGATTACCTCTTTTTTTTCGATCAAAATGAATTATGAATTTATGATTTTAATAACCGTAAAAAACATAGCTCTAGGGGCGTGGCTACTGGACTGAGCATTGCATTGTAGGGCAAAACTCTACCTTTGAAATTCCCCGTCCATCCAAATTGCCATTAGCAATAGCATTAGAGTTGCATGCATAATTTAATTATTTATAGGTATTAATACCTATACCGACTAGTATTTACTCTATGCTATTACGCAGTGAATATTATTCAGTGCTACTTTGAAAGTGGAAAACTCTTTCTATTTTCCCCGCAATAACTCTTCAAACAGTTGCTTTACATCCACTTTAAAAACACTATAATGGTAATATTGTAGGCAATATGAAGGCTGTACAATGGCTGCACTATGACAATGAAACGTTTGCTTCGATCCTGGAAATAATACTGTACCGCCATTTCCTGACGGTCAATTTTCATGCTTGGGTCTGAGTGACACTAACTTATAGTACTGTATAGTATCAATTATTTTAGACTATGTATTATTGTACACATAACCTTATCATAAGAATTTATCATCATCGTCATCATCATCAGCCTATCATCGTCCACTGCTGAACATATGCCTCTTCCAAGGCGCACCACAAAACTCTGTCCTCGGCGTTCCTCATCCAGTCGCTCGCCGCTACCTTTTTTAGGTCGTCTCTCCAGCGGGCAGCAGGGCGTCCCACACTACGCCTACCAGTTCGCGGTCTCCACTCTAGAACTCTGACGCCCCACCGGTTGTCAGTTCTTCGGCAGATATGACCAGCCCATTGCCACTTCAGCTTGCTAATTTTCTGAGCTATGTCAACCACTTTAGTTCTCTGACGTATCACTTCATTTCTAATGTGATCTCTCAGAGAAACACCGAGCATAGCTCTCTCCATAGCTTGCTGAGCGACCTTGAATTGATGAACTAGTCCTATCGTCAGGGTCCATTTTTCCGCACCATAGGTCATTACTGGCAGGACGCACTGATTGAACACCCTGGTCTTGAGGCATTGTGGTATAAGAATTTATATTGTTTAGTTATATGTTGTAGAGTTTCTGGCCGCATCTTCTCTACAGCGACAACACGTTCCGACGCGGTGGTAGCTTCATAAAAAGATTTGACGTTTAATAAGTGTGCTTCAAGCTCATATATTGAATAAATTATGTTGACTTTGACTTCATAAATCGAGCATCCAACCTCCATAGCGAGGGGGTTAAATAGATTCCAGTCAAAGGCAAAAAAAGTGTTAGGTCCCCTTTTCTGAGTTCCGAATGCCGAATTGTTTTCCGAGCAGGAAAATTGTGCCCTCTAAAATACCTCGACTTTAAATTTCTGAAACTGGCACGGCCAATGCAATGTTTATTTTCTGTCCCAGGGCAATAAGGTTCAAATGACTTTGATATCCTTCCGTCAGACAGAATTTACAGAAAGTACGTACACGTGGTGCAAAAATAACTTTTTATTAGTCGCTAGCAATATAAATGTACTTAGTTGTATTCGGTATGTTGTTTAAATTAGGGATAGATGGAATAGTGGCTATAAACAGAGATCCTCCTTTTTTATGTCGGTTAAAAAGCACTTACCGTGTGGGCAACAAGCTAGGGCTTGGGCTCTGACCCCTTTTGTCAGAGTTTTTTCAGACCACCTTGCGGTCTCTGACGTGGTTTTTATGTAACGAAAACTACCACCAGAGATAATACCTACTGGTCCGCGTACTAACGAGTTTATTCCGGAACGATACAATTTGTTGCACCACTCCTAGCTTTTTAGAGGAGGAAAACATCTTAACTTTTCTAACTTATGCCACAGAATAAATACTAGTAGGTACCCGTACTTATGCACCTAAATACCGAATGCTCGCAAACGTGCAGTGAAGGAAAACATTGCAAAAATGCATTGCGAGGAAATACTTACATCAATTCGCATTAGGCTCGTGTGGCTAACGACCTTACACGCTTTTTGAGGGTGGATAGGCGTAGTAACGAGCAGTTGGTACATTTTCTCGCCTGGTTCAGTCGTCGGGACGATAAATTAAGACAGGGTCCTATCTTAATATGCTGATGGTTTTTTATAGGGATGATCACACCCTCAAACAGAACAAATTTCTCTATGAGACCATGATTGAAATCGCGAAAAAGAAATCTACTGTCCCATACATTTGGGTCGAGTAAGGTTGCAGTTTTGATGCTATTTTGGTTCTAAAAAAAAGTTGTTCAGTTTGATGGTCTGGGATCATCCTTTTAAAAAACCGTCAGTATATTAAAAAGGACTCTAGATATACAAAACAACAGGTATGTCTCAATGCTTATTTCTCCCAACAGAACGGCAGAATCCGTCCCAGGCTCGTCCGCTTCGCAGAAACATCACTGACAGGCGTAGCGATGGCGGAACGGCTGGAAGTGCCGCGGCCTGCGCGTGCGCCGGCCTGACGCCCTCCGCCGCGGCTGATCTGCGCTCACCACGAGCGATGCCGCGTGCTTGAAGAGTACTGCCGCGGTCAGACTAAGGGCGACGATGTCTAGCTTGCCAGAGTATTGTTTAGACTGGGGACGGCGACGTCTGACTTGCTAGTGTATTATTCAGACTGGGGATGGCGACGTCTGACTTGTTAGACTGCTAGTGTATTTTACGGACTGGGAACAGCGATGTCAGACTTGCTAATGAAGGTATTGTCAGACTGGGGACGATGAAGTCTGACTTACTCGTGTATTGTAAAGAGTTTATTTTATATCTGAATTACTAGTCTATTGTACAGATTTTATTGTAAAGAGTGTATTTTTTTATGTCTGATTTGCTAATGTATTGTACACGCTGGACTAAAGCCACCACCACCGTTGTTGATCTGCGCTCACCACGAGCAATGCCGCGTGCTTGAAGAGAGCTTTCCGCGGTTAGACTGGGGACTGTGACGTCTAGCTTGCTAGTGTATTGTTCAAACTGGGGACGATGACGTCTAGCTTGCTAGTGTATTATTCAGACTGGGGACGATGACGTCTAGCTTGCTAGTGTATTATTCAGACTGGGGACGATGACGTCTAGCTTGCTAGTGTATTGTTGAGCCTGGGGGCAACGACGTTTAACTTACTTAGTGTATTGTGTAGTCTAAAGCAATTAAGTATTGAGTATCTCTATCGTACCTACAGTACAGAGTGTATTGTGTGTTGAGTATAATTGGTAACGTATGGTAAGACTAAGGAAGTTTAAAAATTTTTGATGTAAATAACATAAATATAAAGGCAGTGATTCAGTTCAGAGACTTTTGTTGAGTTTGAGTCTGTACTCCCGTACCTATGTCAAAATCCATCCATTTCCGAATACCATAAAACGTATCTGAATCTCTCAGCATGGAAGGTCCATAAAATACTCGCAAGTGTTCGAAACCACCTATACTTATATCTACCTATATAGTATGTTTATCAACACAAAAGAAGAGGACATACTAATTTCCTGCTCCTTTTAGATCGAAATCGAAAAATCTCTATTTTATTTAGTTTGCTGTCGAAGCAGCGGTATTGAATAATTAATAAGATCGCTAGTTACCTATTGCTCTGAGCTAAGAGCTTACGTGATGAATGACAAAGGGACGATAAAAATCATTTGAAACTTTCTGGAAAGGATTAATTTATTATGATCAATTGTTGAGAGATGAGTTTGCTATTTCTATTGTTTATTTTAAGGGCAAGGTCAAGGATTATTTAGGTAGATATAAATTTACTTAGAGCAACTTAGAGTAAGAATTCTTGCTCACTCATTGTTGGCAAAGCACTTATCCAAGATTCCAGGGGGGTGGAATTCCGAATATTCGTACAGAATAGTAATTAACAGCGATTTCTTATTCATTGTTTTTCATTGAATATCGAATCAGAATCGGCTAGAAAGATAAAATATAGGAATTGGAAAATCTGTTGATCTGTTCGTCTTTATATGGAATGAAGTATTATAGACAGGTACTAAATGTACCTATTTAATGTGTATTCGACAGCCCGGTAGCACAGTCGGTAGTGAACCTGCCTGCTGTGCCGAGGGTCGCGGGTCAGAATCCCGTAAGGGTCAAATATTTGTATGATGAATATGAATATTTGTACCCGAGTCATGGATGTTTGTATCTATATATGTATTCTATATCATTGTCTAGTCATCATAATACAAGTCCAGGCTAGATTCTGGTACTTTAAATGTGACTTTGTGTGACATTGTCCAAAAAGAAAAAAAAAATGCAATCAGAAGTGCGATTTTTGAAAATCATACGAGCGACTTGGCAGTAGAAAGATACATAATCTCCATGCATAATCTCCATAGTAATTTTAACATTTTCTACTGCCAAGTCGCTCGTATGATTTTCAAAAATCGCACTTCAGGTGATTCAACCTTTGCTACGAAAAGCTGGATTTTTAGGGTTCCGTACCCAAAGGGTGAAAACGGGACCCTATTACTAAGCCTACGTTGTCCGTCCATCCGTCCGTCTGTCCGTCTGTCCGTCTGTCTGTCCGTCTGTCCGTCTGTCTGTCCGTCCGTCTGTGTGTCCTTCCTATTTAGGGCTGTAACTTTTGAACCGTAATAGCTAGATAATTGAAATTTTCTCAGATTATGCGTTATTTATTGCGGCGGATTTGTTAACAAATAATAAAAATGAGGGGGGGTTTTCAACAAGAAACTAGTTTTTATCAACGTTTTTTCTTCACGCTCTATATTAAAAACGGTAATACATACAAGCGTCAAACTTAGTGTGATTATAGAGCAAATTCTACAGAATAACAACAAATACTAAAAACCGGCCAAGTGTGAGTTGGTCTCGCGCTAAGGGTCCCGGACAAAAAAAGTTTTTTTTCTAAGTTAATAAATTTGTGTTCTGTGGTGGTGTGGTACGGAACCCTCGGTGCGCGAGTAGCCCGACTCACACTTGACCGGTTTTATTTTTTCTTAGCAGGGCAGTACCAAGCTAGGTACCTACATAGCTACAACGCAATTCGATCGAAATTATACTTTGTTCGAATTAAGTTCGAAGAGCACGCAAAAAGTGAAAACAAAACCAGTAACAATAACAAAGAACTTTCGTTGGAATGGTAAATTGGAATGCAAGATGAAAGAAATTGGAATGGGGTGGTAGGGGGGATCTACCTCCTAGCGGTCCATCCCGGGCAACGGCATCACAAGCTACCAAGTTTGTGGTGTCGGCTGAATAATCCCCCACAGCGGTGTGGTAGGCTCCGCAAGGAGCCGCCTGGGTCGCGACCACCCTCCTGCCGGAGTCTGGCGCCAAGCAGCTTGCTGCGTTCCGTCAGTGTGCAGGTGTGCCAGTGCAATTCTGGGTAAGCTCGCTACATCTTCGACCCCATCTTTGTCCTGTGGACTAGATAGAGGTCACGAGCAAAGCCATCGATAATAAAAAAAAAAAAAAAAAGATAAACAAAACTTCTGCTCGCTCCTGACGGTCTAGCATGGTCGCGTGACATAGAACCTTACCTACTGTCGCTCTTTCTGCACCTTTCTGTTTACACAAATCAAGGCGAGATACAAGGCGCGACACATTGAGGTATCTAGTTACTAGAGGCGACATCCAGACAAAATTTTTTGTAATACTCGTTTAAGGCGGTTGCAGAGGGGTCAATTTTATACAAAACTTTGACGCGCAATACGCGTGGACGGTATTAATATAAGTAACTTTGTATATATGGAAAAATAGGTTATAAAATCTAGATGTCGCGTATCAAATAACATTTGCAATTTGTAATATAATTACGAAGATATAAAGCTTTGAAATTGTTCATACTAAACTTTCAAAGCTATATATCTTCGTAATTTTATTATAAATTGCAAATGTTATTTGATACGCGACATCTAGATTTTCTAAACTATTTTTTCATATATAAAATATTACTTTTATTAATTCCGTCTGCGCGTATTGTGCGTCAAACGTTTGTATGGACTGAAATCTTACTTAGCATGTGCCGGGCGCGTGCTGCACCGCGACGCCCCCCCAGTGCGCGCCCCGCACTGCTGATCGTGGTGCACTGATTTTGTTCGCGTTGTTTCTTCTATACATAATAATTCAATAACGCGACAAAATCTTATCGTGCGTCATGCTAGGTGCGCGCAGCGCGCTGCGTAACTTGACTGCTTTTACGTAGGTACGTAAATTAAGCACCGCTTGAATAGGCACTTTAATAATTTGATTAACGAAACAATGATATTCGCCAGTAGCATTAATTGCAAACCAAAATTGTGTTATGGGAACACAGACATGCCGAACCGAACCGAAGTGAATCTAGGTAGGTATTTGATCACAAATTGGATTGAATTTCCAGTCTAGGTACACTTGTGTGTGAACTCGTTTCACACTGATTTGTTCGAGATTAGGTTTGAGTTCGATAATCGAATAGGCAAAGATAATACCTTCTTTAGAGCAAAATATAGGTACTTAGAAATATATCTCTGTTCGGTGCTACATTCCTGCCACTCATTGCAGTAGGCATCCAGCCAGCTCAGCTGATGGAATACCTATCACACTAAGAAAATTATAGGAACATTACTTAATTGCACACAAAACAATAAAAGTTCATCATGGTCGTCGCGCCATCTCTTTCTTGGTCTGAAAATTAAAAAAAAAAACAACAGTACAGTAACAGCGTTCGCAGCATTTTTCCGTCGTTCTTTCTGTCAGCCTCAAATCTAATCTCAGACACTACTTAATGTAGAGTATTTTGATACGGTTTTCACTTATAGATTGATTCCCGTAGTCAAGACGAGAAAAAATTTCTCAGCAACACGAGAACTCAAGAAATGAATTCAAGGAACACCGATAGCCGATAGGCACCAAATATACATTATTGAGATCATTTGGGATTCGGATTCGGAATAAAAACTTATCAAATTTATTCTATCGAACTATTTTTGAACTGGCAAGTTGTCTTGGAAAAAAAATAACAAAAGCCATAAAAACTAAAAAGGAAGAAAACTATTTTCTTTTTAATTGAAGTATTTGGCTTAAAGTATTTTTTTTTCTGATAGATAGCTGCCAGTTCTGTATTTCTTAGATGTAAGTAATGAAAACTCTTTGGTTGAATGTGAAAGAATAAAATATTTTTCTGTTCACAATACCTATTATGCCACCTTCCTGTTCAGTTCCAAGTTTTGATATGATTTTGATATATACTTTACTTGTAATTCGACGTATTCCTTCCAGGACGTTAAAGGGCAGCCTAAATCTATCTACACTAATATTATAAAGAGGAAAGATTTGTACCTATTTTTGTATGTTTGTATGTTTGTAATGAATAGGCTCAAAAAGTACTGGGCCGATTTAAAAAATTCTTTCACCATTAGAAAGCTGCATTCACCCTGAGTAACATAGGCTATATTTATTGCTAGAAAAGATTAGACGTCCACCCGTGCGAAGCCGGGACGGGCCGCTAGTGCTATATAATAATGTGAACCCACAAATGTGGGGACGGAAATGAATAGTTTACGAGATATTTGGAATTTAAGGTTTTTTTACCAAAAAACCTTTTCGCGTTTCGTGACATAGGCTCCATAGTGAAAGTTGTTCAGTTTGATGGTCTGAGTTCACCGTTTCAGCATTTGCTAGGCTGTCACTTACACCCTGTATTGCAGTTTTGGCTGAAAAGAAAAATCGAAATAACTAGCGATTTTTTTTTCGAAAAAATTATTTTAGTTCACCATGTCTTTTATTCGTTATGGCTATTATTTTAAAACCTACCACTTTTTTTAGTTACTTAGGTATTAGAGGTCGTATCGTATCATGAAATAAAATCAAAATATGAAATGTAATATATAAAAAAAAAAACTATGTAAAAATGAACTGTATTAAATAAATAATATTATTGTAAATAGGTATTAAAAAAAATTTAGGTAAGTATGTTTTTTATGGAATCGCTCAATTTTAGTGTTGTAAAATTAATAAAAAATGTGCTGTCAAACCACAACTTACCTACTTAATAAAAGGTTTTATTTTAATAAAATATTTTATTTTAAATCCCCACACCACTACCTAAATTATGAATATTTCCTAGCATAAATAGCCATAGTCTCTTATACCAAATAGGTAAATAATATTTAGAAAAAAACAGCATCGATCTCACGCTGGAAGTTTTTTTTTTTTTTATGCCCCCCTCGCTTATTTCTTGAAATCTGAAAGTCGTATCGAAATACTTTGTATCGACAAATTAAACCTAACAAAATTTCCTACAAAACAAGTGGTATGCATTTTTGTCATAAGACTTAACCTTTGAGGGCTACGGGACCGAGAAAGTAACGGCATTTCAAAAATTATGAAATTTGTATGGCGACCCTCATGAAAGTTGACGATAAAAACAAAATCATTCCATATTCTTAATTAGCAGCCCCGAAAACCCCCAGATACAAATTTTCAGTCCGTACGGGGAACCCTTAAAAGCTGCATTGGCGTTTGAAATTTCCATGGTAGCCATATTGGATATCGCAATTTTGGAATTTTTTTCACCGCCAACCAATTCTGACCAGGGTCCTCTATGACATCTGTTCGAGGTCCATAGCCCTATCTGTCATAGTTTCCGCGGGCCGTTGACCTCATCCATCAGGAGTCGACCTTCAGAGGAAGTCAAAGTTTTCCCTGTATCACCAAGGCATCCATATGATGATCCCCAAATGGCATTCTTGTACCGTAAGGGGCACCCGGAGATCAATTGGAGGTATCTGGTTGACCCCCCCTCCCCCCCCCCCCACATAGATATTAGATAAATACCCGTATAATTGTTCACCGGGTTTATAGTAAAATGATTTTAGGGATCATCATAAGGATGCCCTGGCGATAAAAATAATATTTCGACTTCCTCAGAAGGTCAACTCCTGACGGATGATGTCAACGGCCCGCGGAAACTATGACAGATAGGGTTATGGACCTTGAAAAATTTTCATAGAGGACCCTGGTCAGATTTGGTTGGCGGTAAAAAAATTCCAAAATAGTGAAATCCAAGATGGCTGCCATGGAAATTTCAAACGCCAAAGCAGCTTTTAAGGGTTCACCGAATCGACTGAAAATTTGTATTTGAGGGTTTTCGGGGTCACTTATTAATAATATGAAATCATTTTCTTTTTATCTTCGACTTTCATGAGGGTCGCTATACAAATTTCATAATTTTTGAAATGCTGTTACTTTCTCGGCCCTGTAGCTCTCAAAAGGTTAAGAGTCCTATGAAAAAAGTACATAGAACTAGTTTCGTAGAAAATTTTGTCAGGTTTAATTTCTATAAACAGGCCATTTACTAAAAGTTAATAGTTTCCGAGTTTTAAGCAAATTTCCAGAAATTTTTCACTTTTTTTGCGTTTTTGTCAATGTTGCGTCACGAAATTTTGTTAGCAAACCTCAGATTCAGATTCAGCACCCCAAAATACATATAGAATGGAAGAAATCAGAACTACCCCAAAACTTTCCTAGCAAAAAACCCAATTTAACTGAACTATAATATCATGACTGGAAAATATGCATGCGTTTGAAATTGGAATGGAAAATAAATACGTTATTCTTGAATGGGGTGGATGCACCGGTAATGGATCACAGACCATTTCGCATTAATATAATTGGGTACTTACCCGTAATAAATAGCGCTCACATCACAAGCACTAAAAGAATACTTTTATTATGGAAACAGACAACGACGACGCGAACATTTTTTTTTTTTTATTAATGATGGGTTTGCTCTTGACCTCAATCCAGTCCTCAGGACGAAGATGGGGTCGGAGATGTAGCGAGCTTACCCAGAAGAAGCCTATTAACTCGTACTTTAAAGGAATTGGGGTTGTAAGCGCTCGGAAACACTGACGCAAGCAGCAGGGCATTCCACTCCTAGGCTGTGCGCATTATTTATATTTATACATAATTTATTATTACAAGTACTGGTCTAGTAGTTTTGTTCTACATTATTATAGAGGTACCTGTTATACGCTGAAGAAGAAATTCTGATGCTTATGCGAAGTCCACCAATTCGCATTGGGCACGCGTGGTGGACTAACACCTTGACCTCCTTGAAAGGTATGTGCCCTGTTGTATAGGGACATATATTAGGCTGATGATGATGATGGTAATGATTATTAGAATCCCTATTAAAACTATAAATGAGCAAGTTCGGTTCTTTGGATGGAAATTTAATCAGGGTACACACTAAAACAGCTGTACCTTAATCAATGTACCTATTTTGTATAGAGATAGTCACAACACTGCATATCATTATGTACCTACCTATGGGAGTGAATTTTGGGTATGAAATAAAAGGAAGACAAACGAAAGTTCAGTAAATGTAATTGAAATGCGCTCCTTACGAAGTAGGTATGTGTGGTATTTCTTTGGTAGACCGAATCAAGAACAGTGTGATAAGGGATTAGTCAAATAAAAAAAATCTTTGGAATTGGTGTTAGTTGAAGGATAAAGTAGTAAATGGAATTGAGAGGAATATGCTTGGACGGTTCGGTCACGTAGAGAGAATGCATGAATGAAGACTTACGAATGTAATCAAGCAAAGGTGAGCGGAAATGTTGGGAGAGGCCGTCCGAGGAAAACATACCACGATCAAATCAATGATCTTTTCCGAAAAGGACAAGTGCTTAGCACCCTAAATCGACGAAAGTGCATGAAAAAGATGTATGAATGTGAATGAGGCTAAAGAGGTGTGTCAGAGTCGTAGCGTGTGGCGATCCGTGGTCTCTGCCTACCCCCATGGGACAATGGCATGAGCTTATGTAGGTATGTATGTATGTACGTACACTGGAAAAAATGCGAGCCAACTAAGAAGTATTTTCTCTTAATTAGCACCAAAATAATTGAAATGACATTGTTATTGTTTACTATTTATTTATTCGTATGGCGAATTTCGTTTGTAGGCATATAGTTCATAAGTCCACATCCAGCGTCAGAAGCCATCGGAGGGCCTCAGGCCCTCGGGCCTCTTATTGTTTACTAAAAACAAAAGATGGTAGTTGCAACAACAAGCCGAATTCGTTTAACAAAGTTCTCTTGGTCAGAAAAGTCATGATGTTGACAGGCTCATATGGATTCATGATGTATGATTATAATTTTTAAACAAGATCATGGTTTAAGTAAACAATTTTTTTTTTCAGTAGAGCAGTTAATGTACGTATGTACTAGGAATAGCACAAAAGATCGATAAGTCTACGCCTTTCCACTTCGCCTTTCTAAAGTCTACGCGGCTGAAGTCGCGGACAAAGGCTAGGAAACGGCTAGGGAGATACAAAAGCGTGCTTCCCCGATGCGCGTCGTCTCGTTTACCCTACTTTTATCTTCTGTTTGTATAAAACAACGTATATAGGTAGGTTTGTTTTTATCAGACTCAATTACCATTTCCTTTTGATCCCCGGCTCTTGTTATATTATTATAAAGGTGTATCTGCGGTTATCCACAAATATTTCATTTTACTTTCTCTTATTTACTTTACTTATATTTTCAAAGCAGCAAGATAGGTACTAGGCAATGTTAGAACTCAGCGTCGGTCTGGGACTCAAAAAACTACCGGGAAAATTTAAACAAGCGGCCCACTGACTTTTTCCCCGACCATGGCAAAGTCAAAAGAAAGGGCATGGATGGGCGTAGCAATTATTTTTTCCCAGGGCGTAAAGAGGCTAGGTATAGATCAAGGTCAGGTTGCAAAACAATCTAGGAGCCCGGAGAGCCGGAGCGAGCGAAGCGAGCTCGAGTTTTTCACGAACTAAAATATCTGAGCTAGCGAAGCGTGCTTGAGATTTTACTACAATACGACCAGGGCGGTACAATAAAAAACGCGTGTGACAGAAGAAACATGGTTCCATAAGCGACTAAAAACCAGGAGCGAGTGAAGCGAGCTCGATATTTGACTATGATATTTTGGCCATTCCAAATCTGCAATAAAAATCCTGGAGCGAGCTAAGTGAGCTTGAGATTTTACTCCAATAAGGCTAGGTTGTAAATCAAGAGCGACGAAGCAAGCAATGACCACACAATCCAGGGCGAGCGAAGCAACCTTGTATATTTACTGCAATGCCAATACGACTAGGTTGGGAATTAGGAGCGAGCGAAGCAAGCTCGAGATTTTACTGCAATGTGACTTGGGACTAGGACGCTGCAATACCACCAAGAACAAGGAGCGAGTGAAGCGAGCTCGATAATTTGCTACATTGTGTTTTTCAGGGGGATGATCAGGTGATAATTAGACCATTTTGATCACCAGATTTCGATATTGGTCCCATGGAAACAGTTACCTTCTCAGTTTGATAGTCTGACCATCTCCTTAAACCACCGTCAGCGTATGAAGAAGGACCCTACGATATGCTGGATTTAAAACCAGGTGCTTTCAGCTCATACCGAAATCGAGTAGACATGTTCGTGAAACAAAAAGATTCTGCGAGCGAAGCGAGCTCGAAAATTCGCAAAATATTTTGACTACGCAGGGGGCCTCCGACTCAGCAGTTATTTACTGAACATATTTTGGCCTTGTTTTGAATTTGATCAAAAGGGTTCTCCAGGTTTGGAGGCCCCTTCAACCAAACTTATGATTAGAGAGCAAAACAAAACTGAACGAGCGAAGCGAGCTCGCAATGTTGCAATTTTTCTGAATTTCCCTGACTTTTTAAGAAAGTGAAAAAAAATTACTTACCTATTTATCGATTATTTTATTGTAGATTTCTTTAATTTTTTTTAAAGTTACTCTTTTTAATCCTGGAGTGGGCTAGAAAGATTTTAAAGTGGGCTGAGCTGTGCCATTTTCAGTGGTATGAAAATGAATAGGGAAGAAGAGCTGGGCCGGACCGGCCCACGGGGGTACCGGCCCACCGGGAAAAGTCCCGGTGTTCCCTGGGGCCAGACCGACGCTGTTAGAACTATATACTATTACCTATTCTGTGGCAATGTTCCATACACTTTGACTTTAATGATATTAATTATCAAAATGACACATCAAATTAAAATAGCGAAACGCCCAATTTATTAAAATGACAGTGCGATTTTTGAATCTCATTCGGTGAGTTCAGCAGTTGAAAATGTCAAAATTACTATGGAGATGCGCATCTTTCTACTGCTGATTTGACTTTCAAAAATCGCACCCCTGGAGTATGATTTTTGAATGTCAAATCAGCAGTAGAAATATGCGTATCTGCATAGTAATTTTGACATTTTAAACTGCGGAACTCAGCAGTTGTAAATGTCAAAATTATTATGGTATCACCATGCGATGCGTGCGATTTTTTGAAAGTCAAATCAGCAGTAGAAAGATGCGTATCTCCACAGTAATTTTGACATTTTCAACTGCTGAACTCAGCGAATGAGTTTCAAAAATCGCACTCCTGTTAGCAAATGGACCCAATACCAATAGCAAAACGACTTCTAAATGAAAATAAAATGTCTATGTACTGTAATGCCTGTGGGTGTATACGAGGTGACTAAAGGATATATGGGCTAACCCTCAGTTGCAGAAACGCTCATTAGAGGTAATCCTCCATTAAATCTCTAGCCAGCTCTTACTACGCTACGTCAACATACAAAAAGTGAGAGCATGATGACTTTAGTGCTTCCACATATAACTGCGAATTTGCATCGCATCGCAAATATCTGCGAGCGCTATAGACCCAGAGCCCCCAACGGTCTAGGGCCTAAACGTATAGGAAAGCTGGATTCAGTCTAGCTCGAAAATAGACACCAAAGTACATCGTTTAGCCTCGGTCTTATGACTCAAAGCGGTCACTGAAATTTTTTACAGCGGTCAGACAATCGCGAAAAAATGGGGTCTGGGCCTAAACATATAGGAAACGAACTGGATGCATTTTAAGAAAGAGCCCTCTTAGGACAATACCACAGCATATTTAGTTTTTCTCAAATCGGTCACTGTTCAAAATCAGACCGGGGTTGAAAATCGAAAAAAAATTGTCTTGGGCCTAAACATATAGGAAATGTGAAACCAACATGGATCAACAGAACACACTTTACCCATCACGAAAAACCTGGTCTTACATGGCGGATCGGTCACCTTTCCAGAATCAGACCACTTTTATAAGATACAAAAAATGACATTTGTGACAATTGTGTCCTGAACAAACTTTTCCTATCATCAACCGTTGTCGAGATATCTGTCTATTACTATTTTAATTATTCAGTTTTTACATATATCTCGACAATGGTTAGTGATAGAAAATATTTGTTAGAAACAAAATTGTTGGAAATTTAATGTTCTTTAAGTTTGCAGTAGCTTTGTTTACAATTCGATGCATAGAAGACGAGATATTTGTAAAAACTGAATAATTAAAATAGTAATAGACAGATATCTCGACAACGGTTGATGATAGGAAAAGTTTGTTCAGGACACAATTGTAGATAATATTATGTTATACAAGTTTTGTTAAAATTTTGTTCACGATTTGATGCATACGAAACGAGATATTTGTAAAAACGAATAAATTAAAATAGTAATAGACAGATATCTCGAAAACTGTTGATGATAGGAAAAGTTTTTTAACATAAAATTGTAGATAATGTTATGTTCTACAAGTTTTGTAATAACTTTGTTCACAATTTGATGCATACGAAACGAGATATTTGCAAAAAATAATTAATTAAAATAGTAATAGACGATATCTCCACAACTGTTGATGATAGAAAAAGTTTGTTAAGGACACAATTGTAGATAATGTTATTTTCTACAAGTTTTGTACTAACTTTGTTCACGATTTGATGCAAAAGAAACGAGATATTTGTAAAACTTAATAAATAAAATAGTAATAGACAGATATCTCGACAACGGTTGATGACAGAAAAAGTTTGTCTAATAAAATTGTAGATAATGCTGTTCTACAAATTTGGTTATAACTTTGTTTACAATTCTATTTATAGAATAACGAGATCTGCGCAAAAACTAATTATTAAAAATAATAACAAACAGATATCCCGACAACGGTTGAGGATAGATAAAATTGTAGATAATTGTATGTTCTACAAGTTTTGTTATAACTTTGTTAATAATTTGATGCATACAAAACGAGATGTTTCCAAAAATTAATTAATTAAAATAATAACAAGTATCGACAACGGTTAATGATATAAGAAATTTGTACAAAATAAATTGTAGGAAACTGTATGTTCTACAGGTTTTGTAATAACTTTGTTCATGATTTCATTCATAGGAATGGAATAAAATTATTTATTTGCATGGTTAAAAAGAAAAACTCTTAATACTACACAAAAAAGCAAATTTTAGATTAGACAAATGAGTAAATGATCATTTTTTCTTAAAATTGATAATTTTGTTGAAAAAAATAATAATTTGTGACCTGAAGGTCGTATAAGTTAGTTTTTTGCAAATATCTCGTTTCTTATGCATACAATTTAAAAAGTTGATACAAAACTTGTAGAACAAACAATCATCAACAATTTTATTCTGACAAATTTTTTTCTGCCGCTGTCGGGATATCTGTTTGTTATTATTTTTAATAATTAGTTTTTGCACATATCTCGTTTTCTATACATAGCATTAAATAAATAAATAAATAACGCTCACAGGCACATACATTGTAATGATCCCCAATTAAGCCTTAGGCTTTTTGTTATGCGAACCACATACAGCAATGGCACAAACATATAACATCCATGACCGAACCGGGATTCGAACCCAGGACCCTGGCTTAGCAGTCCGGCGTGCAAAGAAAGCATTGTAAAGAAAGTTATAACCAAATTTGTAGAACAGCATTATCTACAATTTTATTAGACAAACATTTTCTATCATCAACCGTTGTTGAGATATCTGTCTATTACTATTTTAATTATTTAGTTTTACAAATATCTCGTTTCTTTTGCATCATATCGTGAACAAAGTTAGTACAAAACTTGTAGAATATAACGTTATCTACAATTGTATCCTAGACAAACTTTTTCTATCATCAACCGTTGTCGAGATATCGTCTATTACTATTTTAATCAATTATTATTTGCAAATATCTCGTTTCGTATGGATCAAATTGTGAAAAAAGTTATTACAACACCTGTAGAACATAGCATTATCTACAATTGTATGTTAAAAAACTTTTCCTATCATCAACAGTTTTCGAGATATCTGTCTACAGGGTGTACAATAAAATGGGACAGCTACTTAAAGGGGTGCTTCAGACCATCAAACTGAACAACTTTCTCTATGGGACCAAAATCGAAATCGCGAAAAAAAAATCTGCTGTCCCATACATTTCAGTCGAGTTATGTTTGCAGTTTTGTATGGGAGAGCGGATTTTTTTATTCGCGATTTCGATATTGGTCCCATAGAGAAAGTTGTTCAGTTTGATGGTCTGAAGCACCCCTTTGAGTAGCTGTCCCATTTTATTGTACACCCTGTATTACTATTTTAATTTATTCGTTTTTGCAAATATCTCGTTTCGTATGCATCAAATCGTGAACAAAGTTATAACAAAACTTATAGAACATAATATTATCTACAATTGTGTCCTGAACAAACTTTTCCTATCATCAACCGTTATCGAGATATCTGTCTATTACTATTTTAATTATTCAGTTTTTACAAATATCTCGTCTTCTATGCATCGAATTGTAAACAAAGCTACTGCAAACTTAAAGAACATTAAATTTCCAACAATTTTCTCCCTAACAAATTTTTTCTATCACTAACCATTGTCGAGATATCTGCCATTTTTGCTATATTATAAAAGTGGTCTGATTCTGGAAAGGTGACCGGTCCGCCATGTAAGACCGGGTTTTTCGTGATGGGTAAAGTATGTTCTGTTGATCCATGTTGGTTTCACATTTCCTATATGGTTAGGCCCAAGACCCATTTTTTTTCAATTTTCAACCCCGGTCTGATTTTGAACTGTGACCGATTTGAGAAATACGAAATATGCTGTGGTATTGTCCTAAGAGGGCTCTTTCTTAAAATGCATCCAGTTCGTTTCCTATATGTTTAGGCCCAGACCCCATTTTTTCGCGATTGTCTGACCGCTGTAAAAAATTTCAGTGACCGCTTTGAGTCATAAGACCGAGGCTTAATGATGTACTTTGGTGTCTATTTTCGAGCTAGACTGAATCCAGCTTTCCTATACGTTTAGGCCCTAGACCGTTGGGGGCTCTGGATCTACTACGATTGAAAATCATACATAAGTCATCGAGCGCTCGCAGATATTTGCGATACAATGCTAACTCGCAGTTATGTGTGTGGGGGACTGGACGAAACACTTCGAACTAAACGCAGACAAAACGCGTTCGGAGTCAGGCATAGACTGACAAGTTGCATACTTTGCACTTGCAGTAACAAAACGTAACTTTGACAGTTATCGCTGCTTGTCCAACGTCAACAAAATAAGAAATGCGAATTTTCTTGATTTTATTGTAATTTGAATGAGAAAATATCTTTATTATAGTGTTAAGTAGTGAAAATAAACAAAATGTCGGGTAATTCGTCGTATAACAACGAGAAAGTGGTGACTGGCGAGGTGGAGTACCCAGCGAGCGATCCTGCTTCGGGTGCTTTCTTCCAACCGGATTTTAAGAAGTAATTAACATAATTATTTACTTTTCTTAATTTAATTAGAGTCCCAAGTAATCTTGCAAACCTCTAAAATATAAGAGGGTGTCTAGAATTTATGTATTAGTGCAGAAAAACAAAAAAAATATATATATTGTTGCTCTATAAGTTAGTTGTTGGAGTCACGTTGCAGGAACTGACCCGAGTACACGTCTCGCGCGGTTTCGCGCGTCGCGTTTGTGCATGCCACGAGGCTCCACATTCTTCAATCTCTTCTTGTTCTTGTCCAAAAACAATCCCTGAGATTGGGATAGATTCTCCCATAAAATACTTGACACTGGCGGAAATGCAGTGCTAACGCACAAGCAAGAGTCCATTTAATTATTAATAAAAAGTTAGTTGTTTTAGACCAAAATCGGCTTAATACCTACTTAGACAATTTAATAGTAAGGACTGGCCTTGCGGTAGAATTTCCCCTCTGCCACGGTATGAGACTAATTGATCCTGTGCATTTACACTCAATTTTATACCTTATCACTAAATGAGACAGCCTA
Organism: Agonopterix subpropinquella; assembly: GCA_922987775.1. Lineage (NCBI taxonomy): Eukaryota > Metazoa > Arthropoda > Insecta > Lepidoptera > Depressariidae > Agonopterix > Agonopterix subpropinquella. Next base: position 2,439,158 of record OV277708.1, on the reverse strand, counting down.
TAATAGCGAAACAATAATTTTGAACTTAGAACGTTTGGGGTTCACACGAGACTACTTTTCATGATTTTTAACATTCAAAATTAGAATCTAAAGTTATGGGGAATAAAATCCAAAGTTGCGGATTTCATGTTACCTCGCCCCCCGCAAAAAGTGGCAGAAAATTTTGATAGGAGAATGACACGCGTTACGCGTCCATACTATTAAATTGTCTAAGGCTTAGTATGATCTTTTAGCGTAATATATGACTACATTTTGACTACCATGGACTGGTCTTGCTCTGTATGAAATCCAGAAATACAAACACATAATATTCTTGTTAGACGGGCCGGTAGTTCAGTCATTAGTGAACCTGGCTGCTGCGCCTGGGGTCGCGGGTTCGAATCCTGTAAGGGGCAAATATTTCCGCTGCCACTCGACGTGTCGCTAGCTATGCAGGGTATTTCATAGAAATACATACAAACCAGTAGTGCCGCAGCGACACGTCGTCTGCCGCTGTGTGGTCGACAACCAAATTATACCTTAAAACAGAAAGATACATCTGAACAAAAGGCTTCCATTATTAATTCAGTGGCACATTAAGCCGTTGGTCCCGGCCACTGTCTCTGGTGGTAGTAGTCGTTACATAAAAACCACGTCAGAGGCCGTAAGGCGGTCTGGAAAAACTCTGACACCAGGGCTATGCCCACACGATAAGAAAGAAGATTAATTCAGTAATTTAATAAAGGTATTAATTGTAAATTTTCAGGAATGATGATCTGAAGCTGATGCTGGACGGATCCAAAGACTCTCTGAAGTTGGAGGCGATGAAACGGATCATCGGAATGATTGCTAAAGGGAGAGACGCTTCTGATTTGTAAGTATGGGTTCTTATTGTTGTTATGACAGGTCTGGCACTTTATACAATGTTTTGGAGTTGAAAAGATGACATCTGCACATGTACACTTAATGCAAATTGTGCATGACATTATACAGAATGACCATGACCATGCCACACCTTGAATACTGTCAGCTGATAGCTGCCATTTCATACAAATGGGAAAAATTTAAAGTGGTTTCAGTCCATACTATCGGTTTAAAATAACAATGTGCATGACCTTGAAGGGCCGTTCGATAACTTCACTCGGTTGTAAAGGAATATAGACTCTATGTAAAGGAAATAATCATTTGAATGACTCGAGTGAAGTTCGTGCGATTGAGTGACGTCACATTTGCAGGCGAGGTCATGCACATTTTTATTTTAAACTGATAGTACAAATGTTTGATGGACAATACGCATAGACGGAATTAATAAAAGTAATATTTTATGTATGGAAAAATAGTTTAGAAAATCCAGTTGTCGCGTATCAAATAACATTTGCAATTTAAAATATAATTACGAAGATATAACTAACTATAAGCTTTGAAATTTTTTTATGAATTTCAAAGCGTTATATCTTCGTAATTATATTATAAATTGCAAATGTTATTTTATACGCGACATCTAGATTTTCTAAAACATTTTTCCATGTATACAAAGTTACTTTTATTAATACCGTCTACGCGTATTGTGCGTCAAAGTTTTTTATTAAATTGACCCCTCTGCAACCGCATTCTTTTCAATTTCATGATATTTGTTGTTACAAATATCATTGATTCTATGTAGTCAAATGTTTATGGTACGATGTACATGCATATATAAAAGTCCCAAATAAAGTAATTTCGCAGATGCCATCTTGAAATAATATACCCTATGTCACTCTTACAATTAATAATTTTTTTGTTTTTCAATTTCTAAATGGCGTCTGCACATACACTTTTTCTGAAAACTGTCCATTACATTGCGTGTAGGGTTAAAAGGTGAGGTGGGGTATCTAAGTCAGAGGGGGTGAGTGGCTGTTCTGTACATGTAGAACTATAATATTACCTATTCTGCGGTTTAGGTTCCCGGCTGTAGTGAAGAATGTAGTGTCAAAGAACATAGAAGTGAAGAAGCTGGTGTATGTTTATCTGGTGAGGTATGCGGAGGAGCAGCAGGACCTCGCGCTCCTCTCTATCAGCACCTTCCAGAGGGCTCTGAAGGTCTGTATTACCATTATCTATAGTTATACAGGGTGAAATTGATATCATTGGCATCCTTTTAAACTAAGAGTCTACCCATCAAACTGAACAACTTTTACTACAGGAGCAAACCGATCGGAGCAAAAAAAATCAGCTGTTGCATACATTTGAGTCGAGTAGGCATTGCAGTTTAGTATGGAACAGCTGATTTTTTTGTTGTTCCGATCGGTTTGCTCCCATAGTAAAAGTTGTTCAGTTCGATGGGTAGACTCTTAGTTTAAAAGGATGCTAATGATATCAATTTCACCCTGAAGTGCAATTTTTGAAAATCATACGAGCGACTTGGCAGTAGAAAGATCCATAATCTCCATAGTAATTTTGACATTTTCTACTGCCAGGTCGCTCGTATGATTATCAAAACTTCGCAAACACCAACCACACATAAAGTCCATCCACATAAAGTTTAGGGTAGGGCTAATGTGGAATGCGTGTGTGTTTATATCGAAACAATCATGTGATTTCGGTCCTTAGCTGCTTTACATATTCCACTAAAATATGATAAAGTGAAACAAGTCAAGTTATGATTTTTTTGATAGTTTCATGGTCTGATCATCTCCTTTAAAAAAGTGTCAGCATATTAAGTTGGACCCTGTATTGGCTATGTGCGAAGTGGGTGTTGGGAACTGTCAAGTCGATCGCAGCGCACGCTGTGGCAGAAATTTGTACTTCTAACAGCGAAGCTGTGTCAGATTTGCTTGAATCTATGCAAAACCACACACTAACTAAACACAAAATCTCTAAAACTGTCAAGACGTTACAAACTAAAAATTTTGGCATGGAAGTTTCTATAGACGACCCGGTTGGTGTAATGGTTACCACGCCGGACTGCCAAACCAGGGTCCTGGGTTCGAATCCCGGTTCGGTCATGGATGTTTATATGTTTGTGCCGTCGTTGTATGGTTTCCATAATAAACAGCCTATAAATAGTGCTTTCTTGAGATCATTACAATGTATGTGCCTGTGAGCGTTATTTATTTATTTATTTATTTTATAGGCATCTAGATGCTCACTTAAAAAAAGTTTGTCGTATTTCAATCCCCAAAGGTGTTAAAACTAAGGTAAAAATTTGTATGGGAATTCCAATACAATTTAGATTTTGCCCGTGGCTTCGTCCGCATCCGCTCCCGTCATCGTACCGGGATAAAATATAAGCTAGTTTTTAAGACTAATAATGTCTTAAATTTAAAAAGTTTTATCAAAATCGGTCCAGTAGTTTTGGCAGAATCCTCAAAAAAACACAGAGTCTTTACAGTACTATTATAGTGTAGATAATTCACGGCTCTCCGACATAGTTCGTGCGCTACGCCGCGCTAGTGTGGCGCTAGTGTCGTGCACATAGCCAATAGCTACAAGCAAAACGCCATTAATTTATGAATAAAAAAACTTTGTTTCATCACAGGATCCTAACCAACTAATCCGCGCGTCGGCTCTTCGTGTTCTATCGTCGATCCGTGTGCCGATGATCGTGCCCATAGTAATGCTAGCTATACGCGACTCGGCGAGCGACATGAGCCCCTACGTGAGGAAGACAGCCGCCCATGCTATACCTAAGCTTTATAGGTAAGGCTTTTAGATGGTTTGGTTGAGAATGAAGAAAATATAATTATTTATCAATCCAACGCTGATAATAATAGATAGCTGATCTAATAAAAAATCCCAAAAAGGTATCTGTATAAACGTAGATACATTATACAGAAATATAAACTAACTAATACATTGTAATTTGAATTCTATGTCATTAGACCACTGCTTAATTTTGCTTGAAAAGATTTATTCATGTTGTCTGTGCTGTTTTCACTTTATACAGCTTTCTAGTGGCGATGTTGTGACACAATACCAAATGAAGATTATTCTAGTATTTAAAAGTTTAATTAAGATCCAAAAGTTGCGATGTCATGCTATTGTTACACTTTATGATAGTAAATACGATCAAAAATGTGTCTCAAACCAAATGTTTCATGTTTAAGTCCTGTGGAGTGGGAAGAACAAAAGTGATTCTAGAACCAATTATGCTATATGGGAACTTTGCTATAGCACGCTTAAAAGGATATTTAGTTGGTAGTTGTTAGCAGCAAAAAGTACCTGTCTATCCCAAAAGGTTTCTTCTTCTTCGGGTTCCTCTCTATTACTGGAGGTAGGCAGTCAGCTCTGCATATCCCTGTCTATCTCTTGCCAAATTAAACAGCTCTTCGACGCTGGCGATGTCTGTCCACTCTCTCAGGTTCGCGAGCCATGACATTCGTGGGTAGGCCACGAATGTCATGGCTCGCTTCTTTTGCCCTCTACTTTGCCCATTATTATAGTCTGGAGCAGTTGGTATCGCTCATTCCTCAAAATATGACCAAGGTAGGCGACTTTCCTCCTTTTAATGGTTTGCAACATCTCCCGGGACTTCCTGACACGTCGTAGAACTTCCACATTGGTGACTCGTTGAACCCAACTAATTCGCAGCATTATTCGGTAGAACCACATTTCTATAGCCTCTAGTTTCTGGCGAGTAGCTTCCTTAATGGTCCATACCTTGCAACAGAATAGAACTAATTGGCCATGTAACATTGGTTTATGGTTTTAAGATGGATTTATATGTAACTAATAACATATTTAACTTAACAGTCTAGATCCGGACCAAAAAGAAGAGCTAGTGTCAATAATAGACAAGTTATTATCGGACAAAGCGCCACTCGTCGTCGGCTCAGCTGCCATGGCCTTCTCCGAAGTGTGCCCAGATCGGATGTCACTCATACACAGGAGCTACAGGTAATATTATACTTTTGGCGCATCCGGTAGGATAATGAGGAGTTAGAAAAATACTGTTATGGGTTCCAAAGTAACCTGAATTCTGATAAAGATTAGTAGTTCATATCGAAGAAACCTACATGCTTTAATTTCGAGGCTTGCTATTTGTCCGCTATTCATCGGCATGCAGTTCAACTTCGCTGCTAAGCTCAAAACGATGACACTCGCGTAGTGCTAAAATTAACTCTTCTCGTAGGTCGTGTGCACAGTCATAACATAACGTTAAACGTTCAGCGTGACTCGCCTCGTGAGTCACACGCTCAGGTTTTCCGTGACTCGAGCGGTAAGTCGTTTAAGCACAGACCAAATTACAAGAGAACTGACTTGCTACGTGGGTTCTTGCGCGCTACGACCCATTTGTTGCTGACCTACGATAAGTTAGCAACGAAAGTATTAAAACACTGTGTTCATCATCATCATCATCATGTCAGCCGACGGACGTCCTCTGCTGGACATAGGCCTCCCCCAAGGATCACCATAACGACCGGTCCTGCGCTGCCCTCATCCATCGTTTTCCCGCCGCCTTCACCAGGTCGTCGGTCCACCGTGTGGAGGGCCTACCCACGCTGCGCTTTCCGATACGTGGTATTGCTAATGAAATGTGAATATTCCGAATATTATACACACATACCTCATTATCATTATTCCTAGTTTCCTACCTTATTTTACCTGTTTCTAACCTTAAAGCGTTACCATAAAGTATATAATTCCGTGGCAGGAAACTCTGCTCGCTGTTGGCGGACGTGGACGAGTGGGGACAGTTGACGCTCCTCAACGTCCTCACTGTGTACGCCAAGACTTGCTTCCCTGACCCTAACAACGAGGTAAGTGGGTTACGTTAGCTAGCTACGTTATTAAATCTGAGAGTATTTTTATTAACACAGTTACTTTTGAAGGCTGAAAAACTTATATCACCTATCACCATTAGGCTGCCTGTCCATTGACGCGAGCTGGCTGGCGGAGCGGAATAGCGAGGAAAATATTAACCAATCAGGAGCCGACTCTCGGCCGAGATTTTATGCAATCCTGATTGGTTGATTAAACTCCGTTTCTCCGCTCCGCCCCAGTCAGCTCGCGTCAATGCACCGGCAGCCTTATACTTGGTTGAAATCCCACATATTCGCACTAAGCGCCTTTCAGCATCTTTTATAATGCGCACAGCCAAGGAGTGGAATGCCCTGCCTGCGTCAGTATTTCCGATCACTCACAACCCGAATCCCTTTAAAGTACGAATAGTCTTCTTCTGGGTAAGTGCTCCCATACATAAACGTCACATCTTGACTTATGTATGATTAATGCGCACAGCCAAGGAGTGGAATGCCCTGCCTGAGTATTTCCGATCACTCACAACCCGAATCCCTTTAAAGTACGAATAGTCTTCTTCTGGGTAAGTGCTCCCATACATAAACGTCACATTTTGACAGCCCGGTAGCACAGTCGGTAGTGAACCTGCCTGCTGTGCCGAGGGTCGCGGGTTCGAATCCCGTAAGGGACAAATATTTGTATGATGAATATGAATATTTGTACCCGAGTCATGGATGTTTGTATCTATATATGTATTCTATATCGTTGTCTAGTCATCGTAATACAAGTCCAGGCTAGATTCTGGTACTTTAAATGTGGCTAGATAATTTGTGTGACATTGTCCAAGATATAATTTTGACTTATGTATGATTTTCAATCGTAGCACTCGCAGATATTTGCGATGCGTTGCGACGTCGCAGCTATGTGTGGGAGCCCTAGGCTCGCTGCATCTTCGACCCTATCTTTGTCCTGATCTGAGGACTAGATTGACGTAAAGAGCAAACCCATCTGTAATAAAAAAAAATTGTTTGTCTGTAAAGTCGGTTTACGGACGATAGTTTTACGTGATAACATCATTCGAATTGCTAGCTCTGACGTCACGCGAGAAAGAGAGATTTGTTCCGCGTTCTCGCTTGCACACACAGGCTCAGGCGGAACGTGACACTTTTTCGTGCGTGCTGTTCATCAACGTGGGATTCTAAGAATAGTATTGCCGTTGTCAGCCAGTTATGATCTATGGAAACGTGGATCCTGATGATAGGACGAATCCATCATTTCATACCGACAAACTGTTATTCTGTTTCGCATAAAATGTAATTTGTGTAATGAATATTTTGGGAAAATAATAAAATATTAATTTTGAAGAGCTATGCTCGGTGTTTCTCTGCGTTTTGTTTTGTTGGTTGTTCCCGTAATTCTGACGATTTCTTGAGGAGTCAACTGAGTATTTACTAAATATTTTAATTGCAGACGTACAGCAGTGACAGTGAATCAGACAAGCCCTTCTACGACTCGGACAGTGAGAGCGGTCCCCGCAAGCGTCCCCAGCAGTCGCCCAGCCTCGACCCCGACCACCGCCTGCTGCTCCGAGCAGCCAAGCCACTGCTGCAGAGCAGGTTCTTTACTATTATCATACATCTGGTATCCTCACGTCCCAAAAACCACAGTGTCTCAAAACGAAAGTCTTTGTCCAGTGTGTTGCCAGTGATGAGATGACATATGGAACAGAGAGGTTGTCGTTTACTCAAGGCCTCATAAAAAGACTGACAGTCACCTAAAAAGCAATGGAGTTTCCGTAAATGAAGAGATCCGCAGAAGAAACAGAGTAATTGACATAGCTCAGAGAATTGGTAAACTAAAGGCGGGGCCACGTTGCTCGCAGAACCGATGGCCGATGAGGTAGAATAGTCAAGCGGTAGTGGTGAGCGCGTACCGGAAAGCGCAGCGTAGGTAGGCCCCCACAAGGTGGACCGACGACCAGCATGTCTAGTATGATTTCTCATCAAGCGCGCGACGCGCCTTCGCTGCATACAAAATTGCTTGTTCCCGCGCTTTTCGGAGAGCAAAAGCCGCGCTTACCGCGACTTGTAGTATGGAAAAAAGCCGAGTCACGTGCAAGTAGAGAAATCATGCTAGGGGGTCTGGTGAAGGCGGCGGGAACCCGTCTACACAGTGCAGTGTGGATTGGTGGATATAAAGTTAATGGTCAACCTGCTGTAAGAATATTGCAAAGTGACCTCCGTCCTCGCTTAACGAAATTATACATAATTATAATTATTTGTATTTTGTTTAATTTCAGGAACTCTGGTGTTGTGATGGCGGTCGCACAACTGTTTTACCACTGCGGCCCTGGTAAGTTATAATTACACTACTACTACATAAATACTTTTTCACAATACATTTTAAACCAAATTTGACACCCGGTGTGCGGCGTAAGCCTCGGGAGAGGTATATAGCAGTAGACCATGACAGGCTAATAATGATAGTTGTGGTTATGCAAATAAAAAATGTTTTGAATTGTTTCAGTACAAGAACTGCCGCCGGTAGCTAAGGCGATGGTGAGGCTCTTGCGGGCGCCGTTAGAAGTTCAGAGCGTTGTTCTGAACGCTATTGCTTCTCTTACAGTCTCCAAACGGGTAAGGGTTTCGACATCCGTACTAATATTTATAAGTGCGAAAGTGTCTGTCTGTAACGTTTTATCAGCTGAACCATTGAACCAATTGTCAAGCCGGCAATTGGCAGCCCGGTAGCACAGTCGGTAGTGAACCTGTCTGCTGTGCCGAGGGTCGCGGGTTCGAATCCCATAAGGGACAAATATTTGTGTGATGAATATGAATATTTGTACCCGAGTCATGGATGTTTGTATCTATATATGTATTCTATATCGTTGTCTAGTCATCATAATACAAGTCCAGGCTAGATTCTGGTACTTTAAATGTGACTAGATAATTTGTGTGACATTGTCCAAGGTATTTATTTATTTTATTTATTTATTTAATTGTTATGAAATTTGGCTTAGAGACAGTATGCACTCTGAGGAATAACCACAGTATAAGAAAGAGTATCTAGTACTACATACAGTATGGACACTCCTTCCAAAAGTAGGTGGAAGCACCTACTTTTTACCTCACGCCCTCTGGTTACTTCGTGGTTACCTCTTAAGCAAATGCGTATTCCTGTCTCTTCTTTTCAATTTTTACCATTTGTATGAAATGACGGCTATCAGCTGACAGTGTCCAAGGTAATAAGTATAAACATTTTACGCAGAATAAATAGCGGGAACGGCTAGTAGGTTTGTAAACTTATCGGCTACAATGTGTGATAATGATTTCAAATAAAAGAATTCCGTTTGTTCATTATCTTTTATTACTTTTTATATCTTTCACTGACTCTACCTTTACCACCGCTTCGCAAGTATAACAACGATGGAGAAGAAACGGCAAGAAACTCCGTAGTAGCTACAAACTGGGCGACGTCCTCTCTCTCTGTTGTTTATGCTTACTGCGCGCATTGTTTCACTATCCGTACTCATGACTGTCTCCGATAAATACTTAAAATTAACAACTTTTCTGTTCCTGAACACCTATCTACATGGTAATGGTTTGCTATCTACATGGTGTAACAAAGCACCCTAGTAATACTTAAGGGGGTGCTTCAGACCATCAATCTGAACAACTTTCACTATAGAGCCAACTTCGAAATCGCGAAGTAAAAATCAGCTGTTTCATACAAAACTGCAGTACCGGCTCGAGTTAAAAGTATGGGACAGCAGATTTTTTAATTTTTTCTCGATGTTGGCTCCATAGTGAAAGTTGTTCAGTTTGATGGTCTGAAACGGATTTGTAATTAGCTTACAGTTATTTAAAGTTGTGTTTAGTATGTAATCAAAGCTGTATATGTGAACGTAGCACTGAAAACAGAAATAGTTGTAAATGGAGTCTGATAGATAAATCTAGTGACGGCCCGGTAGCACAGTCGGTAGTGAACCTGCCTGCTGTGCCGAGGGTCGCGGGTTCGAATCCCGTAAGGGATAAATATTTGTATGATGAATATGAATATTTGTACCCGAGTCATGGATGTTTGTATCTATATATGTATTCTATATCGTTGTCTAGTCATCGTAATACAAGTCCAGGCTAGATTCTGGTACTTTAAATGTGACTAGATAATTTGTGTGACATTGTCCAAAATATTTATTATTTATTTATTAAATCTTTTAACTGTTATGTTGTTTGCAGTCGCTGTTCGAGCCGTTCCTCAAGTCGTTCTTCGTGCGCAACTCGGACCCGACCCACATCAAACTACTGAAGCTCGAGATATTAACTAACCTGGCGACTGAGGCCAGCGCACCCGTGAGTTTATATATTTTTCATCCCACCACCTCGGAAAGAGTATTTTTGCTCTTCGATATCTGAGAGCTAAAGCCGTTTTTATCCTCTAGAGGATAAAGTAAATTGAATTTAGAACATCGTGTTCTTACTATAGAACTTTTTTTAAATTTGATAAAAACTGACTCGTAATCTTCTTGGTGTACTCTTTTAATTTGCTTTGCGCGCGCCATTTTCTTTTCACGTCATTTCCTCGCTGAGGTGGGATGAAAAGTTACGTGTTGCACTCGAGTGCAAAGATTTTTCACCTTGTGTTCTTTTGATTCACTCGCTGAAGCTCAGGATTCTAATTTTTTTTTTTAGAATCAATTTATAGAATTGGATGGCTAAATAAATAACACCAATTCTACGTTTAACAGCAATTTAATGCAATAAGAAAGAAACAAGAGTAGATAGAAAGTATGAAAGCGTTTTGAAGATGAAAGTAGAATGATACGAAAGATTACAGAAAGATTGAATCGAAATTAAACAATGATTATTAGAAATATGAGATCGATAGCGGAAGCGGTAAGCACGGGAGCGCGAAGCGACGTGCGTCCTCGCTGAGTGGCTTTGGTGAGTGTCGGTCGCAGGCGCAGGCCGACTGCCTGCAGGTTGCGCCGCCGCCTCCTTCGCCCCGCAGTGTCCCCCGCGAAGTAGTGACTCCATCTTCACGGCCGGACAAGTAGTGTGACCACGCCACAAATTAATAAAATTTTAGAATCCTTCGCTTGCTCGTTCATCAAAATTGAGCACGCGGTTAAAAACCAACTTTGCACTCTTGTATAACAAATAACTATTATGCTTTATTTTATATTGTGAATGAATGAATTCTTATATGGGTCCCAATCACGGAGTACAGAAAGGACGGAGTTGAGGCAAGGCAGTGAGGTCAGTCGCCATTCGACGAGGTCATGACGTCACAGTGGGCGTGGCCTATGCCGCTCAGTTCGAATCGGACCGCCATTGTTTTCGTACGTAATTATTTCGTTTTCTGCGAGGTGTTTTGTCAATAAAAAATATATAGAACGATGAAGTGCGCTGTTCCTGGATGTAAAAATTGTTCAGGATCACAGACAAAGCTTGCAGATGGCATAACTTTTCATAGGTAAGTCTAATTTAATTAAATAAGAGTTGTTTCTTGAATTAATTCTCGAATAAGAAGGAACATTAGTTTTGCTACTACCCGCAAGATGCCGCTCTTTAAGATGGTAAAAAATTAAACGATTTTAGAAACTTACGTGTAAATTATATATGAAAATAACGATATAAACAAAGTGTTTAACTCGTTTATATCGATTTACCTTTTAATTCTTTGTTGAATTGGTCAATTAATACAAAAAAAAACATCGTAAAAACATTTTATGTTCCATAACGACATCTACCGGCGAGTAGATAACGGTCACAACAGACGGCAGCTAAATTATATAGTTGTACTCTTCAAACACGTGTAAAACTACATAAGCACGTGTAATATGAGAGAGCAACTTGCGTGCGTAAAAGAATACATACAACCAACGATATAAATTATAGCTGCTGTGTGTTGTTTTTGTGATTTTAGACCATATAACTAGGGACCAGCCTCGCTTTAGCACATTAAGAGATCAATTTTATCATATCTTCAAGAATAGTCTCGTTTCTCACACGATACTATTTTTAACAATCAACATTAGAATCTAAAGTAATAGAATAAAATCCAAAGTTGCGGATTTGATACTACCTCGTCCCCCGCAAAAAGAGGCAGAAAAGTTTGTTAGTAGAATTACACGCGAAACTCGTCAATAGTTCAATGGTCTAAGGTTGTGACCTTCGTCGCAGCAGCCTTCGTACTTCAGCCACGAGCGCTGTTATTGTGTGTGTCAAGCCAGAGGGATCCCATATTATTATTATTTTATGTTAATATGGATTTTTATTATTTTAGATTCCCAACTGAAGTTGAAATTAGGAATGCTTGGATAACAGTTATAAATAAACCGGACTTTACTCCAACAAAGTATTCAAAAATATGTTCGACTCATTTCGAGCAAACTGGCTTTTATACGACTAGGCAGGGTTTCTCTGTGGCTCCAACACTGTAATCAGCTGTTCCATGCAAAGCTGCAAACCTACTCGAACCACATGTATGGGACAGAAGATTTTTTTTCAATCTCATGGAGAAAGTTGTTCAGGTTGATGGTCTAATCATCTCCTTAAAAAAAGACAGCACATAAAGAAGGACCCTGTACCCTGACCAACATGCGTACATACATATACCTGAAAAATATTGTATATTTGTTTGGAAGCCCTGATAGATTATCATTATGTGAATATATTGCAGTTCCAATAATATAACATACCTACACTACGAATTAATTCGTCGAATTAATAACATACTTTTTTGTAAATTTTAAGTCTGTTAAAAAATTCATCCATCTATCAAAATATTGCAACATGTTATTGGAAAAATTTTTAGGATGTATCTTGTCACACCTCTCTGCACTGCAATTATAATCACATTGGAAACGAGAGCTTTAATTATCGCAGTTTCATAATACTTATTTCCGCAACCTTATTTTTAAAAACTTGCTAAAACTAACTCGTAAAACTCAAAACTCTCAAAATGTTTAATAATTATATAATATAATCTTTATTTCAGACCGGAGTCCATAATAGGGTTAGTAATACAAAAACAAACTAAGAACTATGTTAGTAAACACATTTAAAAAAATAAAATTGTTTACAAGTTAATTAATTTTTTATTGCATAAGTAGAAATTCTGTAACAAAAATTAATATCAGTGGTCTTGCCAGATTGATGTACATCGTTGTAGCTGAGCTAGTACGTATTGTGATCGTGAGTGGCGCTAGGTCGATAATAGCGACAAGTAGATGAATTAGTTGGTTGTCATGTTACCGTGCATTTGTTGTAGTTACTCCTTTCGCCGCTAGATGGATTTGACTTTTTGGGGCGGAGCCTACGCCCACCTCTTACCTCGTCCCCCGCATTTTGGCGACACTTACTTGAATAGAAAAATTGCCTTGCCTCATCTCCGCTCCCTTCTGTACTCCGTGGTCCCAATGTATGGATGAGCTTAATAGCAAGACAAAGTCCAATCATTTCTTTTGTTGTTAGGTTGTCCTACGCGAGTTCCAAACGTACGTGACGTCAGGCGACAAGGCGTGCGCGGGCGCCACCATACAGGCGATCGGCAGACTAGCCGTCTCCATCGAGTCCGAGACCGAGACCTGCCTCAATGGACTGCTGCATCTACTCTCCAGCAAGGATGGTAAGCTTGACACGTCGTATTTATACAGGATGGGCGAGCTGAGGTGATCTCAGATAGACGGAACGTGATCGCGCGCGGCGGTGCTGCGGCGTACGGTTGCGTTCCGTCTACCTTATTTGCTCTAGCAAATGACGTTCCTGAGTGACAGAAAAGGATGGAGCGACGGAAAAAGGCGATACGGTGCTGCCAGATGAGGTTCAACTCTAAAAGTTACGCTTTCAAACAGAAGAAAAGAACCAGAGTAACTGACAAAGCTCAAAGAATTTGCTAAAGTGGCAGTGGGTAGGGTACATTGTTTGCAGAGCCGATTTGGCATGTTAGTTTTCGAGTGGCGACTACGTACCGGAAAGCGTAGCGTGGGTAGGCAGTGAGCCCTCACAAGGTGGACCGACGACCTGGTGAAGGCGGTGGGAACACGTTGGATGAGGGCAGAGCAGGACCGGTCGTTATGGTGATCTGCGGGGGAGGCCTATGCCCAGTAGTGGACGTCCATCGGCTAATATGCTGATGAATTAATGATACAATGGTTTTATCGTGTGTGTGAGTCATGGATGGTGTTTCCCTACACTCGCAGAGTGGGTGGTGTGCGAGGCGGTGGTGGTGGTGAAGCGCGTGGTGGGGCGCGGCGCCTCCTGCGCACGCGCAGCCGTCGCGCGCGCAGCCAAGCTACTGCGCACCGACAGGTCACATTCATTTTATTATAAACATTATAGTGTGCTTGACCACAACCTCACATGGAGAGTACAGGCACACGCTCAACACTTTACACAGGGTGTAACAAAACACCTGTAACACAAAATGTAACACAAAATGTAAGGGGGAGCTTCAGACCAGTAAACTGAACAACTTTCACTATGGAGCCAACATCGAAATCGCGAAAAAAAAATCTTTCATACAAAACTGCAGTACCGTCTCGACTTAAATGTATGGGATGGCAGATTTTTTGTTTTTTCTCTCGACGTTTTCAGATTGATGGTCTGAAGCAACCCTTTAAGTATTACGAGGGTATTTTGTTACACCCTGTACAATGGTCTTGCACTGATAAAAAACATAAGCACATACGAAACTGAGTAAGAAAGGATTATACCACTGTTTACTGTCGATACTTCCAGTTTTACCCAGCTCCCAAGTGTTTGGATTGTGTATACCTAGGTTAAAACAGTTGTTTAAGGTGGTTTCAGTCCATACCACAGATTACCCCCAATAGATACCGCATAATGAACATTTTGTTCACGCCCGAAGTCACCATTTTTGGCGGTAGGTGCGGGTAGCGGGGCACGAAACGGTGCAACGTGATTGGCCATTTTAGAAAATCTAGATGTCGCGTATCAAATAACATTTGCAATTTATAATATAACGAGCTTTTACCCGCGACTTTGTCCGCATAAATTATATACCAGATTTTAAGTCAGATGATAAGCTATCAAACAAAAAAAGGTTCAAAATCGGTTCAGTAGTTTTTGCGTGATACTCGAACAAACAAACACCCAAACAAACAAACGAACAAACAAGCAAACAAACAAACAGACAGACAAAAAGTCCAAAAATTCGTGATTTGGAATCAGGGAAGCCTAAAAACTAATCTTTTTCGTAATCTTTTTTTTGTAAATATCTTCAATGCACAGACACACTTCTGTTACAGTTTTATAATAGTTTAGATTACGAAGATATAAAACTTTGAAAATTTTGTATGAAAAATTTCAAAGCTTAATATCTTCGTCATTATATTATAAATTGCAAATGTTATTATGGTGTTATTTGATACGCGACAACTAGATTTTCTTAACTATTTTTCCATATATACAAAGTTACTTATATTGATACCGTCTACGCGTATTGTGCGTCAAAGTTTTGTATAAAATTGACCCCTCTGCAACCGCCTTAATGTTTAGTTTGTGTACAAGTTATGACTGTTCTACTTAGCTACTTAAGGCAACGTGAAGGCAGGGCTAAGCTCCGATAAAGGGGGTGAGGTGCGGGGTCTGAGGGGAGATCGCGAGCAATTCGTTCGAATTTTGAATTTAAATATTAGAGTGTTCAATAATTCGTCAAGATGCCACAGTATACCAACATGTCATATAATTGATACCAGTTGAACAACACCAATAACAAAGTTAAAGTTATTTATAGGTATTATTGTAGGCTATTGGCATAAGTAATTCTTTGATGAAGATCTGATGAATGGCTTTGGAAACAGGTAAATGGAACTCCTCAACAGTTGAAAACAAATCATTGGCAATTGAATAAGTTGTTTGAAATCATCAATTATATGCTATAAGTGAGCCTTGCTAAAACTACACGCTTCAAAAGATGGTTAATAGTTGGGGTTAGGTGACAATTCGCCAGCAAAAAATAAAAAACAAAAAAAAAATATATATTAAATAATAAAGTCCCAACGAACTCCTAGGAAGATTCGCTACGAGCTCCTTGCCACCTTTCTAGCGACCGGAATCGAACTCGCGCCAACCGCACCAAACCGCCGCTCTGCTCTGGAGGCGAGTACCGAGACCACTCGACCAACTGGTGCTGCGCTGGACTCGGCAAAAAAAGGCATGCCTTGCCACAACTACGCTTTACAGACGCTTAGGATGAGTCATACTGACTCTAAAGTGGACACTTTTCTTCAATCTGACATCGGATTCGTGTTCAGGGTCCACGCGGACCCTCAGATATTGATTTTGGAAGCAATCGGTTGAGAAACACAAATTGAAAATACCAGTGAGCAGTTTTTGTAACAGTTATTCAGCTCCATCATTAAATAGGTACTTGTTACAAAACTGTAAAGAAAAGCACTCATTGAGATGATTTTAACGAGCTGAAATTCGATGAGTATACTATTAGCCATCCAAGAGTTCCACTAGCCACCTTCCAACTCCATCACCAGATCAGCTGGATAATACCATATTATTGTATTGTCATCAGAATCACATGCACCTGCAGAGTCTTTAATGGATATAACGCACCCCCGAACGAATAAAGGTGTAAAGTGCCATAACACCCTTTTCACTTTTATTCCATGTTTGGAATCTACAGCCTTCAATAATACACGTCCTAAATTTTTACTACGCAGCTATGGTGCATATTCATAAAATTATACGGGAAGACATCTTTTTTTTTTTATTATTAACTATGGGTTTGCTCTTGACCTCAATCCAGTCCTCAGGTCGTAGATGTAGCGAGCTTACCCAGAAGATGCCTATTCACTCGTACTTTTGAGGAATTCGGGTTGTATGTACTCGGAAATACTGACGCAGGTAAGGCATTCCACTCCTTGGCTGTGCGCATTATAAAAGATTCAGAAAGGCGCTTGGTGCGGATATGTGGGATGTCAACCAAGAACGGGTGATATCCCGCGGTGCGTCTGGAAGTCCGATGGTAGAAAGGGGAAGGTGGGATGAGCTCATGCAGCTCAAGGGCACACTCACCGAAGTACAATCTGTAGAAGACCGACAAGCAGGCCACTCTGCGGCGGTGGGCTAGGCTATGAAGCTTGGCCTCCACCAGCTTACTATCGCCAATGAGCCTCCTGGCTCTGCGTTCAACCGAGTCGAGTGCGGCAAGTTGATACTTGGCTGAGCCATCCCACAGGTGGCAGCAGTACTCCATACATGATCGGACCTGAGCTTTATACAATACTAAGAGCTGTCCAGGAGTGAAGTACCACTTCACCTTGTTTAAGATGCCCAGCTTTTTGGCCGCAGTTTGAGCCTTAGACTCGATGTCAGCGCCGAAGTTGAGTTCAAGCTTATACCCAGAAGCCCAAGACTGTCGGAAACAGGGACAGATGTACCCCAGAAAGTAGGAGTCAGATTAAACGGACTCCTTTTTGCGGTGAACAGACAAGCCTGTGTTTTGGTGGCGTTGAAGTTGACTAAATTATTGTCACCCCACTGGGAGACAAGACTTAAAGTCAAGTTTGTCCGCTCAACCATGGCCTCCCTCTGCGAGCGTATTTTATCCCCGCTGGCCCCTGCGCCAGATACATATCTCTCCATGACAGTACTGTCATCTGCATACCCAACAATACCTGACACAAGGAGGTCATTGATGTGCAACAGGAAAAGTGTCGCGGAGAGAACAGACCCTTGAGGAACTCCAGCATCAATTGCCATAAGGTCAGAAGAGCAGCTGTCAATGACAACTCTAATCGACCGTTCTCTCAAGAAATCAGATATCCAGCTGCAAAGATCAGCGGGGATGCCATAAGCGGGAAGCTTGTTCAGCAAACTAGCGTGCCATATCCTGTCAAAGGCCTTCGAGATGTCAAGTGATACAGCCAGTGCTTGACCGTGCTTCTCGATGGCCTCGCCCCAGCAGTGCGTGACATACACAAGAAGATCCCCAGTCGATCGCCCCCGGCGGAAGCCATATTGGCGATCACTGAGTAGATCATTGTCTTCTAGGTATGACAGCCACTTACTGTTAAGTACTCTTTCCATGACTTTACAGAGAATGGAAGTAATGGCGATAGGGCGGTAGTTACAGATATGAGTTTACTATGTAATTTATTTGGCCGCAAAACACGACAGATATGGGTTTTCATACAACATTGCCGGCCGCTGCACGCATGTATTTGGCCAGTACAGCAATTTCGATTTATCTCGAAGAAGGTTGTCAAAATAATGCTCACATTTCCAAGCATGTTTGAGAAAAATTAATATTTACGTGAGCGCCTTCTAGGGTCAAAAAACGCAGTCACCTTTTCAGTCTAATCACCGGCTATTGAAGCATCAAAACTAATGCAGGGCGCTTTGAAAGGCGGGAGTAGCACTCGCACGAGCGATCAGTGCCGGTTGCGTTCGCTAAAATTAATTTGCGCGGTCATTAGAATTTTTCAAATGTTACTCGCACGATCGATACGTCTCGGGTGTAAAGGGATAGTGCGCGGCTGCCGCGCGAGATAATGCTCGATGGTTTGCCACGCGAAGTCGGTACGCACCTGTAAATCAACAATCTTGATTGTTTTGCCATTTGTGGCACCGCCCAAAATTGTTAGCTTTTTTTAACCGACGAAAACAAAACAAAAAACGGTGGAGGTTTTCAAGTCGACGCGTATACAGGATGTAACAAAACACCCTAGTAATACTTAACTGGGTGCTTCAGACCATCAAACTGAACAACTTTCACTATGGGGGCAACATAGAGAAAAAATTAAAAAAATCTGTTATCCCATACAAAAGTGCAGCACCGACTCGACTAAAATGTATGGGACAGCAGATTTTTTTTTTTTCTTGATGTTGGCTCCATAGTGAAAGTTGTTCAGTTTGATGGTCTGAAGCACCCCCTTAAGTATTACTAGGGTGTTTTGTTACACCCTGTATATATATTTTTTTTTTTTATGTATGTACGCATAACTTTTTACGGAGTAATCTGATTTTGATATTTTTTTGTTTAGTAGGTCATACTTCAGAGGTGGTTCCATTTTAATTTGGTGAAGATCTGGTAAAGGGTTTCGGAGATAGACAATAGAACTCCTCAAAGATCTATTATAGCCTATCATCGACGATTGAAATAAATGATTCGTGTTCAAGTTTTCTTTTAGGTCATACTTCAAAAGTGGTCCCATTTTAATTTGATGAAGATTTGGTAAAGGGCTTCGGAGATAGACAATAGACTCCTCAAAGATCTATAGCATATCATCGACGATTGAAATAAAAGATTCGTGTTCATGTTCCCTTTACATGTCCAACGGATATGTTAACCCAATATAACACCAACGCTGAAATTTAAAAAAAAAAAATTTTTTAGCAAAGTATGAATACCGACTTCAAAACTCAAAAAGTAAAAAATAATAAATATTACAGCCGATGAATTTTACGTTAGCATCTATTAAGAATATCATTTTGTTTTATTGTAGTCGGTGTCAAGCCTAGCCAAAAAATTATTGCAAGCTCAGTCTCGAATCGTACAGGCTTGACAGCGACTTCGATAAAACAAAATGATATTCTTATAGATGCTAACGTAAAATTCATCGGCTGCAATATTTATTATTTTTAGGTACTTTTTGAAATTTAAAGTCGGTTTTAATTTTTTGTTAAAAAATTTTTATTCAGTACAAAATCTGTTGGTATATTTTAAATAAAATAGTCTAAATTTTAAATATTAAAGCAATTTTTATTACAGTTTTTTTTTTAATTGTAGTGCACTTTCTTTGTACAGTGGGAAATAAAAGTATAAAATGAGAAAATACCTGAGCTAAACTCGCAAGACGATCCCTTTTCAGAAAATGTAAGTATCCGCTCTTGGATTCAAGGAACCCTACTGTTTTCCACGAAACTCTAAGATACACTTTGGGAACCGCTTACCTCTTAGGATGCCTCGCTATGCGCTACAAAAACAACTTTACCTACATCAGTTTAGCAATTCGTAGCACCACGAGTCATTTTGGTGTTGTCCTACTGAAAGCTATATTCGTGAACTGTGGCACTATGATGGAACTGTCATTTTGCCTACATAATTTACAATTCAAAAAAAAAATTACAAATTAGTTATGTCTACAATAATCACAGCTATTATTTACAATTTGAGCAATATTAGAAATATTTATATAGATATTAATACAGAAAAAAGCCGGAAATGTTGTAAAATAAGACGTGAAATTTGAAGAAAAGTTTGACATAGGTCTTACCTCTACAAGCGCTGCCGCGCTTCTAAAATGGCGTATCGCATCGGCGAAATGGCGAGACGCTCGAAATTTCGTAGATATTTTGGAATTGTGTTGAAGTATATAAAGTAAAGTAAACGAAATATACCTAGCTGCCAAGCTTATGTTATGGCCAAGATAATAGTATATTTTATTTGCGTAAATACAGTTTCTTCTAGATATAAAATGATATTAAAAGTAAGAAAGAGGGGTAACTTCGGGATGTTTTTCTATCCAGCCAAATTGTTCCAATCGTGTACTGAATAACCTTCCTGCCTAGGAAATATCCCCAACTATAATATATATTTCATTCAAATCAAAATTATTACATTTTGAATGGAAAAAACGTAATCGAAAAAGCGATTTTTTACGAGTTTATAAACTCATTACGCCTTAATATTTGGTTTCTGTACAGGTTACGACAGTTTCACCCAGCCAAATTCTCCAAATGTATTATTTGTGTACAAGCTGTAAAAATTTCCACCCAGCTTCCTAATATTTGGTTTATAATTATACAATTTATGACTTAGTCCGTGATCCGACCGTAAAATTATGCACCTATTTTATAGGCGAACTAAATGTGATTCTAGTGTATGTTTATACAGGGGTTAATTTAACGCTGCTAAGTTGCCTAGAAAAATCTTGCCGCAAGTACCTTTTCCATTATGATTTTTGGTATAACTTTTTCCAGCTATCTATTAGGGAAGTAAATGAGGCGCCATCGAAAGGAGACTGATCTAAAGAACTGGAAAAACTAGGGTTGCCACCTCTCAATCTGCCGCAACTATAGGGTTGCCACCTTCAAAGAAGTCATTTTTGAACCCTAGAGTTTCGAGAGGTGGCAACCCTAGTATTTCCAGTTCTTTAGATCAGTCTCCTTCCGATGGCGCCTCATTTACTTCCCTAACAGACAGGCAGAAAAAGTTATACCAAAAATCATAATGGAAAAGGTACTTGCGGCAAGATTTTTCTAGGCAACTTGGCAGCGTTAAATTAACCCCTGTGTAAACATACACTAGAATCACATTTCATTCGCCTATGAAATTTGTGCATAATTTAACGGTCGGATCTCGGTCTAACTATTTTCACCCAGCTTCCTAACGTTTGATTGGTCTACAAGTGATGATAGTTTGTGGGGTATATCGTAATGGTAATGTATAGTATAGTATAGTATAGTATAATGAACGTGACACAGGCTGGCGCCGAACGCGCGCGCAGCCGCCATCTGGCTGGTGGCGGAGCACGGCGCGCGGCACCCCCGCGCCGCCGCCATACTCGCGCACATGGCGCTCAACTTCGCCGAACAGGTCATTCAATAACACTATCAAATTATTGTTTTTATTACAGAACTAGCTTTTACCCGCGACTTCGTCCGCATAAATTATATACCAGATTTAAGTCAGATGATAAGCTATCAAACAAAAAAAGTTTCATCAAAATCGGTTCAGTAGTTTTTGCGTGATACTCGAACAAACAAACACCCAAACAAACAAACAAACAAA
The DNA here is from genome assembly GCA_922987775.1 of Agonopterix subpropinquella. NCBI lineage: Eukaryota > Metazoa > Arthropoda > Insecta > Lepidoptera > Depressariidae > Agonopterix > Agonopterix subpropinquella. Next base: position 2,417,684 of record OV277708.1, on the reverse strand, counting down.
CGAACAAACAAACGAACAAACAAACAAACAAACAAACAGACAGACAAAAAATCCAATAATTGGTGATTTGGTATCAGAGACATCTAAAAATCATATCGTAATATTTTTTTTTGTAAATATCTTCAATGTACAGACACACTTCTGTTACAATTTTATAATAGTTTAGATAACGAGCCCGGTTCCGCCTTAGTAGAAGTAGTACCTCAGTGGGTACAACCCGCGTGCCACTGATATGGTTTCGCAGCCATTTCTTTTCATACATCGTTTGACTAAAGTTTTTTGTAATTTTTTAAACAAAATAGTCATTATGCTATTTGTATTGATTCTTTTTTTCTATAGTTTTTATCCCGTACTTGTTGTAGACAGGACAATAAAATAGGCTATTTGCCAATCTAATCTACTTAAAACTATTTAAACACAAGTTATTTTTTGCGCTCTTAAATGAAAAATGTACAACGAACTTCGAAACTGCAAAAAAATCATATTTATTTTTAGTGATATTTCATATAGTATGTTTTTATTTTTTATCCAACTTTGCTAAAAGGAGGATGTAACGAATAAATAAGAATAAGAATGAATGAAATATACCAGATGTAGATTAAAACAAAATACAATGTACAATCTTAACTATTATAAAACTGTAACAAGAAGTGTACATTAAAATACTTAACAAAAAAAGTTACGATATGGTTTATAGGTGTCCTTGATACCAAATCACAATTTTTTTGGATTTTTTTTCTGTCTATTTATCTGTTTGTTTGTTCGAGCATCGCGCAAAAACTATTGAACCGATTTTGATGAAACTTTGTTTGAAAACCTGGTATACCTAAGTATTATTTGTGCAGACGAAATCGCGGGTAAATTCTAGTAGGAAATAAAACTTAGTACCTGACGAACGCGCCGCGAATGCTCGCGAACGGCGCGCGAACTGCGCAGTAGCGACACACAAGGAAAAAATGCACCCGCGCAGCTCGCACGCTGTTCACGAACCGCTCGCGAACGGCGCGTTCGTCAGATGTGGACACATCCTAATAACGGACGGACGGATAATGTTTTTTATCAATTTTAGTTCGTTGTATGGAAGTGAAACTTCTGTTCGTACTCCTGACTGGGCTCTATTACAGGACGAGCTAGTAAAGCTGCAGCTGCTATCGCTGTGCGTGAAGCTGTCGATCACGCAACCGGAGACCCTGCCGGTGTGTCGCTACGTGGTGTCGCTCGCGCGCTACGACGCGCACTACGACGTGCGGGACCGCGCGCGCCTGTTGCGACGCTTCCTCGAGCCTGTAGCCGGCGCGACCCTCACTGCGCACGCCGCCGAGATATTCAGGCCCGACAAGCCCAAGAGCACCGTGCAGAGTCGCTTCAAAGGTGCGTTGTTAATCTATTGGCTACTAGCGACCCGTCCCGGCTTCACATGGGTGCAATATTATGCTATGATACTATGCATGTATTATACAGGGTGCCCCTAAACCGACGTCAACCCGGCGCATGCTGATAGGTTAGGTCATGACTAAGCGGAATATCAAAATTTGGCTTTAGTAAAAGTGGCTTAGTTTTCGAGAGATAGATCATTTGTAGCGGTGGCACTCAAAATAGTGACTAAGGTAAAGAGTTTCACGAATTTCATAAAACTGTCCTTATCTCGAAAACTAATGACCATTTCCTAAAGTAAAATGTTGACAGATTGATTGACAGTTTTTTTATTTTTTTATTTATTTTAGTATATTCCGGTTAGGCATGAACTAACCTATCAGCATCCACCGGGTTGACGTCGGTTTACGGGGCACCCTGTATACTTATAAACCATCCTCTTTAAACACTCTATCTATTAAAAAAACCCGCATCAAAACCCGCTGCATAAAGATCTTTGCGAATAAAGAAGTTTTAAGCGTACATAGGGACAGACAGACAGCGAAAAGCGACTTTGTTTTATACTATGTACTACTTATGTGGTGATGTGCGAAGGGAACAATGAAAACTGTCAAATCGATCGCAGCACCCGACGTGGCAGACATTTTCACAACTGTGGGGCAAGCTGTGAAAATATGCTTGAATCTATGCAAATCCACACACTAACTTAATACGAAATTGTCAAGACTGCAAACTCAAAATTTGGCATGGAAGTTTCTATTGGCATCTAGATGTTCACTTAAAAAAAGTTTATCACATTTCATCCCTCAAAGGTGTTACAACTGAGGTAAAAGTTCGAATGGGAATTCCGATACAGATTAGATTTTGTCCGTGGCTTCGTCCGCATCTGCTACCGTCATCGTACCTGGACAAAATAGAAGCTAACTTTTAACGTTTGTATAAAAAGTCGAAAAAAAAAACGAATTTCCTATAGGTTTCTTTTAGAAAATTATTTTTTCTCAAACATGCTTGGAAATGTGAGCATTATTTTGACAACCTTCTTCGAGATAAATCGGAATTGCTGTACTGGCCAAATACATGCGCGCAGCGGCCGGCAAAAGTTGTATGAAAATCCATATCTGTCGTGTTTAGCGGCCAAATAAATTACATACTAAACTCATATCTGTCGTGTAATTTAAAAATGGAACGATCTTTTACTCCGAAACATGGCGACCAAGGAGGTAACTCATCAAAGGTTTTATTTAAATTACGAACTGGCTAGCAAATAGAAAGCTGTTTATTGAAAAAAAAAAACAAATTGTTGTTCGTTGTTCAATAAAAAGAGTTTTAATTTTCGCGAATTATTTGAGAAAAGTACCTATACAAGCCTTGGCCACAACTAGGCATTGATGGACTTACGTATGTGTGCTCGGCTTCGCCTCGGCCCACAGTTACACGTTCGTCCATCAATGCCTCTGTTGCTGGCCGCTGCAGTAATGTACTATTATCATTTTCCTTAGCAAATCTAGTGATTTGATCAAATCCCAAAACTGGTTCAGGAAATGAGGAATATAACACATCAATTTCAGGGGAGCGCTTTGAAACTTCGTTCCTACGCGGAGCTCGGGGCTTCAGCCTCGCAAAATTACATAGGGAAGATAATAACTAATGTGTTTTATCTAAACGGTATACCTAAACGTAACATGCTTCGGCACACGGCCCGCTCGGCCTTTGGCCTCGTCTTTTTGCTTAGTATCTAAACTATTATAAAACTGTAACAGAAATGCGTCTGTACATTGAAGATATTTACAAAAAAAAAAATACGACATGGTTTTTACCCGTTCCTGTTTCCAAATCACCAATTTTTGGACTTTTTGTCTGTCTGTTTGTTTGTTTGGGTGTTTGTTTGTGCGAGTATCACGCAAAAACTACTGAACCGATTTTGATGAAACTTTTTTTGTTTGATAGCTTATCATCTGACTTAAAATCTGATAATACTTTGTCGTTTGTCTTTTGACTTCGTTAACTTGGCTCAACCTGTGGTCTAGTGTTTCATAATTCATAATCGTTTATTGCTCACACAGAGTGAGACTCTCATTGTTTAGTTACTTGTTACAAATTGCGAAATAGTTGATTGCATACCGAGGGCAAGAAAGTAAGAAAAGTTTCAGAGCTCATGTAATCTGCGGCTTTCTTATTTACTGCCCGAAGCTAGTACAATATTTTTCACCCCGACGGAGTCGAACAGCGACAACTTTGTCTAGCGCGGCGGTACGAAAGTTAACGCTTTCCGCCCGGAGGGGTGAAATATGATTTAATGCTAAAAATAAAGTGATCTCTTTCACAAATTCTTAGTCAATTTCGTCAGTAATCCAAAACGTTTTGTACTTAGATCGTCAGCAGTACACAGTGGGCACACTGTCGCAGTACACGGGTGTATGCGCGGCGGGGTACCGGCCGCTGCCCTGTGCGCCGGCGCGTTCTCTCGCCGCCGCCGCGCGGGACGCCGCCGAGCCGCCGCCTGCAGACACCGTGGAAGACGCACCTGTGAGCATTACCTACTTAGTGTTACTGTGGGGACTTGCTACAGATGTTAGCACCCACAAGTTATACCAAAGATGCCAACAGATGGCGATACCGTCGCTCTCGGAAATATGCTCCATACAAAGACAACGTTCATCGTAAATACGTAACTCGTAACCTACTACACATAAGGTGCACAATCGAATGCGAGACATAAATCGCGCAAGAGAAATAATCACAGAGATTCGATACATATACAAGGTCCAACTAAGAACTGTTGGACCACGGCTGGTCCCCAGGCATCACACCTAGCCTGGCGGAAGTACTTCCCTTTTCAATGGAGGAACATTCTTAGTAGCACCTCCAAATTATATCACAGATTACCCCCAATCAGGTCTACACAATATCAAACTGTACAAAAACATGTATAGTCATTCCTTACAGTCGCACACAGATTGCCATAAGAGTGACAGAGCTAGATTAGATGTTAATCTGTTACGTCTGTTAAATAAATGTCACCACTTTTTAAGCAAATTCAAGCAAAATTCGTTCTTAACGTAAGGAAATAGCTGAATCTTCCAGCTGGAGGTCTGGTGACAAAATGATTCAAGGCGGTATTTGTTTACTATTGACATTTCACTTATTCTAATGGGCGGTTGTCATAAGTGTGAATGGATGTCAAGTAGCGTTTCTATGTCTTGCTTTATATTATTTGTCTACCCTATATTTTATCTTTGCCCCCAATAGATACCGCATAATGAACATTTTGTTCACGCCCGAAGTCACTATTTTTGGCGGTAGGCGGTAGCGAGACACGAAACGGTGCAACGTGATTGGCCATTTCAAGGTCGCACTACTTCTAGCTCGCTCACTCGCGTTGCTTATATAAGTGAAAAACCATAGATGTCTGGAGGGCTTTTGGCGGCCCTGTATGCAGTATCTATTGGAGGTAATCTGTGTGTTATGTACACGTGGGCACACTGTCGCATTATTATGTGTGTGTGTGTGTGTACCGGCCGATTCCCAGTACCAAGTATGATACCATTTTGAAAACTTAATTAAACGAACCAACTCTCCAAATAACTATCCAGGTTAGCGCCATACATCTTTTATACAGGATGTAGTCTCAAAATAGACATAGAAAAACCAATTACCGCGGAAGTTCGACAGAAATTGTGTTTTCTGTCAAAAGTATGGCACTTATCCTTTATTTTTGAATTAGGTCCATTAAAAAAATTATTCAGGATTACTTTAACAAGTATTTTCTTGAAAAAAAAAATTACAAAATATCGAAACTTTTCCCTGAACAGTTATAAACTCAACTAATCTCCTGTTTTTGACTTGACGTTTTTTTTATTTATTTATTTCATTTCTACAAACACAAGAACATTATCATCACAGGTTTATAAATACACAATACGATAACATTAAATTGTATTAAAATTGCTATTTAACTTACATAAGTGTCTTAATGCTACTGTTGTGAAGTTGGCCAGTACCACGTACAATGGAACAAATCTATGTCCTTTGATATATCGTTAAGTATTCTCAGCGCTGTCCTAGTCGGGGAATGTGTTCTAACATTGGTCCTGCATGATTGCATTTTGAACACCTAGGGTCTGGGCCCTCTACGTAAGCGTGTGTTTGGAACCTGCAGGCCTAATGAGTTTAATATTTCAGGATTGTTAAATTTACCGCGTAACACATTAAAAAAATAAGTTGCAAGGGCTAAATTTCTCGTGACTTCTAACTTGTTATATCCTACCATTCCTAAGACAAATAGGGTTGGATACATCAAAGGGTAGAAGGGGTAGACACTATATTGTTTCCAGTAAATATATCTAATAAATTTATTTTGTATTTTTTCAATCATACTTATATATTTCTCTTCATGTGGGTTCCACGTTGAGTTTTGGGACACCCTGTATACGGGTATAAGGACCCGCTTCTAGAAGCTTGTCTTCTGGTGCGGCCTCGCAGAGATATCTATTCATGTGGCATTACTTACTAGATACCAATAGGATTCACTCACACGCATACACTATCCACTCACACTTTTGCACGAACGCACGGTTAGTTTAGGATAAAGTTACCTAGCATACGATTTGATGACGCGACGTTTATAAACAAACTTTCAACTTTTTTAACCGACTTCAAAAAAGGAGGAGGTTTCTCAATTCGACCGTATATATTTTTTTTTTATGTGTGTTCGCGGATAACTTCGTCGTTTATGAACCGATTTTGATGATTCTTTTTTTGTTGGAAAGTAGATATCCCAAGTGAGGTCCCATGATAAGGAAACCAGGATCTGATGATGGATCCCAGAGAAATCGAGGGGAACCTTCAAAAATCGTATCGCCGACCAGTGCGTTTGTTAATTTAAAGCACTACTATTAAATCGAACTAATGAATTCACCACTGAAAATTGTGAAATAAACAAAATTTTAACAAAAAATTAATTCAACTACAGATTGGCAATGGCACTAACGAACCCTTGAAGTTTTGTATTCACAGTTTAATCAAGATAATCCTTTGACAAACAGAAAAACAAGAACTTCTACTCGGAGCCGGAGAGCAGCGGCTCCGGGTCGTCCTCGTCGGCCGAAGCCACCAGCTCGGAAGAATCCTCAGACGAGTGAGTATGAAACAGGAACATTAACTCATATTCCGAGTGATAAGTGTACTTTTTGCAACCATCAGCAGCAAGGCTGATTCAGTGTTTATGGGGTGTAGAGCTTCTCTGTGATGGGGATTGACCAGGTCTGCCTGCATAACTCCAGTCGGTTTAGGAGTTACTGATGATTAAAATGTATGTTACTGTTGTAGAATGCACTATAGCCACAGAATAGGTAATAGTATATAGTTCTACATATAGAACGGCCACTCCCCGCCCCCCTCTGACTTCAGATACCCCACCTCAAACTCTCTGTGGTAACTTGAGGGAAGCCGAGCAAGGGAATGCAGTCAGGCGCGCGCACCCGTTGGATTTGACTACATAAAATATATTTTATTTTTCTCCTCACAGTAAAAATTAACGTTGGAAAATAACCCTAAATTCACATTTTCTGTGATTTTTTAGCTTAAAAACTATTTTTAATAATTCTACGCATTATGCGTAATTAAATTATTTATTACGTAACAATGTCACAAATTACAATAATCAAATTACAAAAAAAATACCAAACAATCTATTTTAAATTCGGCAACATGCCTCGTCCAAAGGAGTACAGTCAAAAAAAAAATCCACGTCAAGCTTCGTCACAAGAAATTACAGGAAAAAAAAAAAAAAAACAGAAATGCACACTCTAAATGGGCCTCTCGTCATTAAACGTACCCGGCACAAAGGATCCCATCACACCAGCTGCGTTCCCGCGCTGGATGGCCAATGAAATCCTCTGCACCAGATATGACCCTGAGCGGACATCGCTGCCACTTTCTACCATCCTCCTGCCCAGATCTCTCACAAACACCTTTCCTTCCACCCCCCACGTCCCCGACGTTTCCACTGCCAGCGGCACAAACAAGTACTGGGACTCTAAAACCGCGTACCGCACGTGCTTCTGCGAAGCCGCCCACTCTGCCGCAGACCCGGCCGCACGCACAGTACCCCTAATGTGAGATGCCGCAAAAGTGCCGTATTTTTAATAACAGAATGAACTATAAAAAGTAACAAAATATGTAATGTAGTTGTACGATGCGTGTTAAGTCAACCCTACACATATGTCATGCACAATTTTCGCAAAGTGCGCATGTGCGAACGTCATCATGTCAAATCTAAAACGTTGTTTGAAGTGCCGGACCTGTGCTATAGCTATGTGAACAGTACAAAAACTGACATGGTTCATCAGTCGGTTTAGGAGATACAGCCGTTCAAAGGTCGGAACTTTGCCGTGCAGCTGATCGTTAATTTTTTTAGTCCTTTAATCATCAGTAACTCCTAAACCGACCGGAGTTATGCAGGCAGACCTGGTCCATCCCCACAGAGATGCTCTACACCCTATAAACACTGATCTCTAATACTATCACCAGTTAGTTACTTTATTTTAGTATCCTAAATATGTATTGTCTACTTCATATACTCAACTACCACGGCTTGCCGTGGTGGTCCAGTGGCGAGTAACCTTGCCTGCCGTGTAGGAGGCGATGGTTCGATCCCCGTCCAGGCAGACTCGTACCAATGAGTTTTTCGGAATTTATATACGACTTCACTGGCTTTTCGGTGAAGGAAAACATAGTGAGGAAACCTGCATGCTTCAATTTCGAGGCATGTGTACCCACTATCCATTACAAGTAGCGACGGACTCACTCCCCGTTACACTGGACAGAATTTCTGTACTACTAGTGAAACGTAGATGTTCTGAGGTTTCAGAATATCTCTTACTACCCCCTCGGGGAAAATGGTCGTGAGCATATGCTAATCGGCTGTAAATTGAAACAAATAACATAAAATAAGTTCATAACTGTATATTTACAGAGAAGAAAGCAACAACGAGAAAAAGGAGGAAAAACCAAAAGAAACCAACAACATCAGGTATGCGATTATAGTAACACCCTGTATATCTTTACATTTGAGTGTGAAAACTATGAGATACGATAATCCTACTTCCTACTAATATTATAAACGCGAAAGTTTGTAAGTATGGATAGTGGAGATGGAAGTTCCGCTTTCACGCAAAAACTGCTGAACGGATTTTGATGAAATTTGGCATACAGGTAGACCATGGCCTGGATTAACACATAGGGTACTTTTTATCCGGGTAACGCAGACGAAGTCGCGGGCAACAGCTAGTATAATATAATTATCGGAAACATGCTATGTCCAAAGAGTTTTTTCTAACACACACGCCTGGCATTTATAACAATATAAACCTGCATGAAATCTAATTTATTTTTAAAATAAAACGTTGAAAAATAATCTACATAATTTCTGTATCCAAATTATACCGTGGCCCTTTTTTTAAAGTGTTGGCTACTACTTTGCACCTTCCTTCTGTTTTCGTACACACATCGAGCCGAAAAGATAACATAGTAATATCCATGGTACAATAATATACTGCGCCTGGTATTCTCTTCCGATCACGTGACTGACACAAGCCTACGTCATCATACCCTTTTACCATGTTTAGCGGCCATTTTTTTTGTGACGTAGGCTTGTGTCACTCTGGGAATAGAAGACCTTGTTTTTTTAGACTATGGTAATATCGTAACACTGTTCTCACATTTTTCGACAGCAGATCATCTAACTCAGCATCCTCGGACAGTGAATCAGGCAGCGACTCGTCCAGCTCGGAAGAGAGCGAGTCCGAAGACAGTTCCCCCGACAGCACTTCCGAAGAATCGCCCAAGAAACCCGCCAAGACCGAGAAGAAAGTATGAACTTTATTATATTTGGTTACGGGTAGAATTGATCTAGTCAATTCGATATGTCAAGTTTTTTTTGGAGGGTAGAATCGAATACCATTTCAGGATAATTGTCTCAATAACAATATTTTCTATGTCAGAGATTTTAAAATGAAAGGATTACAGATATCTAAACTATTATAAAACTGTAACAGAAGTGTGTCTGTACATTGAAGACATTTACAAAAAAAAAATTGCGACATGGTTTTTACCTATCCCTGATTCGAAATCACCAATTTTTGAATTTTTTGTCTGTCTGTTTGTTTGTTTGTTTGGGTGTTTGTTTGTTCGAGTATCACGCAAAAACTACTGAACCGATTTCGATGAAACTTTTTTGTTTGATAGCTTATCATCTGACTTAAAATCTGGTATATAATTTATGCGGACGAAGTCGCGGGTAAAAGCTCGTACTATTATAAAACTGTAATTAAAAAATAATAATTTTTTGCTTTGTGTGTTTGAACGAGCATCACGCGAAAACTACTGAACCAATTTTGATGAAACTTTTTTTGTTTGATAGCTTATGATCTGACTTAAAATCTGGTATATATTTTGTGCGGACGAAGTCGCGGGTTAACGCTAGTTTTTAATAAAATGACGTCGGTTTCGGTGGTTGGTTCACTTGTCGGACCTGTAAACTCATTGCTAAACTTAAAATCAACTTAAAATAACTGGCAATTAAGAAAAAAAATTATTCACAATGTCAGAATTTGACATTTAATGTTGCCGTTTCTGTTTCCAGCATAGAGTTAGAAAGAAAATGCAGGTGTTTTTAACCAAGCAAAGTTTTTTTTCCATGGAGTTCGAATGATTTTCTCGCAACCACTTGCCATTTAGGAATAATCGATAAAAATTTAAAAGACATTGCCCAATCCCTTTTCCCATACAAAACTGGTAAATTTTAATTTTATAAGAAATCCCACAGAAAAGGATAATTTCCATTTCATTCAATTCAATGCAATTCATTTATTTTAATTCAGATCGTGGATCCATATTGGTGTTAGTAACAATAACTTAAGACTATGTTAGTGACAATTTTTTTACATTTATTTAATATTAACAAAAGGGGGCCTAGAGCCCTTATGTAAGCTATTCCAGTGCCCAATGATGGGACACTGGAGCCGCCGATTGGGAAGCACGATATTAGATAGATAGATAAACAATTTATTTGCAAAAGTAACACACACATAATATTACAGTTTACAACAATAACACGAAGAATACAACGAATACAACGAGACATAGGATAGAACAACATGTAATTTATTGTATGCTACAGCAGCAAATAGGTCCCAGCTATATTCCTCCTATCCTGTGTATAATTTTAGCTATCACACGATTTGTATTTGTTCTTTAATCATACACATTCACCAGCTGCGAAACCGACCCGAAACGAATACACTATGTCACGTGGGCAATGTCTTGTATATTGATAAGCACGATGAATTTAAAAAAACAATTAAATTAATTTCTTAAAATTAGAAATAGAAAAAAAAATCGAAATCGAAAATAAAAAAAAATAGAAATCTATCGAATTATGTCTTCTATCCGTAAAAAAATATAGAATAAAGATAAAAAGAAATACATGACATACCGAATTGTAGTTCTTATGGGTTTATGGCTTAGACTTATTATATCGGGACGCGTAATCACGTGTCATTCTACTAACAAACTTTCTGCCACTTTTTGCGGGGGCGAGCTAACATGTTATCCGCAACTTTGGATTTTATTCCCTATGACTTTAGATTCTAATTTTGAATGTTCAAACTCATGAAAAGTAGTCTCGTGTAAACTCCAAACGTTCTAAGTTCAAAATTATTGTTTCGCTATTATAGGCTGTCTCGTTTAGTGATAAGGTATAAAATTGGGTGTAAATGCGCAAGATTAATTGATCTAATACCGTGGCAGAGGGAAAATGCTACCGCAAGGCCGGTCCGGATATAATTAGTCTAAGGTTTATGGGTACTGTAGATTTATATGTAGTAGTTGTAATTGTTTTATGGCTAAGGTAGATTTGTATGTAGTTCAGTGTTTACGGTAGTAATTCTATGTACTCTGCGGGGTCAATTAATCACTTAATCAAAGCTTAATCAAATGTTTGTTCATTCGATGTGGCAAGGAATCTTATTTCTTTTAATTATTTTATTTATAATTTAATATTTTATTAGTTTTGAATACCATAATATATTTATGTATTTGTTGTTTAATATATTTTAATTATTGATGTACTTATTAATTAATTACAATATTTATTCGCACCCACTCGCTTATTATTGCACGCTTTGGGAGTTAAAATTAATACTTACTAGGTGGAACGATTACCTGCATTCCAGAAAATTTCAGAACGTTTATTTGTCATGTCGTCCATCTAAGTTCGCGCAAAGAGGGGCAAATATTTCTAGATCATACTTTTAAAGTGTAAATAAAACCGGTCAAGTGCGAGTCGGGCTACCACACAACATGTTAACAAAACACTAAAACAAAACACTTAAAAAAGTTTTGTTTTTTCCGGGACCTTTAGGGCGAGACCGAAGTCCTCACACTTGGCCGGTTTTTATTATTATTTGTTGTTATACTGTAGATATAGAGTTTGCTCTATAATCACACCAAGTTTAACGCTTGTATGTATTACCGTTTTTAAGATAGAGCGAGAAGAAAAAACGTTGATCAAAAGTAGTTTCTTGTATGAGGATCCCCCTTAATTTTAACTTTTTGATATTTGTTACATGCCATGTACCAATGAGTTTTTCTAACTTATGTACGTAAAACCGACTGCTCTCAAACGGTGAAGGAAACCATCGTGAGGAAACCTGCATACACTGAAGAAGAAATTCTGATGTGTATGTGAAGTCTACCAACCCGCATTGGGCACGCGTGGTGGACTTAATGCCCAAACACCCTCCTTGAGGGTAGGCCTGTGCCCTGCAGTGGGACGTTTATAGGCTGATGATGATGATGATATTTGTTAACAAATCCGCCGTAATAACGCATATTCTGTAAAAATTTCATCTGTCTAGCTATTGCGGTCCAAAAGTTACAGCCCTAAATAGGTAAGACGGGCGGATGGACGGACAACGTAGGCTTAGTAATAGGGTCCCGCTTTCACCCTTTGGGTACGGAACCCTAGAAATAGAATGCCGTCCATTCCAAGGGTCATATTAATTGAAAAACAATGGAAGAGAAATCGCAAAAGAATATCCTCCTCCCTGGGCAACCTATAGTATTTATTCATGATCTAAGATCGCATTCCAAACTAATGGACAAGCATCATTTCTGTGTTAAAACCGTCAAAAAGAACCCTATACAGGGTGTTACAGAAGTAAAAATAAAAATTGAAAACTTTTAAGGGGTGGTTTAGACCATCAAACTGAACAACTTTCACTATGGGACCAACATCGAAATCACGAAAAAAAAATCTTTTGTCCCATACATTTAGCTCGAGTAGATCTGTAGTTTAGTATGTAAAATCGCAAACGCATCGTATCATGGCGATTATGTTAAATCTCCTCATTTTGGGGGAGGCCAATGTCCAGCAGTGGACGTCTATCAGCTGGTATGATGATGATATTTTTTTTTCGCGATTTCGCGATATTGGTCCCATAGTGAAAGTTGTTCAGTTTGATGGTCTGAACTACCCCTTAAAAGTTTTCAATTTTTATTTTACTTCTGTATTAATTATTAGCTTAATTATTAACCCTTAAATGTTTATTTGTATTTTTGTAACACCCTGTTTACATGGTGTAAACCTAAATATGTTACATTCTTTAAGAGGTGTTTTAGACCATCAAACTGAACTTTTCTTATGGGTCCAATATTGAAATCGTAAAAAAAGGTTCCATAGAAAATTTCATACCTTATTCAAAAGTATGGAACATCAGATTTTAATGTTAAAAATCTCCATCATAGTGAAAATTGTTCAATTTTTAAGTCCGAAGCACCCTTATGTAAGTTTAAGTTTACACCCTGTATAACACCATCCAGGTAACGGAACCAGAGCCTAAACAAGACCAGAAGAACGAGAAGTCTAACCTGGAGCTGCTCCTCGAACTGGACGAGGTGGCCAACTCTCTCCCGACCATGACGCCGACGTGCGGCGGGTTCCTGTCGCCCCCGCAGCTGCCTCAGACTGATGGTTTGTAGACGGTAGCTCAGATAAGATAAGATAAGATAAATATTCTTTACTAGCTGTTGCCCGCGACTTCGTCTGCGTTACCCGGATAAAAAGTACCCTATGTGTCAATCCAGGCCATGGTCTATCTGTATGCCAAATTTCATCAAAATCCGTTCAGCAGTTTTTGCGTGAAAGCGGAACAAACATCCATCCATCCATCCATACTTACAAACTTTCGCGTTTATAATATTAGTAGGATAGGATAATTAACACAAAGTATAAATAAATACATAAATACATACATACTCAATATAACAAAATAATTTTATATAATAGGTACCTCATGAAAAAGTAGTTTATAAAAATTATCAAAATGTACCTAGGTACCAAACTTAAGCAAATATTGTCAAAGCGAAAGATAGTAGTTTTTCAACAGTTTTTTAAAGATAGGTAGTGAGGGAGCTTGTCTGACAGAAAGTGGCAGTTCATTCCATAGACGGACGGATGAACAGAAAAGGACTTATCGTAGCAGGAAGAGGTGTGGGAAGGCATAGCAAGTAGAAGATTATTAGCCGATCTCAGACTAACTAACATACCGAGATCCCACCCTAAAATTATGCACATATTTCTTTGGTGAACGAAATGTGATTCTATTGAATGTTTACACGGGGGTTAATTCAACGCCGCCAAGTTGCCTAGAAAAATCTAATCAAAATCAAAATTTTTTATTCAAAATAATATCACATAGATAGCTTTTTGACGTAATTTTTTGACTCTACCACAGCGTCGGAAGGTGTTCCGTTGAGAGAAGATGCGGCCAGAAACTCTACAACACACATCTTTTAAACAAAACAAAATGTACAAAGTACAATTAAAATACAATATTGCATTACATAGTGTAAAATTGTCAAGACCAGACATTTTGGTCATTCAAATAATCATCGAGTTTTTAGTAACCTTTATTACAGAGGACTTGTTTAACATGGGTATCTTATTATAATAGCGTATACACAGTGCCCCATGAATGATTGTGTTGACCTAACTGCCTGCTCGCAAGTACCTCTTCCATTATGATTTCACAAGAAAAATGACTTCTTTGAACCTGGTAACCCTTGTTGCGGCTGACTGAGAGGTGGCAACCCTAGTTTTTCCAGTACTTTAGATCAGTCTTCTTCCGATATGGCACATCATTTACTTCCCAAACAGATAGATAATGGAAAAGGTACTTGCGGCAAGATTTTTCAAGGGTACCTGGCGGCGTTGTATGAACCCCTGTGTTCACTAGAATCACATTTCAATCACCAAAGAAATATGTGCATAATTTTACGGTCGGATCTCGGAACATAATATACTATGTGCAACAGTGTTAATGTGCGTAATAAAAATGTTACCACAATACAGTGACGGTTAAATTGGTATTTTACCGTAGAAAGAGAAGGTACTAGAAGGAAGTACGTGTCTTGTCATATTCACTCAATAAGAGATGCACATAGCAAATTCGCTTTAGTTAAAAAAGGAGATCGCTACCTTATTGCTGTCCTTATCGGCGTAACCACTTTTTTGTACTTACTCGTGACTCCACCTGACTCCGACATGTCACTTCATAAAATTGTATAGGATTTTATGACAATCGCTATCTCATACCCGGTTACACTGACATTCCGTCTACCAGCGAAAAATTCTTTGTCTATGTATTTTACTCTATTGAAGAAAAATTCTAAAAATATTTATTTTATTTTTATTAATGTAGTTTTCGCAATAAGCAATCCAATAAGCTTTGATAAGTTATGTGTCAAGATTGCCATTCGAACCTACGAACGCGTCGAAAAAAATATCATTGAGTGATAAACTCTTGAGTGATAATTGATAAACCGTGTCGGACGGAATACGCACACAGATATGAGTTGTATGACTTCTCACGCACACCAAGCTAAGAAAGTTGGCCACTTTTGTTTTATACGGTAGAAGCGTGAGGCTCTATCTAGAATACTTAATTTATCTAAGTGAATGAGCAATGAATTTTATAATTAACTATCTGACCCGGCGAACTTCGTACCGCCTCAGAAACAGTTTTACCCGACACGCACTTGGCCGTTTTTTTATTTATGAACCTTCCCTGGTATGTGCACAACAACCTACGTGCTAAAGTTTCATCGCAATCGGTCCAGCAGTTCTCGAGTGATGTCGTGATCGTGACCAAGGGAAATAGGGGTTCATTTTTATTATATATATAGATTTTGAAAAATTACTTATCTAATGTGTTGTACAATCATGCAAAACGGAAGTGGCTATTGTGATTCTGACGTGACGTCATCGTTACAGTAAATTAAACATAAAACGTTTTACTAATACTAAACCTGTGACGTCACGAGTGGAGCTACATGGTGGCTTCCGTTTTCGCGCGGTGATAATGTGAATTTAAAATACGTTTTAATAGCAAAAGTGAAATAAAACTTTCGGGGTCGTTTTGAAGCTGGAACGGGGTGGTTCAGACTATCAAAATCAAACTGAACAACTTTAACCTAGTGACGTGACCTCAGGGACGACCAAGATATAGGCGGGAGCGCAGGGCATTGGCGGTAAGAAGCACCCGCAGATTCACTCGATGTACGACGCCAGTAAAGGTGACGCTCTTTAGGGCTTTTTGTTAATCCTTTTAGTCGAGTGGTCTGTGGGTGTCATATACGCGACGAGCCTACAATGTGCTGCGCGTCCAGTATAACAATGCTTTCAGGATGCTGCTGGGACTGTCGAGGCGCTGCAGTGCGTCCGGCATGTTCGCGGAGGCGCGAACGGACGGGTTCCACGCGATCATTCGCAAAAAAGTGGCCTCGCTACTGCGGCGCCTGCGTACTAGTAACAACAGCATCCTGAAATGCATTGCTGCCAGATTTGACTGTCCCATACAAAAGCACTGGGTGGAGCTGGTGATTGGGACAGTCAAATAAAAGACATAATGCCTACCAAATATATTTATTATTGTCGATACTTAATTAACATACACTAGCATAATTTTAAGTAAACACTGGCCTCGATTCGGAGTGTACCACGACTAAACTAAACTAAATGTATTCCTGTCACTTTCTAAAATAAGATTAAGAAAAGAGACAGAAAACCAACAGCTGACTTTAGTGCTGTCAAAGTGGCGCCCTTCCAGGGTTTATGTGTGTACTGTACCATATTTTAAGATCTTATGTAACCACATAACGCAATAAATGATATGATTATGATTATGATTATCTTATCTATTTTTATCGATAAACTAATGACTTAATTTCTATGGAACCGCCGATTTTTTCCCCAATTTGATATTTGCTCCATAGTACATAGTGAAAGTTGTTCAGTTTGATGGTCTGTATCGGTTTCAAAACGACCCCGATTCCAACGTGAATATTTGTGTCGAGTAGCAGTTAGATTTCGATATTAGTTCCAAAAAAATTGTTGTTCAGTTTGCTGGAGTGCGATTTTTGAATCTCATTCGCTGAGTTCAGCAGTTGAAAATGTCAAAATTACTATGGAGATATGCATCTTTCTACTGCTGATTTGACTTTCAAAAATCATACTTCAGGAATGCGATTTTTTAAAGTCAAATCAGTAGTAGAAAGATGCGTATCTCCACAGTGATTTTGACATTTTCAACTGCTGAACTCGGCGAATGAGATTCAAAAATCGCACTCTTGGTCAGATCATACCCTTAAAAGGAACTCATCTAAACCTATATTAATTTCTCACACAGTAGACGGCATAACACCGGTGGGGCCATCTCTAACGTCGCCAGTATCTACAGAGCTCATATCTCGAGTGAGGAGCGGCGGGCTGGGGGCCACGAGTCGCTGGTCGAGAGCGCCCCACCTGTTCTCGCACAAGATGTGCGCGATCGAGATCACATTCACCAACCACAGCAGCCAGGACGTCACTAATGTACGGGTTAATAAAAAGGTTAGTACACTACCACAGTATAACAAAGAGTATCTTCTACCACAGCCCGGACATTGCATACTATATTTTGAAATTGACAAGATGACGTCAGCACATACAAAACCAACTAAATTGAACCTTAAGTCTTCTTCGTAGAACTAGAGCGCGGTAACCAAAGGGCGATAGAGGGGCTGAGGTAAAAAGTTGGTGGGAGGAAGGGAGTGTTCGTACTATATCTAGTAATAGATACTCTTTCTTTTCTTTCTTATAAATAGGTTTACATATCCGTATGTAAGTGCTGCAATGCTGATATAAACCTTCCTCTTGAATCACTCTATCTATTAAAAATAAAACCGGTCAAGTGCGAGTCGGGCTACTCGCGCACCGAGGGTTCCGTACCACACCACCACAGAACACAACATTATTAACTTAGAAAAAAAACTTTTTTTTTCCGGGATTTTTAGCGCAAGACCGACTCACACTTGGCCGGTTTTTAGTATTTGTTATTATTCTGTAGAGTTTGCTCTATAATCACACTATGTTTGACGCTTGTATGTATTATCGTTTTTACGATGGAGTGTGAAGAAAAACCGTTGATAAAAACTAGTTTCTCGTTGAGAACCCCCCTTAATTTTTAACTTTTTGTTATTTTTATTTGTTAACAAATCCACCGTAATAACGCATAATCTGAGAAAATGTCAACTAGGTAGGACAGACGGACGGACGGACGGACGGACGGACAACGTAGGCTTAGTAATAGGGTCCCCTTTGGGTACGGAACCCTAAAAAACGCATCAAAATCAGTTGCGTAGTTTTAAAGATCTAAGCATACATAGGGACAGACAGACAGACAGCGGGAAGCGACTTTGTTTTATACTATGTAGTGATGCGTATTTCTGTCTCGCTCATACTCACTTAGTATTGCACATGCTTACTTAATTCTTTTTAATTTTTCCCATTTGTATGAAATGACTGCTATAAAAAAAAGATTATTATTCCCAGTCTTCAAACATTAGGCAGGAACAAATTAAATAGCTCTTATAAATAGGTTTACATGTCCGTATGTCTGTGGGCGAGAACTAGTGACCGATTTGGGTTTTTTAGATTAAAAAAACCTGTCAGTCAGTTCGCCAGGCCACCCCCGAGGACTGTGATTTTTGAATCTCATTCGCTGAGTTCAGCAGTTGAAAATGTCAAAATTACTGTGGAGATATGCATCTTTCTACTGCTGATTTGACTTTCAAAAATCATACTTCAGGAGTGCGATATTTGTAACTCAAATCAGCATTAGAAAGATGCGTAACTCCACAGTAATTTTGAAATTTTCAACTGCTGAACTCAGCGAATGAGATTCAAAAATTGCACTCCTGGTCTTTAGAAATGACATAATTTAAAGCCATTTTGAGCGTACGACTACATAAAAAATAATGAAAAATAAAAATTTATTTATTTGCACAGAAGTGAATCAGTACAGGAAAAAATATAAAAGAGGAGCACAAATTGTATAGCAGTTCAGTACATAGATTGGGAGTGATGGTGGTTCCACACTAGGCAAGCCTGGCAACGTGTGAACCTGTAGGCAGTTTTAACAATATAATCTAGTAATCGTCAGGTGAGGTCTTGTGCATTAATATTTTATATAAAATACATGTGTTACAACATTCTTGCAAACTATTTGCTTTGCTCTACTATCTACCTAGCTGTTATCCTGGAATAGGGGATCGGACGGTCCGGGACAATTAGTCAAATTAACAACTTTTAATCGAACGTCAAAATCGCGCGCGTTGTATGAAAAATTGTACTAAATAACCACACGTGACGTCATCAACATTTCATTACTATTTATAGTTCATCATGTTATTAAAAATAGTATTCTAGCTTAAAAAAAGCTAAAAATGTTAGTATAGCGTTGTTTTCAAATGTTTTTTTTACTAAGAAGATAAAACTAAAATATATTTTATGTGCTCCCTTATTTAACAACTGATAGTGTCAGTGTCCAAGGTGTGACATTAATCTGTTATGTGTTGTAAGTAAAATGAATGTCACGCGTACAGACGCTGACTGGTTCTCGGGCTATCCACGACTTCTCACCGCTGCCTTCTCTCGCGCCGGGCTCCTCGGCCGCCACCACGCTCGGCGTGGACTTCGCGGACACCATACAACCCGTCGAGTTCACCGTCGTCTGCTCTCTAGGTATGTGCCTTCATTTAAATGTTTATTTAAACTGCTAATTTTGTTCAATTACGCCGGCACACCCCCGACACTTCATACAAGCGAACCTGTTATTATTTACTACTATAGGAGCATCGGCGGGAAATAAGGTAAAGGTTCCCTACATCCTACATGCCTTAGTGAGTAGCCGGTATGTGTCAAAACGGACACATCTAGATATTCACAATGGCATGTTAGTGTCTACCGGCCCGGTAGCTCAGTCGGTAGTGAACCTGCCTGCTGTGCTGAGGGTCGCGGGTTCGAATCCCGTAAGGGACAAATATTTGTATGATGAATAATGGATGAATATGAATATTTGTACCCGAGTCATGGATGTTTGTATGTATATATGTATTCTATATCGTTGTCTAGTCATCATAATACAAGTCCAGGCTAGATTCTGGTACGTTAAATGTGACTAGATAATTTGTGTGACAGTGTCCATGATATTTTATTTATTTACCCTTATGTACGGGAGTGAATTTGATTGTATGTCCTTATCCAGCACTTGTTACATACAAGCCACAGATAATAATATGTATAACTTAACTTGTCGCACAGGTGAAGTGCCAGTGTCTATAACACCTCCGGTGGGAGAGCTGATGAGGGCTGTCACCATGTCAGAAGCGAGGTGGGACACCGAGCAGAAGAAACTGCGGGGAATGACCGAGGTTAGTTATTTTATTATGAGTGCCTGTGTCTACAGGGTGTTAGGGTAAACAGTTGCTTTACTTTAAGGGGTGATTGTGCCCATGGTACTGAACAACTTTCCCTGAGAAACCTATAGGAAATTCGAATTTTTTTGAAGTGAAACTTCTTTAGTGGCGTTGTGCACTTTTTGGGATGGGTAAAAAATGTTAAACTCGCGTCAGGACCGTGACGTCACCCTGATCGAAAATTCGTAAGACAACATTTACTAACAACATAGCTTAATAGATTTTTGTCCAAAATGTACAGTCAAAAATCCACAACAAGCTTCGTCACAAGAGAATACAAATAAAAATCCTCAGAACGTTTCGTCAGCAAAATAATAAATTAACCTAAACTACACGGCATCGTCATAAACAACGTCGTCGTCATCGTCATTTTCTAGACAACATTGGTAAGACGATGACGTAAGATTACCGTAACGTCATGTGACATTCGTAAGACGTAAAATCAGCTGATTGCATTTAATATGGGAAGTCCAACATTTTTTTTGCTTATTTCCTGTAGGTTTCTTAGGGAAAGTTGTTCAGTATCATGGGTACAATCACCCCTTAAATTAATGCAACTGTTTACCCTAACATTCTGATAGGGACCTGTTGATATTTTTTACCGTTCTGAAACTTTCAGTGGTGGTTGAGACCATCAAACTGAAGAAACTGAAATCGCAAAAATGCTGTTTCATAAAAAAAACTGCAATGCCTACTCGACTGAAATGTATGAGACAGCCATAGATTTATATATTACTAGCGTAAGGATAGGCCCGTCAGAATATTTTACAAAAACCTTCTTCATAGAAACAAAAATTTGCGCCATCTGTCATAACTCGTATACGAACTATATCGTGTCATATATTTTCGAGTGCTCTAAACTGACATTTTTCCTTGCATTTTAGAGCCAACGAACTGGGGACAATAATCAAGCTCATAGGCCATGTCCTTACGCTAGTAATATATATGTCTTTGGGTCTCCAAATTGGCTGTCTAGCCAATTTTTTTTTTACGAATTCGGGTTTGCTTCCGTAGTAAAAGTTGTTCAGTTTGATGGTTTAAACCACCCCTCAACGGTTCGGAACGGTAAAAAAATCAACCGGTATAGAGAACAGGGATTTCTAAAGATATCCACAGGGATCATTGGGTCCCCGTGAAATTTTAACCAGATTACCCCCAATAGATACCGTATACAAGGCCGCCGACGCTCGCCACATATCTATGATTTTGCACTGATAGCAAAGCGAGTGAGCGAGCTCGAAGTAGTGCGATCTTGAAAGGGCCAATCACGTTGCATCGTTTTGTGCCCTGCTACCCGCAACTATCGCCTAAATGGTGACTTCGAGCGTGTACATCATTATGAGTTGTCTATTGGGGTAGGGTTGCCACCCTACTATATAATATAGTATCCTACTATATTACTACTATAATTCTGAGAAAAATATATAGTAGGCAAAACTACAATATTTTGATGAGCAAATAATTTATAGAGAATTTAAATATATTGGTACTTAGGTCCAATAAAAATGACCAATTTTCTATCTCTTCACCACATTTGTTCCATGAACAATTTTCTACTAAATATACTACTGAAAAGTGACAACAAGTTTTCCTAAAGTCAGATTATTTTTTTAGAAATTATATTATTTCTGTATCGAATCCAGCGACTTCTGCGTTTACAGGATGCATTATATTCCATAACGAATACGAAGAAGAGAAATGATTGTTACTTAAAAATTAAAATTGTATTCAAACCAAAAAGAAGCAAAACAATATTTTTTTGAAAAAATTTTAATTAACTAATATGAAAAATACTATATGTTTTCTTATTTTTCCCCGATCTACTATATTTTTCCGGGCACTAAGGCTCGAAATACTATATTTGGTCTAAAAAAGTTGGCAACCCTAATTGGGGGTGATCTCTGAATTTTAACTCAATCTCTACAATACTAAAATATCCCTAAAATCTAATCATGTATGAAAACGATGTTGGTACAAAGTTAAATATGCACTTTATTTGATGATTAAACGAACTTACCTGAAGTGAAGTTCTATCATAATTATACGAAGCGCTTCGTCCGAAGAGATTAGTACCTAAGGATATATATATGTATACATGTAGTTACACATAAGTGACACCACTCGTACACTATTGTTGAGAGAAAGACATTTTTTTTTTTTTTTTTCGGGTATTTCTAAATAAATCCGCCTGCAAAGTCCAGTCTCTCCGTTACGTCATTTAGTTTAGAGTTAAGATAATCTGTTTAATTGATTGATATTTCCCAAAAATAGAACCGGGAGCCGATAGCTTGGGAGGGAGGGAGGTACTAATCTCTTCGGACGAAGCGCTTCGTATAATTATGATAGAACTTCACTTCAGGTAAGTTCGTTTAATCATCAATTATACTTCGCGCTTCGTCCTCGAGATTAGTACCTAAGGATATATATATGTATACATGTAGACTTTGAGAGTATTTTACGGGAAATATCAATACTTCCCTCTCACGCTTATTCGTGAGAGGAGGCCTGCGCTGCGCCATGTAGTGGGGCAGTAGGAAGCACATAGATAGGTCCATGATAAAGAAAGACAATGCAAGCCTTTTTAAATCAATTATGCGTCATTTATTAATTATTGCTGTACTTATTAAATAGGTACAATGCACATCAGAGAACAATTATTTGTTTCTCTTAAATCAGTATGTATAGGTGATCACACCTCAAAAATAATAATTTATTTAATTGCAATGCAATCCTTATGCATCTGAATATAACTTATTATCATTAATAATTATAACAGCTACAAGCGAAAAGAATACTAATTACATAGCATTAATATAGGTAATTTATGAAATCACTAATCATGACAATTTAGCACAATAGCATCATAGTACTTATTTATATTTAATTTGAGTTATTTATAATCACTCTAGCTAGTGAACTTTGATCTTGTTCGGTCACTACTCGGTTGTAAAACCTTGCAAAGGTTTCCGAATTGCCACTCCACCCTGCCGTGTTACGTATCTGGTCGATGTTGACACCGAGCGCGCGCGCCTGTGAAGTAGTCGCGTGTCGCGTGCTGTGCGCGCTGAACATGCAAATGTCTATTCCGCTTTCACCTAGAGTGCTCTTTATCCAGCGGCTAAGCGTCTGTGTGGTTACAGCTTTATGCGGTCTTTTAGAAGTAACAAACAGATAATTGGATCCGCGCAGCGATCTCGTCCTATTGACGTAACACAGCAGTGTGGTAGCAGGACATATTTGTAAATTTTCCGTAAAATACGGCAAGAAAAGAATTGGCTGTTTTGCTCCTAGACGAGTTGTCTTTATAATATCGGGGATTTTTATTATGACTTTAGTAGAAAGAATTTCGATGTTGTTTACCAAAATTTTGGAAAAGGTTTGCACACGATGGGCAGTGGTAAGTGCCAATAATGTGATGCATTTCTTTGACAGCTGGTCTAAGGATAACTCCTCATTTGGATATTTAGTACGTAAATAGCTTAACACGGTATTTGTATCCCACGTGACGTTATATTTTGGCAAAGGGGGTCGGAGTCGAAAGACGCCTTTAAAAAATCTAATGAGTCTGTCGTCTTTGGAAAGTGTTGGACCAATAATTAATGACAGGGCAGATCTTAAAGAATTAAGACTACCGTATTGAGCACCGCTTTTAAATATTTGAGTTAAAAAATATATAATAGTGGGAATGGAAGCCTCATAAACACCAGTATCGTTTTGTTTACAAAATTTCCACCACTTTCTCAAACCGACGTCATATTGTTTTATCGAATTGTCCGACAGGGAAGCCATCATAATATCTAATGAGGAAGGTGGCAGGCTGCGTCGTGATAATGCTTCCCGGATAATATTCCGGCAACCAGGGTAAGCGTCGATCGCATCTGCCGGTTGCTGGAATGGGATATCAAAACATCTTCGTTAGGTTTAAACGTTACCATATCCGATACAAGCAGAGTTCTAAACATGGGAAACCACGGCTGGGAAGGCCACCACGGAATCACGAAAATTCCAGTTGCCTGGTCAGCAATTAGCTTTCTGAATGATTTCAAAATGATTGAAAATGGAGGGAAAGCGTATACAAAATATTGTGACCAGCCAATGGTGAACGCGTTGATCGCGTAAGCATCAGGGTCTCTGTGCCAAGATACATATTTAGTACACTTATTATTGATACGGCTGGCAAATAAGTCTAAGTCCGGATGTCCAAATTTTCGCGTTAATATATTGAAAGCGTGATCTGACAATTCCCACTCTATATCAGGGTGGTTGCGACGCGACTCTGCGTCTGCTACTATATTTTCACATGATTTAATGTAACATGCATAGACAAAGATTTTTCTTTCTTCACACCACTGCCAGATTTGTTTTGCAATGCCTGACAGGTGGGGGAACTGTATACCGCCCATGCGATTTATATAAGCTATGGCGGTCGAGTTGTCCACACGCAACAGAACTTGGCAGTTAGATAAATCTTTAGCAAAGATTTTAAGAGCGATGAAAGCAGCTAACAGTTCTAAATAGTTGATGTGTTTAGTGCGTTCACAGTTCGACCACTGGCCGCTCGCGCTATCATCGCCACACGCAGCCCCCCACCCCGTTGTTGAGGCGTCAGAATATATTTCGAGGCTATAGTCATCATTCCTGATACGGTGCATCGAATTGTCTATCGTATTAAGCCACCAATAAAAATCTGGCAGTAGTGTGTTGGGAAGATTTAAATATTTATCATAATTATCGTCCCCATCTAAATTAAGGAACTTGCAACGTTCGAACTCCTTAGTGTAAACCCACCCGTATTCTACAGCTGGGCAGGCTGCGACCAATAACCCGACTAACTGAGCAAATTTTCTTATTGTGCATCTTTTAATATTAATAAATTTTTCTACTTCATTTTTTATACGTTGTTTTTTATCAGTCGGTAAACAAACGCGAAGTTTTTGTGAATCTATTAAAACTCCTAAGAATTTGCATGTTTTAGAAGGGTTTGTATTGCTCTTCTCCTCGTTGATAATGAAGCCCAGTGAAGTAAGAAGATTTTTAGTAGTTTCAATGTTCGAAAGACATTCACTATATGTGTTTCCCAGTAACAACCAATCGTCTAAATACACGGTTGATAAGAAACCGGCCGATCGAAGCAGTTTTATCACTGGTTTCATTATCTTTGTAAATAAATAGGGAGCAGTGTTCAAACCAAATGGTAAGACATTAAACTGGTACAATTTTCCGTTAAAGAAAAATCGTAGGTATTTTCTGGAGCTCTCATGTATGTTTATTAGGAAATAAGCATCTTTTAAATCCAAAGTGGCCATATAGCAACCATTAGTCACTAATTTTAATGCAGTGCGTAAATCTTCAAGTTTGAAATGGCTCGTAGTTATAAATTTATTTAATTTTTTTAAATTCAGAATAAAGCGCATCTTGCCATTTGGTTTGGGTATAAGGAACACACTTGACACGAATTGGTCCTCACATGGGACGCATTCAGAGATGGATCCAATACTTAAAAGGTTGTCGATCGCTTCAGTAAAATGAATCAGATCGGAACCAGAATATTCCGGTTCGGGAGGCGGTGCCTCCTGGACCACAGGAGAGGAAAAAGATATTTTATATCCGTCGACCCAAGATAGGATCGTGCGGTCACTAGTAATAAGCGACCACTGTTCATAAAAATGTGTCAAGCGGCCTGCGTACTTAACTGGATCTAGTAGCGGCGACGTGGCTGGCTGCGCTGCGTTGTCGACGACGTCCTGTATGGTGCGCTGCGCGGCGGCGGGGGAGGGCGCGGGGCTGCAGGCTCGCGGCTCCTCGCGCCCGCGCCCGGCGCTGCTCCCGGCGGCCTGCGCGCCGGAGCAGGAGGCTTGCGGTTTAAATTTTTCTGAGCTGATGGTTTATATGGTTGTCTCGGTGCATTCTTCGTGCCGGAGTCAGCCTTTAGTTCCGTACCAGACTTGGATACCGCCTTCGCAGATTTAATAGTATCTCCTAAATTTTCTCCAAAGAGAAATTTATCAATCTTTGTATCGGATAGATGTTCTTTCATCTCTTTTTCAAGAGAGAACAATACGAAGTTCCTTCTGGTTACAGAGTCACCATGCTGGATGTCACAAAGTAAGCGACTGACGTCCATGAGTTTAGTCAACATATCGTTGTCTTTATTTTGTGATTTAAGCTGGGTTGTAATAATTTGGCCTAAACAGGAAATAGCACTCGCCATTTGGCTTTGCTTCGTTTCTATACCTTTATCACGCTTCGCGAGGGTTTCTGGCAATGCGGCTTTGACCTCTGCATTCAGAGCAGGAGCGCCAATGTAGGGACAATTGGAGGGAGGCAAGTACTTGGCGATCAGTTCCTTTCTTTTATCCTTGTTGAGTCCTTCCGTAGTGAGATGTTGAAGTCGGTTGGTTAGTTCAGCATGAAAGTCTGGTCCGTACTTCACGGCAGTTGAAGGGTCCTCACCTAAGATTTCTAATACTTCTGATTCTAGGTTGGAACACTCACCTTGTGGTGGTTCATCACCTGCTTTAGGTATGTCTTGTGAGGTCGAAGGGACCTCCCCCGCTACGGGGTTAGGCGGAGCGTTTTTTGATGTGACTATCACGACATCGTTTGACGTCCCATCTGCTTGAGGATCATTATTAAGCTCAGGTTCTTGTAACCAGTCCTCAGGCTCAAGTAAGGGGGAATCTGAAAGATTATACTTTAAATAGCGCACGTCTAGCATACTTAGTTGACTTACTTACGCGTGGATAAGTAGTATGAATTTAATTGAACGGGAGACTCCCCAGTGGAGTGTCCGACTCGATAGTGTCATTAAACTAAGTCTTTACATTGGGACAGCCCCACTGACTACCCAGAACGTAAGACTTACAATAAACGTTAACACGTTAGACACTAGCCGATACAGTAGGTGTAAACGCGCATGCGATATGAAGTAGGTACATACAAATTCTCTATTCGAATTGGTAAAGTATGTACTAGGTACTGTATAGATAACAAAACGGCTAAATCATATGTATTTCAAGGTTAGGTCACTCAATTCCCAGTGAATTGGACGGTAACCGATTTTTTGTGCAGTGAAAACAGTCCCAGCGACTGATCCGAGCACAATTTTTTCAACGTAGACGTGTCATCTCGAATCCATAATCCAATCTAAAGAAATTATCATTGTATACTTGAACAAAGATAAGCATAGATCATAAATACCTGAGTCAAGTTCATGTCGCGACTCACGCGACTCACGCGATGTATCTGATGACGACGACGAAACTTGTTTACGCCGTAATCTACGTTCATATTTCTTAATTTTACGTTTAAGATGTTCGTAATCCTTTGAATGTTTACGTTTTGGCATTATTTTCACTACACTTTTGTTAACAAATTCAAAACGTGTTGAGTGGTTGAACACTAAAATATGTATGACGTAACGGAGAGACTGGACTTTGCAGGCGGATTTATTTAGAAATACCCGAAAAAAAAAAAAAAAATGTCTTTCTCTCAACAATAGTGTACGAGTGGTGTCACTTATGTGTAACTACATGTATACATATATATATCCTTAGGTACTAATCTCGAGGACGAAGCGCGAAGTATAATGGTAGTTAATAAGCATCGCATGAAAATGTATTATTAAAAAATATTAACACTTTAATTAACAATAATATGTTATTGACAAAATTCTTCTTGCGGTAGAAGACACAGAAAAATAATCAAAATATTAAACCCTACTTGGGCTGTTGATCCAAATAGATCACATCTATATTCAATTTATCTTCTGATCGGTCTGAATTGGGGCAGTCTATTATCTTCAATACTATATCGTAGCAAACGAACACCTCGGTCAAATAATATTTTCCCTGAAAAAATAAAATAATAAATGTACGAAATCAACCAATCAAAGATCACATCACAGTATTTAAATATCTTATAAACTTACGTCATTTTCAAAAATGTCAACCTTAATTTTTGCCTTCATTTTAGTTTCGATAACATTGATTATAGTTCCCAGCTTATTGACTCTTCCAGGTCTATATCCTGCATTAAATAATGTTGTCCCAAGATCTAGCTCTTTGTACAATCGAAACGCACTTCTAAAATATTCGATATCATCTTTGATAACACTCGAACGAGAGGCGCATTTTCCATGTTTATTGAATTCATGCTCCCAAAATTTAGTGTCGGTACTGTATTTATTATCCAGTAACGTATACCAAGTGTTTTGTAATGTAGTTAGTAACTTTGATTCAATGAATCGGTGTGCTCTGAAATATAAATCCGATTGACTACATTTCGACGGTAGATCAGAGGTACTGGAATACATAGATGGCCATAGACCGTGTATGATCCATGACGAATGAATGGGTTTACGAATAGCACGGCCCTGTTTAACTTGTTTGTACGCGTAACCTTGAGGCCAAGATACACTCAATATAAAGTAGTCAAAGCAGTTTTCGGCAGGTGATGTTTTGTCCTTACATGCGTCCTCGCTTGCGGTTGATACTAGAACTGTACCAGGATTTTGATGATTCTGATTGGAATTCGAGTCGCCGCTTCCGCTGCTGCCGTCTCCAGACGATGAGCTATCTAATGAAGTTTTCGATTGGCTTTGACTACCAGGATTATAATTGCTAGTTCTTCTTACACTGCTCTTAGAACTGGTACTTGGGGATCTAGTCGTATCTTGTTGTTGATGTTTTGATTTTCCTGTCGGAGTAAAGTTTTTGTCCGTTAAATGTTTGGAACGATGCTGTGAAGGGACTGTAGTAATTTGACTCCAAGGTTGACTGCCACTAGAATGATCTCCACCCCGTGCCGAAGTCCGACTAGGTTGAATACCATGGGATTGATGATTTCCATTTAGATGATGGCTTCCACTCGTGACTGGAGCCCGACTTTGCTTATATCTGCGCGAACCACGAGTTTCGCTTGGCTGTGTTCCATGCCCGACTGGAGTTCCACTGGGTTGAGATCTACCCCGAACTGGAGTTCTTCCGGAATTTCTTCCACTGGGACTTACTCGACCAGAATCGATTCTCACGGGACTGGTTCCTTTAGTACCAGGCCTCGATCTGCAAATATAAAAAGTAAAAACCAACTTATTCTTTCCCATGGTGTAACAATAAACTCCAGTTATATTTCAAGGGGTGGTTTAGATCAAAATTTTGTAACAATTTTCACTAATGCATGCCTTCCCATAAATTTGAGTCGAGTAGCTACTGCAGTAATTTCCATAGTGATAGTTTTAAATAATACTACGGTGTTTTGTTACATCCTGTATTGTCGAAAATAATTAAAAAAAATTATTAGCCTATTTCATCCCACTTCTAGGCACAGGCTTCTCCCCAGCTCTTCCACTCGTTCGTTTTGGGCAACCTCTGGCCATTGGTCGTCAAATTTCCAACCACCTTTTCCTGGGTCGACCCAGACGCCGCCGATCGCCTTCGGGAATCCAGGGCATGATGATGTTTGCCCATCTCTCAGGATGCATCCGACCGACATGACCGGCAGCCCACTCCCATTTAAGATTGGTGCTTTTCTCTCCGACGTCGGCTATTTGAGTTTTGGATGTCTTTCTGATCCGATCGGTTCTTTTTACAACTAGAATGTTACGCTCCATCGCTCTCTGGCAAAAGCTCGGACTTGTGGTCCTCAGTAAGTGACCACGTTTGAGCTCCTTATGTAAGGATGGTCACATGTCGATGATCGAATCAATAATGTCATTTTTGTAAATAAATAAGAAATGCTCATTAAATCGAAATTACTCACCTAGACGTATTAGGAACTGGTTGCTGACCTTTCACTGCTTCAGCTATTATGAATAACGTTGTGAAGATTAAATACGTTAGTAAACGCTTATTTAACTTCATTTTTATTTTAAAAGTTAAATCTTTATTTTAAAAAGTTGATAAAAGTTTTATTTTATAAGTTCATCTCAGAAAAATGACGACTGCTCGGTCGGATCGTAAGGAGAAATATAAGCTAATATATAGTCCTCCCAAAATGTTAATTAGTAATAACCATCGAAAGAAAAAATATTGATAACAACTTAATTACTTGGGAAAATAAAACTGAAGTTTTTGTTGAGAGGTCAAAGCAAGTGGGTAGTTCCAATTTTTTCTACACATGATGTCATCTACCAAAATGAGCCTAGGTATCACGTTGTAAGTTCTCTTTCCTGTGGTTCGCGTTTCTGCTCGCCACGAGGCGACGCAATCTCTTCTCAACTGTGTTTTTGAGCAAAAACAATCCTTCTAGACGGAGATCCGACCGTAAAATTATGCACCTATTCCTTAGGCGAACGAAATGTAATTCTAGTGTATGTTTATACAGGGGTTAATACAACGCCGCCAAGTTGCCTAAAAAAATCTTGCCGCAAGTGCCTTTTCCATTATAATTTTTGGTATAACTTTTTCCACGTGTTTGTTAGGGAAGTGAATGAGGTGCCATCGGAAGGAGACTGGTCTAAAGTACTTTAAAAACTAGGGTTGAAACCTCTCAATCTGCCGCAACTATAGGGTTGCCAGGTCCAAATATGTCATTTTTGAATCTGGCAACCCTAGTCTTGCGGCAGATTGAGACGTGGCAACCCTAGTTTTTAAAGTACTTTAGACCAGTCTCCTTCCGATGGCTCCTCATTCACTTCCCTAACAAACACGTGGAAAAAGTTATACCAAAAATGTTAATGGAAAAGGCACTTGCGGCAAGATTTTTCTAGGCAACTTGGCGGCGTTAAATTAACCCCTGTATAAACATACACTAGAATTACATTTCGTTCGCCTAAGGAATAGGTGCATAATTTTACGGTCGGATCTCGGACTATTCAGATAGGTATAAATATACTACAAATAACTTCATAATACAACGTGTTAATGAATTAGCGCAAAACCTCATACACCCCAACTGATTTATAACAAAATAATTAGATTGGAACAATAATTTCATTATTTTGATAGGTAAAATTTAAAGTTATTCGCATTTAAAGTTTTGAGGCAAAAATGATTTGTTATCATTTCAGCAATGAATGAAAGCGCTAACGTACTCATGGATACATTTTGTTAATCTTGTTTTGGTAGTAAGTAGGGTGAGTGTGCCTGTGCGGTGGGTTGACATCGGGTTCAGTAAATTTAAAATTTTGCAAAGAAATTATTTAATATTTTGGAAAAAAAAAAAATTTGAAACCATGATAATTCGATTCTGCTCTCGATTCTAAACAAACTACTTTCTAGTTTTGCGTTAATTCATTAACACGTTGTATAAGGTTAAATCGAATTAGTTGGCGAAACTTAACAAACGCATTTGGTATCTGTTACTAAGTAGGTACAATGGTGTGATAATGACCCGCCGCCCGATCATATGATTTACAGGTCAATTTTCGCCCGCGCCCCGCGCACTGCAGCCTTGCGTATTAAATCGCTCTAGCTTACGTACGATAATAGTAATTGTGTTAATCATCAAAACCAATTATAAACATTGATAATGCAATCTGTTATCAATTATCATTAACAAGTGCCCTGGTTCTGTTTCGCCAACTAATTTGAAATAACCATTTATTCTACAGAGGATGTAGGGGTGCACTAAGAAAGGATTTTTCGAAATCGATCCCTAAAGGGTTATTCCCCCTGGACGAAGTCGCGATTCAAAAGCTCGTTTATAATGTTATTCTGGTGTGAATCGACCCTTTGGTACATAATGATGCAACAATTATCTTCTTTCTTTCTTTCTTATCGTGTGGCCGGAGCCCTGGTGTCAGTGTTTTTTCAGACCGCCTTACGGCCTCTGACGTGGTTTTTATGTAACGACTATACCAGAGATAGTAAGCCGGAACCAACGGCTTAACGTGCCATCCGAAGCACGGAATCATTTTACTTTTCAGACAATCAGGAGATTCAGCCTGCAATGTCCTAACCAACTGGGGGAAACCGCACAAAGTGACATATCACTAGGTGTCCCCCGTGGGAATCGAACCCACGACCTCCGTGTCGAGAGTAGAGATGCCACGAATAGTGAATTGGCCGAATATCGAATACCGAATATTCGGCAACGCTGTCGGCCGAAGCGCCGAATATTCGGCCGCCGAATATTCGGCGCGAAGTACATGCTTGGTGGGGGCGCGTTAACTGGAATAAGACAAGTCACAACCTGTTTTTCACGTTGCGTTCGCGCGGCAGGCGACGACGGCGCGCGCGCGGGGCGGGGTGCAAGCAAACATTGTTTGTATTTGTTTCAATTGCGAGTAAATCGCGTCACGGAGCGCTTTGTTAGTATATAAATAATACGTAAAGTGGAACTTAATTACTATTTTGCTGAGAAGTTTGTTCCTTAGGCTATTTTCTGAGGCTGGTAACGTTTACGATGAAAAGCGCAATCGTTTGCTACCAAAAAATGCTGTAAGCTCATTTTTATCCATCACAACTTACCACTGATTAATTTTAAGTACTAAAATGTTGTAATTTGGAAATAAAATTACATAATTTTGAGTAAAACAACGTGTCTTTTTTTACATGATTTGCGATTCGGTATTCGGCCGAATAGTGCGTACTATTCGGCCGAATACCGAATAGCAAAAAAGTGGCCGAATAGGCCGAATACCGAATAGTTGCCGAATATTCGTGGCATCTTTAGTCGAGAGCCAATGCTCTTAACCATTAGACCACGGAGGCAGTTAATATATAAGGCAATTATCTTCTTTTGCAGTGCGACAAGAAAGCGTCAAAACTGGACGACGAACAGACGTGTAAGCGAGTGTTTGAAACTGCCAATGTTGGCGCTATAACGTCTACTGGGAACTTACTCAGGTAAACAACTTGAGTTCGTTATTTTGTTGATTAATTATCAGGAGGGCACGTTCTACTAATATAAGGGTCTGTTTCTCCACTTCGGGATAAGTTCTTAATAGCTTATCTGACAGATCTTTTGACTCGTATGAAAGATAATGTCAAACGATCTGTCAGATAAGCTATCAAGAACTTATCAGAAGTGGTGAAACGGGCTCTTAATGTTATCGTCTATAGGGTGAAATTGATATCATTGGCATCCTTTTAGACTAAGAATCTACCCATTAAACTGAACCACTTTTCATATGGGAGCAAACCGATCGGAGCAAAAAAAAAAAATCTGCTCTTCCATACTAAACTGCACCCACCGCCGCTGCCTACTCGGCTCAAATGTATGCAACAGCAGATTTTTTTTTTGCTCCGATCTGTTTGCTCCCATAGTAAAAGTTGTTCAGTTCGATGGGTAGACTCTTAGTTTAAAAGGATGCCAATGATATCAATTTCACCCTGTATATCAATTCAATTCAATTCAATTCAATTATACTTCACCACATTACTTATATTATAAATCCGAAAGTGTTTGTATGTGCGTTACCTCTTCTACACGATTATAAGGGTTGAACCTCACCTGCCAGCACCGCACGCGGCGGTGCTGCGGCGTGCGGTCGCGTTCCGTCTATCTTATTTGCTCTAGCAAATGACGTTTCTGAGTGACAGACAAGGATGGAGCGACGGAAAAATGCGATGCGGTGCTGCCAGATGAGGTTCAAATGAGGTTCTGTAAACATTGAAGATAATACGTATTTTCAAAACAAAACCAAATGTGTTTTCTCCGGAACCCTAAGCGCGGGACCGACTCACACTTCGCCGGTTTTTATTATTTGTTGGTGTACTGTAGAATTTGCACTATGATCACACCAAGTTTTACGCTTGTAGGTATTACGATCGGAAATGTTTTCGATAAAGCAAGAACAAAAAACGTTGAAAAAAAACTGGTTTCATGTACTTATCCTCAAAACATTTTTTTTTTTATTTGTCATCTAATTTAATATAATGAATAACACATATTCTGGGAAAATTCAAACTTCAACATTATTAAGGTTCAAAAGATCATCATCATATCAGATGATAAACGTTCACTACTGGACATAGGCCTCCCCAAAGATCGCTATAACGACTGGTCCTGCGCTGCCCTCATCCAACGAGTTCCCGCTACCTTCACCAGGTCGTCCGTCCACCTCATAAAGTTACTATACCTTACAGGAGTAGAGGAACTGACTTGAGTTGTCAATCAAATGAAACCGTTTTTGGGAACTTATTGGCAGGGTAAAAATTCGAGCTATACCCAATTGTGAATCAACCTTAGATCAAAGTTACATTAATGGATAGGCCTTACGCGAACATTTCAAACTAGAAAAATGAGGCAAAACAATGAGCGTTTTTCTTTTGGTTTTCTAGTGGATCGATAGATGGCGTTACGGTCTGTGCGAATAAAAGTCAAAATATCAAAATGTGTTTCTTTAAAATAATAAAGAGGGAGAAGATGATCAAAAAGATGCCAACTCATCTTTTGATTTAATATTTTATTATTTACGAATCATTTTAATCGAAAATATAAAACTTACGTCTGACATTGTTGTATGGGCTCGATCCCTTAGCCTTTAAAAAAAAGTCAGGCACAGTCTTGACACTTGACATGATTTTGACAGGATCAGGCCTACGTCTCTATGGAGCGAGGAGTTTTACGCGCGAAGTGAGACAAAATGGACGGGGCTTTGTTTCTTAATTTTCTAAATTAGTTTTTCGTGGCTATTATTGTGTTAATGTGGTGGAATTAGTGTAATAATGTGCCATTAATGGAGAACAAAGTAGTAAAAGTGAGAAATAAAGTAAGGCGCTCCCGTTTGATTTGGATTGGACTCCTCGCGTAAAACTCCATTGAACATTGGAATGCCTCCATCCTTGCATTTCAATGTGCTAGGGTTTAGGATTAGGTTTTAGGCTAGGAGGAGAGTTCTGCATGGGAATCTTGAAGAAAAGAACGGGCTTTGTTTCTTAATTTTCTAAATTCGTTTTTCGGTGGTCATTATTGTGTTAGTGTGGTGGAATTAGTTTAATAATGAGCCGTAATGAAGAACAATATAGCAAGGGTGAGAAATAAAGAAGGCGCTCCCCTTTGATTCGGATTGATCTTCGCGTAGAACTCTTTGAATATTGGAATGGGTGTACCATCGACGCATTTCAAGAGTAGGTTATGTTAGGTTATGTTAGTTTTAAGTACAAAGAAAAATGTAACTTATGACCATGCTGTAAGGGCTAGTTCCCATTGCATTTCCGAAAGGATAAATTCAAAAATTTTGTATAGTAACTAGATTGTACACTACGGTGCTGGCACCGGGGCAAGTGAGATTACCTAAATCCTCGAGTGTCCCTTTCTAACTAGGGAGTCCACTCATTCTCAAATTTGACGGGATACCTAATATGCATTAATTCAAGCCTGTTTCTTACCATCTCGTTGAGGATTCAATATTATCTTTTTATTCTGAAAATGTTTTTAGGGGTAAACTCAGACTAAAAAAATATATATATATAATTAATTTTGAGTTTACCCGCGACTGTTCTCGTTCATCCGCAAAAATAATACAACGTGTTAATGAATTATCGCAAAACTAGAAAGTATTTTGTTTAGAATCGAGGATTGAATTATCTTGATTTCGACATATGATTCTTTCTTCAAAATAAAATTTACTGAACCCGATGTCAACCCACCGCACGGACACACATACCCTTCTTACTAAAATGTATCCATGAGTAGGTTAGCGCTTTCATTCATTGCTGAAATGATAACATTTTTGCCTCAATATTTAAAATGCGAATAACTTTAAATTTTAATTATCAAAATAATGAAATTATTGTTGCAATCAATATTTTGCTATAAATCAGTTGGGGTGTGTAGTGTACAGCAATAAAGAGTAGTTAATGTGGAAAGCGCCGGTAGCGCCGTCTATCGGCGGACGCGGTCTGTGGTGAATATCTATCGTGCATTCGCTCGGTATTCGTGCACCGACCGCCGTGCTGCGCGGACGTGTGCTTGTCACATTCACTAGTGAAGACTATATCTGTGTTTCATTATATACATCAACCTCAACCAACCCTTAGTAGAAAGGTGTATTCTACATTGGCGACGCCGGGATTCGAAATTCACGTGAGTAAAGTGCTTATCAGTTTGTTGAGAGTTGAAAATTTAAAAATGCAAACGGTGCCTACGAAATAAAATTACACTGTTCCTTTAAGGAAGCTAAGCGATTTATTTAAACACAATCGAAGACGGTTTCTACTAGCGTTGCTTTGTTTGTTGCCTAAAAAGTTACACAGTGTTAAAATATATTTCAAAACAAAAGTAAAAATAGTTTTGTCCCGATTTTAAATCGTTTATTGGGAATTATCTTAATTATCTGGTGTCTGCTAGCGTTGCTTTATTTTTGCCAAAAGTTCACAGTGATAAAAATATATTTCAAAAGAAAAGGAAAAATAGTTTTTTGTCCCGATTTTAAATCGTTTATTTGGAATTATCTACATACTGTATTTCTTTTCCCACATGTCGACCATCGAATGCTGATGCTGGAGGAAAGAGGGTAGACCAGACAGGAGTAAGGTGTGGGACAACACGTGACGGCTCGGCGCGGCGCCTAGGATGGACAAATGTACGCCAGCTGCGGACATCAATCTTTAAGGTCACGAAATCATTCTGTATTACTTTACACGATTAAAAGAATTTATTCAAAGCATTCCGCAAATATAAAAGGGCCTCGTAGTCCGTAGCTCCAGTTTCACTGCCCGTTACACGTGACTGGACGGAGTTTCGGTGCTGGTGGGGCAAGGGTGTCCTGGGGTTTTGGAGTCTCTGACTGCTCCTCGGGGAGTGTAGTCGTGAGCATATACTAATGCATGCTTGTAGTCCGTCATTATGGCCTAATAGGTATCCAAAATACGCCCATTAACCTCTCGTATGCCGGAAAAACCAGACACAACAGAAATAAATGGTTTTCATCATGCCGATCCGCGTTCTGGCATACCAAAGGTTAAGAATAGTGTCTTGATTCGAGACGAACAGGATTAGGTAACCAAGATATGCCAAGTGAGTTTATTCCAATTGTTTTTTATACTTATATTGACGCATTGTCATTTTTAAGTAATTGTCGTACTTCGTAGTTGTAATGGTCTCTAATAAAAGTTACTTATTGCCATTATGCGTACCGAACATTCTACGTATAGAACATTCGGCGTAACGGATGTTCGGCGTAACGAACATTCAGCATAACGAACATTCGGCGTAACGAACATTCGGCGTAACGAACATTCGGCGTAACGAACATTCGGCGTAATGAACATTCGACGTAACGAACATTCGGCGTAACGAACATTCTGATGTCACAAAAACTTTAAGTTGAAATCCAAAGTTTTACGTTTTAAACGTTTTACTTATTGGACATTCTCAGTGTAGGTATGCGAGAACAATAATAATATACAACACATTCGGAGCTTATTTGGTGGTACTAGTTCATGAAAATATTTCAATACAAACATCAATAGTACCAACATAATTGCCAATCATCATCATCATCCTATTTGTTACCGGAACTTGTTTGACGTAATCTATACTTTATAGAACTTCAATTCGGTAACATTACGTTGATCTTATCGTTGCAACATTGTTGTTAATGTCATAATTATGGATGTAATCACTCCAGGCGAAACTAATTAGTTTCTTTGGCTATTTGAGCAAGGAATTTTATATTTTAAGGATCAATGTTAATTCAGACAATTATTTACAAAAAGTATCAAAAAGGATCAGAAAATGATCAGGTGATTTCATATTAAATTTAGTATTTATTGAAATACCTACTCACATTTTAACAAGAAACGCTCATCTCAGTTGAGAGAAGATTAATAACTATATCATATTCAAGCATCATAACATTCATAACCAAACCGATAATACTGGTTAACAATTTTGTTCGCAGATTGTATGTTCCTAGATGTCACAGAAAAACCAGCCTTCAACAGGACGACTGCTAAGGCGCCGATTGAACCATACCTCCTTGCTTTTGTGCTTAATAAAGAGAAAATGTCTCCAATTAATAGCTAAGAGGTTTGAAATGGTCAGGGTGATTACTCTCATATTGTCAGCTTGTAATGTTAATGGTTAGTGCTTTGCCATGTACAACAAACAGTTATTAGCAACGTACAGTTGGTCATTCAATTGACATTGGCAGCTTTTAGGTGGTCATTCAAATGACATTAGAAACTTGTAGCAGGTCATTCAATTGACATTAGCATCTTTCAGCTGGTCATTAAATTGACATAGGCAGCTTTTAGCTGATCATTCAATTGACATTAGAAACTTTTAGCTGGTAATTCAATTGACATTAGCATCTTTCAGCTGGTCATTTAATTGACATTAGC
Organism: Agonopterix subpropinquella; assembly: GCA_922987775.1. Lineage (NCBI taxonomy): Eukaryota > Metazoa > Arthropoda > Insecta > Lepidoptera > Depressariidae > Agonopterix > Agonopterix subpropinquella. The sequence continues at coordinate 2,379,219 of OV277708.1, read as the reverse complement.
AACTTGTAGCTGGTTATTCAGTCATTCAATTGACATAGGCCGCTTTTAGCTGGTTATTCAATTGACATTAGAAACTTGTAGTTGGTCATTCAATTGACATTGGCAGCTTTTAGCTGGTCATTCAATTGACATTAGAAACTAGTAGCAGGTCATTCAATTGACATTAGCATCTTTCAGCTGGTCATTCAATTGACATAGGCAGCTTTTAGCTGATCATTCAATTGACATTAGAAACTTTTAGCTGGTAATTCAATTGACATCAGCATCTTTCAGCTGGTCATTTAATTGACATTAGCAACTTGTAGCTGGTTATTCAGTCATTCAATTGACATAGGCCGCTTTTAGCTGGTTATTCAATTGACATTAGAAACTTGTAGCTGGTCATTCAATTGACATTAGCATCTTTCAGCTGGTCATTCAATTGACATTGGCATCTTTCAGCTGGTCATTTAATTGACATAGTAACTTGTAGCTGGTCATTCAGTCATTCAATTGACATGGGCAGCTTTTAGCTGGTTATTCAATTGACATTAGAAGCTTGTAGCTGGTCATTCAATTGACATTAGCATCTTTCAGCTGGTCATTTAATTGACATTGGCATCTTTCAGCTGGTCATTTAATTGACATTAGCAATTTTTAGCTGGTTATTCAATTGACATTAGCATCTTTCAGCTGGTCATTCTATTGACATTGACAGCTTTTAACTGGTCATTCAACTGACATTAGAAACTTGTAGCTGGTCATTTAATTGACATTGGCATCTTTCAGCTGGTCATTTAATTGACATTAGCAATTTGTGGCTGGTTATTCAATTGACATTGGCAACTTTCAGCTGTTCATTTAATTGACATTAGCAACTTGTAGCTGGTCATTCAATTGACATTTGCAACTTTTAGCTGGGCACCAAATGCTATCAAATTTACTATCAGCAGCTTGTAGTTGGTCATTCAGATGACAAGTCAAATAAATAAAATAATTATTAGCAACTTGCAGCTGGTCATTCAATTGAAAAAAAAAACTGTTATTTCATTATCAGCAGCTTGTAGTTGGTCATTCAAATGACAAGTCAAATAAATAATTATAAGCAGCTCGTAGTTGGTCATTCAGATGACAAGTCAAATAAGTAATTATTAGCAGCTTGTAGTTGGTCATTCCATTGACATTAGCATCTTTCAGCTGGTCATTCAATTGATATTAGAAACTTGTAGCTGGTAATTCAATTGACATTGGCATCTTTCAGCTGGTCATTTAATTGACATAGTAACTTGTAGCTGGTCATTCAGTCATTCAATTGACATAGGCAGCTTTTAGCTGGTTATTCAATTGACATTAGAAACTTGTAGCTGGTCATTCAATTGACATTAGCATCTTTCAACTGGTCATTTAATTGACATTGGCATCTTTCAGCTGGTCATTTAATTGACATTAGCAATTTGTAGCTGGTTATTCAATTGACATTAGCAACTTTCAGCTGTTCATTTAATTGACATTAGCAACTTGTAGCTGGTCATTCAATTGACATTTGCAACTTTTAGCTGGGCATCAAATGCTATCAAATTTACTATCAGAAGCTTGTAGTTGGTCATTCAGATGACAAGTCAAATAAATAAAATAATTATTAGCAACTTGCAGCTGGTCATTCAATTGAAAAAAAAACTGTTATTTCATTATCAGCAGCTTGTAGTTGGTCATTCAAATGACAAGTCAAATAAATAATTATAAGCAGCTCGTAGTTGGTCATTCAGATGACAAGTCAAATAAGTAATTATTAGCAGCTTGTAGTTGGTCATTCCATTGACATTAATTATTGTGAGTAGCTACGCTATGAATAACTCTAAAGGAATTAATGACTTACTGCACTTTCTTCTTTGTATAGATAAAATCTGTATCTTACCTAATCACTGCAGGCACTGCACTGTTAATTTAATCATTTGTATGTGTTAAAGTATACTATACTGTACTTGAACCAAATCGGTTAGTCATAAATTCATAATATTTTAAATAAAGAACATAATTTCAGTGCAAGCAAGTCAAAAAACAAAATGATTTGCAGTTCTGTAATAATATGACGCCAGGCAATTAAGTTTAAACAACAGTTGCACTTAATTCATGTAAATTGTAATTAAAAATAGCATTATTTTTTTAAAGCCTACCAAATGATATAACTGTATGGTTCGTAAAATAGTATCTACATATTAAACGGGTCCATTAAATTGAAACTGCTGATTTCTCAAAACTAGTCTAGTCGACTAACTAAAGGTAACTACTGAACATAGCTGGTAACGAAAGCGACCTAGTGTACCTTACTTAATATTGTTGTCAGTCAGCGTTATATCAGCATTCATGAAACTGTAAAATTATATGGGTTATAAGACCATGCAACTATGAAGTTGTTAGCGAAAGCTAAACTATCATGCAACAATAAAATGATATGGGTTACAGAGCCATGCACCTATCAAATTGTTAGCAAAAGCTAAAGGGTCATGCAAATAAAATAGCTGTGAGTGCTTTATTGCAATGGCTGGCACCCGCCAGAATATTTTGAATGCATAAGTGTATGTGCTTATCACAGATTCACTCTTTTGTCCTTACCTCCTTAATTTGATAAAACGGAAATGGATACGATCTTGAAGCAGTGACTTTGACTAGTAGTTAGCCAAAATAAATAAATAAGAGATAATAAAGATCTATGGAACGTTATTTTTGTAGGTTTACTTACCTACCTATCAATAGAAAAATATTTTTACAGGGAAGGGATAGTATAGAACAGAAGTAACAATAACTCAAATGTGTTAATATAATGAGATTGTAATTTCCATAAACATTGTTTATCGTTGAATTTGGTGTTTGACAATTTCAGATCAATATTTGATAAATATCTATTTTCTGTAAACAAATTAGTCTCAATAAGTAATTCGTAATTTGTTTGATGTAATAGCTTTGATAACAGTCAACACTGTATTGTAATAAGATTTAAGAGATTAGCTAAACTGTGGAGTTTCTTGCGCCGCTTCTTCTCCACGGGCTATACATTCCGAAGCGGTGGTAGATTCGAGTAAAGGTAAAAAATAAATTAAAACAAGAAAGAGATGTAGTGTACAGCAATAAAGAGTAGTTAATGTGGAAAGCGCCGGTAGCGCCGTCTATCGGCGGACGCGGTCTGTGGTGAATATCTATCGTGCATTCGCTCGGTATTCGTGCACCGACCGCCGTGCTGCGCGGACGTGTGCTTGTCACATTCACTAGTGAAGACTATATCTGTGTTTCATTATATACATCAACCTCAACCAACCCTTAGTAGAAAGGTGTATTCTACAGGGTGCATGCGGTTTTGCGCTTATTCATTAACACGTCAGTACCAATACGTACGTATTTTATGTCAAATCATAAGCTATCAAACAAGAAAAGTTTCATCAAAATCGGTTTCTTAGTTTTTGCGTGATGCTGTTACAAACAAACAGACAGGCGAATATTCTAAAAAAAGGTTGATTTGCAGTCAGGGAAATCTAAAAACCATATCGTAATCCTACTCATGTAAAGATCTTCAATACTTACAGGCACACTTCTTTTACAGTTTAATAATACCTTGTTTCGATTTTTATTTAAATAGGTATGCTGTTCCAACTTGTTTAAATTTATGTTGTGTTTAATAAATAGGTCGCCAAAATGGTCAATGGTCACCCTAGTTAAGAAAAGTTTAGCGAAACAATAAAATATCTAACCTGTGGAAAGAAAACCCACAGCCAGGGAAAATTTCATTTTTGCATCCAGTAACACAACAAAAATTTACCATTTCGAAGGTTTACAATGTTATTATCAGTTATCACAACAATTTAATTTGTTATTTTATGACTTTTCAAATTTCAAATATGTCCGCCATAATAATATTTTTTCATAACACCAAAGAAATGCCATTAAAAAGTTTTGAAATAATACACTAAAGTATTGTACTTACCTTATTTGTTTTGTTATAAATTGAACAAAATCAGTGTAAAACAAATAAAAATTATCAATACCTAAAATAAAATAAATAAAATAAAATAGCCTTTATTCACCGACACAATATTTCCTTTTTCTACACTTTACTTAACATAATTCTTAATCCTGCTTTTGGTCGGGTTGTCCTAAGACATAGGCCTCCTCCAACATTCTCCACTCTGTTCTTTCCTTTGAACTGACTCTCCAACCCTTTGGGAAATCATCCTCCCACCGTCGTACCGGTCTGCCTCTACTGCGTATGCCATCTCTGGGATACCATTCCGTTACTTCCCTCGTCCATTTTTCTTTCTTGGATCGCATCATGTGGCCCGTCCATCTCCATTTGAGCGTTCTCATCTTACGGGTCACATCTATCACTTTTGTTTTTTTCCTTATAGTAGTAAGTCGCCACCTATCTCTCTGTTTGATTCCTATCATGCTTCTTTCCATTCCCTGTTGACATACTTTTAGTTTTTGTAGCATTGTTTTGGTCAATGCCCATGTCTGGCATCCATAAGTAAGTACTGGTAGAATGCATATATTAAAGACCTTTGACTTTTCTGAGATGGGTATTGACTTACTCTTCATAACTTCCTTCAGTGACCAGTATCTAGCCCAGCCGTTGTTTACTCTTCTTTGAATTTCAGTATTCATTTGATCTTTTGTTGTAATTACTTGACCCAGATATATGTACTCTTCCACATAGTCCACCTCTTGGTTACCCACCAGTATTTTAACTTTGATACTATTTGTCATTGCCTTTGTTTTCGTTACATTCATCGATAATCCTGCTTTCAAACTTTCAGTTGTGAGTTGTTGCAGCATGGTTTGTAGGGTTTCTGGGTCTTCGGCAAATAGTACCAGGTCGTCGGCAAATCTCAGGTGGTTTAGTTTGGAACCGTTAATATTGAGGCCGAAATCCCAGTCCAGTTTTCTAAAAATCTCCTCTAGTACTGCTGCAAAAAGCTTTGGGGATAGCGGATCTCCTTGTCTCACACCTTTCTGTATTTTAAATTCTTCTCCAGTACTCTCCAGTTTGACCTTGGCAGTGCTACTCGGTAGTTTGCTGCTTGGTAGTCAATACCTAATATACTTTAAATTATGAATTTTCAATACAATAATATTTTTTTAATTTACATACATCTTTTGTTACAATAAATTCTAAAGTGGTAGCTTAATAAGTTGGCAACACGTTAGAAAGAGACACACGAGTATTCTGGTTATCTCACATTTGCTTGGTTGTCAGCCTACAACAACATTGAAGGAAATTAATACTTATTACGTAAAATTAGAGTTTATTTTGCATTCTCCACGAAATTCGAGAGTTTGGTCCACCTATAGGATACTATACAGGGTGTAAATTAAAATAGGACAGCTACTTAAAGAGGTGCTTCAGACCAGCAAACTGAACAACTTTCTCTATGGGACCAATATCGAAATCGCGAAAAAAAAATCTGCTGTCCCATACATTTCAGTCGAGTTATGGTTCCAGTTTTGTATGGGAGAGCGGATTTTTTTTCGCGATTTCGATATTGGTCCCATAGAGAAAGTTGTTCAGTTTGATGGTCTGAAGCACCCCTTGAAGTAGCTGTCCCATTTTATTGTACACCCTGTATACAATGTTCTTGGATAAATTGTATTTAAAAAAAAAATCTATGGAGCGATAATCATGTCATCTGTCGAGTTTTTTAGGAACTAAAATTAAAAAAGAAAAGAAAAACGCTCATTGACAGTTTTACCACAGGTCCGGCACTTCAAACCAGCTTCAAACAACGTTTTAGATTTGACATGATGACGTTCGCACATGCGCACTTTGCGAAAATTGTGCATGACATATGTGTAGGGTTGACTTAACACGCATCGTATGAACTACATTATACATTTTGTTACTTTTTATAGTTATTAAAAATAGTTTTTAAGCTAAAGAATCCATAGAAAATGTGAATTTAGCGTTATTTTCCAGCGTTTATTTTTACTGTGAGGAGAATAATAAAATATATTTTATGTAGTCAAATCCAACGGGTGCGCGCGCCTGACTGCATTCCCTTGCTCGGCTTCCCTCAAGTTACCACAGACAGTGTGAGGGGGGGTGAGGTATCTGAAGACAGAGGGGGGCGGGGAGTGGCCGTTCTGTATGTAGAACTATATACTATTACCTATTCTGTGGTTTTACTTCGAATATGTACTGAGATGACAGACCAAGTGCCCTAGTTGTTGCGTGAGCGTCCTTCAACTTAAAGCGCTTTGGGCCTATCCATTAATTTTACTTTGATCTAAGAATCTAACGTGAAATCGTGGATAATTTAATGAAATAGTGTTACTAATATTGCACAAAATTATCTACGATTATTATTCACAGAGCTCGATTATCCTACCGAGTTCCCAACAACGGTTATATTGCCTCGCGTCACGTATCTCTTTCTATTATACAGTGGTGCCGCTAGGTACATCTCGCTCACTCAGCTGTCAGTTCCTCGGTATAGTAACTTTATGGTCCACATTGGCCTACCCACGCTGCGATTTCCGGTACCTTGTCGCGACTCGAAAAGGCTGGTATAGGTATATAATTTATCTCGCTATGATTATGGGAATCGGTGGCGCGGACGAAGTCGCGAGCAAAAGCTCATAACACAAAAATAATTTGAAACAACTCAGAAACAATTCTATCAAAGGAGAAGTCCGTTACAAAAAGCAGGAGATACTCGTAAATTAAAGAAACAAATTATCAAATAATACTCATTTAATTTAGCCGCCTGTACTTTTTAAACATTTTTGTAGACTAATAATATGTTTAGAATTACATATTTATAATTTACACGGAAAACTTGTTTAATTTATATCAAAAATGCTGTATAACTCATATAACTGCTACTAAGCGCTCTTATAGACGAGCGACACTTTCCGGTCGCAGACGGTCGCGCGACTCACGGCAAGCGTAAAGTCTAAGAGTGCGACCCTCTGCGACCGCCAAGTGTCGCTCGTCTGTAAGAGCCCTTCATATATTTCAGGGTTTCATATATTTCATTCCATTAGGAACAATACAATTTTAAGAAATGTGTTTTTAATGCTCTTGTAACATATTTTACGTTGTGTCACATTATCTGTGCATATCGTTTTCCCCTTCGCGTCAGTACGGGTAGCATCATCGTTGCAGATACGCGTCTCGGGAATTTTTACACGGTTTCACACCAAACCAGAGCGCCGATATACCGTGTCGACGCCAGCAACTGAAACATGATGCGCGTCTTTTATCTCGTTCGTACGCGCGCAAATAGAAAGAGAGCGATGGCGCGATAACGCTATATGACACTGCCATACTACGGCCGCAGGTGCACAGATAATGTAACCGGGTAATACACTTGACACATACAGGTTGCGGTATCCAATATCGCGACAAAAAAATCTGTCTTTCGAGTAGCCATTGACGATTTCTTTTGGAATAACCCAATTTCTTTCGCGATTTCAATGTTCCGAAGTTGTTTAGTTTGATGGTCTAGTTATTAAGTTTGACCACTTCAAATCAGCTGCTGGTATAAATTTAACTATACAAAATACTTCCTTAACTAAATTATACCATAATTTAATTACCTTTGATCACTCTTATGAAAAACTAGATACAGAATCAACGCTGAAAAAATTACAGATTTAAAAGTGTTCTCTTAGTTTCAGCGCATATCTAGAGAACTGCTCGAACAGTTTTCTTTGATCAATTGATAATTAACTCAATGACAATTTAAACAGAGTTGAAAAATGTTCTTGACGGGTCCGTGGCCATTTTGTGCTATTTCAAATCGAATTAACGATTGAAAAATGTATCTCGGATTGGAAAAAAACGCCAATAAATGGCGCCATGTCCCTTAAAGACGATAGTGATGAAGAATTTGGGTTACTGACGTAATGGCGGAAGCACAGCCCTGGTTCGGCAGGTTGCGGGTTCAAGTCCCGTCCGAGACAAATTGTTTAATTTTTAATTTGATCATTATACTCGCTTTTAACGCCCACATTTGCCACGTCTCCAGACGCTGACTATAGTTCTTATATTTATGATCGATTCATAATTAATACTTAAAAAATAATCTATTTACATTCCAGATTTGCGGGTAGAATGATGTCGTCGCAAGATTTGGTGTTGCTATCGGTGAAAATAGAAGACGAATTTACTAGAGTCGTGGCGAACTGTCAGAATATGGCAATTGCTTCTATGTTGACCAACGAAGTCGCTCAAGCCTTGTCTAGATCTTAGGATTTATGCCTTTTAACACAGTATAAGAAATGATTGTAATGGCCACCTGACTTGTCACTCTTCGGAATGAGCGGGCAATGTTTCTCGTTCTAACAAACGATGTTTCTGGGTGACAGAAAGGGATAGAGTAAAATGCGGTTCTGTGCGGACAAGTCAGGTTTAAGTTTAAAGTAACACTGCCTTGATTTCTAAGTCAGTTACTAAACAATCGAATGACTTTTTTGTACACTATACAATTGATGACGTTGTAAATTGAAGAGAAAAACGTTTGGATCCATAGACAATCGATCGGCTGATCCGCACTTTTGTCTGGAAGTTCCCAAAACCCATGTTCCTTAGGGAAAATTGTTTAGATAAAAACTAGTGGTGTAAAATCTTCGATCAAAGTTAAATTGTATAATAAACATGAGGAAACCCTTTGATACAATGTTGATGATAGTGTGATGTCATTTTATAGTGGAAGGAAGAAATATATCTTAAATTATATAAAAGCTTATTAAATTAAAGTTACACATAAATTACAATTTAATACTTAAGTCAATGAAATCATAATAATAAATTGTGTAAGACTGCATTTTATTTGTATCAAATTGTACAATTATTGTTATGATTTACTTTAAAATGAACTAATTATATCACAATACAATGCATAACTGTTTTTTCTTTTCCTTTGTTGATATTAAGCGATATCGCTGCCACAGATAACAGCGCAGAGCATTTTTCACTGTCACACCATTATCGACTTTGCTTACGTTGAATTAACATCGAAAATCAATTAATACAACTTTCGCCTCAAGTCTCTTCGATGCTCTCGGGGACTAGTAGTTGTGTTAATTGATTTTGTCTTATTTCAACGTAAGCAAATTCGATAATGGTTTGGCAGTGAAAAATGCTCTGCGCTGCGCTTCGCCTGGCGTGCGCCTGCCCATAGTCTTAAAACTTTAACACTAATCTCTTTAAGTTTATTAAGAATGTCATTAAAATATGGAAGTTTAGAGATATTTGCCCCGCAGTTGTACAAAATAGGTTAGGGTACAAAAAAATTTACAATAAAATTGTTACAGATAAATAAATAAGATTGAAAACATTTGTTTTGAGCGGTGTCTGAATCTGCGACCTGTCTCTTAACCCGCATTATCTCAGCCGATAGACATCCACTGCTGGACATAGGCCACCCCAAAGATCGCCACAACGACTGGTCCTGCGCTGATCTCATCCAAAGTGTTCCCGCCGCCTTCACTAGGTCGTCGGTCCACCTTGAGGGCCTACCCACGCTGCGCTAGCGGGTAAAATTAATAAATTATAAATACACAATTCATTAATAAACGAGTTTCTATTTATGCCGACTTACATTCTAACAAATTGTCTTACAGTTTCCCTATAAAAACTAAATTCAGTGATGTGGATGCGGGTAGTGGTGACCCCAGGTAGGCGGCATCATTCCATACGTAGGCGGGTTCATGGCAACCCTAGGCCTCTTACTAGCATCATCTTGCTGGTTCTGACTCGGCTGCGCATCAACTTTCTTCGCTCGTTTCTTTGGACCGTTCGCCTCAGGGACCACTCTTCGTTCATTCCATAACCTGTCGACCAATTGAGCTCGAACTCCTAATCCATTTTCGTCATCGTTCCGTTTCTTTGATATCGGTCCGTTAGCAACTTTTTGTTTCATGGCTTCTAATCGTTCTTCGGTTTGAGTCATCGGGCATATAGGAAGTCCTCTTCGGTTACACAGGTTATGTAGAATACAGCACGCGACAACCATCATAGAAACGGTGGCCGGATCAAACTGTTTATTGCAGGTTGCTTGGAGACATTTCCATCGGCTTTTGAGGTGTTTTATCGTGTCTATGACGGAACTGTGGGTCTGTGCATGAATGTTGTTGTAGTACTTTTCAGGTGAAACCGGTGATTTTTTTGCTATTTTCGGAATTGGGGTCATTATGTAGGGTTTTTGGCTGTAGTAGGGGCCGCCTGGAATAAATAAAATAATATTTTGGGCATTGTCACTCAGATTAAATAGGATAATAGGATAGGAACTAGATAAATATTTAATTAAGGTAATTATTCATTAATTTAAATTTTTTACAGTATAGGCTCTTTTTTTAAATCGCAATTTGTGAATGTCTGTCATATGTATATATGTATGTATTATTGCTATTTTAATGCGGTTGTCAATGCTTGGTAAGCTTTAGCTTATCTATCTAGGCTACCATTTCAATGTAAGTAAAATGTAGGCTATTGCAAAAAAATCTGTTGTTTTATAATAAAAACAAAGGACTAGCATTGCAGGTCTGTTACAGGGCGATGGCTTGTTTCTGGCGCCAACTATCTGGCCAGCCATGAGGTTCTACCATTTTGTGGTTGCTCAAGCATGTGTTTTTATAAAAGAACAATCCTTGAAATCATCCAAAAATATTGAATGTGGATTATTTTGAGCATATTTTAGTAGGGCCGATAATTTAAGGTTTTTGACATTCGTGAGTTTGAACTCAAACTTTTTAAAAACATCTCTGAATCTCTACCTAAACCAGAACAAGGGTCTGTAACAGCCTAACAGGGACAATGTAAATGAAACTTTATCTCCTTACAAATAAGGTATGCTTACCAATAAGCCAGCAAGGTTCTCCGGAGTTGTTAAGGCTGTCCAGGTCGACCTTGACAGCGTGCCGGCCGAGGATGCCGTCATGTGAGTGTGACCCAGGGCATGGGTTCACGCTGATTATTGTCAGGTCACTGTCACATATCTGCAATATACAAATAATATTTAAGACTAATTCCAACGCAGATATCGACAGAATCACTGTAAATAATAGTACACCATTTAAAAAAAAATTGAATTGGAAGAAAGCTTACAATCTGAACTTTCTTGGAGTGATAGGACTTGTTGAAGTGGCTCTTCTGGTCGTCGTCGGGTCTGGCGAGCGGCACGTGCGTGCACTCCACACATCCCACCACATTTGGCACTCCATACTTCATGTAAAACCTGCAATTTCATTAGAGGAAGAATTAATTTATAGCTACTCAAACTTGTAGACTGGGTTCGAAAATGGTTCAAAAGGATAATTATAAAATAAATTGGAAAAACAAAACAGGATTAGTTTCAGTTCACTCAATGTGGCCCTAATTAAAAAACAGTTAGTTTTTTAATTAGGGCCACAATAACAAAACCAGCATCGGTAGCATGACAACCCGCGATATCCGTGATACGGCTTTATCACGTCTTTTAATCTCGTTCTTTTGCGCGCGAACGTACGAGATAAAAGACGTGATAAAGCCGTATCACGGCTATCGCGGGTTGGCATGCTACCAGTGCTGTATTACCATAACCATTATTGTAAGCAGCGTCGGTCTGGGACTCAAAATACTACCGGGAAAATTTTTCAAAGCGGCCCACTTATTTTTTCCCCGACAATGGTCAAAAGAAAGGACATGGACGGGCGTAGCAATTTTTTTCCCAGGGCGTAGGGGGGCTAGGTCAAGGTCAGGTTGCAAAACGATCCAGCCCCGGATCCAGGATTTTTCCGACCCGGGGCAAAAACTTAACATTGGCTCCCCTGCTCTATGTGCGTAACAATAATTTTTCCCATAAGAGGCCAGATCCAGGTTAGATCTTTAAATAACTAAAACCTGGAGCGAGCGAGGCGAGCTCGAGACTCATAAGATCTAAAACTTGAGCGAGCGAAGCGAGCTCGAAATTTTACCACTATATGATTAACTCGTCGCAAATTCGCAATAGTGATCTAAAACCTGTAGTTTGTGATCTAAAAACTGGAGCAAGCGAAGCGAGCTCGAATTTTTTACAATATTATTAGGACAATGCAAACCTGCAATGCGATCTACATCCAATGAAATGCAATGAGCAAAGTGAGCTTGAGATTTTACTCCAATAAGGTTAGGTCGTAAATCAAGAGCGACTGGAGCAAGCAATGACAACACAATCCAGGAATGAGCGAAGCAACCTCGGGCTCGTAGATTTACTGCAATGCCAATACGGCTAGGTTGGAAATTAGGAGCGAGCGAAGCAAGCTCGAGATTTTACTGCAATGTGAGTTGGGATTAGGTCGCTGCAATACCACCAAGAACAAGGAGCGAGCGAAGCGAGCTCGAGATTTTGCTACATTATAATGTATCATTACATTATATTATCCTCCTCAAAAACCGTCAGGATACATTATAAATTATAATGTATCCTGCATACAGGATAATATGCTGACGGTTTTTTAGGGGGATGATCCTGTGATAATCAGACCATTTTGATATTGGCCCCATGGAAAAAGTTACTCAGTTTTATGGTCTGATCATCTCCTTAAAATACCGTCAGCGTATGTAAAAGGACCCTACAATATGCTAGAATGCTTCAACGCAACAGGATTTAAAACAAGGCGCTTTCAGCTCATGCCGAAATTGAGCAGACATGTTCGTGAAACAAAAAGATTGAGCGAGCGAAGCGAGCTCGAAAATTCACAATATATTTTGGCTGTTTTTTGACTGCGCAGGGGGCCTCCGACTCAGTTACTTACTGAACACATTTTGGCCTTGTTTTGAATTTGATTAAAAATCCTTCCAGGTTTGGAGGATCCAACTTATGATTAGAGAGCAAAAGAAAAACAAAACTGAACGAACGAAGCGAGCTCGCAATTTTGCAATAACCATATTGGTCTGAATTTCCCTGACTTTTTGAGAAAGTGAAAAAAATTATAATAGTAATTGGGTATTTGACTACATTCAATATACAGGGTCCTTCTTAATATGCTGACACTTTTTTAAGGCGATGACCAGACTATGAAACTGAACAACTTTCTCTATGGAATCAACATTGAAATCGCGAAAAAAATAACAGTTGTCCCATACGTTTGGCTCCGAGTAGGTTTGCAGTTTTGTATGGAAGTGATGATTTTTTTTTCGCGATTTCTATGTTGGTCCCATAGAGGAAGTTGTTCAGTTTGACGGTCTGGTCATCCCCTTAAAAAAGTGTCAGCATATTAAGAAGGACCCTATATTTTATTTTTATCTACTCAATAAAAAAAGGGTTAGAAAATAACGCTAAACTCCCATTTTCATTGAGTTTTTAGCTTGAATACTATTTTTAATAACAAGATAAACTATAAAAAGTAATGAAAATGTTGATGACGTCACAACTCAATATTTAGTACAAATCCTCATACAAAGCGCATGTTTTGACGTCCAATAAAGAGTAGCTGATTTGACTAGTTGTCAAGTAGCCAATTGTTGATTATTTTATTGTAGATTTCTTTCGTTTTTTTTTAAGTGACTCTTTTTGATTCAGGGGTGGGCCAGAAAGATTCCAGAGTGGGCCGTGCCATTTTCTGTAGGATTAAAGTGAAGGGGGAAGAAGAGCTGGGCCGGACCGGCCCACGGGGGTACCGGCCCACCGGGAAAAGTCCCGGTGTTCCCTGGGGCCAGACCGACGCTGATTGTAAGCAAAGCATATGCTGGCATTGGTGGCAGGATGTAGAATCCATGCACAAAATACTCTCACAAATAGATAATTTATACCTATAAAACAGTTTCATGACTGATAGTACTAGCGGTTCATTGGATATTTCGTAAGAATACTGCACTTTGGCAGTACAACAAGCACAGTGGTAGTTAGGACCATTTAGAATGATGTGACCCATAGTGATTTTTTATTCACCCCTTAGGGGACGGCTTTTGGGGAGGTGGGCGTGAACTACTCCTTAAATAAGTTTACCGTAATCCACACAAACAAAGTCACGGGCATAAGCTAGTAATAGCCATTTATTAATTACAAACACACATAAAAAATACAGATTACCATTGAATAAAAATAAAAAACATAATAAACTAAAACACCAATTACCTACAAATAAAAGATGTCCTCCAAAGCGCCCACCCGAGGCAGAGTTCCAAGGAGGCTGGCCGCATTGCCTCTCTGAATGGCCAAACTAACCCTTTGGGCAAAATAGCTGTCAGCCCTCCTGTCCCCCGTGGCCTCAAACAGGCGCTTCGAGAGGCACTTCAAAAAAGCTAGTAATAACATAAAATGAACAAACCTAGCTTTAATAATGTCCCTCTCCTCCCTGAGATGTGGGAAATGTATGTATTTCTTCACAATACTGGGGTGGTTCATGGCCTCCGTGACCTGCACGATGGTCGTAGACACATAGTACTGAGTTATGTTCGGGTCTGTTTTACCTCCGATCGACTTCTGGAACTTGCCTGTCGCATAGAATAGCAACGCCGCTAGGACCTGAGAAAAATGGAAGATGGAAATGATTCCATTTTAGCGGAAAGACAATGAACGTGATCATTTTTTGTGCACATTAGCACAGCTTGATTTTTCTATTCTATTCTAATTTTGAAACTGTGGTGCCCCTCTTGGTGTTTTTGATTTTGCCAATGTCACAAATTATTTAATAGTTGTTACCGTAACAGATAGTTCATTCAAACCGATTTTTCGAATTTCAAACGTGCACTTCAGGAATGAGAAATAAAATGTGCCTTATGCTAATGAGCGATGATGCACCCCACGGACGGACATTACCTGCCTGTATGCTGTGCTCACGCTTCCCTCTATTTAGTACAGGAGGTGGTCTACAGAGGTGTATTTCTCTCTCTACATTTACTAACCTCTTGTCAGTGTGACCCCGTTTACCTATATGAAATATTCAAGGAGTCACGTAGCAGGAACTGACCCGAGTACACGTCTCGCGTGGTTTCGCGCGTCGCGTTTGTGCCTGCCACGAGGCTCCACATTCCTCAATCTCTTCTTGTTCTTGTCCAAAAAGAGTCCCAGAGATTGGGATAGATTCTCCCAATAAACTACACTTGACACTGGTGGAAATGCAGTGCTAACGCACAAGCAAGAGTCCATTTAATTATAAATAAAAAAAAATGAAATGTTCAAAATGTGACAGATCTTATGCTTACCTTACTCTCGATCGAAAACTCTACAGCCTTGGTAGATTCTGGCATCACAGGCTTGAGGTCCAAGCAAAGACTTCGGGCCAGGTCTTTAGACAATCTGTACTTTTCTATAAAACTCGGCTCCGGCAGGTCGAAATGATCAGTCTCTTGAGGTTTTGAAACTCTCTTCTCAGGAATATTTGCTTTTTCTAAAGCCACACATCTTTGCTCCTGTTGTTTTTGGATTGGAGGATTATTCCATTTTAGTAGTTCCAATATCTCTGGTTCTTCATCAACTACGGATATGTAGCCTTCCTCTGGCGGTTTCTCTGCCATTTTTCACGTTAAATTGCGTGTTTTTATTTATAATTTACGAAATAAAACAAGAAGCAGCTTGGGCTTTTGTTTGACAAATTTTTTTTTTTTTTTTTGAAAGTTTTTAACGGCTCTGGATCAGTGTTGCCAATGCAAATTTTTAGGCAGCCGTGTACATTAGGTAAAAAAGCCGTGTTTATATGGAAAAAGACCAACAACGGTGGGCCGTGTCACTGCTTAAAAAAGGAAACACTTTTCAATATTAGCCGAATGGTGCTGTTTTAAGGTTTTTAACGTTAATTAAACGTTTGCAAATTTTATCTATTTGTGTGGAAAACAACTTCATCTTATCTGTTTTTTGCTCACAGAGCAAGAAAGAGTAACAAAACTCAGCCAAAGAAGATGGAAAGCCAACATACCGTAGACAACTTAGTTGCAATGTTGGCATTCGGATTCGGAATTGGATACAGTACCTACACAGTCGAACCATACACTTATTTATAACAGTCTAATACTCTAAAAGTGATTTTTTTATAAATAAATTAGTCATTTACCGTAGAATTTGCGAAAAGCCGTAGAATCTGCTACGGCCACAGGGTTGCAGCCGTAGGCCGTGGATTTTGTAATGTTTTGGCCTGAAAGCCGTAGAACACGGTAATTGCCGTAGCATTGGCAACACTGCTCTGGATTTTCTTTCCTTTTGAGCCAGTCTTTTTAAGCAAATTATTGTTTCTCATTTATAGCAAATAAAACGTTGGTGTTCGACGTTTCAACGCTTCTTTGGAGTTTTTGGAGGCAATCGAGAAACGCAGGAAACGCAGAGAAGTCCACAGGAAAGAGGTGAACCGACCGCTTTCCGCGCTATAAAAGAACGGAACACTTTTCCTGTTCACGACCCACACCATCATATTTCACTGAACTGTATATTGTTCACTTGCACGACACTTTGTTACGCAAAACAACACCGATTTTACGAACCAAAACTCACTATAAACAATAAAAATTCGACGAAATATGAGGACTCCAAACGTATCTGTTCAAATCCCGCCGAAAACTCCCCAGTTTTTGGAAAGACAAGTAAAATGTTGCAAAGACAAACAAAATATATTTGGTCGTTAAATCGATCGATTCAATAAAAATCTTTAAATACCTATAGAAATAATTTTTTACATGTTTGGTTTGCTACTATTTAATTAGTCTAATTTTCCGATTCTCATATAGCTTTTCGGTACGGTATACCCAAAGTTTACTTGAAAATGAGCATTTTCACATTTTTTTGCAAAATTCTCATTATAGAAATTACCTTATTTGCCCTAAGCTAAGACCTAGACCTACTAGGTATTTCTATCTACATTTAAACGGGCTGTACGGCTGTGTAATTATCGTGTTATTTCCTTTTCTGATAAAGGTTAAACTTTACAACACGCCTTTAATCCAAACACGTTTTTACAGCACTTTGCTCATTAACATTTGGCAGGCGTTATAAAACACGATTTTCATCAGATTTGTTGCAGAGCCTTCAAACTATTTGAGTAGAGTTTGGCCTCGATTCGGAGTGTACCACGACTAAACTAAACTAAATGTATTCCTGTCACTTTCTAAAATAAGATTAAGAAAAGAGACAGAAAACCAACAGCTGACTTTAGTGCTGTCAAAGTGACGGTAAATGCGCAAAATAAGATGCCATCATAATGTACGCCATCTTATTTAAGTCGTTTTTGGGCGTTTAACGTCAGTTTGACAGCACTAAAGTCAGCTGTTGGTTTTCTGTCTCTTTTCTTAATCTTATTTTAGAAAGTGACAGGAATACATTTAGTTTAGTTTAGTCGTAGTACACTCCGAATCGAGGCCATTGTGTCGATATCACCAAAAGCTGCGATCTTTTCTCCGTTCGGTCAATAACCTGTCTGCTTGCACCCTAACAACCTCACTGGATGAGGTCATCTCTCCTTCTAGGAGTCTAGTCGGCGCGGCGGCGGCACGGCGGCGCGGGGCGGCGCGACGTGGTGCTTCGATATACCTTTTACTTACTTATAGACCCGATATCGATAGCACGTACCACTATTTATTACGTACCTATTATAACTAAATCAATGGAAGCGTACAAATTCTAACCAACTGCAACAATTCGGAATGCATTATACGACACAATTAAAATATGTAAACCCTATTTTATTTATTTTATTTTAACACTTTATTGTACCTACACACTACACACGGAAATATACATGAAAACAACATAATAGACAATTACAAAGGGCGAGCTTATCTCTAAAGAGATTTCTTCCAGCAAACCCGAGACAGAGAGAGAGCATAGAAGTGAGGCAGGCATAGTGTGCACATTTAACTAATAAAATAGTATTTAAGATTAATAAATACATAATATATAAAGATACAGGTATATATATATAGTTACATACATACATTCAAATATATACGGTATGATAAATAAGTAAATATGCTAGTTTATTGAAGAGAGAGATAGTGATCTTTGACTTGTTTTTTAAATGAAGCAATTGTTTGAGAGTCTCTTATATTAAATGGGAGAGAGTTCCAGAGCCGGACTGCATGGACAGTGAAGGAATAGGAATAGAAGTCAGTAGTGTGGGACGGGATATTAAGGAGGGTACGGATGTGGGATCTACAGGGTTTGTCAGAAGGACGGGAGAAGGAGAAGCGTTCGCGGAGGTAACTGGGAGCAGAAGGATTGTGGAGGGTGTTGTACAGGAGAGAAACGATATGGGCGTTCCTGCGATCACGAATAGGAAGCCATTTTAACTGCTTCCTGTATTCGGATACGTGATCGTATTTACGCAAACCAAAAATGAACCGAATACACAAATTTTGGAGCCTCTCTAATTTGTTAATGAGTTCCTCTGTGGCATCTAAAAAATCAGCATAGCATGATAGGGAGGATGAGAGATTGGGCTAAGGAGATTTTGGTTTTAAGAGGAAGGAAATATTGGAGATGTTTGAGGGAATGAAATGAGTAATGCACCTTCTGACTACCCTACGTCAGCGTGATGTCATTTTATTATAGTCACAAACAACGTGTAAACAACGTGTTAATGAAATAACGCAAAACTAGAAAGTAGTTTGTTTAGAATCGAGAGCAGAATCGAATTATCATGGTTTCAACATAGGTAATTTTTTTCAAAATATTAATTAGTTTTTTTCTAAAATTTTAAATTTACCGAACCCGATGTCAAACCACCGCACAGGCACACTCACCCTATATTCCGAGAGATAAGTGTACTTTTTGCAACCATCAGCAGCAAGGCTGATTCGGTGTTTATGGGATGTAGAGCATCTCTGTGATGGGGATGAACCAGGTCTGCCTACATAACTCCAGTCGGTTTAGGAGTTACTGATGATTAAAGGTCTGTAAAAAATTAACGATCAGCTGCAAGGCTAATCGTATGTTATTATTGTAGTATGCACTGTAGCTATGTGAACAGTACAAAAACTGACATGGTTCATCAGTCGGTTTAGGAGATACAGCCGTTCAAAGGTCGGAACTTTGACTAGCTGTATCTCCTAAACCGACTGACAGAACTTGACAGTTTTTGTACTGTTCACATAGCTACAGTGCATACTACAAAAATATCATACGATCAGCCGTGCAGCTGATCGTAAATTTTTTACAGACATTTAATCATCAGTAACTCCTAAACCGACTGGAGTCATGCAGGCAGACCTGGTCCATCCCCATCACAGAAATGCTCTACACCCCATAAACACTGAATCAGCCTTGCTGCTGATGGTTGCAAAAAGTACACTTATCTCTTATACTACTACTTACTACCAAAACAAGATTATCAAAATGTATCCATGAGTACGTTAGCGCTTTTATTAATTGCTGAAATGATAACAAATCATTTTTGCCTCAAACTTAAAATGAGAATAACTTTTAATTTTAAGTATCAAAATAATGAAATTATTGTTTCAATCTAATTATTTTGTTATAAATCAGTTGGGGTGTATGAGGTTTTGCGTTAATTCATTAACACGTTGTATAAGCACTAAGTAATTAAATTGATTAGCAGTGTCATTTAGGTAGGTAGGTAGGTACCAGGAAGCTGTCATGGGTATTGTTATCAATTTATCATTCTAAATCCACGGTAGGTACTTATTTCTTTTCAAAATTAAAAAGATGACATCATTGGTGGACTGTTGTGGAATGTACGTCATAATCATAACATAAAATATACATAATATAATTGCTTACCTATAGGTCCATTTAATTTCTAGTTAAATATGATTACAGTTATTTAATAAAGCAACCACAATAATTAAACAATACCTATAGCACGATAGTAACTTAATTATTTTCATGGCCTTGATAGACTGATAGTCTACAGATTGACATACCATCTGTGATGCAAGAATCCTAGACTTTCCAAACCTGATAAATATACAACAAAGGACATAAAAAGAAAGTAGAAAAACCGGTTTACTCAAAAAATAATTGTATTTTAACCACGTGGTCAACCAACTCGTGATGTATTCAGTCAGTCAGTATGCTTCCCGGCATAACAACGGAGTGACGCATTTGTGTACTCAACTAAGACTCAACTAATAAGTTAAACACGTATTTAAATCTAAGATTTTTGTGTAAATAACGATATGTAAAGTGTAAGATTTGTGAAGTGGTTTTACTAAGTTTTAAAGTGTTATTCAGCGTAAGTTAAGTTTTTGATTTTGGTTTAAGTTGAACAAGTTAATTTCGTGGTTATAAATTGTTGTTGGTATGTGGTGTCGATTATTTAGTTCCACGTATCGTTATCTCTACATTGTTTGTTGTAAAATAATAATTAGGTAAGTAAGTATGTTGCTAAGTAAATAGTTTATTTATGCATTTATAATTAATCATAATCACTAACTAACTAGGTAGTTATAGGTTAAATATTTGCTATAAACACCTTAGTTTTAACTAGCCGCGTGGTTTTCCGGTCGATTAAACTACCTAATTATGTCATTTCGCCCAAAGTTCTACGAAGCGACTAAGGGATACGGGGCTCTGCTTATGTGTCTTTCTACGCGAACAATTTTTAACTATAACTTCTATTTATAATGTCACGCCTCTTTTCCAGTGGGGTAGACAGAAAGTAGGGTGCGGCATTTACAAAATATTATCTCTAGCACACCCTATAGGTAGGTAGGTACTGTAGGGTAGAGACGTAGCCAGATGGCTAAATAAACCAATTTGTTACTATTATTTGGATTTTTATTGTATTTTATAATATTTTTGCACTCGCTTGGCAGCTGATCGTCTTATCTAAACTATTATAAAACTGTAACAGAATTGTGTCTGTACATTGAAGATATTTACAAAAATAAGCTTACGATATGGTTTTTAGGCTCCCCTGATTCCAAATCACAAATTTTTGGACTTTTTGTCTGTCTGTTTGTTTGTTTGTGTGTTTGTTTGTTTGGGTATCACGCAAAAACTACTGAACCGATTTTGATGAAACTTTTTTGTTTGATAGCTTATGATCTGACTTAAAATCTGGTATATGCGGACAAAGTCACGGGTAAAAGCTCGTCAATTAATAAACGAACAACGAGCCTAGGGTTCCGCGTTTCAAATTTCGAATCCAAAACCAGCCAGTAGCATATCAAATCTCCATGCTACAGTACCTAGAAATAGAAATAGAAATATTCTTTATCGGTAACTCTCTTGCCTCATTCACAATCCATTGCATCTCTTCATACATGCCCGTCAGTTTCGATTTCAAGTACTTCGCATTTCACCTTTAGCATTAGCGTTTAATAGCTTTAGCAACCGATTTGATCAGAGTATCCTAGGAAGGCGACCTCACTTCCGACACTTCCATTCATATTACCACACTTTCATACACCTGCTGTAACTTATCCTCTCCATAAAGCAAATAACCTTTCCCGCTTGTCACGACATCATTCAATTTACACCGATCTCTATCACGCAACTTCCCACTCTATCTCTCAGAGTAGGTTGTTCGTAAGGAACGCATTTCCACAGCATTCATCTTTCTTTCATGTGTTTACCTAAATAGTTACGTATACTTAGATAGTAAAACTTACAGGTATAATCCAGCACGGCTAGCATGCCACCCACGACAAAGCGTTTAAACGAGAAAAACGTCATGCGCGCTCTTTCGGGCCTACGTAAAATAAGATGGAGGCACATCTCGATTTTTATCGTTTTCTCGGGGGTGGCATGCTAGGCCTACAGGCAGTAATAACTCTTTATATTTTTTTGTCGATGTATGTCGATTTTGTTTTGGTGTCGTTATGAAGGTACTATATATATCGATCTATCTGTCGTGCGTGCAATTACGATTTTTTTAGCCTAGAGTCTAGACTAAAGGGTCTTTAGAGAAAGGATAGACACATTCAAGGTCTCTAACTGCTTAGGTATAGTAGTCCGATAGAACAAGTTATTATAGGTAGGTACATACATGGTACAAATCGTGACTGTACCTATGAAGGGGTATGATCTAATAAAAATCTAAGTAAACACCTTTAAAATTCGCACGTCTCATCTCGATACTAAAATAGTATCGTAGGTAACTAGGTAAGCATCCACTGAAATAGATTCAACCTTTTGATTCGATCAAATCGGCACAAACATCACAATAATTAATTGCAGAATTAGTATTTAGGTACTTACGTATAGATACCTAGTCTATGGACCGAACCTTATTCTACCTAGATACCTATTTAATTGTTTTATTTTTAAAACTATTCTCCCGATCATATCATATAGGTACCTCATAGATGCTAATAGACTAGATATACAGGGTGAAATTGATATCATTAGCATCCTTTTAAACTAAGAGTCCCATCAAACTGAACAACTTTCACTATGGGAGAAAACCGATCGGATCAAACCTTACTCTACTGATTCTTAGTTTAAAAGGATGCTAATGATATCAATTTCACCCTGTAGACTAATGCTATTAATTTTCTCTTGTAAATAAATGGTTAACATCCATCAGATCGCGTCATTACTAATGAATTAATGACAGCAAGTCTATATCTAGTCTATTAGGTATTATGACCGAAATAATTCATTAGTTAATTACATGGGTGTTTACAATTACAAGCGTCCTATTCTAACCATCATTTTGTGTAGACGGCTAAACATCGAATGTAGAGTTGAATGAACTTCAAAATAATGGTGTATTCGAGACAGAATGTTGTTATGAGCCTGTGGTTAAAAATAGTTCGTTAGTCATCCTTTATACAGGGTAGAAACTTAAAGCGGTACATTCTTACGGGAGTGCTTCAGACCATCAAACTAAACAACTTTGGGACCTGGATTGAAATCGGAAAAAGGGTTGTTCTATAGAATAGCTACCCGAACTCAAGTCACAGGTATTTTTTTCTATATTGAAACTTGAGCCCACTTATTTAAATGATTTAACTTATTTTAACTCAAAACGACGACGACGAAATGTTTGGAACAGCTGATTTTATTTTCGCGATCAATGTTGGTCCCATAATTATCGTAATAATCGTTCAGTTTGATTGTCTGAAGTACTCCCTTTAATATGAAAAGAAACGTTTAAGTACCTACACCCTGTATTGTAGTTTGTGTGTTGATATTGATCCTGATTAAATCGGGGGCGTAACCAAAAAAAGGGGCCAAATAAAAAACTTTCCCAAAACTGACCGTTTGCATTTGTATGAAGTGCCCCAGACAAAAGTTTCCTTTCGGGGTTTAGTTGAGCCTAATCGTAATCAAATCAGTCACGCGTGACGGTCATGGTTAGTCACAGCACAGACGAAAACATTTGACGGTTGAAGGAATAGGATGGTTCATTTTTAGGGTTCCGTACCCAAAGGGTGAAAATGGGACCCTATTACTAAGCCTACGTTGTCCGTCCGTCCGTCCGTCTGTCCTAACTATTTAGGGCTGTAGGCTAATCTAACCTAACTTTTGAACCGTAAGAGCTAGATAGTTAAATTTTTTACAGAATGTGTGTTATTACGGCGAATTTGCTGACAAATAATAAAAATTACAAAAAGTTAAAAATAAGGGGGGTGCTCATACAAGGAACTAGTTTTTATCAACGTTTATTCTTCTCGCTATATCTTAAAAACGGTAATACATACAAGCGTCAAACTTATTGTGATTATAGAGCAAACTCTACAGTATAATAACAAATAATAAAAACGTGAGTCGGTCTCGTGCAAGGTCAAGTGAATTTTTAATAATTACGTTGTGTGGTGATGGGGTACGGAACCCGCGGTGCGCGAGTAGCCCGACTCGCACTTGACGGATTTTTAGTTATTATTATTATTTGGGGATCGAAAATACTTACACAATTCGTAAATTTTGTTCTGATGCGTGTGAGTGGATAGAATTCCTATTTCGGGAACAAGGAAAATTATGTGACTGTAATGTTAAAGATTAATTCTGTGTTTGATTACAGATGACGATTGTTTTATCAATAAGACGATCAAAGTAAAAAGAGGAAAATGACTGCAACTAAGGAAAATCACCTTAACGGAGAAGCTGCCACAGTAGATGCTAATCATAAGCAAGTTATAGAAGATTTGAACAAAGTAAACTCCATTAAATCAGATGAAATAGTCGCACATTATACTAAGGACGATTCCCCACCCGGAGAAAGAGTTAAATTCGAAGGTTTTGACGATAAAGATAGTATTTGTTCTGACGATACAGACGATGAGAAGCTACCTCCTATACCAGACGGAGGTTGGGGCTGGGTTGTAGTTCTATCAGCGTTTCTAGTCTCCGCTTGTGCCGACGGAATGGCATTCTCTTTTGGACTTCTACATGAAGAATTTACAAGATACTTCCAAACTACTGAGTCAAAAACAGCTTTCATAGGAAGCCTTTTTATTGCTACACCTTTATTAGCTGGGCCAATCATGAGCGCTTTAGTCGATAGATACGGTTGTAGGTTAATGACTATGATTGCCGGAATTCTGTCCACGATGGGATTCTTACTTGCCGCTATTAGTAATTCTGTCGAAGTACTATGTTTAACTTTTGGTTTTCTATCAGGCTTAGCTATGGGTATTTTATACGTAACAGCTGTAGTATCTGTAGCTTTTTGGTTTGAGAAAAGAAGGAATTTGGCAGTTTCCTTAGCTTCTTGCGGTATAGGATTCGGTACATTAGTATATTCACCTCTTACGAATTATTTGATCAAAGAATATGGGTGGAGAAGTACCATTATATTACTTGCTGGTACTTTACTAAATATGTGTGTATGTGGCGCTGTTATGAGAGATCCAGAATGGTTAGCTATTAAACAAAAGAGGGAAAGAAGACTTTCAAAAGGTAGGTCAAGAAAGTCTTCGATCGCTGGATCGATATCATCAAGATCAATTGGTGGGGACTCGGTGTTTTTAAGCCAAGATGAGTTGAAGTCATTGCTGAAGAGTGGGAAGAGCCCGGATTACATTTTGGCGACTCTGGTGACGTCGATAGCGGAGGCGCAGGAGTTGGAAGCGACAACTCAGATGAATGCTGAGCAGTCGTGCAAGAGGATGCATTCAGCTATACATTTACCTACATTTATTCAGCAGAATGAAAAGGTATTTATTTTGAATAACATTGAGGCTATCGTCGTGGCTAATGATGACGAAGGACTGTTGCTACAGAATAAGGAGTAAAATCACTTACTGTTTTCCACAGTCTTTCTCTTTATCATTTTATCAATTTACCTATTTGACCTAATAGTAAAGAACATCAAAGTAAAATTTATATAATGATAGAGTAAGTAGGTCGTTTGGATATTGAGATAACATTGATAAAATTTAATTACATAGGTTTTATGAGATAAAGCAAATATATTTGACGAACTTTATTGAACGTTGAAACTAATATTGCTAGTCTAAATGAATAACAGCTTCTGATATTAAAATATCTAATAATTTCTTTATAGGGTTGTCCATCAACTTGATATTGTTAATTTTCAGGTTCCACCAGAAGTAATAGCAAATCTTATGGAGAACAAGCGTCTCTACAACATTATTCTACAGAACTACCCCTATTTAATAACACGAAGAAAATCTGATGTCAATCTACACGTCGAAGGTCCACCACCAGGATCTATTATAGAACCAGCTCAGTTATCTGTCCAAGTCAAAATGAAGAATCCAAAAGACCCAGATGCTAAGGAAAAGAAAGATGACAAAGAAAATACTCAAAAAGAATCTGAAGTTAAGAAAGAGAATTCTAAATCAGCAACTAATATACACGAGAAACCAAAACATAAACAATCTAATAAAGATATCAAAGCAGTACCAGCTGAACCTATAAGTTGGGTGCGACAGATATCAACAGACCATCACTATTTGAGGGATATGCCGTTGTGCAGAAATACTATAATGCATAGAGGTGCTATGCTGAATATACCAAGGTATAAATTGAGAGCGTCATCTCTGCCAGATATGTATAGGAACTCCATGTGGTCTCTGGCATCATCTGTTGAAATGGTAAGTTATCTGAAGTAATTTATAGGTAATTATTAGTAAGTACTTACCAATTTTTTAGATTCCATTCTCTTATCAGCTGAAACGACAGAAGTCTGGGAAACCAACGTTAAAAATGTATTTGACGACATCGGCCGTCACATGAGAGAGATATGAGGATGAGAACTGAGGACCAGCTCTGGGTTAGCCATAGGCCATAGCAATAAAACGCGGTTGCAACGCCGCTAGACGCTATACAACCCGGACGAATTAACTTGGCACCTGGCTCACACGTGGCTCGCCTCGGCCTCGCACGGCAACGGCGGAGTCCCGCGGGGGGTAGCAGGAGGGGTGTAAAATTCCGAGCCACGTGCGAGCCAGGTGCCTAGTTAATTCGCCCCTTTTGTAGGCCTTTGTTCCCCTGAAACGATAAGGGCCCGTTTATTTTTAACTGATTCAAGATTATTTTTAAATAGTACTTTTACTTCGTTCCATATAACGATGAGAGGATATACTACCGACTCCTATTTTACTTTCTAGGTAATTGACTCTCATAGATCAGATTTTCTTTTTTTGAGAGTCAGAGTTCCCCTAATTAGTGTCACAGCATTCTTCCAAAAATAGCTAACATTTTGAGCATCTTATGATGTATGTAAGGCTAAGTGAGTGAAATATACAGGTAATCACTCATAAAATTCGAATGTGTGCGAACTATTTGTAATTCTGATCTAATCCGAGATCATGAAGATACCTAAAACATAGAGAAACTCTGTGCACACGCAGGCGTAAAAACATTTTAAGTACGGTACCTAATAAAAGGATCGAGGGTAAAAGGGTCAATAAACATTTTTTTTACATTTTTTTTAAGTTCTGATTATCAAATATAATTTATTTATCAGAAAGATACTATACTACCGACATAATTATTATATTGGACGTTACTAAAGCTGTTCTAAGAAAAAGTGAAGTGTTTCAATTCTCTGTTTCTGTAGATACGAGTAGTAATCCAAAAAACCAAAATAGACTACGTCTAGGTATATTTAAATTATTACCTAGTACCTATACGAGTTGCTCGAGGAATCAGCATCTCAAGTGGCAGTGGGTAGGATTGACACTTATGTTGATAGACGGTAATAAAGATCCTCGAGTAACCCCTTCGCGCCGGAAGACGCTCCGGTGCATGATTCCCCTCTAGTTTTAAACTAAACGTTCTGGCGAAGGTCGCGGTGTCGATAGATTCACGTTGCATAAATTCAAATATAGCCCAGTCATTTTACGGTTTGAGCCGGGACTACTTGCATTTTTTTTCGTTATAATATTGAAGAGCCAATTTGAGCTTAGGAATGTAACAAAATTAAAAAAAAATTACGTCTGCAACAGTTCCAATTTTAAAATATAGATATTAACTCGTTCTAAAAAATGTGATGATATTTTTTTTTGCTCATATTTAAGGCTTTATCATCATACATACTTCAAACATGGTGTAAATATTTTTGCTTACTTAGAAGGTTTTGAAAAATACATTCGTATTTTCTAATAAATACCTCATTTTTAAAATTTTAATGCTTATTTTATTGATCAAAAATAATGTATATTGTTAAATCTAATTCAAATGAGTGCATTGGTATTAATATTATTAATTTAAAAGCCTTCTGGAGTGCGATTTTTTAATCTCATTCGCTGAGTTCAGCTGTTGAAAATGTCAAAATTAGTATGGAGATACGCATTTTTCTACTGCTGATTTGACTTTCAAAAATCGCACTCCTGAAGTATGATTTTTGAAAGTCAAATTAGCAGTAGTTAGATGCATATCTCCGCAATAATTTTGACAATTTCAGCTGCTGAACTCAGCGAATGAGATTCAAAAAACACAATTTCGATTTCTATGTTGCGTAGCAATTTTTTTAAATATGGTTTAGGATAGTATTTTTGTCACTAAATGGTGCCAGTTACAGTTTAAAAGTCCAATTAAAAATTACTCCCTACCCCGCCTAACAAAACTCCGTAAAATGACTGGCCTAATAGGCTAGGAAATTATTGGTGATGTGATAGCCGTGGCTATGGACGGTTTTATCGCTAAAATATAGATTGGTGAGTTCGAAGAGAACTCAGGAATTCTTTTATTCGGTTTTCAGCTGAATGTTATCGGTAGGTCATGCTAATGGTTCATGACTGTTTATGAATATGAGCCATTTGTTTTCACAAAACGCATTATTTTTTACATACATGCAAACATATACTCACGTCACTATCCCACAGGGGTAGGCAGAGACTACGGCTCGCCACACACTACGATTCTGACATACTTCTCTCACCTCATGTACTTTAATACACCTCTTTATTTTCTTCCGTCGGTTGAGGGTGTTACTTTTTGGTGAAAGCCAGCCTAAAATGATCACTCAAAAGCCTGTAGGTATTATCTTTATGTTTTAGATAGTTAATCAGTATTTTGAAATCGCAACCCCGTTTCATTTCCAGACTCGCTGTGACCGCCTCGTCAACATCTTGCAGACCAACTTCGACTTCAAGATGTTCACCGAGTTCCACTTCCTAATGTTCAACCTGGCCTCCCTGATCCTCTCCATCTGGTTCATCGTCCCCTACTTCTTCCTCAAGTCCTACATGACTGCTGAAGGTGTCGAAGGTGGTGAGATGATGATCAGCATCATTGGTGTAGCCAGTGGTATTGGAATTGTAAGTAGTAATGTATAATGTGTAGTTCTTAAGTTTTTTTTACCGTCCCGAAACAATCAGGGTGGTTTAGATTAGACCATCAAACTGAACAACTTTTACTATGAAAGCAATATCCACACCCCATTTCCCCTTTAAAATAAGTAGCGTTAGATACTACAGAGTGAAATTGATATCATTAGCATCCTTTGAAACTAAGAGTCTACCCATCAAACTGAACAACTTTTACTATGGCAGCAAACCGGTCGGAGCAAAAAGAAAATCAGCTGTTGCATACATTTGAGTCGACGTTGCGGTTTAGTATGGAACGGCAGATTTTTTTGTTGCTCCGATCGGTTTGCTCCCATAGTAAAAGTTGTTCAGTTTGGTGGGTAGAGTCTTAGTTTAAAAGGATGCCAATGATATCAATTTCTCCCTGTAGAGTGAAGTCGGTATAAAAATCAGGTTTTTCTTTTTCTGTTAATTATAATGAATTAAACGTAGTTCCTTCCTCTGTAGTCGAAATTGCCAGCAAATGATATCTTCATTATAATTTTTCCAATAATCTACTAAAATTTAATATAATGTAGAACAATTGGTAGGCACATAGAACTATTAACGGATGTCTCAGAAGGAAACAATTGAGGAAACTGCGAACATGAAGTCATCACAAAAACAATAAAACACAGCTATTTATGAAATGTTTATTATTATATTCTTAAAGGAACTAAGTAGGTATACAAGGATAACAAAACACTAGCACATTTGCTGCTAAGTTCAAAACGTGACAATATGTGTACAATACAACCATCAAACTCTGTCCTCGGCCTTCCTCATCCAGTCGCTTCCCGCAACTTTTTTTAGGTCGTCTGTCCAGCGCCTTCCAGTTCGTGGTCTCCACTCTAGAACTCTCCCACCGGTTGTCAATAAAGTATATACTTGAATTGAATTCTAACTACTAACCTTCTTTATAAAATTCTCTCTTTCCTCCTCAGGTACTCCTCGGGTGGTCAGGCGACCAGCCCTGGATAAATGTGACCAAGACCTACGCACTCTGCCTCATAACCTGCGGCCTCTCCGTGGCCATCTACCCCCTCTTCATCACGGAGTACTGGGCCCTGAGCATCATCTCTGCGATCTTCGGCCTATCGTTCGCCAGCTCCTACGCCTATACACCCGCTATATTGATGGAGTTGATGCCGATAGACAGGTTCACTGTCGCTTATGGACTGATCTTACTTAGTCAGGGCATTGGGCATTTGATTGGACCACCTATTGGAGGTAAGAACTTGTTAATGTGGAATATACCTACCTATTTTACTGGGAGACTTATAAGACTTGTGATTGACACCATAAAACAAGATTATTAAATAATTTCGTTAGAAACAATTGTATTTTTATAAAATTGGCAGTAAAATGTAAAATTGACGTAGCAATGTGCTCCCAGTACTCTTTGGTGCTCCCTTGGTGCTCCCCAAGTCGTGCAAAAAGTTCATTCGAAAAAAGCCTATGCCTAAAATGGCGCCTTTTTTCTTTTTTTAGCGCGGCCATCAATCAAACTTGTATATTATAGTTCAGAATAAAGTTAAAAACGACATTTGTTGTTACAAATACATATTTCGGATCTCAGTCCGAACTGAGAAATAAAGGCTTGAAGTGCACTTCATGGTAATATTTTCACTTAGAACTTATAGCAATACTTGAATCTCTATCCTATATAGAATCCATAGATACCAGAAAGTTCTTAATTCTAACAGATTCAAAAAGTGCATTACAACATTTGGCTCGCTGCGCCTCTGGGATAAGAGGCACCCCGATAGCCTACCTCATAACTGAGTCCATCTTTAAATTACAGTCTAAAGCTAAGGAAGAAATCCTTCAGTGGATCCCATCACATATTGGTCTAGTTGGGAATGAAAGAGATTGATGTGTTGGCTAAGCAGGCTTGTTGTGATGGAGTGTCATTTCAAATAAAACCTTATTTCACGGACTGCATTCATCTGATCAAAGAAAATTGCTATCAATTGTGGAAAGAGTACTTTGATGAAAGTTCCCTTGAGAAAGGAGTGTGGTATAGAACCATTCAGTCCGAGCCGTGGAAAATCCCATGGTTCGATGACTGTAGACTAAGCAGACCTTATCTAGTTACAGCATTTAGACTTCGTTCTGGACACATCCCACTTAACAAGTTTGCATTTTTGATGAAAAAGGTCCCTTCACCAAATTGTGTAGAATGTGGTGTAATTGAAGATTGCTTTCATATAATGATGGAATGTGTATGGAACGAGGACCTGAGAATCGAGATTGTAGACCGTGATCAAAGGTTAAGAGAAGTTGGAGGATGTAATGCTGTCTTGGCGTTCCCGCTGTCGGAGATCGCTCAGGCATTATATAAAGTTGTGATGGTGGGCATAAGTAGAAGGTAAAAACTACTAGTTATGGCCATCAATATATTATAGTCGTTTCTGTATAGATAAGTAGTCAGTATAGAGTGACATTGTCGTCTATTGACAAAACTCTTTCAATAAAGATTAAAAAAAAAAAATGGTAATATTTTCAACTTAAAGCCTTTATATCAAAGACTACAGTTTAATATATCTCCGTCCGGACTGAGTTTAGGTTGGTTTAGGGATATACATGTCAATAAGTTTTGTTTGTTACTTTATTCTGAAATAAAATATTCAAGTTTGGTTGCTGGCCGCGCCAAAAACAACGGCGAAAAATAAGGCGCCAACCTTACATACAAAACCCGCATTGTCTTTTATTACAAAAGAGAGGTTTCGCGGGTTTCGCAACATCGTTGTACTTAATAAAATCACTGACCTCTATTATGCATATAATAAGGATTTATGTGTACTTAATGCACATATAGTAGTCCGATCGATGACTATTGGGAAGATCGGATCGTGATGGGCATTTCATATAATTATACACCATCGTTTCATGACTTAGCCAATTATTTCATGATATGCCTCAGACAGTCGGGCGGATTGGTGAGAGCAACTTATTCTGTATGTTCCCAGCTAAACGCTTTGCCGCATAATCTAAACTATTATAAAACTGTAACAGGAAGTGTGTCTGTACATTGAAGATATTTACAAAAAAAAAGATTACGATATGATTTTTAGATGTCCCTGATTCCAAATCACCAATTTTTGGATTTTTTGTCTGTCTGTTTGTTTGTTTGTTCGTTTGTTTGTTTGTTTGTTTGGGTGTTTGTTTGTTCGAGTATCACGCAAAAACTACTGAACCGATTTTGATGAAACTTTTTTGTTTGATAGCTTATCATCTGACTTAAAATCTGGTATATAATTTATGCGGACGAAGTCGCGGGTAAAAGCTCGGTATTACTATGGCTGTTACACAGCTGGGCAAATCGTCAAACGATATCCAAATCATAAAATGGTGGCGGATCATGAAATGACCAGACAAATCACGATCTGCCCAATTGGATTACGATTACGAAGGTTTCGTCATGCCAAGAGCCTCTTTTCTTATATCCCAGTCTAACGCTACTCTATTCTTCTTGCAGGTCTACTCTACGACTTAACGGGAACATGGGATTTGACGTTCTATGTCGGTGGCATATGGTTGGTAATCTCAGGACTGTGCGTGGGAGTGATCGCTTACACGAAGGATCTGCGCATGTGCGGCAACGCACCGCTGTTGAAGGAGGCGGACGACGAGAAGAGGGCGGAAGCTGAGGCCACCAGTGTGTAAGGAAATACTGATCCACAAGTTATACGATACAAATGTTCGAAGGAAGATCCAGGGGTGTGCCTCTCCCCCAAACTGCAACTGGATACGCTAAGTTTTAGAATAGTCCTGAGACAGGACTTTGCTGCGCCCTTATAGGTCCTGGCATTGTACAGTCAGCAGCAATAAGTTGTATACACTTTTGTTCTGCGTCGTAGTACTAAAGTGTATACAGGATCCTTCATAATATGCTGACACTTTTTTAAGGGGATGATCATACCGTCAAACTGAAATACTTTCTCTATGGCACCAACATCGGAGTTGCGAAAAAGAAATCAGCTGTTCCATACAAAAGTGCAAACCTACTCGAGCCAAATTGACACCTGTTTTTTTTTCGCGATTTCGATGTTGATCTCATAGAGAAAGTTGTAAAGTTTGATGGTCTGATCATCCTCTTGAAAAAGTGTCAGCATATTAAGAACGACCCCGTACTAACAGGATACTACACATACTACTACAGGATACTATATACAATGTTCTTGGTATTAACTTATTGCTGCTGACTGTACAGGGTGTAAACTTGATGCGTTTCTTAGTTAAGTGGGTGCTTCAGACCATCAAACTGAACAACTTTTACTATTGAAACGCGAAAAAAATCTCATGTTTCATACATTTTGATCCAGTAGCGATTAGCTATTGGCATTTCCTATGAAACAACAATTTTTTTCGTGATTTAGATGTTGGCTTTATAGTAAAAGTTGTTCAGTTTGATGGTTTGAAGCACCCTGTTCAAAGAGCGATGATAGCCCATACGGAAGAGAGCTAGCGCCTCAATCCTGAGGCCGCGGTTCGATTCCTGGCCTGTACCACTAAGTTCTTCGGAATTTATGTAGTATTTATCATTTACTAGCTCGGCGGTGAAGGAAAACATCGTGAGGAAACCTGCATTCCCGAGAATGAATAAAAAATACCAAAAGTTCGGAGGTATGCGTAAATATGGGTGAGCTTGGGGCGAACACAAAGGACCAGCGCTGGTCTCTGTGTTACGACCCTTGCTTGCAATAGCCCAACCACAAATAATCACCCTGTTCAATATGTTACGCATTTAATTTTACACCACGTATATGGAACGACGGAGCAAGGGAGAGGCCTTTGCCCAGCAGTGGGATGAAGTAGGCTACTAAAAAAATTGGAATATGGTACCTACAGTTAATTGTAATAAAGAGCTTGAACAAAAATAAGAAATGTTAAGAGAAACGCTTATTAATTAAGTAGGTAGGTATACTTACCTAAATACAAATAATTTGTAAACATTTCCCAGCTGTTCATATTGTTCTATTGAGCTCATTTTTTCATAATTTATATTATAATACTTACCTACATACGTAGGTAAATGTAAACGCTTGCTGACATTTCTAAAAGTATTGTATTGTACTTATTGTAAATTAATAATAGTTTTTAATTCCAAAAAACAGATTTATAAATGACTTTGGAAACATATTTTATTTGTTTTACTAATACTACATAGACTCTGCTAGGAGGACTTATCTGAATTCACAGGACTTTTTCCTAGTTTTTTATTTATTTTATCTTTACCGTAAGATCAGATAATATGATAAAAAACAGACACAATTTCTCTGACTTCAGCGGAAGTTCCATGTGCCGTTAATCATCAACCATCGCACAATAATTACACTACAAAACAAACATGCAATTTAATTTATTTGTGTTCGTAGTTACGAATGACGTAAGTATGGTTAGTTCAATACTAAACATACTTATATAACAAAATAAAACATACAATATCAAAAGTAGGTAGTAGGCATGATTAAATTCACGATCTTTGCTCGAAAAATGATCGTTTTCTTGTAAACATAAAATCTGATACTTCGATAATACTTTTAGTCTTTATACAGGGTTTAGGGTAGACAGTTGCATTACTTAAAGGAAATAACTTTTCATACAAACATTCGATCAGCTGATTCGAGCACCAAGCGCCTTTCTGAATCTTTTATAATGCGCACAGCCAAGGAGTGGAATGCCTTACCTGTGTCAGTATTTCCAAATACTTACAACCCGAATTCCTTTAAAGTACGAGTGAATAGGCATCTTCTGGGTTAGCTCGCTACATCTACGACCCCATCTTCGTCCTGAGGACTGGATTGAGGTCAAGAGCAAACCCATAGTTAATAAAATAAAAAAAAATAAAAAAAAAAGATTGCATTTAGTATGGAAAGTTCAAAATTTGTTTGGCTAATGTTTCTTAGAGAAAGTTGTTTATTATCATGGATTAATCAATTATTCACCCATATTAAAGTAATACAACTGTTTTCCAATGCTACCTGACCTGATCAAATGCAGAATTTTTCATTTTGAACTGTAAATAACTTCGTGGAGTACCTAGCCAAAATTCCAAAAGGCGATTATGCAACGTGTTAATGAATTAGCGCAAAACCTCATACACCCCAACTGATCTATAACAAAATAATTAGATTGAAACAATAATTTCATTATTTTTATAGTTAAAATTTAAAGTTTTTTCGCATTTTAAGTTTTGAGGCAAAAATTATTTATTATCATTTCAGCAATGAATGAAAGCGCTAACGTACTCACTCATGGATACATTTTAATAATCTTGTTTTGATAGTTAGTAGGGTGAGTGTACCCGTGGGTTGACATCGGGTTCAGTAAATTTTAAATTTTACAAACAAATTATTTAATATTTTGAAAAAAAATACAATGTTGAAACCATGATAATTCGATTCTGCTCTCGATTCTAAACAAACTACTTTCTAGTTTTGCGTTAATTCATTAACACGTTGTATATAAATGAAAGACACACAGAACCTTATACAATGACAACTTTATTGTGAAGGGAACAACGATTATTGAGACCAGTAACAACAACAGTAGGTATAAGTAACACATACTCCTACACACAAACTAAACACGGTTACATCTTAGTCAACTGCCATTGCACGGGGAACCTTGTCTAAGTGAAGTGATAACAGCGATTACACTTGCAGTTTTTCATTCCCTATTTCGGTACACATTGCCTGGTTTGTTCTCTCTATTTTGAAGTGTAGCTGTCAAAGCAAGAAATGTATGCCGAATCGGGCTAGACATGTTGTAGTAATCGCTGCTATAAGACAACCCAACTAACAATTTGGTCGTATATGTGTCGTATAGTCAAACGACGCATAAAGCACCAGTGTACAACGTGTTAATGAATTAGCGCAAAACCTCATACACCCCAATTGATTTATAACAAAATAATTAGATTAAAACAATAATTTCATTATTTTGATAGTTAAAATTTAAAGTTATTCGCGTTGTAAGTTTTGAGGCAGAAATGATTTGTTCTCATTTCAGCAATGAATGAAAGCGCTAACGTACTCATGGATACATTTCGGTAGTAAGTAGGGTGAGTGTGCCCGTGCGGTGGGTTGATTTTTTTTTTAAAGCAAATTATTTAATATTTTGAAAAAAATTACCTATTTTGAAACCATAATAATAATTCGATTCTGCTCTCGATTTAAACAAACTAACTTTCTAGTTTTGCGTTAATTCATTAACACGTTGTATATGACGAAATTACAGTAATATAACTTTTATAACTCAAAATAGTCATATAAATGGAGGCCTAATAAGACTACATTGTTTGCTGGGAAGTTGAGGTTCAACATATTTATGGTGGTTTTCACTTGAAAAGCTTAATGAATTAGTACCCACTTCACAAGGTCTTTGTATCAAAGGTAAATGTCGAGAAGGCAACGTATTAATAGAGGCTTATTTGGCGACTTAGGGTTGAACCTCATTTGGCAGCACGGCATCGCCTTTTTCTGTCGCTCCGTCCTTTTCTGTCACTCGGGAACGTCATTTGTTAGAGCAAATAAGATAGACGGAACGCGATCGCGCGCGGTGGCGGTGCTGCGTGCGGTCGCTGGCGGTCGCGTTCCATCTACCGTATTTGCTCTAGCAAATGACGTTCATGAGTGACAGAAAAGGATGGAGCTACAGAAAAAGGCGATGCCGTGCTGCCAGATGCGGTTCAACCCTTATTATTACTCTGGTCGACGGACTCCACTTTCACCTACCTAAAAACCAACCCCCTCGGTCGGTCAGTCAACTTGCACCACGAAAAAGAAGCTGGACTGTGCGCCCACAAACAGTGAAAACTGTCGCCTACATCGACAAGGTCCCTGCACTTTAGGAACTTGCCTTAAAAGTCATTGTAACAGTACCTATTATACGATAGTCATTGTACAGGGTGTAAGAAATTTCCTAAGGTAGGCTTCATAGTGAAAGTTGTTCAGTTTGATGGTCTGAGTTCACCGTTTCAGTCTGCGGAGGGCTGTTCCTTACACCCTGTGTATTGTAGGTGCGTTGTGTTTATGTCTGTCTATGTATGAAAGTGTTAAAAAAATTCATTGACTTTGTCCATGCAATGACTTAAAAGTCAAGTTCTATAGAAACTTTTTAATTTTCTTTTATTTACCGTTTTAAAATAAAATTACAGTTGCTCAGGAGTGCAATTTTTGAATCTCATTTGCTGAGTTCAGCAGTTGTACCTAAATGTCAAAATTACTATCGAGACGTACCTTTTTCTACTGCTGATTTGACATAAAAATCATACTCCAAGAGTGCTATTTTTGAAAGCCAAATCAGCAGTGTAGAAAAATGCGTATCTCCATACATTTTCAACTACCTACTGAGTTCAACGTATGAGATTCAAAAATTGTATTCCTGTTTTATTTATTTTCTGAATAGAGTTTCAGTGCATATTGTGGTTACCTATTTTTTTTTGTACTTAGGTTTAAATCGTGGATTAGGTAAGTACCTACAGTCAAATTATTTGGCAAATCTAAGCCAGGGGTATAGAACCTTACCACGGCAAACTATTTTATGTTTTAAAATATTATATGCAATAGAAGTTTTCTAAATGACGTTAGTCCCGGTGATTATGACGAGGTGTTATTTCTATGAATCCTCATTTAAAATTAAGTATTTGATTAATACCCGTAGAAGTAGCATGTAGGTATAGTGTATAGTGGAGCCCGCGTTTCTTTGATTTAGTCCTTTTCTGCCGGATTCCTTAAGAGGGCTATCGGAGTCCAGTGGCGCCCTCGCCACAATAATAAAGATATCTCAATAAAGAAAGCCTAAATTAAAAAAATGCTCAACAGATAAACTACAAAAGTCTTCAAGCTATTTTCATATAATACTTTTATAGGTTTTTTTAAAGGTCTAAACATACAAATTTTGAAAAAAGAAAAAAAACGGCCGCTTTTGTTTTTATTCTAAATTATCCAAAAGTGGAATGTTTAGAACCTATAAAAGTATTGTATAACAATGGCTTAAGGGTTTTGTAGTTTATCTGTTAAGCACTTTTTTAATATAGGCTTTTTTTTATTGAGAAATCTTTATTATTGTGACGAGGGCGCCACTGGACTCCGATAGCCCTCTTAATGAACGGATTCCGTTTCGGCTAGATTCTTGTCTTTATTTTTTTACTGAGCAACTGAGAATGGTGAAAAAGTGATGCAAAATACTTGTTTTTTTGGTTTACACCTCTGAGCATTGCACGTTTAACTAATAACTATATTTCTCACAACATTTAGTATCTCCGTTATTATTCTATTAAAATACGAACTTAATTAAATTTCAAAATACAACTGCAATATTGTCGTTATTATTCATAAAATTCATTGATTAGATAATCCCAACAAAAACATTTTTCGTTAAAAATTTTGCCAAAACTCTCAATCCTTTTGCTCTTAAAAGTTATATTTAAATGAAATCTCATGTAGAGCCAAGTTGTGAGTTAATTTTCATCTAGGTTTCCCTGGCAAATAAGCATTTAATGCACAAAAATCTGCTAATTACGAGTGGGCCAACGAAGAAAGGAGCGGCTGACGTTATGCTTATTTGCCTAAAAAAAATTCTGAAACTGCCTAGCCTTATAAAGTTATAACTTTCTTTGACCATGATGAATTTTACTTAAACTTGCTTCTACAATCTATATGAGATCTCATATCTACCCAATGACATTGTAACTACCTATTAGGAGCAAAAAAATGTATTGTGGGTCTTGGCAATTTTTTTTACAATTATTTAGATACAGACTTGACAAAGATAACAGCCATGTTGAACAAAAAAAATAAATAAAAAACGGCTTTTTCAGAAACAGGTCCTCTACCCTCTACCTGGACTTTCGATTTTCGATATATCGCGTCCGTTTCTGTCCGAACTTCATTGTAATAGAGTTTACATTGGAACGAAAACGAAGTTCGAATATCCGGGTAGAGGCCCAGGTGCGAACATGTTTTCTTGCAGCAAAATTTGCTGTCTTCAAAATATATCAACAATATATTAATAATATAAAGATGTGGTCTGACCACATCTTTAGTTTAGGACATGTTTAAAGTGCTTTAGAAATTTAGTTTTTTCGCGATTTTGATGTTGGCTCCATATAGCCAACCTTCTTGTATCACCCTTTAAATAAGTTTTTGATAACCCTACACCCTTCTGTAAAACTATGTAGGAGTGCGATTTTTGAAACTCATTCGCTGAGTTCAGCAGTTGAAAACGTCAATATTACTATGTAGATATGCATCTTTCTACTGATGATTTGACTTTCAAAAATCATACTTCGATCAAGTAACTTACACTAGATTTTCAGTTTTTCTCAATTTGATTGAATTGATACTTACCTAGATTTTTATAAATTATCTGATCTGAAACAGTCGTTTTATAAAATATCGTTTGAGATTTTATTGAATATTTAAGTGACTTTTATAACCCAGATAAACCTAATGAACATGTCCTAAATTTGTTTGCAATAAATAAGATTTTGTGGAAAAAATATAAATTGTTTAACGCTGATTTAATAATAATAATAATACCTATTATAATCCATCAATCTACTTTTAATGAATCTTTTTTACAGTACAACAGCTAGCACATAGCTCTTAGGCCGTGATCCAGGGACGTTTCTGAGCATGATTCTTTAGGTACCGTTCAGTGGCGCCCTCAAAAGTCATCATAATTTATTAAAGAAGTCACAATAATTAAAACCCAAAATGAAAAAGTGCTACACTAACTTTCTACAAAAGTCTAAAGCAACGATTTTTGGTCTCCGCTGCGCTCCAGCGAAGACTAAATAAAACCTTTACCTATAAAATCTATTTATTTATACCTATAATACTTTTATAGGTTCTAAACATTCCACATAAATGTAAAAGTGGCAGTTTTTTCTTTTTTCTGTACGTTAGACTTTAGTTTAGACCAATAAAAAACCTTTGAAAGCTTTTAGGCTTTTGTACCTTTTTAATGTAGGCTTTCTTGATTGAGCAATCATATATTATGGTTATGAGGACGCCACTGGGTAAAAGGAGCCTTAAGTAGGGTTGAAAATATACGGGTTTTTGATATGCATGGAGATCGAACTGACTTAAAAACGTCTCTGAATCTCGACCTTAGCAAAAGTCGCACACCTCTATTTTTCACGTTTTGTCGTGGAACGTGTGCTAGGTTTACAGAATAAACCAGTGCTAAAACCGCCGCAGTGGTGACGAAGATATCATTTTAACTGCTAAGCAGTAGATAGGATATAGGTACCTATTTTTACCTTATTATATCACGAAAAATATTAGGTACCTGTACCTAGAGAATGTTACAAGACTTCTCACGTAAACACATGGGTGAAAGGATTCATCAATATGAACGACTTTTACTATGGAACCAAGAGAACTAAAAAAATGACACTATTTTCCATACTCATGTTAAAAACCTACCGCGCAAAATGTATGGAACAGCAGATTTATTTTTTGAGTTCTCGTAGTTGCTCCCATAATAAGTTGTTTATGAGTAACTTTCATCGAGAGATTTTAAAACATATATTTTTTATTATTTTGACTTTGTCTCCATAGTTGAATATCTCTGACTACCCTCGGGGAATACAGTCGTGAGCATATGCTATGCTATACTGTATCCATAGTGAAATTTAGTTGTTCCGTTTGATGGTCTTAGGCGCTGTCCTATTGCCATCGCACGCGCGATCATGCGTCCGTCCGATGAAAATGATCGTGCGATCGTGCGATCAAACATAGGAATCAGTATTGACTGTCCTAATTTCGATCGCGCGATCATGCGATGCGTTCGAATTGTTCTATTTTCGACGCACGATCGTACGATCGTGCGATCAAACATAGGAATCAGTATTGACTGTCCTAATTTCGATCGCGCGATCGAGGAGCGCGACGAGGCAAGGGTGTACCTACACTCAGCGGGACCCCGTGTCCTAGAACTTGTTCTATAGAATTTGTTCTAATTTCAAATATTATTGATTTCAAACATATTACAGCCTTTGGATAACGCACTTCCCCGGTTTGGAAGGGTGCGGGTTCAAGTCCGGCTCGAGACTTAATTTTTCAATCTTTAATTTGATTAGAATTTGTTCTATCGAATCCAATTAGAAATAAAATGTGTTCCGTCAAAATGGGAGAATGGCATAGGCAAAGATTTTTTTTGGTCTTTACGACTAGAATTCGAGTTTCAACAACAACAAAAAATGAAAACCGACTTCAAAGTAAAAAAGTTAAAAAATAATATTTCAGTTTGACTTTTACGTTCGAATCTATAAGAATATTAATATTTTGTTTTATCGAAGTTTGAGAAAGAAAAAAAAGAGAGAGAGAAAAAAAACCTTTGGACTTAATAATTAAACTCAAGTTGTTTTATTAAAATAATCAAGCACTGTTGTACAAGTAAGAACATAACATTGTCTACAATTGTATCATGGACAAACTTTTTCTATCATCAACCGTTGTCGAGATATCTGTCTATTACTATTTTAATTAATAATTTTTTGCAAATATCTCGTTTCGTATGCATCAAATCGTGAATAAAGTTATTACAAAACTTCTAGAACATAACATTGTCTACAATTGTATCTTTGAGAAACTTTTTCTATCATCAACCGTTGTCGAGATATCTGTCTATTACTATTTTAATTAATTCGTTTTTGCAAATATCTCATTTCGTATGCATCAAATCGTGAATAAAGTTATAACAAAACCTGTAGTACATAACATTATCTACAATTGTATACTACACAAACTTTTCCTATCATCAACAATTTTCGAGATATCTGTCTATTACTATTTAATTAATTCGTTTTTGCAAATATCTCTTTTCGTATGCATCAAATCGTGAACAAAGTTAGAACAAAACTTGTAAAAAATAATATTGTTTACAATTGTTTTTCAGACAAACTTTTTCTATCATGAACCGTTTTCGAGATATCTGTCTATTACTATTTTAATTAATAATTTTTTGCAAATATCTCGTTTCGTATGCATCAAATCGTGAACAAAGTTATAACAAAACTTGTAGTACATAACTTTATCTACAATTCTATGCTACACAACCTTTTCCTATCATCAACAATTTTCGAGATATCTGTCTATTACTATTTAATTAATTCGTTTTTGCAAATATCTCTTTTCGTATGCATCAAATCGTGAACAAAGTTAGAATAAAACTTGTAGAACATAACATTGTCTATAATTGTATTTTTAAGAAACTTTTTCTATCATCAACCGTTGTCGAGATATCTGTCTATTACTATTTTAATTAATTCGTTTTTGCAAATATCTCGTTTCGTATGCATCAAATCGTGAACAAAGTTAAAACAAAACTTGTAGTACATAACATTATCTACAATTGTATGCTACACAAACTTTTCCTATCATCAACAATTTTCTAGATATCTGTCTATTACTATTTTAATTTATTCGTTTTTGCAAATATCTCTTTTCGTATGCATCAAATCGTGAACAAAGTTAGAACAAAACTTGTAAAAAATAATATTGTTTACAATTGTTTTTCAGACAAACTTTTTCTATCATGAACCGTTTTCGAGATATCTGTCTATTACTATTTTAATTAATAATTTTTTGCAAATATCTCGTTTCGTATGCATCAAATCGTGAACAAAGTTATAACGAAACTTGTAGTACATAACTTTATCTACAATTCTATGCTACACAACCTTTTCCTATCATCAACAATTTTCGAGATATCTGTCTATTACTATTTTAATTAATTATTTTTTGCAAATATCTCGTTTCGTATGCATCAAATCGTGAACAAAGTTAAAACAAAACTTGTAGTACATAACATTGTCTATAATTGTATTTTTAAGAAACTTTTTCTATCATCAACCGTTGTCGAGATATCTGTCTATTACTATTTTAATTAATAATTTTTTGCAAATATCTCGTTTCGTATGCATCAAATCGTGAACAAAGTTATAACAAAACTTGTAGTACATAACATTATCTACAATTGTATGCTACGCAAACTTTTCCTATCATCAACAATTTTCGAGATATCTGTCTATTACTATTTTAATTTATTCGTTTTTGCAAATATCTCTTTTCGTATGCTTCAAATCGTGAATAAAGTTATTACAAAACTTGTAGAACATAACATTATCTACAATTTTATGCTGAACAAACTTTTCCTATGATCAACAATTTTCGAGATATCTGTCTATTACTATTTTAATTAATTCGTTTTTGCAAATATCTCTTTTCGTATGCATCAAATCGTGAACAAAGTTAAAACAAAACATGTAGAACATAACATTGTCTATAATTGTATCTGAAGGAAACTTTTTCTATCATCAACCGTTGTCGAGATATCTGTCTATTACTATTTTAATTAATTCGTTTTTGCAAATATCTCGTTTCGTATGCATCAAATCGTGAACAAAATTATGACAAAACTTGTAGTACATAACATTATCTAGAATTGTATGCTACACAAACTATTCCTATCATCAACAATTTTCGAGATATCTGTCTATTACTATTTTAATTAATTCGTTTTTGCAAATATCTCTTTTCGTATGCATCAAATCGTGAACAAAGTTAAAACAAAACATGTAGAACATAACATTGTCTATAATTGTATCTGAAGGAAACTTTTTCTATCATCAACCGTTGTCGAGATATCTGTCTATTACTAT
This sequence comes from Agonopterix subpropinquella, assembly GCA_922987775.1. Lineage (NCBI taxonomy): Eukaryota > Metazoa > Arthropoda > Insecta > Lepidoptera > Depressariidae > Agonopterix > Agonopterix subpropinquella. Next base: position 2,335,957 of record OV277708.1, on the reverse strand, counting down.
TTTAATTAATTCGTTTTTGCAAATATCTCGTTTCGTATGCATCAAATCGTGAACAAAATTATTACAATACTTGTAGTACATAACATTATCTAGAATTGTATGCTACACAAACTATTCCTATCATCCACAATTTTCGAGATATCTGTCTATTACTATTTTAATTAATTCGTTTTTGCAAATATCTCTTTTCGTATGCATCAAATCGTGAACAAAGTTAAAACAAAACATGTAGAACATAACATTGTCTATAATTGTATCTTAAGAAACTTTTTCTATCATGAACCATTGTCGAGATATCTGTCTATTACTATTTAATTAATTCGTTTTTGCAAATATCTCTTTTCGTATGCATCAAATCGTAAACAAAGTTATAACAAAACTTGTAGAACATAACATTGCCTATAATTGTATTTGTAAAAAACTTTTTCTATCATGAACCGTTTTCGAGATATCTGTCTATTACTATTTTAATTAATTATTTTTTGCAAATATCTCGTTTCGTATGCATCAAATCGTGAACAAAGTTATAACAAAACTTGTAGAACATAACATTGCCTATAATTGTATCTGTAAAAAACTTTTTCTATCATGAACCGTTTTCGAGATATCTGTCTATAACTATTTTAATTAATTATTTTTTGCAAATATCTCGTTTCGTATGCATCAAATCGTGAACAAGGTTAAAACAAAACTTGTAGTACATAACATTATCTACAATTGTATGCTACACAAACTTTTCCTATCATCAACAATTTTCTAGATATCTGTCTATTACTATTTTAATTTATTCGTTTTTGCAAATATCTCTTTTCATATGCTTCAAATCGTGAACAAAGTTATTACAAAACTTGTAAAACATAATATTGTCTACAATTGTTTTTTTAGACAATATTTTTCTATCATTATCCGTTTTCGGGATATCTGTCTATTACTATTTTAATTAATAATTTTTTAACATAATATTGTCTACAATTGTTTTTTTAGACAATATTTTTCTATCATTATCCGTTTTCGGGATATCTGTCTATTACTATTTTAATTAATAATTTTTTGCAAATATCTCGTTTCGTATGCATCAAATCGTGAACAAAGTTATAACAAAACTTGTAGAACATAACATTGCCCATAATTGTATCTTTAAAAAAAAATTCTATCATGAACCGTTTTCGAGATATCTGTCTATTACTATTTTAATTAATTATTTTTTGCAAATATCTCGTTTCGTATGCATCAAATCGTGAACAAAGTTAAAACAAAACTTGTAGTACATAACATTATCTACAATTGTATGCTACACAAACTTTTCCTATCATCAACAATTTTCGAGATATCTGTCTATTACTATTTTAATTTATTCGTTTTTGCAAATATCTCTTTTCGTATGCTTCAAATCGTGAATAAAGTTATTACAAAACTTGTAGAACATAATATTATCTACAATTTTATGCTGAACAAACTTTTCCTATGATCAACAATTTTCGAGATATCTGTCTATTACTATTTTAATTAATTCGTTTTTGCAAATATCTCTTTTCGTATGCATCAAATCGTGAACAAAGTTAAAACAAAACATGTAGAACATAACATTGTCTATAATTGTATCTAAAGGAAACTTTTTCTATCATCAACCGTTGTCGAGATATCTGTCTATTACTATTTTAATTAATTCGTTTTTGCAAATATCTCGTTTCGTATGCATCAAATCGTGAACAAAATTATGACAAAACTTGTAGTACATAACATTATCTAGAATTGTATGCTACACAAACTATTCCTATCATCAACAATTTTCGAGATATCTGTCTATTACTATTTTAATTAATTCGTTTTTGCAAATATCTCTTTTCGTATGCATCAAATCGTGAACAAAGTTAAAACAAAACATGTAGAACATAACATTGTCTATAATTGTATCTGTAAGAAACTTTTTCTATCATGAACCGTTTTCGAGATATCTGTCTATTACTATTTTAATTAATTATTTTTTGCAAATATCTCGTTTCGTATGCATCAAATCGTGAACAAAGTTAAAACAAAACTTGTAGCACATAACATTATCTAGAATTGTATTCTACACAAACTATTCCTATCATCAACAATTTTCGAGATATCTGTCTATTACTATTTTAATTTATTCGTTTTTGCAAATTTCTCTTTTCGTATGCTTCAAACCGTGAACAAAGTTATTACAAAACTTGTAAAACATAATATTGTCTACAATTGTTTTTCTGATTAACTTTTTCTATCAAGAACCGTTTTCGAGATATCTGTCTATTACTATTTTAATTAATTATTTTTTGCAAATATCTCGTTTTGTATGGATGAAATCGTGAACAAAGTTATTACAAAACTTGTAGTACATAACATTATCTAGAATTGTATGCTACACAAACTATTCCTATCATCAACAATTTTCGAGATATCTGTCTATTACTATTTAATTAATTCGTTTTTGCAAATATCTCTTTTCGTATGCATGAAATCGTGAACAAAGTTAGAACAAAACTTGTAGAACATAACATAGTCTATAATTGTATTTTTAAGAAACTTTTTCTATCATCAATAATTTTCTAGATATCTGTCTATTACTATTTTAATTTATTCGTTTTTGCAAATATCTCTTTTCGTATGCATCAAATCGTGAACAAAGTTAAAACAAAACATGTAGAACATAATATTTTCTATGATTGTATCTGTAAGAAACTTTTTCTATCATGAACCGTTGTCGAGATATCTGTCTATTACTATTTTAATTAATTATTTTTTGCAAATATCTCGTTTCGTATGGATGAAATCGTGAACAAAGTTATAACAAAACTTGTAGTACATAATATTATCTACAATTGTATGTTGCACAAACTATTCCTATCATCAAAAAATTTCGAGATATCTGTCTATTACTATTTAATTAATTCGTTTTTGCAAATATCTCTTTTCGTATGCATTAAATCGTGAACAAAGTTAGAACAAAACTTGTAGAACATAACATTGTCTATAATTGTTTTTCAGATAAACTTTTTCTATCATGAACCGTTTTCTAGATATCGGTCTATTACTATTTTAATTTATTCGGTTTTGCAAATATCTCTTTTCGTATGCTTCAAATCGTGAACAAAGTTGTAAACTTGTAGAACATAACATTATCTACAATTTTATTTTTCAAAAACTTTTCCTATCATCAACCGTTGTCGATATATCTGTCTGTTACTATTTTAATTATTCAGTTTTACAAATATCTCGTCTCCTATGCATAGGATTGTAAACAAAGTTTATACAAGCGTGAAGACCATTAAATTTCCAACAATTTTGTTCATTACAAATTTTTTTCTATCACTTACCATTGTCGAGATATCTGTCATTTTTGTTATATTATAAAAGTGGTCTGATTCTGGAAAGGTGACCGATCCGCCATGTAAGACCGGGTTTTTCGTGATGGGTAAAGTGTGTTCTTTCGATCCAAGTTGGTTTCACATTTCCTATATGTTTAGGCCTAAGACCTATTTTTTTTTATTTTCAACCCCAGTCTGATTTTGAACGGTGACCGATTTGAGAATAACTAAATCTGCTGTGGTGTTCTCCTGAGAGGGCTCTTTCTTAAAATGCGTCCAGTTCGTATCCTATATATTTAGGCCCAGACCCCATTTTTTCGCGATTGTCTTACCGCTGTAAAAAAAATCAGTGACCGCTTTGAGTCATAAGACCGAGGCTAAATGATGTACTTTGGCGTCTATTTTCGAGCTAGACTGAATCCAGCTTTCCTATAATTATAATACGTTTAGGCCCTAGACCGTTGGTGGCTCTGGATCTAATTCTTCCATTTTGACGATTTTTTTTTTATTTCTAATTGAATTCGATAGAACAAATTCGGAACTAAATCCCATACATACTCGCATCGTTCTAGGACACGGGGTCCCGCTGAGTGCAGGTACACGAAGCAAGGGAGGGTGATCGATCGCATCGATCGCATCGCACCAAATTAGGACACACGTTTTTTGATCGCGCGATCGGTTTCATCGCGCGATGAGATCGCATCGCACCATCGCGCGTGCGATGGCAATAGGACACCGCCTTTTAAAGGGGTGGTGGTTGAGACGGTGGTTTAGTTAATTCCTCACCATAGTGAGGAATTAACTAAACCACCGTCTCAACCACCACCCCTTTAAAAGGTATTACTGGGGTGGTTTGTTACATTTTGTTGCTTATTTATATTCCGTGACTTTGTATAAAATAGCATAGAATAATGAAATGATAGCTATGTGACCACTGCGGAGATGTGCTCACTGATCACAAGTATTTTTTACAAGGATACTTATTTAATACTCAAAAGGAGGATATAACGGTAATTAAACTACACTTAATATAAGAAATTAGTTACTAAGTATTGAAAAAATACTGCCATCTTTTTCATAAAATTTTGTAAGCACCTACAATTAATTATACAAACTAATTTTACAGAATTGCATTGAATGATATATTATAGAATTCTCACACAAAAATATTTATACCATCGACGTTCATACGACTGTGTAGGTACAATTAATAAATACCGAATAGAAAATATGAAATATTGAGCGATGTCAAGAAATATTTTATATAATTATTCAACAATTTAATATTGTTTTACACAATAAATAATGTTTTTTTTAGAATTTGTGTGAAGAGGTAGTTTAGAAAGTTAATAATTTTATTTTTACGTATCTTAATTAAAATCCTTAATGGATATTTCATAAGGAATTCAAAAATTGAAGCGTAGTTGTTTATTAAATTTCATAAGTGTTTCATGATCTATACAATCATTCAAATATATTTTATTAATGAGAAAATAATTTATTTTCAAAATGATTTCCTACAACTAAGTACGTTTTTACTTACTATTAAAGGAAAATAAGTAAATTACAAGGGAAGACGATTGTAACGAATGAGATATCTAACATATTACCTATACATTAAAATATCTACATGTGAACAAAGTTTAAATATTGTATTCTAACAATACAGGATATGTGACAGCCTTTTGAAGTGTTAATACTTTTAAAATTGTGCATTATATATAAAGATAAAGTGAAAAAAATATCGAAATGTTTTAAAATATCTAGTAAACATTATATTAACAGCCATTCTTTTTAAATAACATTGTGTTATACGCTAAAGATTTATCTCAATAAGTTACATTTTAAAAAGCTCTTGCCACAATTTTTCGAATGTTTAAACTTTATAACATGAGTAAAATATATCTCACAAATTGTGACATGGACTCTTACACTACAATACAATAACACTAACATTAAAATGACATAGAAAAGGACGTAGAAAAGACTTAGATCAATCTATTCTCACTTGAAATCACGTTTAGGTTACATCAGATCTTGCAGACATGACTGTGCGTAGGTATCTCACTGAACATAGAGTAAATTGGAATACCCAATTTCCTTATACTAAATTTGTCTTTCAATCTGGAGTGCGATTTTTGAATCTCATTCGACAAAATTTCAAATTTTTCAAATTTTTTTCAGCAGTTGAAAAAGTATGGAAATACGCATCTTTCAAATGCTGATTTGACTTTCAAAAATCGCACTCCTGGAGTATGTTTTTGAAATCAAATCGGCAGTAAGAATATGCGTATCTCCATCGTAATTTTCACATTTGCAACTGCTGAACTCAGCGAATGAGATTCAAAAATCGCACTCCTGGTCTGTAATGATGTCTGTTATACAAAGAATGCTGTGAAGGCTTTGCTTGATGGAGTAAGTTCCCAAAAGCTGACATAGTTTTCTGGATCTCAGTTTTAAATAACCACAAGTTGTGGCACAATTAAATATTAGATGTGATACCTATATTGTACATATTTTGAAATAGGTAGGTACCTATTATCATATATTCTTATAATATTCATCGTCTGTATATACCTATTTATGGGAACGGGGATGGACTTCTAGAATTTATGATTCCAGCCATATGACTCAACTTTTTATTAAGAGATACTATAAGTAAGTCATGTCTGTCACTTGTCTTTCTTACTCACGTATATATCCAGCTACAGCTACGCTTTGTCATAAGTTCAACAGGAAAGGGAATAATTTACCTATACTTAAACATTATGACAAAAGACACATCAATTTACTATAACAGTGAACTTACACCTGCGTTAATATGTGATACAACCTTAGATCAAAGCCTATTTAGGTACTTTCATCTAAGGATACAACCATGTTGAATCTTATGGCCTTATAACATATTTCCTACGTAAGTATTTTTACGTAATTACAAACTTGTTTTTCTTGCAATGCAACTGTTCAATTATTTCTCACAATTTTGAATATTTATTGATGAAAAACTGTGTTATAATTATAATAAAAATCTTATACCCTTCATTATATGTATAGCTGGTAATAAATATAACAAGCATGTTAGAACAACGGGAAAATTTACAAAGACGTTTTTGTATAAGCAGTCGAAATACTAAATGACAATTCAACAACCACTAGTAAAATGTAACAACCACTTTTACACAATCTTGAAGATCACTCATTCATCGTATCAGCCGATAGACGTCCACTGCTGGACATAGGCCGTCCCCAATGATCGCCAAAACGACTGGTTCTACGCTGCGCTTTCCGGTATTCGCGGTCGCCACTCGAAAACTCTTTAGCCCCATCGCCCATCGGATGCATGAAATATATTTACTTAGGATTCTCCTGTTCTTGCACAAGTTGCAGATGAACAAGTTGAGGAACCCTTGCTCATTATTACCAAATAAATACGTCTTGCGACCCTTCAACTATCACGCATTAAGTCCAGTGATTTGATCAGAATATGTAATTATAAATTTATTACTCAGAACTTCATTCTTTACCGTAACAATGTAGATTCATAAGTTTGAATTCATAACAGACTTCGCTTAAATCTTAAATGTAGGTTCAATATTTAATTTTATCGCCTATCAGCGCCGTATAGAAATTATTTCAAGCTTTCCATCTTTGCAACCTCGCTGAATGTAATGATGCATATTCGCATATTGCGCCATTTGGTGAAAGGGTGCTTCAGCCTTTTTACCTTGGAGGTGATATCTATTTTTTTTATACTGCAAAATCTTTTCTCTTGTCATGATGAATAATCTAACATTTTTATAGTAGTGAAATCTCATAAACTCGCTCACATTTTGAATCAATAATTTAGACAGCGATGTTTTCAGAAAAATATTTACAAAAGATCTTCAAAGATCAGATATGATACCTAATTATATTATATTAAAAAGAGTCAATTTATGATACAGTAGGTAGGTCTAGGTGTGGTCTAGGTACTTAATGACTTCGTAGACTTTGCTAGGCAGAGGTTTAAAATGATATGTTTCAATGATTTTAAATATTTACATAGGTAGGTACTAGTAATGTAATTGACAGTAAAGTTTACTATGTAGGTACACACGGCGACAGATCAACCTACCCATAGTTCGACCTTATGTCCATGAACATAGAGTTCAACTATGGGTAGGTTGATCTGTCGCCGTGTGTACAACAGAATAATATCATAAATATGGAACATTTTCTTTTAATTCTATTATTTACATTCTAATTTCTGATAGCGTAGAGCATTAAATTAACTTTAATAGATTTTTATCAATTTTGAAGTAATAAAATAATAATATTAGAAAACAAGTAATCAAAGGTAATAAATCGAGATATACATCTGGCAGATGCAAATGATCTCAAACATTAGGTAACTTTGATTGATAATTTGATTATGTTTGTAGAGTATTTAAATGTTATATCGGTTGCAACCGAATGTTATACCTAGGTAGTAGGTACCCTTAGGTAAATGGAGCTAGTATCCACAATGGACTCACTATTTAATAGTGTAGTCATTTTCACTAAATGGTGAACGGCCAGCCTGGACCACAAAATAGCTCGATACAGTGGTGAGGTGAGCCTACTTGCTTATTCGATCATCGTAGATTTTAAGCCAGCACGACTATTTTTCTTATGAATTCGAATAATGCAATAAACGAACGTTGACTTTGAAATGTCTTGTAGAGGAGTGCGTATCTCTAAATATTTTTCCTCTTGTAGAGGCAAATAACATAAACATTCTCTTGCTCACTCTGTGTCATTAGCATACAAAACAAATATGTCTCGTGTTCACAATTATTATTTTAATATCCGTTCTAGTCTCATACACGTCTTTCTACGGTGTTGATATTAACGCGCCTCAGTGGCACAGTATAAGACAGTAATCTATCTTCATACAATGGTGCCAAACGCGGCGTACGTCTCGTAGCACGCACACACTGACAATATCTCCGCGTAGCCTCGTCTGGCGCATTTATCAGTCTGACATATTTTCAGTGTGTGCGTGCTACGAGGCGTACGTACTGGCGAGCACACATACAAGCCGCGTTTGGTATCATTGTATGAAGATAGATTACTGTCTTATACTGTGTCAGTGGTCTAGCGCTCTGCCCTGAGTGGAGCGAGCGCGGCGAGCCACGCGCGGCAAACAACATAGACATTCTCTCGCTCACACTGTGTAATTTGCGTATAAACCTGTCTCGTTCTCGCGACTATTATTATTTTAATGTCCGTTCTAGTCTCTTGTATTTCTACGGTGTTGATATTAAACTGCGTCGGACGCCTAGCGCTCTGCCTCGAGCGCTGCAAGAGACGCACGGCGCCGGCCGCCAGCACTAGTAGACAAACAACGTAGACATTCTCTCGCTCACACTGTGTAATTAGCGTATAAACCTGTCTCGTTTTCGCGTCTATTATTATTATAATGTCCGTTATAGTCTCTTGTATATCTAAGGTGTTGATATTAACGCGCGTCAGTCGCCTAGCGCTCCACCCGGAGGGGGGCGAGCGCGGCGAGGGACGCGCGGCGCCGGCGCTAGGAGCCGGGCGAGGCGGGCGCGGCCGAGTGCGAGTGCGAGTGCGAGTGCGAGTGCAGGCCCGCCGTCGAGCCTCGCGCCACGCGCGGCTCCAGCTCCAGCGAGAGCGTGTACTGACGCTCCTCCGGGATCACCAGCGAGCGGTCCAGGAGGAAGTCGCATACCTAAGAGATCATGTTCCATGGATACACGGTGGAAACTTCATGGTTTAAAGGGTGCTTCAGACCATACAACTGTAGTGAACATACATCGAAGACTACAGTTTCTAGCATGGCAGCGCGACATAGTAAAGTCACGCCTTATCCCTCTTTGTATTTGTGGTATGTAACAGAGCGAGAAAGAAGGTGCGAGATAACGTTTTCTCACACATCATACCAATATAAGCCTTCTAAACAACTTTCACTGTAGGGATAAACATTGCATAATCTTTAAAAAAAGAAACTGCTATTTGATTATTATTTTCTATGAAACAAAAAAATATTGTTTTTCACAATTTCTATTTTGGAAAGTTTTTCAGTTTGATAGTCTGAAGCACCTCGTAAAGTATATTGTAATGTAGATAACAAATTTAAGGTTAAATTGAAGACGGGTTCATGGAGAAATACATAATTTTCGACTTCTCACTTACCTTTGGTATGTGGTCGATTTTGTATGGGGTCTGCTGAAAGTTTCTGATTTCTCGAATGACATGTGCTATCTGAAATCATATTTCATTATTTAGAATGAAGCACATCGATTTAATTACATGGTACATTACCTACTTGACACTTAGGTATAATTGGATCAACTTCTACAAGGATCAAAGTAATCCTTGCTACAACTGCACACAGAAAGTTAGTTGCGACGACGTTTTGTCGAGTGAATTTTCTTACTGAAATATTACAAAAAAAATTACCATTCTCATCTTGGAGAAGTTGAGAAGACCATCGGGAGTGTAATTAGAGGTCCCTTCTTCAATGAACGAAAGGTCCGACAGATACATACCCAAGTATGGTATGCAAGGAGGATCACACCTATAAAATAACAAATTGTTAAATAATACCGATTATTTTGCAATTAGGTATTGATTAGTATTCAATTTATAATTCTACAAACCTGTGTAAAGCATCTCTCAAAATCCTGAACCGGCACTCCGATGATATTATCGTTTGCATTTTCTCCATGGTTTGCTTACTCTGTAAAATTAGTTTTCTATGAAACAAAGTTGGTTGAAAGTGTCATCGATTTTATTATGCTTTTGTAGAAAAAATGACACATAATTTTATCTACATAATTAAGGATTAAAACAATGATTACAACAAATCAATTTACCTAGTTGTTACCTCTGTCCTCCTGCTATAAAACTGAAACGACTTCCAGCTTAGAAATTAATGGACCAATGCAATCAATCTCACCGTTTTAGAAACTTTTTCCCATGTCTTCTTCAGTCGATAAACCGAAGTGTTGGAGAGAGCAGCACAAACTTGCAGGACTCCGTTGAAGTTATGGAGGCAGCGAGCTATATCCGCTACTGCTGCCCACTTCTCTATAGCTGCCACTCGCCCTGGAATAATCAATGTAGGTACTTATAAAGTCTGACCAGATTCTAGAAATTATAAATGTGGCACCGAAGTTAGATAGTGCGAATCAACAAATTAAGTCAAACGCACCAGCCATCGTATATTTCTTGAGAATCTCCGATATAACCAGGTTTGATATGTGGTTGAAGTGGCCTGTCATCATCAGAATGTGAGGAGCTCGCTCAGCTTTATCCGCTTTCGTCCAGGCTTGACCGAGGAATTCCCTAAAAAACAATAGCGTTGTGAAGTTAGCGAAGAAGTAACTACTTGAAGTCTCGGAGTGGAACTACTAGGTTTCCCCAAGTGCAACGTCAAAAGTGTCCTACTTACTCGCTATGAATGGCACTGAATATTTGGTAATCCAAATATGTCATTTGTTCCGCTATTTCAAGTGCGGACAGAGTTTCGACACTTTCTTTTGTTGGCACCTGTAAATAATTACATTAATTTGTTATCTATTAAGAAAAATCTTATCGAAGAACGAAACAGCTAACGTGGAAAATACAGAATTGCAAAAAACATTTCAGGATATAGGTATACAAAATATAATATCAGTTTAAAATAACAATGTGCATGACCTTGAAGGGCCGTTGGATAACTTCACTCTGTTGACAAAGGAATGTAGACTCTATGCAAAGGAAACAATCATTTGAATGACTCGAGTGAAGTTCGTGTGATTGAGTGACGTCACATTTGCGAGCGAGGTCATGCACATTGTTATTTTAAACTGATAGTAGCTTAAATTGACTTGCGCTGAAATTTTCAGCACCACATCTTGTAGCCGAAAATCCACAGATGAGACACTTCGTACGATAAGATCACAGTCAAAGATAAAAATCCATAATCAAGTTCAAAAAGAACAGCACTAACGGGTGGTGGCGCAAACAGCGCTTTTAAGTTGACAGCTCTGTCTGGAGGTCGTTCTAGCAGACGCAGCAGTTGCGCTGCAGCCTTGTGCTCCGCGGGCAGCAGGCCAGGACTACCCTCGATCTCCTTCAGGAAGTCCATGGTGAGGCCTCGGAGCCGCTCGTCCGACCAGAAGTCCGATGAATGTTTGGATACCCAGTGCCTGAGGGTTGATGGTAAATTTTTTAATTCTCGGGCACTACGCCTCAGTCTCGATGATGCTTAAGAAGCTTACCCTAGACCCTACAGCTGTGCCGAACGTTTGGAGAGGAAGAGGAAACCATAGAACATCCTGTGTGACTGCGAGGTCTTAGTGGCTAAGCGCATGTGCCTCCTGGGAGACGGTTGTGCAAAACCAGAAGATTACAGGTTTCTTCCCCTGATCGGTATTGCCTTCCTCAGTTTTGAAGGGTGAAGAAAATAAATATGTAGGGGTCAACACAAAATCCCATTGGGCGAAGTGTTGCTGGCTTGCCAGCCCCCATAATAAGATAAGAAAAAATAATGTTGTGCTCGCTTTAGTTGTAATGGTCTATTTAGATCGTGAGCTTCAAGGAGTGCAAAGTTTTTCAGATAATTTCTTGGACTTATAATAATCATTAGAAAACTCGTTTATTCCCATTAGTAGTAGGTATCGTGGCGGGAGTTTAGTTTGAAGGAGCTAAGTACGAATTAATTATCAAGGTTGGTTCTGACCTCAAAACATTGAGAACTCTCATGGTGGCAGCAGTAGAAATGACGGAGTCTCGGCGGTTAGCAGGTGGTGATGTCGGTGGCGGTGACCGAGGATTTGAAGATGCTGACGTGGCCACAGCAAATGCCACTGCTGCTGTTGAAGTGCTGCTCCTAGATCGAACAAAACTGTTAGTGAACAGGCATCGTACAACCATTGATAGACTTGATCCTAATAAAATAGTTAATTTTGAAAAATGTAGGTTGATAATGTAATGCCAATCAGAAAAATGTTGTTCATCGAGGATGAAATGGGAAGGATGATAGATCAGAACAAGAATTAAAGTAACAGTCATAGGTAGATGAAAAATACATAGAGATCATGCAAGAAAAGTAGAAAATGTTAAAACAAATTGATAATATTTTAGTTTAATACTTAATTATGAAAGCATGCAACATAATTTTTAAAATTCTGTTTTAATTTTTGATTGAGTAAAGATGCATAATCTTTTTGATTTGTAGAAGAGATAATATACTTAATATAACTGAAGATCTATTTAACATTTTGTATAAAATTAAATATTGTTCTCATGTCCCAAACAAACCCTCTATAAGATTATAAACAATATTATAAAGCTAACTATTACTACAATAGGTAGCCAATTTGAAAACAATAATTTTATTAAATCGCTTATAATTGTAACTTGTTCTCGACTAAATACATAGGTATCTCATAGTGCCCAAGAATTGTAAGAAGAGAGTTGAAATAATGATAATGGTGTCGATAAAGAGTTGATTGAATGATAAATCGTGATAGATTTGTATGATAATGTCCGTGAATCCGGTGTCTGTGCTGCTATTTAAATCTATATTTAAGTCCAAAAGTGGTTTGTAACTCAGTGAAAGAGAAGTGTCTTTTCGTTGTGTCGTACGTCACCTTAGGGCAACAACAAATAAAAACATTATAAAAAGGGAAAAACAGCGGAACTCTCTAAAGTAAAGCTAAAATTGTCAAAATACTCCTCTACAGTCTTAGCAGCACTACACTGCTCTACGTTTACCTTCGCCAAGGACTCACCACAACAGGTCTTTTCCAAAACTGTTAAACGAATATCAAAATCAGTTTTTAACAATATTAAATCTATACAAAGTAAATAATGAAATAAATAATGAAACCAGAAAATTCGATTCGATTGAAATTAATGATTCGTGCAGAAACAATTATAATCATATAATAAGTGTTGTTATTAAGAAATCTGCAGAAAGTTAATATTGAGATCATGCGACAACACAGAGATTATTATGAGCTCACAATCCTTTCAGTAATAACTGAAGCTATAACGGATAGAATCTGGGAAAGATGATTTTGATCTTCATTGACTGGTGTTAAAGTTACCTTCGGTGTGACTGACGGAATGACGTGATGACGACTCCAGCTTTGGGTTGACTGGTATCGCGACGATAGTTCTGGAAACGAATAATTTTATCACGAATATGACAAAATTGGAGATCCTGGAACCTACTAGAATGTATTCGGGAATAATTTACGGCTGTCTTATACCAAATTAATGATTGATAACTAACCTGAGCTACCTGGGAGATTTGGGAAGTGACCGAGGATCGAGGTTCTGAGCCGCCCCAGTATCGACGACGCTCGCTGGTAAGAGATGAGTTGGTGCATCGCCTCTCACTAGACAAACAAAAACAATCATGTCCTACAGCAAGCAATTTTTTTCTCTAATGAATAATATCGGAGGTCATTAAGGGGGTGATAAAAATAGAATCATACAAACATACGAATTAATGGTTACTATCTCTATGAGGCATTCATTAAACTGAACTTCCATAATCTTATAAATTGGGGTATCTTATTATGGGGCATCTTATGTAGCCGATGCTGATGAGATCGGAATAAATCGACATGATCGATTTCTACTTCTTATTATTCCTTTAATCCATTTCATTACCCTATTACGATCGGAGAAAAACAAATAACACTTGAAAATTGCACAGTACAATCTTAAAATAAGTACTTTATCGATCTTGTATCGATATAATCGGAAACATAGGTACTACAGATTATTGCTACAGTCGTACCTTTAAAAAAGTTGTCTCCCAATATCAAACCAGTCCGAAAGAGAATACAATAATTAGTTTTAAATATGCGTGTCTGTAAGTATTCACTGCTGCTGCAAATATTCATAAAACTTATACCTAAGCGACCGAAGAGTGAACGTTCAGTTGGAATGAGAAAGTGAGACAAGACAAGGAAGTGTGACACTATTATTCATACTCTGTAGCAAATGGAACGGTTGACGATGATCATGAGGATGACCAAATTAATACATCGAGTCAAAGGCTCAAACTGCGGCCAAAAAGCTGGGCATCTTAAACAAGGTGAAGCGGTACTTCACTCCTGGACAGGTCCGATCATGTATGGAGTACTGCTGCCACCTGTGGGATCGCTCAGCCAAGTATCAACTTGCCGCACTCGACTCGGTTGAACGCAGAGCCAAGAGGCTCATTGGCAATAGTAAGCTGGTGGAGACCAAGCTTCATAGCCTAGCCCACCGCCGCAGACTCGCCTGCTTGTCGGTCTTCTACAGATAGTACTTCGGTGAGTGTGCCCAAGAGCTGCATGAGCTCATCCCACCTTCCCCTTTTTACTATCGGACTTCCAGACGCACCGCGGGATTTCACCCCTTCTTGGTTGACATCCCACATATCCGCACCAAGCGCCTTTCTGAATCTTTTGTAATGCGCACAGCCAAGGAGTGGAATGCCTTACCTGCGTCAGTATTTCCGAGTACTTACAACCCGAATTCCTTTAAAGTACGAGTGAATAGGCATCTTCTGGGTAAGCTCGCTACATCTACGACCCCATCTTCGTCCTGAGGACTGGATTGAGGTCAAGAGCAAACCCATAGTTAATAATAATAAAAAAAAATACGAAGCTCAAAAGTGTCCTAATGAAACAGAAAATATTGAAAATAATCAAACCTAGATAATTTTAAAACGAATGATTGCCTAAATTGTAAACCGTGTTAAGAACAAGCACACACAGAGCACATGCTCACGACTATATTCCCCGAGGGGGTGGTCAGAGATATTCTGGAACCTCAGAACATCCATGTTTCACTAGTAGTACCGAAACTCCGTGTTAAGAACAAGGTTTACAATTTTCTCAATATCAAATTAAAATATCTCGCTAATTTCGCAAGGGCCGTAAACACTCCACAGGGAAACTTCTTGGTCAATGCTCTCTATCCAACTAAATTACCTGACGGATCTCCTGGGTCCATAGCGGCCGAGGTCGGAAGCCCTGCGAGGCTCCTCCCCTGCGGCGGCCGCCTTGGCATCTTTGGCGCTGTCTGAACGCCTCCTGGCTTCCTGGGACGCGGCCGAAGATGGCTGGAGCCGACGTGGACTTTCAGACATTGTGCGAACGCGCTGTAATGGGAAACGGATCTGATTTGAGCCCTTGATGTACCTAATTGTTTGGATTCTTGTGTTCTTTATTTTTGTGGGCAAGGCTAGCCACCTACTACCCTAAATATGCTCGAGTTTGAGTTTGGGGAGACAAGTTTAGAGATTCAAATAAAATTGGCCTGGCCATATTATTATAGGTACTCCATTAAAAATTTGCTTCTATCGAACAGTGTGATTGCCCCAAACTTATTATTGAGATTCTAAAGATGAAGATGCTAGTCAGAACTTTTATCAGTTTCCAAGAACATTGATTTTATGTTATCACTTATCAATTAATGAGGATTAGGTACTTTGTTTTTAATAGTTATCATTTTGTTTCATGTAGGTAATTAATTATGTGACCACCCCGAAGTTGATTACGGCGGTGAGTTTATGTGTGTATGTCGTAATTTTTTTACCTAACAAGAAAAATTATTATTTCTTTCACAAATATCGAGTACTAACATTACATACCTCGGAGAACCGTTGCGATATTTTAAACTTATTGTCACTTTTATACTTGTTTTTCTCCTGTTCCTCTTCTTTGTATTTGATGTCCTCATCACTCTGGTCTACGAGCTCTATGCTTTCGTCTTTCATGATGGCGGCAGCAGCATCATTGTCTTTGGTTGGTGACTTGTGAGTTTTGGAAGCGGGATCGTCTGGGCTGGCTGGTTTCTTTGGAGTCGCTTGACCAACTAGAGTGACAGAGCTTATTGCCCCAGGTGAGGAAGGTGATGTACCTTAGAGAGAAAATTTAACAAGAGATTTAATAACAGGGTTTGAAATAAAATGCGTGCCATACTGAAGTCTGCAAGTTGCCGACCACTGCTTAAGGCTATCAAATTGAACAACTTTCACTATGGGACCAACTTTGAAATGTCAAATAAAAACAGCAGTTCTGTACATTTGGGCCGCGTCGCCAGTATCGTTTTCTATCGAACAGCTCATTTTCTTTTCGTGATTTTCAATGTTGGTCCCAAAATGAAAGAAGCTCAGTTTGATGGTCTGAAGCAAATCGCACCGTCGTAAATTATGTAAGTAATTAACGCATTCAATTTTACAGCCTGTATAATATTTTCAATAGTTTGAATTTCTCTATTCGATACGAAGGCATTGCCTAGACTATATCCAAATAAATAATCTTTCTTTATTTCTTTCTTTTGCGACCAATTTCAACTATTAAATCATCCATATAACATACTTACCTTTCAGCGTCTCATTGCTAGATGATGTAGCCATTATTTTAGGAATAGTCAAATGACTGGTATCCTCCTCAGCTCGACCTTCCTTCAGTTAGCATGCGTTAATAAAAGTCACGTATATTTTCAATAAAATAATATGTTTTATGTTTTATGTTTTATAATGATAGATTACCTTGCTAATTGAAGATGTTCGCCTTGAAGGTGCCATCAAGTACGGAGATAGTTTATCGTCTTCTTCACCTTAAACATGATAGCTCGTTATTCAAAACTAAACTCGAGATGCATAACAATAAAGTTTGCAATACGAAATTGACTTACTTTTCCTAGATGTCCTCCAGAACCTTGATTGCCAATCTCTATCACTGTACTCAGATCCATATCCTGAAATATGACAATAATCTATAGCATGCTTGTTTTTGCCTTCACAAAACCTAAATCTTAACATAATTTTATCATACAAATAAAGAAAATTCTATTCTATTCTATTTCTTACTCAATATAATTGCTAACTACTGAATTTTGAAGAATCGTCAACAAATTTGAAGATTGGCAATTCTAGAAATTTAAAAACGACAGGAGCTGGTTTTTAATTTCAAGAATTGCCAATCTTCTATAATTTTTTATAGCTACTATGCTCTTTTAGAGCTGCGAAAGAAATATGGTCGTTTTTGAAATTGCAAGGAGGCGATGGATTCAAGGGTCACTATAAAATGATTAGGGGAGGCCAACGATTAAAAAAGTCTTTTGGCTAAGATTACCAATGGGCCTAAAATGCCACCCTGAGAACACTTCTTCGTCCTTCTGCTTTTGCTACTTTACGCATGCCAAAATGATTGCAGATTAATTTTTTTTAGTTTTCTAGCTTTGCCGTGGCATGCTAGTCCTACATAACAGGCAGCATACCAGACACAGTGCTGGCAGCGCTGGTCTTCCTGGTGGCGTCAGGCGGAGGCGCGAGCTCCATCTCCTGCTGGGACTGCTCGTAGAACACTTGCTTCAGAGCCTCCAGCACCGTCACCCCGTCAGTGAACACGCGGTACGTCAGCAGGAACGTGTTCAGGAAGTCCACTGACAGGAACCTAAGGTCTGCAGAGAGATTGATTACATCTGTTTTTGCTTTTAGTGTTGAAATTACAGAAACATAAACATAAAATTCTTTATTGTAATTAGCTTAGAAATAGTACAGTCCGTTGCTTGGAATGATAGGTGGAACATGAATGCACTGGAAAGTTATATGGAAATTTTATTTACTCATAAATAGGTACCAACCTACCCATCTCAAAACATTGATACCTACCAGGTACAGTGAAGGCATTAGCGATAAGAAAACCAAAAGATATTGCAGCAACCCTCACCAGTCAGCCTCTGAAGTAGCCTCTGCGGCGTTGCAGACCTGATCTGCGGCACTTTGCAAGAGTTCAGGGTCCTGCTGAACCTGATGTCCACGTCGTCGGTGAACAGCGCGCGGTCGGACCGGCAGGCCGGCAGGCTGGCCGACGCGGCGCCACACGACCCACAAGCCCGGAGAAGTTCCGTGAGGGCCGCGTTCTCCATACATTGCGCTAGCTCGCTGGTCCACGCTGCTTTCTCTTCTAGGGTTGCTGCCACTGGGGTGAAAAGAGTTTGGAGTTAGACTATCGTAAAGCTATAATCATCATGTCAGCTATCAGGGATACGGATTCTTTTACAACCGTTTTATCGACGAAAGCCTAGTTTAGATGCTTATCAAACTATATTTTCACCCCGAAATCATCTTTACAAAAGTAAACACACAACTCTACTCCTTATAAGGGGTTTTATAATAATTGTAGCAAAATTATTGATCTTCTGATGATGATGAGAACCCGTTTTGTTTTTACAGAGTTTCGTTTGCCAGTTTCACGTTGCCATGACATGAATACCTACAACTAATATCGACATACTTACAACTAATATCAAGGTGGAAACTTACCCAGATGCGCGCAAATCTGTTCTCCCTTGACTTCAACTAGAATCTTGAAGTCCTTGTTCTGGTAGGCATCTCCACCGGGCGATGAACACACTGATGTTGAATCTACGAGAAAACAATTTTAGCTTACAATTACAACCAACCTCTGCTTGAGAAGGTAACAACTTATTAATTTTCTTCATTATCAGAGTCTAAATACACATAGTTGCAAAATGGACGAAATAGATCCAGAGCCCCCAACGGTCTAGGGCCTAAACGTATAGGAAAGCTGGATTCAGTCTAACTCGAAAATAGACGCCAAAGTACATTTTTCAACAAAATTATCCAGTTTAAGAAAAAATTATCATTTACTCATTTGTCTAATCTAACATTAATTGCTTGTTCTGGAGTATTAAGAGTTTCTCTTTTTTCCGGTACCAATGAAAATAAAAAAAATTATTCCATTCCTATGAATGAAATCGTGAACAAAGTTATTACAAAACTTATAGAACATACAGTTTCCTACAATTTATTTTGTACAAGTTTCTTATATCATTAACCGTTGTCGAGATATATTTGTTATTATTTTAAATAATTAATTTTTGGAAACATCTCGTTTTGTATGCATCAAATTACTAACAAAGTAATAATCAAATTGAATTTTCAATTGAATCAAAATGAACAAACTTTTCCTATCATCAACCGTTGTGGAGATATCGTCTATTACTATTTTAATTAATTATTTTTTGCAAATATCTCGTTTCGTATGCATCAAATTGTGAACAAAGTTATTACAAAACCTGTAGAACAAAACATTATCTACAATTGTATGTTAAAAAACTTTTCCTATCATCAACAGTTTTCAAGATATCTGTCTATTACTATTTTAATTGGGTATTTGACTACATTCAATATATTTTATTTTTATCTTCTCAATAAAAAAAGGGTTAGAAAATAACGCTAAACTCCATTTTTCATTGAGTTTTTAGCTTGAATACTATTTTTAATAACAAGATAAACTATAAAAAGTAATGAAAATGTTGATGACGTCACAACTCAATATTTAGTACAAATGTTCATACAAAGCGCATGTTTTGACGTCCGATAAAGAGTAGCTGATTTGACTAGTTGTCAAGTAGCCAATTAATTTGTTTTTGCAAATATCTCGTTTCGTATGCATCAAATCGTAAACAAAGTTATGACAAAACTTGTAGAACATAGTATTATCTACAATTGTGTCCTGAACAAACTTTTCCTATCATCAACCGTCGTCGAGATATCTGTCTATTACTATTTTAATTATTCAGTTTTTACAAATATCTTGTCTCCTATGCATCAAATTGTAAACAAAGCTACTGCAGACTTAAAGGTCATTAAATTTCCAACAATTTTGTTCGTAACAATTTTTTTCTATCACTAACCATTGTCGAGATATATGTCATTTTTGGTATCTTATAAAAGTGGTCTGATTCTGGAAAGGTGACCGATCCGCCATGTAAGACCGGGTTTTTCGTGATGGGTAAAGTGTGTTCTGTCGATCCAAGTTGGTTTCACATTTCCTATAATGTTTAGGCCCAAGACCAATTTTTTTCGATTTTCAACCCCTGGTCTGATTTTGAACAGTGACCGATTTGAGTAAAACTAAATATGCTGTGGTATTGTCCTAAGAAGGCTCTTTCTTTAAATGCATCAAGTTCGTTTCCTATATGTTTAGGCCCAGACCCCATTTTTTCGCGATTGTCTGACCGCTGTAAAAAATTTCAGTGACCGCTTTGAGTCATAAGACCGAGGCTAAATGATGTACTTTGGCGTCTATTTTCGAGTTAGACTGAATCCAGCTTTCCTATACGTTTAGGCCCTAGACCGTTGGGGGCTCTGGGTCTAAAAGTGTACCTATTTGTGTTTCACGTACACACGGCGACACATCAAAGCTACGCAAAAGAAACATTAAGCTGGCCGCGCGACGTTATACTTATACGTTCGTATAATATATACGTTTACGACGTTACTCTACCTACACCCGGCCAGCTTATATTGGTTTTGAGTAGCTTGATGTGTCGCCGGGTGTAAAGGTCTTTATGCACTTTTCTTGCAAAAATTGTATGTAGCTTGTTCTGTCCCACTGCTGGGCAAAAGTCTTTCCTCTTTTTCTCCAATCCTCTCTAATATGTGTAAACCTTGACCAACCCTCCAGGACACCATTCAGGTCAGGTCAGGACACTTTATTTACTTTCCTGCATACCTGACTGCTTTTGGAATCGACTCTGTGCAGGTTATCGTTATTTTAGCTTTCCATGTCAACTCACCGTCGTCATCATGGGTAGCAGGATCCTCAATAAGCAACGCGTCATGCAGCGGCAGCCTCCCGTTGGGCGGCAAGTGTAGCCGACCACCTGTGGCCCTGGTTGTCAGCAGCAGGTGGTTACTGAAGAGGAAGGCCTGCCGGGATTGCAGTGAGGCTCGTCGACCCTTGCCTACCACTTGTGACAGGGTTCCTGGGTGGAAATAAACGTTGTTAAAAAGCAGTGTTTTTGGAAGAAGTTGTTGTAAGCAGCAATAAGCGCCAGCGGCTTCTTGAGAATCATAAAGTGGAAATATTATTTTTTCATCTGACTTGAAACCCATTTCCTCATTGCCATCTTTCTCTATATTGATCCTAGATACAATAAAATAATATTATCTGAAGACCTCTATCTGGCTAGTATGGTTTAACTGTACCGACATAAAAATAAATTATACACAGTTCTCATTGAAACAAATGTGAGTATTCTTTATCATTAGGCTGTACCACATTTAAAAGATACACTTCAGTACATAACGATAATATTGTGGAATCTACGATAATCTAGGATGTAGACTTTGGCATTATTAATTAATTAGGTATTAATCGTTCTTGGTCTAGTTTTTGGTAGATCATCTGTTATTTTTAATGCTGAAAATAACCAATTCCAGTAAAATTAAATGTCCTGTACCTTGACGAATGAAGACTTGGTTGACATCCAGCAAAATGTCGCAGCCCTCAATGATCATACGCTCCACTGCTAAGTTCTTCCTCAAATTTTCTGTCTCGCTCACCTAAAATAATTCAGATATATTGACCATGTTTTAGTCGTCAGTCAATACTTTTATAGAGCAACATAAACAAAAATCATTGTATCATAAAATACCTTAACCAGTAATATAATGGAATACCTCATCGTGCATCTGCCGAGAGAGCTCCTCGAGCTGCGCGCGCGCATGCTGCAGGCTGCGGCGTTCGACGTGATCATGTGGCGTGTGCGCCAGGAGCTCGTGTAGTGTTATTATGTATCGCGGTATCTGGATACATGGACAAAGATCACATACATATTTAAACGGCAGGTATTGTCCTGATGTTAGATTACCTAACGTGAAAGGTGGAAGATGTGAAGTCCTATCCTAGGAACAAATCAAGGTGTCTTCGAAAACAAGTATTATCTGTATAGTCCTAGGCTAGATTACCCCATCCCACTACTTTTGGGGGTTGTACAAGGCGCGTACGAATTCGTCCTTGGTAAATGATCAGAAATAGTAACTTTGCATGATATTATTTCATATTAACCGATCTCCAATCCACCTGGAAAGTGTCGCGATTACGGTGAAATCTCGGTTTATGAAAGATGAGCAGTGCTGTTCTTAGAGCTCATGATTACGCAGGATTGAAGAAATAAATCATTTGGTTTGCTTGAACTGCCAGGCCAATGATATTATTCGTAACCATTACCCGACGACCCCAGCTATTTCGGGAGAATTTCGGAACACCATTGGGTACCAACGCACCTGATGCATGGGATACGTCAAGAATGTCTCCAGCGAGCGGCCCTGGCAAGCCGGCTTGCTCTCCAGCCTGGCCAGGAGCTGGGCGAACTGCTGGCTCTGCTTGCACTCCGTGAGGACCTGCAGCGAGTAGTGGTGGTTCCTCACGTACTCCTGGTAGATGGTCAGCATCGGGAGCAGCATGTCGAATAGGTCTCCTGTACGAAATAATTATTAGTTATTATTATTAGCTAGTAAAAGGTTTTTAGTAGATATACCTAATGAAGAAGATGGCATTTTACGTCTTATTCCAGTTTAGGTCTTAAATTCGCGCATTGTGCTGGTTCTTGTATGATTTTTAAGTTTAGTAAGTTTTTAAAATAGGTTAGGAAGCGGTATGTGCCTACTATCGTACTTTATAGCCTATTTATTCAATATTTTCATAGAACCTGTAGCGCAAGGACTACATACTTCAGATCGCACCATTGGGGTACACAGTTGCTTTTAATCGGTGATTGTACTCATGATACATGATCAAGATCATGCAATCTTTACCAAAGCCAAAGGATTTTTATTTTATTTTATTTTATTTATTTAAGGACTGCTAACAAAGTATACACTATTACATTCTGAATACATTTTAACATAATCAGGAAGGATCAAAGGAAAATTTTCGAAAATTTCAAATTTTCATACAAGAAGCTCGATCTGCTGATTGCATTCAGTATGGAAATTCAAAAACTATTTTGCTAACTTCCTATAGGTTTCTTAGAGAACGTTATTCATGTTACGGGTACAATCTCCCCCTAACACCCTGTAGTAATGTGTTATGCGATCTTTCTTTGCCTCTCCCTCGTTCTGTTCCTCGCTTTCTACCTGTCTTTATTTTTTGGAGGTCACGTCACACATATCCCTTAAAAATGTTGTTTTTTGCATCTGCATTTATGGCCGCGGCGGTCGACACAATAACAGGTTCCTCACCAGAGAACCCATAAGTTAATATGCGACTACATTGTTCATCAGCACCTCATTGAAATCCCACGTGAAAGTATTCCTTACCCAACACGAGAGTAGGCCAAGACTCCATCCTGGACGTGAGGCCCTTGAAGAAGATCTGGTGGAGGAACAGCACCGTCTCGCTGTTCAGGAAGATGGAGTTGACGTCCTCGTGCGTGCAGGTCGGCTTCTTTGAGCTGGCGGCCATTTTGAACGGCCGCAGGAAACACGTCACCTTTGGAATTAAATGTTTGAATGACGTTTTCGCGGAACTTGGACCAGAGTTTTGAATTTGTATTTATCATGTTTTGGGTTCAGCAGTGGTAGCATGCACACCCGCGATAGCCGTGATACGGCTTTATCACGTTTTTAAACTCGTTCTTTTGCGCGCGAACGAACGAGATAAAAGACGTAATAAAGCCGTATCACGGCTATCGCGGGTGTGCATGCTACCAGTGCTGAAGTGGTAATTTGTTACGCAGCAAAGATTTTTATAATAACGTTTATTACCGATAGTAATAATTTAATGTTCATATCTAACTTTTAACTTACCAATATTTCCATTTGCTCAAGATATTCTTCTTCTGCTTCCACCATTTTGAAAACCAAACTGCAAAAACAAAAAAAAATTACGCTAAAAAAACTTATAAACAGAAACGGCCAGTATCCGATTTAAAACTATTATAATCTTTTTACCTACTAACTAAGGAAATAAATAAAATAAATAACGCTCACAGGCACATACATTGTAATGATCCCAAGTTAAGCACTGTAGGCTTTTTAATATGGTAACCATACAACAACGGCACGAACATATTATAACATCCATGACCGAACCGGGATTCGAACCCAGGACCCTGGTTTGGCAGTCCGGCGTGGTAACCATTAGACCAACCGGGTCGACTAACTAAGGAGATTCTATTCTATTTGAAAAGTTTCGATACCGTATCGTTTTTTTTTCTTTTGTTTTCCCACCATAAATGCCACCAAGTAGATTTTATACTAGTTACAAACTTATTTCTATAAAAGTTTTGTTTTTCAGAAGATAATTGCTATACTGTTTAGACAAAAAATGTTGCATGTCGTATAAATACCTGTTCCTTTTCCGCATGCTCTCAGCATGTGGACTTTTGATGTACTGGTCCACAATCTGCTTCCATCGTCGTCTGCACAACCATCCTCTGAAAAAACTCTAAAGCGAAAATATTTTTAAAGTTTCTGTTTAAACCCAGTTTATAAACACGCGTTACGTGTTTTAGGGGGTGGTTCTGACCAGAAACAGCAGATCTTTTTTTCGCTGTTTCGATGTTGGCTCTATAGGAGGCTCTATAGCTAGGAGACTCATTGGCGATAGTAAGCTGGTGGAGACCAAGCTTCATAGCCTAGCCCACCGCCTGCTTGTTGGTCTTCTACAGATTGTACTTCGGTGAGTGTGCCCAAGAGCTGCATGAGCTCATCCCACCTTCCCCTACTACTATCGGACTTCCAGACTCACCGCGGGATATCACCCCTTCTTGGTTGACATCCCACATATCCGCACCAAGCGCCTTTCTGAATCTTTTATAATGCGCACAGCCAAGGAGTGGAATGCCTTACCTGCGTCAGTATTTCCGAGTACTTACAACCCGAATTCCTTTAAAGTACGAGTGAATAGGCATCTTCTGGGTAAGCTCGCTACATCTACGACCCCATCTTCGTCCTGAGGACTGGATTGAGGTTCAGAGCAAACCCATAGTTAATAAAAAAAAGGATAGCTATCCCGCTATCGTATGATGTTCTAAAGCGCTTCCTGAAATATGTAACGTGTAGTAATTAACTTTATGTGGCTGGCGATATTGCCGAGTTGTCTAATGTCGATCTAAGAAGATTCCTCACTATTGTTTTTGCACTATGGCCAAGGCAAAAGGAAAGTAAGTAACACCCAAACCCAGACCCAGACAGCTACAATAGATCTTTTCAGGTCGCAGTAGCTATTGGTCATTGACCAAGCCCGTACAACCAAATAATAAACACCCAGCAACATACCTGAACCTTCTTAATCTTCTTGAGTTCAACGGGATCGATGTCAGGGGAGAAGCTTGCGGAGGAGCTGGTGGTGGACTCGGCTCTGGTCAGTGGTTCGTGCTCCTTTTTGAAAGTGCAGAGCTGTGACAAAAACTGTTATTCAATACCTATCAAAAGGCGATATAAAACCGGAGGCATAGTACTTTATGCAAGTAGGCCAGTCATTTTACGGCGTTAGTAAGTAGGGACGGGAGGGAAATAATTATGCATGGGACTTTTAAACCGGAATCGGTACCATTTTTAGGGACGAAGATTCAAACTAACAAAACTTTTAACAGTAATTATTTTATCCAACGACGCTGCTGTAATAATAATTAAAAATACGAATGCGCTCAATTTAATAAAATTACTTTTGAACGTCATAGTTAATAAAAACGTGTCATGGTATATAGGTTGCGAAAAAGAATAATGTATTTTATCTAAGTTTTCTGAGTAAACAAAAGTATTTGCTCCATATTTGAAGTGTAATAGTTATTTTCACCTCACATGCTCGGAAAGATTCTGTTTGTCATTCGAAATCTGAGTGCAAAAGTGCATTTTATCCGCTAGCGTGGAAAGAGTTTTTAAAATTCGAATCTTACTATTCAATAAGGCGGTTATCACACTGCACCGCGCCCCGTCGCGTAGCACGGGGCCGCAGATTTTAACATTGTATGCAAGTATTTCAATTTATATAGAAAACACGCCTAGGACAACACACTGCCGACGCGACGCGTCAATGCGCGGGAAGGCGACTATGCCGCTCCGCGCACCGCGGCGGGACGCGTCGCTAGTGTGATAATCGCCTAAAGAAAAACAGCCTAAACAAGTTTTTTTTCATGCTGTTTATGTGCTGGCCAGTGCGATTATTCTAAAAATGAGGTTGGCGCATTGAAATTTTCCTCGCTGTAGTGAGGTGAAAAGTTGTGTGTTTCGCTCGGCAGCAAAGTTATTCTGCGTCTCGTACTTTTGAAACCTTCGCTCCGCTCAGGATTTTATATTTGAACGCTCGTGGTTCAATCCTAGAATCCTTCGCTTGCTCAGGTTTCAATGCGCCAACCTCATTTTTAGAATAATCGCACTGGCCAGCTCGAAAACAGCATGAAAAAGAAACTTGTTTAGGCTGTTTTTCTTTATTGAATAGAAAGATTCGAATTTTAAAAACTCTTTTCACGCTAGCGGATAAAATACACTTTTGCACTCAGATTTCGAATGATAAACACAATCTGTTGTGTCAAGTTGTGAGGTGAAAAATAAATTAATAATCTCAGAAATGTGCAAAACTTTTTGCCATAAGTAATTTTAGATCGAGATAAATGCAAAATTTCAAATTCTTCGACGTCATTTGTTTTTAATTTTAGTCTATTAGGTACCTATCTAGAAGAGATTATTAGATTGGTTCTAACATAATATATTATAGGCACCGACAAAATTGTCTATTCTTAGTTAGTCAGACCGTCATTTGACTTGCCTAAACAGCGTCTTTATCTCTTCCCAGAATATTCTTAAGTCGCCTTAACATTAAAATGACGGAGACAGCCAGCATATAAGCGAGAAGGTAAACCACGTGCTTAATAAATAGTGTCATCGCCTACCTCGGTCCTCAACTTCTTGACCTCGCTGGAGAGCTCGTCGCACTGCTGCGCATACTGCCACCTGGAGGTCCTCTCGCTCTCCACCACCTGCAGGAGATGCAACTGCTTCTGCTCCAACTCCTCCTTCTGGAGCAGCAGCTTGTTGAAGCTGCCGACAATATACCAATTTTACAATTTGTTAACAGTACTGTTTTTTGCAGTCTGAGTCCAGTTCGTACGTATTGTATATTACATCCTCTAGGTACCTGTGTATTGTACATTATATGATATGATGTCCTCCACGACTTATATATCTGTCGGTGACCCTCATTGGTTCCTGGCGTTCTTAGGGGGCGAAAAGTAGTGAAAGGAAACTTCGAGACTGCTAGGCTATGGCAGCCCTTTACGCCAAACGCCAAGACCGCAAGACCCGTCCCAAACCGACATTATAGCTACACGTATAAGTCGCGGCATGAATCTCTAGCGCTGACCTTGAATGCGCTGACCGTATACATGTACAAACGGCGATACGTCGGAAGTGCGATTTTCGAAAATCATACGAGCGACTTGGCAGTAGAAAGATGCATAATCTCCATAGTAATTTTGACATTTTCTACTGCCAAGTCGCTCGTATGATTTTCAAAAATCGCACTACAGAAGTGCCATTTTTGAAAATCATACGAGCGAATTGGCAGTAGAAAGATCACAGAGAAAGATGCATAATCTACTGCCAAGTCTCTCGTATGATTTTCAAAAATAGCATTTCAGGTTACCCTGTTTGGACTTTGAACTATTAGAAGTTGAACGCTGCGAATTGTGCGAGAGGGTGCGATATGTTGTTGTTGTTTCGTCTCACAGCACGCTGCGCCGGCGCATCGGCAGCCGCGTTTATGCAGAAGTGCGATTTTTGAAAATCATACGAGCGACTTGGCAGTAGAAAAATGCATAATCTCCATAGTAATTTTGACATTTTCTACTGCCAAGTCGCTCGTATGATTTTCAAAAATCGCACTTCAGGCTCTCTACCGCACTATTTTTTTGTGTTTTGTACGTAGTGTAGTTATGGGTATATAGGGTGCGTAACCTGATGTGTCGCCGTGTGTACAAGGCACTATGCGCTAAGCTCGGATTCTCCATTCACATACATCCGAGCTCGTAGGTACGTTACTACGTTACGTACGTTACGTAATATTAATAACAATAATTCGGAAAGTAAGCCTTGCTACAACTGCATGTTTTAAAAGATTATAAGGTAGTTGAACCAAAGACAGAGAGGTGTGTCAAGAGATCCATATTTTCTGCTGGGAAAAAGGAGTGAGTTTATGTATGTATGAACCAAAGTCCCTGATCACCCTGAAAACGTTTATAATCGTGCGGTTAAAGACTATAGAACCCTACACAATACGAGGTCCTTTCCGGGCACAGCCGTTTTCACTTTAGCTTCACGGAAAGTTAAAAAAAACCGTCAAGTGCGAGTCGGGCTACTCGCGCACCGAAGGTTCCGTACCACACCACCACAGAACACAACATTATTAACATAGAAAAAAAACTTTTTTTGTCCGGGACCTTTAGCGCAAGACCGACTCACACTTGGCCAGTTTTTAGTATTTGTTGTTATTCTGTAGAGTTGGCTCTATAATCACACTAAGTTTGACGCTTGTATGTGTTACCGTTTTTACGATAGAGAGTGAAGAAAAAACGTTGATAAAAATTAGTTTCTTGTTGAAACCTCCCCTTAATTTTTAACTTTCTGCCATTTTTATTATTTGTTAACAAATCCGCCGTAATAACGCAAAATCTGAGAAAATCTCAACTATCTAGCTATTATGGTTCAAAAGTTACAGCCCTAAATAGGTAGGACAGACGGACGGACGGACAGACGGACAGACGGACGGACGGACGGATGGACAACGTAGGCTTAGTAATAGGGTCCCGTTTTCACCCTTTGGGTACGGAACCCTAAAAATGAAATTTTGAAGCCGCCGAGTTTCGTGTCACAGCGGCCATTAAAGTTATGAGCCGTGCTATCACCCCCTGCGATCTCGCACCTTGATGGATGGCTCGTAAATTTGCTGTCTTGTTACGCTATAATATATGTACCTACTTAGCTTGTTTGTCAAAAACACGCGATGATTAATTTTTATTAACATTGAAAACGTTTTTTGTCGCTTCAGCATGGGCCAGATTTTCAGCGAAAGTGCGACATACCTACATAGCCCTGGGCTGCAATCGCGGTAAATTTTCAGTGATTGAACCGTGATTGGACTGTGTACGATACGAACCATAACTTTTGACACAATTGATAGATAGATTTGCATAAGTAACACACACATAATATTACAGTAATACAGCAGTGCAATTGGTATTGCGCTAATCGCGGTACAGCTCATGACAGCCGTTAGAGCCGTTTTGCAGATCACTCAGACGTTAAAGGCTCTTAGGCGGTGTCCTATTGCCATCGCACGCGCGATGGTGCGATGCGATCTCATCGCGCGATGAAACCGATCGCGCGATCAAAAAACGTGTGTCCTAATTTGGTGCGATGCGATCGATGCGATCGATCACCCTCCCTTGCTTCGTGTACCTGCACTCAGCGGGACCCCGTGTCCTAGAACGATGCGAGTATGTATGGGATTTAGTTCCGAATTTGTTCTATCGAATTCAATTAGAAATAAAAAAAAATCCGTCAAAATGGAAGAATTAGATCCAGAGCCACCAACGGTCTAGGGCCTAAACGTATTATAATTATAGGAAAGCTGGATTCAGTCTAGCTCGAAAATAGACGCCAAAGTACATCATTTAGCCCCGGTCTTATGACTCAAAGCGGTCACAGATTTTTTTTACAGCGGTAAGACAATCGCGAAAAAATGGGGTCTGGGCCTAAATATACAACGTGTTAATGAATTAACGCAAAACTAGAAAGTAGTTTGTTTAGAATCAATAGCAGAATCGAATTATCATGGTTTCAACATAGGTAATTTTTTTCAAAATTTTTAATAATTTTTTCGTAAAATTTTAAATTTACTAAACCCGATGTCAACCCTCCCCATGGGCACACTCACCCTACTTACTACCAAAACAAGATTATTAAAATGTATCCATAAGTACGTTAGCGCTTTCATTCATTGCTGAAATGATAACAAATCATTTTTGCCTCTGATCTTAAAATGCGAATAACTTTAAATTTTAACTATCAAAATAATGAAATTATTGTTTCAATCTAATTCTTTTGTTATAAATCAGTTGGGGTGTATGAGGTTTTGCGTTAATTCATTAACACGTTGTATAGGATACGAACTGGACGCATTTTAAGAAAGAGCCCTCTTAGGAGAACACCACAGCAGATTTAGTTATTCTCAAATCGGTCACCGTTCAAAATCAGACTGGGGTTGAAAATAAAAAAAAATAGGTCTTAGGCCTAAACATATAGGAAATGTGAAACCAACTTGGATCGAAAGAACACACTTTACCCATCACGAAAAACCCGGTCTTACATGGCGGATCGGTCACCTTTCCAGAATCAGACCACTTTTATAATATAACAAAAATGATAGATATCTCGACAATGGTAAGTGATAGAAAAAAATTTGTTATGAACAAAATTGTTGGAAATTTAATGGTCTTCACGCTTGTATAAACTTTGTTTACAATCCTATGCATAGGAGACGAGATATTTGTAAAAACTGAATAATTAAAATAGTAACAGACAGATATATCGACAACGGTTGATGATAGGAAAAGTTTTTGAAAAATAAAATTGTAGATAATGTTATGTTCTACAAGTTTACAACTTTGTTCACGATTTGAAGCATACGAAAAGAGATATTTGCAAAACCGAATAAATTAAAATAGTAATAGACCGATATCTAGAAAACGGTTCATGATAGAAAAAGTTTATCTGAAAAACAATTATAGACAATGTTATGTTCTACAAGTTTTGTTCTAACTTTGTTCACGATTTAATGCATACGAAAAGAGATATTTGCAAAAACGAATTAATTAAATAGTAATAGACAGATATCTCGAAATTTTTTGATGATAGGAATAGTTTGTGCAGCATACAATTGTAGATAATATTATGTACTACAAGTTTTGTAATAACTTTGTTCACGATTTCATCCATACGAAACGAGATATTTGCAAAAAATAATTAATTAAAATAGTAATAGACAGATATCTCGACAACGGTTCATGATAGAAAAAGTTTCTTACAGATACAATCATAGAAAATATTATGTTCTACATGTTTTGTTTTAACTTTGTTCACGATTTGATGCATACGAAAAGAGATATTTGCAAAAACGAATAAATTAAAATAGTAATAGACAGATATCTAGAAAATTGTTGATGATAGAAAAAGTTTCTTAAAAATACAATTATAGACTATGTTATGTTCTACAAGTTTTGTTCTAACTTTGTTCACGATTTCATGCATACGAAAAGAGATATTTGCAAAAACGAATTAATTAAATAGTAATAGACAGATATCTCGAAAATTGTTGATGATAGGAATAGTTTGTGTAGCATAAAATTGTAGATAATGTTATGTACTACAAGTTTTGTAATAACTTTGTTCACGATTTGAAGCATACAAAAAGAGAAATTTGCAAAAACGAATAAATTAAAATAGTAATAGACAGATATCTCGAAAATTGTTGATGATAGGAATAGTTTGTGTAGAATACAATTCTAGATAATGTTATGTACTACAAGTTTTGTCATAATTTTGTTCACGATTTGATGCATACGAAACGAGATATTTGCAAAAACGAATTAATTAAAATAGTAATAGACAGATATCTCGACAACGGTTGATGATAGAAAAAGTTTCTTTTTGATACAATTATAGATAATGTTATGTTCTACATGTTTTGTTTTAACTTTGTTCACGATTTGATGCATACGAAAAGAGATATTTGCAAAAACGAATTAATTAAAATAGTAATAGACAGATATCTCGAAAATTGTTGATCATAGGAAAAGTTTGTTAAGCATAAAATTGTAGATAATGTTATGTTCTACAAGTTTTGTACTAACTTTATTCACGATTTCAAGCATACTAAAAGAGATATTTGCAAAAACGAATAAATTAAAATAGTAATAGACAGATATCTCGAAAATAGTTGATGATAGAAAAAGTTTCTTAAAAATACAATTATAGAC
The DNA here is from genome assembly GCA_922987775.1 of Agonopterix subpropinquella. Lineage (NCBI taxonomy): Eukaryota > Metazoa > Arthropoda > Insecta > Lepidoptera > Depressariidae > Agonopterix > Agonopterix subpropinquella. The sequence continues at coordinate 2,303,789 of OV277708.1, read as the reverse complement.
AATGTTATGTTCTACAAGTTTTGTTCTAACTTTGTTCACGATTTGATGCATACGAAAAGAGATATTTGCAAAAACGAATTAATTAAATAGTAATAGACAGATATCTCGAAAATTGTTGATGATAGGAAAAGTTTGTGTAGCATACAATTGTAGATAATGTTATGTACTACAAGTTTTGTTTTAACTTTGTTCACGATTTGATGCATACGAAACGAGATATTTGCAAAAAATAATTAATTAAAATAGTAATAGACAGATATCTCGAAAACGGTTCATGATAGAAAAAGTTTCTTAAAGATACAATTATAGACAATGTTATGTTCTACATGTTTTGTTTTAACTTTGTTCACGATTTGATGCATACGAAAAGAGATATTTGCAAAAACGAATTAATTAAAATAGTAATAGACAGATATCTCGAAAATTGTTGATGATAGGAATAGTTTGTGTAGCATACAATTCTAGATAATGTTATGTACTACAAGTTTTGTCATAATTTTGTTCACGATTTGATGCATACGAAACGAGATATTTGCAAAAACGAATTAATTAAAATAGTAATAGACAGATATCTCGACAACGGTTGATGATAGAAAAAGTTTCCTTCAGATACAATTATAGACAATGTTATGTTCTACATGTTTTGTTTTAACTTTGTTCACGATTTGATGCATACGAAAAGAGATATTTGCAAAAACGAATTAATTAAAATAGTAATAGACAGATATCTCGACAACGGTTGATGATAGAAAAAGTTTCCTTCAGATACAATTATAGACAATGTTATGTTCTACATGTTTTGTTTTAACTTTGTTCACGATTTGATGCATACGAAAAGAGATATTTGCAAAAACGAATTAATTAAAATAGTAATAGACAGATAACTCGAAAATTGTTGATGATAGGAAAAATTTGCGTAGCATACAATTGTAGATAATGTTATGTACTACAAGTTTTGTTATAACTTTGTTCACGATTTGATGCATACGAAACGAGATATTTGCAAAAAATTATTAATTAAAATAGTAATAGACAGATATCTCGACAACGGTTGATGATAGAAAAAGTTTCTTAAAAATACAATTATAGACAATGTTATGTTCTACATGTATTGTTTTAACTTTGTTCACGATTTGATGCATACGAAAAGAGATATTTGCAAAAACGAATTAATTAAAATAGTAATAGACAGATATCTCGAAAATTTTTGATGATAGGAAAAGTTTGTGTAGCTTAAAATTGTAGATAATGTTATGTACTACAAGTTTTGTAATAACTTTGTTCACGATTTCATCCATACAAAACGAGATATTTGCAAAAAATAATTAATTAAAATAGTAATAGACAGATATCTCGACAACGGTTCATGATAAAAAAAGTTTCTTAAAAATACAATTATCGACAATGTTATGTTCTACATGTTTTGTTTTAACTTTGTTCACGATTTGATGCATACGAAAAGAGATATTTGCAAAAACGAATTAATTAAAATAGTAATAGACAGATATCTAGAAAATTGTTGATGATAGAAAAAGTTTCTTAAAAATACAATTATAGACAATGTTATGTTCTACAAGTTTTGTTCTAACTTTGTTCACGATTTGATGCATACGAAAAGAGATATTTGCAAAAACGAATTAATTAAAATAGTAATAGACAGATATCTCGAAAATTGTTGATGATAGGAATAGTTTGTGAAGCATACAATTCTAGATAATGTTATGTACTACAAGTTTTGTCATAATTTTGTTCACGATTTGATGCATACGAAAGGAGATATTTGCAAAAAATTATTAATTAAAATAGTAATAGACAGATATCTCGAAAACGGTTCTTGATAGAAAAAGTTTGTCTGAAAAACAATTGTAGACAATATTATGTTTTACAAGTTTTGTAATAACTTTGTTCACGATTTGAAGCATACGAAAAGAGAAATTTGCAAAAACGAATAAATTAAAATAGTAATAGACAGATATCTCGAAAATTGTTGATGATAGGAATAGTTTGTGTAGAATACAATTCTAGATAATGTTATGTACTACAAGTTTTGTCATAATTTTGTTCACGATTTGATGCATACGAAACGAGATATTTGCAAAAACGAATTAATTAAAATAGTAATAGACAGATATCTCGACAACGGTTGATGATAGAAAAAGTTTCTTTTTGATACAATTATAGATAATGTTATTTTCTACATGTTTTGTTTTAACTTTGTTCACGATTTGATGCATACGAAAAAAGATATTTGCAAAAACGAATTAATTAAAATAGTAATAGACAGATATCTCGAAAATTGTTGATCATAGGAAAAGTTTGTGTAGCATACAATTCTAGATAATGTTATGTACTACAAGTTTTGTAATAACTTTATTCACGATTTCAAGCATACGAAAAGAGATATTTGCAAAAACGAATAAATTAAAATAGTAATAGACAGATATCTCGAAAATTGTTGATGATAGAAAAAGTTTCTTAAAAATACAATTATAGACAATGGTATGTTCTACAAGTTTTATTCTAACTTTGTTCACGATTTGATGCATACGAAAAGAGATATTTGCAAAAACGAATTAATTAAATAGTAATAGACAGATATCTCGAAAATTGTTGATGATAGGAAAAGGTTGTGTAGCATAGAATTGTAGATAAAGTTATGTACTACAAGTTTTGTTATAACTTTGTTCACGATTTGATGCATACGAAACGAGATATTTGCAAAAAATAATTAATTAAAATAGTAATAGACAGATATCTCGAAAACGGTTCATGATAGATAAAGTTTTTTAAAGATACAATTATGGGCAATGTTATGTTCTACAAGTTTTGTTATAACTTTGTTCACGATTTGATGCATACGAAAAGAGATATTTGCAAAAACGAATTAATTAAATAGTAATAGACAGATATCTCGAAAATTGTTGATGATAGGAAAAGTTTGTGTAGCATACAATTGTAGATAATGGTATGTACTACAGGTTTTGTTATAACTTTATTCACGATTTGATGCATACGAAATGAGATATTTGCAAAAACGAATTAATTAAAATAGTAATAGACAGATATCTCGACAACGGTTGATGATAGAAAAAGTTTCTCAAAGATACAATTGTAGACAATGTTATGTTCTAGAAGTTTTGTAATAACTTTATTCACGATTTGATGCATACGAAACGAGATATTTGCAAAAAATTATTAATTAAAATAGTAATAGACAGATATCTCGACAACGGTTGATGATAGAAAAAGTTTGTCCATGATACAATTGTAGACAATGTTATGTTCTTACTTGTACAACAGTGCTTGATTATTTTAATAAAACAACTTGAGTTTAATTATTAAGGCCAAAGGTTTTATTTCTCACCTTTATCAAACTTCGATAAAATAAAATATTAATTTTCTTATAGATTCGAACGTAAAAGTCAAACTGAAATATTATTTTTTAACTTTTTTACTTTGAAGTCGGTTTTCATTTTTTGTTGTTGTTGAAACTCGAATTCTAGTCGTAAAGACCAAAAAAAATCTTTGCCTATGCCATTCTCCCATTTTGACGGAACACATTTTATTTCTAATTGGATTCGATAGAACAAATTCTAATCAAATTAAAGATTGAAAAATTAAGTCTCGAGCCGGACTTGAACCCGCACCCTTCCAAACCGGGGAAGTGCGTTATCCAAAGGCTGTAATATGTTTGAAATCAATAATATTTGAAATTAGAACAAATTCTATAGAACAAGTTCTAGGACACGGGGTCCCGCTGAGTGTAGGTACACCCTTGCCTCGTCGCGCTCCTCGATCGCGCGATCGAAATTAGGACAGTCAATACTGATTCCTATGTTTGATCGCACGATCGCACGATCGTGCGTCGAAAATAGAACAATTCGAACGCATCGCATGATCGCGCGATCGAAATTAGGACAGTCAATACTGATTCCTATGTTTGATCGCACGATCGCACGATCATTTTCATCGGACGGACGCATGATCGCGCGTGCGATGGCAATAGGACAGCGCCTTAGAGTTTAGCGCGATGCAGAATTCAGCACAGTTGAATAGTAATGACTTAGATTACAATGTGATTACAACTGAAATCAAAGACGCCTTTCAACATGAGCTACAAAAAAGAAAAAAAAATCTTTTTAAAAACTCAAAAACTTTTTTGAAAATCGAAAAAAAATTAAAATTAGGTACTTTAGTGATTCGCCCGATCAGAAAAAAATCATATCTCGAAAACGAAATGAGATATCAAAAAAAAAATTAAAACCCCTAGAGATATAACTGGGCTACTTATAGTATTTTTAAAAATAAACAAAATGGGTGTCAGTGATGGGTTATTCAGTCAGACGTTCTATACCTTTATGATGCGGAATAGGCTACTTGACAACTAGTCAAATCAGCTACTCTTTATCGGACGTCAAAACGTGCGCTTTGTATGAACATTTGTACTAAATAATGAGTTGTGACGTCATCAACATTTCATTAGAATATTTTTTAAAGTTTATCTTGTTATTAAAAATAGTATTCAGGTTAAAACCGAATGAAAATGGGAGTTTTGCGTTATCTAAAATATATTGTACTAGCGGCCCGTCCCGGCTTCGCACGGGTGGACGTCTAATCTTTTCTAGCAATAAATATAGCCTATGTTACTCAGGGTGAATGCAGCTTTCTAATGGTGAAAGAATTTTTTAAATTGGCCCAGTACTTTTTCAAATTCAAAATTCAAAATAATTTTATTTCAGACAAAGTCCATAGATTGTTAGTATACATAAACTTAAAAACTATATTAGTACAGTATTATCAACTTGTAGTCCTATACCTACATAGCCTATTTTCTGATAGACGGGGCAGCGGAGAGGTGTAGTTTCGTCCAGTGCCTCCAGACGGGACAGTGTGGCCGGTTTGAAATGGTGTTCAGGAGACTGTTGGCGCTACTTTGGACGCGACGCATCAAGGAGGCGACTCTACTGCGTATTATGGCGTGAAAGGAAATCACACTTGCCGCCGCGAACATCCCTGACGCGCTGCAAAACCTCGGAAGCCCCATCAGCATCCTGAACCCATTATTATACTGGATACGCAGAGCATTGTAGGCTCTCTGCGTATAGCTGACCCACAGGCTGCACGTGTACATCGACTGGCAAAAAGCTCTGAAAAGTGTACGCTTTACCTCCTCAGTGCATCGTGCAAACCTGCGTGCCAACATATTACAGCGCACCGTCAACGCCCTGCGCTCCCGCTCCATGTCAGAGTTGTCCTTAAGGTCATCGGTGACCCAGTGTCCCAAATACTTGAACTCGTTCACCTTTACAAGTGGCGAGCCAGCAAGAGTGATGCCAGGGATGTTATAGCATTTATTTCCTGCTTTGAAAGCAAGCAGTACACTCTTGCTTGCATTGTATTTGAGACCATGAGTCACCGCATACTCCTCGCAGACCCTTAAGAGCCTACGGAGGGCATTGATTGTCGGGCTTAGCAGCACCATGTCATCGGCATAGCTCATATTGTTCATAGATGTTCCGTCAATAGAGCAGCCCACCTTGGTGCTGCTTTTTGAGCCTATTCATTACAAACATACAAACATACAAAAATAGGTACAAATCTTTCCTCTTTATAATATTAGTGTAGATGTAGTCAAAGACATATATATTACTAGCGTAAGGACACGGCCTATGAGCTTGACTATTGTCCCCAGTTCGTTGGCTCTAAAATGCAAGGAAAAATGTCAGTTTTAGAGCACTACAAATATATGACACGATATAGTTTGTATACGAGTTATGACAGATGGCGCAAATTTTTGTTTCTATGAAGAAGGTTTTTGTAAAATATTGACGGGCCTATCCTTACGCTAGTAATATATAATATATAAATCTATGTATGTAGTCAAATACCCAATTCAATTAGGCAGATTCATTTTCATTGTACCCGAATGTCGTGGTAGACCCAATTGATCTAAGGGTAGACCCGAGATCTCTGAATTTTTGTACAGAGGAGGCTTATGCGAAAATTGAGGCTAGGTACTTCCTATGCGGAATTATTCCGGACGAAATTACTATTTCGAATGGATTTGAAATTAGGCTCGGAATTCTGGAGAGGGAAAATCCACACGAAATCCATAGTTCCAGGTACAAAAGGACCCCGATTCTACGGTAGGTACAAGGTGGGTGCACAATAATAAAGCATCGAGGCGTATAATCCACTGGGAGCCCAATTTTAGATATTCCCGTAACATGGAGGTAACGGGAGACGTTGCCATGGAGACCGGGTTAAGGACATGGCATTTCGTTACAGCCCCGGACAGATTCTCTGTTTGATGCAGGGATATTGATTAAAATGCACGCTTTCAGGTGAATAAGGTCACAGTTTAAATCTCCCTTCTATAGTTAATTGTAGGCGTTTTTCACAGGAACCATTCCTTTGTGACCATTTTTCTGGGAAACTGACGTTGTCGGAAACGCTCCGTTTTGGATAATGGCTGTTTTAAATGTTTTTTTTGGGAATTGTACGGGCCGATACTAACGAGTTGCTTGCTTATCGTGTCGACTTCAACACAACAAAGTCGCTAAATAGTAGGTACATTGCCAGAATCGGGCAACCGATACTGCACCGTCGCTAGCGGTCATGAGCTCCCCCTGCGTGCAGGTGTTAGGGCACGCAGGGCACGATGTGAGATGGGCCATCGTTTGTGGAGCTCCACACAAGCAAGTCACATTTTGCGCATCCGAGAATCCCCACCTGACCATGTTGTTCTTACTGCGACCGACCTGGGTTCGAAGTCGGTTTAAGGACTTCCAGGTCGCCCAAGGCAAGTCATGTCCAGGCGGGAGGCTCTCAGACGGCGGCACAAATGGAGTTTGGAGGGACACTTTTTGTCACTTTGTGTGGGTTGACACACTTTATAAACGAGTTGATTACCTACATATTTTATTTAAGGGACTACATAATTGTGCCACTATTTGTGTCCGTATAACTAGCGTACACATGGCGGCAATCAGAATAGGATTATAGCCAGTAAATAGTTCCTAAATAGTGCCTCATTAATAGTGCCTAGGTCAAATAAATTGTGCCTAATTTGTTTACGAAATATATACATTTTATTTACCTGGTACACTAGCTTGACGTCAAAGTAGCATAGGTACACATTTTCTGTGGTAAAAAAGGCTTACCTACATTACAGCATGCCATTGAGCATCCAAAATCTCATTAACTATCATGTCCTTAAGGATCGGAGATTTATACAAGTCTTTTAAAAAAAAACACCGTGTTGGCGTACACATTAATATACAAGATAGTTCTAATGGGTCCCCGAGACGATCAAGTGCACTTGACAAGTCTACGTGATTGAACCGAATATTGATCGTTTACAACATTAATTTGACGTCAAGTCAATGTGGTAAATCAGTTCAATCAAGTAGACTTGTCAAGTGCACTTGATTGTCTCGGGGACCCATAACAAAAGGCGACGTACCTATTAGGTACCTATCTTTTATAAAAACTATATTCAAGTACCTTAATAGTTCCTGAAATAGTACCTCTGCCAGTACTAATGTTTTATGTAAATTCGTAGTAAAACAATATTAAAATCAATGCAAAGTTCCAGTTAAAGCTGTTAAAGTATACAAGTTGAAAAGTAATTTAAAAAATTTTGCTTTTCATAGAAAATTGCCTTCAATCTTTCCCTTGTGGCGCTTTTGTTATTTGCTCCATTGTTAGTATTTCCTGTAGGTACTGAGTAGATCATCGCTACCTATCTGATATTTATTTCCTCCCCATGGTTTACTTGTTCACATTAGTTAATCCCACGTACATCCCACTGGAACATGTCTCATGTTTCCCACGCTGTTCTGCAAGACCTTTGCCATTTCTAACCTTGCCTGCCGTGCAGGAGGCGATGATTCAATTCAAACCCCGTCCCGACCGACTCATATACCAATGAGATTTTCGGAATTTATGTACGATTGGCACCACTGGCTTTTCGGTTAAGGAAAACATCGTGAGGAAACCTGCGTGCTTCAATTTCGAGGCATGTATTGTGCCTACTGTCCATTATAAGTGGCGCCGGGCTCACTCAACATGCCATGTACCAATGAGTTTTTCTAACTTATGTACGTAAAACCGACTGCTCTCAAACGGTGAAGGAAAACATCGTGAGGAAACCTGCATACACTGAAGAAGAAATTCTGATGTGTATGTGAAGTCTACCAACCCGCATTGGGCACGCGTGGTGGACTAATGCCCATACAATACACCCTCCTTGAGGGTAGGCCTGTGCCCTGCAGTGGGACGTTTATAGGCTGATGGTGTGGTGTGGTGATGGTGTAGGCTTTGGCTTAGAAGTAACAGTACCCCATTTTTTTTATATACCTATTAGATTCTTCCAGATGGCAATCTATTGTATCTATGCCTACCCCAATGAAAGAAAGTCGTGAGTATTATGTACGTATGTTTTTCTGAAACACCAGCAACAAGTAGGCAATTACCTAATTGATCCAAAAGGCTATTTCGCATCGACTAGGCTTAAAACACAACTTTAATCTGTAATGAGGCTGCATTGCAGAGACCTAGGCTAGGTAGTTTAGGTACTCTACATGGCCTAGGTCTTGTTAGAGCTACCTAGACCTAGGTCACACTCACGGCTGCTCTAATCCTTTGCGTGGGGTGCGAGGGAGAAGAAACAAGCGGGATATTACATGCATGCGTGTGTGTTTGTTAAATCATTTGCTGAAGCATGATCATTTATTTTAACTATTATAAAACTGTACATTAAAGAAATAAAAAAAAAGTTGCAACCCGGGCGAATTAACTAGGCATCTGGCTCGCACATGGCTCGGAATTTGACACCCCTCCTGCTACCCCCCGCGGGACCCCACCGTCGCTGTGCGAGGCCAGTAGCATAGCATTTCAGCTACCGTTGCACGTGTTCCTGCGCTTTAGCATTTTCGAGTTATTCTTTCCGAGTTTTTTATTCCGAACCACGTGCGAGCCAGGTGCCAAGTTAATTCGCCCATGTTGTACAATAATATTATTTTTAGGTGTCCCTGATTGATTACAAAACATCCATTTTTAGATTTTTGTCCGTTCGAGCGTCACGCAAAAACTACTGAACCGATTTTGATGAACTTTTTTTTTTAAGTTTATAATTTGACTTAAAATCTGGTAGAGTACCTACCTACCTATATAAAAGCTCGTAATACCTAAATCCATAGAATAAATAACTGTAAACAGCATGATTCCTGATTGGAAAATCTTTGTAGATTGAAAATATCCGAACATAGTCGCTATGGCCTAGCTAATATTAACACGTTGGCTGCCATGAGCATCACCGGTGGGATCACGTTTCCTTCTCAGCAATACTGTAGATGTAGTATGGTGGGCAGCCAACGTGTTAAAAATATATTCAACTAGCTGTTGCCCGCGACTTCGTGCGCGTGGATATTTTATTTTTTTGTCAATTTTCCAATGTTTTTAATAGTTATTCTGCTATTCGGGACGGATACAAATACAACAAATCAATAATCATGAAAATCGGTCCAGCCGTTCTCGAGTTATAAGTGTTCGAACAAACCCGACTTTCTTTTATATATATAAATATATAAATAATATAGATAGATGATGTTCCGTGACTGAGTGACTGACAAAGCACAGCCTAAAACGCTAAAGATAGAAACATGAAATATAGGAGTACCTACATAATTATTCTACATACTTAGCACTAAAAACTAAAAAGGATTATTCGAAAATTGGAAATCCACACGGACGAAGTCGCTGACAAAAGCTAGTTTTATGAATGATAATTTTCGTATTGCATCTGCAATTATCATAAAATTACTACCTATTTAACTATGAATTTGTAGTAGGTACTTAAGTGCACAGACATACGTTAATTAAGTAGGTATAAATTTTATCTACAGGTCATAATTATATTAAACTAAAAACAAGTACCTACCTGTGAAAATAAAAATCTATTTCCAGTAACTATTCTAAATATTAAAAATAATATATACAGGGTGTAACAAAACACCCTAGTAATACTTAAGGGGGTACTGCAAACCATCAAACTGAACAACTTTCACTATGGAGCCAACATCGAAATCGAGAAAAAAAAAATCTGCTCTTTCATACAAAACTGCAGTACCGTCTCGACTCAAAATTAAATGTGACTGTAGATTTTTTTTTCTCGACGTTGGCTCCATAGTGAACGTTGTTCAGATTGATGGTCTGAAGCACCCCCTTAAGTATTACTAGGGTGTTTTATTACACCCTGTATAACCTAGCAAACTTTGACCCAATTGTCCTGGCAGCATTAAATAGGAGTTTAAATTATTGAAAACAACACGAGAAACCTCTCTGGTCTCATATCAATAAATATAGGCTGGTTAACCTTCGTAACAGATCTGCAGTAATATTGGGTCAGGGACATGACCCTAATCTAGGGTTGCTACGCAACGGGAAGGACTTTTCCATGAGGAAGTTTTCAAAGTAAAAGATATCGTTGAAAGCTATACGATTGCCAGTTAAATATAAATGGATTTTCCATCTGTATTTTATATGTACTTTTTTAATCTGTACTTTATAATCATTTTATTTTATCTCCACAGTCCTATCTGGTATTTCCAAAGACGGTTACGAAAAAAAAATGTTTTAACATTTAGTTTGTAATCGTCAAAAATTGTTTTTATTTTCGGATTTTAAATAAATAAATTAAATAAATAAATAACGCTCACAGGCACATACATTGTAATGATTCCACGCTAAGCATTATAGGCTTTTTAATATGGAAATCATACAACAACGGCACGAAATAACCGAACCGGGATTCGAACCCAGGACCCGGGTTTGGCAGTCCGGCATGGTAACCATTACACCAAGGATTAGAACTACGAATAAATAAACAAGAATTAGAACGTGTATCGATTTTTTTTTTTAAAAAAGAGTTCCTTGACGTCATCGGATGTAAATGTAGGAAGTGGAAAACTGGGAAAAATTTTCTGTGCAAGAAATAAGCACAATATACTTACTCGTACCTCTATCTCCCAGAATATCAACATTTGATACGTAAATTAAACTTTTTAAATGTATTTCGACGTAATAGCTTTCAAACTAGTCTGTGTTTCAAACAAACTAAATAAAACCGGTCAAGTGCGAGTCGGGCTGCTCGCGCACCGAGGGTTTGCTCTATAATCACACTAAGTTTGACACTTCTATGTATTACCGTTTTTACTATAGAGCGTGAAGAAAAAACATTGATAAAAACTAGTTTCTTGTTGAAAACCCCCCTTAATTTTCTTTTGTTTTTAATTTTTATCAAATCCACCGTAATAACGCATAATCTGAGAAAATTTCAACTATCTAGCTATTACGGTTCAAAAGTTACAGTCCTAAATAGGTAGGACAGACGGACGGACGGACGGACGGACGGACAACGTAGGCTTAGTAATAGGGTCCCGTTTTCACCCTTTGGGTACGGAACCCTAAAAATCTTGAGTATCTATTAGTAAGTGTAATTAATTTACACTTACAAATAGATGCTTAGATTTTTTTAGTTAGGTTTTCTTACTAAAACCTAATTTTAAAAGCTTTTCAATATAGAAAAAGTAATTACCTAAGTATGCCTGCTTCGAACAAATTATAGTTATCGATTCGTAAAGGGTTTCAAGTTTTAGAGCTATTTGAATGTCATCCTACACTCCAGCCGATGGACGTCCACTGCTGGACATAGGCCTCCCCCAGGGATCGCCACATCGACTAGTCCTACGCTCTCCTTATCTAACGGGTTTCCGTCTGGTTTCCGTCACCTTCACCAGATCGTCTGTCCATCTTGTGGGGCCTACCCACGCTGCCACGCGTTCGCCACTCGAGAACTCTTCGGCCCCATCAGCCATCGGTACTGCGAGCAATATACCCCGCCCATTGACGCCCTTGACGACCCGGTTGGTGTAATGGTTGCCACGCCGGACTGCCAAACCAGGGTCCTGGGTTCGAATCCCGGTTCGGTCATGGATGTCATATGTTTGTGCCGGCTTATCTTGGGATCATTACAATGTATGTGCCTGTGAGTGTTATTTATTTATTTTATTGCCACTTTAGTTTAGCAATTCTTAGGGCTATGTCGGCTAAGGACTACCTACTTCTTCTTCTTCTTACCTACTAAAATCATGTTATTTTTATAAGTCGATACATCAGAGTAAATCGAAATAACATCAGCCATCATTACAGGCCGTAGCGTGTAGATAATTATTACTAAGCTGAATTTATCGATTATTTACATTAACTCTATGAAAATGACGGAAAATGACGAAGCCGTTTCTTTTCTGTAAACGTTTTCATGATAGTGAATACGGTGATACTATTAAGCTTAGGGTGACAATGATTTGACAAATATATAGGAAAAATTATGCTAGTTAGACAGAGCCTAAGCATAACTACGTATGAGATAGCTATATGGTGTTAGAGATATACAATTTACATTTAATGTTCAGTTATCTAGCTCTAGCACAGCCCGGACACTGCATACAAAAAATTGAAATTGACAAGATGACGTCAGCACATGCGAAACCAAAGAAATTTAACCTTAAGTCTTCTTCTTAGGTGCGTTTCTTAGGTAACTGCCAGGTAACCAGAGAGCGATAGAGGGGGTGAGGTAAAAAGTTGGTGGGAGGAGGGAGTGCCCGTACTGTATCTAGTAATATATACTCTTTCTTATACTGTGGCTCTAGTATTTGCCCACCGGCCCTATACATTTCAAGGAACCTATTCCAAATACTGTAGATAACACCTGTTGACCTGAATCAACGGCCACAGGCAATCACAACACTTAGGCAATGAGGTCCAGCGAACCCGGGGAATTAATCTGTATTTGAACCCGCAATGAATTTAATCAAGAGTAGGAGGAATATAAATAAAAAAATAAATTAAAAAAAAACAATTTATTTCAGACAAATTTCCATAGCGTTGTTAGTAGAAACAGATACATTAATGACCTAAAACTATGTTAGGTACCCATCATTACATAATTTAATTTAATTTACATAATATAAAAAACATAATTTAAAAACAATTCAATTTTCAATTTAAGATGTTATCTTCTTTCCTTAAAGAAGATAACTTCACTCCAATGCAATCGGAAGACAGGAATTTTATAGTAAGCCAACTCCAGAGATAATTTTATGGAAAAGTCATAGATATAGTAACTAGATGAAACCATAACGTGGCCGCACATGAAACAGCAATAGTCTGACTTTTGCATACAAAAAGACGGTTTTTTTGGCAAGATGTCATCAACATTCCATAGGTTCGACAATGGTTTGACATCTTGCCAAACAAAAAAACCGGCCACGGTGACCGAAACAAAAAATAACATTTCTGTCTTTTTTGTTCACATAAGTTTTCATAACTGGCTATCTCGCTCTCTCATTTCTTGGCTCCATCTCTCTCTCATCATCGGGAAAAGTTGAAGACAGCACCGAAAAAAAAAGAGGTACCTAAACCTATTTTCCCAGCGGATGTCATAAAATAGATCTCATATGGTCATTGTTTTTATGACAAGGAAGGAAAGATGTAGGTACAAGAAATACTAACTCCTTTTTCACTGTCTCAATGATCCTCGTGTGCCTCACCAGGTAGTCAGCAACGACTTAAACCAAGGTAAGCTACTTAACCACTATCCCTATTATCACACCGAGAACCAGGAAAAACATTTTATAAACGTTCTAAGCTTATATTCTTCGTGTTAAAGAGAAAAAGTGTAGGTGCGTCTGATACAAAGAAGTTGCATTATATTTTAGATATTAACCAATTAAAGTCAATACATTTTTTTAAACACAATCTAGATACTAATTTCATAATTTCTGTGTCTGTGGTTTGTCTAGTTTCAAAGTTATAGGGGCTCACAGTCTCTATACAAAATATCCGTAAATATATTCATACAAAATAATTCCGCAGAGATTAGTATCTAATCTAGATCTTGTTTTAATTTTTTAATTCTGGTTTCCTGAAATAAATGATTTTTATTTTTATTTATTTATTTAAACAATTTCATTGGCTTTAATTAGTTAGGTCCGATCGATGTTATTTTTATCTATGTTGCTACGTTTAAGTTGGCAACACTTTCAATTTCCAAAATTGTTTAAACTTTTAAACTCAAATCAAAATGAGACAACACCGATGTATTTTTTATAAAAATTGTAAAAAATAATTTTTGGGACCTCCAAGTCTGGTATCTGCTTACTAGTTTTATGTTAGACTAGAGTTAACCCGCGGCTTCGTCCGCACAAATTATATACTATATTTTAATACAGATCATAAGCTATCAAACAAAAAAAGTTTTATCAAAATCGGTTTAGTAGTTTTTCCGTAATGCTCGATCAAACAAACACACAAACAGACAGACAAAAATTCTAAAAAGGTTGATTTGGAGTCAGGGACACCTAAAAACCATATCGTAATCTTTTTTTTGTAAATATCTTCAATGTACAGACACACTTCTCTTACAATTTTATAATAGTTTAGATATATTGTTTTTATTAATAAAAAATTAAATAAAACTGATTTAAGATCTAACTTTGTTCGTATGCAGCGCTCAGGTGCACTGCAAGGACAACATCCTCTTAAAAGGGACCAAAATATAGTTAAGTAAACTCTTTACGAATTAAGCTCGTCTCTGTACACTCGCTTGCAGCTCGTTTGTGTACAATAAATAATCTGAAAATTGTCTCGGTAAAATAACAAATGGTGGTCATCTAGTTGGTAGCGATGTCACAAATGGTGGCATCGCGTGCTGTAACCGCAGAGCCAGCGAGCGCCTCTCAATATTTCATACGGCACAATGGGTTGCGCCCAGTCTGTTTACAGCCTATTCCCTTCTTTTATTACAACAAACCTGCCACTGGTTTATCTCTAGCTATTATTGTTTGGCGTTTTTTGGTTTAATTTTTTTGTTAATTGGAAATGTTTGGTTTCATAATTTCCCATCCCGTCTTAACACATTCGTAGGTAAATGTCTAAATTCGGATTCCATACAGATTAATTTAATTAATTTAACAAAATACAGGGTGCAATTTAAAGCGTTACATACTTTAAGAGGGTGCTTCAGGTTCAGGAGTGCAACTTTTGAAATTCATTCGTTGAACTCAGCAGTTGTAAATGTCAAAATTACTATGGAGATTTGCATCTTTCTACTGCTGATTTGACTTTCAATAATCGCACCCCTGGAGTATAATTTTTGAAACTCAAATCAGCAGTAGAAAGATGCATAATGTTCATAGTTATTTTGACATTTTTTAACTGCAGAGTTCGACGTGTGAGATTCAAAAATCGCACTCCTGGGCCTATAGACAAAGTAACATTTCTGCTGGCGTAGACGCTAGTAGCAATGACAGAATGTATGGATTTGACATTGGCGATCGAAACATTTTGACGTTTGCTTTCGCCACCATACGTCAAATCCATACATTTTTTATGTTTTCTACTGTCGTTAACGCTATTCGAAAGTACTTCGTCTATAGGCCCTTGAGTATGATTTGACATTTACAACTGCTGAGTTCAACGAATGAGTTTCAAAAATCGCACTCCAGACTATCAACCTGAACCACTTTTACTAGACCAACATTGAAATTGCGAGGAGAAAATTAGCTGTTCCATAGAAAATATCAACAAAAAGGATTTTTTTTTTCGATTTCGAAGTTGGTCCCATATTATTATGGTTAAAGTTGTTCTGAAGCTTGGTGGTCTGAAGCATCCCTTTAAGTATGGAACGCATCTATCTATTAGTTTACACCCATTCGGGGTTGCATTACAGCCTTAGACAATTTAATAGTAAGGACTGGCCTTGCGGTAGCATTTCCCCTCTGCCACGGTATTAGATCAATTAATCTTGCGCATTTACGCTCAATTTTATACCTTATCACTAAACGAGACAGCCTATAATAGCGAAACAATAATTTTGAACTTAGAACGTTTGGGGTTTACACGAGACTACTTTTCATGATTTTTAACATTCAAAAGTAGAATCTAAAGTTATAGGGAATAAAATCCAAAGTTGCGGATTTCATGTTACCTCGCCCCCCGCAAAAAGTGGCAGAAAATTTTGATAGAGGTGAATGACACGCGTTACGCGTCCATACTATTAAATTGTCTAAGATTACAGCTAACAACTTTTCAAAATGATGAATAGGTAGGCGAGGTTTCGGTGCGTCAATACTACCTACTAATAATACAGGTACAAAGTCAATGCTATTATTATTAAGTATTATTATTTTATTCTGTAACATCGAAACATTTAATACCTAATTTAATTTAATTTAATTTAGCTTTGTTAATAAAAAAAATATAACATTTTATTTAAGTTAAAATGTGATTAACGAACGCAACGCACAAAGCTCCGCAGTTTGGCGATGTCTAAAATTTTCAACTTAGATGTAAGATTCTGAAATAAATAAAATAAAATAAAAATTTATAGTAACTGATTCCCCACTGGTTTTTTGCCCTCAAGAATAGAATTTTCTTTCAGTTAGAGGAATAAAATTATTCCTATAAACTCCTCAGCGTACACGGGAGAGGAGAAGTTGAAAACAAATCGCATTCAGAGTTCAAAAGGAAAATAAAACTCTTTCATGTCTCGCTCTATCCAATTCAATTTTGTTGCAAAAGGAAGCATAAAGCTAATTTTCCAATTTCATTGGCATGAGTGTTTGGTGTACATAGGTAAGGTAGCTACCTACCAAGCTACCTGGTAATATAGGTTAGGTGCACGTTTTGCATACGCGAAAGAAGAAATTCTGATGCGTATTTGAAGTCCATTATCTGCATTGTGCATGCGGGGTGGACTAACGCCCATACGCCCTTCCTGAGGCTAGACCTGTGCCTTGCATCGGGACGTACTTGCAGGGTATAAGGAAACGTAGATATACTGTAACTGTACCCATCAAACTGAATAACTTTTACTATGGGAGCAAAACTGTCAGAACAAAAAAAACAGGTGTGCCATATACTAAACTGCAATAGGTACCTACACGATTCAAACGTATGGGATTGGGAGAGCAGATCTTTTTTGTTCTGACAGCTTTACTCCGATAGTAAAAGTTGTTCAGTTTGATGGGGAGAGTATGTGGTTTAAAGGATAATGATACTTTGCCTTACACCCTGTATAGGCTGATGATGATGATGAAATTATAATTTTAAAAATGGAAGTCAAATGGGTTAGGATTTATTAGTAGATTACGACAGCTTACTCTCACAATTTGGTACAAACTAGAAACCTAAAAAAAGTAAGTTAAATGTCAAGCTGTAATGTAACTTTCGTTAAATTATCCTGCATTGGGACTAAAATCGAAGAAACTTAGTGAAAATTTTCAAACCACTTTAAAATCTCCCATTTGAAAGCTGTCGCCACAAAATTAAAGCAAAAGTTTTAAGCCAGCTGGCCAACTAAACGCTTCTGAGCGTAATTTTCGAGCGTTGTATAAAGTCTTGCCTCATTTCATAAGCTAATTGGTCAAAGAGTTCTCGCAAAGTGAAAACTGTAATGTCTAATGTCAATGAGCAATAGTCCAAGTTTGTAGCTTCGATGAAAGCTTTTTCCAAGTCCCAAGTTTAAGTATGAAAAAAAAATATATTACCTACAATTTATGAATTGGATGGTTACAAAAAGTACGTCTATCGCTAGAAATACAGGGTGTAACAAAACACCCTAGCAATACTTAAGGGGGTGCTTCAGACCATCAATCTGAACAACTTTCACTATGGAGACAACGTTGAGAAAAAAAAAACTGCTCTCTTATGGGACTGCAGTACTGCAGTTTTGTATGAAAGAGCGGATTTTTTTTTCGCAATTTCGATGTTGGCTCCATAGTGAAAGTTGTCCAGTTTGATGGTCTGAAGAACCCCCTTAAATATTACTAGGGTGTTTTGTTACACCTTGTGTATGCAAAATAGTGAAATAAAGAAATGTTGTTAAATAGATTTTTATAAATGAGGACAGCGATCTTGATTAAATGGTGAAAACAATGTTAGCTAGGTAGCTATACAGAGTGGAAAGTTAAGAGCCTATGTCGAAAAATAATTTTAGCGAAACGGGCGTGTGATAGCTTATATTACTGCCAGATGCGAGAGAAAGAGATGGGGCGACGCGCGCGCCTGGAACGAATCAAGCGAAAAAACAAACTTTATTTAATTGTGATTGTACTATTTATGTAAGTTCAATTCTGCTCTAATCAAAACTTAGATAATAGCAATCTCTTTTTTTTAAATCAAGTCTCATGTTTCTATTATTCACCGTTTAGCAGTTACAAGCGTTTATAGACAAAAACGGAGGCAACTTTGGCTTGTTTTTCTATCGAGAAAATTTGTCTTAATCGTGTTTTGGCTCTAATCAAAACTTCAATTATATGTTCAGTTTACACATATCCGCAAATCATACTCCTACTGTTAGTACTTCTTGATATATGGAGCTTTGAAGAATCCTATTTTTTTTACATAGCCCCTTAAGATGGGACACAAAGGGCAGGTACCAGAAGCATTACAGCTACAAGAAAACGTTCTTAGGAGACTAACCCTATCTTTTGGAGTATTTTACTTCTGCATTCACAGATTTTGAAAAAATTTACAGTCATCGAGAAAACATGCAATTTTCACAAAACTTGTTTTTCGTCCCATTCGATTCTTTTACTGATAAGGGACATAAGTCTCTATGGAGTTAACCGAGGTTGAGGTATTAGAACTCATTTGGGGAGTACAGCCTGTAAAATAAGGCTTAAAGTTAGTCCATTTTGACTGGAGTCCTAAATACGAAACTGTGAAATCACGTAGCCTGTTAATCGGTAATCTAGAACATATTTCGCATTATTTTCTTGTAAAAGTCTCATTATCGTGATATCAATGAACTATTCATCCTATTTGCACGGTCGTTTTCCAAAAATACGCTCAATTATGGTCAAAATATATCAATGAACTTACCAAATTACTGAACAAAACAATTTACGCAAAAATGAACTTTGACATTTTTTTTAATTATTATACTATCCTGTAGGAAACAAACGTTTTCTATCGATAGTGTATGGGTATTAGCACCACCTAGCATCGAGTAGTAGAACTATTTATAACTGCGTTCAGATTTAGAACGAAAAATAAACATCGCTGTGACATTTTTTTTTAATTATTATAGTATCCTGTAGGAAACAAACGTTTTCTATCGATAGTGTATGGGTATTAGCACCACCTAGCATCGAGTAGTAGAACTATTTATAACTGCGTTCAGATTTAGAACGAAAAATAAACATCGCTGTTTTTATGAAGAACATGTAGAGCTTCATGAAGCCCAGTTTGGATTTAGGCCGGCTCTATCTACAGAGTCAGCTATCCTGTGTCTCAAGCATACAGTCCAGTATTATACGGATAGAAAAACCCCGGTCTTTGCGTGTTTCCTGGACCTGTCTAAGGCGTTCGACCTAGTGTCTTATGACATACTGTGGAACAAGCTTTCAGAGGATACGACGCTCCCGAAGGAACTGATAGGGATCTTGAAATATTGGTACAGCAAGCAGTGCAATTATGTAAAATGGGCTGGATCACTCTCGGATGTGTACAGGTTGGAGTGCGGGGTGAGGCAGGGAGGGTTGAGCTCGCCCCGTCTTTTCAACCTGTACATGAACAAGCTGATTGTGGAGCTTAGCAGCACCAAGGTGGGCTGCTCTATTGACGGAACATCTATGAACAATATGAGCTATGCCGATGACATGGTGCTGCTAAGCCCGACAATCAATGCCCTCCGTAGGCTCTTAAGGGTCTGCGAGGAGTATGCGGTGACTCATGGTCTCAAATACAATGCAAGCAAGAGTGTACTGCTTGCTTTCAAAGCAGGAAATAAATGCTATAACATCCCTGGCATCACTCTTGCTGGCTCGCCACTTGTAAAGGTGAACGAGTTCAAGTATTTGGGACACTGGGTCACCGATGACCTTAAGGACAACTCTGACATGGAGCGGGAGCGCAGGGCGTTGACGGTGCGCTGTAATATGTTGGCACGCAGGTTTGCACGATGCACTGAGGAGGTAAAGCGTACACTTTTCAGAGCTTTTTGCCAGTCGATGTACACGTGCAGCCTGTGGGTCAGCTATACGCAGGGAGCCTACAATGCTCTGCGTATCCAGTATAATAATGGGTTCAGGATGCTGATGGGGCTTCCGAGGTTTTGCAGCGCGTCAGGGATGTTCGCGGCGGCAAGTGTGACTTCCTTTCACGCCATAATACGCAGTAGAGTCGCCTCCCTGATGCGTCGCGTCCAAAGTAGCGCCAACAGTCTCCTGAACACCATTTCAAACCGGCCACACTGTCCCATCTGGAGGCACTGGACGAAACTACACCTCTCCGCTGCCCCCTCTATCAGAAAATAGGCTATGTAGGTATAGGACTACAAGTTGATAATACTGTACTAATATAGTTTTTAAGTTTATGTATACTAACAATCTATGGACTTTGTCTGAAATAAAATTATTTTGAATTTTGAATTTTGAATTTATGGGACTACAGTCCCATGGACGTAAACGGCTAGTGTCATTTTCGGGACTATAGTCCCATGGGACGCTTAAGTGGGTAGGTACAAAGTCGCTGTCCGCGTATGTCTTCATCATTTCTGTTTCTCAACTTACTTCTTCTTTGCCACACAACGGATTTTGATACGGTTCTCACTGTTATCTAGATAATTTCTTCCAGAAGGTTTATGTGTATCGAGCGAACCCACGGGGCACGCTGCTGAGAAATATTATGTTAACAAACCTTGCCTCCCGGATGGCGTCGACCCAGTGGACGCAGTCGACTTCCGAGGCGGCCCGCAGCTCGTATTGTCGCTGACTCTCGCGCCGATACGTTATCGTGAAGCAAAACTGTTGGGACATAACATAATGCTGTATTTAATATAATAGATTATAGAAATTCCATGGGATTGGCATGTTGCGGGTTCAAGTCCCGTCGAATGCTGAATTTTTTAATCTTTCTTGCCTAAGTATAGTCTATCTCTTGACACGCGTAAATGTTGCTTGGTTTATTGCGTTCCTAAAACGTATCATGTGTTAATTATTATAACATACATGACTGTTTAGACCATAAAGGTATTATACTACGTAAGAGAGACAGTGACAGCTGAGAGAGCGAGATGTACCTAGCGGCATGCCTGTATAATAGAAAGAGATACGTGACGCAAGGCAATAGAACCGTTTTTGGGGATTTGGAGTCCTGGTAAAAATTCGGTTTCTGTGAATAATCGTGAACCTAAAGTGAAATCGTAGATAATTTTGTGAAATATACTAACACTGTTTCATTAAATTATTCACCATTTCACGTTAGATTGAGAATTATACACAGAAATCGAATTTTTACCCTGCCGAGGACTCCAAAAAACGTCCAAAAACGGTTACATTTGACAACTCATGTCACTTACTCTATTCCGTAAGGTATAATATCTTTATGGTTTAGACTTTACAACAGAAGGGGAAAAAGGTAATTTAAAAAGTTTACCACATAGAACACAAGTATCCGACTTCTCTCCATTGTGAACGGCAAACAGCTATAGGAGAAGCATCCTTAGATCTATGGAAATAATATCAATAGTATTCTTGTTCTCACCGAGGCATTTCGCTCCATGGGTGACTTGCTAAGTCGCTCGCAGTACGACCCCTCCAGTAGCAGCACTCCAGTCGGCCGAGTGTTGTTCTCAGACTCGTAGTAGAACAACAGGTTCTGCGCAAAGAATCACGTTTTAACTGCCGCTAGATTGATGGCAGGTGGAGTAAAGCCTTAACAGAGTGCTGGCCGAGGTTAGAAAGAGCAAAAAAGGAGTGGATGGGTCGGCGTCCAGGTGGGTTGATGACAACGATAGAAGAGTCGGCACAGGCCCTGTACCCTCACTTTCGATGTTCGCTATATCGCCACTGTTTCGGTCCGCACTTCATTGTAATAGAGTTGACATTGGAACGAAAACGCTCACGCAATTACGAAGTTCGAATGTGCGGGTAGAGGCCCATATTAGTAGTTACTGCGTAACAGAAACATCACTTCCTTGACGGGTACGCGCGAAAATGTATCTAATGATGCTTGACTCAGCGTTGTAAATTACTTCGTACAGCGTGCGATGTATGCGACGTTGCCGTTTGGAGCGAGTGGCAGAAATCAGCAGAATTCATACACGCGCATTTTTAACGATGCGCCAAAGTGAAGGAGTCTTATGGTCTGCAGAGTGTGACTGTAACATGATGATGATGCAGCTCGATTACAACATCTCAAGTCTCGACTAGTAGATGTTCTCCTTTACACAGTGGTAGTGCTTGCTTCAGAGCGATCAAGACGTTTGGTACATGAGAAATAGATAGAGATAATTTTTTTTTATATATATAGAGAATTTTAACTTAATGATACCTTTTTGATCTGTAAATCTTTAGTTAGTCGGTTTCTATGCTAAGATCAAAACTAATCGAGAGTGTAGTTTTTTATACACACTTCCAAAATTGTGTTGAAAAAATCAATGCCCTGGCTGTTTCTATTGTTCTTCAAATCACGAATCGTAAGCGGTCAAAGTACTTCTAATCCATATTTCCAGACGATAGATTGCGTCCGATAGTGCATGCGAATTAGTATGAAATATTATTGTTCACGAACTATAATAGTGTTACCTGGTAGAGGATGAACCACCGCAACTGCCATTTTGTGTTGTCGGAGCTTCTTTTGTGTAGATAGCCGGCCTAGAACAAATAGTACAATCAACTTGAGCAGTCCATGCACCGCTAGAAATTGACCTAAACCTAAAAGAATAGGTACTAGGTAGGTTTCTATAGTCTCAGGTATATCCAGCCTTAGCACAGATTACTAAAGAGCTACCTAACATACAGGGTGTAACTAAACACCCTAGTAATACCTAAGGGGGTGCTTCAGACCATCAAACTGAACAACTTTCACTATGGTGCAAACATCGAGAAAAAATAAAAAAAATCAGCTGTCCCATACAAAACTGCAGTACTGACTCGACTAAAATGTATGGGGCAGCAGATTTATTTTAATTTTTTCTCGATGTTCGCTCCATAGTGAAAGTTGTTCAGTTTGATGGTCTGAAGCACTCCCTTAAGTGTTACTAGGGTGTTTTGTTACATCCTGTACATCACTTTAGAAAACGATAAACTCACATATTTTAATTACCTACTCATATGCGCTCAATACAACATCCTCTCGTGACCCCTTTGATGCCAACTACACCCCGGCCCACGAAGGATACGTTCAAGGAGGTGTTGTGCCGCCCCCCGCGCCGCTACCCTTCGCGCCCCGCGCCCCCTCGCAACAGCAAGCATAGGGCCCCGGATGCACAGCCTGCGGCACCAGCTCGTGACCAGCATAACAAAGGCACCGACGACGACGGTTTCACCTTAGTCAAAAAGAAAAACCGTCGCAGCTGTCGCAAACCACAATATTTCTGCGGTAGCGAATAAACTGATTGGTATGTGAATATTGTATTATACATAGGTACGTGCTGCACGTAGTACCTACATGCACAAGCATCTCTTGTCTGATCTGATCTGTTTGACCCAAACTCTGGGTTGAGGGTTGTTCCCTCGGAATATTATTTAGTTGAGGGTTGTTCCCTCGGCAGTGGCCTCCAACCAACCCCTTATAGCCACCCCTTACCACACAATTAGCCAGCTGTTCTGACCTGACGATGAGGTGCCTGTTTCACCTCGCTGCGTGTAGGTATTCTGATATACCACACAATAAGCCAGCTGTTCTGACCTGACGATGAGGTGCCTGTTTCACCACGCTGCGTGTAGCTAGGTATTCTGATATACCACACACACTGCTGATTGGTACTGATTCACAGTGGATCTGATTTCACCGTTAACGACTGATTCTACCGCCAACGACTGATTTTACCGCCAGCGCTCCAGACAAAGCACTGAATGGCAGGGATGTTCCCACACCTAATGAATTGAATAACGGGTGAACACACAGGTAAGTTAAAAGCACGTATTGCCTAAAAACACTCACCAAAAGGGATTCAAGAAAAACACCCGTGCGCACTGCTCGACGTTTTTACTCGTTCTGTCGTCTCACTCGCAAGACAGCTTCATTGCAGGTAAGTGAATAAAAACTAGTTTTTCATTTGATGGTAACATAAGCGTCAAACATGAATTAAGCTACATCCACACTATGCCTGTTTACATTATAGCATTAATATTTTAGGATTCGCGATGTGATTCGCGACACTCCCCAACACAGAAAGAAAACTCAATAATCTTCTACTTCTTCTTCTTATCGTGTGGGCAGAGCCCTGGGCCTCAATTGTGCTATTTTTTACGGTTTTACCTTTCGGACGGTACGTTTTTGGTTTTGGTTTAGATTTGGTTTAGCTGAAATAAAAATCGGTTGAATCTCACAATATACAGACAATTCGATCGAACGGATATCAAACGCTACGCCAACGCATCCTCCGAAACAAAGCCAAATCGCCACCGCTAATATAATCCGTGCGATACGAATTGTGCACAACGTAACGCTTCTGGCCGTGGCCCTGCTTTGGCAGCATCGTTCAAAACTAGCGCGACCGACGTGCTGGTGTTCTTCTGCTGATATTATTTTATTAACAATTTCCTGACATAAAGTACTGCTACTGATTATTGACACTGATTACTGGTACTGATTACTGATACTGATTACTGATACTGATTGCTGATACTGATTGCTGATACTGATTACTGATACTGATTGCTGATACTGATTGCTGATACTGATTGCTGATGCCGATGTGGATGCCGATGCCGATGCCGATGCCGATGCCGATGCCGATGCCGATGCCGATGCCGATACCGATGCCGATGCCGATGCCGATGCCGATGCCGATGCCGATGCCGATGCCGATGCCGATGCCGATGCCGATGCCGATGCCGATGCCGATGCCGATGCTGATGCTGATTCCGATAATGATACTGATACTGATACTGATACTGATACTGATACTTATACTTATACTTATACTTATACTGATACTTATACTTATACTGATACTGATACTGATACTTATACTGATACTGATTCTGATACTGATACTGGTACTGATACTGATACTGATACTGATACTGATACTGATACTGATACTGATACTGTGTGGCAGACCTCTTACAGCAATAAATCTGCGTACTACCAGAAGGCATTCTTCTGCCGCTAGGTCTTTAACTACATCCCCATGTATGCACGTGACTAGACACGTGTACAGGCAAATCCATCGTTTTTCCGGTTGAAACCTTAATATATCGGTGTTCTTTCCAATAATAAATTCCAATTTACAATAATGTGCCAGAGTCGATAAAAGAGTTACCGTTCAATAGGTTTAAGACGAGTCTGTATAATTGGCTACTGCAGCACACATTTTATTCTGTTAATGACTATCTTCTGAGATTAATAGTATTATAAATTAAATAATTGTATTATAATGGTGTAGCGACTTTAAAAATTTTATTCGTATTGACATTAATATAATCTAAAATTTCTTAATTCAGACATTATAATCTCAAATAAATTTATACCTGTAAAATACATTTTGCATGCTATTTGTATATAGTTGAATAAGGAGTACTAATTGTAACTATAATAACATCCTGTAACAACACCCTTTTCAGTGCAAATAAATATTATCTTATCTTATCTTATCTTTCCTTCTAATTCTTTTGTAAAATATTTCAGTTTTTTTTTAGATGTATCTTTTCAGGGATTACTTGTTCCTTATTCTTTTCTAGATGGGTATCATTAATTTGAGTGGGAGATGCAGAGTTCGACAGACCCTCCTCAATCGGAAAAGAAATTGGTAGTTGAAGATCTTCTACATTAGTTAAAGAAGTGACCGGCCTTTAATTGGATTATGAAGCAAAAGTCTGGACCTGATAACCAATGTTGATTGCCAGCATTTGAGATTGTTGATCGCGTTGCTGCTCGTACATCCGCGCAAGGATTTTGTATGATTCTGTAATAATATACATCTCGGAAACCACTTCACTTTTTTCTATGGTAATTTTATTTTCTGATAAACGTTGTCATGGTTCACAAGCAGAACTTACTAATGAAACAACTGATTCGTGTATAACTTTAACCGTGCTCTAATTTTGTTCCTTCATCTCTTTCTACTCAGCTCAATCTCACAGACCGAACGACAAGGCGCACTAACATGGCTACAAACTAACCCAACCTGAGACTCACACACCTAAGTCTCTTCAACTGTAACAACGAGATTGTCTTTCAAAACACAAATTTATATCTTTTTAAAATTATGTAGGTACATACTCTGTAAAGGGGGTTGGTGGTACACCCTATGTATCAAAGAAATAATTATTTTATAAGGTACTTAAATTCTGTTAAATTATCCGCAAATAGCATCAAATTTCTAAAACACACTAGAAAAAAAATCTTCCTGATTTTAGAATGCACTCTTATTACGTAAGCCATACGAATAAAAATCGTACTCATCGTATTTCCACTAAAATCGAAACATACTAACTATCTATCTTTTACTTAACGTACCTACGTACTTTGTAATACTTTTGTAAATAAATAAGTACATACTAGTATAGATTTAATTTCTTAGGTAATTATCGATTTGTTTTAATTTTTCATAAAGTTGAATTCTATTAACTGTTAAAATGTTATAAGCAACTTAATGGATTCATATAGTATTTCAATCTTTGTTGGGAGTCAATAAGATATATTTTGCTAACAGAGCCGGGTCCAGTAAGCCGGTCGTCTCGCCGGGTGCACGTGCTGGCGCATGGCGCCACGCTGGCGGAGGCGGCGCGGGCGCCGACGCGTACTCTTCGCATTGCGATAGTAGCACGTAGCCTGCCTATCACAGTATCACAACAACACACCTAGAAACACTTTCATTACAATCATCATCGTATTTGATGGCGAAAGGTGATCGACTTTAGCGATTACCCTACGTTTGAAAAATAAAGTTAAATTTATTTTTAGTTTGGTAGGTACTTTTACTAAATGAATCATATTGATTTTACACCACTGACGACTAAGACCGCCTCGCCTTGTGCCTCTTGTATTTTTATCTGTATTTTACTGTTTATTTTTGGTATAAACATTGACGTAAAGAATAATATGGACGCCGGGTTTAGTACAAAATTCTCGAAAAAGTGTCAGAGACTAAACCATCACACAAACCTAAGTACATGTAGTTACATAAACCAACTAAAAACATTGAAAATGCCATTGAGGTACCTACTAGAGGCGACACCCCGACAAAATGCTTTTTAACATAAGGCTCAAGCTAATTGGCTCAACCTTACTCAGCATGTGCCGGGCGCGTGCTGCACCGCGACGCCCCAGCATGCGCCCCGCACTGCTGATCGTGGTGCACAGATTTTGTTCGCATTGTCTGTTCTATACATAATTACAGCATTCAAGCGTAAGCATATGCTCACGACTACACTCCCCGAGGGAGCAGTCAGAGACACTCCGAAACCTCAGAACATCCGCGTTTCACTAGTAGAACTCATACATAATTATACAATGGAAAATGCTAAAATTCTTTTCCGTCCCACTCCCCCACTGGGGCACGGCGCGCGTGCGCGTAGTAGCCGATAAAACGAAGACTTTCGCTTAATTGGTTCTATTTTACGTTTTGGTGCTCTTTTGGTTCGGACACTTTTGAGCGCGAACCCTACGTCCAGTAGTTTGTAAATCAATGGGTATAAAACAAAGAATATTTGATTGATGGCTTGATTGATTGATTTCTTCTTTTGTTAAGAATTTGACCACCATCTATTATTATTATTAATGATGCTAGGCTGAATAAAAAAAAACATACACAATAATTATATCCCAGCAATCTCCACCATGTCGCAAACCACAATATTTCTGCGGTAGCGAATAAACTGATTGGTATGTGAATATTGTATTATACATAGGTACGTGCTGCACGTAGTACCTACATGCACAAGCATCTCTTGTCTGATCTGATCTGTTTGACCCAAACTCTGGGTTGAGGGTTGTTCCCTCGGAATATTATTTAGTTGAGGGTTGTTCCCTCGGCAGTGGCCTCCAACCAACCCCTTATAGCCACCCCTTACCACACAATTAGCCAGCTGTTCTGACCTGACGATGAGGTGCCTGTTTCACCTCGCTGCGTGTAGGTATTCTGATATACCACACAATAAGCCAGCTGTTCTGACCTGACGATGAGGTGCCTGTTTCACCACGCTGCGTGTAGCTAGGTATTCTGATATACCACACACACTGCTGATTGGTACTGATTCACAGTGGATCTGATTTCACCGTTAACGACTGATTCTACCGCCAACGACTGATTTTACCGCCAGCGCTCCAGACAAAGCACTGAATGGCAGGGATGTTCCCACACCTAATGAATTGAATAACGGGTGAACACACAGGTAAGTTAAAAGCACGTATTGCCTAAAAACACTCACCAAAAGGGATTCAAGAAAAACACCCGTGCGCACTGCTCGACGTTTTTACTCGTTCTGTCGTCTCACTCGCAAGACAGCTTCATTGCAGGTAAGTGAATAAAAACTAGTTTTTCATTTGATGGTAACATAAGCGTCAAACATGAATTAAGCTACATCCACACTATGCCTGTTTACATTATAGCATTAATATTTTAGGATTCGTGATGTGATTCGCGACAGCAGCCGAAATCTGCATGGTACCGCCCCGGCAGCTTCTTCCAACATCAAAGCAGCCACGATGACGACTCCGGTATATATCTCCCGCCTGGACAGAAAGACGACTGCGGATGACGTCCTAAGTCACCTTAGCACCAGGTTCTCTACTAAGGATGGCGGGCCTCTCCCGGTGAGGGTACGGGAACTGGAGAGCAGGTCTACAGACTTCAAGGCCTTCAAGCTCCGGGTCCCAGTCGCTCACCTGAAGACGTTCCTGCTCCCTGAAGTATGGCCTACCGGAGTCGTGTTTAGACGCTTTAGGGAAGCGAGGACAATAATCCCTAGGGAGTGTTAAGTGTTTAATTATTAAGTTATATTTTTATGTATTTTAGGATAAGGTATTTATAATATGGGCCCGTGATAATTTTATATTGTACTGTTGCCTGAATCAAATAAATAAATAAAAAAAAATAAAAAAAAAAATATCCGCTACAAGACAGTACGCACAAAAATGTATCTAATGAAGCTTAACTTAACGTTGTTATTACTTCGTGTAGCTCGCGATGTTCCGCTTCCGGTGCTTGATCCGAATTTGCCGATACGCTGGCCCTGTACCCGCACTTTCGATGTTCGCTATATCGCCACTGTTTCGGTCCGCACTTCATTGGAATAGAGTTGAAATTGGAACAAAAATGTGCTCGCAATTGCGAAGTTCGAATCCCGGAGTAGACCCCCTGTGTAGTAGAGACAGACGGTCGCGGTCGAGAGATGAAGGCCTACAAATTCTTGTTCTATGTATGCCAGACATCAAGTAGATTTACACGATGACAGAAACGGCATAGATTATTTAATAGTTACTACGAAACGGGTCAGCACTGACTTTGTCTTGGATGTCACTAACTCAATGTAAAACAGCCAGCCATAAACATACTAGCGTTAACCCGCGAATTCTTCCGCATAAATTATATACCAGATCTTAAGTCAGATCATAAGCTATCAAATAAAATTTTTTTTATCAAAATCGGTTCAGCAGTTTTCGCGTGATACTCGAACAAACACACAAAGCAAAAAAAATTTTTTTTAACAGTTTTATAATAGTAGTAGAAGTAGAATAGAATTGCCACATTTTAACCCTCATCACCCAGGAATACCTAGACTGAGGGCTAGAGTGCTATATTTAGGTACCTAACTACAATAAGTTTATTGCAAACTTAAATATTTTTAATTTTTTTCATAATAAATTTTGTGCTACGCTGCTGCACTACGCCATTTGTGCTACGCTTGGGTCTCATTGCTACGGGTGCTACAGTACCATATTGCTACGACGTAGTCTATGAAATTTATTATTGTTTTAATTTTTTTATAAAATTACGTAGTATCGTAGATCGTAAAAGAAACATACTTTTACGATGTTCAACATTCCAATGTTTTTACGCGTTCACTGTCTGTCACAGGCACTTCTGTTCAAATGTGATATTTTTAGAAAAACCATGATTAATTCCTCGGTGAATATTAAGCTGCTCTTAAGTTAACCTTATTCGGCTATCCAGCTGTTTAGACATCCAGCTGGTTCAGCTGTAAGGCACGCAGGACGCGGGTTCAAATAACTCACTGATTACCAATTTCAAAAGCATTTGCGTAGCCTTATGGTTCCGAATTAAAGTGGACCATCCTATTTCTTCCCGTGGATATCTTACTAGGTGACTATACTCCGTTCAGGAATTCGAGCGACAAAATGTAAAGAAAGAAACGTCACTGTCAAAGTGACATTACGTGGTTAGAAACCTTTGGCACAGGTCCGGGACTTCAAACAACGTTTTAGATTTGACATGATGACGTTTGCACATGCGCACTTTGCGAAAATTGTGCATGACATGTATGTAGGGTTGACTTAACACGCATCGTATGAACTATACGTTATACATTTCGTTTCTTTTTACAGTTTATTCTGTTATTAAAAATAGTTTTTAATTTAAAGAATCACAGAAAATGTGAATTTAGCGTTATTTTCCAACGTTTATTTTTACTGTGTGTGGAGAAAAATAAAATATATTTTATGTAGTCAAATCCAACGGGTGCGCGCGCCTGACTGCATTCCCTTGCTCGGCTTCCTTCAAGTTACCACAGAGAGTGTGAGGGGAGGTGGGGTAACTGAAGTCAGAGAGGGGCGGGGAGTGGCCGTTCTGTATGTAGAACTATATACTATTACCTATTCTGTGCCTTTGGTGCATTTTTTAAGAATAAAATTATGTCGGCACGGCATATAATAAATTAATAAATTGCGTTGACATTAAAAATGTATTGTCTATCTATAAATAATAAAAACAATCGTGACAATTTGAATGAAATTTTTAAATTTTGTTATGTAGCCCGTTACTCTGTCTGTGTGGGCTTTTTGTGCTATGCGTAGCATCCGCGCATAGCGTACGGACTCAGACGAAGGTATTAAACAATCAATAGACGCGTTTACGTTATTGTTTACAATAAAAAATGTTTTTCATTAGGCACTTTGTTAAAACGAACCAAAGGTCTAAAATATCTGATTGTTGCCAGACCACGAAATAAAATATTTACAGTCATGCTTTCTTTTAATCTAAAATAAATTATAACTTGCGTTTTTTAAATTTATTTTCCATACAAAATTAAAATATCATTTGTCATAATCCTTTGCGAGTAGAATAGATAATTTACTGTTATTCATTCCCGAGATAAGTTTTCTTCCGTCTCGAGATGGTATTTTCTACACTGGTATCACCGTTGTTTACATTTTGTCGCTCGAATTCCTGAATGGAGTATAAGGAATAAGGTTTCTTATGCAGTATTTCTTGACGGCCCGGTAGCACAGTCGGTAGTGAACCTGCCTGCTGTGTCGAGGGTCGCGGGTTCGTTTTCCATAAGGGACAAATATTTGTATGATGAATATGAATATTTGTACCCGAGTCACGGATGTTTGTTTCTATACATGTATTCTATATCGTTGTCTAGTCATCATAATACAAGTCCAGGATAGATTCTGGTACTTTAAATGTGACTAGATAATTTGTGTGACAATTGTCCAAGATATTTATTATTATTTATTTATTTCTACTGTTGGCGGAAGGCTGACCACCTAGTTATCACCATTTGACACATAAGTCCATCAGGAAACTTTCAATATGCTAAAGGTGAGCCTTGCTACAACTGCACGCTTCACACGGTTAGTAGTTGTAGCGAGGCTTCTAACCACTCCGAAAGGGATTACGGTCGTTAGTTTATTGTATGAAACAATTTTATTTACCTGTGAGTGGTCATACTGCGCCCTGTCGGAGAGGGCTATCAGCTGACCGTCGTTCACCCTGATGGACCGGTTGATCTTCGGACTCAGCATCATGAGGCCGCCGGCTGCAACAACGACAAACATTACATTCCTGTTGGAATATCGATGAAAACATGCATCGGGCGGTGAACATATTCTTAAATCCTGAAAATAGGTAAAAAATACATAACATGCGATGAAAGTATGCATGCTGAAAATGAGTAAAAAATACGCATCGCGCGGTGAAAACATGTATTTTGTTATTGAAATTTAAGTATACAGGTTTCCTCACGATGTTTTCCTTCACCGAAAAGCTTATAATATCCACAAATCGTAGGTATACCTACATAAATTCCGAAAAACTCATTGAGGGATCCAACCATCACTTTCTGCATGGTATGGATACTCACCACTGGATCATCATGGCTTGTTGCACGCGGAGAAAGTTAAAGATAATATTGTGTTAGAATTGTGAATTTAATCGTTTGATGGGGGATCGATCTCGCCCGGAGATTATTAGCACCCCTGACTCCAGGAAGTGTGAACTGTCTCTTTCTTAACCTACGGTGCCCAAACCAGACCCTCTAGCATGATTTCTCTACTTGCGCGCGACTCTGCTTTTGCCCATACTACAAGTCGCGGCAAGCGCGGCTTTCGCTCTCCGAAAAGCGCGGGAACAGGTTATTTTGTATGCAGCGAAGGCGCGTCGCGCGCGTGTAGAGAAATCATACTAGACCTACTGGTCTCTCACAAAGTCTCAAAAGTCCCAACTCAAGGTTTGTCAGAGAGCGATGGAGCGCAATATAATTATTATACAGGGTGTTAAGGTAAAAAGTTGCATTACTTAAAGAGGTGATTGTACATACCCATGATACTGAACAACTTTCCCAAAGAAACAGATAGGAAATTCGTAAAAAAAAAACTAAATGCAATCAGCTGATCGAACTTTTGTATGAAAAGTGGAAAAAAAAATTGCGCATTTTTCCTATAGGTTTCTCAGGTAAAGTTGTTCAATATCATGGGTACAATCACCCATTAAAGTTACCCTGTCCTGTATAGGTATTAAAAGAAGAGGTCAATGTCAGGAACACTACAATGCGCTCCTAAACACAAATCGCCGACGTCGGAGAAAAAACTGCTAGACTAAAATGGGAATGGGCCGGCCATGTCTGTCGGTCTGTCGAATGCACCAGGAGAGGTGGGCAAAGATTGTTACGCCCAGGCCCTGTACCCGGGGACTTTCGATTTTCGATATTCCGAGACCGTTTCGGTCCGAACTTCATTGTAATAGAGTTGACATTGGAACGAAAACGTTCACGAAATTGCGAAGTTTGAATGTAAGCACTGGATCCCAGAAAATTTTCGTCGGTGTTCAGATCGTCCTAAGAAGATGTGGTGGGACGATCTGGATGCTTTTGACGACAAGTGGCCAGAGCTTGCCTAGAATAGAGATGGTTGGAAGATTAAAGGAGAGGACTTTGCCCAGCAGTGGGATGAAACAGACTATAATAAAAAAAGTTAATGTTAAAGGGGCCCAGGTGTTTCCCGGGGGCCCGTAGCCACCTACGTCACTGCTCCGATCGCGAGCTCGATCCAATATTTTACCATTAAGAGATTGAAAAGTTAATCCGTAATCCCTTGGGTGTATCTACAATCCACATGTTGCTACTGAGGTAGGTATAATACCAGCTGGCACTTTAAGACCATCAAACTGAATAACTTTCTCTATGGAAACAACATCGAAATCGCAAAAAAAAATATCCGCTGTCTCATACATTTGGCTCGATTAGGTTTGCAGTTTTGTATGGAACAGCAGATTTTTTTTCGGGATTCGATGTTTGTGCCACAGTTGTTCAGTTCGACGGTCTGATCATCCCCTTAAAAAAGTGTCAGCTTATTAAGATGAGGACCCTAATGTTGTGTTTTGTTTGTTTGTTTATGGAAGTTTATGGTTATAATGTTGTGGATAAGTACGAGAGACTGCATCTGCGTTTAGCGCGTACACAATAATAAGCACTTAAAAATATCCTGCATACCTGACTACTTTTCTGTAAAGATTAGCCGTCGCGCCGTAGTCGAAACCGACAAGGAATAATCCTTCGTCATCATAGGTAGGTATAAGTTTTATGTTTGCTAGTAATGCAAGTTTATTAAAACTTACTTTTCAAGCTCAGAATACCAATCAAACTCTGAGTTGCACGGTTTATAATAATATATTTAGGAATAATTAAAAAAAAAAAGAAATTGCACTTTATTTGGAATAATTACAGGACTATCAAAAATCATACTTCAGGAGTGCGATTTTTGAAAGTCAAATCAGCAGTAGAAAGATGCAATGTATCTCCACAGTAATTTTGACATTTTCAACTGCTGAACTCAGCGAATGAGATTCAAAAATCGCACTCAAAAAAAACACAATTTGGTAAGATGCTATTATAGTAGTTATCGAAGTATAAAGTACATACTAACTTATTAGCAGTAGAACCATAATGTGCCTAAATATTACTTCTACACTAATATTATAAAGAGGAAAGATTTGTACCTATTTTTGTATGTTTGTATGTTTGTAATGAATAGGCTCAAAAAGTACTGGGCCGATTTAAAAAATTCTTTCACCATTAGAAAGCTGCATTCACCCTGAGTAACATAGGCTATATTTATTGCTAGAAAAGATTAGACGTCCACCCGTGCGAAGCCGGGACGGGCCGCTAGTATATTATAAGCTTATAATATATGCTGCCCTGTATTTTAAATTTTTTAACTAATGGTAATTAAATTATTAATTAAGATAATGTCGGTCGTCGTGTGATTTCCGCCTTAGAATAAACCACATCTCTTTCCTTGGGGTATCTTACGAGGCAACTAAGGGATTTTATAGTGTTTATGTGGGTTTTAAAGATTAGCCACCTGTCACTGCTTAACGCATCTCTGGCTATTCTGAAACTTCAATAAAATTGAGGCTTAAAGTGCCACAACTGCAAGCTTTAGAGGTTGAGGAGAGCGGCCTAGGGGCGGCAGCGTCCTAGGGGCGGCAGATTTCAGAGCACTTTCACTCTATTTCGGAGGGTAAAAATCAAACAAGTTCAGTGGTTTTCTCATGGAACATACAGTAACTAAAAACAGGTGGTCTTTTTTTTACCTGTTCTAAAATCTCGAGCTCGCTACGCTCGCTCCTGACTAGACACACTTCGCTCGCTCCAGAATCCGGTGAAATCTCGAGGTCACTTAAGCTTCGCTCTCTCTTCAGAATTCAGTGAAATTTTGAGCTCGCTTCGCTCGCTCTAGAATTGGTTGATATGTGTTTTCGTAGTGAAGTAACCAAGACGTCGAGTTGCGAAAAACGAGCCCGCTCATCCAACAATACCAATCGTAGTGAAGTAAGAAACTCGACCTCGCTTCGCTCGCTCCAGGATTTTACGCTGATCTCGCCGTATTGCAGTAAAATCTCGAGCTCGCTTCGCTCGCTTCTGGCTATGATTGTATCACAATGACCTAAATGCATTACAGTAAAATCTCGAGCTCACTTAGCCAGAATTCAGTGAAATCTCGACCTCGCTTCGCTCGCTCTAGTCTAGATATTGGATCCTATGTTTTCATAGTGAATTTAAATCTCGAGCTCGCTTCGTTCACTCCAGGTTTTGAATTTTGTTGCAACAACCTAACAAGTTAGGTTAGGCCCCCTGGGAAAAAATCATTGCTACCCCCATGGGTACATGGGGCGGCGGAAATAATGTACACTCATAAAAAATGTAAATGGGAGGAGGTAGCAAGTTTCTGAACAATAATGTCGTGAGCTTTAGCTGTATAACATTTATTAATAATAAATGTTTATTATGTATAAAGTATAATAAAACAAGTTTGACACATCAATCAAGACCACAAGAATGGTAAACTTTTAGAAAATGTATCCGGGGTCGTCAGGAAGCCTATTGTCATTTTAGTATATTTGTTTAGTGACCAATCATTGCAGATAAATGTTTACTCAAAAAAGCATACTCATATGAAGGACTAGCATGCCACGCGCGACGAAGCGACAAAATGAGAAAACCGTTATGCGCACGTCTCAATTTTTGTCGTTTTTCTCAGAGCTGGCATGCTAGGCACTCTGAACACTGAAGAAAATAAATTAAGAAAAGCAACGGTCATTTTCTTATTTAAAGATTATGAATAACAAGTAAGAGAAACATAAAAAAACTAAACAATAACATCGTAGCTTGCAAGCAGGTGAAGGGTTAAGGTCACAA
The DNA here is from genome assembly GCA_922987775.1 of Agonopterix subpropinquella. Classification (NCBI taxonomy): domain Eukaryota; kingdom Metazoa; phylum Arthropoda; class Insecta; order Lepidoptera; family Depressariidae; genus Agonopterix; species Agonopterix subpropinquella. Next base: position 2,267,604 of record OV277708.1, on the reverse strand, counting down.
CAATTAAATTAATATTATCGATTTACTCACCTTTTACTTAATTATAGACATTTTGAAGTCAGTACAATTTCCTCGTCGCACTACCTAAATAAAACTTTTATACTTCAACAATAATAGAAACAACATTATAGTATAGATCACTCTCATTAAATAAACAACACAGTAGATTTAACAACAGCATAGAAACAAGACAACAATTTAATATTCAATCCGAAAGATAATTTACACTTTTCACTACTCATCAGCATAGAATAATACAATCGCCTGTTGAATTTATAAACGCAATGTCACGGATCAACTTTCTCAAACGAAATTGTTGCTCGCAGCTTATTCGCAGGCGTTATGATGAACTTTGAGTGTTTAGAAAGAATTTCCGATTGATGTTTTGGCATCAGTCTGTTATGAAGAGTTCCCTTGATAATTTTTTTAGGGTTCCGTGAAGGTTTCAAGGTGTGTTTGCGTCGACGGCGACAATTCGACTGCCGGGCTAGCACCTGTAGCTGAATCGACCATTCCGCGCGTGCGTGTCCTTCGTGACGTACGAATTTGGCCATAGAACTGGGTATGGATAGAGGTGGAAATTTTGTTAAATATTAAAGTTATTAATTGAGATTGAAACGTGTAGGGGAATTTTTAGATTAGGTTCAATCTGTCTTGGCAGAAAACAAAATTGTTCTGTTTTCCGGTAGGTAGAGAAAGCTAGCAAGATTAGGTTATTATATTAAGTACCTACCTAATCCCAAGCTAAGGATATACATACATATAGTTATGGCAATATAACAAGGAAAAGTATCATTAATTTTTAAACCACACACTCTATCCATCAACCTGAACAACTTTTAGGTACTATGGGAGCAAACCTGTCAGAACAAAAAAAAATTCAGCTGTTTCATAGTTTAAGTCGTGTAGGCGTTACAATTTAGTATGAAACAGCAAATATTTTTTTTGCACTGACAGGTTTGCTCCCATAGTAAAAGTTGTTCAGTTTGATGGGTGAAGTAAGTGGTTTAAAGGTTAAAATATACTTTTCCATACGCCCTGTATAAAAAGTTACTTTAGTCCAATACAAAACATTTCTTATCATATAAAAAATAAGAATTAAAAGCCTATGCCTAAAAATGGCGCCTTTTTTCTTTTTTTTGGCGCGGCCATCAATCAAACTTGAATATTATAGTTCAGAATAAAGTTAAAAACAACACTTGTTATTACAAATATCTCGGAACTCAGTCCGAGCTGAGATATAAAGGCTTGAAGTGCTCGTAATGGCAATGGTAATGTTTTCAACTTCAAGCCTTTAGATCTCCGTCCGGACTGAGTTTAGGGATATACATGTTAATAAGTTTTGTTTGTTACTTTATTCTGAAATAAAATATTCAAGTTTGGTTGCTGGCCGCGCCAAAAACAACGGCGAAAAATAAGGCGCCAACCATACATACAAAACCCGCATTGTTTTTTATAGATTCCACTGCAAGGAAATGGCCTCATAATAATTAATTTAAATTCTTTTACTCGGGACTCGAGCCCAAAACAAAAGGTAAAGGTAAAATGTAAAAGGCTTATCTAAAAGTTTCCACATACCGGATGTTCAGTGGGACGCAGTTTCCGCGCCAATAACACTCCCGTGCTCATATCTTTGTTTAAAACTCGCGTCCTTAAACTTACCGTCTGATACCAACAGGGTGCTCTTCAAAACTTACTAACTATGATACTTTTAATCAGACACTTTACATAAATTTTCTTTTCTACATACATCGATTTTTTTTTACTCTGTCACTTATTCGGATGATGTTCCTTTAAGAAATGATGTGGTTATAAACTGTACAACATTTTTTAAAATAAAACCGGCCAAGTGGGATTCAGACTCACGCACGGAGGGTTCCGTACCACCCTTTAGTTTTTGTGATCTGTGGTAGGTATCACCATACAAAATTAGCAAAAAAATTGTTTTCTCTGGGATCCGTAGCACAAGCACGACTCACACTTGACCGGTTTTTATTTTAGTATTTATTGTTTAATCTGAGTATGCACTTTAATCACTCCAAGCACTATAACTGCTGACACTTTTTTAAGGGGATGATCAGACCGTCAAACTGAACAACTTTCTCTATTCACATTAACAACAAATCGTAATAAAAATCTGCTCTTCCATACAAAACTGCAAACTTACTCGAGCCAAATATACATTTGGCACTTACTTTTGGCATTTTGGCATTTGGCTATTTGGTATGAGACAGCAGATTTTTTTTTTCGCGATATTGATGTTGGTCTCATAGAGAAAGTTGTTCAGTTTGATGGTCTGATCATCCCCTTAAAAAAGTGTCAGCATATTAAGAAGGACACTGAATTGAATACAGAAAAAACATTAAAAAAACGTTTCTTGTATACCCCCGTAAATTTTCTACTTTTTGTTTTTTTATTCCCGTCTAGCGTTATGGTTCAAAAGATACTTAAATTAAAACCCTTTAGACAGACAGACAGACGGATGGACGGACGTATATGCACAGCGTAAGCTTATGAACAGGGTCCGGTCGGCACTCGGCACCCTTTGGGTACGGACGCAGCCATAAAAATAGAGTGTGTTACCTGACTTCTAAAAGTGCAACACCGAATACCACCTCCCCGTAAGCTCACTAAAACGAATCACTTAACAACGAATGCACGCTACCACGTAAAACTTATCGCCGAAGCCACGCAACCTAAAATAACCAAACCTCTAAGTCTAAAAAAATCCAACGTCCTGTATAAATTAGATTTCATGTCACATACGTAGAACGCTCATGGAATTTTTATAAAAGCGTTATACGCCCGTAATAAGACTAACATAAGATAGGTACCTAGGCGGTAGGTACTCACATAACGTGGGTCTAGCTACCGCCTTAGGGGGCGGTATAAAACTGTAACAGAAATGTGTCTGTAGGTACATTGAAGATATTTACAAAAAAAATTACGACATCGTTTTTACCTGTCCCTGATTCCAAATCACCAATTTTTTTATTTTTTGTCTGTCTGTTTGTTTGTTTGTTTGTTTGTTTTTTTGGGTGTTTGTTTGTTCGAGTATCACACAAAAACTACTGAACCGATTTTGATTAAACTTTTTTTGTTTGATAGCTTATCATCTGACTTAAAATCTGGTATATAATTTATGCGGACGAAGTCGCGGGTAAAAGCTTATAAAATAAAAATAGCCATGACTGTCTTTATTTATACGGTTTTACTACGAAGAATAGATTGCAAAAACATTTAGTTGTCCTGCTCATATTATAAGATACGAGCTTTTACCCGCGACTTCGTCCGCATAAATTATATACCAGATTTTAAGTCAGATTATAAGCTATCAAACAAAAAAAGTTTCATCAAAATCGGTTCAGTAGTTTTTGCGTGATGCTCGAACAAGCAAACACCCAAACAAACAAATAAACAAACACACAAACAAACAGACAGACAAAAAATCCAAAAATTGGTGATTTGGAATCAGGGACAATTAAAAACCATTACGTAATCTTTTTTTTTTGTAAATCACACTTCTGTTACAGTTTTATAATAGTTTAGATTAATATCTTGACGGTCACGCTTAAAAGGTAGAATGGATTTGAATGAAAGATGGCACACAGATAGAAGTTAATCAACATCATCAATCATATCAGCCGATAGAAGTCCACTGCTGGACATAGGCCTCCCCCAAGGATCGCCACAACTCGCGGTCCATAAATAAAATAAGTGCGAAAGCGCGAATAAGTGAGTGCGTGTAAGCTTAGCGGTCGCGGCGCCGGCGGCGGGTCTATGCCTTGGCCTGCCGCGACCACTGGGCTTCACCACTATTAGTTCTTTACACTATGATACGATGAAAAGTTCTCGAGTGGCGACCGCGTATCGGAAAGCGCAGAGTGGGCAGGCCCCTCACACGGTGGACTGACGACCTGGTGAAGGCGGCGGGAACCCGTTGGATGAGGGCAGCGCAGGACCGGTCGTTATGGCAATCCTTGGGCGAGGCCTATGTCCAGCAGTGGACGTCCATCGGCTGAGATGATGATGATGACTATGATATCGGACTGTCTTTCGAAGCACGGAGGCGCTCGAAATGAAAATACTACTACAACGACCACAAAGTCGCAAGCTAAGAGCAAGGAACTTAGGTCTCAAGAGAACGATTGTAACTTCAGTCAGATTGCAATTTGTTTAGAGGGATATGTTTTGATAGAGTCTATGTGATAGAGCTTCGTTTTCCTGTGCTTTTCCTCACAAACTTAAAACCGATTTGAATAAGGGTTTCACGAAAGCGTAGGGCTCAGTTTGGACTAACATGTATTCGTTATTTCATCGCAATCGGTTAATTCAATTAAAAGTTACTAATATTTAAACACAAAGTCGACCGCCATTGAATTTAATGCTAGCATTGTTGGCATCAAGCAAAGACCAACCTACGGGTTCTAATTTCTCCGTCCAGATCATTTGGGGCATGGATTTGGGGGTAATTTGCTGTAAGTAGGTACGTAAAATGTGAGACATGACGATGTTCTGATTTTAAATGCTTTTTTCTTATTGCTGTCTCCCGTTTGCAATAGAGGGAAGTCGGATATTTATTTAAATGGTTTTCCTATCTGTTTCCTATGGTCTCCCTTTTAGGGTGCGTCCACATTTGGAAAACGCGGCGAATGCGCAGCGTCGCGAGCTGCACATTCGCGGCGCATTCGCCTGATGTGGACGCACCCTAAAATTGGTAGAAAAATTTTGCCCAGCCACACTAAACATTGTTTTTTATTTTATAGCAACACTGGAGTTTAAATGTCACTGTCAAATGCGGAAATGTCAAAATTGCGTCAAATAAAAATTTTGTTGCAAAATCGTGTCGCCCGCTCGTGAATAAACAAATTACGATAACAAATCAACCACAATTAGCTTACATTTGTGCAGTGAATCTAACACAACACTTTTTCAACCACATATCAATAGTTTACGTGAATGTCCTTAGCGACAACACCCGGCGTTTTCTTGTGATGTTTTGAACTGCTTAGGAACTTAATAAAATGGCTACAGGATCTAAAAACGATATGGTGAATAGGTTATTGAACGTGCGGCTCGAAGATGGGGCAGGCGGGGACGAGTTGCCGCCGCAAAACATGCTGCCTTCGAACCAGCACGCGCGTCAAGCTATACACCTTGCTGATGAAGAAAATGGGCATTCACTCGAGCCTGTAGCGTCCACATCAGCTATAGAGAACCTGCAGCCTTCGAACAACACTGGAGGTCGAATGCACAACTGGCAGGCGACGAAAACGACCGTCAGAGAGCGTTTATCATTCTTATTCAACAACGAAATATTATGCGATGTCCACTTCATCGTAGGTAAAGAAGCTAATCAGCAAGTGATACCAGCTCATAAGTTTGTTCTCTCCGTTGGCAGTGCGGTCTTTGACGCGATGTTCAACGGAGTTTTAGCTACGAAATCGGACGAAGTAGAGTTGCCTGATGTCGAACCGGCAGCGTTTCTTCATTTACTAAAGTTCCTATACTCGGACGAGGTGAGAATCGGGCCGGAGAGTGTAATGACTACCCTATACACAGCTAAGAAGTACGCTGTGGCCGCTTTAGAGGAGAATTGCGTAGATTTTCTAAAAAGTAACTTAGGTACGGACAATGCTTTTTTGTTGTTGACGCAAGCGAGGTTGTTTGATGAGCCGCAGCTGGCTGCGTTGTGTTTGGAAATGATAGATAAGAATACGGCGGACGCTTTGAACGCTGAAGGATTCACGGATATAGACCAGGACACTTTAAACGCAGTTTTGGAAAGGTAAATTTACTTTCTTTTACCGTATGAATAATTAATGTTATTTATGAGTTGTTTTATTTTAAAAACAAAGAACTTTCTGAATAATATTAGCATTTTATTGTATAATTTAACTTCGTCTGGCGGTATTTTTAGTAAGTCCTCTACAACTGCTTCCATACATTTCGTATGAAAAAGTATTAAAGTGGCACCAGGTGGCACGCTGTCTGCTCCGCATTGTGTCCCCTGCGTTCGTTGTATACATCACATTGTAGGGCACAGTCCTACCCTCAAAGAGGTTGGTGGGGGTTATGAGCATCAGTCCACCACAAGAGCCCAATGTAGATTGGTATACTTCGGGTTTAAGAATCTTTATTATCCTCATAAGAATTACAATAATTCACTTACATGAGAACTTAGAAAAAGTATATAGATATAAACTATATTTAAAAGTACTTAATTAACAAAGCAACGAGCGTGCTTAGCAGGTAAAACTTATTTTTATACTAGGTACATAAAAATGTGTGTAGCTGTAGGTAGTTCGGAAAATATCGCACAATGATAAAATATTGTAGTTGAGAACGCATCAAGTTAACAAAAACACAGATCTATTACAAGATTACAACTAGATATGTCTAATACAATATTGGTAAGAAATATTTTTTGTTTTGTTTTCTAATACACAACAGATCTATAAATAGGTTCAAACAACAAAAAATTAAATTCACGACTGCCATCCCTCTCAAGGTGGTCAGAAACATTGATACAAACAAGTACCTATACTTCACATAGGTATTTATGTATTACACAGACTACTCTCAAAAAGTGAAGGAAAACATAGTGAGGAAACCTGCATATCGTCGTTGCGCAACCAAAACCTGCTATGTAACATTTTTGATGAAACCCCTTTTATAACGCCAAGAGGTGGAAAAAACAGCTATGCGTCTCCTGACAAAATCTGCCGTGTGTCAAGGAGCTACAACGCGACTAATGGCATATTTTAAAAACCTGCCATGTATCTAGGGTCCAACAATATCTGCTACGTCTGCATGCCTAAAGCGCCAAGCAAGCCTAAAAAGTTATTAAGATTTTTTTGCTCCTGTAAAATTTTAATTTTGTTACTTAGCAGGTTTTGGTCACGCAACGATGATATGCTAAAGATGAAAATTCTGTACTATGTATTGGCTTATTATTTATTCAGTGTAGATAGGTACTTATGTAAGGAAACAGAGGTTAATTAGGTGCATTCACAGACAGACCACCGTTGTAGTCTATGATAACTGATCATCCATTAAATTTATGTTAATTATTGCATTGCATTGCAACAGTTCCATTAATTGTTTCCTGTTACATTGTTAGGCCTAATGCATGACTTAACTAATTGTTATTTTATGCGGTCTGAAAAAACTTTGACACCAGGGCTTGCTGCCCACACAATTAGAAGAATAATTCTTTATGGAACTAATGACTTTATGGAAATTGTTGAACCATTTAACCCAAGGTTTAGAGACCTATCAAACATGTTTTTGAGCATAGGCGATAAATAAATAAATAAATAACGCTCACAGGCACATACATTGTAATGATCCCAAGAAAGCGCTATTTATAGGCTGTTTATTATGGAAACCATACAACAACGGCACAAACATATAAACATCCATGACCGAACCGGGATTCGAACCCAGGACCCTGGTTTGGCAGTCCGGCGTGGTAACCATTACACCAACCGGGTCGTCAAATGGCGACCGGCGATGTCGCGACTGCACCAGATTTTTACTGAGCATTATCGGCGCGAATCCGCCGCGACCCTGATTGATCTCAGAAATATACAGGGTGAAATTTGTATTATTAGCATCCTTTTAAACTAAGAGTCTCCTCATCAAACTGAACAACTTTTACTATAGGAGCAAAACAATCGGAGGAAAAAAAAAGCAGTGTAGTATGGGACAGATGATTTTTTAGTTGCTCCGATCGGTTTGCTCCCATAGTAAAAGTTGTTCAGTTTGATGGGTAGACTCTTAGTTTAAAAGGATGCCAATGATATCAATTTCACCCTGTATATAGCAACCATATCGTTCCATCAACACCTACACTCAAAAATAGCTTGTGTAATAAATAAATAAATAAAATAATAAATAAATAATTTTTCATTAGGTGCCAAAAATTTTGTGTATTTTGTTTAGAGTTACTCTTTTATGGTTATTCTTATTCATAGGGTTTATACAATTCTGACACTGAAATTGTCTAAGACTCTAAGTTGATAAAAATACACTCTTACTTGACATCCATCCTCTTCATGTTATTTGCCTTAAGTCATTAAAATCCCTCAAGAAGAAATCACTGAGAAACATCCAAGGGACACTTTCCCATACCCTCCACTGAGCGTCTAGCATGATTTCTCTACTCGCGCGCGACTCTGCTTGTTTTCATACTACAAGTCGCGGCAAGCGCGGCTTGCGCTCTCCGAAAAGCGCGGGAACAGGTTATTTTGTATGCAGCGAAGGCGAGTCGCGCGCGTGTAGAGAAATCATACTAGACATGCAGTTTCGATTGTCAATATTTACAGTAACCTCCTCCTACCCACAGAGACACACTCCGAATCCGCGAAGCAAAAATCTTCTCAGCAGTCCTCCGTTGGTCGGAAGCCGAATGCATCAGACGCCAGTTACCAGTCACACCGACCAACCAACGTACAGTCCTTGGACGTGCCTTCAACGCCATACGATTCCCTTTAATGTCCGTAGAAGAATTCGCTATGGGGCCTGCACAAAGTGGACTACTTGATGATAGAGAAATAGTCCAACTGTTCCTATATTTCACGGTGAATCCGAAGCCCAATGTGGGTTTTTTAGACACGCCCCGTTGTTGCATGACTGGGAAGGAGCTGACGGTGAACCGGTTTCCCCAGACGGAGTCTCGATGGGGCTACAGTGGGACAACAGATAGAATCAGGTTCACGGTCGACCAAAGGATTTTTGTTGTCGGGTTTGGACTGTATGGATCGTATTTTGGACCGACGGAGTATGAAGTTCATTTGCAGGTTTGTTTCTTGTGTTGTTTGTTTCTAATGTAAATAAACCGAGGACCTGGTGCTGGCGGCGGAAACTCGTTGGATGAGGGCAGTGCAGGACCGGTCGTTGTGGCGATCCTTGGGGGAGGCCGATGTCCAGCAGTGGATGTCCACAGAGAGATAATGATTATGATGAGGAATGTAAATATACTTCCACAACAACACTTATTTGTGCTTAGATAAAGCTGTTTTGTCCTATTTCCAACCCCTAGTAATCCATACAATGTGTACGATACCTCAAACAGTGCTGGTATACTTAGATGTCGCAGCCATCTGCTTAAATCTGCCATTTTATTGAAAGGCTAGCTCGTTCATTGAATGGCGACAGTCAATGAATGACTAGGCCGAACACAGCGCCTACTCGACTTTTTTAAATGTATGAGATAGCAGTTTTCTTTTTGTTCTGACTGTTTGCTTCCATAATCAAAGTTAAGTTTGATGGGTAGAATATGTGGTTTAAAGGTTAATGATACTTTTCCTTAGCGGTCTCACAGACGAGCGACACTTTGTGGTCGCCGTGTGTCACGGAGGGTTGCGCGACCGTAAAATGTATGAGCGCGACGCTCAGCGACCCACCGCGACAGCAATGTGTCGCTCGTCTGTAAGAGTCCTTACACTCTGTATATCTATTCTCTGCTTGAACCATACAGAAAACTGACTCGTCAAAACAATAAATTGCAGATAATTCACCTAGCGACGAAGAAGGTATGCGGCTCCAACACTACAACGTTCTGCTGCGACGGTACGGACGACACCTTCAGAGCGATGTTCAAGGAACCCGTCGAGATACTGCCCAATACCTCCTACATCGCCAGCGCCAAGCTTAAGGTCAGTGTTACCACTACCAGCCTTCGAGCATCTCAAGACGAAAGTCTTTGACCAATGTGTACTGCCAGTGTAATAATATACGGAACTGAGACGTGGTCGCTCAGTCAAGGCCTCAAAAAGGCTGAAAGTCACACAATGGACAATGGAGAGGGCTATGCTCGCAGTTTTCTGCGAGATCGAATCAGAAATGAAGAGATTCGCAGAAGAACCAGAGTAGCCGACATAGCCCAAAAAATTGCTAAACTAAAGTGGCACATTTGAGCTCTCGAGTGCCGACCGCGTACCGGAAATCGCAGCGTGGGTAGCCCCCACAAGGTGGATCGACGACCTGGTGAACCGGCGGGAACCCGTTACATAAGGGCAGCGCGGGACCGAAAGTTGTAGCGATGCTTGCGGGAGGCCTATGTCCAGTAATGGACGTCTATCGGCTGATATGATGATGAATGCTTCGTATAACTGGAGGCCACACTAGTTAGCAACGAAGAATGTGTGTTAGAACTTGCTCTATCTAGTAAAGGAGAAACAGTCGATTTGTTAGAAGCGACGAAAACAGTAGGCTGGTTAGAACCCACTAGACTAAGTTTCAGAGCCATATTCATTGACCCCATCGAGATACCTACTGTTCATTGCCAAAGCCATGTTTAATAGATCCGACCGTAAAATCATGCAACTAGCAACCTTGAGATGCGGCAGACTGAGAGGTGGCAACCTTAGTTTTTCCAGTTCTTTAGATCAGTCTCCTTCCGATGGCTTCTCATTTACTTCCCAAACAGACAGGTGGAAAAAATTGTCCCAAAAATCATAATTAATGGAAAACTTTCTTTCGGCAAGATTTTTCTAGGCTACTTGCCAGCGTTGTATGAACCCCTATGTAAACATTCACTCATATTTCGTTGAAAAAAGAAATAGGTGCGTAATTTTACGGTTGGATCTCGGTCTATAAGGTACGGACGGACGCTATGAAAGTTAGAATTAAGAGCTCTTTCAAATCTCCATCAATTTCCCAGTCAGGCGAGAGCGCCGAGCGCTTTTAAATATTTCGCTGAAATCATTTTGCAGCTTCAAAAATTATCAAGCACTAAAAACAACCCTATATTATCAATCAACAGGGCACAGATTCCTACTACGGCACCAAAGGTCTACGCCGAGTCACCGTGGACTGCAATAACGGTGAAAAAGTTGTTTTCCAATTCTCGTACGCGGCTGGAAACAACAACGGCACCTCAGTTGAAGACGGGCAGATCCCCGCCATCATCTTCTATATATAGAGAGGTAATTACTTGCGTTATTAATATTATACGTATAGTGTCCAATAAAATCAGCTGAACCTATTATAAAGGGGATGATAAACTGAACAACTTTTTCTGTAGGACGAACATCAAAATTGCGAAAAAAATCTATTGTTCTAGATATATTCGGGTCAAGTAGTAGTTGCAGTTTTGTATGGAACAGCTGATTGTTATTTCGCAACCATGGAGTTGTTCAGTTTGATGGTCTGATCATCCCCTTAAAATAGTTTCAGCTGATTTTATTAGACCTTATAATCCATGTGATCGGCGAATTGAATTCTTAATCATAGAACATTTCATTATGTTAAGAAATGGGTGGTGAACTATCAAATTAAATTCTTTTTTTCGGATTAAGATTGGCTTTTAATGCAGGATCAGGACATACAACAACAATTCAGTGCAAAATCGTTACAAATCTTCGTCACAATACCACAGACTTAGACCATTTAAATATGGACCTGCCTTACGTTAGCATTCCCCTCTGCCAAGGTACAAGATCAAATGATCATGTACATGTGCATACAATTTTATATCTTATCACTAAACGACACAGCCTATTATTGTGGAACAAATAGTCTTGTTTGGAGTTCACACGAGACTATTTGTCATGATTATTTTTACATTCAAATAGGAGTGAAGTGGAGTGGTTTCTATTCGAGTGAATAGGCTTCTTCTGGGTAAGCTCGCTACATCTTCGACCCCATCTTCGTCCTGAGGACTGGATTGAGGTCAAGAGCAAACCCATCGTTAATAAAAAACAAAAAAAAATTAGACCCTAAAGTAACGGAATTAAATCCAAAGTTGCGAATTTCATGCTATCTCGTCCCCCGCAAAAAGTTACAGAAAAGTTTGTTAGTAGAATTACACGCATAACTCGTCCATATTTAAATGGTCTAAGACCACAGGTTACTAGTTACTACATAACAGATAGGTACACTTTCTTAGAAAACGATAAGAGCTGAATTTAAAATGTACTGTGACGTTTTTTCTGGTTTATTTGTACTTCTTTCATCATCGGTCTATTATACATCCCATTGCAGGGAACAAGGCTACCGTCATTGAGAGTGTATGGGCGTTAGTCCACCACGCATGCCGAATGCGGATCGGTGGACTTCTTTGGCAGCTAAATAAATTATGATTGTAAAAGTTTGATTTGGAAGTTCGATTCTTTAAATATCTGATATAACATGTAATGTTTTTGTGGAAATGTTCCCATGTGTGATGTACATTCGAATAGCACATCACAAAACATTTGTAATTATAATAACATCAAATTAGTGAGAATCTTACTAAAACTAATTTAGGTAAACCGTTTTGAACCTTACTACTAAACTAATTCTGTAGGTAATAAATAGCAAAAAAGGTAAAATACTTTACAATCACAAATTGTGTACTCAAAGTTGTTTATTTCAGTATTTTTAACGCTTATTTATTTAAAGGCAAAATACGTTGTTTATTGCCACATCCGCCGTATTAGCAAATTATTGTCGTTGTAAATAATTAGGCCCATGCATTGAGTTATTATCAGAGATCGAAATCTAATGGCAAGGCAATTGAAATTATGATAGAGATGGGTCATTGTTTTTAGTGTTCCATAACGTACAAAAATTGGCAAAATAGAACACTAATGGAATCACCTCGGTGTCTGCGTGTCTGTCTGTCTCAGCCTTTTCTCAGATATATATAGATTCTGTATTTCTCTTTAGCTCAAGCTCGGAAAGATTCTGTCTATCATTCGATATCTGAGTCAACACTCTAACAAAAAAATGATATATGAACCGTGCACCGACGCCATTAAATTCCTTTGAACGATTGCACACGTTTCATACATTCTGGATATTGGTCACGACCAGTTTTTAGTATGGAAGTCCCGACTCTTATAGCGTAGTGAGTTACATTCTCTTTGGCCTGAGTGCAAAAGTGCATTTTATCCGCTAGCGTGGAAAGAGTTTTTAAAATTAGAATCATTCTATTCAATAATTTTCTATACTGCCCGTCCACTGAAAATGCAATAACTATTTCATGTTTTTGCGCCAAGCTTTTTTTTTTCTTGTACCTAACATTTTCCTCCCTGTAGTGAGGTGAAAAGTTGTGTTTCGCTCGGCAGCAAAGTTATTCAGCGTCTCGTACCTTTGAAACCCTCGCTACGCTCAGGATTCAGTACAAGTACTCGCGCCAAAAAAAAACTTTGCAGCCTTGCATAAGAAATAACTATTAATCAGTTTAAGTAATTAACAAAAATGTCACGACTCTCAACGACAAATTGTTTTAGAACAACCGTTTTGGGGATGGGATCATAATTGAAAAATTATTAAGTTAAGAAGATAGACTAATATTAAATGCGGATAAAAACTAGAAAAAACCACCTCAATAATATTAACCAAGTCTCGTGAAAATACTAATAATAATAAGAAAATATTTTTTTATTAGTACTACAACAATAAATAACATATCATTGAAATAAGCAAGTCTACATGGGAGCCGGCAGGATTATTAGGGGGGTGCATCTGACTAGATCCATACATTAAAATTATACCTACTAATGAATAAAGTGCTTATAATTTGAATATGCCTCTACTCTTACAAGGGTGTGCAGACGCACACCCTTGCACCCGTCTTGTTGATAATTTGTATAGGAATAAATAAAAAGTTGTCATTATTATCATCATGGCATTTAATTAGTATGGTCTTAGATCGCGTTTAAACAGTGGTAAAGAAATGTCTTTTTTTTTTAGAAGCATTCATTTTCCAAATTGCATCCGAAACGAAAGATGTCAATTAAAATCGGGTGTGGCAGAATCCAAAGCGATGTTGCCGTAAACAACAAATATGATTTCGCTATTTACCCATCTCTCCGCTTAGCTTTAGTGGATACGGTTCAAGCGGAGCAGAGAAGACATTTCTCATATCTGTATGGCGCAATCAAAGCGTGGATAGGCGGAGTGGAGTCGTACGGAATGAGGGATTTTCCGAAAGCCATTAAAAAAGAAAAAGTAGTTCCTAATAACTCGATAGATGGCGTTGACGAGACAAGGGTGAGCGACCTTGCAGGTACTAAAATACAAATAAAATAGTAAGAATTTGTGTTTTTAAGTAAACAGCAAAATATGAGCATATTTTTCGTCAACGGATGCTAACTCAGTGACATGCATTTTCGGTGTCCGTATAGCTAGCGTACACATGAAAGGGATCTGGCTGGAATTGATGCCAATAAATAGTTCCTAAACAGTGCTTAATTAGTACCTAGGACAAATAAATAGTGCCTCTGTACTTTACGAGATATCGATTTTTTTTTTACCTGGTATGCTGGCTTGACGTCAAGGTAGCGTACACATTTTCAGTGGCTAAAACGGCTTGCATTGAAGCATCGAACTTACACTCAAAAAATAGTGCTCAAATAGTGCCCTAGGCATCCAAAATCTCATGAGCTAGCCTCATCGATTTTTTATATTGTTTCACTACGACTTTACATAAAATATTAGTACTGGCAGAAGCACTATTTCAGGAACTATTTATATGATATAGTTTTTATAAAAAGAAACGTCTCCTTCTGTAAGAAATATTTTGTGAATTCGTGTGTACGCCAGCGCAACGCCGGCTCCGTGGTTTATTTAAAAGACTTATTTATATCTCCGCTCCCTGAAGACCTAGCCTCATGATATTTTGGATGCCTAGGGCACTATTTGAGCACTATTTTTTGAGTGTAAATTCGATGCTGCAACGCAAGCCGTTTTAGCCACAGAAAATGTGTACGATAACTTGACGTCAAGCCAGCGTACCAGGTAAAAAAAAATCGATATTTCGTAAAGTATAGAGGCACTATTTATTTGACCGAGGTACTAATTAGGCACTATTTAGGAACTATTTATTGGCACTATTCCCAGCCAAATCCCTTTCATGTGTACGCTAGCTATACGGACACCATTTTTGTTTACTTTTAAGCCTTAAATTTTCGTCTTCGGACCCCTCTCTGGTCAACGCCATCTATCGCCGTAATGTTGAACTACGTTTGACTAGCTGTCAGAAAACTCCTCATTGTTGGCCACTGAACAATTAATCACAAAGTTTTACGGCTGACGGTGAGCGGGTCGCTTGTCAACACAACAAGCCAGTACAATCTCCGTTCGTCTTCTCTCCGCTACGCTCCACTCAGCATGTGGTTACACCCAAGCCGCTAAGCATCTCCTCTCTTCTCCGCTCCGCCCATCACCGTTTTGGCGGATACCGGACAAGCACGTATCTAGAATTTTGTTTTGGGAGAATATTAATAGAAAAACAATGAAAAAGAAAGTGCTGTAATCACTTTTCCATACAAATATTTGGATTTCGGGGGAGGGTGGGATAAATGCCAACTATTCCCCCCTTCCCCCTGGATACATGCCTGTACAACTGATACCGGGCCTAATTCTGTAAATATGTTGTTAGCATTCTATGCTGACTCAATCACAAAAAAAAGATACACAATCAACACTCCAAAAAATAATGACACACAAAACAGACAACAAATTGCTAAGATTTTGCAGGAGATTGTGCATCTAGTTTTTTATTTGTGTTTGAGTATTCTAATGTTATTTAATTCACAAGGATTTTTGTTAAAAAAATGTTGATCTTTTGGTGCAAACCCCAAACCATAGCATTAACATAAGTAATAACGTAATTTCTCAAATAGCTTTGTTCTGTTTTGTTATAATTATAGTTAAATTTAAATATGTAACTAACAATGATCTCTTATTAATGAGAGTTCAATGGTACCTAGTTATAAATTAGCTATTACGAATGAATTTGAAAATTACTAAAACCTAAATTTTAAGTAGGTGGTAGTAACATTTAGAGTTGAGGCTTGAATTAAATTCTATTAATTACTAACATTTCACTATTTGTTTTTTGTTAGGATATCCAATAGCATAGATTACAAAAACATAATATTAACCTACAAGTATGTGAAATTAAAATATCACACACGCTCTAGGAAGGGCTTGCCCGAAAACATTGCCCACGAGACAAAGTGTATTACGTTTACGTCGTTTCGCAGCTGGCGAATGTGTATGATCAAAGAATACATACAAATCATATGATAGCTAAAATTATACACAGGATAGAAGGAATATCGTGCTTCCCAATGAAATGGAAATTATCCGTTTCTATAATGACTAGAGATCGGATAATCGGATGCATATTTACCTAAAGTTGAGGTGTTGGCTATTATGGAGTCCACTTTTGTAACGAAAAACAAATCTTTTTTGTTTAATTTTATAATTTTAGGAAGTCGCTCTCATACTATGCCTCCGATTAGATATGCATTCCCGGACATCCTGGGATTTATTTTACATAATTTTTTCATTTTTAAATTACATAGTTTTAAGAAGTTGCTTCCATACTATGCATCCGATTAGTTATGCATTCCCGCATTTTCCTGGCATCCCGAAAAATATTTAAAAAAGATAATTTTAAGAAGCTTCCATAATTTTATAGCCAAAAATGAAGTTAGGTAAATATGCATCCGAATATCCGATCTCTAATAATTACATTTCTTATCAAATTCAAATCTACCAGCTTTAAGGCGAAACGGGATTGGACGTTTTCCTTTAACTTCTAATAACGCAATGGTGTTAGTTTCATTTAATTATTTTATTCAAGCCTCGATGTCCTATTTCCTATTATATTAAGGCTCCTATGTTTGTTGACAAAGTCCGCTTATAATGACAATAGTAAATTCTGAGTTTTCTGGGGTGATACTGATATTTACCAAACTGGAATATTATAGATATTTTGACTACACATATTATAATATATATGAATTGAAAGTCATTATAACCGAACTTTGTTAAATATTACCCTCATAGAATAAAATTATGTTAATCTTCTTTGTATATAATTCTAATAGATATATCTGTGATAGGTATGGAGTGATCGATTCCGACGGATTTCCTGTAAAATAAATCGAATTCATTTCATTAAAAACGTTATACTATATTATATTCTGGCTTTAGTTTGTTAAGAATTACCTAAATTAATATATAATAACAATTTTCATTAAAATTCACTCTTTATTATTAAAATGTGCCAAAATTATAAAAATACGGCAAAGGAATATTTCGATCTCAAAAAAATATTGTTCATTTCTATTGGTCTCTAGTCAAATAGAAGCTTTTATCCCAAAATGTGCTACACCGACATTGTGTTCTTGAATTTCTTCTTTATTTCATTTCTTTTGGACTGGTCGCGGTCAACTTTGAATAAGCCTCTTATATGTCATTATGGTACAAGAGCTGAGAGGGTAGTATGACATTTTTCTGAAAACGCCCCCTGGGCTCCTATCTGAAACTTCTCGGATACTTTCTCGGTAATGTTTCATGACCCCCTAGACCCTCAGCTATTCAATTTGCGCCCTGAATATGAAAGCGTTCAAACCCTCTCAGCTCTTGTACCATTATTATTACCTATGCGCAAGAAATAAAAAATTGTACTGAGCGTGAACTTATACTTCTTTACGGTGAGAGAAAATACATTGAGCGGCCTTAGTGTGGCAGTGTGATACAGCGCTATCGAGCTTTCGCTCTCTTTCTATTTGCGCGCGACCGAACGAGATAAAAGGCGTGGATATAGCCGTATCACGCGCAGCAGGCTTCTGTTCTGTTTCTCCTAACGCGCGAAAAGTATGACTTCAATAAATATTGAATAGCAAAATCTATCTCAATGTCGTAAAGGTGAACCGTTCTACTACAGCTGTTTTTACTGTACGATTTATAAAACAAATCAAACTGATTCACTGATCATTGATCAATCAAAGCTTTCTAGAGAAGTTCAGTGAATGGTTTCCCAAATTGAAACCTATTGGGGCAAATGAGCGGATCAAATTATGTAAAATTCTGCAAAATGTCACTCGCTGACAAACTGATAAGGAACATGTTGTGAAACTAATAGAAAAAGGTTGTCTGGAATAAATAGCTTATAGAAAAATAATTAGGGAAATGTAACCGCAAGTAAGGGCCAGCGCACACCTAGCAAAATGCTCGACCAGTTTTTATAGATAAGGGTTGAAAATTGCGTGCAAAAGATCGGGTCCTAACCCTAGAAAGTCTAGAACTAATTAATAATTTATGCTGTCTTTGTCCAGAAATATTTTGTTTTCTCCTAATATAATGAATGCTTTGTGGGCAAATGTGCAGGAATTGAGCTGTGGATGTAATGATAAGATTAGATGTGTATTTTTAAACAAAATATTTTGTATAGGCCGCGATGAATTAGATGTCTTCAATAAATAACAATATAAAAATGAGTATCAGTGTTTTATTTTGATTTTATTGACACCTACTTTAATTAGGTAGGTAGGTAGATGGTAGGTAGGTATATTAGGGTGCGTCCACATCTGACGAACGCGCCGCGAATGCGCAGCTCGCGCGCCGCTCGCAAGCTGCTCGCGAGCGGCGCGTGAACGGCGCGTGAACTGCGCAGTAGCGACACACAAGGATAAAATGCACCCGCGCAGCTCGCGGTGCATTCGCCAGATGTGGACGCACCCTTAGAGTCTCAAAAACTATCTTAATTTTGTGATTATTTAAATCTAAGATGAGCTAGCTAGCTTTGGCTTTTGTGATGAAAATATAAATGAACTTTTGTAATTAACTTCACAAAAACCTTATCGAAGAAGTCACTATAAACGAGTCATATTAAATAGGCATTTTAAATTGTACAGATAATAAAACCTCGAATAAGATTGAAAATAAATTAACAAAAAAAGCGAGCTGGTATTATGAGCATCCCATTTCGTCCTGCCACTCGACGTGTCTCTTGGCCAAGTTCTTGGAGACTGGCTTCGTCTTCTCTATCGCTGTGAGGATGTCTGACAGATGCAGACGGTCTTTACGATTCTGTTGGCTGCCTGTACCTGAATCAACGAACAACGATTATATTATTATCTAGGTATACTAGACTTAATATCCCCTAATTTTTCTCATTATACAGAGAGCCATGGAGCGTATCATGCTAGGCATATCACTAGTGGACCGAGTACCTAAGGCTTGACATCAGACGGATTGCACCACAGCAACCGCACGCAGTCGCTATATCAACTGCATGCATTTTTACGTTCGACTTCGTGCAGTCATGATATCAACTGCACGCGGTCTGCTGCAGTTGAGTGAAGTCAATATGAACTGCATGCAGTCGTGCCTACTGTAGCCAACCGCGCGAAGTTGAAGGCACGACTGCATGCAGTTGATATTGAATTCACTCAACTGCAGCCGACCGCGTGCAGTTGATATCATGACTGCACGAAGTCGAACGTACAACTGCATGCAGTTGATACAGCGACTGTGTGCGGTTGCTGATGCGACTTCGTGCGGTTGTGCAGTCCGTCTGATGTCAGCCTAACGTCGAAATTCGACGAAAAACCAAGGTCAAAGACTTGGGTAAGTGGATCACAAAGTTGAAGTGGAGATGGGCAGGACACTTGGCTAGACGAGAAGACGGCCGGTAGACCAAGGCAATATCAGAGTGGTGGTCAAGAGAGGGACCGAGGTCAGTAGGCAGACCACCAGCACGTTTGATGACATTGTGAGGGTGACGGGTTCGTATCGGATCAGATTAGAACAGGACCGTGAGGAACGGCGCAATAAAAGGGAGACCTATGCCCAGCATGATTGGCAGCATGGATGGCAGCCCGGTAGCACAGTCGGTAGTGAACCTGCCTGCTGTGCCGAAGGTCGCGGATTCGAATCCCGTAAGGGACAAATATTTGTATGATGAATATGAATATTTGTACCCGAGTCATGGATGTTTGTATTTATATATGTAATCTATATCGTTGTCTAGTCATCATAATACAAGTCCAGGCTAGATTCTGGTACTTTAAATGTGACTAGATAATTTGTGTGACATTGTCCAAGATATTTATTTTTATTATTTTATTTATGATTATGATTGCCTGCATGATATGTATGATTTGATTGATTGATAAATTCGTCCGAAATCTGTATTGATAACAAAACAGCAGGAGTGCGATTTTTGAATCTCATTCGCTGAGTTCAGCAGTTGACAATTTCAAAATTACTGTGGAGATATGCATCTTTCTACTGCTGATTTGACTTTCAAAAATCATATTCAGGAGTGCGATTTTTGAAAGTCAAATCAACAGTAGAAAGATGCATATCTCCACAGTAATTCTGACATTTTCAACTGCTGAACTCTGCGAATGAGATTCAAAAATCGCACTCCATATGTATGTATCTAATCAGAATTGATAATGACTTATTATTAGATTTCTGCGACTGGATGAGGTAGGCCGAGGACAGTTTTGTGGTGCGCCTTGGGAGAAGCATATGTTCAACAGTGGACGATGATAGGGTGATGACGATGGTGAATGGATGTTCTGAAATCCAATTTTCGGAAATAGAAGAATGGAACTTTTACCACAGTGGATTATAAAATTAAATTATTCTAGAAAGTGTAGGCAGGGCGTTTTCATGTGATACCTTACTCGACCCCTTCATAACTCTCATTCTCATTTCGCTGCCTTATTTTAGAATAGCCAAAGTGCTATACAGGGTGTAACAAAACACCCTAGTAATACTTAAGGGGGTGCTTCATACCATGAAACTGAACAACTTTCACTATGGAGCCAAAATCGAAATCGCGAAAAAAAAAACAGCTCTTTCATACAAAACTGCAGTACCGTCTCGACTCAAATGTATGGGACGGCAATTTTTTTTTATTTTTTCTCTACGTTGGCTCCATAGTGAAAGTTGTTCATATTGATGGTCTGAAGCACCCCTTAAGTATTACTAGGGTGTTTTGTTACGCCCTGTAGAACCCTTATATTTATCCTAGACGGACAGAATTTACAGATTAACGACCGCATCGTATGGCTTGATCCTTACACAATTCTTAAAACAAGATTACCAGTATGAATACAATCTAACCTCTCCCAGTCATATTAGGCAGCATCTTCCTCACATTGCTCATCAGCGCCTCCTTGCACGCCAGCTTGATATCACTGCCAGAGTAGCCCTCAGTCTTAGCGGCCAGCTCCTGGAAGTCCACCTTGGGGTACATCTCTATGTTCTTAGCGTCCAGGAACTTTTCGAAGAGCTCCGTTCGCGTCTTGAAGTCCGGGAGTGGAATGTAGATCCGTTTTTCTAGTCTCCGAAGCATTGCTGGGTCTATTTCCCTGTTAATAAGTGAGGTAATGGTCAGTAACCTCCAGTAAAAGTTTGCATCACATCACAAGTGAAAGAATAAATAAAACCAATTTCAACCTTTCAGCTTTTAGCTTTCCCAAACAATTGCCACAGAATAGGCTCCACAAAATGAACGTCTGCGTCGAGGCAGACCTGCAGGCCTCACATGCCACCCCCGAGAAAACGATAAATATCTAGATGTGCCTTAACCTTTATTATTTTACGTATGCCAGAAATAGCGCGCATGACATTTTTCGCGTTTAAACGCTTTGTCGTGGGTGGCATTGGTATGCTAGCCGTGCTGGTAAAGACAAGAAACAATTTGGATGTGAGAGTTGATCGACAATGTTATTTGCGCATAGGAAGGAGCTGAAAAAGCCCACAGGTCATGTTGCGTTTAGTTATTCTTTCGGATTTTGTTTTTCCGGGGGCGTTTGGAACGATGGCTTAGGGTCAGCGCACACCCAGCGTAGAACTGCTCGCGCATGCTCGAGCATGTTCTTTGCAGTCGCGCACACCTAGCGGCAAAATCCGCCGGCGGCAGCGGCGGAGCATGCTCGCGCGTGTTCGAACAGTCTCGCGGATGCTCCCGTGTTGCTACAGTTGACGTAGTGAATTTTGCGTTGTGTTTACAATATTTTATAGTAAAGACGTGCGATAACAACAATTTTAAAGTATGGTAGACTGGGATTTGGTAATTATTGGGTTACTAGCAAAGGAAGAGGAGCAAGAAGAGCACATCAATAAGATGAAAAGAGGCAAGAAAGATGTACTTATATTTGGGAAATACTACGCCCTGTGCTGTGTTACGGTTTAAAGTTCTAGGGACAGTTATTTTATGGCTAGGAACTATAAAATGGAATATGAACAATTTGAAAACCTAAATCTGCTTCGACCTTTCAGATTTTCTTTGTATTTTCAAAAAGAGTTCGATTATTATAAAATATTATCTGTAGTAAATTGCCCTTTTCGGGCTAAAGTAGTTAAAAAATATGCTAGATTTAGTCCGAAACCGGCCGAGGCGGCAACACTTACGACGGATCGCAAGCATCGACACGGGCGTATGCTCGAACATGCTCGAGCATGCGCGAGCATCCGCGCGCATGCTCGCGACTGCTCCTGTCGCCGCGAGGAGCATACGCGAGCATACTCGAACAGACGCTGAAGGGATTTAATCACTTGCACGCTATTTTCAACTTTATTTCAATGGAAATAGAGTTCATTATCAATTGAATCAATGAAACCTGCTCGCGCATGCTCGAACAGTTTTACGCTGGGTGTGCGCTGACCCTTACATGTGGCTTACAATTGCATGCTTTCCGTAATGTTGCCTATTGACACGTCGGATGTAGCCAGTAATTATACGCGAAATTAGCTTTTTCCGCGGGATCCGCATGTCAACCAAAACGCTCTTAACGTCGTCTCCATCCAAACCTAAAAACGCAAGATCTCTTACCAAGGCATATTAGAGTTGGCCAGAAGAAACACGATTCCTTCCCTTCCTCCAATACCGTCGAGTTCCGTCAACAGCTGAGCCTTGAGACGTCTGGAAGCCTCGTGTTCTCCTGGTGCTGACCGGTCTGAGGCTAAGGTTTCCACTTCGTCGATGAAGATGATGGAGGGCGAGTAGTAGGACGCCATCTCGAAGAGGGTCTGGGTAGATGAAGGTTGTATATTAGTCTTATGCTAATAGTTCGCCCTTTAGGGTTGAGCATCATCTGACAGATCGAAATCGCATTTTTTCACGCTCTATCCTTTTCTGTCGCTCAGGAACGTCATTTGCTAGAGCGGGAAAGGTCGCAGCACTGCCGGTGCTGTCGTCATTCTTAATAATATTATCAGCATATTAGGTATGCTGACGGTTTTTAAGGACAATAGTCAGATCATCAAACTTTAAAATTACTTTCTCTACGGAACTATAATCAAAATCGCAAAAAGAAAATCGGATCGGTATAGAAAACTGCACGACTCTACCGCAAATAAATGGGACAGCAGTTTTTTCGCTATTTCAATTTTAGTCTCAGAGAAAGTTGTTCAGTTTGATGGTCTAATACCCCCCCCCACGCCCCTCCCCCCTCCCTTTAAAAATGTCTGCTTATTAAAAAAGACCCCAAAGTAAAAATTAACCTGATTAATATTTTCTTAAAGCGCTACGTAAAAGCCTTTTGCAAAGCAATTCAAGAGGATCACACAGCAGTAAGAGTAGAAGTATTTAGCAGATCATCCATGCAGAATTGCCTCAAAACGTTACCTTAACAATCTTCTCCGACTCCCCCCTCCACTTGTTGACCATGGTGCTGCAGGATACGTTGAAGAAAGTGCAGCAACTCTCGCCGGCGACCGCCCGCGCTAACAGCGTCTTGCCAGTCCCGGGGGGACCGTGGAGCAGGACCCCGCGCCACGGCTCCAGGAGTCCTGTGAATACTTCTGGATACCTGTGAAGACACAACCAGGTACCTAAAACCTATAGGCATGTCTAGTCAGTTCCATACATTTTAGATTTAGTATAGTTTTGGCGCAAACAGATGTCGCTACTGGCCTGAACGAGAGATAAATCTTAATTAAACGTTATTAGATCACTATTATTTGAGTTTTGTTCTACGGAAATAAATTATATAGATTAATATTCTTGAAATTTTTAAATAACAAATGTGTTTAACACTTATTTTAACGTAATTAAACATTGCTGTAGTACCGTTACTCACCACCGTCGCTGTACTTGCGCGAGTTCTCATATAAGAAGGTGGCAACTTTCTTAGTATGGGCATTGACCCTCTGTTGTGTATAATTTATTTACTCTATGCTATAGGAATTATACACATCAAATTCTGTTTAAAATATGGTGGTGGTGCTTAAAAAAGAGCCTCCCCGAGTGACAAGACCTGAGATCCTCTGGCGCACCCTGGGCAGTCAGCCTCGATACGACCATTGCTGATTGGCAAATTTTCCCATTACAGCATGAGTGATTATCATGCGATGTAACTCATGCTGACACGAAAATAAGTTTGAAGTTTATACTGAAATAGTGAAAGTTTTCGTTCAAATTTCAACTCTATTCCAATTGAAGTTCCAACAAAAACTATCACGATTCGAAAATCTAAAGTACTACGAAAAAAAAGTTAAGAAAACGACTAAGTAGGTACAAAAAGTTAACCTTTTTTTCAGCGTTTGGTGGGTGCCATCCACCATTGGGTAACCACCTCTCCAAGTTAGCCTCCACTCCACTATTCAAAATCGTGCATTGTAGCGGTGGTATTTGTACAAAGTTTAAACTATTTACCATCGAGTACCTATTGGTTTAGCCATACCACACAACCACAATCCAATCATAGAACAGATTTTTGAGGTTTTATCTTTTTACACAGATTTTTAGGAAAATTTAAACAGATTTTTGTCTTTAGTTCCTAGCAACACTGCTACCTGTTTCTAAAGGGGCCCATTCACAGTAGTCCGTCTTGCAGTCCTACACCAATATCGGATCGTGAATGGTGTTGCAGTCCTACAAAGCGTCCGATGACCTTGGGCAAAATGTATGAGTAGTCCTACTTGCAGGATAGTGTGTGGCCTCGTAGTCCTGCATGTAGGACTACTGTGAATGGGCCCCTTAAATAGTAAACCCAACTAACCTCACAGGGTAAACAACGGATTCCATCAACAAACTCTTAGCCGAACTGAGACCCTTGATGTCGTCCCAGGATACTCCAGAAGGCCTGATGATGTCCTGATACAGCAGTTCAACTAACTGCCTCCTTTCTGATGAGGCGTTTGATAAGAAACCGGCTATAGGCTTCCTGTCTATCGCTGGTATTGTCGATTCTAACTTTTCTGGCAGGTCATCCTGAAAGATTGGTTTACTTTTAGCACACCATGGATACTTTGGCTGTCACTTTATACAAATGTGAAAACTGACAAGAGGTACTCATTGTGTGATACTGAGTGAGACAGGAATACACCATTGCCTACATTTTCTGCTACACTTTCCCCCAAGAGGGTTTTTTCCATTATATAAGGTAAAAATTGTTGGGGGGCAGTGAGTGTCCGTACTGTATGTAGTACCTCAGAATACCTAATTAATATAATACTGTACAGGTCTGAATACAATTACAAGGGCAGACGGTAGCTGTGCGGCGAGATGCGGGGGCACGGGCAGAGAAACCCGCTCCGCTCTACCATTTACCATTCCGCCGTAGACTTCCGCGGCGGCTACTCTGGATAAATATCCAGAGAGTACAGTGCCGGATTTATATTTTTTATGAGTGTAGGCCACTTTATTTCTGCCGCCCCATGTACCTTTCTTACATAATAATTTTCCGTTTTTAGTAAGAAAGGCACTTAAGTTAAATAAGCGAATGAATTAGTCATTAAGAAACAGTGTAAAAAAGAAACAAGAATAAAAAAAAAATGGGGATTTTTTACAATAGCAAAATCATAATTTATGATTCACAATAAAGAATATTTCTATTTCTGTAATTCTATAATATCATCATAGTTTATGGTGTTCATTAATCTCTGCTTCTATGTAGAGAAGAGCTAAAGAATTAAATTTGTCTTGATTCAATGAAGACCTTGAGTGAGTTTCCATAGTATAAAAAACCATGAGAAAACCAGTGAACCTGTTTGACTTTTATCCTCTGAAATCGAGTGAGCGTCCTCTGAAATCTACCGCCCCTGGGACGCTGCCGCCCCTAGGCCGCGGCCTATACGGCCTATTGAGAAATCCAGGACTGCCAGAGTAAATGCACTGGAGTGCGATTTTTGAACCTCACACGGTCATACGAGTAGTAGAAAGATGCATAATCTCCATACTAATTTTGACATTTTATGTACCTAATTGTAAGCTATAATGTACTTATGTGAAAAGTTTTCGTCTTTTGATTACCTACCTTATTTTTTTATTGCCAGTTTGAAGCAACATATAAGAAACATATTAGTAGCCAACAGATATAAATAAAGTACAAGGTGGTTTTAACGCTAAAAGCCAGTTTATCTTATCTTCGTTTGAATACAGTAATTTTAAACTATGAAACAAAAATAAAGCTGACTATAAAATGAACTGTTACGCAACAAAAATATGCTTTGAAAATTCAACTTTCAAAATTCCTTTCAAAGCCCGCGGCGCAACTTTAACCATAAAATTTTATGCTATAAACTGTAGCTATTTTCGTTTAGTCGCGAAAAACTCTGCATTTTCCTCGGCACGTTTTGAAAATACTTTTCAATTTATGTATGTCTAGGTACCTAGTTATTCATACATATAATATCTAAATACCCAAGTAGTTATATTTTAATGGCAACACTCCAAAACAAACCTTAGTGCCTATTGTAATTTAATTTAAATAATTGAATTTGTACGGCACGGGATTGTGTCTAAAGAGCTCTTGATAGAGAACGATAACATAAGAAGTTATTCAGGTATCTGTTTAGGGATCTATTTAGCTAACTAATACTTAGGTATACTTAGTATAAGTGTAGCGACACAGCATGCTGACCAATTTATTAGTTAGGCTTTTTTAAATTCCTCTCAATGATTCGGGTAATACGAATACTAATAAGAACCAGGATTTCGAAATACTAAATTGAACATCTCTTTATTTATACTAAAATTTTAATTAAGTATACAGGAGTGCGATTTTTGAATATCATTCGCTGACAGTAGTTCGCTGTTCGCTGAGTTCAGCAGTTGAAAATGTAAAAATTACTGTGGAGATATGCATCTTTCTACTGCTGATTTGACTTTCAAAAATCATACTTGAGGAGTGCGATTTTTGAAAGACAAATCAGCAGTAGACAGACGCATATCTCCATGGTAATTTTGACATTTTCAACTGCTGAACTCAGCGAATGAGACTCGAAAATTTTTGAAAGGCACACGTTTAAATCTTCAGTAGAAAATGTCAAATGAGATTTTGCGTCGTTCAAACATGATTTTGAAGGTGTGACTTAAAAAAATCGCACTTATGACTTCAAACGGGCTCGACCAATATGAAGAAAAGTTACCCATTTTCTCAATTATTTGCTATAAGTAGACAGTGTTTAACGGAAATCTGACAAAATAATGTAAAGCACAGCTTCTAGACTGTGACTAAAAATTTTCATTTACTTATTGGTTAGTATTGAAAATATAACCAGACTTCCTTTCTATGGAGCGCGCTCCGAACTATATCCTCTTAACATTCAAACCTACTCAACACTCACCCTAGACAACTTAGTAACGGTAAAGGTCGAGGGCAGCCCCTCGTCCTTCTCGCAAACTGCCACGTGTTCCACCTTCCGACCCTCTGGCCTCCTGGTCCTCGGGCGAGCCGGCTGCCGCTCTTCGACCTTGCGGCAGAACTGTGGCTGCTTGTTGAACCTCGATAGGTAGTAGCTGCAGTAATCCTGGAGACATTAGATTATACAGATTGATATCATTATTAGCATCCTTTAGAACTATGAGTCTATATATCAAACTGAACAACTTTTACTATTGGAGCAAACCGATCGGAGCAACTAAAAAATCAGCTGTCCCCATCTTTGTGATCTGTGGCTGTCCCATACTAAACTGCAGTGCCTACTTGACTCAAATGTACATGCAAAAGCTAATTTTTTTTTGCTCCGATCGGTTTGCTCCCATAGTAAAAGTTGTCAAGTTTGATGGATAGACTCTTTAAAAGGAAGCCAATAATATTAATTTCATCCTGTAGATGTTGGCTGTGCTGGAAAGTTCTTCGGTTTGGTCTTAATTTATTCCCCGTATACAAGGTGTAACAAAACACGCTAGTACGGGTTGGTAGGATTAGCCCACAGAATATTATAAGATGGGTTAGAAATGCAAAGTAGCCCTTTTGCTTCGGAGACGGCTGTCGCCACTTGTCTTCCCGCTCACGCTGCTACAATTACTCATGCCCTCTCGCTCGCACAAATCATTGCATAACCTGTGGCGACACATTCCACGCCTACTTTGCACTTCTAACCCCTCTTATAATGTTCTGTGGATTAGCCCATCAAACTGAACCAATTTTCCTATCGAACCACATTCTCAAGATTGTCTCCCATAACTCCCATTGAGACAAATGCCATCAGCTTCTTCTCTTCTTATCGTGTGGGCAGAGCCCTGGTGTCAGAGTTTTTCAGCTACGAGTCTGACATAATTTTTAGGTTTTTTAAATTGTATTATATGCTCATGACTATTTTCTCCCAGGGAGTAACTAATTACTCACTGGGAGAAAATAGTCGTCGTCGTAGTCGTCGTAGTCGAGATATTCTGAAATCTCAGAACATCCACGTTTCATTAGTAGTACCGAAACTCTGTCCAGTGTGACGGGGAGTGAGCCCGTCGCCACTTGTAATGGCCAGTAGGTACAATACATGCCTCGAAATTGAAGCATGCCGGTTTCCTCACATGTTCAAATAAAGTAGGTAATTAATGTTCTCCGAAACAATGCATTGTCCTCATTCTGTCTGGTTCACGTTATGAGCTCTTCGTATTGCAGTAACAATACAATACAATACAATAGCGAAACGATCAATAACACGAACTTGCAATGCCGAACACATCTTTCAGATTTGGCTCCAACTTCACTCTTGTTTCCGACGTGGGATGGGATATATTGCACTCTGCTTGAATATCATTAGTTATTATACAACGTGTTAATGAATTAGCGCAAAACCTCATACACCCCAACTGATTTATAACAAAATAATTAGATTGAAACAATAATTTCATTATTTTGATAGTTCAAATTTAAAGTTATTCACATTTTAAGTTTTGAGGCAAAAATGATTTGTTATCATTTCAGCACTGAAAGAAAGCACTAACGTACTCATGCACACATTTTTATAATCTTGTTTTGGTAGTAAGTAGGGTAAGTGTGCCCGTGCGGTGGGTTGACATCGGGTTCAGAAAATTTAAAATTTTGCAAAAAAATTATTTAATATTTTGAAAAAAATTACCTATGTTGAAACCATGATAATTCGATTCTGCTCTCGATTCTAAACAAACTACTTTCTAGTTTTGCGTTAATTCATTAACACGTTGTAGACATCAATTTATCAAAGTACAACCGCGCCAATCTCCCTTGAAAAAATACCAGAAAATGTATAGAAGTTTTGACTGAAGTCAAATGTGTATTAAATTATGGGGTTTTATAAAAACGACTCAGATAGTATCATTTATTTTTATTTAACGAGTTATTAAGTCATTTATTATCAATAAATTATAAAAAGCAGCAACCCCAAAATGGCTGTCAATGTTGTTTAGTAGGAGGTGATGCAAGCACAATGTCTTTTTTATATAAAAATGATAAAAACTAATAAATCATTATAAAATAAACTAATGCCTGCAATTAGTTTCTAGTGTTTCATAGTTGAATAAAATGGGAATGGTCTCGAGATTCAAAACTGCTTTAATTTAGGTAAATCGATTTATTCAGCGACAAAGCGCACTACACGTTTTAGAGGTCGAACGGCGAGAGCAGAGATTTTGTATCAAGAATAGATTCATTTTTTTTAAGAAAGAGTCGAGAAATGGCCAGGTCTCTCATTCTTAGTTATGGTATCGCTTCATTTGGAAAAAAAAGACAAACACAGACAAATGTCACCGTCTTGAACGTCAAAGTGTACGTTTCTGAGTCATCGTGATAGCCGGCGTGCTACCAACGTCATTGTGTTATTTTGTGTGAAATTAAATACGAATTTTTCATTAATTTCAAAATAAGTATCAAGTGCGTGTTTTTCATGCACAATGGCTTGTGTGGCCTCTGGCTGCACTAGCAGAATGGGAGTTTAAAAAGAAGATAATCAGAGGATATCTTTCCATCGGTAAGTAATCGATTCCTATTTTTAAGATGTTGACCTAGGTAATGAATGAAATAATTCATTCAGAGTAAAGCTTTTTTCATTGTGAAAGTGTTACATAATGTGAAGTATCATTTCAGCCTGTTTTGTTTACGGAAATTATAAACTAAAATCATAAGTTCATTTGCATTGACAGTTTATGTACTCTAATTTATGCCATTAGTGTTGACCCGACTTATCGACAATTGCACAGAATCTGATTGCAAATAAGGAAATCAAATGACATCATGCAAGTTGTAACGGGAGTTTGGATTAGGGCCCTTTACGCAATGCGACTTCGCAACGCGATAAAGCATCGATGCAAACGCGATACATCTTCGACGGAATACGTTCGTCATCGTTTGATCAGTCAGTTCAGTCACAGTCATTTATCAACAGTCTTTGTCGCAATGCACACGCGCGTCTGCATTGATAGTTGCGTGTGCATACAAACACCTGTTAATTTGCTAGTGTAGCGATGCAGTCACGCGATTGATAAACGCGCGTTTATCCGCTTCAAAAAGTCGCAGTTTGTAAAGGGGCTACTTTGACTAGACAGATGAAAGTTGGACATTACCATGTGTTATGTTAACCCAAAGAGTAATATAAGTATATTAGAAAAGAGAACCCACTCGTGGCAACATTATGCATCCACCTTATGTCAAATTGAAGGCTAGCTAGCGCCATCTGTGTTTCATTGAAAATAATTCTACCTATACTATACATACCTACTTATATATATACTTATATACTCATACCGTTGTTTGAATGCTAGTTTTCGTTCAATCCCGCACCGATCGAGTGAAATTCCAGTATCCTTACTATTCCTGTAATCTGTACATTGGTAAGAGAACAACTGAAACTCCAGAACATCACTAAATCGGCACAAAATTGAACAAAAACTACAAACAACACGCACATTACTCTAGGTAGGTCGCCATTTTGTAAATTTGTCAATTTGACATTGACATAGACAATATAATCTTTTTTTTTCATAGTAAAAGATATATTTAACAGATGGCAGCACATTCTATGCAAACTGAATCGGAAAAACCACCAAAAGGCAAATGTCCTCCGCCTGTGTTAACCTAAATTTTTTATTCCATTGAATTCTGGTAGACTTAAACAAATTTATTGTTACGTAATTAAGTTAATTTATTTCTATTATTTTGCAGACGGTGACTAGGCATCCCAGACCTTCAAGACCGGAATTGGTTGAGCCGTCAACATTCATCAAGAAGAGTTTTCAGAAAGAAATCAATACAATGGTCTACCTACGGTCCCTCGGAGATGTAAAAAGAACGTCATCCAGGTTTCATCATCAAACTAATTTGATGTAAATATTTCAACGTAAGCTGTTGGTTTCATCAGTTAATAAAATAAAAGATAAATTGTTTCTTTTTTATTTACTTATACCTACCTACAAAAAGTCTGCCCATAAAGAATAGAGATGAAAGGCTGGGCCACATATAGTGCAGCTGCAGAAAGGCTGCGGGCCTACTGCAGTCCGGCAGTAGTTGTAAACTATGGAATTATAAATGCGAGGTGTCGCACTGCGGCTATCGTTCCGCAGCTGTTCTGCATCCGCGCCGGACTGCATCTAGTGTGACACCTTGCATATAATTCCATAGTTTACAACTACTGCCGGCCCGCAGCCGGCCTGCAGCCGTTCCGCAGCGGCACTCTGTGTGGCCCAGCCTTAAACGAGAGTGTTAGTTCTGTCACATTTTTGGCGTAAACTACTTGAGAATGGTGACAAATTTATTATGAAAATTTTTCGTAATTAGGGTTCTGTACCCATAGGGTGAAAACGGGACCCTATTCCTATAAGCCTACGTTGTCCGTCCGTCCGACCTACCTATTTAGGGCTGTAACTATTATATTATACTATATAACATTTACACAGAATGTGCGTTATTACAGCGGATTTGCCACAGAACATTATATACTCTTATTTTTTTTATGGGACTTGCTAACAAAAAGTAGAAAATTAGGGGGCTCATACAAGAAACTATTTTTTAAGTTTTTTCTTCTCACTCTATCGTAAAAACGGTAATACATAAAAACAAACGTCAAAGTTGGTGTGATTATAGAGCACACTCTACACCTACAGTATAATAGCAAATAATAAAAACCGGCCAGGTGTGAGTCTGTATCACGCTAAAAGTCCCGGCGAAAACAACACTTTTTTGTAAGTTAATATTTTTGTGTAGTGGTATGGTACGGAACCGTCGATGCGCGAGTAGCCCCGTAGAGTTTTTATATTATTAATTTCCCTTTTCTTCACTTTCATTTTAGGCAGGCTGTAAATTAAATTATAGATATACTGCTATCGATAGGTTGTCGATATGTATCACAGGAACAACACTAGTATCGTATATATAATTAAAACAAGTATCTATAGATAATCGGTCTCATTGGCACAAAAGGTGGCATAGATAAAAGTATATCCAACCATTTATTTATATGGCATTTTGTAACGTAAAAAAGAGAAAACCGATGCACATGTTTCGTCTTTAAAAAAATGAATCTATTCTTGATACAAAATCTCTGGGCGAGAGAGAGCGGACAGTGTTGCCGCAATTAAAATTATATTATATTAATTATAATATATTAAGTGAATCGAATACATTGCCTATAGTTTGTTGTATTCAACAATAGTCCATAATAAAAATAGAAGTACGGTTATACAGTTTTTGGTATTATGTACCGGAGTATCAGTCTTTTTTACCAACTTCAAATAATTCTTCTCTGTTTATCTTGTAATGTATGTAGGTTGCAGTCTATAGTAATCTTAGTCAAGGTCACGCAGATTATCTAGTCTAGACTTGTATTACGGTAACTAGGCGAGGATATACAATACTCCAAGATACAAACATCGATGACCTAGGTACAAATATTCGTATTTATCACACATTGTATCTTGCAGTCATAGTTCCTCCACTAAGTTCCTCCATATCGGAGTCGTAAGTGTGAGACTACTAAGGGATACGGTTTCTGTTCCTGGAGTGCGATTTTTGAATCTCATTCGCTGAGTTCAGCAGTTGAAAATGTCAAAATTACTATGGAGATACGCATCTTTCTACTGCTGATTTGACTTTCAAAAATCATACTCACTAATGTCTATGCTTGCAGTATTCGGCAGAGATTTTGTATCAAGGTATTCGGTATGTCAAAACATCTTGAAAACCTACTTTTAAAAATAAACCATGTTAGGTACCTACCTTCTCCTACTTGATAAGGTACATTGTAGCGAAGTTTCTGACCACTCCGAATGGGAACACGGGCGTAAGTTCTTTTTATGTGAAAACATAGCTATTCTGCCGACTGTACATTAATAAAGTTATTCTTTTTAGGGCGTGCTCCATCAAGATAAGAAATATGTTTGTACTCTCTTTCTTCTCTATTTATAGAGAAGCGAGATATACAACGTGTTAACAAAATGAATAATACTTACTTATACAGGGTGTAATACAGCCAGGCAAATACTGAAACAGTGAGTTCAGTTCAGATCAGGAGTGCGATTTTTGAATCTCATTCGCTGAGTTCAGAAGTTGAAAATGTCAAAATTACTGTGAAGATATGCATCTTTCTACTGCTGATTTGACTTTCAAAAATCATACTTCAGGAGTGCTATTTTTGAAAGTCAAATCAGCCGTAGATAGATGCGTATCTCCATAGTAATTTTGACATTTTCAACTGCTAAACTCAGCAAATGAGATTCAAAAATAGCACTCCTGAGTCCCGACCATCAAACTGAACTCACTATGGAGCCACGCTCAGGCAAAGCGAAAAAAAATGTGGTGTCACATACATTTTTTTTTATATCTTGGACATTGCCATTTGGTTAAGTAGGTACAGCAGTTTTGTATGGAACAGCAGATTTTTATCGTTTCCTGAGGGTGGCTCTATAGTGAAAGTTGTTCAGTTTGATGGTCTGAATTCACCGTATCAATATTTGCCAGGCTGTCCTTTACACCATGTACATTATAACAAGAGAATGGATTAATGAAAACAGTTTTTATAAAAAAAAAAACAATTAATACCTGTCCGTGGGTCCAGGAATTGATTACTAAATAATAAAAGTTTCTCGGACATGACCTAAGTTGACCGTGGTGACACGTGGTGGACTATGGCCCTCTCTATCTCTCTCCTGATTTCTGATTTCATCCTTATTAGTGAGAGGACTCCTTTGCACTACACTGTGACCCTACAGGCTATACCTACCTAAACCACACCGTAATAATGATAAAAAAACCGGTCAAGTGCGAGTCGGGCTACTCGCACCGAGGGTTCCGTAATGGTTCCGTACCACACCACCACAGAACACAACATTATTAAATTAGAAAAAAAACTTTTTTTGTCCGGGACCTTTAGCGCGAGACCGACTCACACTTGGCCGGTTTTTAGTATTTTTTGTTATTCTGTAGAATTTGCTCTATAATCACACTAAGTTTGACGCTTGTATGTATTACGGTTTTCACGATAGAGCGTGAAGAAAAAACGTTGATAAAAACTAGTTTCTTATTGAGAACCCGCCTTAATTTTTAACTTTTAACATTTTTATTATTTTTTAACAAATCCGCCGCAATAACGCATAATCTGAGAAAATTTCAACTATCTAGCTATTACGGTTCAAAAGTTACAGCCCTACATAGATAGGACAGACGGACGGACGGACGGACAACGTAGGCTTAGTACTATCAGTTTAAAATAACAATGTGCATGACCTTGAAGGGCCGTTGAATAACTTCACTCAGTTGAGAAAGGAACGTAGACTCTATGCAAAGGAAACAATCATTTGAATGACTCGAGTGAAGTTCGTGTGATTAAGTGACGTCACATTTGCGAGCGAGGTTCATGCACATTGGCCTCGATTCGGAGTGTACCACGCCGCCCAAAAACGACTTAAATAAGATGGCGTACATTATGTCATTATGATGGCATCTTATTTTGCGCATTTAACGTCACTTTGACAGCACTAAAGTCAGCTGTTGGTTTTCTGTCTCTTTTCTTAATCTTATTTTAGAAAGTGACAGGAATACATTTAGTTTAGTTTAGTCGTGGTACACTCCGAATCGAGGCCATTGTTATTTTAAACTGATAGTACGTAATAGGGTCCCGTTTTCACCCTTTGGGTATGACATACGGACAACGTAGGCTTAGTAATAGGGTCCCGTTTTCACCCTTTGGGTACGGGAACCCTAAAAATAGCAAACTTTTTGAAAATAACAGGGAAATAAAATGTTGCACCGGATTGGCCGAGTCACTAATGAAATTTTCATGAAAAATTTTATTTTCGAAAGCTACTTAGGTACTTATTAAAATGTAATATAAGTATTATTGATTTTGAACATGTTACAGCCATGTTGTGCTATTTCGAATCAAATTAAAACTACGAATATAAGTAGTTATCGAATCTTTATCCTGTACTAACCGCTCTTCAGGTCTTGCGATAATTTTGTTAACACCCTGTATCGCCAACTGCAATGGCGTCGAATCGTCTACAAAAGTAGCGTCGGCAAAACTCCAAGTGAAACCAATGCCAATATATTTTATTGAACATTTTCGTCTCTGCGTTATAAATAGAATACATTTCACATTTCTGTCCTCATTTCGCGCTTGATGTTCGACGGTAGAAATAAATTGTCAGAACTTTTAGATTTTCTCGCCATTTTGCACATTACAAATGTTTTAAAGAGCATCGAACCTCATTCCTACCGATGGATAAGTCATCATCATCATCAGCCTATTATACGTCCCGTTGCAAGGCAAAGGCCTACCCTCAGGTTCACCACGCGTGGCCAATGCTGATTGATAGACTTTACATACACATAGGATTTATCTTCTTCAGCGTATGCATGTTTCCTCACGATGTTTTGGAATTATACAATGAAGCACTCTGTGTAGGGCATAACAATACGTAAGTGACAGCCTAGCAAATACTGAAACGGTGAACTCAGACCATCAAACTGAACAACTTTCACTATGAAGCCTACCTCAGGAAACGCGAAAAAAAATCAGCTGTCCCATACATTTTGGTCGGGCTGGTACGGCAGTTTTGTATGGGACAGCTGATTTTTTTTCGCGTTTCCTGAGGTAGCCTCCATAGTGAACGTTGTTCAGTTGGATGATCTGTGATCACAGTTTCAGTACCTATTTTCTAGGCTGTCACTTACACCCTGTATAGAAAAGAGAGTAAAAGTTCGTTTGAAACATACCAATCGACAGAATACATATTATAAACAAGAAACAACAAATACTCATCGATAAAATGTGGTAAATGATTTACAGGGTGAAATTGATATCATTAGCATCCTTTTAAACTAAGAGTTTACCCATCAAACTGTACATTTTTTGGGAGCCAAACGATCGATGCAAAAAAAAAATCCGCTGTTCCATACTAAACTGCAATGCTATGCATATCTACTCAAATGTAGATAAAAGCAGATTTTTTTTTTGCTCCGACCGGTTTGTTCATAGTTAAAGTTGTTCAGTTTGATGGGTAGACTCTTGGTTTAAAATAATGATATCAATTTCACCCTGTAATCACTTTCTTTCTTTCTTTTAGGCTTCTATGAGTTTGAAAATGAAAAAGTTAGGATTTCTAGCGCTAGCGCTTGAAGCGAAACGGGTTTTCCTCAGTAAGGAAGGACTTGATAGATTGATGGATTGACAGTCACTTTTCACGAATGTCATCATCATCATCATTTTCAGCCCGTATCCACCCACTGCAGGGCATAAGCCTCCTCCCTATTTTGCCATTCTTCTCGGTCCTGTGTCAGTCACATCCAGGTCTTGCCAATACTTTTCCACATGTCGTCAACCCACCTGGCTGCCGGACGACCCACTCCTCTTTTGCCTAATCTCGGCCACCACTCTGTCAAGGCTTTGCTCCACCTGCCATCATTTCGCCTAGCTATGTGTCCTGCCCACCGCCAGTTTAAGCGAGCTATTCGGTCCCCGACGTCCTGAACCTTAGTTCGACGTCGGATCTCGACGTTTGTGACGTGGTCAAGAAGGGTGATTCCTAGCATGGCGCGCTCCATGGCTCTCTGTGCTACTTTGATTTTATGCATAGTTTCCTTAGTGAGCGTTCATGTTTCGGCACCATATGTCATAGTGGGCAAGACACATTGATTAAAAAGCTTGGTTTTCAAGCATTGTGGCATTTTTCTGTCTCGGAGCACGTCATCTAGCTTACCGAAAGCAGCCCACCCCGATTGCACACGTCTTGAGACCTCTTTTACTTGGCATTCTTTACCAAAGGATAAACACTGTCCAAGATATACATAATGATGGACTTTCACACAAAGTGAGGAATTTGATTCCATGTCAAAACATCGGAACTGTAGAAGGCAAGATGTACCTAGTCTTGCTATGAATAAGCTTCTAAACTGAAAGCGTAGGTAACACAAAGTTAAACATAGCATACGTTACACAAAGTAGGCAATAATATCAAGAGATAACATAATAACAAACTTGTCCAATCCCTGGAAACGGAAGTTGGCCAAGGTCGCTGGGTAGAAATAGCGGACCAAAACAACATAATACAGGGTGCTTTCATAACTATCCCTTTTATTACGCTTTAATTCTTATCTTTACGGGCCGACATCCTAAAGTCTTTTCTGAGTGGGTTTCTGTTTCTGCCGACGACGTAAAAACTATTCAAATAATAATAAATATCTTGGACTTTGTCACACAATAGTATTACACACCGAGGGCAGGAAAGTAAGAAAGGTCTCAGATCTCATGTAATTATTGACCGAAGTGAAGCGAGGAGGAAACATGTAATCTTAGGCTTTCTTATACAGGGTGTACAATAAAATGGGACAGCTACTTAAAGGGGTGCTTCAGACCATCAAACTGAACAACTTTCTATATGGGACCAATATCGAAATCACAAAAAAAAAATCTGCTGTCCCATACATTTCAGTCGAGTTATGTTTGCAGTTTTGTATGGGAGAGCGGATTTTTTTTTCGCGATTTCGATATTGGTCCCATAGAGAAAGTTGTTCAGTTTGATGGTCTGAAGCATCCCTTTAAGTAGCTGTCCCATTTTATTGTACACCCTGTATACTGCCCGAGGTTAGTACACTATTTTTCTCCCCGACGACGGAGGCGGACAGCGGCAACTTCGTCTAGCGCAGCGGGACGAAAGTTCGGAGGGGTGAATGAAATAGTAGATTGTTAAACAAGGGATGAAATTCATCCATTTCACACGAGATGTTTGGCGCCCACCCTTGCGAATTAACTTGGCACCTGGCTCGCACGTGGCTCGGAATAAAAAACTCTGAAAGAATAACTCGAAAATGCTAAAGCGCAGGGACACGTGCAACGGTAACTGAAATGCTATGCTACGGCCTCGCACGGCGACGGCGGGGTCCCGCAGGGGTAGCTGGAGGGTTGTCAAATTCTGAGCCACGTGCGAGCCAGGTGCCAAGTTAATTCGCGCGGGTTGTATAGGTTTCTGCCTTTGCTCAGACTTTTCCACCCTTGGGCCGAAATGTATCACTTTCAACCCGCTTCTTAGATAAACAATGACCTACTTTCAGAGTATGAGTGATGACAATTATCTAGCCACATAAAGTACAAGAATCTAGCCTGGACTTGTATTATGGTGACTAGACAACGATATCAATACTTAAACGTATACCAATGTCCTCAAGCCACCATCCTAGCTATGTCCTAAAGTTACTAAGGATTTCCTGTCATCAAATAAAGAAAGAGTGGTTACACA
This sequence comes from Agonopterix subpropinquella, assembly GCA_922987775.1. NCBI lineage: Eukaryota > Metazoa > Arthropoda > Insecta > Lepidoptera > Depressariidae > Agonopterix > Agonopterix subpropinquella. The sequence goes on along the minus strand of OV277708.1, from coordinate 2,228,921 downwards.
TTTTGAATAGCTGCTTGTAAGTCATGGAAAAGTTTAAAAGAAAACTTCAGTCAAGTTCAATTCGATGCAAAGTTACTACAAAAGGGGTCCGTTATAAAACGTTAAATCGACGGATTTATGTGGCGGAATGTCCGTCTCATTGAACCCAAGTTTATGTGGTGCCCCTAATTTCCGTTCTGTAAAATATAGGTCATGAGAACGCGCCAATTCTTATGTAAATTATTGTTATGTGTGATGTCTGGAGTTTCAACTTTGGTAGACTAGCTGAAAGGCTTTGTAGGGAGCTAATGTTGGGGAGATTCTACAATACTGATTTTACATACGTACTTACACACTCGTATCCTCACGCCTATGTGCCACGGGGGTAGACATTTTGTTGAGAGCGTCCGTGGCGCCTTGTGGAGAGGTATGGACACTCAATCATGGGTGTTTGGGTTTGAATCCGCACGGACGACATACCTACCATGTACCAATGAGTTTTTCTAACTTACCTATGTAGGTACGTAATACCGACTGCTCTCAAAAGGGGAAGGAAAACATCGTGAGGAAACCTGCATGATGCAATTTCTAGCATGTATTGTACCCACTGTCCATTACAAGTGGCGACGGGCTCACTTCCCGTCACACTGGACAGAGTTTCGGTACTAGTGAAACGTGGATGTTCTGAGGTTTCAGAATATCTCTGACTACCTCTTCGGGGAATATAGTCGTGAGCTTATGCTATGAAACCTGCATACGCTGAAGAAGATATTCTGATGGGTTTGTGAAGTCTGCCATCCACATTGGGCACGCATGGTGGACTAACGCCCATACATGTACCCTTCTAAGTGTAGGCATATACCCTGCGCCAATTTTGTGTGAAAACAAGACCGCGTTAATAGTACGGAAGTTCTCGTACCTAATCTAGAATTAAATATTTTAACGGGTTCTCGTACCTAGTTAGTTAGGTACTCTTTCTTGGTAACGTCTAATTACTAAAGTGATAAGTACTAAGTATGCCCCACATACTCAGAAAGCTCATACATGGCAACTAATAACGAGCGCTGGAGTGAAAATCATTAATCATAGCTACTAATTTGTTCAGTTCAGTCTATACCCTCCCTCATGTAACATATATGTAAGCCACTGCTAATTGCTCGGGCACCCAGTATAGTACCTATCTACCTAGTTTTTTTAATACGGCATTTAATTATGATCTCTCAATCCACTTGAATCCACACGTTTAAAAATAACAAATAATTTGTAAAACAATGAAATTTGTAGTGAAAATTAAAATGATACAGTCTAAAATATGTGATCTCTCAATCCTCACAGAGTTGTATGGTAGATTCGTTGTAAATAAAGTACTACTAAATGTCTGTAAGCAAGAACTTGGTTTAAACTTAATACTTTCCCAGATGTAGAAGGTCCTCTGTGAGGATTAAGAGATCACACATTTTAGGTTATATCTTTTTAATTATCACTTTAGTAATTCCAGGACGCAGTTTTACAATTGTTTTACAACTACTACTAAAACCTGTAGTACTTTATTTACGAATTCCTGAGGTGATCTCTCAGTGCACACACACATCTTACCTACTCATTTATTTAGCCATTATATTATTTCCTACTCCTATCTTCTTTGATTCATTGATGAGGGTTCCAAGAGTCCAAGACAGAGCATTGCTCAGCGAGCAGCTACTGCTTATTACTGCGGACAATTGGAGGGACCACGAAGGGTCTACCGAGCCAGTGAATGAACTGCAATGAACTGTGATAAAGTGATTTTTTTTTATTTTTTTATTTTTTTTTTTTTTTACTTAAGCAACCGACTTAGGGGCACCCAGAATAGGTACGGACCTCGACATAGGACTTTGCCGGTGATGCTGGTTTTATTATTGATGTTTGAGGCCTTGACAGTTGACAGCTTAGGGCTCAACTAAAAAGCCTGTGCCACTTAGACCATCGCTACTGGCACAGTATAAGACAGTAATCTATCTTCATACAATGGTACCAAACGCGGCGTATTGCCTCGTAGCACGCACACACTGACAAATCTGACAATATCTCCGCGTAGGCGGTGCTGGCGCTGCCTTGGCTGCAGATATCGTCGCACGTACTGGCGAGTCTAGACGGTCCGGTAGCACAGTTGGTAGTGAACCTGCCTGCTGTGCCGAGGGTCGCGGGTTCGAATCCCGTAAGGGACAAATATTTGTATGATGAATATGAATATTTGTACCCGAGTCATGGATGTTTGTATCTATATATGTATTCTATATCGTTGTCTAGTCATCATAATACAAGTCCAGGCTAGATTCTGGTACTTTAAATGTGACTAGATAATTTGTGTGACATTGTCCAAGTTATTTATTATTTATTTATAGTCTGGCGAGCACACATACAAACCGCGTTTGATACCATTGTATGATGATGGATTACTGTCTTATACTGTGCTACTGGTTAACAGGAGTCACAGCGTTAGGAATGTGAAGTGGGGGAGTGGGGCTATACCAGAAAACCTTCCGGTTCGTGGTCTCCACTCTAGAACTCTGACTCCTCATAGGCTGTCAATTCTTGGGCAGATATGACCATTGCTAATTTTCTGAGCTAGCTATGTCAACCACTTTAGTTTTCTGATTTTAGCTAGACAGGGTGTAAACTTAAGTACGTTAAGTACATACTTTAGGGAGTGCTTCAGATCATCAAACTGAACAACTATCACTAAGTATGGAGCCAACATCGAAATCCCTAAAATCGCCATTGACGTTTTTTGTGGAACTTCTGTTTTTTTTCGCAATTTCAATTTTGGTCCCATAGTGAAAGTTGTTCAGTTTGATGGTCTGAAGCATCCTGTTAAATATGTATCGCATTTAAATTTATACCCTGTATCTGTACGGTCAATAACATCCAAAAGTCCTAAAGTCGTTATCTCATACGGTGTAACAAAACACCCTATTAATACTTAAGGGGGTGCTTCAGACCATCGAACTGAACAACTTTCACTATGGAGCCAACTTAAAAATCAACTGTTTTATACAAAACTGCAGTACCGGCTCGACTCAAATGTATGGGACAGCTAATTTTTTTTATTTTTTCTCAACGTTGGCTCCATAGTGAAAGTTGTTCAGTTTGATGGTCTGAAGCACCTCCTTAAGTATTACTAGGGTGTTTTGTTACACCCCGTAAAACTCAACAGAAGTACAATAAATCTAGAAGCGATTACATTTGAGAGCGTAGTAGACCGTAGGAGAACAGCGAGTACCGAAACTCGTATAAATGTCGGCGCCAATGGTCTGTAAAGGTAAAACAAGAGGCGCTAACGATTCTGGCACAGATCCCTGACGCCTCCAGTTAGTGTACGTTTAATAGATACAGATACTGCGACGGGCTCACTCCCCGTCACACTAGACAGAGTTACGGTACAAGTGAAACGTGGATGTTCTTAGATTTCAGAATATCTCTGACTACCTCCTCGGGGAATGTAGTCGTGAGCATATGCTTAATGCTAATAGATACTGAAAAAAAAAAACGAGTTTTATCGCATCTTCTCTACAACGTAACACCTTCCAATGCGGTGGTAGAGTCAAAATTTTCAATCCAACCAATCAAGTTTAATAAATCTCCGCTGAACCCAAGCACGTATCCAGGTATATGGTGGGGTAGGTGGGATTTATCCCCCCCCCCACCCCCTCCCGAAATCCGAATATTTGTATGTAAAAGCGCAGAATTTTTTCAAAAAATCCAAAGAGTAGATACGTTCTTGACGTGATTGGACCGCTTTGGACTTTTTACACATTCAATATCGCGCTAATCATTTGACAGCCGTTGCAGTCGTTTAGACAGATCGGTCAGACACAATCACTTAGTAAATAAGTCAAGTTTAGCGTGATATGGAATTCAGCACAGTTGAATAGTAACTGGATTTGCAACATTTATAAGGATCGAACTTCGATGATTCAAATTAGTGCGATGGGGCTCCAGGCCTTAAACATTGCTACGGGAACGAAGTGAGAGGAGGGAGAGACTAGGAGTGCGATTTTTGAAACTCATTCTTTGAACTCAGCAACATGCATCTTTCTACTGCTGATTTGACATTAAAAAAATCATTCTCCAGGAGTGCAATTTTTGAAAGTCAAATCAGCAGGAGCAAGATGCTTATCTCCATAGTAATTTTGACATTTACAACTGCTGAGTTCATAGAATGAGTTTCAAAAATCGCACTCCAGGTACGTACAGCATAATTATCAGATCCAAATACACCAACAGCACACGGAATTCGCCCCAGTTCCCTAAAGCTATAACCTAGATATTTCAATTGCCTATCCAGGTCCAGGTTCTCGTTTACTGCGTCCTTGGGATTGGGGGCGTTATGTTCAGTTCAACGAGCCTTTATCTTTTAAATTATTCCGATACACGTTCTTGTACTATTATTAGGTACCTAATATTTAATGGTAAACAATTTCAAGTGGAGGATCACCCTTAGAAGTACGTTGTAGAAGTTGATTGTTAGTTATACCTAATTATAACAAAGCTTCTGACTACTCCGAAATATAATATGGTCATACGTTTTTGTACCAACTATCTTTATAAGTAGTAGTCATTTAGCTATTATTAAGGTAATTACCAGAGAGGTGAGACGACATAGTATAAGAGATAAGTGTACTTTTTGCAACCATCTGCAGCAAGGCTGATTCAGTGTTTATGGGGTGTAGAGCATCTCTGTGATGGGGATGGACCAGGTCTGCCTGCATAACTCCAGTCGGTTTAGGAGTTACTGATGATTAAAGGTCTGTAAAAGCAGCTGCACGGCTGTTGTAGTATGACTGTAGCTATGTGAATAGTACAAAAACTGTCAAGTTCTGTCAGTCGGTTAAGGAGATACAGCCAGTCAAAGTTCCGACCTTTAACCGGCTGTATCTCCTAAACCGACTGATGAACCATGTCAGTTTTTGTACTATTCACATAGCTACAGTGCATACTACAACAATAACATACGATCAGCCTTGCAGCTGATCGTTAATTTTTTACAGACCTTTATTCATCAGTAGCTCCTAAACCGACTGGAGTTATGTAGGCAGGCCTGGTCCATCCCCATCACAGAGAAGCTCTACAGTGTAGAGCGTAAGGCTGATTCAGTGTTTATAGGGTGTTGAGTCTACACCCTATAAACACTGAATCAGCCTTGCTGCTGATAGTTGCAAAAAGTACACATATCTCTCGGAATAACACGCCAAGAAAAAGCATCACGCGCCACATTATTATTTTTTCGAATTGACAGTCCACATTGCTCAGGGAGCACCTACTGCTTATTACTATTGGAGGGACCACGAAGGGTCTACCGAACCAGTGAATGAACTTAAGCAACCGACCTAGGGGCATCCAGAATGTGTACGGACTTCGGCATAGGACGTTGCTGGGTAGGGCTACGCGACGGATTGGGTAGCGAGGATCGATCGGTGAGAAGGAGGAGGTCGGGTGGGAGAAAGAGAGTTTATCGTGTGACTGAGTGAAGTACGGCGATATCTCCTCAATTGAATTGAACAGCGTAATGAAATGGAGGGTCACCTCTAGTAGGAGTGCATAATAGCACAATGGTTGTAGTCGTAAGCCTTGCTACAACTTGTAGCAAGGCTTACGTTACGATACCTTATCAGCATGTGATGTCTTGGCGGCAACACGCATCTGCCTCCTATGAAATGGATATCCAAAAACGGGAGATCTTAGGTTTCTTCTCCTCAATGGTATTGCCTCCTTCATTGACAATGTATTTGAAGGGTGAAGAAAACAAAAATTATTGGGGCTGACACAAAAAAGATCCCACTGGGTCGAAGTGTTGCTGGCTTGCCAGCCCCCACAACAAGATAAGATAAGGTGGGTAGTTCTTTTGTGTTTCTTAAAATGTTCGCTACTTTAGCGTTCTATTAGATTCGTTAGTCTATGGCACGACAAACGAATTGTAACTGATTTCAAATGCCATGCAAATGTCATTCCAATTTGTAACAAGCTAACGAATAAACTGCATTATTACCACAGAGTACTACAGCAAACTCCATTATGCAGATGTCAGAGTAGTTAATTGGTTATGTTATTACAATATAATTGTTCTTCGCATAATGGTACTCAGGCGGGATATTAACTTAATTGCTGGTCATTTAGTGTCCTAACAATTATGAACTACGCTCTACGTAGGTACATATAGCTACATATGACACAGAATTTTAGTCAACTTTCAGGAAGTGAGTCGTCCAAGTGACAAAAGTGACAATGCCCTCGATTCGGAGTGTACCACGACTAAACTAAACTAAATGTATTCCTGTCACTTTCTAAAATAAGATTAAGAAAAGAGACAGAAAACCAACAGCTGACTTTAGTGCTGTCAAAGTGACGTTAAACGCCCAAAAACGACTTAAATAAGATGGCGTACATTATGATGGCATCTTATTTTGCGCATAATTGCAAAACAACGCCCAAAAACGACTTAAATAAGATGGCGTACATTATGATGGCATCTTATTTTGCGCATTTAACGTCACTTTGACAGCACTAAAGTCAGCTGTTGGTTTTCTGTCTCTTTTCTTAATCTTATTTTAGAAAGTGACAGGAATACATTTAGTTTAGTTTAGTCGTGGTACACTCCGAATCGAGGCCAATGACTTTCGAGTGAGTCGGAACAGACAAAGAAGAGTGAGGGTAGACCTGTAGGTATAATATATCTATGGGGTAGACCATAGGGATAGACAGATTCTTCTTGTCTTAAAAATCCATCTGCAGTTCATCAGTCAAATACTGTAGCTTTGTGAACAGTACAAAAACTGACATGAACTGCCAGTCGGTTTAGGAGATACAGCCGTTCAAAGATCGGACCTTTGAACGGCTGTACATAGCTGATGAACCATGTCAGTTTTTGTACTGTTCACATAGCTATACAGTTCATACAACAATAATATCATACGATCAGCCTTGCAACTGATCGTTAATTTTTACTGACCTTTAAACATTAACGCGGTAAAGACGCGGTAAGAACCCGTTAAATATGTTTAATTTTATATTAAACATCCAAAAAATAATTGCAAAACATTAAAATAATAAGAGGTGTTCAAAATACTTTAGATACTAATAATGCTTTAAATTTTAGAGGTGCCTTTTTAATTAATTTTTTTTTTTTATTAAATTTTTATTATTTATGCTCGTCATGTCATCATCATCATCAGCCTATATGATGGTGTGAATAGACGATACCTACGTCCTACTGCGGGTCTACATTGTCTAAGTGCAATGTTCAAGTCATTTTGTAAATAACTTAGAATCCGCGAGTTTCCAACTAGAACACAAAAAAGAAAATGGTTAGACAACGGCTGCACTTCCTCCCACTCAAAGTGCACCTCAGTAACATACGAGGTCTGCACTCAAATCTCGATCCGGTCCACCACCACCTCGAGACCGGGAAGCCACACCTATTCTTTTTAACGGAGACGCAGATAGCAACCCCGTCTGATACGGCGTACCTCAACTACCCAGGATACTCGTTGGAACATAAGTTCAAGAGGCGAGCTGGGGTCTGTGTGTATGTTCGCGACGACATTTGCTGTCGGCGTCTCCGTTGCTTTGAGGTTTCCGGGTTCTCCGTATTATGGCTTTTTGTAGACACCGGAATGGAGAAATCTCTCTACGTCGGTGTCTATCGATCGCACGACGGTGACCAGGAGACAACCAGGCTCATGGAGTATCTCACTGAGACGGCAGAGACAGCCCAACGAAGGTATCCAACGGCGGAGCTTGTTTTTCTGGGGGACTTCAATGCCCACCATAGCGAGTGGCTGTTCCCGTTCCAGTTAACTGACCATGCTGGGAGAGAGGCGCGCAAGTTTGCATTATCGCTAGATCTCACCCAGCTGGTGAATCAAGCAACGCGGGTACCGGATGTTGATGGTCATACGCCCAATTGTTTGGACCTTCTGCTGACTTCAGATCCAGACAGGCACTCAGTATCGGTCTCTGCCCCGCTGGGAACGTCCGATCACTGTCTGGTGAAATCCGTGTCGATCTGCTCTCCTCCCGATGACAGCCCTAAGGGCACGAGGCGAGTCTGGCGATACGGGTCGGCAGATTGGGATGAGATGCGGCATTTCTTTGCGTCTTACCCGTGGCGGCAAGTGTGTTTTTCTTCGAGTGACCCTGCTAGTTCGGCTGATGCGGTTGCGGACGTGATACGACAGGGAATGGAATATTATATTCCTTTCTCCGACATCTCACTCGGTCACAAAGCCCAACCTTGGTACAATGCGGATTGTGCTCGCGCTGAGGCTAAAAAAGAAGCCGCCTACCAAGCATGGGTCCAAGCTCGCGACCGCAAAGTTAGAGCTCGTAGGGTTCGCGCGAAGAAGAGGGCCTTTAATTCTGCCGCCAAGTCCTGCAAACGGGTGATCCGGAGGGCTCGATTCGACCATGTCAGCCGCATTGGAGCCAAACTGGCATCCTACCCTTCTGGTAGTAAACAGTTCTGGTCCCTTTCAAAATCGGTCGAATCCAACTTCTGCCGTCCCACTTTGCCTCCCATGCAGAAGCCTGATGGGTCGCTGGCTCACTCCGCAACTGAGAAAGCTAATTTATTTGCTTCTCTGTTTGCGAGCAATTCACGTCTGGACGCTGGTGCCAAACAGCCGCCAACCATCCCTCGTTGTGATTCTTCGATGCCGGAGGTCACAATACATACAAAAGAGGTCCGCAGAGCATTGCGTAGTCTGGATGTGAATAAGGCCAGTGGTCCTGATGGTATACCTGCAAGAGTGTTGAGATATTGTGCGCCTGAGTTGTCTCCTGTTCTAACACGCCTGTATCGCCTCTCTCTCAGAACAAGAACGGTGCCTAAATCCTGGAAGCTTGCGAATGTGCAACCGGTACCCAAGAAGGGCAGTCGTGCCGACCCCTGCAACTACCGCCCTATCGCCATTACTTCCATTCTCTGTAAAGTCATGGAAAGAGTACTTAACAGTAAGTTGCTGTCATACCTAGAAGACAATGATCTACTCAGTGATCGCCAATATGGCTTCCGCCGGGGGCGATCGACTGGGGATCTTCTTGTGTATGTGACGCACTGCTGGGGCGAGGCCATCGAGAAGCACGGTGAAGCACTGGCTGTATCACTTGACATCTCGAAGGCCTTTGACAGGGTATGGCACGCTAGTTTGCTGAGCAAGCTTCCCGCTTATGGCATCCCCGCTGATCTTTGCAGCTGGATATCTGATTTCTTGAGAGAACGGTCGATTAGAGTTGTCATTGACAGCTGCTCTTCTGACCTTATGGCAATTGATGCTGGAGTTCCTCAAGGGTCTGTTCTCTCCGCGACACTTTTCCTGCTGCACATCAATGACCTCCTTGTGTCAGGTATTGTTGGGTATGCAGATGACAGTACTGTCATGGAGAGATATGTATCTGGCGCAGGGGCCAGCGGGGATAAAATACGCTCGCAGAGGGAGGCCATGGTTGAGCGGACAAACTTGACTTTAAGTGTTGTCTCCCAGTGGGGTGACAATAATTTAGTCAACTTCAACGCCACCAAAACACAGGCTTGTCTGTTCACCGCAAAAAGGAGTCCGTTTAATCTGACTCCTACTTTCCGGGGTACATCTGTCCCTGTTTCCGACAGTCTTGGGCTTCTGGGTATAAGCTTGACCACAAAACTCAACTTCGGCGCTGACATCGAGTCTAAGGCTCAAACTGCGGCCAAAAAGCTGGGCATCTTAAACAAGGTGAAGCGGTACTTCACTCCTGGACAGCTCTTAGTATTGTATAAAGCTCAGGTCCGATCATGTATGGAGTACTGCTGCCACCTGTGGGATGGCTCAGCCAAGTATCAACTTGCCGCACTCGACTCGGTTGAACGCAGAGCCAGAAGGCTCATTGGCGATAGTAAGCTGGTGGAGGCCAAGCTTCATAGCCTAGCCCACCGCCGCAGAGTGGCCTGCTTGTTGGTCTTCTACAGATTGTACTTCGGTGAGTGTGCCCTAGAGCTGCATGAGCTCATCCCACCTTCCCCTTTCTACTATCGGACTTCCAGACGCACCGCGGGATATCACCCCTTCTTGGTTGACATCCCACATATCCGCACCAAGCGCCTTTCTGAATCTTTTATAATGCGCACAGCCAAGGAGTGGAATGCCTTACCTGCGTCAGTATTTCCGAGTACTTACAACCCGAATTCCTTTAAAGTACGAGTGAATAGGCATCTTCTGGGTAAGCTCGCTACATCTACGACCCCATCTTCGTCCTGAGGACTGGATTGAGGTCAAGAGCAAACCCATAGTTAATAAAAAAAAAAAAAAAAAAAAAAAACTAGTCAAATCAGCCACTCCTTATCAAACGTCAAAACACGAGCTTTGTATGAAAAATTGTACTAAATCATGCATAGTGACGTCATTGTTTTTCTTCGTCGTTTCGACACTTTATCTATCTAAACTATTATAAACCTGTAACAGAAGTGTCACCTGTAGGTACATTCTGTACATTCAAATATCAACAAAAAAAAGTTACGATAATAATATGGTTTTTAGGTGTCCCTGATTCAAAATCACAAATTTTTTTATTTTTTGTCTGTCTGTTTGTTTGTTTGAACGAGCATCGCACAAAAACTACTAAACCGATTTTGATGAAACTTTGTTTGTTTGATAGCTTATGATCTGAATTAAAATCTGGTTGTTAAAGATGTGGGAAAGGGTGGACTGTAAAAAAGGTGAACTCGGCTTAGTATGAAGCTTTTTAATGCTAGGAAGCAGGGAAATCAGAAATACGTACAAAAATATAGCAAACACAAAGGCAGAGAAAAAACCAAGACCACTGACAACTTGCACCCCTAGCGCGCAAGCCCGGAAACAGAAACAAACATCAAAATATAAAAGATATTTACATCCGGCCTGATGGCCAGTTCGTAACACTGGTACTTATATAATTTGTGCGGACGAAGTCGCAGGTTAACACTAAAACTGTAAATTTGAAAAAAGAATTTAGTTTGTTTGTTTGTTTGGGTGTTTGTTTGTTCGAGTATCACGCAAAAACTACTGAACCGATTTTGATGAAACTTTTTTTGTTTGGTAGCGTAACATCTGACTTAAAATCTGGTATATAATTTATGCGGACGAAGTCGCGGGTAAAAGCTCGTACTATTATAAAACTACAAATTTAAAAAAAGCTGTTTGTTTGTTTGTGTGTTTGAACGAGCATCATGCGAAAACTACTGAACCGATTTTGATGAAACTTTTTTTGTTTGATAGCTTATGATCTGACTTAAAATCTGGTAAGTATATTATATAATTTGTGTGGACGAAGTCGCGGGTTAACGCTAGTAGTTTATCCTTTTATTAAAAATATAGTATTTAAGGTACAGAATTACTGAAAATGTAAGTAAGTATAGAATTATTTTCTAACCTATTTTTTACTGAGAAGATAAAACTAAAATAAATTGGATGGGATCAGGTCAGTTACGTCCTTTTCCCTGAACGTCCATGGCCCGAATTCCTTGTTTCACCATTTCCCCGAACGGACATTGCCTAGTACGTCCATTTACTTGTGCGATGCAGTCAACTCCCCAATTTGGTAATAAAAAATATTTTTTCCTAGGGGCACTGAACATAATTATCTTACTACTTTACTGACCTGTAATATGATATCCAAGTCGATATTATCGCAGATCTCGTACTCGCCGGTCAGCGCGGCTTCCGAGGCGAAAGTTTCCGCCGTGTGGAAGAAGCCTTCCTGCTTCAGGTACGCGAGAACCAGGTACTTGAGGATACGCTTCCTGGTACGAAATAGGGCTTCTTTCTGCAAAGAAACACGCCTACAATGTGTGAAGAGCATTGATACTGGACAATCAGTCATGAGTTCATGACCACATGATTTAATATCCCTACAGATTGAAAGCTTCATAAATGCCGCCGATATCAGTGCATTCACACATACAGCGCGTTAGAGGAAGTACGGACACGTGCATATACACTCAGCCGGGGTATGTGCGCACCTGTTCGTACGTCCCGACACATGTGTGAGTGCACCAATAGCGCGAGTGAGAGGGGCTCTTTTATAAGTGAGAGGGGCACTTCTATAAGTGAGAGGGGCTCTTTTAAAAGTAGAAGGGGCGTAAGTAAGAGGGGCTTTCTCATAAGTGAAAGGGGCTTTCTAATAAGTGGTTTTAACATAGGTGAGAGGGACTCTTTTATAAGTGAGAGGGGTTGTTATATAAGTGAGAGGGGCTTTCAAATAAGTGAAAGGGGCTTTCAAATAAGTGACAGGACATAACAAAAGCATGCAACCACAACACACAGATCAACTATGCCCATAAAGTTATTATACCTGTCGGAATAGAGTAACTGACATGAGTTGTCAAATGAAACCGTTTTTTGTGCATTTGTCGGCACTTATCGGCACCCTAAAACTTCGAGTTCTGTGTATAATTGTGAATCTAACGTGAAATCGTAGGTAATTTAATGAAATAGTGTTAGTATATTTCACAAAATAATCTACGACTTCACTTTAGATTCACTAATTATTCACAGAGCACGAATATTTACCCAGTCGATTGTGCCGACAAGTTCCCAAAAACGGTTCTATTGCCTCGCGTCACGTATCTCTTTCTATTATACAGTAGCGCCGCTAGGTACATCTCGCTCTCTCAGCTGTCAGTTCCTCTATATGATACATAGACGAAGAATTGTTCGCTCTTTCTACGATATGATACCTTTATGACTATGCCCATCACATGCGCATAGATAATGTAAGGTAATTCTAAAGACACAAGTTACACAGTTTGGGAACTGCGGGAAACGATATATTTTGTAGACTGCGGAAGTGCTGATCAGCTGATAGATTTTTCTATGGAAAAAATCTCCCTCTAATGAGCGTGAGAATGAGAAAGAAGGAGCGAAAGTCGGGTAAATTAGTTATTGTTCCGAGAGAGGGTAAATTATAGCTTTTTTACTGCTAGTCATGTGGAAATAGTAAGCGGACTTGATAATTTAATTATTCATCTATCAGTAACAGAAAATAATTAAATAACACTTACAGCTTCTAGCTTCCTCATTTGACTCATCGGTCTAACCCCAGCCATTGTTATATTCTAATATTAACACAAAAATGCAAAAATACTACAAAATGTTGTCTTGAATTGAATTGACAGAATTGCGTCAAATTCTAAGTCAAACCGTTGCTAAGGGGTTGTTATTCCGCTGCCATGGTTACTTAGTTTTAAAAAGAGGGTTTACCCAAGGTTTACCATGGATTTATAACCTAACGAGCTTTTACCCGCGACTTCGTCCGCATAAATTATATACCAGATTTTAAGTCAGATGATAAGCTATCAAATAAAAAAGTTTCATCAAAATCGGTTCAGTAGTTTTTGCGTGATACTCGAACAAACAAACACCCAAACAAACAAACAAACAAACAAACAAACAAACATACAAACAAACAAACAAACAAACAAACAGACAGACAAAAAATCCAAAAATTTGTGATTTGGAATCAGGGACAGGTAAAAATCATGTCGTAATTTTTTTTTGTAAATATCTTCAATGTACAGACACATTTCTGTTACAGTTTTATAATAGTTTAGATGGATGCATAATATCCTCCTTGTTTACAAGCGTTGAAACACGACAATTGACCATGGCGGTCGGTAATGTTCCTCCTTCTTTCGTACGTGTCCCACATCGATTTTTTTTTATTTATTTATTAAACAATTACACAGCTTCACAGAGGAACTCCAATACGCTATCGATGTTTCAGACTTTACGTTTGTTCCTTTCTATAAATTCATAGGCGAACGAAATGTGATTCAAGGGTATGTTTACACAGGGATTAATTCAACGCCGCCAAGTTGCCTAGAAAAATCCTGTCGCAAGTTGGCCGCAAGTACCTTTTCCTTTATGATTTTTGGTATAACTTTTTCCAACTGTCTGTTAGGGAAGTAGTTAAATGAGGTGCAATCGGAAGGAGACTGATCTAAAGTACTGGAAAAATTAAGGTTGCCATCTCTCAATCTGCCGCAACTATAGGGTTGCCAGGTTCAAAGAAGTCATTTTTTAACCTGGTAACCCTATTGTTACGGCAGACTGAGTGGTGGCAACCCTAGTTTTTCCATTACTTTAGATCAGTTTCCTTCCAATGGCACTTCATTTACTTCCCTAACAGACAGGTGGAAAAAGTTATGCCAAAAATTATAATGGAAAAGGTACTTGCGGCCTTAGATCAAAGCTTGCGGCAGGATTTTTCTAGGCAACTTGGCGGTGTTGAATTAACCCCTGTGTAAACATACACTAGAATGACATTTCGTTCGCCTATGAAATAGGTGCATAATTTTACGGTCGGATCTCGGACTTAATTTTTTACTTTTTGTCTCTTTTATTAACTGTTAGTAAATGCGCCATAATAATACACGGTATTTATACGCCATAATATACATTTGACGGCACGGTAGCACAGTCGGTAATGAACCTGCCTGCTGTGCCGAGGGTCGCGGGTTCGAATCCCGTAAGGGACAAATATTTGTATGATGAATATGAATATTTGTACCCGAGTCATGGATGTTTGTATCTATATATGTATTCTATATCGTTGTCTAGTCATCATAATACAAGTCCAGGCTAGATTCTGGTACTTTAAATGTGACTAGATAATTTGTGTGACATTGTCCAAGATATTTATTATTATTTATTTATAATACAATATTCTGAGAATATTTCAAAGATACGGCCCTTTATAGGTAGGAGTAGGACAGATCGACGGACGGACGGACGGACAGCGTTGGCTTATGAATAGGGCCCCGTTGGCATGGCACCCTTTGGACACAGAACCCTAATAAAAACGAACGAGCCTTCTCAACCCGAAATTACGAATTCTTATGCACCAAAGTTTTAGTTCATTTAATCTAGGTTAATTTAGTTTCCTAACCTCTAGCACGTAATTAATTAAGTACAGTAAAATTTACTACTGCTTGGTTAGCGGCTAGTTTTACGTGGGTAGATATAGTTCAAGAATGGACCACCTCGTTAAAGAGATAAAGTTTCTTTTGTAATGTTTTTGTGGGCTACTACCACCATTTGACATTAATTTTACACTGAAAAAAATGATCAACCAAACTAGTGTTAAATGTAACCAAACTTTAGTGACTTCCAAACTGTTTTGGAGCACATACTCAAACATTTGGTAATAAATAGCAAAACGTGTATTTATTTGCCGTGATGGTCCAGTGACGAGTATCCTTGCCTGCCGTGCAGGAGGCGATGGTTCGATCCCGTCCAGGCCGACTCGTACCAATGAGTTTTCCGGAATTTATGTACGATTTGTAACACCACTGGCTTTTCGGTGAAGGAAAACATCGTGAGGAAACCTGCATGCTGCAATTTCGAGGCATGTATTGTACCTACTGTCCATTACAAGTGGCGACGGGCTCACTCCCCGTCACACTGGACAGAGTTTCGGTACTACTAGTGAAACATGGATGTTCTGAAGTTTTTGAATATCTCTGACTGCCCCCTCGGGGAATATAGTCGTGAGCATATGCTTATGCTATGATATGTATTTATTGATAGCCGAAAGTTTGTTTATATGCTACAAAACAGTTTGGAAGTCACTAAAGTTTGATTATATTTAACACTAGTTTGGTTGATCTTTTTTTTTCAGTGTACCCGAAAACCTGAATCCTCTAAGATGTGACCTTTTGATAAATATTTAATCTAACCACGGTGTAAGAAAGGGGAAGTGTAGGTACTAAATAATACCCTGCCCCCCACCAATGTTGACCTCACCCCCTCGGTGGTAAGGGACGATATCGACCGCTCGAACAAACAAACAAACAGACAGATAATAATTCTGAAAAAGGTTGATTTGGAGTCAGAACCACCTAAAAACCATATCATAATCTTTTTCTTGTAAATATCTTCAATGTACCTATAGACAAACTAATTCTGTTACAGTATTAAGTATAATAGTTAAGATTCGTGTGGATTTTCGGTATAAGTAAGATCTGCATGTCTAGTATGATTTCTCCACACGCGCGCGACACGCCTTCGCTGCATACAAAAGAATTGTAATAACCTATTCACGCGCTTTTTTGGAGAGCGAAAGCCACGCTTGCCGCGACAGTATGGAAGAAAGCCGAGTCGCGCGCAAGTAGAGAAATCATGCTAGGGGGTCTGGAGTAGGGATACATACTGCATAGAAGCCTCTATGCATGCTTTCTGGTCCGTGGTTGAAAATACAGGACATTACACGGGTAGGTAGATATTAAATAAAATACCTTACAACTTACAGTTACCAACAGCAAAAGGATTTCATAAAGTATCAACATTCAACTCAAGAATTTCACTCTAAAACATTCTAACTGCAAATTGCAATGAAAGTAACACATAATTTGGAACAGTAGGTTGTCGGAAAACATTTTTCACTCAACTTCCTCAGCCTTTTGGCTCCGTTCCATCCTTTTACCCTTACGACTACAGAGCCGGACTAAGGTTTAAGTAAGTAGGGTCGCCTAGAATGGGGCGCTAAATTTTATACGTTACGTCCTTTCTGATAAAAAACTATGATAATTTATGTTAGTTATTTTACCTAAGTCACAGTTACATTATTAACTATTATGCCATCGAAAGCATTAATAACTTCAAATCTTACTTCAAAACAATCCATTTGGATGCCGATTATTATTATAATTAAGTCCATTCCAGTTCAAAAAGTAAACGGTCTTTTAATTGTAACCAAGTGAGGAAGATCCTCATTATATTTATGACGTTTTAAATAATATAAGTGCAGTGTTATTTCAGTTAGGATCATTTTCCCTATACGCTGCTGACCCGTCCGTCTCCATAGCTCTTCGTTTGAGATGGTGTTTGGCCAGAAGATCTTTAGTATTTGCCTGAGGCAGATGCCTCCTATTTGTTAATAAACGAAAGAGGGGACGCCCTAAAACAACCTGGCGCCGCTCTGTGGAAGTAGAGGCTAAAAGCCTCAAGATGACCTGGGAGGATATCTATAGCGCTGCCCAAGATCGCAACCGGTGGAGAGCTATCATCCCAGCCCTATATCCCACTTAGGGGTAACAGGAAGAGAAGAAGAAGAAGTGTTATTTCAGCCAAAAGGCGCAAGTCCACATTTGTCGCCACTACTCAAACCCCAGAATCAAACACTCGATATTACTAGACTTATCCGGGGGCGCTAATTAACCGAGTCCGTACAATAACGTACGGTTATACCGGCACTTTCATTATCTCCTCAATAGGGCACTATGGCTCCTGTCATATCCGCTTAATTTAAAGCTCTTTCATTAAGGGTGTAATTAAAATGGTGACACGGATTCTTTAACGACACGATACGACGTTCTTAAGAGGCAGGCACGTCGTGTACGGTAGTTCTTTTAATTAAAAGCTGGAGTTATTAGGACGGCTAAACAATTTTCGTCTTTTGGTGCTTGGGTGCTTTAATTAAAAACTGAAAGCGGATACGGAGTTTATTCAAAAGAGTGTTGTCTATTGAAAGAATATCAATAGGAGTGGTCTTTTTATTCAGTTACTATAACTGATGGGAATAAATAAGATCATGAATTTATGTTTGTAAAAATATATAGGGTCGTTCTTAATATACAGACGGTTTGTTAAGGGGTTCATCAGACCATCAAACTGAACAAATTTCTCCATATGACCAACATTTAAATTGCGAATAAAAAATCTGTAGTTCCATGGAAAATTGCAAAACTTACTGGACTCAAATGCATATATATTTTATATATTTGGAGAAAGTTGTTCAGTTTGATGGTTTGATCAACCCCTTAACAAACCCTCAGCATATTAAGGACCCTATATAGAGCTTTAATAAAAAGGGATTAAGTAAAATACGACGGCCAATCGATACTTCCCTACTTTTTTGTTCTGCTAATTTAATATTCTACAACATAAACAATCCTACAGTTCCTAGAGTACCCACTAAAACATGGTTCGGGTAAGTTAATTCACTCATTTGCATAACTATGCATTTGTATTCTACCTTGCATTCAGCATAATCTAGTTTCATAGACCTCTGGGATTTCGCTTTGCATTTGTGTTAATAATATGAACCGACAAAAAGTAAGATGAACACTGAAAGCACTCAGCAGCAAAATATTAAAAACAGAAAACTCTTGGCGTTGATCATAATCTAGAACGAGGGTATTCAAACCTAGGTATTGTTTTAACAACCCTCGTGAAAGTCTTGAAAACAGGTTCTTGAGAAGCTTAATATTCTAGTTCTGTACTTATTTCTTCTTTATATATTTTTGACTTTTGACCCGTCTTTTAACCTCTGAGTATATAGCCGGTTCGGGATTTTAAGATCTGATTCAGAAGACAAGAGAGTGACCACATTTATTTAACGCACGTCTATACCGGGTGTAACAAAAGAGGGTAGTACCTAATATTTAACGAGGTGCTTCAGACCGTGATTTATTTTATTTCGATCTTGGCTCCATAGAGAAAGTTGTTCAGTCTGACCACTGAAGCACCCTTTTATAAATATTACTACCCTCTTTTGGTTCTCTCTGTATATGCTTTGTATACTATCGTCACTGTAGTCGAAAACGGCTTAAGACATTTTATACATAGTATTAATAGTAGGTGATTGAACGAAATGACGTGTATTTTTTTTTATCGTATTATCGTCCAAGGAACCCTAACAAAGGTTTATAATGGAAGTTCACAAAAAATATATTGTTTCCAAAGCACTTTAACTTGACTTTGTTTGACTGCTGCTAGAGTAATATTTTGTTTACGAAATTGGATCCCTTTAAGGGTAGAATTTCAAACTTAAAAGTGCCACCCCTTACTCCTATAGACAGAGGATCTGTTTTAATAATGAATATTAAGGTTATAGTATCATGAATTGCAAACAAAGCAAGTGGTTTTAAAATGTAAATTTCATATGCATGTTCAAAAATTGATGACCCCATTCTATTCTCTTTTAGGGTATTAAAGAACTATGCCATAATAAAATTACTATGGAGTTTGCAGGACTGCAGGAAAGATCACTCTTAGCGTTGTTAAGGCTTCAAGATGGATTCGTGATAGAACTTCCAATAACATAAACTAATAGTAAAAGAACAATACCGGGCAGTAAGTAACGAGAAATTGAGTGGTCTATTTTCTACGCCACAAGACAGGGGAATGGAACATTTTTTATAGTTTTCAAACAGCTTGATATTATATTTACCTCGCCCTCGCTCGTAATTTAAAATCGTGCTACCGAATTCAATAATTAAAATATTTTATGGCAACATTTTTATTTGCATAATAATTATGCAGGTGTAAAATTAAACACATTACATAACCAACAGAGTGCTGGAGTGCGATTTTTGAATCTCATTCGCTGAGTTCAGCAGTTGAAAATGTCAAAATTACTGTGGAGATATGCATCTTTCTACTGCTGATTTGACTTTCAAAAATCATACTTCAGGAGTGAGATTTTTTAAAGTCAAATCAGCAGTAGAAAGATGCGTTACTCCATAGTAATTTTGACATTTTCAACTGCTGAACTCCGCGAATGAGATTCAAAAATCGCACTCCTGACCACCAAGCTGAACAACATCACTATGGACCAAATAAAGAAATTGTGAAAAATATCAGCTGTTCCATACATTTGGGTCGATTAGCCATTTGGTTTGGATGGTCATATTCATTTTCATTTACTTTTCCTTTAGCGTAGCAGACTTTTTTTTGTGATTTAGATTTTGTCCTCATAGTGTAAGTTGTTCAGTTTTAATGTGGATGGCTGTGGTAGGAGAGGCAGGCCGAAGAAAAGATGTATGGATTGTGTGAAGGATATGTGTAAAAAAGGGGTAAGTGTTGAAACGATGGGTAAGAGAGATGAATGGAAGAGGATGACATATTGCGCTGACCCCAAATAATGGGAAATGGGCAAGAGAATGATGATGAGTGTAAGTTGTTCAGTTTGATGGTCTGAAGCTTTATAATTATGTAAAACTTATAATTTGACACCTTGTATAATGTGTAGTCATGTTTGTCATATTAATGTTTGCGTGAATTTCAACAAGATCGTACATAATTTATAGTGACATAAATTACTATGCGAGCACGTTGATTACTCATTTCACATTTTAAACTTTTATGGAACAGCGAAACACTGAAAATTACTCATTTAATATGAAAAGAGGGAAATTACTGACGTTCGTGCCAAAATTTGAAAAGTTTTCGCACAAAAGCTATTTTGTAAAATTTTATACACCTTTTTATTAATATGTAGTCTAATTAGAGTTTAGGAATAAAAACTATACAAACGCTATAATTTATGAAGCAAGTGTGATAATAAAGATATTTTAAATTCTCTCCAATGTCGGGAAATATCTCGTAAGACAACGAATTTATTGGTGAAACAAAATACATAACATATCTCACGTAGTGAGCAAAACAAATACACATGCTCCGCTCTCTAGTAATACAAAGTACATCAAGCTTGTTTGTACATTATAAAGCAAATATAAATAATTTATTACATTCTTAGCTTTACGCTAGGCAACTAAAAAAAGAAAAATATGTTTAAAAAATACAAATAGATTTTTTTAAATGTAATATGGTATTCTCTAAAAGCGAAATCTCTGACCATCCCAAGCTGTAGTTAGTTATGCGAAATACCAAAAAACCTCTTTTAAAAAAATACACCATGACACAATTTATAAATAAATAGTAGAGCAATGCGAAATACCCTTCCTTTAAAAGATAGCATACATTAACTAGAGGATGAAAAGTACCAGGCTCGCATAACACACAAGGACATCTAACAATGTCATTCCACTATAAGCTCGTTTCCATCGCAACCCTCTTTGCAAAGCAAAGGTAAAGTCACTCGGATGCAAAGCACACACCGTCACCTATTGGTTTAAGCGCGTGTAAATTAAATGCGGATTTGACGTACGGTTTTCCATTGTTCGCCGTTTTGAGAAACATTATTGGTTTGTGGGGGGCGTTATTGAAGAGTTGATTTAAGTTTGGGGGGCGCTTAATGTATGAAGCTTATAAATTGATAATACATAATAAATTAATTAGTTGTCATGATATTTAATTTATAATTATGTTCAAGAATTATTTATGTGTACGTCATATTTTTCTCAACTCTTTATTTTATTTTATTTATTTATTTATTTATTTAACACTTTATTGTACACAAAATTACAGAAAAAAAATAACAGAGTAGACATATACAAAGGGCGAGCTTATCTCTAAAGAGATTTCTTCCATTTATTGTTATTCCTTCGAAATTATCGGCTTTGACTATATGACTCTCAAACGTGGAGCATTTTAAATAGAAGAAAAACCGTATTTTATTTCAAAATAAAGGGGCTAGAGACAAGACGCATTCTTCTCTTTTAACTGGGGGCGCAAAATTTTAAGTAGGGACGATAAAGGCATAGTAAAAATTTTACTATGATAAAGGCACGTGATAAAATACTTCAGTAGAAAGCACATGAATAGATATCTCGGCGAGGCCGGACCAGAAAACAAGCTTCATACAAGCGGGGCGCCGCGCCGAAGTAAATCTCGCACCGCCAGCCGCTAGACTCGTAAATACGCCATTTTGATCCTTTAGCGATAGATTAAGACTTTTTCCGGGTCTACTGCAGTTGCTTGTCTTCTAAGTTGATAATATATTCATTTGGTTATAGTGTTACTGCATATTCCCGTGTCGTCTCGGCTAAGAATGGAACCACGCGCCGCAGCTCACAGCGCAGTGCCGCATTCGGGGGCGCGGGGGGACGCTGCGGCCGGCATGTGGCACGGCAGTCATGCCCCGCGCCGCCGCCCCTGTCCTCGCCGCCCTCGTTGCCGCGCTCGCCGCGCTTGTCGGTGAGTTCGCTTTTTAAATTCTTATTTATTTTTTACGTAGAAATCGATTTTCCTTTTAAATACGATGATTAATAAAAAAAAATTGGGTCGCTTTTCTTTTTTTAAACGGTTAAAATTAATAAAGTGGCAGTGTTTTAAAGTAATGTCTACTTTCAGTGATTTATTTTGGATTTTGTGTGGTATGGTGTCAGATTTTTTCGGAAATTGAGAGTTATTTTGAGAGTTTTTATTTAAGGACAAGTTTTTTGAATGTACTTTAAACAACTGTTCTTTAAAGCTTTGGGTACAAAATAAAAACACTACGTTTTGGTCATAAAATTTAATTTATGTTGAAATGTTCTTATTTTATTACCGTCTTACTAATAATTTTTATTTTTACTCCGGCAGTTTTGTGATTGTGGAATTAAAACATATTTACTTTACGTAACTTGTTATTATGTTATTATCAAGGGGTCAAAACCAGTTTGTTTATATACTTAGAGACTGAGATAAAATTCTCAGATAAAGCTCAAATCTTGCCACAGTGATTCGGTTTGATGCATTTATTTTAGCAATTTGTTAGTTCGCTATTTTAAAAAAGTTATAGGTAAACAAGAATTTAATCGCTTATTTCAATGCATTCGAACCACAACAAAAAATATTTTTTGTATTTAGGCCGTGATAGGTCTAAACAGCGTAGAAAATCAGAGTCATAAAGGGTTAAATATTTGTGAATCTTCACGATTTTCATCTCATCATCTCTTCTTGCGTACATCTTCAATTTACCTCTATATTCCGAGAGATAAGTGTACTTTTTGCAACCATCAGCAGCAAGGCTGATTGAGTGTTTATGTGGTGTAGAGCATCTCTGTGATGGGGATGGGCCAGGTCTGCCTGCATAACTCCAGTCGGTTTAGGAGTTATTGATGTTTAAAGGTCTGTAAAAAATTTACGATCAGCTGCACGGCTGATCGTAAATGTAGTAGTATGCACTGTAGCTACGTGAATAGTACAAAAACTGACATGGTTCATCAGTCGGTTTAGGAGATACAGCCGTTCAAAGGTCGGAACTTTGACTGGCTGTATCTCCTAAACCGACTGACAGAACATTACAGTTTTTGTACTGTTCACATAGCTACAGTGCATACTACAACAATATCATACGATCAGCCGTGCAGCTGATCGTTAATTTTTTACAGACCTTTAATCATCAGTAACTCCTAAACCGACTGGAGTTATGCAGGCAGACCTGGTCCACCCCCATCACAGAGATGCTCTACACCCCATAAACACTGAATCAGCCTTGCTGCTGATGGTTGCAAAAAGTACACTTATCTCTTATACTACTAGTGGAAAGCCTCAAAATAATTGCCTGATAGATAATTATAGAACATTTCTATGGCACTATAAATATTTACGCATTCTCGTAGACCTGTCGTTATTATATTATTATCGTGTATGTTTAAAAAGCTCACGGTCAATGCGTTAATAATCCCATTTTTTATTTTCGGGCGACACACTGACACATAACCGTAATGTAGATTCATTTAGGTACCTTAAGATCCGACCGAAAAATTATGCATGCACCTATTTCTTAGGCGAACGAAATGTGATTCTAGTGTATGTTTACGCAGGGGTTAATTCAACGGCGCGGCGCCGCCAAGTTGCCTAGAATAATCTTGCCGCAAGTACCTTTTCCATTATGATTTTATTACTACTTATCTCTGGTGGTAGTAGTCGTTACAACCACGTCAGAGGCTGTAAGGCGGTCTGAAAAAACACACTAGAATCACATACACTAGAAACACATTTCGTTCGCCTAAGAAATAGATGCATAATTTTACGGTCGGATCTAGGTCTATTAGGGGATTGAAGATATCGTTGAATGGAAGAAAAATATGTATTCTTGATTTTGATGTTTAATTAATATTTGACTTATTAGCGCATAGTGCGTCACTTAGTATACGACTGTGGCGAACGTTCCAGTCGCTCTTGCGCACCGGTATTATTATTATTATTTGGGGTTTTGGGCCTTGACAGGCTTGCTAAGCCTGTGCCACGTAGGCTATCGCTGGTCCTTTGTGAACGCCCTTTTTATAGTTCCTTACCAATCCCCACTGCGTCCAGAAATCGCAGTAGATTCTTGATCGGGATAGTTTGTATCTCATCTGGTGTCAGCACCTGCCTACCCAGATGAGTGCTGCGTTTGTACATCAGGGGGCCACAATCACATAGGAGGTGCAGAGGAGTTTCCATCTCCTCCTTGCAGAATCTGCAGCCGGTCGTATATCATTACTGGATAAACAAAATAATAATACAATGGAAAATTGTATCCCTGCATGTATTGTACCGTAGTTAAAAAAGTTCGTAAGTCTACTTAACAGTTTTATAATATTTTTTAGTACCACGGTTACCTTAGAGCAGAGTAGGTGTAGGTGTCGTTAATACGAAACGACCACAATAAATGGATACCACGACTGAATGGTTTCTGTTTTTTTTTTTTGGTTTTAAGACTTTTAACTTGATTGAACGTTATAAGTAGGTAGGTAGGTAGGTACGTTGTATTATTTATGTCGTGTAAATTCATGTATTGCTCCCTAGTAAAAGTTGTTCAGTTTGATGGGTAGACACTTAGTTTAAAAGGATGCTAATGATATCAATTTCACCCTGTACTTATATGGTTGGGTTGGAAACCGCTGGTTGTCTAGGATACGCAGTGCGCCGGACCACAGAGTAGGTACTGTACCTAATACTGGCCGGACGTATCGGGGGTCCAGTACCAGGTTTATAAGTCTTACCGATGTACCTACCTGCACAGTAAAAAAATATTAGCTACGTAGGCATTGTTTTCATCGCCGTTTACGCTGCTATCCTACTTTGTACCCTTTGATTAACCCTTTGTGTTTTGACGGGGACTCGGGTCTGCTCTGCGCAAATGAACATTGACGTACGTCACTCTATGAGGCTCTCTTCCTGAAACTACAGGGTGTTTGGGTAGATAGATGCATTTCTTCAATGGGCGATTGAACTAATAGAAATAAGGGAAATTTGCAAAAAAAGATCGACTTTTCATACAAATTTTCGATCAGCTGATGGCATTTAGTATGGAACGTCGAAAAAAAAATTGCGATTTTGCTGGGTATAGCTTTTTTAGGAAAAGTTGTTCAGTATCTTGGGTACCTCTACTATCGCCCCTTAAAGTAATGCAACTGTTTACCGTAACACCCTGTATACCAAGATTACCAAGCTACACTTCTATTCTATTCTATCCTAATTGTAAAATTGTGGATTTTGAAAGTCTAGTTTATTTAACAAAAGTGCTTGACTTTGTAAGGTTACTTATAAGTATTGGGTAACTTCAAGGACTGTTTTTCGCCTTGAGCTTAGAGCTTAGAGCTTCGTTGCCGGCCTGAGAGCAGGCAACTGCCACACGACCACCGAGTAGCAGACCTACAATGCACATACACTTTGCTAAAAGTGTTAAAGCCAAAGCTGTAGGTACCTACACATACATACATAAACTCACGACCGTAATCCCTTTCGGGGAGGTCAGAAACATTGCTACAACTACTAACTTTCTGTTTAGGAATGTATCTAGGTTGTAGTAATGCTCACATTTAGCAGTTTAAGTTTCAGGATGGAATGACGTGTCAAGTGGTAAGAGGTGGCTAGCATTTCGTCCACATAAACACTGCATAAGAAACCTGTAATCCCTTAGTCGCCTCGTGTGACACCCACGGGAAGCATTGAGATGGTCCATTCTAAGCTGGAACCAACCACACGACCTTGCACCTGACCTACGTTTAAAATTGTTAAATTGTAGTTGCTAGTTGTAGCAATGTATCTACCCTCCCGTGGGCCCGAAAGCCGTGGTGGTCCAGTGGCGAGTAGCCTTTCCTACCGTGCAGGAGGACATGGTTAGACTTGGCCGATTCGTACCGAATGAGTTTTTAAGAATTTATGTACGATTTGTAATACCACTGGCTCTTCGGTGAAGGCAAACATCCTGAGGAAACTTGCACACTTTAATTTCGAGGCATGTATTGTATCCACTGTTCATTACAAGTGGCGCCGGGCTCACTCCCCGTCACACTGGACAGAATTTCGGTACTAGTGAAACGTGGATGTTCTGAGGTTTCAGAATATCTCTGACTACCCCCTCGGGGAATATAGTCGTGAGCCTAGAAGGATTACGACTCAGATAATAGGGGAGCGGACTGCATAAAATATATTTTAGTTTTATCTTCTTAGTAAAAAAAAACATTTGAAAATAACGCTATACTCACATTTTTAGCTTTTTTTAAGCTAGAATACTATTTTTAATAACATGATGAATTATAAAAAGTAATTAAATGTGGATGACGTCACTTGTGGGTATTTAGTACAATTTTTCATACATCGCGCGCGTTTTGACGTTAGATTAAAAGTTGCTAGTTGCTAATTTGACTAATTGTCCCGTCCTGTACTTTGGACTGTCCGATCCCCTATTACGTAAATACAAAGGGAATACAAAATAAAGTTAATAAAGCAAATCGCGTCAGAAGCGCGATGCACAAAGCTGCATTATAAATGCGCTAGTTCAGCTCAACTCGTGATTGCACTATGATATGCATTAACCTCCGCGTTTCCTTGCAGTCGGGTTCAATGTTTAATTGCGGTCTAGCTTTTAATTCATTCTATTTTAAAAACTATACTAATTAGCTTTTGCATCCGTTTATACGGTTATAAGATATCAATGTTTTATATTATACATATGTACCTACACAGCTTTTGCCCGTGACTTCGTCTGCGTGGATTGCCCCTTTAGGGGTCATTTTTCGAAAAATCCTTTCTTAGTGCATCCATACATCGTCCGTAGAATATCCTACTAATATTATAAACGCGAAAGTTTGTAAGTATGGATGGATGGATGGATGGATGTTTGTTCCGCTTTCACGCAAAAACTGCTGAACGGATTTTGATGAAATTTGGCATACAGATAGACCATGGCCTGGATTAACACATTGGGTACTTTTTATCCGGGTAACGCAGACGAAGTCGCGGGCAACAGCTAGTATTTCATGTTTCTATCTTCAGCGGTTTAGGCTGTCCGTTGTCTATCGGTCAGTCACGGAACTCTTTTACGAGTATAGATAGATAAATTCACAACTATAACACTTTTCGGAGTGACCAGAACCTTTCCTAAAACTATCAACGTGTTAAGAGGTGAAACTTCTTCGCCCACAAAAACACTACACGAAAAACCTTATCATTTAGTCGTCTCGTAGGACACCCACCACGAGGAGATATGTGGTGGTCCATTCTAAGCAGGAATCACACAGGTTTTATACCCATTGTTTTATAAAAAAATCTTCAACTAACAGCATAGTCTAGCATATCCTCACGACTATACTCCCGAGGGGGTAGTCAGAGATGTTCTGAAAACTCAGAACATTCACGTTTCACTAGCAGCAGGTACCGAAAAAAACAAAAAAGTATAAAGTACCTATAAAATAAACCTATGTATTTATAGGTTTACCTAAAAACGATCTAGGCTGGGATCAAACCACGGAAATTGAAAGGAAAAGCTTACAACCACTATACCGCAACGGCTTTACCCCAAACCAATTATACCAAAATTATATATTTATAATGCCTTGAAACTCAAAACTGGTTAAATTAATTGAAAATTAATTATGCAAACTAAACAGATACGAGCCTATACGGTGCCTATATACGTTGATAAATATTGTATGTTCAAACAGACATCCAACTCCCGAAGGCTTTTTTCAATTTATCTTCCTTCAGGCTTCAGCATTCACAAGACCTTGTAGCTTTTGCCTACGACCTCGTTCGCATGTACTGTAGTCTTTTGTGTCTATACGATATAAGGGACAGCCAGGCAAATACTGAAACGGTGAATTCATCAAACTGAACAACTTTCACAATGAAGCCAGTAGAGTAGCAGGGGGCGGCACTTTACTAGGGGCGGTAAATTGGCGAAAAATATAGATTGATTGAGCTCTGTCTATAACTAATTCGTAGAGAAGAGAAAATTCGAACTCGCTCTGTTTCTGTTTTAATTACTGTGCCTATACAGGGTGTAACAAAACACCCTAGTAATACTTAAGGGGGTGCTTCAGACCACCAAATTGAACAACTTTCACTATGGAGCCAACATCGAAATCGCGAAAAACAAATCAGCTCTTTCATACAAAACTGCAGTACCTTCTGGACTCAAATGTATGGGACGGCAGATTTTTTTTATTTTTTCTCGATGTTGGCCCCATAGTGAAAGTTGTTCAGTTTGATGGCCTGAAGCACCCCCTTAAGTATTACTAGGGTGTTTTGTTACACCCTGTATAATCCTAAAGAATTCTGACTGCAGCTAAGACGTGGTGCTAAAGATTTCGAGCATGCTTCGCTCCATCCATATCTAGTAAGCTTTAACTTAGGCTACTTTGTACATGTTTTGTACGTAAAAAGCTCTGGCTCTAACCGATTCGTACCGAGGAGAAAAGTCGAGCTCGCTACGCTCGCTCTAAGTTTCTACTTTTGCATAGATAAACCAAAAGATGTCTGTCAACAACCCGAATCACCACCACAGAACACAAAATTATTAACTTAGAAAAAATACTTTTTTCGTCCCGGGACCTTTAGCGCAAGACCGACTCATACTTGGCCGGTTTTTAGTATTTGTTGTTATTCTGTAGAGTTTGCTCTATAAACACACTAAGTTTGACGCTTGTATGTATTACCATTTTTACGATAGCGCGTTAAGAAAAAACGTTGATAAAAACTAGTTTCATGTTGAGAACCCCCCCTTAATTTTTAACTTTTTGATATTTTTATTATTTGTTAACAAATCCGCCGTTATAACGCATAATCTGAGAAAATTTCAACTATCTACCTATTACGGTTCAAAAGTTACAGCCCTAAATAGGTAGGACAGACGGACGGACGGACGGACGGACAGACGGATGGACGGACGGACGGACAACGTAGGCTTAGTAATAGGGTCCCGTTTTCAACCTTTGGGTACGGAACCCTAATAAAAGAAATACGATTGAAGGCAACACTATAGCCTCCTCGTCGGTACCCCCGTAAGGCTCTCCCTCCCTAGTGCAAGGCTCTCTTTCTTACAAGCAAACTTTTGCAATTAGCCATCCCGCTTCAATTGCGTGGCTCCGGTCAGAATTTTCGGTTATCTTTGAAAACCTGTATGATTTTTTATGAATTTTAAAAAAATAAGAAAACCACTTCATTCTATATTGTATTGTGAAGAATATTGAAAATTTTCATATTCTTCTGATCAACAATGTAAGAGTAAAACGGTTCCAACTGGAAAATAAAAAGGGGTGACTTTGGATTCGTTTTTCCTCAGTTTTATTAATTTAAATAGATTTCGAGAAAAACCACATCACTTCTCATATCCTGTAGATTGTTCAGTTTCGTTTTCGGCTTAAAAAGTGCACATAGTTAATGTATAAAATGGTTACAAAGTTACTCAAAACCGGGCGGACGCCCCTTAATATGCTGACAATTTTTAAGGGGACGATAAGACCATTAAACTGAATAACTTTCTCTATGGGACCAAAATTGAAATCGCGAACGAAAAAAATCTGCTGCATACATTTTGATGAAGAAAGTTTAGCAGTTTTGTATGGAAAAGCAAATTTTTTACGTTGGTCCCGAAAAGAAAGTTGCTCAGTTTGATGGTCTGATAATCCCATTGAAAACCTGTCTCAGAATATTAAGAAGGACCATAAACTTAGACTACTTATATAAGGACTGGCTTTGCGGCAGTATTTCCCCTCTGCCACGATATAAGACAAATTAACCATGTGCATTTACACTCAATTTTATACCTTATCACTAAACGGGACAGCGTACAATTGCGAAACAATAATTTTGAACTTAGAACGTTTGGGGTTCGCACGAGACTACTTTTCATGATTTTTAACATTCAAAATTAGAAGGAATCTAAAGTTATGGGGAATAAAATCCAAAGTTGCGGATTTCATGTTACCTCGCCCCCCACAAAAAGTGACAGAAATGTTTGTTAGTAGAATGACACGCGTAACTCGTCCCTATATAAATTGTCTAAGACCATAAATGGGTACCTACAAAATGTAATGTACCTATTATGTAATGTATATTCTATTCAGGTACACATTATATTCCCTACGTTTATATAGAAAATACATGTTATATAACCACGTATGAACGTTGTTTTAAACTACCTCGTTTATCTACATTACCCCCCCAAAGTTTATACGGAGGCTTTTGTCTACGGGCTACGCTCCGTAGCCGTAGCCTCTACGAACTGCTACGAGCGCTACGCCTGGTTGGAATCAATGCAAATTGGGTTCTTGGGCCAAGACGGAAAGTTATATTTGCTTTAACTGATCGTAACGATAGTTGGTAGTTATATCAAAGATGCTGGCCATCTCGAAAGCGATTGAAGTCCTGATTTTATGTATGAAGGAGAAATTTTATTGCCACTTTTTATTGTTCGTACAAGTAATAGTACATTACTGCAGCGGCCAGCAACAGAGGCATTGATGGACGAACGTGTAAATGTGGGCCGAGGCGAAGCCGAGGCACACATACGTAAGTCCATCAATGCCTAGTTGTGGCCAAGGCTTGTATAGTACTTTTCTCAAATAATGCGCGGAAATGAAAACAATAAATTTTCTCAAATAATGCGCGGAAATTAAAACTCTTTTCAAAATCAATGACGAACAACGAACAACAATTTTTTTTTTTTTTTTCAATAAACAGCTTTCTATTTGCAAGCCAGTTCGAAATTTAAATAAAACCTTTGATGAGTTACCTCCTTGGTCGCCATGTTTCGGAGTAAAAGATCGTTCCATTTTTAAATTACACGACAGATATGAGTTTAGTATGTAATTTATTTGGCCGCTAAACACGACAGATATGGATTTTCATACAACATTGCCGGCCGCTGCGCGCATGTATTTAGCCGTACAGCAATGTCGATTTATCTCGAAGAAGGTTGTCAAAATAATGCTCACATTTCCAAGCATGTTTGAGAAAATAAAACTAAAATTGTTCATAAATTAATTCATCATCATCAACCCGTTATACAGGGTGTAACCTCAAATATGTTACCATACTTTCGAGGGTTCTTTAGATCATCAAACTAAACAACTTTTACCACCGGACCAATATTAAAATCGCGAGCAAAAAATCTGTCATTCCATAAAAAAACATTGACTGGAGTAAATAGCTTTTTAGCGATAAGACCGCATATTTTTGTGCCTTCTGTATTTTCTGTCTGTTTACCTATATAAGGTTAGGGTTGATAAAACGCAAAATCAGTTTACTCTAGAGTAACCGGCGACATAATTTTAAGAATAAAATTTACTCGCGTTTGGTCGAATCGGGCCTGTTTCGTAAGGCCGCGTACAGATGGCGATCTACTACACAGTACAAAATATTGCGGCCGCGTCTACACTCCGCGTCCACACACAAGGGAACCATTCACTCGTCTAAAAATAAACGCAACATCAATTTATCAGCGTTGTCCGCGATCCCATACATTTCAGTCGGCTCTCTTTATGTTCGTCTAGACTTTACGACCCCCATTTATCTTAACAGATAATGTGTGTGTGATTCTTAGTTGTTGCTCACAGGCCGTTCGCTAAGCCGTTCGCCAGACCTAGTAACCCACAACCACAAGTAAGGATTCTTGAGGACGGGATTAAGGCTTGTAAGTTGCAGTGGGACGTAAATAAGCATAAGCATATGCATAAGCATAAGCATATGCTCACGACTATATTTGGGCGTAAATAAGGCCTTTCTTAATACCTATGCTGACGGTTTTTAAGCGCCGGAAAGCGCAGCTTGTGTGGCCCCCTAATGTGGACCGACGACCTGAAGAAGATATTTGATCAATCAATCAAATATACTTTATTTTACACCAAAACATACAGAGAGAAAAAAAAATACAGAGACACCAAATAAGGCGGTCTTATCGCTAAGAAGCGATTTCTTTCAGACAACCTTAGGGTAGAGGAAACGGTGAACGAACGTAGGTTTTTGGCGATGTAATAGTCATATAATTAAATGCATAATATATTACAATAGTCCTATAATAGCAACGACCGACGTTGATTTAACTCGACTTATTATTATGGGTACTTATTAATGTTTTTTCCTTGACATTGTATTTTAGTAGAATTAATCGATTAAGAATGTAGCTTATTATTATTTGTTTTTTTTTATGCCACTATTGTAGGTTTAACTGACATAGGTTCAATTAATTATCATTTATTTGATAGTAAATGTTTAAATGGCAACAAGTAGTTTTTTTTTAATATATAACTTCCACTAGACAATTGTAAATGCCTGGAAAGGTAGGGTTGCATTGGCTCTAATTGTTAATTGTGTATATAAATTCTGCACATGTAACCTGTGATTCATACAATAAATATACAAATATACTGCGGCTGGCATGTCGTAAAAAAGTTATATAAGATGCTATTACTCGACCAAATAGTCACATTCGTGACGTATAGACGTGACTTAATAAGCAGCTTCTTATTTCCCACTATAGTCAAAGTCATATACCACTTTAATATGACGTAAAATATTTCGTAACGTTCGCGTTCATGCAGTTCAACCCCGTTTAAGTACCTACCATTTTTGTCATTTGGCGCTATTGGCATTATGCTCCTAAACGCAGCGCTGGACCGGTCGCTGTGGCGATCCTTGGGGAAGGCCTATGTCCAGCAGTGAACGTCTATCGGCTGAGATGATGATGATGACTTTCTCTATGGGTCTAACATCGAAATCACAAAAAACCAAATCTAATAAGTATCTACTATTCTATATAAAACTGCAAACATATTGGATTCAAATGTATGGACAGTAGAGCGAAAGACCCTGTATTATACAACGTGTTAATGAATTAACGCAAAACTGGAAAGTAGTTTGTTTAGAATCGAGAGCAGAATCGAATTATCATGGTTTCAACATAGGTAATTTTTTTCAAAATATTAAATATCTTTTTTGCAAAATTTTAAATTTTCTGAACCGGATGTCAACCCACCGCACGGGCACTCTCACCCTACTTACTACCAAAACAAGATTATAAAAATGTATCCATGAGTACATTAGCGCTTTCTTTTCGTGCTGAAATGATAACAAATCATTTTTGCGTCAAAACTTAAAATGCGAATAACTTTAAATTATAACTATCAAAATAATCAAATCAATCAATCAATCTAATTATTTTGTTATAAATCAGTTGGGGTGTATGAGGTTTTGCGCTAATTCATTAACACGTTGTATAGGATGATGATGATGGTGGTATTGTTACTGGCCCGTTCATTTATGAGATCTAAAAATTCGTCAAAATATTCCCAGAAACAACTGATGCCCAGATCGACTTGCGCTTCATGACTGCTTCTGCCAGAGTACCCCATAAAGTATATCAAAATCACTTTGTTTCTATAATGATCACTCAAAAATAAGCATTGTCGATTGGTGGCACATCTTTGGATGTATAAGCGCTTCCATGGTTCATTTGCTCCTGATTACTGCTGTAAGATGACGGTATTCGTGAAACACAGTCAGAGGCGGCTTGAAAGTAATTTGGCAGCAATTTGACCTCTAACTTGCCTCCATCAATCTGCACTGGGCCCGCGTTGTAGTTTTGGCCCGTTCTCTCAAAAATCAGGCTAAAGAAACTTCTTATTCAAATTATTCCAAGACCGTAGCATAGTTTAATGGTATAACTATTTCTTATTTTAAACGGTAACCTTCGAAAAAAACTTGAACAACGCTAATAAACCGTACTTTCTTCGCTTCAATGTTAAATAATTTAATTTAGTTAATATTCTTTACCATAGTTATTGGATTACGCGCGCCCTTGGGCAAGGTCCTCGGTTTTTATAACCCTGTATCGGTTGCCAAGAAAGCCCTTGGGTAACATAAACAAATTCATAAAATAATGTATCTGCTTGATAAAATTTGTACTGCTAACATACTAAAACTTCGTCAATGCGCGCTGCTATGAAGCTATGTGGCATAAAAAATCATCCCATATTTTCGGTCGCAGAATTACGACGTATTTACAGTGCATTTTCGTAATTGCTACGACATCTGGTTACTGTACGGGCTAACGGTATCGGTATAATCAATCAAAATCCGAACGAATAAGTTTTAGTAACAGTGTTGTCGTTGTGTCTACACGTTACGTAATTTTTGTTATAACTGGGTACAATGTTACCCAATGATATTATATACCATTGATGTTACCACACGGCGGTGTAACTTTGCATCCAAATTTTTCTGTGTCGACTCTTCCCCATTTTGAGTCGTGGCGACAGGCGACAAACACACGTCGAGTCACCAAAAGTGTCAAAACTGTTTGTAAAGGCACTGATATTATAATACAAGGTAAAGGCTACCAAAAATGTATATATGAAGTATAATTTATAGTATTCGGTATAGGTATAGGTAGTAAATTAGGTACGTCCGTATAGTCCACTTCCCGTAAAAACGCAAGATATTTTTAATTTGGAATCTACAGGGTGAAATTGATATCATTGGCATCCTTTTAACTAAGAGTCTACCCATCAAACTGAACAACTTTTACTATGGGAGCAAACCAATCGAAGCAACTAAAAAATCTGCTGTTGCATACATTTGGGCCGAGTAGGCACTGCAGTTTAGTATGGAACAGCAGATTTTTTAGTTGCTCCGATCGGTTTGCTCCCATAGTAAAAGTTGTTCAGTTTGATGGGTAGACTCTTACCCAAGGAACACGTAAGCTATATAGCAGCTGTACAGTAGCCGCATAAAGGAAATTTCCTTTATGCAGCTACTGTGCTGCTGCTATATAGCTTGCGTGTTCCTTGAGTAGTTTAATAGGATGCTAATGATATCAATTTCACCCTGTATATAAGGGTCGGAAGGTTAATATTGACGAAAACAAAGTCCCAGATTGGCAAATTGCGGGTGCTAGTCCTATCCGAAATCAGTTTGTAGTGGTACAAGTTTAATTGCGCAAACTCAGCGATAATGTGCGGTGAACGATCGCGAGCCGTTAAGGTGGACTTCCGATGCCAGCGGCCGATGCGTCTAACGCGCGCGTCTGACGCGAGGTTCTGTCATATATGACAGAACCTCGCGTCAGACGCGCGCGGCCGACGACAGACCTCACTTCCGAGGTCAGCGACTGACGCGTGCCTATTGTGCAGAGTGTTATCACTTTAGGGTATTTTCCCCGAAATTTAGAGTATGTTTTTATGTTTCGGTGCTTAAACAAAAACATAAAAACACAAACAAAAAAACCAATACATATTTTAATAAAGAATATTTGATTGATTGACAGATTGATAGGTTTAGAGAATATATGAATGCATTTTTTTTACAGGGTTTATGATAAAATACATTTTTGGGAGTAATTAGACCCTTGGCTTTTTAACCTGTACATGGATCGCTGTCTAGCTAATAATTATGTAGGCAAGAGAGTTTTTCCGAAAAAAGAAAAAGTAGTTTCAAGTGGCTCGATAGATGGTGTTATCGCAACGTGGATGAGCGACCTTGCAGATAATAAAATAGAAATAAAATAGTAAAAATTAAGCAAATTTTCGGTAAAAACTTCGTAATATTTCTGGCAAACATTCTTGTTCTGCGTGACGTCAGAGCATAGCCGCGCGCGGCCGCGGCCGATGCGATAGACATCGGCCGCGCGCGTCTGACGCGCGCGTCAGTCGCTGGCATCGGAAGCGGCACCATACGTTTTCATAGTAACTAGTATGGCCGCATCGGCCGTCGGCCGCGAGCCGCGCGCGACAGACGCGTCGGCCGCTAGCATCGGAAGTCCACCTTTATGTATTGGTCGTTCTCCGCTAACCAACTTGCATACAAAACAATGTTAGTGCAACAAACTTTTCTGACCCCGTGGCAAAACACTAAATGCTCTAGCTATTATTGGTTAATCCGTCCAATTTGCGAACATTCATGATATTGTTAGATGATAGCGTAGCGTAGAGAAACCGCAACGTTATTCTGAACTTTGTAGCACTGTAGTTTACCCCGACGCGACGTCGCCCGCGTGCATTGAATAATTATGTACACAGACGCGAACAATATCCTTGAACCACGATTAGCAATACTAGCCCAGTCATTTTACGGAGTTTTGTTAGGAGAGGTGGGAAATAATTATAAATTATTTTTAAGCTGTAACCGGCACTATTTAGTGACAAAAAGACTATCTGAGAACAAATTAAAAAAAATCGCTACGCAACATAGACATCAAAATTGTGAGTCCCAGAAGGCTTTTCAATTAATAATATGAATACCAATGCACTCATTTAAATTATATTATTTAAGTACCTACTTTTTATTTTTTTATATTTAACAATGTAAATTATTTTTGAGCAGTAAAAAAGACACTGAAATTTAAAACATGAGGGTTTTATTAGAAAATACGAATGTATTTTTCAAAACCTTCTAAGTAGACATAAATTTAATAATATTTACACCATGTTTGAAGTATGTATAATACGTACGTATGTATATAGTACGCAAAAAAATACCACCAGGTTTTTCATAACGAGATAATACCTAAATTTTTAATTTGGAACTGTTGCTGACGGATTTTTTTTTTAATTTTGCTACATTTCTAAGCTCAGATTGGATTTTAAATACCTACTATACCGAAAAAAATATCAATTACTAAATAGTCCCAGCTCAAACCGTAAAATGGCTGGGCTATACGGGGCGCGCACTGATGGGAACATAGAGGCTTAGTTTTTGTGATCTGTGGATGGGAACCTCCTATGTAAGCAATACGCCATTTGGCCTGTATACGAGTGTTTAAACAATCCTGCCTTGGTGCCGCCTCTAGTTCCAATACCCGGGTTAGATATAAAATATACAGGGTGAAATTGATATCATTAGCATCCTTTTAAACTAAGAGTCTACCCATCAAACTGAACAACTTTTACTATGGCAGCAAACCGATCGGGGCAACTAAAAAATCAATCAATCAATCAATCAATTATACTTTATTTCACACCAAAAAGAAAAAACATAGTATACAGAGAGCAAACAATCAGGAAATACAAAAGGCACAAAAACAGGCGGTCTTACAAAAGATCAGCTTAGGTCAGCTGTCCCATACTAAACTGCAACGCCTACTCGACTCAAATGTATGCAATAGCTGTTTTTTTTTTGCTCCGATCAGTTTGCTCCCATAGTAAAAGTTGTTCAGTTTGATGGGCAGACTTTTAGTTTAAAAGGATGCCAATAATATAAATTTCACCCTGTATTCAGTATAATAAAACCTTTCGGAAGAAATTATCTAAATACTAGTAAAACAGCATCAAAATCCATTGCGGACTGGCATTGAAATCGAAAAATAACTGGCTGTTTCATAAGTTTTGGTAGCTATTGACGTTTTCCATGGAATGGCAGGATGGCTTTTTCACGATGTCTAATTTTGTCCCATAGTAAAACTTGTTCAGTTTGACCCCATCTTTGTCCTGTGGACTAGATTGAGGTCAAGAGCAAACACATCGACAATAAAAATAAAAAAAAGATGGTCTGAAGCACCTCTACGTAACACATTTAAGTTTATATCTAAACTATTATAAAACTGTAACAGAAGTGTGTCTGTACCATAGAGAAAATAACGCGCTCCCCTGGGGTAGAGATGTTGTATCGAACTGTGCACAGATACTCAACTGGGCCTGACGTCATATCATACACATCTAGCGGGAAGTAGCGTATTTAAATGTTAACCCTTCCCCTCACCCGTTTTTCACCCCCTTTGTTGGCGACAACATTTTCTATAGATTCAAGCCGATATGCCATCTCTTCGTACTCTGTGGTCTGTACATTGAAGATATTTACATGAAAAAGATTACGATATGGTTTTTAGATGTCCCTGATTCCAAATCACCAATTTTTGGATTTTTTGTCTGTCTGTTTGTTTGTTTGTTTGTTCGTTTGTTTGTTTGTTTGTTTGGGTGTTTGTTTGTTCGAGCATCACGCAAAAACTACTAAACCGATTTTGATGAAACTTTTTTTGTTTGATAGCTTATGATCTGACTTAAAATCTGGTATATAATTTATGCGGACGAAGTCGCGGGTAAAAGCTCGTCCTGTATAAAGCGTTCGGTAGCTATTTTGTCGTTTCATTGATCACCCTACTTTTTGATACGTCATAAACTCTAACCTCCATACTTACAAAACTAAAAGCCCGTATCTCATTTAGATGTTGAGAAATACATCTCTGGTGCCGCGCCGCCATAAAGTCGGCGAAACTGAAAAATAGCTGAGATTCCCACATTTGTCTTGGATTAAACGTAATGGATTCGTGACCGTATTCTGGGCCTTACATTTATTTTACGTGTTGTGACATAGATTTTACATTTAGTCTCACTATTTTTGCTTACAAACGAACGTATGGCATTATCAAAATTTGGAAATAAGTTATGGATTATATAATTGAAATACAAGCTGACCCGGCGAACTTCTTACCGCCTCAGAATCAGTTTTACCCGACACATACCTGACCATATTTTTATTTTAAACCTTCTCTGGCATGTGCACAACAACCCACCAAAGTTTGATCGTAATCGGTCCAGCCGTTCTCGAGTGATGTCGTGACCAAGGGAAATAGGGATTCATTTTCTTTTCTGAATGTTCAACTTTGAACATTGGCAATACTATCAGTTTAAAATAACAATGTGCATGACCTTGAAGGGCCGTTGGACAACTTCACTCGGAAGATAATGGAATGTAGACTCTATGCAAAGAAAACAATCATTTGAATGACTCGAGTGAAGTTCGTGTGATTGAGTGACTTCACATTTGCGAGCGAGGTCATGCACATTGTTATTTTAAACTGATAGTAGGCTACTTGACAACTAGTCAATTCAGCTACTCTTTATCGGACGTCAAAACGTGCGCTTTGTATGAACATTTGTACTAAATAAAGAGTTGTGACGTCACCAACATTTCATTACTTTTTAATGTTTATCTTGTTATTAAAAATAGTATTCAAGCTAAAAACTCAATGAATATTGGAGTTTAGCGTTATTTTCTAACCTTTTTTTTAAATAAGAAGTTTTCAAGTACCCTATTACCGTTATAAACTAAACCAGATACAGATACAATAGTCGGTTCACGGTTAGCGCGGTTTCATGCATAACTTTCAAACGAGCTCATTCGTATTCACATCGACGAGTGATATAAGGTACTTTTCCATACTATATTGATACAATGCTACAAATTCTTTTTATACAATAATTCTGATTCCTATTTCAGAATGATTCTCGCTCTAGAACAGGGCAGAAGTCTACAAAAGACGGCCCGCGGACAATTTACGCTTAATTCAAAATAACAGTATCATAAATTGATCTAAATAGGTTTGGCCTCTATTACGATTAAGACCGTTTGCGACAATGTCAAGCTCATCACAAATGGGCGCTATAATAATATTGTTGTACTCTTCTAAAGCACGCAAGCTGCTAATCGCTTTCTCTCACTCACACGCATAAAAGAGACGCGTTTATGTAATTTTGCGTGCGTAAGAATACAGCAATATATTATAGCGCGTGTCTGTGACGACCGTTATCCACACTGGACCCACTGGTAATGTCGGCGACTTTGGTGTGTACACACGGCGACACATCAACCTATATAAAACCAAATTATGCTGGCCGCGCGTAGGTGTACAATAAAATGGGACAGCTACTCAAAGGGCTGCTTCAGACCATCAAACTGAACAACTTCCTCTATGGGACCAATATCGAAATCGCGAAAAAAAAATCCGCTCTCCTATACAAAACTGCAAACATAACTCGACTGAAATGTATGGGACAGCTGATTTTTTTTCGCGATTTCAATATTGGTCCCATAGAGAAAGTTGTTCAGTTTGATGGTCTGAAGCACCCCTTTAAGTAGCTGTCCCATTTTATTGTACACCCTGTATAGCGTCGCGCGGCCAGCTTATGTTGGTTTTGTCGCCGTGCGTACACCCTCAGGCTAAAAAGTTTGGAAACCCTTTAGATCTAGAATTATACCTACTCGAATGCTTAGGTATTTAATGTACCTATCTACTCAAGTTGACTGTACCTACTTACCCAAATTTATTGACAAGATGCCTAATGTAGGTGTCATTAGGAACTGTTCAGATATTTATTGGAAACTGTCAATCAATGAAATAATAACATCGCATGACAGAAGGTCGGACAAATCACTGTCTGTATTGTAACATGTCATTGTATTCGAGGGTCTACCCGCACATTCGATTCGAACTTTTGCGTGAATGTTTTCGTTCCAATTTCAACTCTATTACAATGAAGTGCGGACCGAAACAGTGGCGATATAGTGAAGATCGAAAGTGCGGGTAAGGAGGCTGGAGTGGCTTCACTCGCGAAGTATTCGACTAGTTTTCGGGATTCTGGTGCTGACTGCTTTTATTTGAGGTCCATCAAACTGAACGAATTATTTCATAGGAACAACATCGAAACCGCGAAAAATATGGCTGTTAAGGCTACTCCTTCCATCTGCAAGGCTCTCTTTCTTACAAGCAAACTTTTGCAATTAGCCATCCCGTTTCAATTGCGCGGCTCCGGTCAGAATTTTCCGTTTTCTTTGTTAACCTGTATGATTTTTTATGAATTTTCAAAAAATAAGAAAACCACACCGTTTTATATTGTATTGTGAAGAATATTGTAAATTTTCATATTCTTCTGATCAACAATGTAAGAGTAAAACGGTTACAATTGGAAAAAAAGAAGTGACTTTGGAGTCGTTTTTCTTCAGTTTTATTAATTAAAATAGATTTCGAGAAAAACCACATCATTCTCATATCCTGTAGATTGTTCAGTTTTGTTTTCTGCTTAAAAAGTGTCACAGTTAATGTATAAAATGGTTACGAAGTTACTCAAAACCGGGCGGACGCCCCTTAAAAATTTCAAAATGGGAATTTTTGGTCACCTCCCCTGCGCCCGCGGCATGAGGCCTCGATAAACGTTTTATCGCGCCTGCTAACTCGTTCGTTCGCGCGCAAAAAAAAAAAAGCTAGAGCGCGATAGCGCTTTATCGCGCCGTCATGCCGCGGGCGCTGGTATGGTTTCTGCATAGAAAATGGCCTCTCTTTCTTTGCTTTTCAGACATCAAAAGCCGCGCTTGTCGCGACATGTAGTATGGAAAAAAGTCGAGAAATCACACTAATACCGAAACTCTGTCCAGTGTGACGGGGAGTGAACCCGTCGCTCCTCAATGGTTACAATACATGCCTCGAAATTGAAGCATGCAGGCTTCCTCAGGATGTTTTCCGTCACCGAAAAGCCAGTGGTGTTACAAATCGTACGTCAATTCCGAAAAACTCATTGATACGAGTCGGCATGGAGTGCGATTTTTGAATCTCATTCGCTGAGTTCAGCAGTTGAAAATGTCAAAATTACTGTGGAGATATGCATCTTTCTACTGCTGATTTGACTTTCAAAAATCATACTTCAGGAGTTTGATTTTTGAAAGTCATATCAGCAGTAGAAAGATGCCCTCCATAGTAATTTTGACATTTTCAACTGCTGAACTCAGCGAATGAGATTCAAAAATCGCACTCCTGGACGGGGATCGAACCATCGCCTTCTGCGCGGAGGTTACTCGCCACTGGACCACCACGGCAATTTGCCAACAAATCTACTGAACATAAAGACTAAAGGCTAAAGCGACCAAAATTTCCTCCTTAAAATTTTTTTCTTTCTGGAGGAGCAACTGTTTTGCATTTACTTACCAAAGCTTTTCTTATACAGGGTGTAAGACGAGGTGTAAGGGACAGCCCTCCGCGAACTGAAACGGTGAACTCAGACCACCAAATTGAACAACTTTCACTATGGAGCCAACCTCAGGAAACGCTAAAAAAAGCTGTCCCATACAAAACTGCAGCAGATTTTTTTCGCGCTTCCTAGGTTCCATAGTGAAAGTTATTATGTGTGTGTGCACTGAGAGATCACATCTTGAATTCGGAAATAAAGTACTGCAGGTTTTAGTAGTAGTTGTAAAACAATTGTAAAACTGCGTCCTGGAATTTGTAAAGCGATAATTAAAAAGATATAACCTAAAATGTGTGAGCTCAATTAAATGCCAATTACATAGAATGAGGACATATTTGCTATGTATTCTTTCTTTTACAAATTTCCTTACAGTTTTTACTAAAAGTTAAACGCAAATAATATTGATTTATTTAATAAATTAACGATAAAATGCTATCATTAAAAATTTCATGTGTGTGGATTGAGAGCTCAGTGAAAAGGCTTTGTAATTTTTTGTATAGGATGCTGTGTATCATGTTATATGGTAGATTCGTTGTAAATAAAGTACTACTAAAAGTCTGTAAGCAAAAACTTAGTTTAAACTTAATACTTTCCCAGATTTAGAAGGTCCTCTGTGAGGATTGAGAGATCACACGTTTTAGGTTATATCTTTTTAATTATCGCTATACAAATTCCAGGACGCAGTTTTACAATTGTTTTACAACTACTACTAAAACCTGCAGTACTTTATTTCCGAATTCAAGATGTGATCTCTCAGTGCACACCCACATAAGTTGTTCAGTCTGATGGTCTGAGTTCACCGTTTCAGTTTGTGGAGGGCTGTCCCTTACACTCTGTATATGGAATACCTCCATTTCAACGTAAAAACTCTGACACCAGGGCTCTGCCCACACGATAAGAAAGAACGTAGATACGAGATGGGCATCGGGCGTAACCATAATAATATTCTATGACATAGCGCGGCGTGATGTGTGGAACCGCCTTTAGCTACTGGTTTTCAGGAGAAAACGATTACCTTCCTATAATAGGCGACCCACGTCTCTCCGCAACAAGGCAATTTTACCCCTACCCAGTTCACCCCCATAACCCATGTAATGTTCTGTCCCTTTTACTATAGTCTGCACCATACGGGGTGTTAGGGTAAACAGTTGCATTACTTTAAGGGGTGATTGTACTCATGATACTGAACAACTTTCCCTAAGAAGCCGATAGGAAATTCGTAAAAAAAATTTAGACTTTCCATACTAAATGGAATCAGAGGGGTATCGCAGTCCAGTGGCGCATTAAAAAAGATTTATCAATAAAGAAAGCCTAAATTAAAAAAGTGCTCAACAGATAAACTACAAAAGCCTTCAAGCCATTGTTATACAATACTTTTATAGGTTCTAAACATGGTACAATAATATACTGCGCCTGGTATTCTCTTCCGATCACGTGACTGACCACGTGACTGACACAAGCCTACGTCATCATACCCTTTTACCATGTTTAGCGGCCATTTTTTTGAGACGTAGGCTTGTGTCACTCTGGGAATAGAAGACCTTGTTTTTTTAGACTATGGGTTCTAAACATTCCACTTTTAGACAATTTCGAATAAAAACAAAAGCGGCCGTTTTTTTTCTTTTTTCAAAATTTGTATGTTTAGACCATTAAAAAACCTATGAAATTATTCTATGAAAATAGCTTGAAGGCTTTTGTAGTTTATCTGTTGAGCACTTTTTTAACCTAGGCTTTCTTTATTGAGAAATCTTTTTTAATGTGATGAGGGTATGGATTTTATGAGATTGATCGAACGTTTGAATGAAAAGTAAAAAAAAAAATTCGAATTTCCTATAGGTTTCTTAGGGAAAGTTATTCATTAACACGGGCACAATAACCTCATAAATTAGTGCAACAGTTTTTTACCCTAACACCCTGTAGTGAATTAGTGTTACTGGTTTGCTCGCATTGTAAAAATTGTTCAGTTTGATGTTTTGAACCACCCCTGAAGATTTGGAAAAATCACCTAGTATAACAGTACTCATCGTTAATAATAACTGATATTCTAACGAACGATTCAAGCGCTATTTACTGAGTAATTCCCAAAGTCATTAACTATGGATGGATAACTGTAATATTAATCTAAAGTTCAAATGTGAAGTCAGTGCCCTACAACTACAATTCTAAGTAGGTACAGTCACCTTCAGATATATTGTAGCATACCAAGGTGTCCAAATATTTCTGAGCAGTGCTTTTTTTTCATTAAATTCTTTACAGCAAATGTAACCAATTATATCTAAAGTCTAAACGTGTATTTTATCATAAATATCTGGAGTGCGATTTTTGAAACTCATTCGGTGAGCTCAGCCGTTGAAAATGTCAAAATTACTATGGAGACATGCATCTTTCTACTGCTGATTTGACTTTCAAAAATCATACTTCAGGAGTTCGATTTTTGAAAGTCAAATCAGCAGTAGAAAGATGCGTGTCTCCACAGTAATTTTGACATTTTCAAATGCTGAAATCATCGAATGAGATTCAAAAAACGCACTCCAGAACAGCGAATTTTCAATAA
Organism: Agonopterix subpropinquella; assembly: GCA_922987775.1. Taxonomy (NCBI): domain Eukaryota; kingdom Metazoa; phylum Arthropoda; class Insecta; order Lepidoptera; family Depressariidae; genus Agonopterix; species Agonopterix subpropinquella. The sequence goes on along the minus strand of OV277708.1, from coordinate 2,184,729 downwards.
TTTCTTTACAATATTATTAAATTAAAATGTAAAACAACGGAGTAATGTTTTTTTCCGAAACTGTTCAGATGTTTATGACCACCCACTGCGTCGAAATATTTGATGTTCTAAGCGTTCCTATATTTTTGATTGATTATGAGTAAAGAAATTATTGAAAATTAGAACTGCTTAGAAATATTTGACCACCTTGTTTGCTACGATGTTCTGCTGGTGACTGTACCTCAAAGGCACCTATATCGAAATGCCAAAGTGAAATCTAAAATTCTAGAGCGTGTTAAGAGTCCTCCGTTCAATAGCACCCCATTACAATATTAAAGATTTCTAATTATAAAAAGGTGCCACATAATTTTGGGGGCAGAAGAAAAAAATTGTACCTAATTTAAGCATTTATTGACTTCATTTATGTAGAAAAAATCGGTCAAGTGCGAGTCGGGCTACTCGCGCACCGAGGCCGAGGGTTCCGAACCACACCACTACAACAAATTAACGTAAAAAAAATTGTTTTTACTCCGGAACCTTTATCGCGAGACCGACTCACACTTGGCCAGTTTTTATTATTTGTTGTTATACTGTAGAGTTTGCTCTATAATCACACAAACTTTGACGATTGTATGTATTACCGTTTTTACCATAGAACGAGAAGAAAAAACGTTGATAAAAACTAGTTTCTTGTTGAGAAATTATCTTTTTGACATTTTTATTATTTGTTATGTTAGCAAATCTGCCGTAACAACGCACATTCTGTGAAAATGTCAACTATCTAGCTCTTTCGATTCAAAAGTTGCAGCCCTAAATAGGTCAGACAGACGGACGGACGGACGGACGGACGGATGGACGGACAGACGGACGGGTACGGAACCCTAAAAACTACTCATAACTTCAGGTTCCTATGTCAAACGGTCTGCCACTTCCAAAAATATTGTTCATTTCTCGATTCTTTAGAAACTGGAAACGGTTTGGTTGCCGTTTTATGTTAACACCTTGTAATCCATGCTGCTGGTCTTAACTAAACCAACAAATTTAACCATTAAGTTAAAAACCGCTTTTGACGAGAATTTAATCAGAAACAGTGATCAATCTACCCTGCCTCCGGCGGCGGCGCGGCGTCCATCTCGGAATAAATGTATTTTTCTTCGCCTCTCTTTTGCATTTAGTTTCGAAGCGAGAATTAAACGGTAATTACTTTGATCGATGTCCTCATGATGGACCACCATGGCTAGGAGTAAGTAGGTAATGGCCTCGATTCGGACTGTACCACGACTTAACTAAATTTATTCCTGTCACTTTCTAAAATAAGATTAAGAAAAGAGACAGAAAACCAACAGCTGACTTTAGTGCTGTCAAAGTGACGTTACACGCCCAAAATAAGATGCAATCATAATGTACGCCATCTTATTTAATGCGTTTTTGGTCGTTTAACGTCACTTTGACAGCACTAAAGTCAGCTGTTGGTTTTCTGTCTCTTTTCTTAATCTTATTTTAGAAAGTGACAGGAATAAATTTAGTTAAGTTAAGTCGTGGCACAGTCCGAATCGAGGCCACTAAGTACCTACATATCATTCCATTGGAAACTGCATAAGTTTGTGGCAAGGTTTCTGGCCAACCGAAAGGCATTATGGTTGTGAATTTATGTCTATATTTTACGGGACAGTTGTCAGGGTTCGATACCCGAAGGGTGAAAACGGGACCCTATTTTACTAAGCCTACGTTGTCCATCCGTCCGTCCGTCTATCCTACCTTTGGCTGTAACTTTTGAACCGTAATAGCTAGATAGTTGAAATTTTCACAGAATGTGCGTTATTATGGCGGGTTTGCTAACAAATAATAATAAAAATCTCAAAAAGTTAAGAATTAAGGGGGGTTCTCAACAAGAAACTAGTTTTTATCAACGTTTTTTCTTCTTGCTCTATCGTAAAAACGGTAATACAATACAAGCGTCAAACTTGGTGTAATTATAGAGCAAACTCTACAGTATAACAACAAATAATAAAAACCGACCAAGTGTGAGTCGGTCTCTTGCTATAGGTACCGGAGAATTTTTTTTAAGTTAGTACTATGCTATGTGGTACGGAACCCTCGGTGCGCGAGTAGCCCGACTCGCACTTCACCGATTTTTTATTGTAAATTATAATTATCGTCACAGCGTAGGTATTACCACGTATTACTACGTCTCACTGCAGGATGTTCACATCTTCTTGTGGTGCTCTCCTATCGGAGGTTGGCTATCGTTATGGCTATCTGGAGTTCCGGACCCTGGAGACTGCAGCCTCAGGGCCACCACATAGGCATCAGAATTGCTTCTTCTACTTTATGCTGGTTTCCTTGCGATGTTTTCCTTCGCCGTTGGGTATATTTTAGCTTGCTACGATGACGTGAGCTGGTACGGACGAAGTCGCGAACAAAATCTAGTTGTATTTTATATGTAGTTATGAACTTATGATGGATAGTTGTTATGATTGATGGGCGTTCCATCTTGATCGGTAAACGTCACGCTCCGGGGAAACCCAAAGAGATTATACCAGATCCTTCCTCTGAGGGGAAACTACTTTATCTTATTCTAATAGGTATAATTCTTAACACTATTCACAACGGTGTGTAGGCTAATGTATGGGAGTGAATGTTGGGTATGGAATAAAAGGAATGAAAGTCGAGTGAATGCAGTTGAAATGCGCTCCTTACGAAGTATGTGTGGTATTACTTTGGTTGATCGAATCAAGAACAGTGTGATACTGATAAGGGATTGGTGCGTAAGTTGAAAGATGATATAGTAACAAGGATTGAGAGGGGTATACTTAGATGGTTTGGTCACGTAGAGAGAATGAATGAAAGAAGACTTACGAATGAAATTTATCAAGCAAAGGTGAGCGGAAGTGTTGGGAGAGGCCGTCCGAGGAAAACATACCACGATCAAATCAATGATCTTTTCCGAAAAGGACAAGTGCGTAGCACCCTCAATCGGCGGAAGTGCATGAAAAGATGTATGAATGTCAATGAGGCTAGAGAAGTGTGTCAGAGTCGCAGCGTGTGGCGATCTGTGGTCTCTGCCTACCCCCTTGGGACAATGGCGTGAGCTTATGTATGTATGTATGTATGTAATTCTTAACACCGCCCTGTGCTAAAGATGTAAGCAAACCTTCTGAGAAATTAAAAATTTTAACTAAAATCACTGCACCTCATTTGACATAATTTTTATCTATCTGTAAAAATGCGTAACAATTTTCATTTTTTTTTGCGATTGCAATATTGGTGACAATGTAAAAGTTGTTCCGTTTGATGGTCTCGAGCACTATTTTATAAGTAGGTATGTTTACACATTTAAATTTACACCTACGTGGAAACTTCCTATGCCTTACCTACGGTCTCTGAGAAAAATGCCTGTGACAGACGGAAGGACGGACGGACAGACACTAAGCTGATTCCATAAGTGTTCCGTTTTGCCAATTTTGGTACGGAACACTAATAATTATCAATTTCTTTGAAATGCAGACATGGTTCTAGGTAGGTACCTAAATGTGTACATAACCTAAGTACCAACGTAACTGCTCTCAAACTGTGAAAAAAGATCTGAATATCAACTCATGATCTACATCTTCGATAAACAATAAACTGACCTTATTTATATTCATGACTGGCCGAACCTTTTATCCCGGTAAGCCATTGTTATTAAAACATTTCTGAACCCGGGTGGCGCCATCTATCAACCTCGTCCGTGGCTGTCCTGACGTCACCGTCAGTTTAAGCCGTCAGTTAGTGATCACAACTGTCAGTTTCAAGAAGGAATATGATTAGAAAAGGGTTTTGGGGTCTCAAATTAGGGATTTAGATATTTATCTTCTAGAATGATATGTCCTTTTGTAAAGAACATTGGGTGTTAGTCAATAAGTTAGTAATAAAAACGATTTGAATAATATTTGATACGGTACGGTAAGCCAATAATGTAAGTTTGTACACTACACAACGTCAATGTGTCGTCATTTAAATCTGAAAGTAGCAATTTTCATTATCTTGAAAGTTGATCCAAGTTGTTAACAGGGTTTGGGACTGATACACCGCCATAGCATTTATCTCATGTAAGACTTCTTCCATCAACTGGTTGCGTGGAAGAAATCACTTTTAGTGATAAGGCCACCTTTTGTACCCTTCTTGTTCGTATATACAACGTGTTGATGAATTAACGCAAAACTAGAAAGTAGTTTGTTTAGAATCGAGAGCAGAATCGAATTATCATGGTTTCAACATAGGTAATTTTTTCAAAATTTTAATTAAATTTTTCGTAAAATTTAAAATATACTGAACCCGATGTCAACCCACCGCACGGGCACACTCAACTACTTACTACCAAAACAAGTTTATTAAAATGTATCCATGATTATGTTAGCGCTTTCATTCATTGCTGAAATGATAACAATTCATTTTTGACTCAGAACTTAAAATGTGAATAACTTTAAATTTTAACTATCAAAATAATGAAATTATTGTTTCAATCTAATTATTTTGTTATAAATCAATTGGGGTGTATGAGGTTTTGCGCTAATTTATTAACACGTTGTATATTCCGACTAAATAGCGTTTATTCCAAGTTCGAAGACAGCCCATCGTAGAAATATCAAATTAGTTCCGTGTAAATAAATTATAAGACCGCTGTTATTTATAATTCATTCGTTCAAAAGAGATCCGAGCAGCTGCCAAAATTGACGAAGTCTTTATTAAAATAACTCAACAAAAGGCGGCAGTTAAGTAACCATATTTCAATTAAAATGAAAATTGTCAAGTGCTGGCAGCCCAGCAGCGTCAGCTTAGCGCGATGGCGGCAAGATGGCGGCGGTACGGGAACATTCCTGGCGGGAATTAATTTGTTCAGCGTGACAAGGAAATTGGCGGGAAAACGCTTAGAAGCTTGCCACGTTTTCATTGTCGACGAGGTTGGATGAAATATTTATTGGGTAACTTCTTTAAGAGTTGTAGTGATTATTTATTTGTTTTACCGATGACTTCATACCCGTGGTTACAAAGTTAATATTGGATAGTAACTTTATGCCCTTTGTCCAATACCTACCTGCCTAATTTGTTACTTAATCACCTAAATATAGGTAGGTATTATAATTAGTATCGATTTTGTCTGGTTTGTCTGCTAATAAGTCATACTTACGTTTATAAAGAGGCGCCCGCCCGCAACTTCATACGCGCAGACCACTGATTTTAAATACTCATAACTTTTGATTGCGTGAACCGATTGAGATGAAATAAAGCTTTAATTTTAATCCAAATTACGCCCTATGCTTTTTTGAAAACGGCATTCAAATCGGTGCTGTAGTTTTTATGTGATACGTGCACAAACAAACAGATAAAAATTCTAAAAATGGTCTCAGTGCATTCCATTATCTACGTATCTTTAAGATAGTGCCTACATGGTGCCTACTTAATGATATGGATTTCATTTTTTTTATTCAAAATGGGTTTGCACTTGGCTTCAGCTCACCTGATGGAAAGTGTAGATAAAGCAGAGTATATAGCGCGCTCGCCCAAAAGTGCGATTTTTGAAAATCATACGAGCGACTTGTCAGTAGAAAATGTCAAAATTACTATGGAGATTATGCATCTTTCTACTGCCAAGTCGCTCGTATGATTTTCAAAAATCGCACTTTAGAAAAAGCCTATTAACTTTTCTTTTAAAAATATCTAGTTAACCTTACCGGTTTTTATTTCTAATGAAATCAGAATGTTTAAATCAACTTTTATTCTCATCGTAACCCCATGTTATCGGAATAGGACCCAAACAAAACTTTGCAAAGCTCTAGGAAACCACCTACGAAATTATCTCTCCCACCGCAATATAACCTCCTCGCCTGAGGGACCTCATTTTGTAAAAACCCTTCGCGCAGTATCCGTAGCAGGAGTCCACTCGTTATAATGTTATACATAACCGCACCCGAGGGGAATTATGTACTGATTTACGAACTTTTCGTAGTATTTTATACACTGCATTGGGATTAAACATTTTAACGGGTTCTTACCGCGTTTTGGTATTTGTGAGTTCCCGATATTTCAGCAGTGTTACAACTGCCATGATAACGGGATGACTGAGGAACTGCAGGTAGATTTTTAAGAGCAGACAAATCTGTCTACCCTCACTCTCCGACCACTACTATCGGAACTCACTCGATTGTCATCGTCACTTTTGTCACTGGTCCAGCGGAACTCTAAAACACCGAAACGCGGTAAGAACCCGTTAAAATGTTTAATTCTAGATTAAATAACAACCGCGTAACTCTCAAAAACTGTATTACTGCATTGGGAGTATGTAAACATTTTTGAAATTTCGTAAAAGTACTTAAAACATAATTATCTACGACGACTGTACACATGGCGGGCGCGGCGGCGTGGCGGGAAGGCCTTTAAAATACATAGTCTAAAAAACAAGGTCTTCTATTCCCAGAGTGACACAAGCCTACGTCACAAAAAAATGGCCGCTAAACATGGTAAAAGGGTATGATGACGTAGGCTTGTGTCAGTCACGTGGTCAGTCACGTGATCGGAAGATAATACTAGGCGCAGTATATTATTGTACCATGTTTAAAATAGAAGAGCGGCGTCGTGGGAAGCGACGTAATGGGAATGATTCTATACCATCACTTGGTAAAATGTGAATAGGTATCCTATGGTATTTAGAATTCTATATCTGATTAATCGATGAAGGAAAACATCGTGAGGAAACATACATACGCTGAAGAAGAAATTCTGATGTGTATTGTGTAGTCCGCCAAATCCGCAATAAGTAGGTACGTGTGTTCTTGAGGGTAGACCTTGTGCTCTTTGTGCCTTCATGCTGAACAATTTAAAAAAGTGGTCAAACACTTTTAAAAAAAGTCTTTTCACCCCTCCGGACGGAAAGCGTCAACTTTCGTCCCGCTGCGCTAATCCAAGTTGCCGCTATCCGCCTCCGTCGGGGAGAAAAATAGTGTACTAACCTCGGGCAGTAAATAAGAAAGCCTTTTAGCTAGCCTTTCTTACTTTCCTGCCCTCGGTGTGTAATCTACAATTTTTTAGAGTTTAGTTAGAGTTGGATAGTTTAAAGTATCCATCTCTCAACTCATAGCACCTACGTCGTACCCATATTAGCATAGTAGACAAAAAAATCCACTAGGAAACTTGGCGAATTTTCCCAAAGCACGTTCCAAACGTTAATCACAGTTTACCTGGCCGAAGACAAACAAACATTTAATTCCTATTAGATAATCTCTTGAACACTGGAAGAGTGTTACCTGGTTCATTTTAGAACAATGCGGGAACTACGGGTCTTAACTTGTCAACTATGTCAGGAGTTGGTCGCTTAATATTCCAGCTGAGATCATTCTTATACTTAAATTAAATTCGATGAATCGGAACGATTTCTCATTGCCATTCAAAGCAAAGCAAGATATTCTTACAAAAAATTATTTAATAGGACTGTCATCAGAGTATACCTAAGCAGTACAAGAGACAAAACTTTCACTTGTATCTATTTATGGCCCACTAAATAATATGCCTTATCTCGGCTTTTCTCTCGTGATTCTGATAAAACGAGGACTCGATACATGTTTGTCGCCATGACTGAAAATGGGGAAGAGTGGAAACAGAAAAAAATTGTTGCACAGTTTACAACGCCATGTGAAAACATTGTACCCATTTATCACAAAAATTACGTAACGTGTGGACACAACAACAGCACACAGTTACTAAAACTTTTTCGGTCAAATTGTGAGTTAACTGTTACCAAACAATGGAAACCAAACCCCACGTAGTAAGGTTCCACGTGTGTTGTAGCAGTTATGAAACTGCGACGACCTGTAAAATATTTAGTAATTCTGCGACCGAAAATGGCTATATGGGTGAGAATCAGGAAATCACAAAATACCTGGCAACACTAACCGTAACTATACTAATTTGTAATGCAAATGTAACCCCTGTTCTACCCAGATTGTTGAATGACTCGACACGGCAGTGGTTCGGAGGACATTAGCCTTTTTTAAAATGTTTGATTAAGCTCCATTGTCTTCGTCGTATGTCATTAGTTTGTAGAAGTGGCTCTGTTATGTAAATAGGTTGCGTCGTTAGTCATTGTTTACTACTTGAATATACAAGATTGTTGTACTTACTTACTCGTAAATATATATAGTGTTAGAGTTGACAGTTGCATTACTTTAATGGGTGATTGTACTCATGATAATGAACAACTTTTACAAAGGAACGAAGGGAAATTCGCAAAAAAAACACTTTTCATAATTTTAGTATGGAGAGTCCAAAATTTTAACGTAAGACGTAAACACAATGAAGTTGTGTGAACATTATTAACTTAAAAAGAAACTTTTTTTGTCCGGGACCTTTAGCAAAAGACGCACTCACACTTGGCTGGTTTTTAGTATTTATTGTTATTCTGTAGAGTTTTCTCTGTAATCACACTGAGTTTGACGCTTGTACCGTTTTTACGATAGAGCGTGAAGTAAAAACGTCGATAAAAACTAGTTTCTTGTTGAAAACCCCCCTTAATTTTTAACTTTCTGACATTTTTATTATTTGCTAACAAATCCGCCGCAATAACGCATAATCTAAGAAAATTTCAACTATCTAGTTAATAGGGTTCAAAAGTTACAGCCCTAAATAGGTAGGACAGACGGACGGACGGACGGACAACGTAGGCTTAGTAATAGGGTCCCGTTTTCACCCTTTGGGTACGGAACCCTAAAAATAACATTTCAGGCTTGGATAAGTTACATGTCAGGATAGACAGTCGAAGCTAGGTCGAAGCTACGAACGCGTCGAAAAAACAGTACTGGCCTAAACCCTCGCACACATACATAATTAGTATGACGCCTGACGCACACAAACCTAAGAAAGTTGGTTCAAATCAGCAGTAGAAAGATGCGTACCTCCATACATTTTCAACTGCTGAGTTCAACGTATGAGATTCAAAAATCGCACTCCTGGTTCGTAATCGTAAACTACAGAGGCACTGACTTAGGCCATGCTCTATCTTTTAGTGTGCCTAATTAGGAATAAAATTATTTATTGGCACTAAAGTAATCCAAATGCCCGTCATGTGTACGCCAGCTATACGGACACAATTACAGAAAGCAATTACCGCATGTAACGCCATCTGTCGACAACGTAAACAACAACAAAAATCTAAAATCATTCTAAAATGTCGTTCATTAGTATTTGTCGCACCAATTCGGTATGACAAGTTTTTTTTTTGGAGGGCTGAATCGAAAACCGAGATAATTGTCTCAATAACAATATTTTTTGTCAGAATTTTTTAAATTAAAGGATTACAGATGTTTTGAGTAAAAAAACGTAGTAACAAAATTCATTCACAATATCAGAATTTGATATTTGATATTGCCGTTTCTGTTTCCAGCTTAGAGTTAGAAAGGTGGCAGGAGATTTTTTTTTAACACGTTCCTAGCGGCACAGATTTATCTTTACTTTCCATTACTGCGTTACGGGTCGTTTTAAACCTTGTCCTAAACCAGAGATTGTGGCGGCACGAGGCATATTAAACCCCACCGCCCGTAAGAGACCAAAATCCTTTTTTTGGCGCCAAATAAGACAAAGTGTACGGCTTTTGTCGCGATTATTATTAACAATGAGTTGATTGACCTAAATCTGCTGTCGCCCGTGGTTAGATTAGTTAGTTTTGATTCTATAGGTAAAATAAAATGTGGGGTCTGATGTACCCCGTACCGCACTGAAAAATGACAGTTTCTCATATTATTTAGTGATGGGAAAATAAGTATCGATTTTATTTAATTGTATTTATTTATCAAACTTATGTATGTTTTTCCCTTTTCGAGATGATGTGCCTTGTTTGCAGTGGGTTCTGAAAAGTAAGGTCGAACTGAGTAGATTAGGGTAAGAGTAAGGTAGAGTCGGGTAGAGTTGGGCAGAGTTGGGTAAAGTTGGTTAGAGTAGAGAAGACAAAAAATGACGTTAAAAAGCTATCTGTGTGATATTATTTTAAATATTTTTTTTTTTAAGATTTGGGTAAAGTTGGTTAGAGTAGGGAAGAGTTGGGTAGAGTTGGGCAAAAGAGTTAAATTTTGATGATCATAATTATAACATACTTAACATAATTATTTCACCTAGTCGGAGTATATTTGTAAATATTAATTAGTGACTGACCTGTTTTTGAAATATTTTCCTATATCCTGATTTTGACTCAGATTCACCAACCGATTTTTCTTCATCATCCTCTTTAATTAACTTTTTTCGGCAACGTTTGGATAATTTCGGCAGCAGTCTTACTTCGTCGTGTGCGCAGCCTCGAATGCGTTGCACAACACTAAACGCGTGAAGCTAGCGTAGGGTGCGGTACGAGGTGCGCCCGGGTACGAGGTGTTCGCAACCTCGTTCCGCACTGTATTAGAATTTTATTTGTTCAGTGCGGCACGAGGTCTAAGAAACCCGGCATTAAGGTTGGTATACCATAGAACTAGGAATCAATAGCACATCTCCGATATATAGTTATCACTTTCCTACACTGAACCAGATGGAAGTTATGCCTCCCGCACGACAGAGAAGTTTAAGTTTTATCTTACCGCTATAATGACGAGACACGGACAGGGTGTTTCAAGCCCTGTTTCGCACTTATCGTGTTAAATAAAGCAGTAATTTTTCTCCATTGAGTACGAATTTGGTAGGTATTTTCTTACCACCATTTTTGTATTTAGAGATTACAGATCAAAATAATTAAAAAATTTAATTTTATAAACTCTATGAATCGCAATAAAAATGAAATTGGTGTCTTAAAATTATGTCTTCTATCCGTAAAATAAAACCAGTCAAGTGCGAGTCGGGCTACTCGCGCACCGAGGGTTCCGTACCACACCACCACAGAACACAACATATTTAACTTAGAAAAAAAACTTTTTTTGTCCGGGACCTTTAGCGCTAGACCGACTCACACTTGGCCGGTCTTTAGTATTTGTTGTTATTCTGTAGAGTTCGCTCTATAATCACACTAAGTTTGACGCTTGTATGTATTACGGTTTTCACGATAGAGCGTGAAGAAAAAACGTTGATAAAAACTAGTTTCTTGTTGAGAACCCCCCTTAATTTTTAACTTTTAACATTTTTATTATTTGTTAACAAATCCGCCGTAATAATGCATAATCTGAGAAAATTTCAACTATCTAGCTATTACGGTTCAAAAGTTACAGCCCTAAATAGGTAGGACAGACGGACGGACGGACGGACAAACGGACAGACGGACGGACGGACGGACGGACGGACGGACGGACGGACAACGTAGGCTTAGTAATAGGGTCCCGTTTTCACCCTTTGGGTACGGAACCCTAAAAATATAAAAATAAAATCAAGATTTAAAAAAAAACATGACATACCGAATTTACACATTCTTGACCTATCACCACTGCATTGCGCCATGCATTTCAATAACGTTTGCTACGACCCGACCGCTACGAAATGCTACGTAACGCTACGAAGCGGACAGAACTATGCGAAGTGCTACGAGCATATTCGCGTAGCAATATCTAAAGTTTATGACAACTTTACAATGTTTTTGTCAAAATTAACTTTACTTTGTTGAGTTAAAGTATAACATTGTGCGGCTGTTGTGGCAGAGTTATAAAGTAATTATTTGAACGGGATTATTATTTTTTAGTGGTTGTGTCACGTAATATTAGAACCCTTTGGAAATTTTTACAGTAATACATATTATAATATATTCAATAAATAATTTTTAGGGTTCCGTAACCAAAGGGTGAAAACGGGACCCTATTACTAAGCCTACGTTGTCCGTCCGTCCGTCCGTCCGTCTGTCCGTCCGTCTGTCCATCTGTCCGTCTGTCCGTCCGTCCGTCCGTCCGTCCGTCCGTCCGTCCGTCCGTCCGTCCGTCCGTCCGTCCGTCCTACCTATTTAGGACTGTAACTTTTGAACCGTAATAGCTAGATAGTTGAAATTTTCTCAGATTATGCGTTATTACGGCGCGGCGGATTTGTTAACAAATATTAAAACTATTAAGCACTATTTAGGAACTATTTATTGGCACTAGTCCCAGCCAAATCCCTTTCATGTGTACGCTAGCTATACGGACACAAAATAGGTACCTAACGTATAAAAATACACAAATACTAGCATATGCTTACGACTATATTCCCCGAGGGGGTAGTCAGAAATTATATTCTGAAACCTCAGAACATCCACGTTTCACTAGTAGTACCGAAACTCTGTCCAGTGTGACGGGGAGTGAGCCCGTCGCCACTTGTAATAGACAGTGAGTACAATATATTCCTCGAAATTTAAGCATCCAGGTTTCCTCACGATGTTTTCCTTCACCGAAAAGCCAGTGGTGTTACACAAATACTATACATATATATAATAGGTATTTAACCTAATGTTAGGTAGGTATACAGGGTGTAACAAAACATCGTATTAGTAATACTTAACGGGGGGCTCCAGACCATCAATCTGAACAACGTTCACTTTGGAGCCAAAATCTGCCATCCCATACATCCCACACATATGAATCGAGACGGTACTGCAGTTTTGTATGAAAGAGCGGATTTTTCGCGATTTCGATGTTGGCTCCATAGTGAAAGTTGTTCAGTTTGATGGTCTGAACCACCCCTTTAAGTATTACTAGGGTGTTTTGTTACACCCTGTATAAGACATTGCCCATGTGACCAACTGTAGGTATTCGTTTCGGGTCGTTTCGCAGCTAGCGAATGTGTATGATCAAAGAACACTACAAATCGTATGATAGCTGAAATTATATACAGGATAGGAGGAATATCGTGCTTCCCAAGGAAATGGAAATTATCGTTTTCTACAGTGGCATTTCTTGTAAAATTCAAATTCAAAGGTACCTTAGTATGAAACTTATACCCACGACCTACAGAAAAAAAGTATAGGATGTTTAGATAAACGTCTCTAGTTCATGAATGTCGCTTAACGAAAAACTAATATAGGAAAATGTTATATTTTGGTAAATTTTCGTACATTTAAATACATTTTCTTACATTTTGTAAATTTTTTGACATTTTATACATTTTTGTATTATAGTACATTTAGTACATTTTCCCATGGTTTAAAAAATGAATCTATCTATACTATTATAAAACTGTAACAGAAATTTGTCTGTACATTGAAGATATTTACAAAAAAAAATTACGACATGGTTTTTAGCTGTCACTGATTCCAAATCACCAATTTTTGGATTTTTTGTCTGTGTGTTTGTTTGTTTGTTTGTTTGTTTGTTTGTTTGTTTGTTTGTTTGGGTGTTTGTTTGTTCGAGTATCACGCAAAAACTACTGAACCGATTTTGATGATTTTTTTTTGTTTGATAGCTTATCATCTGACTTAAAATCTGGTATATAATTTATGCGGACGAAGTCGCAGGTAAAAGCTCGTAACTACATAAAATGGAATGTGGGTTAATACTAAACCTTTTAAAACCAATTTGGTTTTTGTAGTAAAAAATTAGTTATCTGGAGTGCAATTTTTGAAACTCATTCGCTGAACTCAGCAGTTGTAAATGTCAAAATTACTATGGAGATATGCATCTTTCCACTACTGATTTGACATTCAAAAATCGCACTCCTGAAGTATGATTTTTGAAAGTCAAATCAGCATTAGAAAGATGCATATCTTCACAGTAATTTTGACATTTTCAACTGCTGAACTCAGCGAATGAGATTCAAAAATCGCACTCCTGGGTCAGATTTCGCCCAGTGACCTATACCAGTTTTGTAGGCGAAACGGGATTGGACAATGTCTTTTAGCCTCAAAATACGCCTATTTTCCTACTATATTCACCTTTTGTTCCAACTTTATTAAACAAAACAAACAAGAATTCAAAAGTTACGTACTCCTAGGGGATTTAAATTATCAACTTTATATAAGAAGTTTTTCCAAAGAATAGAATCTGTCCTCATAATTTATTTATGGGAGGGGATGTAAGAACGAATTGTATTTCACAGGCGTTCGGATGCTTATTGAATTATTTATTCTCTTTTTTTCCTTCGACTATTATATCGTTTTCGTATTGGATTTATTAATAAACTATAAGTACCCTCGTAATAAAAGACCCTAGTAATACTTTATCCGGTGGGTGGTTTTCTTAGAGAATTTAATAGGGACGAGTTACGCATGCAAGTAAAATTAATGCTGTTGAAATGCGTTCCTTGCGAAGTATGTGTGGTGTCACGATGAGAGATAGAGTGAGAAATTGTGTAATAAGAGATCGATGTAAATTGAAAGAAGATGTTGTGACAAGAATAGAGAAAGGTATGCTTCGTTGGTTTGGTCATGTGGAAAGGATGAGTGACAGCAGATGTACGAAAGAGATATATGTTGCTAATGTGAGTGGAAGTGTCGGCAGAGGGCGCCCTCGTAGGACGTATGCTGATCAAATCAGTTGCGTCCTACAAAAAGGGGAGGTGCGGAGTACTCGAAACCGACGGGCATGTATGAAGAGATGTATGGATGTGCATGAGGCAAAAGAGGTATGTAAAGATCGTAGTAAGTGGCGCGCCCTGGTCTCTGCCTACCCCACTGGGAAAGAGGCGTGACGTTATAGATAGATAGATAGAGTTACGCGTGTCATTCTACTAAGAAACATTTCTGCCACTTTTTGCGGGGGGCGAGGTAACATGAAATCCGCAACTTTGGATTTTACTCCCCATAAGTTTAGATTCTAATTCTGAATGTTAAAAAACATGAAAAGTAGTCTCGTGTGAACCCCAAATGTTCTAAGTTCAAAATTAGTTTCGCTATTATAGGCTGTCTTGTTTAGTGATAAGGTATAAAATTGGGTGTAAATGCGTAAGATTAATTGATCTAATACCGTGGCAGAGGGGAAATGCTACCGCAAGGCGAGTCCCTATTAAACTAAGGTGGTTTTAGATTATTAAACTGAACAACTTTAATTATAGAGCTAACATCGAAATAAAATAAAATAATATCAAAACTGAAGTGGGTACGTACCGAATCTTTAAAGTATACTTGATTGATTGATTGATTGACTCTTCTCCATATATACGGGGTGAAATTAATATCATTAGCATGTTTTTAAACTAAGAGTCTACCCATCGAACTGAACAACTTTTACTATGAGAGCAAACCGATAAGAGCAAAAAAAATCTCCAGGAGTGCGATTTTTTAATCTCATTCGGTGAGTTCAGCAGTTGAAAATGTCTAAATTACTATGGAGATGCGTATCTTTCTACGACTGATTTGACTTTCAAAAATCGTACTCCAGGAGTGCGATTTTTGAAAGTCAAATCAGCAGTAGAAAGATGCGTATCTCCACAGTAATTTTGACATTTTCAACAGCTGAACTCAGCGAATGAGATTCAAAAATCGCACTCCTGCTCCATACTAAACTGCAATGCCTACTCGACTCAAATGTATGCAATAGCAGATTTTCTTTTGCTCCGATCGGTTTGCTCCCATAGTAAAAGATGTTCAGTTTGATGGGTAGACTCTTAGCTTAAAAGCATGCTAATGATATCAATTTCACTTTGTAGAACGGAGCTGTTTTTTAATTTTAATTCGATATTGGCCCCGATTCGGACTGTGCCATGACTTAACTTAACTAAATTTATTCCTGTCACTTTCTAAAATAAGATTAAGAAAAGAGACAGAAAACCAACAGCTGACTTTAGTGCTTTCAAAGTGACGTTACACGCCCAAAATAAGATGCCATCATAATGTACGCCATCTTATTTAAGGCGTTTTTGGGCGTGTAACGAACGTCACTTTGACAGCACTAAAGTCAGCTGATGGTTTTCTGTCTCTTTTCTTAATCTTATTTTAGAAAGTGACAGGAATAAATTTAGTTTAGTTAAGTCGTGGTACACTCCGAATCGAGGCCATTGGCTCCATAGTGAACGTTTTTTAGTTTGACTATTTAAACCACCTCATTGAGTATTATTTGAGTCTTTTGTTTCACCCTGTATAACTAAACATTAGTACAAATAGATGGTAGTGGTGACTGTAACCTTCGTAAAAGCCTTATTTTGACAAAGCCAAAATTAAAAATCGTCATCTATTTTTAACCGACTTAGAAAAAAGGAGAAGGTTATCGATTCCAAGCCAAGTCCTATTCGTGAATACAGCGACTCAACTACACAACTTAATCACTTTTAAGAGGGCTATCGGAGTCCAGTAACGCCCTCGTCACAATAATAAAGATTTCTCAAAAAAGAAAGCCTAAATTAAAAAAGTGCCCACTTGACAAACTACAAAAGCCTTCAAGCTATTGTTATACAATACTTTTATAGGTTCAAAACATTCCACTTTTAGACAATTTCGAATAAAAACAAAAGCGGCCGTTTTTTTTTTCTTTTTTCAAAATTTTTATATTACCTTTAAAAAACCTATAAAAGTATTATACGAAAATAGCTTGAAGGCTTTTGTAGTTTGCCAAGTGGGCACTTTTTTAATGTAGGCTTACTTTATTGAGAAATCTTTATTATTGTGACGAGGGCGCCACTGGACTCTAATGGAAAAAAAAAGAGTCCGTTTAATCTGACTCCTACTTTCCGGGGTACATCTGTCCCTGTTTCCGACAGTCTTGGGCTTCTGGGTATAAGCTTGACCACGAAACTCAACTTCGGCGCTGACATCGAGTCTAAGGCTCAAACTGCGGCCAAAAAGTTGGGCATCTTAAACAAGGTGAAGCGGTACTTCACTCCTGGACAGCTCTTAGTATTGTATAAAGCTCAGGTCCGATCATGTATGGAGTACTGCTGCCACCTGTGGGATGGCTCAGCCAAGTATCAACTTGCCACACTCGACTCGGTTGAACGCAGAGCCAGGAGGCTCATTGGCGATAGTAAGCTGGTGGAGGCCAAGCTTCATAGCCTAGCCCACCGCCGCAGAGTGGCCTGCTTGTCGGTCTTCTACAGATTGTACTTCGGTGAGTGTGCCCAAGAGCTACATGAGCTCATCCCACCTTCCCCTTTCTACTATCGGACTTCCAGACGCACCGCGGGATATCACCCCTTCTTGGTTGACATCCCACATATCCGCACCAAGCGCCTTTCTGAATCTTTTATAATGCGCACAGCCAAGGAGTGGAATGCCTTACCTGCGTCAGTATTTCCGAGTACTTACAACCCGGATTCCTTTAAAGTACGAGTGAATAGGCATCTTCTGGGTAAGCTCGCTACATCTACGACCCCATCTTCGTCCTGAGGACTGGATTGAGGTCAAGAGCAAACCCATAGTTAATAAAAAAAAAAAAAAAAGAATAGCCCTCTTAAACGAATGGGAACTGAAAAATCGCACTGCGCTATCCATCGTAATTCCAGGCTTGAGGTTGCAGGTGGAGGTGACAACTGCATCGCTGCACTCGACTGTCGCTTGCAGGTGGACGGTTCCCATCTATTACAATGCTTGAACGAGCAATTTATTGGCGGTATTTTATCGACTGTGTCTGTGTCACTTAGTGGTTCTCTGATTACCTAGCGGAATTTTCTCTTTCTAGTTGATAGGTCATTTTTAGTATTTTACCGTTTTAGTACCTGCTTACTTTAAAAAAATAAAAACCAATTGTTATTTTATTAAATAAATATACAGGGGGTCTTATACATAGGTGAAAAAACAAGGAAAGAAGAAATAAAACCGGTCAAGTCGGGCTACTCGAGACCGACTCACACTTGGCCGATTTTTAGTATTTGTTGTTATTCTGTAGAGTCTGCTCTATAATCACACTAAGTTTGACGCTTGTATGTATTACCGTTTTAACTATAGAGCGTGAAGAAAAAACGTTGATAAAAACTCGTTTCTTGTTGAAAACCCCCCTTAATTTTTAACTTTCTGCCATTTTTATTATTTGTTAACAAATCCGCCGCAATAACGCATAATCTGAGAAAATTTCAACTATCTAGCTATTACGGTTCTAAAGTTACAGCCCTAAATAGGTAGGACAGACGGACGGACGGACGGACAGACGGATAGACGGACGGACGGACGGACGGACGGACACCGTAGGCTTAGTAATAGGGACCCGTTTTCACCCTTTGGGTACGGAACCCTAAAAATCATATCGTTACCTTTCTACGTAAATAAGTATCTTAAATGTACAAACACACTTCTACAGTTTTATAATAGTGTAGATTGAGATACGAAATCAGGTCATTCCCGGATAAAATTAAAATTATCTTTGCATGATTAGATTGCTTGCAACTGTCCTTATTTATCACTACATAGTACAAAACAAAGTCGCTTCTCGCTGTCTGTCTGTCCCTATGTATGCTTAGATCATTAAAACCACGCAATGGAGGAAACCCCCCTTAATTTTTAATTTTCTGACATTTTTATTATTTGTTAACAAATCCGCCATAATAACCCATAATCTGTGAAAATTTCAACTATCTAGCTATTATGGTTCAAAAGTTACAGCCCTAAATAGGTAGGACAGACGGACGGACGGACAGACGGACAGACGGACAGACGGACAGACGGACAGACGGACAGACGGAGGACAGACGGAGGACGGACGGACGGACGGACGGACGGATAACGTAGGCTTAGTAATAGGGTCCCGGGACGGCCGTTTTCACCCGTTGGGAACCCTAATAAAAACCACAAAAATGGTGGCTGCCAGCTTCCTGGGTACGGCCCCAAGTCTTGATTTATAGGGTTTTTATTTAAGTACCTACTATTATAAAAAGCACAGGGCCGGCCATCGAATCTTTCGATTCAAAAATAGCACGTTTGTTTTTTCATGGAAATTGGCTCACTCACTCAGAAGTTATGGTAATTAAAATGGTCTGCGCGTATGATATTTTTCTAATGTTAATTTAGTTCGACCGAGATGTATGAAACGGTTTGCTAAGGGTTTTTTAGTTTTTAGAAGCTGTAGGTACTTGTATAGCATAAAATCTGACCGCTTCAAAAGGGTCTATAAAGTCGAGATTTTAATACCTAAATACTTATTTATTTATGTGTATTTTAGTTCTTTGATCACGATTTAAGTACCTATATTAAAACTACATCATAAAAAACTTTATTTTCTCGAAAGACAATATACGTTTTTATAGCTTTAAAAATATATCAGCTATCAATGTCCCATAAAATATATTTTTCAACAGTAGGTACTATAGAGAACATATGTGGCCATCAGAGTTTCGTGCCAAGCTATAAAAAATGATTTAGCACTTGTGGTCTGTCAGCCCACTGCCCTGTAGTGCTGCGATAATAAAAGATAAATTAAAAAAAATCTAACTGGATATCCGGCGGAATATATCAAATTTTTTATTCTAAACTGGTAGCCTTCGTGGTCCATTCATTTTACGGGTTGTGCGATGGAGGTCATGCAGTGCCGTAAACAGGGCGGTGCGAGCGGTGCCCAGGCACAGGGCGCAGACCCTGGAGGGGCGCAGAATTGACCAGGTTGGTCCAAAGTTTTGGTTCAAGCATGGTATGGTAGACATACCTATGCATTATTTTATTCGCGCATACGGGTGTAGACGCCAGATTGAGTCTTGTTTTGTGAAATTTCGAGCTCTCTTCGCTCGCCACTCAAAGGCTAAAATATATAATTTATTTTCGTGGAATAAAACTCAAATAATAGTGAAAGATTTATCTCTCGTTCAGGCCAGGTTCAGTAGCGACATCTGTTTGCGCCAAGACTATACTAAATCTAAAATGTATGACATGATAATAGGTATGATTAAGAGTGAAATCTGTGCAAAATTATGGGTGTTATTAAAATCGACAAGCAACCCGCGCCAAGTAGAGCAAGCTGCGTTTGGCACGCAGGACATTTAGCGGTCGTAAAATGTGGTTGGCTGACATTGAGGGTACATTCTGATTCTAGGCTTTACCTACAGATGTCCTTGAAAACATTGCTCTGAGGACAAACATAAACATGCTTTATTCGTAATCGCTTTGTCCTCCATTACGTAAATAAAAACTAACTATAAACTGAGATTCAATCAATGTAGAAACTACATAAGTAGATTCAATCACGAACAGTAAAAGGCTAATTAGGTAGGTATTTGGGCGTAGCGATAGGTAGAATTTAATTTGACAGGACTAAGCGTCTGAGTTTAATAGATATTTATTGTCCATGCTCTTAGCCAGCTCATCAGTCAATGCCAGTGACAATATTCTAAGACGTGGCAAGGTCAGGAGTGCGATTTTTGAATCTCAAACGTTGAACTCAGCAGTTGAAGATGTATGGAGATACGCATCTTTCTACTGCTGATTTGACTTTCAAAAATCGCACCCCTGGAGTTACGCTAGTATTATAGTACTCTGTGTGTGTATGATTTTTGAAAGTCAAATCAGCAGTAGAAAGATGTATATCTCCATAGTTATATTGACATTTTCAACTGCTGAGTTAAAAGAATAATAAATAAATAAATAAAAAGTATGCTGCAGAACATCTCAAAATTACTATGGAGATACGTATCTTTCTAATACTGCTAATTTGACTTTCAAAAATCGCACTCTTGGAGTATGATTTTCGAAAGTTAAATCAGCAGAAGCAAGCATGAGTTTCAAAATCCAAAACTTAATTTTCCTAAGGCCCGTAACCAGAATTTGGCTAAGGATTTTTAAGGATGTAGAACACATTTTAAGAGGAACAATACGATTATTTCATACTTAGTACACATTGTTAGTACATAATAAAATTGTTGATGTAGTAAAAATAGTTGAGTGAACGACATCGCTTAAATCACTTTACTAGATTGCAGTAGCAGTGATAAAAGTGATTCGAGTCAAGAAATGCAGTGTAACACTCGATGTATCACGTTAGACGTTTAATTATCGCCGCTATAAAGCTTCGATGTATTGCTGGAGATTCTGAGGATATATGGGCTGCTAGTACCTAAATAAAATGTCTTTATAGGTACGTATTGCTTTCTGTGTGCTAACGGTGAAGGAAAACAACGACAGGAAACTTGCATACGCTGAAGAAGAAATTTGGATGCGTATGTGAAGTGTGAATGGGTCTGTAGAAAGGGGTCGCCCTAGACGTACGTATGCGGACCAAATTGGCAGCGTACTTAAGAAGGGTCAGATCAAATGTACCCGAAACCGACGAGCGTGTATGAAACGACTTATGAGTGTGGAAGAGGCGAAAGAGGTGTGTCAGGATCGTAGCCGATGGCGATCTATTGTCTCAGTGGACACAGGCGTGAGTATATGTATGTATGTATGTATGTATGTATGTATGTGATGTGTACCAATCCGCCTTGGACACGCGTGGTGGACTGACGCCCATGCACCCTCCCTGATGGTAGGTCTGTGCCCTGCAGTAGGATGTATATAGGCTGATCATGCAGGGCCGGATTAAGCCGTGCAGAGGCCCCTAGGCAATACAAGTCTCGGGGCCCCCCTGCCCATGGGCGTAACAATGATTCTTTTCCAGTGTGATCCAGATTAGGTGGTCGCAATAAAACCGCACATATTACTAAAATGACGGATGTTGCAACACGTTCCAAAACCTATAGTGTAGTCTGTGTAGTGTTCCATAACAAAATTGGGAAAACGGAACACTTATTGAATCACCTGAATGTCTGTCCGTCCATCTGTCTGTAACACTCGTAAACTCGTTTATCTTGGAGATTTTTATATAATATACAAAATTCTTATATTATAAGAAGATGAAACTTCGTTTTTTATATCAATTAAGGGCCCAATTAGAAGAGCGCAGTCAAAAAAAGATGTATTATATTATTATAATTGAGCTTAGGAGTCAAAAGTTTTTTATTCTAAAATTATCATGTGGGGTATCATTAAAGGAAACGTTATGAAAATGATTTTTTTTTTTAATCTTTTCTTCATTTTGCTGTCTTTTCTTCAAAAATGTTTTTTTTTTCTCACGAGCCGCGGGGCCCCTTGGCGGTGGTGGGCCCGTAGGCACGTGCCTACTTTGCCTATATGGTTAATCCGGCACTGATTATGATGATACCTATCGCCAGTTTTCTGAGAGGAGTTGAGTTTCAATTTCGAAGAAAACATACCGAATAATTTTACATTCATAAGTAGGTACTACGTAAATATTACATGCTCACCCCGGTCTCACATTGGGGGCATTTTCGAGACTAAAATGTGAGCAGTGCTTACTTTGTCCGGAGAAAAACCAAATTAAAATGTTTGTACAGGCTGTAATAAAACACCCTAGTAATATTATTTACAGGGGTTGTCTAGACCATCAAACTGAACAACTCTCAGTATTAAGAAGTCAACTATGATTTAAAAAAAATCGGCTGTTTCATACTAAACTGCAGTCCTTCCCTACTCGATGCATGAAACAGATTTTTTTTTCTCGGCGTTTGCTCTACAGGGTCCTTCTTTTTAAGGGGATGATCGGACCGTCAATCTGAAAAACTTTCTCTATGGCACCAACATCAAAATCGCGAAAAAAAATCAGCTCTTCCATACAAAACTGTAAACGTAGGTAGGTAGGAACTGTAAACGTACCTACTCGAGCCAAATGTACGGGGCAGCATATTTTTTTTCGGGATTTAGATGTTGTTGCCATAGAGTAAGTTGTTCAGTTTGATGGTCTGGTCATCCCCTTAAAAAAAAGTGTTAGCATATTAAGAAGAACCTTGTATAGTGAATGTTGTTCAGTTTGATGGTCTTAACCAACCCTTTAAAAAAAATTAGGGTGTTTTTTTGTTTTTAGACCCTAAAGGTAAATATAGGTAGGCATTTGTGTTTATAAATCAAGAGGAAGCAAGAAAGGTAAAATATCTCAGAGCAAAAATAAATATCAATACATTCTCTGCACCCTCTGGGAGAAAGGTGTGAAGATTTTTAAGTACCCATGTAAAATTAAAAAATTCAAACCTGGAATCTAAAGTCCCGTGGTTCAAGCTATTTTCACACTTATGCCACAGACACAAGAGTTGTGTCGGAGGATCTGTTAAATGGAATGACCTGTAAGATTTCAGCTCGGTCCGTGTGACCCTTGACCTCAGTTTCTATTTTAGTCAAGAAAGTTCGGCTTCTTCGATAACTGTGTCATGATGTTATGAATTCTTTATATTTTCGGCGAATACCAAAACTGTGTAGCATTATGGGTTCTAGAATTTTAATCAAAGTTGTATTAAACGTCCAAGAAATGTGGATGGTACCTATAGATTCTAAGAATACGTCCAATATTTTTTTAACTACAATAATAACGACATTATTTTATGATTCGCAGGTGTCATACACCTACGAGTCTCAAGTGCGTCATTAATCATTAATCAGTGACGGACTAAGGCCCGGGGCCCCGGGGCGGCAAAAATCAACGAGACCCTCCCACTCCCAGCCTTCCCTGAAATTTTATAGGGACGGAGTAAATTTAAGATGTCAGAGGGTGTGGTGGGTGAAGCGGAGCAATTTTAAAAATATACCCAGCCAGAGGGCCTACACACTGTCTCTAAGAAAACGAGAAAGATCAAGACGTGCGTTTGCGTGTGTTTGCTGTAAAGTACGCATGAACAACAAAACTAACAACTCAAACATAATTCAATTCAATTCAAACAATTTATTTCAGACAAGATGTCTGTCTGTAGTGTTAGGAATGCGTTCCTTTAATCTCAAATTTTTACAATTAAATTAAAAATGTATTTATTGCAAAAAAAACGTAAAGTTACATTGTGACTCGTTGGACCTCAACCCGGCACTGGGCCAGTTCTAGAGATACAAATAGGTTTGTTTATTCAACTGAGATATTTCGTTGAATCGATACAAGAATCTACCACCGCTTTGGTAGAGAAGATGCGGCTGATAGAACCACAACGTTTCTAAAATCTTTAATTTCATTGTATTCTTGTCCACAGCATGCGTAGAAGAAGAATGTATAGACTGGGAAGGCAAGTCAGTGCCTCACGGGCTGCTGTACGTGCCGGGGCCGGGCGTGTGCTCGCTGTGCGTGTGCTACCACTCGGAGCCCATGTGGTGCAAGGCCATCTACTGTGACCCGCCTTATGTGAGTACCTCTTTAACATTAGCACGTATGTGTGTCGCTGCCCGTCGTCGAACCGAGAGAAACACGGTGGAGCAAGTCAGCAATTTGTCAGGTAGATAGGACGTACAAAGTTCAGAGTGTATCACTCCTTGACCATTATCATCATCATCTTTAAGTACCATTGTTTTTCAAACTGTTGGCCCCAATGGGGGATCGTGGAACAGTTTCGGGGTCGCGAGTGCTTCTATCTTCGGTAAATCAGCTAGGTAGTTGTAAGGAGAAAAATCGACTACATTCAAACAAATACTTATTACAGCAAATATGAACTTAAATTCTGACCACCACAGTGCTGAACAATGGCGAGCTCACATCGCCCTCTCCAGGTATCAATTTTAGGCATTGCGTTGCATCCTTAAGGTTCTGAACACAGCAGAGTTGTATTAGTGCTGTAAATTTTTTTAACACTCTTTTTTAGGACCTCGTAGGTAATTTTTTTTGTCAGAGGTTAATTTTTGGGATGACTAGTCTAAGCCTATGACAGCATTGCCACAGTAATGCCAACTCTCAAATCGCCTTCTCTAAATCCCGCAGTTCTGCAAAAACTTCCGAGTCGGCGAGCGATGCTGTGAATTCGAGTGCCTTGACCCTCCCGGCGAAGACACGAGGTACAGAGAGCGGCAGCGGCTTCGCGCTCTCATCCTCGCTGGTAACTCTTCAGCTCCTCACGTGGCGCCATCTGTCGAACTCAAAGCTGGGATCAGCTTACTCGCCGTGGCGGTCGCGAGATTCGTATGAGATTAAAAGAAAAATAGTTTTAGGTGAAAAATGTGATTTTTTAAATTGTGATTGGATGGTGGTTCAAATCGCCTACGTTTTTGTTTTTAAATTTTCTGCGGAATGTGATGCGTGAAGAAATGATTGCTAAACAATTGTTTTAAATTCAACTATATAGGTACTTTAGTGAACAGAAATAGGTACTTTGTTATAAGTTTAATGTAATCTTTCTTTGTGTCGTTCTAACTAATATATATATTACGAGTATGTTAATATAATTATAACAAAAGTACGTGGAATTCGGAACGGAAGTAAATAATAACAAGTCTGTATTCGCTTCACCAAGATACAAGGGCGGATTCAGAAGGGGCCCCCGAGGGCCGTAGCTCCAAAAATTTTCAGTTTCCAAGCAGATGTTTTTATATACAAAATCAGATGCAGTATTTTCTTTGTTATTATTTATACAGTAACTACTTTTAAAAAAAACCAACCTGTAAAACCATTTTGAACAAATTAAAATATAATAATTTAATACAGCAGTCGCCAATCCGAATTTTATTTGAGAGTTTGGTACCATTTTGATGATTTAGTAAAAAGAACACAATACTCAAATCTTGCTATTAAAATACAAGGGGCCTCATAAATATATTCCTGGATCCGCCCTTGAATGCTGAAGACAACTCTTGGCACATTTTTTATTCCAAAACACAATTTCGACGTCAGAGACTACGCATTCTAAACGAGACTCGAATAAATTTGTGTCAACAAAAAAAAATTTCTCTATTTTCACACAAACTTTGGCGAAGTTTAAAAAGAATTGCCGATATTTATTACCCATGTTATTTTGTTACAAAAATTTGTTTGACAAATATTATGTACCTAAACCACTAGGCAAAAGTTATAGTCGTTATAAAACAGGCTGTGTTTTCTGAAAAATTACGTCTAAGATCCTGAAATATTGTGTTTAAGTTCAGTATTAAGTATGAATAATGACATTAATGACCCTATATTTCTGTTTTCCTAACTTCTGTTGTAATTTTGCGTAAAAAAACAGATTTTTGATCGCATTTTGTAGGCCAATCTCGTCGCATAGTTGTCTGTCTTTTCACATGTCAATCGGTCAAACTGTGCGACGGGCGAACACGCTTTGTTTTAGCTGTGGATTTTAATCACTGTATGGACGGGAAACCCAATTTTTTTTCCTTTCCCATTTTAAACTAGCTAAAACAATCATTTAATCCCTTTAAGTTCTCTAACTTCAGAACTTCAGTTATTTTCGCGAAATTTAGTCTTGTAACAGGATTTTAATAAATTAAATTAATATTGAAGATTAAGAAGTAATTTTTTGTTGATTTAATTAATTATGGTCCCGTTTTTTTAACCATTTAATTTGCGTCCTCAACTATGTGCCATCTATAAACCTGAATTACAACAATTTAATAACTTTTTGGACCAATTTTAAGTAACCAAGTAGCAGTGTGTCTTTTTGTTTTTTATTTGAATGTTTAAATGTTGCATGTTTTAGAAATGACCAGAATGGGAAAGGCCCAAAAATACCCTAGAATGGAAATGAAGATAATTGGGCTTTTGTGTTTTCTGGTCTAACATCTGTAAGCCTACCTTTTTATTGATATGCAAATTATGCATATAAACCACTTAATATGACTTCAAAATGTCGCTTCAGTTTTATTGCCAAAGGGAATACTTATTTATACATACATACATACCTACCTATTCTCATGCCTGTCTCCCAATGGGGTAGGCAAAGATAACGGAACGCCACTGCTACGATACTGACATACCTCTCTAGCTTCCTGCACATTCATAAGTCCGTTCATATTTATATTCTGGTTATTTTGACTACGTGGTCCTTTTATACCATAGTTGGATATTTTGATACTTTAGATTTCTGCTGGAGCTA
This sequence comes from Agonopterix subpropinquella, assembly GCA_922987775.1. NCBI lineage: Eukaryota > Metazoa > Arthropoda > Insecta > Lepidoptera > Depressariidae > Agonopterix > Agonopterix subpropinquella. The sequence continues at coordinate 2,158,113 of OV277708.1, read as the reverse complement.
AAGACCTGAATAATTCAAGAAGGTATGATACTGGGGTAAACGTCTCCTTTCACATGCGCCTTGTGCTGACTGGTGGAGTAATTTGGTAATAAACTGCCCGTTTGATCTTTTAATAAATTCTGACAGTAAATTTCTTTTAAATTAAAACATTTAAACTAATTCATTGTGAAGTCATATTAAATTAAGCCTCAAAACGTTAGTCTACACGAAAAATAAGGTTAACAAAAAAAGGTTTAACTTCAAAATCTTCATGTAGTTAGACACATTTCAAAATTGTAGCTTTAAATAAACGAGACGTCATATCATCAGCTGTATTAAGTACTTATTGGATAGAATAGCCCTGTTTTTCTCATTCTATGATACAAATTGTATTCGTGTTCAACCATTTGATAAACAATTTTTATAGTAGAGATTCATATTACATACTTAGGTACAGTACAGCAGTACCTACATCTATCAAAGGTCTAGAGAAATTTTGAGAGCAAATCCATATTGCCATTTTCTGTCGTAAAATTACGCAGTATTTACATCTGGTCGCAGTTTCGTAACTGCTACGACACATGGTTACAGTGTGGGGTTTGGTTACTACGTGTGGTAACGGTTCACTCACAAATTGTAACTGTTGTGTGTTGTCGTTGTATCCACACGTTAAGTAATTTTTGTGATAACTGGGTACAATGTGGCGACACAGCGGCGTAACTGCACAACCAAATTTTTCTGTGCCGAATCTTCCCCAATTTTAGTCGTGGTGGCAAACACTTGTCGAGACGACGACAAAAAAACATAGTGTCGAATTCTTTGTACCAGTATCATTATTAAAAAGTATACAAAGGGTGGTCTTATTACTAAAAGCGAAACATTTACCGTTCTACACCTTTAAATATGAACCCTGTCACCAAGGGTTATAGTCGTAGGAAAAAGTCCATAAACTTTTAACTCTAAAAGGGTAAAGCGTAACTCTATCCCTGGGGAGTCAACGGTTAAGAGACCTAACTTATAATTAAGATGTTAGTACAAAATTAGATCACGTTTCAACTAAGAGAGCGCTGGGGAACTATGTAAAGTCATTAAGGTTCAAGTTTCATTGACAAAACTTTTTTAGAATTTCCTGAAAATAAGAATCTGCTACCCATCGTTAGAAAAGTATAGGATCTTATCTTTACGCTTAAATTGGTGATTATGATTATACCTATCTAATCAAGAAGAGTCAGGTCTAACCTAACCTAACACCAGCGAGAATGAATGAAGGAGAAGAGTAAGGTCCGCCACACACACACGGAATTGCAATCCGGAATCCTGAATCAGGATTACGATTTCGTATGGATTTTCCCCCTCCACAATTGCGTTCGGAATTGCGCAGCTGTCAAATCCTATACAAAATCACAATCCTGATTCGAAATTCCGGATTGCAATTCCGTGTGTGTGGTGGGCCTAAAAGGTGTGTCAGTAAGCCTAGCATGCCAACCCCAACAAAACGAGAAAAATCAAGATGTGCCTCTTATGTCTTGTCAAGCAAGACGTTGAATGAGCACACATGACGGTTTTCTCGATTTGTCGTACGTGGCATACCTACTAATTAGTTTTTTGTCTAACAATTTTTATTTTAAATCATCGGTCCCACCATCGGTCATCGGTTCTACTGGAATATAATTGTATAAATTATAGTAAATACAATTACTAAATTATGAAATAAATACTAATTGGTCTAGTCCAGTTAGATTGACCGTTTTATTCAAACACGAAACATTGCGTGACTACCCATGTAACATTTTATACAATATTTTAAATGCATTCACGAATAAATAATAAACTTTGACAATAATACAGCTGATAACGAATACAATTTGTATCCTTTCAACTAATGGAATTGAAGCCTTACCAGAAATCATGATCATCGCCTTAGCCGAAAGACTTGCATTACTGGATAGACACAGTGCCGGATTAAGACCCGAAGGCCCCTAGGTTGATTAAGTAGGTATTATTTGCGAGCACTTTTCTGGATTATTTGAGCGTAGCGTGCTAGAAATTTGCATTACATTTAGAGCCATAATATCAATGATCACATAATTATGCTATTTTTGAGCGTAGGCGTTGACAGAACGGTAGGTATCGTTGCGATATTCCAATTATTTCGCCGCCACAATGCCGCGATATTTCTAAAATCAATTAATCTCGCGGCGGAATCGCGATGATAACGCTCAGTAAAAATGCTGCGATTCCGTTGCGATGTCGCGGTTGTTGCAGTGCAGTTGCAACATCGCCTTCGCTCAAAAATCCCTTACCTACTGTGTATTATGGCTCTAAAATTTTTCTCTACTGTTTATATTGATACATGTCTTAAAAATCGAACGGTATGACCTCGGTATTTCCCTGCAACCTCTTCTAGAAGAGAAAGAGAGATCAAGAAAAACGGATACCTAATATGTTTCATACACCGGGGCCTTCTTGAGGGGCCCATAGGCCTCTGCATAATCCGGCCCTGGGCTTATGCCCAAGCAAGGGAGACCCTATGGTCCCTTGATGATTTTAATAAAACATTCTGTGCAACCATCAACTTCCGCGACTTTTATGTCAACGTTTATCGTTAGTCAACTTTGGGTGGACGGACGACCAAAAATGCGTCTTTTGGTGCGAGGTCGCCATTCGAGAACCATTCAGTATATTAGCTGATTCGAATTTTAAACATTTCTGGCCAGGACTATAGAATTAGTCACTTTTGTAGTTAGATAGATTAAAGTTAAAACTATGTACCTATAGATAATTTATAGCATAGATAGTTCATGATAATTTTAGATGAAAACCAAAGATAGAAGTTTAGACCATCAAATTGAAAGAATTATCTTAAAAGAACAACACTGGAAAACATTTTCCCTGTACAAATTTAAACTTATTAATGAGGATTCAACAGACTCGATTCCTCGATCTGAATTCTGAAAGAGCACACCCTGTACAAAATATACTGCGATTTGTACCGCGAAAGTGTTTTCGAGTTGTTCTTACAAATCGGGCGAATTAACTTGGCACCTGGCTCGCACGTAGCTCGGAATAAAAAACTCGGAAAACTCGGAAAGAACAACTCGAAAATGCTAAAGCGCAGGGACACGTGCAATGGTAACTGAAATGCTATGCTACGGCCTCGCACGGCGGCGGCGGGGTCCCGCGGGGGTAGCAGGAGGGGTGTCAAATTCCGAGCCACGTGCGTGTCAGGTGCCTAGTTAATTCGCCCGTTTTGTACAAAATAGAGTTTCATTTCATTGAAAGGGAACACTTTAGGAAACTATTTAAAAATAAATCTAGCTCAAAATTAGTATAGCACCGGCTGTGCAGCTCACCATTCTCTATCCTTCTTCCATTTCTTTCTCACATTTACTCTTAACGATTATAAAAATTATTAATGATGCATAAGTGAGCGGTTTACCAGAAATTGTATAAACTAATGGATAAGGGTCAGCGCACACCCAGCGTAAATCTGCTCGCGCATGCTCGAGCATGTTCTTTGCAGTCGCGCACACCTAGCGTCAAAATCCGCCGGCGGCAGAGGCGAAATCCGGCGGCGGCAGCGGCGGATGCTCGAGCATGCGCGAGCATGCTCGCGCGTGTTCGAACAGTCTCGCGGATGCTCCCGTGTTGCTACAGTTGACAGTGAATTTTGCAGTTGTGTTTACAATATTTTAAAGTAAAGACGTGCGAAGAGTAATTTTAAAGTATGGTGGACTGGGATTTGGTAATTATTGGGTTACTAGCAGAGGAAGAGGAGCAAGAGCAGGAAAAGTGCTGTGTTACGGTTTAAAGTTCTAGGGACAGTTATTTTATGGCTAGGAACTATAAAATGGAATATGAACAATTTGAAAACCTACTAAATCTGCTTCGACCTTTCAGATTTTCTTTGTATTTTCAAAAAGAGTTCGATTATTATACAACGTGTTAATAAATTAGCGCAAAACCTCATACACCCCAACTGATTTATAACAAAAGAATTAGATTGAAACAATAATTTCATTATTTTGATACTTAAAATTTAAAGTTATTCGCATTTTAAGTTCGGAGGCAAAAATGATTTGTTATCATTTCAGCACTGAAAGAAAGCGCTAACGTACTCATGGATACATTTTTATAATCTTGTTTTGGTAGTAAGTAGGGTGAGTGTGCCCGTGGGGTGGGTTGACATCGGGTTTAGTAAATTAAAAATTTTATGAAAAAAAAAATTAAAATTTTGAAAAAATTTACCTATGTTGAAACCATGATAATTCGATTCTGCTATCGATTCTAAACAAACTACTTTCTAGTTTTGCGTTAATTCATTAACACGTTGTATAATATTATCTGTAGTAAATTGCCCTTTTCGGGCTAAAGTAGTTAAAAAATATGCTAGATTTAGTACGAAACCGGCCGAGGTGGCAACACTTACGACGGATCGCAAGCATCGACACGGGCGTATGCTCGAACATGCTCGAGCATGCGCGAGCATCCGCGCGCATGCTCGCGACTGCTCCCGTCGCCGCGAGGAGCATACGCGAGCATACTCGAACAGACGCTGAAGGGATTTAATCACTTGCAAGCTATTTTCAACTTTATTTCAATGGGAATAGAGTTCATTATCAATTGAATCAATGAAATCTGCTCGCGCATGCTCGAACAGTTTTACGCTGGGTGTGCGCTGACCCTTAGACTTTAGGCGTACCTATACTCCATTCCAAATAGCAACGAAATTCTAAGGCTGTTTTGAATTACAAAAACAGATATTTGAAACACTTATCTCTTATTCTTAGAACAACTTGAGTAACGTCCAAGATATTTTTCCGATAGGTACTACATACAATACAATATTAGCATAGATTTAAATATAACGTAATATTAGCTAATCAGATTTGACAGAACGCTATAGGAATTGGAAAATCTTTACGTCCTTATTTGGTATGAAATATAAGTAGATAATCTATCTATCTATAACGTCACGCCTCTTTCCCTGTAGATAGAGATAGATAATATTCCGAGAGATAAGTGTACTTTTTGCAACCATCAGCAGCAAGGCTGATTCAGTGTTTATGGGGTGTAGAGCTTCTCTGTGATGGGGATAGACCAGGTCTGCCTGCATAACTCCAGTCGGTTTAGGAGTTACTGATGATAAAAGGTCTGTAAAAAATTTACGATCATCGTATGTTATTGCTGTAGTATGCACTTTAGCTATGTGAACAATACAAAAACTGACATGGTTCATCAGTCGGTTTAGGAGATACAAACGTTCAAATCAAAGGTCGGAACTTTGACTGGCTGTATCTCCTAAACCGACTGACAGAACTTGTCAGTTTTTGTACTGTTCACATAGCTACAGTGCATACTACAACAATATCATACGATCGTTAATTTTTATACAGACCTTTAATCATCAGTAACTCCTAAACCGACTGGAGTTATGCAGGCAGACCTGGTCCATCCCCATCACAGAGAAGCTCTACACCCCATAAACACTGAATCAGCCTTGCTGCTGATGGTTGCAAAAAGTACACTTATCTCTTATACTATAAGCACTTAATAGCACACATTCGACTTCCAGTTCCTGGATGAAGAGCAAATCCCTACATTAAATTTTAAATAGAGTAACGGAATATAATAAGAGTACTAGAATGTAGATCAGGTAATGGATGCCGAATTAGCGATTCAGGTAGCCAGGTAGCTAATGTATGCTAATGTATGCTGAAGTATCAGAGTAAAAGAGAGTGGAGAAACTACAAACAAGAAACGCTATGTACCTACACACTATAGTTCACCAACACTAGCACACCCTTTTCTTGTTTCTCAGCTTCTCCACTCTAGTTCACTCAGGTGGGTACATTTAATTCATAATTATTTTCGCCCAGTGTGCGTTTGTTGTCAATCGATGATATTTCTACACTCAAAAAACAAGAGTGCTATTTTCGAATGTCACACACATCAAATCCTAATGTGTAATTGCATAGGTATACTTACTAAATCATAATATATCAAAACAATATAGTTTATGTAGGTATACAAATTTGTAGGTAGTGAAATTCAGAAATAGCATCCACTTACGTAGCGCTATACTTCATTCCATATAAGGATGGAAAGATTTCCCGATTCCTATTTAGATTTCTGACCAATTCTAATTAGCAAATATGATTTATTTATCAGAAAGATCCGAAAACTATCCGAAATAATATCTTGGACGTTTCTAAAGCTAATCGAAGAATAAGTGAAGTGTTTCAAATCTGTTTCTGTAATTCAAAACCGCCTCATAATTTCTTTGCTATTTGGAATGGATTATAGGTACAAAAATCCCTTGATTTATCATTTAAGATTAATACCTAGGTAGGTAATTTAGAAATTGTTTAGAAAGTCATAATTAAGTATAAAATTTTCTTTTAAAGGTCTTTTTCTGTAAATAATGTAATAAAGTGAAACTTTTTAATGTAACATTTATATTACCTATGCACTTCTAGCATGTATGGACACAATAATGGTATGTGATATGTTGCCGGTTGTATTATTATTTTGCAAAAAACGTAATTTAAGAAAACAGCTTTAAAGTTTAGAAAATAAGGCATTAATTGTTTTAATTTCTATTTCATATTTGCCTTTGCTAAACTGAATATTGAAATTGTAATTCAAAGAAACCTAAATATTGTAATAAGTAAACTAACGATCAGGAGTGCAATTTTTGAATCTCATTCGCTGAGTTCAGCAGTTGAAAATGTCAAAATTACTATGGAGATATGCATCTTTCTACTGCTGATTTGACTTTCAAAAATCATACATCAGGATCAGAAGTGCGATTTTTGAAATTCAAATCAGCAGTAGAAAGATGCGTATCTCCACAGTAATTTTGACATTTTCAACTGCTGAACTCAGCAAATGAGATTCAAAAATCGGCGCACTCCAGACATTTGGCTGCAATTTTGAAAATTATGTTGAGTTAAAAAATTTAAAATCTCAGTACTTACTTATATAAAATTGTCTTCTAGGTAATTAATGGTTCTAACTTTGCAAATTTTTGGACCAAATATAAAAACAAGCTTTTGAATGCGTATAGGTAATATTATTATTATTAAAGCAAAATATGATTTTGAATTTTGTATACTTAGGTGTATAATTGTGAAAAAGATTTATTTTAATAATTGAAGTTTTGTCAACTTTTTGGAATGTTTTTTTATTAATATTTTGTCATTAAGTATGTTATTTTGAACAATTTACTTAATTGTTATTTACATTTGAGCCTTAACATTTGGAACATTATATTTTCAATTAAAAATTGTATTAAATTAAAATTACTATGTTTGTAAATATATTGTATGCAATTAATTACCTACCTTTTATTAGCTTAAATAAATCTAAATAAATAAACATTTTGTTTCATTTTAATTATTCTACAGATACTTACAGGTTGAAAGACAAATATTTATTAAAAGCACACGCATAATGATAATAAATGACTCTCAAGATACAAAAACACACAACAAAACACCCTAGTAATACTTAAGGGGGTGCTTCAGACCATCAAACTGAACAACTTTCACTATGGTGCCAACATCGAAATCGAGAAAAAAAAAATCCGCTCTTTCATACAAAACTGCAGTACCGTCTCGACTCAAATGTATGGGATGACAGATTTTTGTTTTTTCTCGACATTGGCACCATAGTGAAAGTTGTTCAGATTGATGGTCTGAAGCACCCCCTTAAGTATTACTAGGGTGTTTTGTTACACCCTGTAATAAGAATGAGATAAGAGCATTGGGCTCTCGACACGGAGGATGTGGGTTCGATTCCCACAAGTGATATGTCACTTTGTGCGTTTTTCCCCAGTTGGTTAGGACATTGCAGGCTGAATCACCTGATTGTCTGAAAAGAAAGATGATTCTGTGCTTCGGATGGCACGTTAAGCCGTTGGTTCCGGCTAATATCTCTGGTGGTAGTAGTCATTACATAAAAACCACATCAGAGGCCGTAAGGCAGCCTGAAAAAACTCTTGACACCAGGGCTCTGCCCACACGATAAGAAGAAGAATGACTCTCAAATAGAATGTGAGTGTTGTGCAGACATCACTTAAAAAAACGGGTTGCACTCCGGGAGTGCTGGCAGAAGTGAAAACTTGAACATATAAAAGTACTATCATTTATGTGGTAAAATACAATATTCATTTATCATACACAAACATGACAATTAATGCCGCTTAAACGAAACAGCAGGAAATTTTCGCCGCGCGGTAGAAAGAGAGGGGGATATGTTTGACCAATTTTCGATCAGGTCACGTGACGTCACCGTCCTGACGCGAGTTTAACATTTTTTACCCATACAAAGTGCACAACGCAGCTAAAGAAGTGTTCACTTCAAAAACTACTGAACCAATTTGGATGGGGTTTTCACAGAAGTATAGGGCTAAGTCTGGATTAACATTTAGGCTTTGTTTCATCGCTATCGGTTAATTCAATAAAAAGTTATGAGTATTTAAATTCTGTAGTATGTGCGTACGAAGTTGTGGGCTAATACTGAATAAAATTCCCAAGTAAAAACTAAACAAATGTATTACAAAAATGTACACGTTTACATAAAATTATTATTACGACTAAATCTTATTAAATAGGCACATTTATATGGAATGATTCACTACCACTTCAGTCCTTTGTCATGTAAATCCTTTTTAGCCTCTAATATTTCGGCTTGGAGTTCTTTAGCCGCCTCCTCGCAATCATTAAATGTAAACACCCGGTATAAAACGACCGTCACTGCGTACAATCCGAACAGAATTACGAATAATATTGGTGAGAATAATATGAAGTTCATATTGGTATCTATGAGGGGATGCTTAACGTAGCCTCCGATTAAGGAGTACCAGACGGCGAAGGCCGCGGAAAACACAGATATCCACTCCAGAAGCTTCGTCATTGTTCTGAAATAGGAAATATCTATTCAGTTTTGATCGAAAACTTTATCGGCAAATTGTGTATGATTTCTCGAGATGTACAATGTTCTAACGATGCTGTTATGGTTGTAATAGTATGTTATTCTTTGAAGGGGTTAAAAAGTATAGTAGTTACCTTATTTTCTTTGATGTTTTAGAGAATTCAGCGACTGAAAACACATCACCAAAGTTTACAAAGAAATTGTCAAAGAGAATATAATTAGTGTTGCCGCTCGATAGGCCAAATATCGATTGTCTATCGATAGCTATCGATAGGTGAGAAATAATGTACTCGCTCGATAGGACAATCGATAGTATCGATAGTATCGATACTATCGATAGTATCGATATCTCTTTTACTCCAATAGTTTCGGTAAACAGCAATACTATCGATAGTATCGATAGTTTCGATCGCTGCCATCTAATGATCAATCGATAGTATCGATACTATCGATAGTATTGCTTTCCAATATCGAATAGACTATCGATACTATCGATAGTATCGATACAATCGATAGTTTTGCACTATCGATAGTGATAATTATTTCAATAGTATTGCATTCGGTATGCAGGCATAATGGGTAGTGGAAATGTATAACGTGGCTATGTTCAACCAAACCCACTTTTCTAGTATATTGCCTTTATAATAAGCGCACGTTTGGCTTGCATACTGAATGCAATACTATCGAAATAAATATCACTATCGATAATACAAAACTATCGATAGTATCGATAGTATCAACACTATTGATTGTCTATTCGTTATTGGAGAGCAATACTATCGATACTATCGATACTATCGATACTTCATTGGTTAGCAGCGATCGAAACTATCGATGCTATCGATAGTATTGCTGTTTACCAATAGTATTGCATAAAAAGAGATATCGATAGTATCGATAGTATCGATACTATCGATACTATCGATTGTACTATCGAGCGGGTACATGATTTTGACGTTCAACAATCGATAGCAAAGCTATCGATTTTTCGGCAACACTAAATATAATCACTACGTGAAATTGTAGCCGACGTGCGATGCAGTGTTGCCAGATCCAATCCAATTTGCGAAATACCAATAAAAAATCGGGAGATGTATGGGCGACATTATGAAAAAATCGGGAGATAAATTTTTCCTTAAAATTAATCAGACATGGTCTTTGAATAAATGTTTGTTTAAATATTTTTCGTGTGCAAGATCCCCGAATTTCCTAATTTGGCCGGTTAACCAAAGCAAAAACAGGTTTATTTCGCTACTTTGCAATGTTGCAAAATTAGTAAACTATAACTGCCAAAGCTTGCCATTGAATAGGTATTCAACTTTATGTTATTAAGTCAAAGTATAGTTTAGGCTACGCATTTTACAAAGTTATGTACACATTTAATAGCGTAGAGGGAGTAGAACTATAGAGCAAGTGACAGTGTAACCGGTTTTCTATCGGTGTCTGATTTGTACATGTGTGTGTAAATGTTACCCGATTGAACTCAATTTTCCCACAAATTTATCAATACCACCAACTTTTCACAGTCGGCTAGTCTAAGTAATACATTTTGTTAATACTACTTTCCTAACACAAATCGCAGAAATATTCACAAATAACATTAAAATTTAATGTTACGGTGGTTTCAGTCCATACAAAAGTTTGACACAGAATACGCGTAGACGGAATTAATAAAAGTAATATTTTATATATGGAAAAATAGTTTATAAAATCTAGATGCCGCGTTACAAATAACATTTGCAATTTATAATATAATTACGAAGATTTATAAAGCTTTTAAAATGTAGTATGAAAAATTACAAAGCATTATATCTTCGTAATTATATTATAAATTGCAAATGTTATTTGTGACGCGGCATCAAGATTTTTTAAACTATTTTTACATATATAAAAAATAAAAATTTATTTATTCTAAGTTACTTATACTTATAACGTCTATGCGTATTGTGCGTCAATAAAATTGTTTTTGTATAAAATTGACCCCTCTGCAACCACCTTAATATGTAATAAAATTAGCCAGAATTGGAGCCTTGAAAAACTGTGTAGTTATTTGTCAAGCAATGAGGTCAAAGAGGTTATTTTTTCGAATTTGATCAATTTCTTTATTTGACTGAAGCATGATGAAGGGTTATGGTAAATAAATTACAATTTGGAAAATAAATTTTAATGTTTCTTAATCTAACCAAATGGCTTTGATCAGGAATAGTGTTGTAAAAAAACAGTTTTTTTTCTACCGTTAAAAAAAACGTGAAAAAAAATTTAATTTAAAACATCTGCACTGGTAGCATGCAAACCCGCGATAGCCGTGATACGGCTTTATCACGTCTTTTATCTCGTTCTTTTGCGCACGAAAGAACGAGATAAAAGCCGTGATAAAGCCGTATCACTGCTATCGCGGGTTGGCATGCTACCAGTGCTGAAATCATAGCTTTAACTTTTAATTCCATGATTATATTGAGTAACTCAGCATTCTTCTTTATTAATCGTCTTTGCGCTTAACGAGTAGTACGCAACTTCTTTAGGCGCTTTTCAGCTAACTCACTCTTCAATTGAATTCTAAGATGTTTCTTCCTCAGTGTTTCTGTAATTTTTTCTATTATGACAGGTTGTCTGGTAGCTGAATCCTGAAAATGAACAAAACAGTGATGAAACCAAACCATTACTAGGTACCTATGTATTTTCCAAGTCAGTTTTCCCGTATTTACGGGTGTTTCAAAGGCCATAAACTGGTAACACTGAATGACTGCTGATCTAGAGGTTATGGAATCAATGTTGACCTATAACTTGGTTTTATGATTTAATTTGTATTGTAATATCATTTTAACGTGTACAATAGACATTAATCTAATCACAAACAAAGTATTTGTAGCATTTAATTGCAGTGAAACGTACCTGTGAAACGAAACATTCCCAGCAGCACTTTTCGATCTGTTTTTGCATCCTAGGACACTGCAGACCACCATTTTCACTTCGATAATGATTATAAATTATTATATTATCAGAACACCTCACACAGCAGGTAATTCAGGCTGTTACAATTCCGTAATTCATAACTTTTGATAAGCCTAACAACAATACTAGTCAATTTAGACCGCAATACGTCAAAATGACAAGTTGCGGTCACCAAAAAAGTGGTTACACGGCGTTCATTATAGTCTTTCTCACTCTTTCTACAGACTAGTGTATAGGTTCACCTCTATCGAACAATAAAGATGTGTGCGTATCATTTACTCCATAGTTCTACTCCCTCTACGTTTAATAGCTTAGCATTTAATTTTGTTCCGTTTTACGCAGTTTTTCCGAAAAAAAAGTTGTTCTTAAAAAATCGGGAGATTTGAGTGGGAATCCGGGACATCGGGAGACATCACAAAAATCGGGAGATATCCTGGAAAATCGGGAGACCTGGCAACAGTGGTGCGATGAGATGACATGGAGTTTTTGGCGGGATTTGAACAGATACGTTTGGAGTCCTCATATTTCGTCGAATTTTTATTGTTTATAGTGAGTTTTGGTTCGTTAAATCGGTGTTGTTTTGCGTAACAAAGTGTCGTGCAAGTGAACAATATACAGTTCAGTGAAATATGATGGTGTGGGTCGTGAACAGGAAAAGTGTTCCGTTCTTTTGTAGCGCGGCAAGCTGTCGGTTCACCTCTTTCCTGTGGACTTCTCTGCGTTTCCTGCGTTTCTCGATTGCCTCCAAAAACTCCAAAGAAGCGTTGAAACGTCGAACACCAACGTTTTATTTGCTATAAATGAGAAACAATAATTTGCTTAAAAAGACTGGCTCAAAAGGAAAGAAAATCCAGAGCCGTTAAAAACTTTCAAAAAAAAAAAAAAAAAAAAAGAGATGACATGTTAAACGTCAATCAACGTCACCATGACTTTTTACTTTTTTTGGTGTTGCTATAAAACACAAGAACCGCGACTTGTGGAGGAAACATTTCAGCGAAGGGAAGAGCCTTCACGACAGGGCGTAGCGTAGTTTTTTTCCTTGGCTGAAAGCGGGAAAGGACGCATGATCGGCAACTGAAACAGCAAACTCTTTACTTGCCGCTCTCATATCCGGTTTTGTAGTCACGATACGACACGAGGCTGCAGTCCTATCCTATGTGCGATTTTAAAGCTCGAATCGAACTCGAACCCATATTTTTATGTTGCCAAAGTAAAATTGTTTTTGACATTGACACTTGACTGACACTAGTACTAGTCATTCACTTCGAGTTGGCCGTTACCTCCCTTCCCGCTTCCCCGCACCGCACCCCTAAGAGACCCTAATAAACGCAATTTTATAACCTTTAGCAACGCAATCACGTATGGTACGTCCGTCCCGGTCACTAATATCGCTTTTAATTTTAAATTTTTATTTGCCTTTTATATTATTTTTTGTCGACGGGACCAATTAATGTGCCTGTGAGGAAATTTTGTAACGGTCATCGACGGCCAACTGGTCGTGAACGGGTAGTACATACAACAAAAAACAGCTGTTTTATTTTATCATGGAAATAGTTTAGAAATTATCGTGAAAAAATAGTGAATTGGCTGTTAATTCTCTCTTTAAATTTTAATTAAACACCTAAATAAAACAATGAACGAGATAGACGATAAGTTTTACTATGTGTACAGCTCAGCGTTGGACCACAAAGTCGAAATAAAAATGTGAGTATGAAACACCTTTGTTTTGGTAAATTACTACGATTCACTTACTTATCATGGGCCGGGTTTAGTATCCCGCGGTACGAATTTATGGGGAAGAATGGGTGGGACGGACTAGGAGTGATCCCCGCATCTTATCCCCCTCCTAAGGGGATAGTGAGGAAACCCCTTAGTTTTGAGGAGAGGGGGAGAGCGGGAGGTACGGCGCCAGGGTGAAGCCAATCGAGGCGGAGCGCACAATATAGGCACAGAATAGGTAATAGTATAGTCAGTGCTCCGTCACTCACGTCTGACAGCTGCGATAAAGTACCTACATCACGCATATCTTGCAAGATGTTAATAACATAGGGCTATCACACGCTATCGCGATTGCGTACTTCCAGAACGGGTAGCATGCCATCCCGCGATAGCCGTGATACGGCTATATCACGTCTTTTATCTCATTCGTTCGCGCACAAACGAAAGAGATAAAAGACGTGATATAGCTGTATCACAGCTATCGCGGGCTGGCATGCTACCCATGCTGTACTGGACGGTTTTCTTTTGGGAAAATATGCCTGCTAATAATTATTGTGATGTTTGGTAGACAATCTAACAAAATGTGTCATTTTTCACATTGCCTATGGATGAAAAAAGGTACTTACGTAAATTTTAATTTTGTTTTATCCAAAAGCAAAGTTTTGTGTTGAAAATAATATGTGCAAAAATACTTAGAATACTGGTATAACAATGCTATTGTTTTTATCGTTTGTACAAGATACAAACAAAATAATAAATAAAGATACAAATAAACGGAATAATTTTATCAATGTTGGTAACTAGTTGTTGGTTTAAATTTTTTTCACAAAAAAAAAATTCCTTTCTGGAGAAGTAATTCCCGTAGTCTTCGAACTTGGTTTAAACGTTATTTTGGAAAATAAGATTGAAGAAAATAAATTCCTGGTGATGGAGGGTATTTTCTGACAATAAACAACCCTAGCGTTTCGGTAGTTACGTCAGAGGCGCGTGACGGGCAATGTGATATGGACTCTAGGTTAATTGACATAAGACGCGTTTAAGTTCGTCGTTCGTCGCGGTGACAGATCGTAAGACTCGATTGTCTGTAAAAGCGCGCGAAATCAGTGTTTTCTAAGAGAGTGCAGTATCTGTTACGGTAGTAACTATTAAATAATCTGTGGTATAGTTCTACATACAGAACGGCCACTCTCTGCCCCCCTCTGACTTCTGATACCCCACCTCACCTCACTTTCTGGGGACTCTTTGGGACCCGAGCAAGAGAATGCAGTCAGGCGCGCGCACCAAATCGCGCGCGTCAAATCCAACGGTATTAGACTACATAAAATTGTGTCTTTTCAGTGCGTAAAAAAACTTTGAAAAATAATTCACATTTTCAGTAATTCTTTAGCTCAAATACTAGTTTTAAACAGAATGAACAATAAAAAGTATCAAAATGTAGTGGCGTTAAATACAAAGCGCGGCTTTTAACATTGTCATGGACAGTTTGCACAAAGTGTGCGTGCCTTAGACAATTTATATAGGGACGAGTTACGCGTGTCATTCTACTAAGAAAAATTTCTGCCACTTTTTGCGGGGGACGAGTTAACATGAAATCCGCAACTTTGGATTTTATTCCCCATAAGTTTAGATTCTAATTTTGATTGTTTAAAATCATGAAAAGCAGTCTCGTGTGAACCCTAAACGTTCTAAGTTCAAAATTATTGTTTCGCTATTATAGGCTGTCTCGTTTAGTGATAAGGTATAAAATTGGGTGTAAATGCACAAGATCAATTGTTCTTATATCGTGGTAGAGGGGAAATGCTACCGCAAGGCGAATCCCTGTATAAATTGTCTAAGGCATGTGCAGATGCCATTTCGAAATTCAAAAACGTTCTATAGGATCTGGACCTGTGGTATAGGTTAGTTAGAAGGATATGGAGGGGGCAAGCAAACATTTTATAGTTCCCCAAATGTTTTTTTAGACAAATTTTCTGAAAAAACTCCATTGTTACTCTGCCCTCCTCCCTAGGGGCATGGGAGGGGGATCCCGTAACCGCCTCCCTCTAAATTTGGGTCGCAGCATATTAAAAATCCCAGTTTATTGTATGAAAGCCAGACTTCTTTAATTCTTTCTTTTTCTTAAAAACAGAGGGGATTCTTGACCCCCAGACTTTGGGAGAAACTCCTGTTTCCCCCCTAAATTTGCACCACAGGATAATAAACTTTTACTCAGTTGAGAAAAGTGATGACGTAGCCTCGTGGCAAGCTCAAACCGAAGACCATGCAAATGACATAACCACTCATAGCCTAACTTGCAACGTCTCTCTTTCAAACATTTTCAGTGGCACCCTCGAAGGAAAACGAACCAAGCCGGAATATGACAAGCTACTATCGGACCCGATGCTGAAGTTCTCTGGTCTCTACCAGGACGGCTGTTCAGACCTGTATGTGACGTGCCAGGTGCTGAGCGATGGAGTGCCGCTCGCTCTGCCCGTCACCACATCTTACAAGGCTTTTACTAATAGATGGAAGTAAGTATCTGTTTTTGTTGTTTGTAACCACTGAAGTATGATGGATAGAGCAAACTTCGCGCTTCATGACGTTGCCCTATTCAACTGCGGTGATATAGGTACTTTTGCATTAAGTCAGAGTGACTTAATGTGTGGCAGTTTGATTAAAAAAAATTTATCCTCATAAAAAATGCTGTGGTGTTTACTGAGATACTGCACAAACAATTCAAGAAATGTAAGCAAATGTAAAGGAATATCTTTTCATAGGTATGCAAGATGAATTAAAAGCATTTTCAATATTATTTTAAACAATATATTTTTTTGCCCTCGAAAATGCAAACAAGGACAAAACTATAATTTATTATTATGCAAAAAAGAGAAGACAAGAGATATTGTCACTCGTCTCGTATAGATTATAGTGAAGGACAAAACCTTTACGCGAAAAAGAGAAGACAATAGTATAAATGAAACTATGCAAAGTTCGTTGAGTTGGCAACATATTTTTGGTCTTTCTCGCACATATAGTTTTTACAATCTTTTTATCTCTCTCTCTCTCTCTGTCATATTCTTGCACCCATATAGGGATCAATTTTCGAAAAATCCTTTCTTTTTTTTTTTTTTTTTTTTTTTTTTATGTTCGATAGGTAAACATTTGACCCCAATATCACCTGATGTTGAGTGATGATGAGGCCGAAGATGTAGCATGCTTACCTAGAAAGATGCCTATTCACTCTTGCCTTGAAGAGGCCCAGGTTGTATTGCTCAGGGAACAGGTCCGCAGGCAGTGCGTTCCACTCGTTAGCCGTGCGCATTATAAAAGAAGAAGCAAACTTCTTCGTGCGAATTGCTGGTAGGTCAACGACATAAGGGTGGAAACCCAGCCTGCGTCTCGTCCCCCGCAGATGAAAGGGAGACGGAGGTATTAAATCGTGTAATTCCGTCGCACACTCTCCGAAATGTATCCTATAAAAAACAGATAGACAGGCTACCTTGCGACGATGCTCAAGACTTTGTAGCTTCGCCACAGAGGTTGGATCACCTATGAGCTTCCTGGCACGCCTGTCGATTGAGTCCAACGCGGCCAGCTGGTATTGGGCAGACCCGTCCCAAAGATGGCAGCAGTACTCCATACACGATCGGACTTGTGCTTGATAAAGTTGTAGAAGCTGTCCCGGAGTGAAATACCGTCTGACCTTCGAAAGGACGCCCAGTTTTTTCGCTGCGGTTTTCGCCATGGACTCAATATACCGCCCGAAATTCAAATCGGACGATATGATACGATACGATACGATATTTCTTAGTGCATCCCTACTACATTCTCTGTAGAATTATTCCAAATTTCATGTTTCTTTCAGGTTTTGGTTGTGCGTTGTCTATCAGTCAGTCAGTCAATCACAAAACTGTTTTTATATGTATGGTATAAATGATTTTATATGTTTGGTATGGTATAGGTGTAAATGACAGCCTAGCATATACTGAAACGGTGAACTCAGACCATCAAATTGAACAACTTTCGCTATGGAGCCTACCTCAGGAAACGCGAAAAAAAACAAAAAATCTGCTGTCCCATACAAAACTGCTGGGTACCCGACTAAAATGTAAAAAAAATTTCGCGTTTCCTGAGGTAGGCTCCATAGTGAAAGTTGTTCAGTTTGACTGTCTGAGTTCTCTGTTTCAGTATCTGCTAGGCTGTCACTTACACCCTGTAGATAAGCTAAACTGTTGTAAAACTGTATAATATGTTAACTTACAGCTGGAACGAATGGGTGACACTGCCAGTATTCTTCAGCGACTTACCGCGCAACTCTATCCTCGCCATGACAATCTACGACTGCGCGGGGCCGGGCAAACTGATGGTCGTCGGCGGGACCACTATATCGCTGTTCGGCAAACATGGCATGCTCAGACAGGTTGGTTTAATTTAAAGTGTTCTAAACTGTTTACACTAAACTGTTAAACTTAACTGGCAGTGGGCGTGGCACATTGCTCGCAGAACCGATGGCCGTTGAGGCCTGCTAGTTCTCGAGTGGCGACCGCGTACCGGAAAGCGCAGCGTGGGTAGGCGTCTCACACGGTGGACCGACGACCTGGTGAAGGCGGCGGGAAAACGTTGGATGAGGGCAGCGCAGGACCGGTCGTTATGGCGATCCTTGGGGGAGGCCTATGTCCAGCAGTGGACGTCCATCGGCTGAGATGATGATGATGATGATGATGAAACTATTTGGGAAATGAGTGCTCACAAGGGGGGCTAAGTTCTATGACAAAAGTACATACAACTTCTTTTGTAGAAAATTTTGTCAGGTTTAATTTGCTACCTACAAAACTTTTCAATACGACTTTTAGATTTCGTAATGTAAGCAAAAAACCAAAAAACGGGACCTTCTTTATGCACCCCTCGGTCTTACCTCACCAGTGCCAGTGGTGGGAGGGGGGGGGGGGGGACGTTTAGTACCTATATTGTCTATATTTGTCTCCTAACTAGTCCAAAGTTCCGTAGTCAACATTTTCCTTCGTCTGCTTATGACCTAAAAAGAATAATTGCTTAGTATTTTTAAGTAGATACAGAGTGATGGAGCACTGATTATATCAATGTTTCTGAGCACCTCGAAAGGGTCGTAAGTTCATGACTTGTATTATATAAAGTATACTTTGATGTTATCAACATTATGTCCCTTGACCTCACGCGATGTACAAGTATAGGTACCTAATTAATTCATAATCACGGCGGTCAGTGCGTACTGGACTAGCTTGTATTTTCGGTTTTACTTGAGTTTTAATTTTAAAGCTTAATAATAATAAAATATATAATTTTGAACTATTGGTTACCCAGAGTGGATGTTGTTATTTTCATTTTATTTTATTTAAATAAGGTTTCCCGGGGGTAATTGCAACTATTTAGCAATTTTTTGCGATAAGAATCGCGATTCAGTTCTTTTTTTATACCAATATCTGCCTTCTAGATAACTAGACATGTGTCTAATAAGAGTTGGTAATGAAGCGTGATTTTTATTATAAGTGCAATTGTATTAATAGTTGCAATACAGAGCACTATAGTTACTACATTGCAAGATCCACCCCGGAAGACCTAGTGTACAGTTAATTGTGAAGTTCACCTGTGAATAACCTGGAATTAAGTTATCTATAGATAAACAATCACATGTGATACACCAGGGTTTCTAAGGAATGCACCGTTTAGGTTGTAATTTAATTTTTTGAATTGAATTTTTGAATTTTGAATTTTTGAGTTTTAACAAAAAAAAATTGCATGTATATCTTGGCATAACTTTCTTTCTTTTATTAAGGCCCTTTTTCACCATTTCTGAATAAGTTCTTGGTAGCTTATTTGAAAGATCGTTTCATATATTTTTCATACAAAATATGTCAAATAAGCTAACAAGGAAGTTAACCAAAAGTAGTGAAACAGACCCTAAGTAAAATATATTACTAACTGCCAATAAATAATCATTTTACATTCCTAATCTAATGTTATAACCTCGGTAGTTTATATATTTATCTATTTTGCTACAATGTAAACGCACTCTTCCCCTATCACTTGACAACAAGTTTAATGGAAATATTTGCAGTCCATTTTCCCTCCCGTTCCGATTTGCACATCTCTAATGGACTGCGTAAAATTAAAAATAAACTTAAAAATACTTTGAAAATGAAGCAAAAAGAAAACAAAAATTTTAAAAAGTTTCTTTAAAAATTTAAAAATAAAATACACAGCGTAAAAAAAAGTTAAAAATGGGAACTGCGTTTAGTAGCATGCGTTTAAAAAATGTTTACTTACGTTTTATAAGAACTGTAAAGAAGTTCTTTTTGTCAATGACAAAGGAAATTAAAGATTTGTTTGTTGGTGATCAAAAGGGTATGTTTGATCTACGCGTCTGGCCCGGCGTTGAGGGCAGCGAGAAGACGCCGGGCAAAGCTCCTGATCGAGGGAAGGAACAAATGCAGAGGCTGGGCAAACTGGCCAAGAAACATCGAAATGGACACATGCCTAAGGTACTTATGTAGTTTTTTTTATTTAATAATAGCGTTAATTTCTTTTAGGATACAAAAAAAATGTATGACTAGAAGCTATTCCATACATTTGGGTACAGTCATCAGCAAAAGTTAATGAACTTTAGCGAAATTCAAATTGAAATTGATCTTAAACAAATCAATAATTTAAAAAATGTTTGATGTCATGAAATAGCATTGAATGAACTTCATCTAAAGTTAAACATAAAATTACTAGCACAAATACAGGGTGTTAGGGTAAACAGCTGCATTACTTTAAGGGGTGATAGTACTCATGATACTGAACAACTTTCCCTAAGAAACCTATAGGCAATGGGTCTGACAAACGTTTTTCACTTTACATGTCAAATAAATCTTCAAAAAATTACAAAAAAAACTGTGTTTTTACTTTTTTTATATCTTCAAAAATGGCTGAGATATTAACGATCAAATTGCGTATTTCCGGACGAAGGTTTTTAAAAACGCGGGCGGGCGCCCACTGGCCGATGACGTCACACCCCCGGTCATTCGTCAGTCGCGCTCTCGTACGCTCGCTGCTGTGCAGTAAACATCGAGTTCTCTCCAGTGACAATGGAAAAAAAGTATTGTATTGTGCCTCAGTGTTTCAATTCAACTGTGAAGACACCCGATAAACTCTTTTTTTATGTGCCTGAGGACCCAAAAATGAGAAAGAAGTGGATGACGGCCATAAAAAGAGTAGATGCAATGGGGCCTAAAACTAAAGCGCACTGCTGTGAAGACCATTTCGATGCTTTTAAACTAATAAAACACAAATAATCATCAACAACAACAACCTCGTACGAGCTAGATGTGGATTGCGATTGCGAGTACCTACCTAGATTTTTTAAATCGTTGTCCAATTGTTGTAAATGTAGGTCCTAAATAAAACACACACAGACACACTTTAAGGAAGGTTTAAGCTTGAACAAATACCTACCCGACAGTAGGTAATGCTTACCAGGGTTGGAAAAAAAACAGTGTTTTTTTAATTTTATAAAAAAAACAGTTCAAATTGTTTTAAACAAGTGTTCTTTTTGTTTTTTATGTTTTTTTTTCTTGTTAGTTAAGGCCATTAATTTCAAATCAATTAGACCTATACTATTTCATTTCTATATATATATATGTATTATATATATATACATATATATATACAACGTGTTAATAAATTAGCGCAAAACCTCATACACCCCAACTGATTTATAACAAAATAATTAGATTAGAACAATAATTTCATTATTTTGATGGTTAAAATTTAAAGTTATTCGCATTTTAAGTTTTGAGGAAAAAATGATTTGTTATCATTTCAGCAATGAATGTAAGCGCTAACGTACTGATGGATACATTTTTATAATCTTGTTTTGGTCGTAAGTAAGGTGAGTGTGCCCGTGCGGTGGGTTGACATCGGGTTCAGAAAATTTTAAATTTTGCAAAAAAATTATTAAATATTTTGAAAAAAATTACCTATGTTGAAACAATGATAATTCGATTCAGCTCTCGATTCTAAACAAACTACTTTCTAGTTTTGCGTTAATTCATTAACACGTTGTATATATATATATATGTATTTGAAAATACATATATATATATATATATATATATATGTATTTTCAAATTCGCCATAGTAATTCAATATTTACAAAAATCTATCAATAAATAAACATTTATTTTATGTTGCGTATCTCTAATCAATACTGAACGTTTTATTGGGTAAAACTGGTTTTTGCTATCATAATATTATTTGCATCTACCTATGCTTGTGAGTCTTTATTTTCAGAAATAGGTAACATCAGAAACCGTTTGTCATATGAGATGACTTAAGTTCAGCTTGCATTCTGCTCAAAATAACAAAGTGTGAACCTAATTTGCAACACCACAAATCAAAAAAAATTTTAACAGTAAACGTTACATGTATGTCATTGTACAAATTTCGAGTTGCAAAGTATCTAGTTCTATTTTTTGTAAATTAAATCACTGTGTTACAAATAGCATAAGACTCAAGTGGTTTTATGTCAAGCTATAGAGTCCTAAATATTAATTTATTAGGGTTCCGTACCCAAAGGGTAAAAACGGGACCCTATTACTAAGACTCCACTGTCTGTCTGTCTGTCACCAGGCTGTATCTCATGAACCGTGATAGCTAGACAGTTAAAATTTTCACAAATGATGTATTTCTGTTGCCCCTATAAGAACAAATACTAAAAACAGTATAAAATAAATATTTAAGTGGGGCTCCTATACAGCAAACGTCATTTTTTTGCCGGTTTTTGCTCGATAATGGTACGGAACCCTTCGTGCGCGAGTCCGACTCGCACTTGGCCGGTTTTATTTTCATTTATTTCCATTAATTCGCAATGAAAAGTAGTTTTAAACCTTGTTTTTTTCTTAGTGTTTTATACATTGTTTAGAACTTGTTTTAATCGGTGTTTTTAAACACGATAAAAAAAACACGGTTTTAATTCAAACTGTATTAAACACTGTTTTAAACACGTGTTTTAAAACAACTTGTTTTAATCATGCCAACCCTGATGCTTACATAAAACATACACACCTTTTCATCTTTATTCCGCGAATTTCGGCAGCCGTAAAATCCTTATTCTTCATAAAATATTGTGCCACCATCAAACTATCCACTCTTGAAAGATTGACCGACTGACCTTTTTGAAAACCTTCATCCATTCTACACACCACACGGTTTACTTTAGTGTAATCGGTTATAAAATTAATGTAAAAGTATTATTTCCTTGAAATACAAGCATATAAACGAAATTAAACGAATTTTTGACGAACAAACGAAACAAAATGCACCGGACCGAGCTCTGCGCTGTGTCGCGGTCGCGGGCTGAGCGGGGGTGTGACGTCAAAGCGTGAGCGCGCGTAAACTCGGAAATTTTAAAAAGCGCTTAAACTTCTCGTCGTCATAACTTCGGAAATACTGCATGTATTGAAGTGAAATAAAAACTAATGTAATATACATGATCTACGCTAAGATTTTAAGTGTACTTTTTAGTAATATTTTGACCCTTTTGTGTTCCCCATTAGCAAAACATTTTTTGGACTTTCCATTCTAAATGTAATCAGCTGATCGAACGTTTGTATGGAAAAAAATTGCGAATTTCTCTTTGTTTCTTTGGGATAGTTGTTCAGTATCATGGGTCAGTCACCCCTTAAAGTAATGCAACTGTTTACCCCCGGTCATTCGTCAGTCGCGCTCTCGTACGCTCGCTGCTGTGCAGTAAACATCGAGTTCTCTCCAGTGACAATGGAAAAAAAGTATTGTATTGTGCCTCAGTGTTTCAATTCAACTGTGAAGACACCCGATAAACTCTTTTTTTATGTGCCTGAGGACCCAAAAATGAGAAAGAAGTGGATGACGGCCATAAAAAGAGTAGATGCAATGGGGCCTAAAACTAAAGCGCACTGCTGTGAAGACCATTTCGATGCTTTTAAACTAATAAAACACAAATAATCATCAACAACAACAACCTCGTACGAGCTAGATGTGGATTGCGATTGCGAGTACCTACCTAGATTTTTTAAATCGTTGTCCAATTGTTGTAAATGTAGGTCCTAAATAAAACACACACAGACACACTTTAAGGAAGGTTTAAGCTTGAACAAATACCTACCCGACAGTAGGTAATGCTTACCAGGGTTGGAAAAAAAACAGTGTTTTTTTAATTTTATAAAACAAACAGTTCAAATTGTTTTAAACAAGTGTTCTTTTTGTTTTTTATGTTTTTTTTTCTTGTTAGTTAAGGCCATTAATTTCAAATCAATTAGACCTATACTATTTCATTTCTATATATATATATGTATTATATATATATACATATATATATACAACGTGTTAATAAATTAGCGCAAAACCTCATACACCCCAACTGATTTATAACAAAATAATTAGATTAGAACAATAATTTCATTATTTTGATGGTTAAAATTTAAAGTTATTCGCATTTTAAGTTTTGAGGAAAAAATGATTTGTTATCATTTCAGCAATGAATGTAAGCGCTAACGTACTGATGGATACATTTTTATAATCTTGTTTTGGTCGTAAGTAAGGTGAGTGTGCCCGTGCGGTGGGTTGACATCGGGTTCAGAAAATTTTAAATTTTGCAAAAAAATTATTAAATATTTTGAAAAAAATTACCTATGTTGAAACAATGATAATTCGATTCAGCTCTCGATTCTAAACAAACTACTTTCTAGTTTTGCGTTAATTCATTAACACGTTGTATATATATATATATGTATTTGAAAAAATTTCAAATTTCAAATTCGCCATAGTAATTCAATATTTACAAAAATCTATCAATAAATAAACATTTATTTTATGTTGCGTATCTCTAATCAATACTGAACGTTTTATTGGGTAAAACTGGTTTTTGCTATCATAATATTATTTGCATCTACCTATGCTTGTGAGTCTTTATTTTCAGAAATAGGTAACATCAGAAACCGTTTGTCATATGAGATGACTTAAGTTCAGCTTGCATTCTGCTCAAAATAACAAAGTGTGAACCTAATTTGCAACACCACAAATCAAAAAAAATTTTAACAGTAAACGTTACATGTATGTCATTGTACAAATTTCGAGTTGCAAAGTATCTAGTTCTATTTTTTGTAAATTAAATCACTGTGTTACAAATAGCATAAGACTCAAGTGGTTTTATGTCAAGCTATAGAGTCCTAAATATTAATTTATTAGGGTTCCGTACCCAAAGGGTAAAAACGGGACCCTATTACTAAGACTCCACTGTCTGTCTGTCTGTCACCAGGCTGTATCTCATGAACCGTGATAGCTAGACAGTTAAAATTTTCACAAATGATGTATTTCTGTTGCCCCTATAAGAACAAATACTAAAAACAGTATAAAATAAATATTTAAGTGGGGCTCCTATACAGCAAACGTCATTTTTTTGCCGGTTTTTGCTCGATAATGGTACGGAACCCTTCGTGCGCGAGTCCGACTCGCACTTGGCCGGTTTTATTTTCATTTATTTCCATTAATTCGCAATGAAAAGTAGTTTTAAACCTTGTTTTTTTCTTAGTGTTTTATACATTGTTTAGAACTTGTTTTAATCGGTGTTTTTAAACACGATAAAAAAAACACGGTTTTAATTCAAACTGTATTAAACACTGTTTTAAACACGTGTTTTAAAACAACTTGTTTTAATCATGCCAACCCTGATGCTTACATAAAACATACACACCTTTTCATCTTTATTCCGCGAATTTCGGCAGCCGTAAAATCCTTATTCTTCATAAAATATTGTGCCACCATCAAACTATCCACTCTTGAAAGATTGACCGACTGACCTTTTTGAAAACCTTCATCCATTCTACACACCACACGGTTTACTTTAGTGTAATCGGTTATAAAATTAATGTAAAAGTATTATTTCCTTGAAATACAAGCATATAAACGAAATTAAACGAATTTTTGACGAACAAACGAAACAAAATGCACCGGACCGAGCTCTGCGCTGTGTCGCGGTCGCGGGCTGAGCGGGGGTGTGACGTCAAAGCGTGAGCGCGCGTAAACTCGGAAATTTTAAAAAGCGCTTAAACTTCTCGTCGTCATAACTTCGGAAATACTGCATGTATTGAAGTGAAATAAAAACTAATGTAATATACATGATCTACGCTAAGATTTTAAGTGTACTTTTTAGTAATATTTTGACCCTTTTGTGTTCCCCATTAGCAAAACATTTTTTGGACTTTCCATTCTAAATGTAATCAGCTGATCGAACGTTTGTATGGAAAAAAATTGCGAATTTCTCTTTGTTTCTTTGGGATAGTTGTTCAGTATCATGGGTCAGTCACCCCTTAAAGTAATGCAACTGTTTACCCTAACACGCTGTATAACATCAGATAATAATTTTGAAAGATTCTTTCGTCGTCTTACTTTTGGTGTTGACTGTACGAGGGCCATTAACTTTTTCTATGGAAAAACAATTTCTTTTTTTTTTTTGCTATTCATGTGGTTTGTTGGTCTGAATCACCCCTTAGGGTGCCTGTCCATTGAAGCTGTGCGAGCTGTGCTGTGTTTCTTTAACCAATCAGGAGCTCGGGCGAGATCGGCCGCGCCTCGCTCGACCTCCTGATTGGTTAAAAAAACACAGCACAGCTCGCACAGCTTCAATGGACAGGCAGCCTAAAAGTATGTAACACATTTAAGTTGATATACATCTGAACTGTTAGATGGTGTACCTAACTATTCCTTAGTCAGGTCAGCGTCCTACGAAATGGCTTGAAAGTTCGCTCCTCACTGGGCGTGGCGTGGTGGAAAATATTGATATGACAGTATCATTCCTATTATTTCAATAAACTAATGTCCAAATAAATCAATCATATAAATATAAACATATTATGGAAACTTTCACTTCGCCCTCATTCCATTTATGTACTTGTTTACAACTTATATCTCTCGGTCCTTACGCAAATATCAACCTTATGACCTACAAATTACGTAGTGATTCACTTTGCATGTCATTTAAAGTTTAAGTTAATAAGCTAAATGATACCTCTAAAATGAACCTTATAGATGATTCGTAAAGTTCACATTTGTATTGCAAATAGAACTGACTCATTGTTAAATTCGTGACGTAAGTTAAAGTTTCTTGATAACTTCCCTGCTCGTTTTTCTTAAGAGGGCAATAATTACAAGCTCAGTGGCGCCCTCGTCACAATAATAAAGATTTCTCAATAAAGAAAGCCTAAATTAAAAAAGTGCCCAACAGATAAACTACAAAAGCCTTCAAGCTATTTTCATAGATTACTTTTATAGGTTTTTTAAAGTTCTAAACATAAAAATTTTGAAAAAAACGGCCGCTTTTGTTTTTATTCGAAATTATCTAAAAGTGGAATGTTTAGAACCTGTAAAAGTATTGTATAACAATGGCTTGAAGGCTTTTGTAGTTTATCTGTTGGGCACTTTTTTAATTTAGGCTTTCTTTATTGAGAAATCTTTATTATTGTGACGAGGGCGCCACTGAGCTTGTAATAGCCCTCTTAATGTCACACAGGGGCGGTCCGAGGGGCCTCGCGCCCTTAGCTTGCGCTTCAAAGGCTTATGTAGCTTTCTTCTACTCATGAAAATATTTAGCCACATAGCCACACTTCTGACCACAAGCGAATCATAGTGCTAAAATACCCCAGGTCATGGGGCGTCGCGAACCTCATCTTGCCCACTTTAAAATTTAGGTTATGGAGGTGCTACTGGGAATGTTCCTCCATTGAAAAGCAAAGTACTTCCGCCAGGCTAGGTGTGATGCCTGGGGACCGGCCGTGGTCCAACAGTTCTGTTCGTGGTTAGTTGGACCTTGTATATGTATCGAATCTCTGTGATTATTTCTCTTGCGCGATTTATGTCTCGCATTCGATTGTGAACCTTATGTGTAGTAGGTTACGAGTTGCGTATTTACGATGAACGTTGTCTTTGTATGGAGCATATTTCCGTGAGCGACGGTATCGCCATCTGTTGGCATCTTTGCTATAACTTGTGGGTGCTGGACATCTGTAGTAGTTCCCCACCCTTGCGCCGGCGCCGCTTCTGTTTTTTGGCAGTGGAGTTTCGGCATATGAATAGGTATCAACTAGAAGACAAAGCTTCTTAATGCAAGCGCAACTGCAGTAGTACCGCGGAAAAAATCGAGATCCATTGCTATAAGGATCAAAATAGCGTATATACGGGTCTAGCGGCGGTAGGAGATTTATTCTGGCGCGGCGTCCCGCTTGTATGAAGCCATTGAGGTACCTATTAGAGGCGACACCCTGACAAAATTTTTTGTAACACTCGTATAGGCCAATTGGTACAAACTTACTTAGCCCGCGCTCGCTACACCGCGACGCTACCAGCACGCGCCCCGCACTACTGATCGTGGTGCACAGATTTTGTTCGCGTTGTCTGTTCTATACATAATTATTCAATGTGTGAAGCTTGTTTTCTGGTCCGGCCTCACCGAGTAGCTATCTATTAATGTGAAACTATCACCAAAGTTATTTCATTTGAATTGGCTACTTGACAACTAGTCAAATCAGCTACTCTTTGAGAAAATGGGAGTTAAGCGTTATTTTCTAACCCTTTTTCTATTGAGTAGATAAAAATAAAATATATTGAATGTAGTCAAATACCCAATTGGTATAAACTTACTTAGCCTGTGCCAGGTGCTCGCTACACCGCGACGCTCCCAGCACGCGCCCCGCACTGCAGATCGTGGTGCACAGACTTTGTTCGCGTTGTCTGTTCTATACATAACTAGCGACCCGCCCCGGCTTCGCATGGTTGCACTACTATGTCGTGATACATACAGGGTGTAACAAAACAGTTATCAGAATTGACTGCAATGTGGTACACATAGATAAACCTAATGACAATGTAATATTAGGGTGGCCAAGAGCTTATCTGATGATGAATGTAGATGATGGATAGTGGTAGGATAAACTTATGCACTCTCGATGCTCAGTAAAATTTGTGAGTTGTTAAACTAAGAGATATGAAGCTATGGTTGACGCCAAGACAGACTAGATCGTTAAAATGATAATAAAAGTGAATAAAAGTATAATAATAATATATAGAATATTTTTTCAGTATGCTCAACCGTTCTGAAATTTAAAGGATCTATGGTCATATACAGGGTGTAACAAAACAATCTAGTAATACTTAAAGAGGTGCTTCAGACCATCAAACTGAACAACTTTCACTTTAAAGGCAACTTCGAAATCGCGAAATAAAAATCAGCTGTCCCATACAAAACTGCAGTATCGGCTCGACTCAAATGTATGGGACAGCTGTTTTTTTTTCTCGGTTTTGGCTCCATAGTGAAAGTTGTTCAGTTTGATGGTTTGAAGCACCCCCTTAAGTATTACTAGGGTGTTTTGTTACACCCTGTATAAACCTTCCTCTTGAATCACCCTATCTATTAAAAAAACGCATCAAAATCCGTTACGTAGTTTTAAAGATCTATCTAACATAGGGACAGACAGATTTTATACTATGTAGTGATTATTCAATGTGTGACTGGTCCGGCTTCGCCGAGATATCTATTCATGTGGCTTCGGGAAACTATCACCAAAGTTAAACATTTCATGTGAATTATCTCACATTTGTTACAACAGGTGGACTGGCTGGACCGGCTGACGTTCAGAGAGATAGAGATGATAAACGAGAAGGAGAAACGGAGCTCCGACTACATGTATCTGATGGTCGAATTCCCTACCGTGCACATCGATGGCATTAATGTGAGTATAATTTATTTTTATACCTATCGACCAATGGAAATTGTTCTACAGGGTGTACAATAAAATGGGACAGCTACTTAAATTGGTGCTTCAGACCATCAAACTGAACCACTTTCTCTATGGGACCAATATCGAAATCGCGAAAAAAAAATCTGCTGTCCCATACATTTCAGTCGAGTTATGTTTGCAGTTTTGTATGGGAGAGCGGATTTTTTTTTCGCGATTTCGATATTGGTCCCATAGAGAAAGTTGTTCAGTTTGATGGTCTGAAGCACCCCTTTGAGTAGCTGTCCCATTTTATTGTACTCCCTGTATAATTATGGCGAATAACCGACTGGATGAAGAAGGCTAAGAATGAGAGTTTTGTGGCGCGCCTTTGGAGAGCCCATGTTCTAAAGCGGTGGACGATGACAGAGTGATGATTATTATTTTTTTATTTATAATTAACGGACTCTTGCTTGTGCGTTAGCACTGCATTTCCGCCAGTGTCAAGTAGATTTTGGGAAAATCTATCCCAATCTCAGGGATTGTTTTTGGCCAAAAACAAGAAGAGATTGAGGATTGCGGAGCCTCGTGGCCTCGTGACTCCAGGGTAATGATAATGACGATCGAACGTGCAAGGAACTATAAATAAATATAATAAAACCGGTCAAGTGCGAGTCGGGCTACTCGCGCACCGAGGGTTCCGTACCACACCACCACAAAACACAACATTATTAACTTAGAAAACAAAACTTTTTTGGTCCGGGACCTTTAGTGCAAGACCGACTCACACTTGGCTGGTTTTTAGTATTTGTTGTTATTCTGTAGAGTTTGCTCTATAATCACACTAAGTTTGACGCTTGTATGTATTACCATAGAGCGTGAAGAAAAAACGTTGATTCAAACAAGTTTCATGTTGAGAACCCCCCTTAATTTTTAACTTTTTGACATTTTTATTATTTGTTAACTAACAAATCCGCCGTAATAACGCATAATCTGAGAAAATGTCAACTATCTAGCTATTACGGTTCAAAAGTTACAGCCCTAAATAGGTAGGACAGATGGACGGACGAACAGACGGACGGACGGACGGACGGACAACGTAGGCTTAGTAATAGGGTCCCGTTTTCACCCTTTGGGTACGGAACCCTAATTAAAAACGGTTGTCAATGCATTGAAAGTAGCTGCTGTACACGCGGGGGTAGCGCCACATGAATAGATCATCATCATCATCATCTCAGCCGATGGACGTCCACTGCTGGACATAGGCCTCCCCCAAGGATCGCCATAACATGAATAGATAGCAATTGATTATGATATTTTTCGCTGGATCTTTTGTATGAGCTCGCGCCGCACAAGGAATCCCGCGACAAAGATCTTAATACATTGCTATAAGGATCAAAATGACGTACCTATATCTGAGTCTATCCTGTGGTGCAAGATTGACTCTGGCGCCCCGCTTGTATGAAGCTTGTTTTCTAGTAGGTACACAGACTTCTGTATATTGTATTGTATTGTATTGTCTGTGGGTAGGTAGAATTCCTGCGGTACCGCTTCAAAAGACATTGCCCAATCCCATTTCCCATAGAAAACTGGTAAAGGACAACCGCCGCTCTCCCTTGAAAAAATACCTTAAAATGTATAGAAGTTTTGACTGAAGTCAAATGTGTAATAAATTATGAGGTTTTATAAAAACGACTCAGATAGTATCATTTATTTTTATTTAACGAGTTATTTAATCATTTATTATTAATAAATTATAAAAAAGCAGCAACCCCAACATGGCTGTCAATGTTGTTTATTAGGAGGTGTTGCAAGCACAATGTTTTTTTTATATCAAAATGATAAAAACTAATAAATCATTATAAAATAAACTAATGCCTGCAGTTAGTTTCTAGTGTTCCATAGTCCATAATAAAAATAGAAGGACGGTTATACATTTTTGGGTATTATGTGCCAGATGTCTTTTAAATTTGAATTTTATAAGAAATCCCAGTGCAGAAAAGGATAATTTCCATTTCATTGGGAAGCACGATATTCCTCATATCCTGTGTATAACTTCAGTTATCATACGATTTGTATTTGTTCTTTAGTCATACACATTCGCCAGCTGCGAAACGACCCGAAACGAATACACTATGTCACGTGGGCAATGTCTTTTACACAAAAACTTATTAGTCATCATCATCATCATCATCATCTCAGCCGACGGACGTCCACTGCTGGACATAGGCCTCCCCCAAGGATCGCCACAACGACCGGTCCTGCGCTGCCCTCATCCAACGTGTTCCCGCCGCCTTCACCAGGTCGTCGGTCCACCGTGTGAGGGGCCTACCCACGCTGCGCTTTCCGGTACGCGGTCGCCACTCGAGAACTTTTCGGCCCCACCGGCCATCGGTTCTGCGAGCAATGTGCCCCGCCCACTGCCACTTAAGTTTAGCAATTCTTTGGGCTATGTCAGTTACTCTGGTTCTTCTGCGGATCTCTTCATTTCTGATTCGATCTCGCAGGGAAACTCCGAGCACAAAAACTTATTAGTAATTAATTTAATTAGTGCGTATTTTTTCAGCACTCGGTGGTATATTACGAGCAGGACGGTGATGAAGTGACCCAATTTAAAGCGCAGGCCGAAATCGTCACTGTTCCGGACTATGAAATATTACAGGTTTGTCATTGCTTTATACAGGGCCGGATTAAGCCATATAGAGGCCCCTAGGCAATGCCAGCCTCGGGGCCCCGTGGGATGGATTTGTCTCTGTGGCCCCAGGGTCAGATAGCTAGGTGGTCGCAATTAAATAACCACCAAATAACATTATCCACTAAAATGGGTTCTGGAGTGCGATTTTTGAACATCATACGAGCGACTCGGCAGTAGAAAATGTCAAAATTTTAATGGAGATTATGCATCTTTCTACTACTCGCATGAACGTGTGATGTTCAAAAATCGCACTCCAAATCTCAAGCTTTTAATACGCCAAAATCTGATGACTTGCAAATCGACCATACTATCTCAAACTTGAGCGAAGCAAACTCGAGATTTTGCAATAAGTACATTTTTAATGCATTTTTTATTGACTGTCACAGAATTTTAAATAATTCCCTTTAATGTTGGGGTGGGCCTAAATCATCGAGTTTTCACTTATTTTTCTCTCGGGCTGCGGGGCCCCTGGGCGTCGGTGGGCCCATAGGCAGCTGCCTACTTTGCCTCTATGGTTAATCCGGCACTGGTTTTATACATTGTTAATTCCACTTTTAATAAGTGGCACACCCCGGACACTGTCTACAAAAAATACAAATTGACAAGATGACGTCAGCACTTAGAAACGGAGTCTGGAGCTACAATAACTTAAGCTGCATGCGGTAGATGACTATTTCGTAAATAAAACACTGACACCCAAGAAGCTTATATACCTACAGAGATGGAGATTGCATTACAAACATATATTTGAAGCCAGAATCTATAACCTATTATGACGTCACTGATGTATCCCATGTCAATTCCTCTTTACGTGGAGGTCAATTGAAGGTCATTCAATGACAACTGTACACTGTAATACAAACTCCATCTCTGTAGGTATGTAATCTTCTTGATGACACCCGTCTATTCAAAAAAGAGTTTTTATCCTTCGTCCTGAGATTATATTCTCTTTGTTAGTCAGTCAGTCTAGGCTACACGTAAAAAATCGGTGGGAGACAGGGAGTGTCCATACTGTATTTAGCACTAGATACTCTTTCTCATACTTACGGTAGTAACTATTAAATAATCTGTGCTCATACTGTGTCAGTGGAGAAGCGTTTCTGACGCTCAAATCAAATAAATATATTTCCATCTTGCTCTATTCACTGATTTAATATTACTTTGACCAGGAAAACCTAGTAGAAAGCAAACAACATCGGCTAGCTCGTTCCTTACGCTCCGTTGTAACTCTGCGAGACGCGAAACCCACAGCCACAGAGAGGGACCAACTGGCCGCCTTGCTAGCCGCGCCCTCTGCCAACAACCTTACTGCACCCGAACAGGACCTACTGTGGAAGTTCCGGTGAGTGTCATCATCATACAGAAGGATCTTTAGACTCTGTAGTTAATATACAAGATGCTGAGTCCACCGCCACAGAGAGGGACCAACTGGCCGCCTTGCTAGCCCTCTGCCAACAACCTTACTGCACCAGAACAGGATCTACTGTGGAAGTTCCGGTAAGTGTCATCATCATACAGAAGGATCTTTAGAGTCTGTAGTTACTATACAAGATGCTAAGTCCACCGCCAGAGAGAGGGACCAACTGGCCGCCTTGCTAGCCTTCTGCCAACAACCTTACTGCACCCGAACAGGATCTACTGTGGAAGTTCCGGTAAGTGTCATCATCATACAGAAGGATCTTTAGAGTCTGTAGTTACTATACAAGATGCTAAGTCCACCGCCAGAGAGAGGGACCAACTGGCCGCCTTGCTAGCCTTCTGCCAACAACCTTACTGCACCCGAACAGGATCTACTGTGGAAGTTCCGGTAAGTGTCATCATCATACAGAAGGATCTTTAGAGTCTGTAGTTACTATACAAGATGCTAAGTCCACCGCCAGAGAGAGGGACCAACTGGCCGCCTTGCTAGCCTTCTGCCAACAACCTTACTGCACCCGAACAGGATCTACTGTGGAAGTTCCTGTAACATCATTATACACAAGGATCTTTAGACTCTGTAGTTACTATACAAGAAGCTAAGCCGACCGCCTCAGAGAGGGACCAACTACCAGCCTTGCTAGCTGCGCCCTCTGCCAACAACCTTACTGCACCTGAACAGGATCTACTGTGGAAGTTCCGGTGAGTGTCATCATCATACAGAAGGATCTTTAGACTCTGTAGTTACTATACAAGAAGCTAATGGTTCTCTTTATACGTTTTGGTGCTCTTTTGGTTCGGACACTTTTAAGCGCTAACCCGACGTCCAGTAGTTGGTAAGTCAAAGTAAAAATCTATGTTTGTTTGTCCCTTATGTGTTCCTATACTATTAGTCCCTAAGATATTAGTCCTATTGTGATGAAACTTTGGTGAGTTGTGGTGCGATGGTATTGGACTACAAAGCAGAAGAAAAAAATCCTCATTGAACGCGTGCCGAATACAGCTTTTTAATTAATAAATCAGATCGTCAGAATAAATAGGTTATTTATAAACATACTAATCAAATTTGTTATTTCAGATTCTACCTGTCTTCCCATCGGCGGGCTCTCACCAAGTTCTTGGAGTGCGTCAACTGGAATAGACCAGGTATTTTACCTACCACAGCCATAGAGGAAGGAAGTATAGAGATGGTGCGACAAACAAAATTCATGCGCTATGTGCGGCAGCCGGTGAGGCAAACGGGGGGCGTATGCAAGAAGATTGCAGAGAGAGAGATAATAAGATAGGAAAAACTATACGCGCGTGAAAGACAAAAAATATACATAGCTTCGTGCATACTATTGTCTTCTCTTTTTCGCCTATAGGTTTGTCCTTCACTATATTTTATATGACTGGCAATATCTATTGTCTTGTCTTTTTCGCTAGGTTTGTCCTTATTTGCATTTGCTTAATATATTTTCGAGGGCGGGAAAAAAATATTGTTTAAAATAATATTTAAAATTCTTTTTAATAATTAATTCATCTTGCTTACCTATGAAAAGTTATTCCGTTACATTTGCTTACAAATTGTTTGTGCAGTATCTCAGTACACACCACGGCATTTTTTATGCAGATCAAATTGTTTTCAATGTAACTGCTACACGTGACCGCAGTGAGAGAGCGACTAAATGCCAGAGTACTATATCGCCGCAGTTGAATGGGACAACGTCATGAAGCGCGATGTTTACTCTATACTTCTTTCCTCTCTGACCACAGCATTTTAAACAATACAAGGCGCTTGTTGGCATTTTTGAGCTTCGGTATGGGCAGAGACAAAGTTTCGAACAATGGTGACGTTGGGCGAGCGAATCATGTAATCATTAGAGATCAGATATTCGGATGCATATTTACCTAAACTTCATTTTTCACAAGAATAATGTGGACACGTCTTAATTCGCTTATTTAATATGAAACAATCCCAAGATCGTTCTGAAGTCCCGGGATTGCTAAAAGATTTATCGACATACAAAATATCGTAGAACTTGGTCAGAATTGTTCATATTGCCCAAGTTGTTCATGTCGGAAGTAGGTTATATCATAGTGGTGTGACTACCTACAAGGATCAGTATGACAAAACAGTGCGGTTGGCCCGATTTTTTTAAATATCTTTTTTCAGAAAGGCATATCCATAGCCTGTTTACGTGGCGAAAAAAGTGAAGTTTAGGTAAATATGCATCCGATTATCCGATCTCTAGTAATCATTTTGTGCGCTGCCGGCCCCACAGAGATAAAACTTTTAGGATCAAGATGAAATAGGATTTTTTTTGTTTCCTATTTCGTCTCGATGCGGTGATCCGCATAAGCTAATATTTTTATTAAAGACGTAGTGGCAGGCAAAATCTAGTAATTTGATGATATTTTGTGGACTTCTATCACAGTACAGGGTGTAACAAAACACCCTAGTAATACGGGGGTGCTTCAGACCATCAAACTAAACAACTTTCAAAATGGAGCCAACATCGAAATCGCGAAAAAAAATCCGCTCTTTCTTACAAAATTGCGGTACTACCGGTACCGTCTCAACTCAAATGTATGGAAACGCAGATTTTTTAATTTTTTCTCGACGTTGGCTCCATAGTAAAAGTTGTTCAGATTGATGGTCTGAAGCAGCCCCTTAAGTATTACTAGGGTGTTTTGTTACACCCTGTATAAGAAAGAGTATCTATTACTAGATATAGATACAGTACGGACACTCCCTTCCTCCCACCAACTTTTTACCTCACCCCCTCTATCGCCCTCTGGTTACTGCGCACTGGTTACTCGTTACCTACGAAGAAGACCAATTTCTTTGGTTTCGCATATCTGACGTCATCTTATCAATTTCAAATTTTTGTATGCAGTGTCCGGGCTGTGCTTCTATTATAGTTTCTTTACCCTTCTATAGGCAACCCGACCTGTCGTCAACGCGAAGCGACCAGTTTATTTTGAAACCTCAGCGAATAGGAATTCCGTCTTTGAAAGGCGCCTAGTTAATCTGGACGTTAATCGCGTTAACGACCCATTAATTAGAACTTAATGTAAATCTCTTCTATCTAATAACACGTAAATGCTTCAATAGCGAAGGCTAAATGTTTTCGAAAGGAAAGTAGGTAAAATGACGCGTGCTAACGTTAAAAAAACAACTACTTTGAAACAATACACTACGTAAACCACAAATTATAATGACAATTAAAATAAAAATGCACGCGTTGTCCCTTTCTCTCAATCAGTTCCTTAAATAGTAGTCGACCGAAACACACGCAATAGCAAAAACCCCTCTATATTTCAAAAAATCATTTTCGTTATTTACCAATTTTTGTCCCACTGCTGGGGAAAAGTCTCCTCTAAACTTTTCCACATCTCTGTCCATTGCGATATCCCTCCTTCCATTGCATTAATAAAAGTGAAATAAAAGCTTGTAAAAAATAAAGTTATAAATATCCCTGCCTAGCATAGTCTAAAAAAACAAGGTCTTCTATTCCCAGAGTGACACAAGCCTACGTCACAAAAAAATGGCCGCCAAACATGGTAAAAGGGTATGATGACGTAGGCTTGTTTCAGTCACGTGGTCAGTCACGTGATCGGAAGAGAATACCAGGCGCAGTATATTATTGTACCATGCTGCCTAGCTAGTATGCCAACCCGCGTTAGCCGTGATACGGCTATATCACGTCTTTTATCTCGTTTTTTCGCGCGCAAACGAGCGAGATAAAAGACGTGATATAGCCGTATCACGGCTATAACGGCTCAAAACAATGACACTCGCGCAGAAGTGCGATTTTTGAAAATCATACGAGCGACTTGGCAGTAGAAAATGTCAAAATTACTATGGATATTATACATATTTGTACTGCCAATTCGCTCGTATGATTTTCGAAAATCGCACTTCTGTGCTGACACTGTGGAATGCTATACAATTCTGACTCAAGGTTTGAGTCGTGCGCACTGCGGCCCATATGTCAGGTCGTTAGCAGTTAAAGTGTTAACCGCTCTCAACCAGGCTTGTAAAAAAAAAACTTTCAAAATAATAATATAGTTCAATAATATCGCGTCCGTGGGAGGGTTAATGACTGCTTGCGACTGGGAGAGGAATACACCTCCCGTACCATCGAGAGGCGGTGAGGTCAAAATTGGTGGTAGGGAGTGCCGTAGATGATAGCTGTACTCTTCTATATACTGTAGAAGGAGTGAGTCATACCTGCAACCGCTCTGTTCCAGTAAACGATTTTAAAATAGATTTCTTAAGGGGGCACCGAGCCTGTTGTGCTGCCCTCAATCGTATTTTTTTATTTCTTAAGAACTGTATTTGCAAGAACATAGGTACATTCAGATGACAATGTCATCATGTCATGATGAATAAAATGGTTCTAATGTTCTACCACAGAGGGCATACAAAATATTAAAAATTTTAAGCCGGTTCTATACAATTTTAAAATGTCATGCAAAATATAATTATTTATGAATAGAAAAGAAATATACAAAATTCATTTCCAAAATAAAAAAGAATGTCACATTGTAGTCATTGCTGATTTTCAATTTATCGGGTCACTACGGATTTATTTTTATAATGTTTATAGTCATAATCGCTAAAACCTTGCCACTTTTGGCGGTTTTAACGATAATAGCTAAGCATAAAACGTAATAATTCGTAATGTTTCGATAAATTGAAAACCAATCAGGACAACAACAATGTGACATTCTTGTTTTTTTGCAAATGTTGTATAATTGTTTAGAAATAAAAAAAAATACGATTGAGGGCAGCACAACAGGCTCGGTGCCCTCTTAACTTAACTCCTACTCAAATGTATATTTTATGCCAAATCGATTTAAAAAATTAGCATAATCATATTTCAAGTTTAGGCAAAAACTGGTTTGCATTTATAATTAGTTATCGAATAACGCAAAGGTTTCGAGGTTTTTTTTGTCTAGTGTTGATTCAATCGCGGTATTATAACAACGCGAATAAAAGATATGGTGTTTAATAAAAATCTAAACTGTGTTTTGGAGGTGAAAAGTTATTTTAGATTAGTTAGATTAGTAGTTATGTTTACTACATCTTATTATTAAGCGTGCAGTGTTAGTTCTGCAATATGGCTATGATAGGCCATTATATGTTACCATCGAAACATTACCACAAAAAGTGTTCTCGTCGTGATAGTACTATATTGTTCAATGACTATCACTTGTCATCTTCGTATGTGAACCTTCAGTTAATTCATATACGGCAAACGCGTAAAATATGTAAGTGTTTTGGTTTATTTAAATTATATGATGTACAGACGATATATACAAGGTGAAATTGATATCATTGGCATCCTTTTAAACTAAGAGTCTACCCATTAAACTGAACAACTTTTACTATGGGAGCAAACCGATCGAAGCAAAAAAAAAACAGCTGTTGCATACATTTGAGTCGAGTAGGCATTGCAGTTTAGTATGGGACAGCAGATTTTTTAGTTGCTCCGATTGGTTTGCTCCCATAGTAAAAGTTGTTCAGTTTGATGGGTAGACTCTTAGTTTAAAAGGATGCCAATGATATCAATTTCACCCTGTACACTGGGTAAATTTCATGTCAGTTCGGATAACTTTACTATGTATTCTACTCATCAAACTGAACAACTTTCAGTATAGAGCCATCTTCTCGAAATTCGCGAAAAAATATCAGCTGTCTCATACAAACCTGCAGTATCTATTAGACTCAAATGTATGGGACAGCTGATTTTTTCTTCGCGATTTCGAATTTGGCTCCATAGTGAAAATTGTTCAGTTTGATAATTGAATACATGGTAAAGTTATCCGCACTGATATTTTTTTATTTTTTATAAAAGATGGGTTTGCTCTTGACCTCAATCAAGGCCTCAGAACAAAGGTAGGGTCGGAGATGTAGCGAGCTTATTATTATTATTTGTGGTTGTGCTATTGCAAGCAAGGGTCGTTGTAACACTGAGGCCAGCGCTGGTCCTTTGTGTTCGCCCCGAGCTCACACATATTTTACACATACCTCCGAACTATGGTATTTTCTTTTCATTCTCGGGAATGCAGGTTTCGTCACGATCTTTTCCTTCACCGCCGAGCTAGTAAATGATAAATACAACCGTACATAAATTCCGAAGAACTTATTGGTACTTCCAGTAGTCGAACCGCGGCCTCAGGATTGAGGCGGTAGCTGTCTTCCGTATGGGCTATCATCGCTCTATGTAGCGAGCTTACCCACAGAAGCCTATTCATTCGTACTTTATAGGAATTCGGGTTGTAAGCGTTCGGAGATACTGACGCAGGCAGGGCATTCCACTTCTTGCTATATAAAATTTACCCTGTATTGTGCTAATTTGAATGGCAGAGGGAATCCTCGTATATAAATTGAAATTGAAAAAGTTTTATTGTGCAAACGTACTCTGATCAAATCGGTTACGTCTTACAGAACGGTGAGGTGCAGGGTACTCTCGAAACCGATGTTAATAAGGCGAGAGGTATGTAAGGATCGTAGCATATGGCGCGCCTTGGTCTCTGCCTACCTGTCAGGTAAAGAGGCGTCTGGGTATACATAGATAAATTATGTTCTATCCCTTTTTTTTAAAAAGTAGATTTTTTACATCGTAATGTTAAAAAAGTCCTATCTAAGTAATTTATTGTGACTCTTTCACACCGCTTCTTCAAGTGTTATGGTTGAAGGTAAAATTCGGCTAGAAACTCCAGAAAAACACGTCTTTTCAATTAAACAGAGGATTATTCATAGACGGGCTGACTCCCGTCACACTGGAGAGATTTTCGGTAATACCAGTGAATCGTAGATGTTCTGAGGTTTCAGAATATCTCTGACTACCGCCTCGGGGAATATAGTCGTGAGCATATGCTTATATGCTATCTATTCATAGACGATTAATTAATCACCTATGTAATTCAGAGCAGATTAAGAAATTAAATATAAACAGTAGTTTAACATTGAGATAATGGCAACACGTAACTTGTTAATTATCACCTTATCTCATTTTATTATTAAAGTTTAATTTTCAATGTCACTGTCTATCCGTATTTCTTGTAACAGTTTTTACTTTGTCAGTTTAACCTTAATTGTGTCTTACATGGATTATTCTTGTTTTTAAAGGTAGGAATAGTTTTTAATATTAAAAAAACAGCCGTTTCATTCATTTGAGTCGAGTAGGAATTGCAATTGTATGAAAGAACTGAGTTTTTTTGCGATTTCAAGTTTGCTCTCATATTAAAAGTTTAGTTTGTAGTCCGATCATTTTATGGGTATGACCCTGACAGTAATTCACCGATCGCTGAAACTTTGCAGTGTGATAAAGTGAAGTATAAAGATTACGGTTGACACAATATCTAAGAATTTTTTTATTCGGATATTAGGTATTTGTACCTAAACATAAAAATCACTCGTAGCTCTCGGTGGAAAAATGTTCGATCCGAAATTCCTTTGGTATTTGTCAGTATATACTAATTAGCATATTATGTGACGGTATCCAGGAACATTTTAGAATTTAGGAAGGGAGAAATATAAAACTACCGTTTTTGTTCCATAACTACTTCAGGAAATTTAGTCGATCAATTTTTGTCTTTTTGTACGTATTAATTACTTTGAATATATCGTCTTGCACAATAATCTAAAAGTTTTCGTTTTCGATCACAGTTTTATTATTTTTGGGCAATAACTTACTTCGGAAAATATTTCGATCTATTTTAATGAATTTACAAGTTACAGTAGACCTAAATAAAACGGGTTTTCAAAGAATCTAATAAAATATAGGCCCCATTTAAAAATCTATATAATTGTTATCATTATCAATTTTCGTACGGCGCGCGCAAAGCCTCGATGAGCCGCAATGAGAGGAGGGGTGCGGAAGGGTGGAGGGAGCGGGCACCGCACCGCACGATTAATAATAAAATACCCTCGTTCTATTATGCTACATGTAGCGACACGCCTCACATTTTGTTTATCAACCGATTGCTACCAGCACTGGTAGCATGACAACCCGCGATAGCCGTGATACGGCTTTATCACGTCTTTTATCTCGTTCGTTCGCGCTCAAACGAAAGAGATAAAAGATGTGATAAAGCCGTATCACGGCTATCGCGGGTTGTCATGCTACCAGTGCAGGAGTGCGATTTTCTAACATCACACGTTCAAACGAGTAGAAGAAAATTTCAAAATTACTATGGTGATTATGCATCTTTCTACTACTCGTATGAACGTGTGATGTTCAAAAATCGCACGTGTTGGTCGATATCTGCGGGGCTAGTACGCCAACCCGCGATGGCGTGATATAGCGCTATCACGCTTCCGCTCTCTTTCTATTTGTACGCGAACGAACGAGATAAAAGACTAAATTTTACAGATGGATGTGATGTCGCTACCGTGCGTGTACTAGCCCCGCTGGTGGTTTCTGCGGACTACTCGTAAAATCTGAAGTCGGAATTTTGTGGCCGCCAACTTGAACTTTCTCGTTTCTCAAGTGTAGTTCTCAAGTCTCAAACCGATTGCTTCCAAAATTGAAATCTGAATGTCAGCATGGACTCTGAACATGAAGCCGATATCAGATTTGTGAAAAGTAGCCGCCATTTTGAACTTTGTAGTTCCTGGACCGATTGTTACCAAAATCGATATCTGGAGGTCCGCGTGTACTCTGAACACGAATACGATGTCAGATTTGAGAAAAGTCTCCGCCATCTTGAACTTTTTAGTTTGTGGACCGATTGCTTCCAAAATCGATATCTGAAGGTCCGCGTAGACTCTGAACACGAATCCGATGTCAGATTTGAGAAAAGTGGCCGCCATTTTGAACTTTTTAGTTTCTGGTTCGATTGTTACCAAAATCGATATCTAAAGGTCCGCTTGGATTTTGAACACGAATCCGATGTCAGATTTGAGAAAAGTGGCCGCCATCTTGAACTTTTTAGTTTGTGGACCGATTGCTTCCAAAATCGATATCTGAAGGTCCGCGTGGACTCTGAACACGAATCCGATGTCAGATTTGAGAAAAGTGGCCGCCATCTTGAACTTTTTAGTTCCTGGACCGATTGTTACCAAAATCGATATCTGTAGGTCCGCATGGACTCTGAACACGAATCCGATGTTAGATTTGAGAAAAAAGGCCGCCATTTTGAACTTTTTAGTTTCTGGACCGCTTGCTTTCAAAATCGATATCTGAAGGTCCGCTTGGATTTTGAACACGAATCCGATGTCAGATTTGAGAAAAGTGGCCGCCATCTTGAACTTTTTAGTTTGTGGACCGATTGCTTCCAAAATCGATATCTGAAGGTCCGCGTAGACTCTGAACACGAATCCGATGTCAGATTTGAGAAAAGTGGCCGCCATTTTGAACTTTTTAGTTTCTGGACCGCTTTGCTTTCAAAATCGATATCTGAAGGTCCGCTTGGATTTTGAACACGAATCCGATGTCAGATTTGAGAAAAGTGGCCGCCATTTTGAACTTTTTAGTTCCTGGGCCAATTTTTACCAAAATTGATATCTGTAGGTCCGCATGGACTCTGAACACGAATACGATGTCAGATTTGAGAAAAGTGGCCGCCATCTTGAACTTTTTAGTTTGTGGACCGATTGCTTCCAAAATCGATATCTGAAGGTCCGCGTAGACTCTGAACACGAATCCGATGTCAGATTTGAGAAAAGTGGCCGCCATTTTGAACTTTTTAGTTTCTGGTTCGATTGTTACCAAAATCGATATCTAAAGGTCCGCTTGGATTTTGAACACGAATCCGATGTCAGATTTGAGAAAAGTGGCCGCCATCTTGAACTTTTTAGTTTGTGGACCGATTGCTTCCAAAATCGATATCTGAAGGTCCGCATGGACTCTGAACACGAATCCGATGTTAGATTTGAGAAAAAAGGCCGCCATTTTGAACTTTTTAGTTTCTGGACCGCTGGCTTTCAAAATCGATATCTGAAGGTCCGCTTGGATTTTGAACACGAATCCGATGTCAGATTTGAGAAAAGTGGCCGCCATTTTGAACTTTTTAGTTCCTGGGCCAATTTTTACCAAAATTGATATCTGTAGGTCCGCATGGACTCTGAACACGAATCCGATGTTAGATTTGAGAAAAGTGGCCACCATTTTGAACTTTTTAGTTTCTGGACCGATTGCTTTCAAAATCGATATCTGAAGGTCCGCTTGGATTCTGAACACAAATCCGATGTCAAATCGGAGAAAAGTGACCGCCATTTTGAACTTTTTATTTTGTGTACTGATTGCTTTCAAAATCGATATCTGAAGGTCCGCTTGGACTCTGAACACGAATCCGATGTCAGATTTGAGAAAAGTGGCCGCCATTTTGAACTTTTTAGTTCCTGGATCAATTGTGACCAAAATCGATATCTAGAGGTCTGCGTTGACTCTAGACACGAATCCGATGTCAGATTTGAGAAAAGTGGTCGCCATCTTGAACTTTTTAGTTCCTGAACCGATTGCTTTCAAAATCGATAGCTAAAGGTCCACTTGGACTTTGAACACGAATCCGATGTTAGATTTGAGATAAGTGGCCGCCATCTTGAACTTTTTACTTTCTAAACCGATTGTTATCAAAATCGATTCAGAGAAACTAAACGTCAGAAACTAAAAGATCAAAATGGCGGACATTTTTTCAAATCTTACAAAGGAATCGTGTTCAGAGTCCATGCGGACCTCCAGATATCGATTTTGGTAACAATCTATCCACAAACTAAAAAGTTCAAAATGGCGGCCACTTTTCTCAAATCTGACATCGGATACATGTTCAGAGTCCACGCGGACCTCCAGATATCGATTTTGGTAACAATCGAACCAGAAACTAAAAAGTTCAAAATGGCGGCCACTTTTCTCAAATCTGACATCGGATTCGTGTTCAGAGTCCACGCGGACCTTCAGATATCGATTTTGGAAGCAATCGGTCCACAAACTAAAAAGTTCAAGATGGCGGCTACTTTCCTCAAATCTGACATCGGATTCGTGTTCAGAGTCCACGCGAACCTCCAGATATCGATTTTGGTAACAATCAATCCACAAACTAAAAAGTTCAAAATGGCGGCCACTTTTCTCAAATCTGACATCGGATTCGTGTTCAGAGTCCACGCGGACCTCCAGATATCGATTTTGGTAACAATCTATCCACAAACTAAAAAGTTCAAAATAGCGGCTACTTTTCACAAATCTATCGGTTTCATGTTCAAGATCCATGCTGACATTCAGATTTCAATTTTGTAAGCAATCGGTTGAGACTTGAGAAACGAAAAATTTCAAGTTGGCGGCCACTTTTCTGAATTTCTACGTCAGATTCGTGTTACGAGTAGTCCGCAGCAGAAACCACCAGAGATATCGACCAACACGTGCGATTTTTGA
The DNA here is from genome assembly GCA_922987775.1 of Agonopterix subpropinquella. Taxonomy (NCBI): domain Eukaryota; kingdom Metazoa; phylum Arthropoda; class Insecta; order Lepidoptera; family Depressariidae; genus Agonopterix; species Agonopterix subpropinquella. The sequence goes on along the minus strand of OV277708.1, from coordinate 2,113,306 downwards.
ACATCACACGTCCATACGAGTAGTAGAAAGATGCATAATCTCTATAGTAAAGGACATCTGGCACATAATACCCAAAAATGTATAACCGTCCTTCTATTTTTATTATGGACTATGGAACACTAGAAACTAACTGCAGGCATTAGTTTATTTTATAATGATTTATTAGTTTTTATCATTTTCATATAAAAAAAACATTGTGCCTGCAACACCTCCTACCTCCTCCTACTAAACAACATTGACAGCCACGTTGGGGTTGCTGCTTTTTTATAATTTATTAATAATAAATGTTTAAATAAATCGTTAAATAAAAATAAATGATACTATCTGAGTCGTTTTTATAAAACCTCATAATTTATTACACATTTGACTTCAGTCAAAACTTCTATACATTTTAAGGTATTTTTTCAAGGGAGAGCGGCGGTTGTCCTTTGACATTTTCGAAGCAATCGGTTGAGAAACAAAAAAATTAAGGACGGCGACCACTTTTCTCAAATCGGACAACGGATTCTGGTTTGCAGTCTGCGTGGACCCTTAGATATCGATTTTGGAAGCAATCAGTTGATAAACAAAAAATTTCAATAGGCGGCCAATTTTCTCAAATCTGACAACGGATTCTCTTTTATAAATAAAATAAATAAAAATTAAAATTCTTTATTTCAGATATTATAATCCATATTGATGTTAGTAACACACTTAAATAACTATGTTAGTACAAACACTTAAGTGCAGACCGACCCAGTGCTTGATAAAGCTACTGTCGTATCTACTTGCGACCATCTTCAGAATGCTGTTGGCGCTGGCGCGAACCCTCTGCAGTGCGGCGGCACAGCGTTTGCGGAGCGTGGTGGGAAGGAAACCCATCGACATGAGCGTCCGCGAACATGCCTGACGCACTGCAGAAGCGCGGCAGCCCCAGCAGCATAATGACCGCGGCCGCGCGCGGTCGATGCGACAGATATCGGCCGCGCGCGTCTGACGCGCGCGTCAGTCGCTGGCATCGGAAGCGGCGCCATACGTTTTCATAGTAACTAGTATGGCCGCATCGGCCGTCGGCCGCGAGCCGCGCGCGTCAGACGCGTCGGCCGCTAGCATCGGAAGTCCACCTTTATCAGTTTCCTGAGGCCACCGATCGACGGGCTAAGCAGCACCATGTCGTCTGCATAAGTTATATACACATCCTTTAAACCTATACATGTATACTTATTATACTTTATGTTGCTGACATACCAAATAAGTTCATAACAGTAGCTTAATACCATAATTAGTAAGATCCGAAATGTTTGCTTTTGTTAATTAGATTAAGTTTTGGCAGTGCAGTGTCATCTCAAGGCGGAGACTGAAAAACAGCAGTAATGCTGAGGCTCATGCCTATTCATCATAGCATGTTATTTAGTACTTATTTAAGATCACTTTTGTATCTGTATTTACTTACTTGCTGATGAATAAATTTCTTATTATTATTATTATGTTATTGACACAGGTACCGTCGATGTGACAGCCGACATGCATGCTGCTGAGCTCAGCGATCAGCTCATTTACATAGAGATTAAAAAGGATGGGAGACGTAAGCCCACCTTGTCTTACACCGCATTCCAAACCATATGATTCTGACACTACATTTCCTCACTTGACTACATTTACCTGACTAGAGTACCAATACTTTAAGATTTGTGTCAGCTCACTCGGGAATTTACATTCTTCTAGTTTATCCCATAACATGTTATACTGGACTAGATCGAAGGCCTTAGATAAATCTAAGAAACAGGCATAAACCGGGGTTTGCCTAGCCGTATAGTATTCCACAGTATGCTTTAGACTTAGTACAGCACTCTCTGTTGAGAGCCCCGATCTGAAGCCAAACTGGGCATCATGCAATTTGACATAATTAGTCAGTTCATTATTAATAAGGCTATCAAAAATCTTTGCTACAGTTGTAGCAAGAGATATAGGACTGTAGTTTGATTTAGATGAAATATCACCGGTAATTTTTTTTACAATAGGTACAACTATGGTTTTTGTTAGATCAGGAGGCAAGTAAGAGTGACTGATACAGAAGTTAAATAACATACTTAAGACTCTTGGAAGATGTGGTCCAGCATTCTGCAGATGCTGGATGCTCAGACCATCACAGCCAGGAGACTTCCCTCATTTCATTTTATTTATCACATTAGCTATTTGCTTAGCCGAGAAAGTAGTTTTGTGGTCACCACTGGCCGTGGTAGTCCCAGCATCGTGCACCTGCTTATACATTAGTGGACTCACCGCAAATTGATCCTTGAAAAGGTTAGCAATAAGTTTGGAATCAGTCACTCCCTCAACGCTCACGGGCAGACCCTGCCTCGGATTCAGTTTGTTCGTGCACTTCCAAAAACTACGAAAGTCGTTTTTAGCATGATGAGAAGCTAAAACCTCCATTTTGATGTGCTCCTGGTTCTTCTGGCACCATTTAAGTCTCGATTTAAATATTTTACGACTGCTATACTGCCCCAAAAGCCAAAAAGCGGTATCTCAAAAAAAAAACATTTTTTTGTTTTTTGTTGCATCTGATAGCTTAGCAAATTACGCACCAGATGAACTAACCCAAATATCAATATCGCAATTTAAACAACCTTAAAAATCACTAAGAAAATATTTGATATCTCAATTTTACATGTCCTCATAGATTGGTCCAGCCGCTGGCCTTCCGTGCACGAGCCAAGTTTGAAACCGAAGTCTGGCCTCCCCATGAGCGTCTTTTACATGTTTGTTCCATCCCATTAGTTGCTTTTGGAATCCGCGCGGACCCTCAGATATCGATTTTGGAAGCAATCGGTTGAGAAGCAAAAAAGTTCAAGATAATGGCCACTTTCCTCAAATCTGACCACGGATTCCAAGTTTGAAATCCGCTCGGACATTCAGATATCGATTTTAGAAGCAATCGGATGAGAAAAAAAAAGTTCAAGATGGCGGCCACATTTCTCAATTCTGACCACGGATTCCAGTTTGGAATCCGCGCGGACCCTCAGATATCGATTTTGGAAGCAATCGGTTGAGAAACAATAAAGTTCAAGATGGCGGCCACATTTCTCAAATCTGACAACGGATTCTAAGTAGTTTGAAGTCCGCGCGGATCTCGATTTTGGAAGCAATCGGACGAAAAACAAAAAAGATCAAGATGGCGGCTTCTTTTCTAAAATCTGGTTTGGAATCCGCGCGGACCCTCAGATTTCGATTTTGGAAGCAATCGGTTGAGAAACAAACAAGTTCGAGATGGCGTCCAATTTTCTCAAATCTGACAACGAATTCTCTTTTGGAATCCGCGCGGACTCTCAGATATCAATTTTGGAAGCAATCGGACGAAAAACAAAAAAGTTCAAGATGGCGGCCACTTTTCTCAAATCTGACAACGGATTCCAGTTTGGAATCCGCGCGGACCCTCAGATATCGATTTTCGAAGCAATCGGTTGAGAAACAAAAAAGTTGAAGATGGCGGCCACTTTTCTCAAATCTGACCACGGATTCCAGTTTGGAATCCGCGCGGACCCTCAGATATCGATTTTCGAAGCAATCGGTTGAGAAACAGCAAAGTTGAAGATGGCGGCCACTTTTCTCAAATCTGACAACGGATTCTCTTTTGGAATCCGCGCGGACCCTCAGACATCGATTTTGGAAGCAATCGGTTGAGAAGCAAAAAGTTCAAGATAATAGCCACTTTTCTCAAATCTGACCACGGATTCCAGTTTGGAATCCGCGCGGACACTTAGATATCGATTTTGGAAGCAATCGGTTGAGAAAAAAAAGTTCAAGATGGCGGCCACATTTCTCAAATCTGACCACGAATTCCAGCTTGGAATCCGCGCGGACCCTCAGATATCGATTTTGAAAGCAATCGGTTGAGAAAAAAAAAACGCACAATTCGTCAGACATGTTTATTAACACACAACTGCTCGGAAGTGCGATTTTTGAAAATCATACGAGCGACTTGGCAGTAGAAAGATGCATAATCTCCGTAGTAATTTTGACATTTTCTACTACTCGTTTGAACGTGTGATGTTCAAAAATCGCACTCTTGGTCCATCTGTGCGGCGTATCGCTACATGTAGCATGGTGGGTACGTGGGTATTTTTATTATTACTCGTGCGGCGCGGCGCGGCGCGGCGGCGCGGTGCCCGCTCCCTCAACACCCCTCCGCACCCGGCGACTCATTGAAGATATACGCGCGCGGTACGAAAATTGATTACAAAATGTTGATTTTCAAATCTACATTTTAATAGATACTTTAAAAACCCGTTTTATTTAGGTCTACTGTAACTTGTAAATTCATTAAAATAGATCGAAATATTTTCCGAAGTAAGTTATTGCCCAAAAATAATAAAACTGTGATCGAAAACGAAAACTTTTAGATTATTGTGCAAGACGATATATTCAAAGTAATTAATACGTACAAAAAGACAAAAATTGATCGACTAAATTTCCTGAAGTAGTTATGGAACAAAAACGGTAGTTTTATATTTCTCCCTTCCTAAATTATAAAATGTTCCTGGATACCGTCACATAATATGCTAATTAGTATATACTGACAAATACCAAAGGAATTTCGGGTCGAACATTTTTCCACCGAGAGCTACGAGTGATTTTTATGTTTAGGTACAAATACCTAACTTCCAAATAAAAAAAATCTTAGATTCTTTGTCAACCATAATCTTTATACTTCACTTTATCACACTACAAAGTTTCAGGGATCGATAAATTATTGTTAGGGTGTCCATACAAGGAAACTGCTCAGTGACTAGACTATTGATTATCTGAACTACTCTTATAAATTTGGAAAGGGATTAAAAAATCTCCCAGTAGTACATCATTGAAAAAGATATATGCAAAATGTTATGCATTTCCTGTTTTTTTTTCCCTGTTATCCATTTAATATGTTATTTTATATTGTTTTATGTCAAGAATTTTTTCTCGCCATTTATAAGTATGTAAATTAGTTGAGTTTGAACTACTTCTTAGATCGTTTATCTTTAAATTATGCCCGCATGCTTTGATTCAATAATAACCTCATTGGTAAGGGAATTAGCATAATGTTAATGCTTATTTTATGCCCTTTACAAAAGGAACAATAATATTATAATGAAGTCAAAGTAACTCGTGGAAAATGTTTTCTTAGTTTGACCCAGTTTTCACAATTGCGAAAATATCTGTTTTGTCAACAAAAAAAAATGAAATGCGTAAGTTTGGGAGCTTTACTATTTAATTTTTATTTCAACACTGACTGGTTTTTTCTACTGTAGGTATAGGCATTGTATAAGAAAGAGTATCTTCATCATCATCATCATCATCAGCCTATAAACGTCCCACTGCAGGGCACAGGCCTACTCTCAAGGAGGATGTATGGGCATTAGTCCACAACGCATGCCCAATGCGGGTTGGTAGACTTCACATACACATCAGAATTTCTTCTTCAGTGTATGCAGGTTTCCTCACGATGTTTTCCTTCACCGTTTGAGAGCAGTCGGTTTTACGTACATAAGTTAGAAAAACTCATTGGTACATGGCATGTTGTCCCTGCGGATTCGAACCCGGACCCCCATAATTGGGAGTCCATACCTCTCCGCAACGCGCCACCAACGTTCTCACTATCACGAGTATCTATTACTAGATAGTATATTAGGTACCTAAACTAAGATCTTAAAAGTGTCACAATTATCTTTGCAAATATAAATTTAACTTTTACTTATTCTTTTTGCTATAGCATAAGCATATGCTCACGACTATATTCATCAATCAAAAATCGCACTCCTGTCTTAAAATCTGGTATATAATTTGTGCGGACAAAGTCACGGGTAAACTTCAGTCACTAAATATAAGTGTGTGTTTCAATCGCGTAGAATGTATTGTTTTCTAAATCTCGGTTTCCACGCCACAAGCACGCCATATTACATTCGATGATGTTGTTCTCAGCCGAGGTGAGGCAGGCCCTGTCTATGATGAAGCAATGGGCGCCGATGGACGTTGAGGACGCCCTAGAACTGTTGACGCCCAAGTTTACCCACCCCGCTGTTAGAAAGTAAGTCTTGAATGTCTACGCAACTCTAAACTGTACAGTGACAAGCGGAAACAATGCTTTTGTGGTACAAGGATGTCCAAAACGCCACATTACTTTGCGAAATTGATTCGAGTTTTTTGGAAAAGCTTGCTAAAGATTAGATATAGAACTTTCTATCTATAGATCGATGGTAGAGGTTCACTGTCTAGAATAAAATGTTCGTTTTTGAGGCTAAGCGTAGGGTTGATCTCGATGCCAAGTACGTACCTACACTTTGGGTTCGGGTGGGGGAACAGAAAAGACATTGCCCACGTGACATAGTGTATTCGTTTCGGGTCGTTTCGCGGTTGGCGAATGTGTATTTTTAAAGAACAAATACAAATCGTATTATAGGTGAAATTATAGACAGGATAGGAGGACTATCCTGCTTCCCAATGAAATGGAAAATATCCTTTTCTGGAGTGGGATTTCTTATAAAATTCAAATTTACCAGTTTTGTTTGGGAAACGGGATTGGATAATGTCGTTTTCTTGGTTATTCATTGAAAAACTTTGTAATGAAAAAAAGAAAAACGTACTGAAATATTAAATAAATTTTGGAAATTTCAGATACGCAATCTCAAGACTGAAGCAAGCTCCGGACGAGGATCTCTTACTGTATCTACTGCAGTTGGTGCAGGCGCTCAAATATGAAAACTTCAGTGAAATACACGAAGGTAAACACACACTCGTATTGTCGTAAACTTAAATACATCCTGATGTAATGGGCATAGATAAAAAGACAATGCGGGTTTTTGTATGGAAGGTGGCGCCTTTTTTTAAAGTAAACGTAATGAATATGTTTTAAACTTCAAGCCTTTAATCTCCTTTCGGACTGAGTTTATAGAATACTTGTCATAACAAGTTTTGTTTGTTTATTCTGAACTAAAATATCCAAGAGTAATTGATGGCCGCGCCAATAAAAAAGGCGAAAAACAAAAAGGCGATACTAAATGTATTTCTTCAAATAACCATGATTCATTTTGTTAGTAACACACTTATGTAAACTATGTTAGTAGGTACTTAATATTCAAATTACAATTGTTCAATGTCACATAAATTTACACAATGCAATTAAATTAAATTAAATACAATTAAATTACATTCATTTCAATTATATTCAATTCAACAACAATTACAATTCAATATGTCAGTCAAACGATCATTAGTTGCGCGACAAGTGCATCCTACAACAATGACCCAAGTACGGCCCGTCCAGTCTGTCGGCAATCATCATCAGGATGCTGTTGGTGCTGTCCCGCACTCTGCGGATTAAGAAGCCACATCTTTTGCGAATCGTGGCATAAAAATATATATACGGTCGAATTGAGAAACCTCCTCCTTTTTTTGAAGTCGGTTAAAAACAATCCGTGCGCGCCTCCGCGAACATAGTGGATGCGCTACAAAAGCGGGGCAGCCTCATTTTAGGCATTAGCTTTCTTATCATATTTTTTTTTAAATATAATTGTTTTGAGAAGATTCAGTAGAAGATGGAGTGACTTGAATACACTCCTGAACTCCTTCAGTGGCCCAAGTTTGCATTGCATAAGTAGGATCGGAGAAAGAGAGGCTCCTCTCTCTTTTGCCCAGCAGTGGGACACAGAGCTTGAATTTTTTTTAATATGCAGTGTGTAAGTTACTGCCTAGCAAATACTGAAACGGTGAACTCAGACCATCAAACTGAACAACTTTCACTGTGGAGCTCACTCAGGAAACGTGAAAAAAAATCTGCTGTCCCATACAAAACTGCTGTACCCACCCGGCTAAAATGTATGGGACAGCAGATTTTTCTCGCGTTTCCTGAGGTAGGCTCCATAGTGAAAGTTGATGGTCTGAGTTCACCGTTTCAGTATTTGCTAAGCTGTCACTTACATCCAGTATTGTGTAAGGGACAGCCCTCCGCAGACTGAAACGGTGAACTTAGACCATCAAACTGAACAACTTTCACCATGGAGTTTACCTCAGGAATCGCGAAAAAAATCTGCTGCCCCATACGTTTGAGTCCGGTACGTACAGCAATTTTTTTTATGAAACAGCTGATTTTTTTTTCTCATTTCCTGAGGCTCCATAGTGAAGGTTTTTCAGTTTAATGGTCTGTTAGTTATTGTCGCATAGATTATCTAGTCCTAATCTCGACCTCGATCATTAGACCCTGAACACCCCGAAAAGACACTGTTATGCCCTATAAATCTATTTTTTTCAGAATACGCTCGAATAGCCGGCAAGGAAGTGGCGTTCGCGACAGACTCACAAGGCAAACTAATGCAGAGCGGCCACCGTGGCAGTCAAGCCAGTTTACTTTCCACATCAGGTAACTGAGTTCCACCATGAGTAAATAATCATTTAAATCGCGAACTGTTATTACTTATAAGATCTATGTACACCACATGAAGCAATAAATGATTATGAATTATGAGTAAATATCCAGAGAACAAGCTTCATACAAGTGGTCGCTTCTTCTTATCGTGTGGGCAGAGCCCTGGTGTCAGAGTTTTTTCAGACCGCCTTACGGCCTCTGACGTGGTTTTTATGTAACGACTACTACCACCAGAGATAGTAGCCGGGACCAACGGCTTAGCGTACCATCCGAAGAACGGAATCATTGTTCTTTTCTGGCAATCAGGTGATTCAGCCTGCAATGTCCTAACCAACTGGGGAAAAACGCACGAAGTGACATATCACTAGGTGTCCACCGTGGGAATCGAACCCACGACCTCCGTGTCGAGAGCCAATGTTCACCCACTAGACCACGGAGGCAGTCTCTTTTGGTGCTGCCAAACATAGCGTACAAATACTTAGATTAAAAACTTTTCGCTTACGCTGAAAGATGTAGCCAAGAAAGGAGAGAGTGAGATAGTGTGTTTGGAAAGATAACCTATGGAATGTTGATGCAATCTTGCCAAATAAATCGTCTTTTAGTATGAAAAAGTCACACTATTGCTGTTTCATGTGCGGCTACGGTATGGTTTCATCTAGTTACTATATCTATGTACAAATAGGAGTGCAATTCTCTAAGCGTCACATCGCGGTCACAGACATCTGTAAGGTTTATAAAAAAACGGCCAAGTGTGTGTCGGGAAAAATTGATTCTGAGGTGGTACGAAGTTCGCCAGGTCAGCTAGTAATATTAATAATTGCCATCTTTCTCAGTGCTAACAACAAGTGAGGCCATGACAACGTCTACTATGAGCCGGCGCTCCGACACCACAGACGAACAGACGGACGACAACACGCTCTCCGTCAACAACAACGCCAACAACAACAGTGTTATCGACAACAACAACTCGCTCGGGTTTGTATACTATATAGGTACTAATGAAACGGTGAATTCAGACCATCAAACTGAACAACTTTCTCTATTGGACCAATATCGAAATCGCGAGAATAAAGAGATCGCAAAAAAATTATATAATTTAACGAGTTTTTACCCGCGACTTCGTACGCATAAATTATATACCAGATTTTAAGACAGATGATGAAAAAAAGTTTCATCAAAATCGGTTCAGTAGTTTTTGCGTGATACTCGAACAAACAAACACCCAAACAAACAAATAAGCAAACAAACAAACAGACAAACAAAAAATCAAAAAATTGGTGATTTGGAATCAGGGACAGGTAAAAATCATGTCGTTTTTTTTTTCGTAAATATCTTCATGTACAGACATTTCTGTTACAGCAATTATTATCGCTATGTCGGCTATCCTTGGTCCTATCGCCCGCAAACTCCGACCATGGCCCACTCAATTGCCCTTTGGGTAACTTTTAGCATTTTTATAAGGCCTTTAGTGAACCACAATTCAGTTCCGCATGTCATCAGAAACAGTACATGAAACATTAAAGCCAAAACTTTTATTTGCAGTGAACCGGACCCAATGGAAGAGCGTCTAAACCTAGCTACGTTCCTGATAGAGCGGGCGTGTAACAACCCTGTGCTGGCCAACTACCTGTACTGGTACCTGCTGATAGAGTGCGAGGATCAGGAGGGGCAGGACCACGCCGTCAGGGCCATGTACCTGGCGGTCATGAGGACTTTCTCACATCATCTCGCTAAAGGTACGAGTATGCTCTAGCACAGTATAAGGCTGCCTGTCCATTAAAGCTGTGCGAGCTGTGTAGCTGTGTTTTTTTAACCAATCAGGAGCTCGGGCGAGATCGGCCGCGCCTCGCCCGAGCTCCTGATTGGTTAAAAAAACACAGCTACACAGCTCGCACAGCTTCAATGGACAGGCAGCCTAAGAAAGAGTACCTACTACATACAGTACCATGCGCGTGCAGTGCATATAGGCAATTAGGCAGTGCCTACCTGTCTCTTCATTAATTATTAATCAACTAACAATTTACACTCATACTCTATAAACACAAACAAATAAAGCATCCAAAAGCTTAATTCCACATTCAAATATGGCGCGCAAGAACTCTCCGAAGTTCGGGTGGGCCCCGAACGCACGCACGCAGCGCGCAATAGGCAGTTTTCAAACGGCACAAGCTCACGCAATACAAAAAATCTATGGCTACCTATGCATTTACACTTGTTAAAAACTATACGACAAAAATGCAAAGTACGAATTAACCACGCGATAATACGTGACGTTTGACCTTCGCAATTTACTGTCACAAAATAAGCATGCGTAATGTATTAACCGACCTCGTGTGAAAACAACGAAGCGCTTGGCATCTCATTGATAGATTGCATCTTCGCTATTTGGTTGCATGCGCGCTCTTGACGTTGTTCATTTGGCTGCGTTCAGGACCTTTGGGTGCGGTTGTTTTTTCAACTCGCTGGTAAGAACGTTTTCACCGAGGCTCTGGTTTTGTAAGTCACACATCCTAATTCGTATACGAAAGTGATACCAAACTCTATGGACATTTATGCATTATTCGTATACGAATCAAGATGTGTGAATTTCAACTCTTGAACGGCGTTTAGTGCGAAAAATTGCACTCGGGGTGCACCTGGGGCGTAGGTTCGGAACGCAGCCCTTGGCCGATTTTGTTTTGTTTGACTTTGACAGTTTGTTGAATTCCGAGCGTGTTCAATTGTTTCAATTGTTTTTTATGTGTTTTGGTAGAAATTAGCTGAATATTTTGTTTCTAGCAGTGTATTTTGTTAATATTAACAAATTATAAATAAAGTAAGGTTTGTAGTGAAAGATCAAATGTGTTTCGATAAATTACGTGCAGTTCAAATATTTTCGCGCAGTTTTCATTTGATTTGTCGTGGTTAATAATATTCATCAACTGGCGAAGATTGATCGTTAATAAAGAGAGCAGTGTTATGAAGAAATAGCTTAGAGAAATAGGTAAGAAGTTAAACGTGAAACAGTATACAAACCAGTGGCAAGTTGGTGACCATGCTCACTATCTACCTACTTGCCACTCTGGTGCTGGTGCTGGACAGAATTCAGGCACTCTCAGCGAAATGGGGATTGTAAATATGGTAGGTTTAGTACTAAAAATATCTTTGATAGCAGTCGGGGTACAGTCGTGGGCACAATTATGCTGAAAACACCGTATAGGTTTTTTTTCAGTTCTGTTTGCCTACTTGTGCCTGGTGGTAATGCACGCCTGTGTACAGTACGGACACTCCCTGCCTCCCACCAACTTTTTACCTCACCCCCTCTATTGCCCTCTGATTACCTTGGCAGTTACTAGTAGCATAAATTGACACCACAATTGACACGCTAGAATTTATGTTTTCGAAAAAAAGACGACGCTCAGGACGAAGGATAAAAATTATTTTTGAATAGTCGAGTGTCAAAGCGTTTTATTTACGAAAAAGTCAATACCGCACGCAGCTAAAATTATTGCAGCCCTAGACGTTTCGCATGTGCTGACGTCATCTTGTCAATTTATGTTTTTTGTAAGCAGTGTCCGTGGTGTGGCTCTAAAACCTCAGGTAATGATAGTAACATACAAAATGGTCGTCCTTGCCTGTTCATACCTACCTGTGGCTCCAGGTTTTGCGATGCCGTCGGTTGGTTGAGTTGAAGCACACTTGTAATCCAAAAAGGTCGTTCTCTTGAAGAAACTGGGTTTCTTTGTCAGCACGGTCGTGCTGTCGTAGTCCGGAGACGAGTAGATAGTCGAAATCGCGATAATAAAATCTGCTGTTCGGTGTTCCATACAAAACTGTAATCCTAGAGATGATCCCCTAGAGAAAGATGTTCAGTTTGATGGTCTGATCATCTCATCGTCTCAAAACCGTCAGCATATTAAGAAGAACTATGTAGGATGACAGTTATCACGCTATCGGGAAAAGGGATCTTATCGTCGTCCGTCTCAACCTAACCACCTTCATAGAGCGCAAATTCTAACAACCCCATCGTCATTCTCTCTAAACCGTCAAATTATTTTGTTTATTCCACTAATTACCAAAACTTGTCCACCAGGCAACGCAGACCACCAACGCACGCGTTCATTCCTCGCCCGCCAGCAAGTGTTCATAGACAAACTGGTCAAACTCGTCAAAACGGTCGCCAGGGAATCCGGTAACAGGAACAAAAAGGCCGAAAGACTACAGCAACTCTTAGCCGACCCAGACTCCTTCAAATACAATTTCACTAACTTCGAACCTATGCCCTTTCCTCTAGACCCAAACGTTACTATCAAAGGTATAGTCGCTAAGAAAGCAAGCCTATTCAAATCCGCCCTAATGCCCTCAAAACTGACCTTCCTAACCACAGAAGGAATTGAATACGAAGCTATTTTCAAATACGGCGACGATTTGCGTCAAGACCAGCTGATTCTACAAATGATTACGCTAATGGATAAGTTGTTACGAAGAGAGAATTTGGACTTAAAATTGACGCCATACAAAGTGCTAGCAACTAGTTCCCAGCACGGCTTCCTACAGTTTATAGAGTCGGTTACGGTGGCCGAAGCTTTGGCGACGGAAGGCAGTATACAGAATTTCTTTAGGAAGTACAATCCTTGTGAGGGGGCCCCGTATGGAATCAGGCCGGAAACTATGGACACTTATATCAGGAGTTGTGCGGGGTACTGCGTTATTACTTATTTATTGGGTAAGTTTATTTTGTTACTATTTTTAGGGTTCCTATTATTATTCCAGCTCTTATTCTCTCAGTGTTCCATATACAACGTGTTAATGAATTAGCGCAAAACCTCATACACCCCAACTGATTTATAACAAAATAATTAGATTGCAACAATAATTTAATTATTTTGATAGTTAAAATTTAAAGTTATTCGCATTTTAAGTTTTGAGGCAAAAATAATTTGTTATCATTTCAGCATTGAAAGAAAGCGCTAACGTACTCATGGATACATTTTTATAATCTTGTTTTGGTAATAAGTAGGTCGAGTATGCCTGAGCGATGGGTTGCCATCGGGTTCAGAAAATTTAAAATTTTGCAAAAAAAAATATTTAATATTTTGAAAAAAATTACCTATGTTGAAACCATGATAATTGGATTCTGCTCTCGATTCTAAACAAACTACTTTCTAGTTTTGCGTTAATTCATTAACACGTTGTATAGGGTCCTTCTTAATATGCTGACACTTTTTTAAGGGGATGATCAGACCGTCAAACTGAACAACTTCCTCTATGGGACCAACATCGAAATCGCGAAAAAAAATTATCACTTCCATACAAAACTGCAAACCTACTCGGAGCCAAACGTATGGGACAACTGTCTTTTTTTTCGCGATTTCGTTGTTGATTCCATAGAGAAAGTTGTTCAGTTTCATAGTGTTGTCATCGCCTTAAAAAAGTGTCAGCATATTAAGAAGGACCCTGTATTTAGGTGAGGTGAAAAAAACTACTTTTCCATACATTTTGATCGAGTAGCTATTGAAATTTCCTATGGACCAACCAACAATTTTATGTCGAGTTTTCTATATTGGTTCCATAGTAAAAGTTGTTCAGTTTGATGGGCTGAAGCACCCCGTAAAATATGTAACCTGTTTTACAACCTGAATAGAACTTGTTACTTCATTGCAATCGGCTCAGTACAAAAAGGTACGCATAGAACAGAATATAATAGAATAGAAATAATAGTCTAGTAAATAATGTTATCTATTTATCCCATTCCCCAGGCGTGGGTGACCGCCACCTCGACAACCTCCTCCTCACCAAAGCAGGAGCACTTTTCCACATAGACTTCGGCTACATCCTGGGACGGGACCCCAAGCCCCTGCCGCCCCCCATGAAGCTCAGCAAGGAGATGGTGGAAGCCATGGGAGGGGTCACCTCGGAACATTACCACGAGTTCAGGAAACAGTGCTATACTGCCTTCTTACATCTACGCAGGTGAGGGTTTAGATTGAAAATGATGATGATATGCTCTAAGTATGTTTCAACTACATTGGCCTCGATTCGGACTGTGCCACGACTAAACTAAACTAAATGTATTCCTGTCACTTTCTAAAATAAGATTAAGAAAAGAGACAGAAAACCAACAGCTGACTTTAGTGCTGTCAAAGTGACGTTGCACGCCCAAAAACGACTTAAATAAGATGGCGTACATTATGATGGCATCTTATTTTGCGCATTTAACGTCACTTTGACAGCACTAAAGTCAGCTGTTGGTTTTCTGTCTCTTTTCTTAATCTTATTTTAGAAAGTAACAGGAATACATTTTGTTTAGTTTAGTCGTGGTACACTCCGAATCGAGGCCATTAACTGCCCAATCACAGAAGCAATCAGGTAATCAGACTATTGTAATTGCCCCAATCACAGAAGCAATCAGGTAATCAGACTATAGTAATTGCCCCAATCACAGAATCAATCAGGTAATCAGACTATAGTAATTGCCCCAATCACAGAATCAATCAGGTAATCAGACTATAGTAATTGCCCCAAACACAGAATCAATCAGGTAATCAGACTATAGTAATTGCCCCAATCACAGAATCAATCAGTTAATCAGACCATAGTAACTGCCCAATCACAGAAACAGAGTCAGGTAATCAGACCATACTAACTTTGGCTACATCCTGGGATGGGATCCCAAGCCTCTGCCGCCCCCCATGAAGCTCAGCAAGATGCTGGAGGCCATGGGGGGTGGGAGGGGGGGTCACATAGTAAAATCTAGCCACCTATAAACACTTGACGCGTCATTCCATAGTATCTGACCACCTCAAATGATAATATGACGCTCGGACGCTCGGCGGAGTAACAACTCTGTATCGAACGTTCGTCGGTCTAACTCCTGAGGATGCTCCTTGGTGGAGCGAAACACGTGTAGAGTAGAAATTATTTGGTAAGCAGGTTGTATTTTATTACGTAATACAACTTTGTCTACTAGGTATTTAGAGGCGGAGGTCTTGATACAATCGTATCATCTACCTATTAGTCATGGATTTCCGCAAAGTAACGCCTGATTCAATTAATGATAATATGAGTTTGTGGGAAGCTTGCCACAAATGGCATCACCCACAACAAACCACATCAACAAAGTCATAGCAACGAATCCAATAGATGGGGGCGCTACCTGTCGCACCCGCAAATGTGCACGTTAAAGCGCGTACCTAGTACACACGGTGACAGGTCAGGTTACCCTGTTTGGACTTTGAACTATTCGAAGTAGAACGCTGCGAATCGTGCGAGAGGGTGCGGTATGTTGTTGTTGTTTCGTCTCACAGCACGCTGCGCCCGCGCCGGCAGCCGCGTCTATGCAGACTCTCTACCGCACTATTTTGTGTTTTGTACGTAGTGTAGTTATGGGTATATAGGGTGCGTAACCTGATGTGTCGCCGTGTGTACATAATGCCAGATTTTGTACATTTTACCTAGTTATTCATCTTAGTAGGTATTTATATTGGGCAAAAGATATAGTGTTTATGATGTTTATCTACGTGTATTTACAGACATGCCAACCTGATGCTAAACCTATTCTCCCTGATGGTGGACGCGTCTGTACCCGACATCGCGCTCGAACCTGACAAGGCTGTCAAGAAAGTGCAGGATAAACTTAGGTGAGATACGTAATTTTTTCGAAATTCCCTGTATTATTCCCTACTAATAGATAGATAGATAACGCATTTATTTTATCATAACAATACAGGATAAACAGTGACAGACAAAGGCAGACTGATCAACTCACTCTGTAAAATGTAAATGCATGCGTTTTGGAAATAAATGTACCTATTATTTTTATTTTACAATTTTTTTTTCATATTTTATATTTTTTTCGACACCTCCAATCCAATCTTCTATGATTAAATTAATTGCATCGTTAGACTTCCTTGTTCAATGTTGTGAGTGGTTGACGCTGTCGATCCTAGTTTACACAAGTAACAGTGGTGAGGCTCACCAGGTGAGCCTTTGCCCGAACAAAAAATAAACTTTATACAGGGTGTAAATTAAAATGCGTCATGACCATGGGACCAACCCTGAAATCGTGAATAGAAAATCTGCTGTTCTATAGAAACGTCAACCGCTCCATCGCCTACTACTACCGCTACTCAAACCAAATGTATGGACAATCTAAATCTGCTTGATTTAGTGATTTTATTTTAGCAATTTCGATGTTGGCTCCATAATAAAGTTGTTCAGTTTGATGGTCTGAAAACACCCCGTTAGAAATGACCATCAAACTAAACAACTTTCTCAACGGGACCAACATCGAAATCGGGATAAAAAAATCTGCTGTTCCATACAAAACTGCAAACCGTAACAGCCGATTCTTTTTCGCGATTTCGATGTTGGTCCCATTAAGTCCCATAGAGAAAGTTGTTCTTGCATGGTCTTCTGATCATCCCCTTAAAAAGCCGACAGCTTATTAAAGAAGGTCCCAGTATATCACATTTGTTTCCTGCAGGTTGGACCTCGGAGACGAGGAAGCAGTCCACTACCTTCAGAATCTCCTCGACATGTCAGTGACAGCCGTCATGGCGGCCCTCGTCGAACACTTCCACAAGTTCGCGCAGTACTGGCGCAAATGAAAACGGGTTGTGGTGCCGCCGCGTAGTGAACCTTAGCTGTGAAGATATTAAGTTCACAATCAATTTGACTAGCATCTTGTGATTGTGGTAGAACGATTCAGTTGTTTATAGTACTGGAAGAAAAATTATAAGAGAATCGGTTATCGGATAGTGAATCTTAGCACTGAAGATTGAAAGTTCATAATGCTGGCTTCCAAAGCTTTGAGTCTGGTACATGTGTTTCGACAGCGCTAGGAGAAATAAAAGCAGTAATTATTTTGTTGGCTAGCTTATTATGGATCATAACATAACGCTAAAGATATCTAAACTATTATAAAACTGTAACAAGAGTGTGTCAGTACATTGAAGATATTGACAAAAAAAAAGTTACGATATGGTTTTTAGGTGTCCCCGATTCCATATCACTAATTTTTAGATTTTTTGTCTGTCTGTTTGTTTGTTTGTTTGTTTGTATGTTTGTTTGTTTGGGTGTTTGTTTGTTCGAGTATCACGCAAAAACTACTGAACCGATTTTGATGAAACTTTTTTTGTTTGATAGCTTATCATCTGACTTAAAATCTGGTATATATAATTTGTGCGGACGAAGTCGCGGGTAAAAGCTCGTAAGTTAATATAATGTTCGCTTTTATACTATAGCTCACTCCCCGCAAAAAAGCAACAAAAAAGCCGTGGTGGTCCAGTGGCGAGTAACCTTGCCTGCCGTGCAGGAGGCGATGGTTCGATCCCCGTCCAGGCCGACTCGTACCAATGAGTTTTTCGGAATTTATGTACGATTTGTAACACCACTGGCTTTTCGGTGAAGGAAAACATCGTGAGTAAACCTGCATGCTTCAATTTCGAGGCGTGTATTGTACCTACTGTCCATTACAAGTGGCGACGGGCTCACTCCCCGTCACACTGGACAGTTTCGGTACTACTAGTGAAACGTGGATGTTCGGAAGTTTCAGAATATCTCTGACTACCCCTAAGGGGAATATAGTCGTGAGCATATGCTATGCTATGCTATGCTATGCTCACTCCCCCGGGCACTTCATATGCTTAAGAAGGTAGTACTACTGCAGAAACAAGATGGTGTTGATACGAGTTCCGTCCTGCTCGCACCCGTTGTATGTGCTTCTCGCTCGGCTCCTCTAAAATCGCCCCTGAAATGCGGGTTTACGTGCGGTATCTTATGTTAAGGCCATTCTGTACGTAGTACTGTTTTATATTCTGTGATTAAGTGCAAAAAATGGACCAGCGTGACCGGATACGCAGTCAGTACATCTCTATTTTTAGTAACAACCTTTTTTGCTGACCATTCCATCAAGTTCTAGCGCTTAGTTTCTACAACGTGTTAATGAATTAGCGCAAAATCTCATACACCCCAACTGATTTATAAAAAAAAATATATTTTTTTTTTTATGTGTGATAAGGTAAGCATTTGATCCCAATCTCACCTGATGTTGAGTGATGATGAGGCCGAAGATGTAGCATGCTTACCTAGAAAGATGCCTATTCACTCTCGCCTTGAAGAGGCCCAGGTTGTATTGCTCAGGGAACAGGTCCGCAGGCAGGGCATTCCACTCCTTAGCCGTGCGCATTATAAAAGAAGAAGCAAACTTCTTCGTGCGAATTGCTGGTAGGTCAACGACATAAGGGTGGAAACCCAGTCTCCGTCTCGTCCCCCGCAGATGAAAGGGAGACGGTGGTATCAGATCGTGTAATTCAGTCGCACACTCACCGAAATGTATCCTATAAAAAACAGACAGACAGGCTACCTTGCGACGATGCTCAAGACTTTGTAGCTTCGCCACCGAGGTTGGATCACCTATGAGCTTCCTGGCACGCCTGTCGATTGAGTCCAGCTCATTATTAATTGGAATTAGATTGAAACAATAATTAAATTATTTTGATAGTTTAAATTTAAAGTTATTCGCATTTTAAGTTTTGACGCAAAAATGATTTGTTATCATTTCAGCACTGAAACAAAGCGCTAACCTTCTCATGGATACATTTTTATAATCTTGTTTTGGTAGTAAGTAGGGTGAGTGTGTCCGTGCGGTGGGTTGACATCGGGTTCAGTAAATTTTTATTTAGCAAAAAAAAAATTTAAACATTTTGAAAAAAATTACCTATGTTGAAACCATGATAATTCGACTAATTCGATTCTAAACAAACTACTTTCTAGTTTTGCGTTAATTCATTCACACGTTATATTAGCGCATCTTACAGACAAAATAAAGTTCATAAAGGTTTAACTGTATATGAGAGCTTATTCCTTTCGTAATAAAGGTTGTTTTTGTCTGTACCATCAAGCAACTGATAGTCTCGAAGCTTGCATACTTATTATGTAATTTTTGTACTGTGATACTGTACATAATGTAAATGTATTGGAAATTAATAAACTATTTTATTATATATTTTCTTTGTTTAATTTACAAAGAGCTCCTTCCGTTGCTACAACTACAGGGTGAAATTGATATCATTGGCATCCTTTTAAACTAAGAGTCTACCCATCAAACTGAACAACTTTTACTATGGGAGAAAACCGATCGGAGAAAAAAATATATCAGCTGTTGCATACATTTGAGTCGAGTAGGCATTGCAGTTTAGTATGGGACAGCAGATTTTTTAGTTGCTCCGATCGGTTTGCTCCCATAGTAAAAGTTGTCCAGTTTGATGGGTAGACTCTTAGTTTAAAAGGATGCCAATGATATCAATTTCACCCTGTATATTCTTATACAGAAATTAAGTAGTTGTAGCTTTGTTTCTAATCACCCCGTAAGGGATTATGGTCGTGAGTTTGTGTGTATGTATGAGCTCCTCCCGTCTTCAGCATTGAACTACATACTGGATCTAAGCGTCAGCACACACCTAGCGGAGATCTTCGAGCAGTTTTCATTAATCAATTGATAATGAAGTCTACGTCTATTGAAATAGAGTTGAAAATAGTGTACAAGAGATCCCTGTCCCTGTGACGTGTTCACATTATTTCTTGCACGCTATTTTCAAATCTTTTAATCAGTTTGAAATCCCCGCACACCCGGATGGTACCGTCTTTCTTCATGACTGGTACGATCGGGGTTGCCCAGTCGGACGTGCTCACCGGCTCGATGACTCCGTCCTTGACGAGCGAATCAAGCGCGCGCTCCACGGGCTCGCGCAGTGCGTACGCCAGCGGCCGCGCGCGCAGGAACACGGGCCGAGCCCCCTCGCGCAGCTGGAACCCGACCGTTCCACCGGTGAACCGGCCCAAACCTTCCGCAAACACTTCACCAAATCTGGAACTGAATTGTTTAAAGTTGAATGTATTTTTATTATCCAATAACCTATGACATGACACCGCCGACCAATCAATACCTAACTCCTTCAGCCACTGCCTCCCTAACAAATTTGTTTTACCCGAACGCACTACATACAAATCTAGAGTTTTCAATCTATCTTCATACTCTACTAATGGCATGAATTTGCCTACCGGTTTAATTAATTCCCCTGTATAATATCGTAACTGCAAATCACTATCGTACAACTTATTGCTCGAAAACATCTTGTCGTAACAATCCTTACCAATGCACGATATTGCGCTGCCGGTATCAATCTCCATAGTTAATTTGCTACCGTTCACGGACAAATCTATGTAATACGGGCTACAACTCTTTACCTTATTAGATTCAAACGAGTAATTATTCACCTCCGCACTAGACCCGCCGTCATCGTCCTCCGAGACGCCTGACTCTTCATCTACATTGTGACACGACGAACTTTGCCGTAAATTTGGGCATACCCTTTTCAAATGCCCTTGTTTATTGCACACCCGGCACACATACGCCTTAAATTTGCACAATTGTGCCCGGTGGCGATCACCACAGATTGCACAACGTGCCGGGTTCTTATCATGAAAATCGGGCTGCTTTTCCTCCGCCCGCCTGCCGCCTCTGGCTCCGCTCATGCCACTAGCACCCCAGCCGGCAGCTTTTGATCTTACATCACGTGCCGAGCGTCCCGCTGCGGGCCCGCTACCGGCGCCCGGACCGCCTGCCCAACGCTCGTGTCTATCCTGTTTGCCTGCGGCCTTCACCAGGTGCACCGACCCCTCCAGCGTTGACCTGCCGCCGCTCCCATGAGCGCGGTCCGCTACCAACGCCGAGTCCGCCTCGGCTGTCTCCATGGCTACCGCGATACAAAACGCTTCGTCATATTTTATGTCGTCTGTCGTAAAAAGCCGTTGCCGAATACCATCGCTTCGCAACCCGCACACAAACTGATCCCGCAGGTTCTCCTTTAGGGTTCCCTCCGTAAAACGGCAGTCCTTTGAAAGCCTCTTCAACTCCGCCGCGTAATCAGCGATACTTTCGTCTGTTTTCTGCGTACGTAGCCTGAATTTGAAACGTTCGGCCAGCATGCTAGGCTTGGGCTGCAAATGGGCCTTCATGATCCTAACTAGGTCTTCGTACGTTCTTTGCGACGGTTTTTCTGGCGCACATAGGTTTGACATCAGCTCGTACGCCTCCCCGCCCATTACCGTTATTAAGATAGGCCCTTTCTTCTCTGGCTTAACATCATTGACCACAAAATACTGCTCTAGCCGATCTATATATAAATTCCAGTCGTCCTTTGTATCAAACGGTTCAATTCGCCCGACCGCCATCCTTGCCCTAATCCACCGCGTTTAGCTGTTTAACTTTTATGTACACGCGGGCACAGTCCACTACTTCGTCGCCAGTGATACGTTCGTCGGTATACCTTCAGGAAACTACCAGAGAATCGCGGGGAAGAAAACACATCTATTCAATACAAGGTTTATTGCCTGACAGAGCATCTGACAGGGCAAACAAAAGAAGTTACAAATTATCTTCATAAAATACATGACAAATTTTCATTGAGTAATTATCAATTGATTAATGAAAACTGCTTGAACAGTTCTCCGCTAGGTGTGGGCAACGGTAGTTCTTTCTAATTAGTGGTGTAAGCACGTCAAACAAACGTCGTGCACCACATGAGTAAGTGCTCCCACACAAATGATTAAGTGTGAATTCGCATCGCGAATATCTGCGACCTCTCGATTCTTATTACAATGTAAATCATTGTATGATTTTTGTATGAACCTCGCAGATATTTGCGATGCAATGCGCATTCGCAGTTATGTGTGGGAGCCCTATAGTACTAGTATAGTATTATTTTATCTGTGCCTATAGTATACCCATAGACATTATTATACTACCGTAGAGTATACCCCAAGCACAGATAAAATAATACTATACTAGTACCCCAGTTTGCTTTGTTTAGTTTTGTTTTTTTTTCTTTCGATTCTTAATTATGTTTACTTCCTTATAATGCATGTTGTACGCCTCTCTAGGCAAACTATAGAGATACATTGGTACCGATTCGGACTGAGCCACGACTTAACTAAATTTATTCCTGTCACTTTCTAAAATAAGATTAAGAAAAGAGACAGAAAACCAACAGCTGACTTTAGTGCTGTCAAAGTGACGTTACACGCCCAAAAACGCCTTAAATAAGATGGCGTACATTATGATGGCATCTTATTTTGGGCGTGTAACGTCACTTTGACAGCACTAAAGTCAGCTGTTGGTTTTCTTTCTCTTTTCTTAATCTTATTTTGAGTCATGTTGCAGGAACTGACCCGAGTACACGTCTCGCGTGGTTTCGCGCGTCGCGTTTGTGCCTGCCACGAGGCTCCACATTCTTCAATCTCTTCTTGTTCTTGTCCAAAAACAATCCCTGAGATTGGGATAGATTCTCCCATAAAATACTTGACACTGGCGGAAATGCAGTGCTAACGCACAAGCAAGAGTCCATTTAATTATAAATAAAAAAATAAAAAATATCTTATTTTAGAAAGTGACAGGAATAAATTTAGTTAAGTCGTGGCACAGTCCGAATCGGGGCCATTGTACATTGTAACAACTTTTATAACCAACCTATAGTTGCAATAACTTACTCTTTGACTTTGACCCAAGAGATCGCTTTCTACGTGGAAAAAATCACACACATGACACTAAACTTGATTATAATTTTTTATTTATACAAAGCTAATATACTTTTATCTTTATATACAAACATAACTTACATCTATGAGAAAAAACGTCAATTTTAAAATGAATGTTTAAAACATAGTTATTTACGATAACAAATTACATAACCCTCCTTCTGGCGCAGTCGGGTAAAAAGACCTGTCATGCGTGACTAGAAATCTAGCTAGAATAGACGAGTAGGCCTCCTGTCATAAATCATGGCGAGAGGGAGGTGTCATATACCTCTATTTGTAAAGGTATATGGTAAAAGAATTAATGAGACATTAAAAAAATATAAAAATACTTAGTAACTATTCATATTGGAGTCTGTGGTAATGCTTGCTGAAACATGCACCCACAAATACCTCATTTTAAAATAAATTCATTTCCAATATCTTCAAATTGTCATGTATTAGCCTTCATCAGATCACTGCCACTGGCGACGCAATCGCTAGCAATATAGATCTTACTACCCGTTATTACCTGGACAACATCGCAGGCTGCTATTTCAGAGTATGTAACACCACCTATTACATAAACCAATACGCTTTTGGGTTTTAAAGGAAACTCATTAAATCTCCCATCAGTTTTCAACAACTTAGAGATGGTTTTCGCATCTCTACATCCGAATTCTAAATCGCTATTCAACTTCATGTTTGAAAGTTTCTCGTTCAAAGTCTCCATTCCGTCTTTTAGATTGTCTAAGATCTTTCCTCCTATTTTCAAGTCGGATAACGCTGAGAGTTTGGTTAGAACTTCGTTTAGAGATTCTGAGGTAAGTAAGGTGTTGCATAAAGCCGCTATTAAAGGTATATAGCCTCCGTTGAAAACGTAACTCGGTGATGATTTTCTAATTTGGTCAGGCTGCGATGGCAATTGTTTCAATTTACTGGCTGTGCTCTGAAATTCGTTCTGCCATTTCGGTAATCTATCACTCAAGTTACCCAAATTAGAAATGTTACCCAAATTAGAGATGTTCAAAGACAACTTTGGACTGGACGGTTGTATAAGTAACCCGGCTCTTATCAAATTATTAAATACGTACAAAAATTTGTAGCCGAAAGCGATTAAATATTTGCTTATCAGAGAATTGTATTCGTCATATGATAGGCCTTGTGTTAGACTTAATAAGCACATGAGACGTAAACTGTTATAAATGTGTATGTCCGTACCAAAATTCTCATCAACAAATTGGTAATTTGATTTCTTATTTCTATTATTTAACATTTCAGTTTCTGCCAGTTTTAGATTCTCGAATTTGTTACTCATTTCTGAAATAATTGTTTCAGACGCTAACACGTGGTTGACTAAATTCTGTTTGAATAAAGTAACTTGCTGCAATTTTGTAGCAACGAAATGCTTCATTTCTTGAATACCTAAAGCTTTAATATCTTCGTTTTTTAAAAGCTTTGCCTTTGAACTCAGTACGCTTAGGACTTCTGAGAAATGTCTGTGTTTTATCTCTCCGTAAAGACTATCTATAGCGCTGTCTAGAGTCATAACTGTATTCTTCGCAGCAGCGTTATCCTCGTCCGAACCAAAATCGAGTTTTCCTTTCTTCAGTTTTGTTTCTTTTACGTTTAAATCTAGATGCCCACAGTTTATGTTGAATATCTCACTAAGTAGACCACTGTACGTTGCAGGAGTCAGCAAACTCGAAGCATAATCTTTATTTCGGTCCATGACCACCAATGCTCCGATCTCTTCAGACGAGTTTGATTGTAAAAAATCTCTTGCATACGTTTCATTATAAATCTCCAAAATATCTAAAACACTGGCCGATAACTTTCCCAAAGAAAATATAGCTCTAGGTTTACCAGTTACGTGGAATAAACTCCATAAGGACATGGAAATACTTGATAATAAAGAATGGTTTTGCTCGACAAATAATTGTTTGAATAAGAATGGTAATTCTAAACTTAAGAGTTGTTCGTCTAAGCTCATTAGTTCCCATGCGAATGTATGTAGTTTCACTATGTCGTACAAACCACGGCTTTCAAGTATTGAATCATAGGAACCTAGTACTTTGGGTACGATGATTATGTGGAAGCATTTGAGATCAGATAGGGATGGATTTTGGCTGAGTACAGAGGAGATTTGGTCCAAAACGCACTTGTATTTCTGTATGCACGCCGGTATGAAGTATACTCTGTTAGTATTTGCAGTCGGGCCTAGTTGAGGATCCATTTTGTATATTTTGTCTATGCCGTGTTGTCTGAAAAACAAATTAAACGCTTTTTTGTTAAAAGAACAAAAACAAATGTAAATTTTGTTCAGGGAAGTTTATTTTATACTGGCTGGAGTGTCATCATAAGAAAGTATTAATAAAATAGTAATTTAACCCGTCGAGCTCCGGTCGAACGGTACGATTCAAAAAAGTAGGCTAAAGCTAAAGGCTAAATTATACCTTATTGAAAAAAAAGTTTTTTTTATTTTAAGGCTTTTTTATAGGTTGGTGCTCGACGGGTTAATAAGATATCAAAATAATTTTTTTTATCTTTCTATCTAACTAAATAAGATCTCAAAGATAGTTTATTTTATACCTATCATATTTTGACTCTAACACATTGGAAGGTTACGTTTTGTAGAGAAGATGTGGCCAGAGACACTAAAGTACCAAAGTATACCATTTTCTTTATTTGCATGGCATTGCATCTCATTCTCATAGGTAACCCTTTACCCTATTTCTACCAATGGATGTAGTACGAGGTGACTAAGGGGAATAGCTTCTAATGCAATATTTTCATAGGCGAAAGACTAGTCATCCCGAAACCATTAACCTTTGGTATGCCGTTCGAAATTATCAAGATTATTATCATGATAATTATCATGATAATTATACGTTGATAATTATCAATGATAATTGTCACTTCGTACCCTGCCGGAATGCAGATCCGTGTGACGAAATCAATTGATTTCTATTGTGTCGGTAATTCCCGGTTCCCATACGAGAGGTTAATACCAAAAAGACTCACTACAACTATTTAAAACATTGGTTTCTTGACCACCCCGAAAGGGATAATTCTCATGAATTTATGTTTTTAGTTGGGGCAAAGAGCATTGGAGTGCACCCTATTAGGTGTCTGAAGGATCGACCGGGTCAAAAACACCATTCTGCCTTTCACCTTTGCCCAACAATGGGACGAAATAGGTTTAAAAAAAATTTGGGGTTATGCACCATACCTGAGCCAGCCAACTCCACAAATACGCTCCAAGGGCTTGATGAGCGACGGGTCAATGATAAGGTCCTTCTTGTCGCCGCATTGTGACAGAATACTTTGTAGTTTACATTGAGACAGAAGGCTCGTCGATGCCAGTTTCATTGATAAAGGTTGATCCATTGTTGATATCGTTTCCAGTGTTCTTTGTGGGTTTATTACTTTATATACTAGAGAGCAATCTAATGTGTAATCTATGAAGCATTTTGTTTAATTGTTTAGTAATTCTAGGCAGTGAATTGCGTTAAAATTCACATAAAAATATGAATATATTAAAAACAACACGTCCGTATACAAAAGCACCTGTCAACGAACGTGTTTATTTCACAAACAAAATGTGTCATTTGATGTTTGTGACAGAGATGTAACGCTATGCGAAAAGTCTTTTTCTCTGTTTATTGAGAAAACTTTTTACAAAATCCGTGACAAAAAAGCGATCCCTATTGCAGTTTCGTTCGGATACACATAGAAAGTTTCTTCACAGTGGAAGATTTCGTGACATTCTTGAATGTATCCGAACATCCAGTGCTGCCATAATCAAACGTTTGATTTCGTCTAAAATATTTGATTTTGATTAAAATAAGCTATTGGAACATTTGTTAATGCAAAATTAATATCTTGTTTGTCCAAAATTGTCTTAATTATAATACCAAAAGTATTTTTTAGTATTTACTTGTGTTTATTTATTTTATTACGACTTTGATTTAATTTCCCGCGTATCGTCCTTGATACCTATTTCCGGTCATGCGTCGTTGTCAAAATCGAACTTCCTTTCCTCCTCCCCTTCACCGCGGAGTTTCCCCTCGTCGTCGGATAGGAATTTTGTGAAATGGCATCAAGAATAATCAGGAAAATTGTAAGTTCGTAAAACAAAGCGTTATGTAATAATCCTTGCAATATTTTGCATGCCTTCCTAATAACATTCCGCCTCAGAAGACTGCTTGTTTTATAATTTTCACCTTCCAAAAATAGACATAGTATAGTTATGTCGAGGAATTACATAAAAGCGCTTTTGAAGCCTTTTCGTGAGAGTAAAGTAGTAGAAGGTTTAGTGAAATGGTTGGCGCCGGCTTTTAATGGTGCGTCTACAGGGGCTAAAGGCCGAAAAAATGAGGTTAACATTATTTTTTGTTGATTTTTTTTGGTGGTTGGTTGTTTGAGGTTAGGTGAGGAATTTTATGGTTTTTGCCAGGTGCCGGCGGGCAAGGCTGGTGCCGCGCAGTATAGCACGGGTGTGCGGAAGGTGACGCTGATCCCGGGGCACGGAATCGGCCCGGAGATCACAATCGCCGTGCAGAAGATCTTCGAAGCAGCGAAAGTTCCTATTGAATGGGATGAGGTGGACGTCACAGCTGTTCGGGTGAGTGACGTTTATTTTTTTAATTAGCCGTATTTTTATAAAATACTTCTGTGTAGGAATGTAAAATAAATAAAGTTCTTTTTGTGTTATAAAATTGTATTTCTTTACTGAGAAATGAAAATGCAATAAGTATAGGTAATTAATTATTAGTAAGAATTTCCTTTTTCTATAATTTTTCTTTCTTGATTGGTTTGTTTGTTTTACCCATTTGTTGATTATTATCAAATTTTATTACTCGAGAGTAAACCTTTCTGCTATAAAATTATAATTTAATACATAGGTACATTGAACTGATGGTAAATAATAGAATGAACATTTTTATATTATGTTACCATACTTCAAAGCAGAGACGTGTTGCAATCTTTTTTACTAACCGAATTCGACCGTATATGTATATATTTTTTTGTATGTTCATGGATAACTTCGTCGTTTATGAACCAATTTTGATGGTTCTTTTATTGTTGGAAAGGAGATATCCCAAGGGTGGTCCCATTATAAGGAAACCAGGATCTGATGATGGATCCCAGAGAAATCGAGAGGAACCTTCGAAAATCGTAGTGCCGACTAGTGAATTTGTTAATTTAAAGCACTATTAAATCAAACTAATGAATTCACCACTGAAAATTGTGTAATAAACAAAATTTTAACAAAAAATTAAAACCGCCTTTAAAAAAACTAAATAACACCAAGCAGGTGTTATGCTACTGGTATCTACCCTAACAACATCCCAAAAAATCAGCTCCGTGCAATTTATTGCGACCTAACGCGATTTTTATGTCTAAGGTTACTGGCGTATTGTAGCAATGCTCACATTTGTAATTTCATCACATGCCAACTTCATTTTATTAGTACTGAAATGAAAAGTTTCATTTTGGTTTTATTTCTTGTTTTTTTGCCATATTAATAGATAGCTCTTAAAATTGTCCAATTTCATAAACCACTAAACCTCCAATAGGAGATAGCACCACAAAAAGAAAACCACTAATATCCCAAATACCTTTTTAGGGCCCCGACGGCAAGATGGGCATCCCGCAAAAGGCCATAGACTCAGTAAACGCCAACAAGATCGGCCTGAAGGGGCCCCTCATGACCCCCATCGGCAAGGGCTACCGGTCTCTCAACTTGCAACTACGTAAGGAGTTCGACTTGTACGCCAACGTCAGGCCTTGCAAGAGTTTGGATGGGTAAGTACCATCACTTTCATTCTAAAGACTAGCAGGTTTAGACAATTTATATAGGGACTCGCCTTGCGGTAGCTTTTCCCCTCTGCCAGGTTATAAGAACAATTGATCTTGTGCATTTACACCCAAGACAGCCTATTGCAAAGCAATAATTTTGAACTTAGAACGTTTGGGGTTCACACGAGACTACTTTTCATAATTTTTAACATTCAAAATTAGAATCTTAACTTATGGGGAATAAAATCCAAACTTGCGGATTTCATGTTACCTCGCCCCCCGCAAAAAGTAGAAGAAATGTTTCTTAGTAGAATGACACGCGTAACTCGTCCCTATATAAATTGTCTAAGCTAGCAGGGTTCGAAATGATAATTATACGTTGATAATTATCTTAATAATTACAAAATTAATCGGAAAAAGAAAAAGCGTATACTAGCAATGTCACACCATGTATATGTATATCCGATCACGATTTGCGAAAAAAGCTTACGAACACGAAATAGTTTTTCTCAATAATTTGTTATTCATTGTGATACGAAACGAAAATGCCGAAGACTTAGTGCTGGTTGGTCTGAAAAGCAATTTTAGAACATTGAGTTAGAAATTCTACTCAAAACTAGGACACTGCAAGTTAAACAAGCATCTACACAGAATGGGGCTTGTAGTTTCACCCACCTGCAGATTCTGCTGTGAAGCAGAGGAAACGCCCATACACCTCCTCTGCGAATGCGAAGTGCTCATTCACAGCAGGAGTCGCCATCTAGGTGGTTACGTAATAACACCTACTGACATTAGGGACCTCCCCTCCAAGAGCATAACACGGTTCATGAAGTCCGTGGGCCTAGGAAACGACCTTTAGGTCTAGGGTGACAGCTACAATAGATCTATTCAGGTCGCAGTAGCTATTGGTCATTGACCAAGCCCTTACAACCAACAAAAATAAAAAAAAATACTCAAAACTAAGAATCAGCTTGGATAATTTTATCTTGATAATTTTGAATCCTGGAGACAGTAGAATAATGGCTTAAATCAAAATCTGTGATTTAATCCAAACTATTGTTTTCCGTAAAAGTTTATTGAATAATTAAAATCATTATGCTAGGATGAGGAAAAAAGTTATTACAGGATTTAAAAACTTTTAACACCAATTTATTTTGGGCGTGTAACATCACTTTGACAGCACTAAAGTCAGCTGTTGGTTTTCTGTCTCTTTTCTTAATCTTATATTAGAAAGTGACAGGAATAAATTTAGTTAAGTTAAGTCGTGGCACAGTCCGAATCGGTACCAATGTCACTGCCTTTTTATCTCCAACCTGTTTCGAACTTTTCATTGATGGTTAATAAGTAAAAAAACTACCATTGACGGTAATAAATCCGATTTTAATGCTAAAACAGTCCAGGCCCTGTACTCAGACTTTTGATGTTCGATATATCGCCACTGTTTCGGTCCGCACTTCATTGTAATAGAGTTGACATTGGAACGAAAACCTTCACGCAATTGCGCAGTTCGAATGTGCGGGTAGAGGGCCTGGGTGCCTGTAGGCCTCGCATGCCACCCCCGAGAAAACGACAAAAATCGAGATGTGCCTCCATCCTTATTATTTTACGTATGCTAGAAAGAGCGCGCATGACGTTTTTCTCGTTTAAACGCTTTGTCGTGGGTGGCATGCTAGCCGTGCTGGTTCATCAGGGTTCATTCAATATTTTGTCAGATCAGATACTATCCCTACTATGAAGACAATCAATTTTTACTTTGATAACGTGCCAATGATGATGATGATTGTGATTAAAGTTTGTAGGTACTTACAGTGTTAGTTTTTACTTTCTTTGTTTGCGCTCTCAAACAACAACAAGCTATTAATAATCTACACTACAATCTATCTATCTATCTTCTACACTTATAAAAAAAAATAGTTTCGCGCCTGACTGACAGACAACACAGCCTAAACCACTGATGATAGAAATATGAAATTAGGAATACATATTCTACAGAGCATGTAGGGGTGCACTTAGAAAGTATTTTTCGAAAATCCGAAATGCAAGGGGATGAAATCGAGGTCTTAGATTTCTCTAACTATAAATCACAGAATTTTTTTCTGCCTATAACTAATAAAATAAACTAATTATAATAAGAAAACAAACATTTAGATTATACTTAGCAGGTAAGGTTTGATTTCAAGATCTATTTGTGAACTAGGTCAACTCCCATTGACTGTGATTACATTACTGTGAGACCATAATTGAAATTGCTATTCAAGATGAGTTCTTCTAAGAATATGTCAATTATTTTTAGCCACACCTACTTAATGTATGGAGTATTAGATTTTTTTCTCTGGCCTGTGTGTCCTTTACTTCTATATTAAATCATATTCAGTAGATTTATAATTGAATTTACGATTATCCATCGAAATGAACCAATAATCCATCTAAACAAACATACATACATACATATACTCACGCCTGTGTCCCATTGGGGTAGGCAGAGACAATAGATTGCCATCGGCTACGATCCTGACACACCTCTTTCGCCTCTTCCACACCATTTGATCTGACCCTTCTTAAGTACGCTACCAATTTGGTCCGCATACGTACGTCTAGGGCGACCCCTTTCGACTGTCCCATTTACACTTGCTTTATATATTTCATTCGTCTAAACAAACGAACACTTTATTTAATCTCAGAAAATCCTTAGAGATTAAGTGCCTAATTAATTATTTACTTTATCCATTATTATTATATCTATGTGATATATTACTTTGAGTACAATGATTTTTTGAAAATGTTAGCCTGTCACTGGACTCGTCGTTCAATCGTGGAGCCAATTTGATAAAAGTGTGCCATGCTCCAACTACACACTTCAAAGAGATGGTTGGAACTTTTAGCAACGTCACTAGCCACTCCAAACTGATTATGGTCGTGATTTTATGTAGGGTTACTAGCTGTTGCTCGCAATTTCGTGTGCGCTGAGTTTATAAAAGTATTCTATGTGTTCTTCTTCTTTGTCGTAATCTTATTGCTGAGGGACATGGCCGTCGTGGTTCTTTTTCATGGGCCTGTGGATGCTGGCCTGTAGTGTTGCCTCGGTAATTTTATTATTTCTATCTGTGCTAAATTTCATCCAAATCCGTTTCGATAATGCATGATTGAGTTACAAAAATCCAAACAACAGCAACATTTAATAATTATTAACTGCCGCGATTCTAGATACAATAAAAAATCTATTGTTACATCGCGTAGCTCTACGTTCCGGCAGTTAAAAGTTAATGCAGGTTATCAGGATTTAGATGACAATACCTGAAGTTACAGGCACTGTACACACGTTATCAAATCACGTACCGTTGTAAGGGATAACATTCTGATTAGGCAGGTACGTCAATGTTGCATAAATTGATTTCATATCAGGACTAAACCCTTGAGATAACAGTAATTGCAAAGATTTTGTTTGGAGTAATTGTTTGTTAACGTCATTTGAGTTTTTATCGAGGCTTAACGACAAAATGTTTGAATGTTGTCGCTCTCGATTGTTAATAATAATTTATGGGTTGCGAACTAGGTTGCGAACCAAAGCGGTACAAGTAATACATTAAGAAATTGGAGTAAGGTTTGAACCTCATCTGGCAGTACGGCATCGCCTTTTTCTGTCGATCCATCCTTTTCTGTCACTCAGGAACGTCATTTGCTAGAACAAATAAGGTAGACGGAACGCGATCGTGCGCGGCGGTGCTGCGGCGTGTGGAACGTATAAAAAAAGCAAAAAGGGTTGCCCTTTTTATACGTACTATCATTTATGTAGTAAAATACAATATTCATTTATTATCTACACTATCGTATACAAACATGACAATTTATGTACCTTAAACGAAACAGCAGGAACAGGCATACATTTTCGCCGCGCGGTAGAAATAGAGGGGGCTTAAACGAAACAGCATGAATTTTCGCCGCGCGGTAGAAAGAGAGGGGGATATGTCTGACCAATTTTCGATCAGATCAGATCAGGGTGACGTCACGGTCCTGACGCGAGTTTAACATTTTTTACCCATACCAAAAAAAGTGCACAACGCCGCTAAAGAAGTTTTCACTTCAAAAAATCTGCTGTCCCATACAATTCAGTCGAGTCGGTACTGCAGCTTTGTATGGTACAGCAGATTTTTTAAATTTTGTCTCGATATTAGCTCCAATAGCTCCATATTGAAAGTTGTTCAGTTTCATGGTCTGAAGCACTCCCTTAAGTATTACTAGGGTGTTTTGTTACACCCTGTATATGAATTTGGAGTCTTTGATATAGAGATATGGGATATAATACTTAAAAATGCTAAAAGTGAATTTTGCTACAACTAAACCTCCTATAGGTAAGTCTGTTGAAAGTTGTAGGAATGTTTCTTACCTGTCTGATATGTTAAACGATCGTGATTTTATGTATGTATAATACTTCAAAACCAAATAAAATCACTCATTACTCTTCAATATAGTAATCAATCAAAGCATAATACTCAGCAATAAATCTTAAAATCAAACCTCGACGTGTTTTATCTCAGTGTGATTCATCATAACGACAGACATTTACGCTAAAGTTATCTAATGTTATCTATAAGTCAATGTCAATGTTAATAATAATGGAATGTCCGTCTGACATATTGCGTAGGCTTATTAGGTATAGGTACAGTGCCGGATTAACCATATAGGCAAAGTAGGCACGGGCCTACGGGCCCACCACCGCCAAGGGGCCCCGAGGCTCGTGAGAAAAAAAAAATCTTTTTCGTATTTGAATTGAATCAAAAATTAAGAAAAGATGAAAAACATTTTTTTTTTTTTCATTTTCATAACGTTTCCTTTAATGATACCCCACATGATAATTTAAGAATAAAAAACGTTTGACTCCTAAGCTCAATTATAATTATAAATCTTTTTTGACTGCACTCTTCTAATTGGGCCTGTCTAAATCTCTTTATCTCCGAGATAAACGAGACTGTTACAGACAGATGGACGGACAGACGCCGAGGTGATTCAATAAGTGTTCCGTTTTCCCAATTTTGCTATGGAACACTACACACACACACACACACACACGACTACACTATACTTGCAAGGGCCAATGCAACTAAGGCTTTGTCAAAAGGTTACAGCAGTTTTCTGAAAGCTTTGCAGTCTACAGGGTGTAACAAAACACCCTAGTAATACTTAAAGGGGCGTTTCAGACCATCAAACTGAACAACTTTCACTATGGAGCCAACATTGAAATCGCGAAAAAAAAACCATTCTTTCATACAAAACTGCAGTACCGTCTCGACTCAAATGTATGGGACGGCAGATTTTTTTTTATTTTTTCTCGACGTTGGCCCCATAGTGAAAGTTGTTCAGTTTGATGGTCTGAAGCACCCCCTTAAGTATTACTAGGGTGTTTTGTTACACCCTATATTGCTGGATCAGAAATCTGAAGTGGTTCACGAGGCCAGATGCCTATTGAAGGACTATGAAAAAAAAGATGCAGTTTTCTGGGCTGTTATTCTAGATCGGATCAATGGTGTCAGTAAATCTATACAAAAAGAAACAATTGAACTTCGGACGGCAATCGATCTTTTGAAATCGCTTCTAGATTTTTTGATGTCACAGAGAGAC
Organism: Agonopterix subpropinquella; assembly: GCA_922987775.1. Lineage (NCBI taxonomy): Eukaryota > Metazoa > Arthropoda > Insecta > Lepidoptera > Depressariidae > Agonopterix > Agonopterix subpropinquella. The sequence continues at coordinate 2,078,952 of OV277708.1, read as the reverse complement.
ATCTTCGAGGACTACAAGATGAAAACAACTGAAAAAATGGATGCCCTGGGCCTTCATCATGCCCAATACAGTGATTAAAATCAGCGTATTTGAAAAAGGAAAAAGCGTTATGATGATGGAAGTGCAGAAGACGTTGTGCTCAGAGGAAAACAACAATTCAAAATTGAAACATATTTGCCTGTATTTAGATATGTTGTGTACAGAACTGTCGAAGCGCTCCGGGAAATAAATTCGATGTTTGGATTTTTAGTAGATTTCTCGACAAAGTCTGACGATGAAATTAAAGAAGCTTGCGAAAAGTTTAGAGAACATTATTCGGAGGACATTGAGCCAGAGTTTAATGAAGAAATGGTTCACTTTAAGTACTTAATTTCACAATTAGTCGACGATGCCGCAAACCTTGCATACCTATACTCCAATTAAAATAGCTGCGAAATATTAAAGCTATTTTGGAATACAGAAACAGAGATTTGAAACACTTACTCTCACTTATTCTTAGAACAGCTTTTGTACAGTCAAGAGCACATCAAGCTTTACGCTTGTAGTTCGATTGTAACGCTTATGGCGCAATAAATAAGAACGGTACAAAGTCCAAAGTGTTAAGCTTGACGTGCTCTTGTCATAATCATAATCATAATAATCATAATATCTTTATTGCTTTCATGTGGTTTTACAAGGTCTTAAAAAATAATTCGTACAACACATGAACCCTGGTAGGGCACTGCAAAATAATTATACCTTAAAACTATTAAAATGAATGAATAAAATTTCTGAATTTGACTGTACCGTCCAAGATATGACGTATAGTATATCTTTCTAATAAATAAATGAAATTTGGTGCTCAGAATTGGCCAGAAAGCTGAATAAGAATCTGAAAATCTTGTTGCCCTTATTTTAAATGAAGTATACATATTAGAGACCTACCTTTCATGTTGCAAGTAAAGTCTCTGTGATTAAATCTCAAGCTCGGTTCATTCGCTCCTGTTTTTAAATCATGTGGCGACGACCAAGGCATACCTATGACATATTGTAGTAACAACTAGTCTAGGTCGTCGCCTCATGATTTAAATAGGATAGGTTTTGGATCGTGTTGCAACATCCTATTCATATTCATATTGTATGTAGTAGAAGCTCGATTTTAGTAGATATGTGCTGTTTTATTGCGACCACCTAATCTGGACCACACTGGAAAAGAATCATTGCTACGCCCATGGGCAGGGGGGCCCCGAGACTTGCAGTGCCTAGGGGCCTCTGCATGGCTTAATCCGGCCCTGTATAGGTAGATAACAGTTACAGGTAACTATAGTTTTTGTATGAGCAGGGGGATTTTTCGTATGGCACTTTATGCAAAGTCCTTCCCAGAGAGAAATTACACGCTCCCATGGTCTTCCTAATAAGCTGACAGATCGGGAAAAAATATTTGCCGTCCCATACATATGGGTCGAGTAGATTTTGTATGAAACAGCATTTTTGTTGCGATGTCGATTTTGGCGCCTCGTTGGTTTGATGGTCTGGTCTGATCATCATTTTTAAAAACCATAATAAGAAGGACCCTTCTAACTTTATCCTCCCCAATTAATTAATTGAGATGGAAAAATATTTTCGATGTACCAGCTATGTACAGTAACTAACAATAATAACATAACTTTTACAGTTCTATTATTATAATTATAATTTCAAATTAAAACTAAAACCCTACAAAATTTCCAGCATCAAGACCCTATACGACAACGTGGACGTAGTAACCATCCGTGAGAACACCGAGGGTGAATACTCCGGCATAGAGCACGAGATCGTCGACGGAGTCGTGCAGTCCATCAAGCTGATCACAGAGGAGGCCAGCAAGAGAGTCGCCGAGTTCGCCTTCCAGTTCGCGAGAGACAACAAGAGGAAGATGGTCACCGCTGTGCACAAAGCCAACATTATGTGAGTGTCTTCATATCTAAGCAGCATCCAGCTGATCACTGAGGAGGCCAGCAAGAGAGTCACCGAGTTCGCCTTCCAGTTCGCGAGGGACAACAAGAGGAAGATGGTCACCGCTGTGCACAAAGCCAACATTATGTGAGTGTGTTCATATCTAAGTAGCATCAAGCTGATCACAGAGGAGGCGAGTTAGAGAGTCGCCCAGTTCGTCTTCCAGTTCGCGAGGGACAAGAGGAAGATGGTCACCGCTGTGCACATGCCAACATTATGTGAGTGTGTTCTCTATATTTAAGTAGCATACGCTTCATTGTTCTTAGGCAAAACTGAGTTATAATAATCGGACGCCGTGTAGTATCTAGCTTCATTGAATCACCAACGGCTACTAGCTTAAAGAAGGTCCCAGCTGTCGACACAAGGCCGTAATTATGCCAGTATGCTTTTAACACTCCCACAACTGCTATAAACAGTTTACTACTTTTTTAATCAGTTTACTAACTGTCGTAAAGAGTTTGCTACTGGTGAAAACCGTTTACAACATTTGTTGCGAGTAGTTGCGACTTGATTTATAATTACCTTACAATCATTTAAAGATGTGTTTATTATGTAATCAATGCTGTAAATCTTCCTAAGAATAATAAAATAAATAAATAAAATGTTAGGTGAGGTCAGATGCAGTGATTCTAACCGGTGTAGTGACACGGTGAGGGTATCAGGGATGTTGACGAAGTCTGAATGGATTAGTTACCTCTTAGGTCATCTGTCTGTGGGTGCTATTCGAAACCTATCCGTTTACGAATGTCACGGTACTACGAACAATATAATTATGTAAGGAAAAGAAAGAAAGACTGTATAAGGAAAGGACGACCATAGAAATAAGGTCGCCGAAGCACGACTAAATTAAACTAAACACCTAATAATTTACGGCAACAACAGATAATTCACGCTTGACAAATGTAACAGATAACACTCAAGGACCACTCCACTTCATATCACATGACAAGCTGTATAGTTGTTAGTGTTAATTGGGTGTCAATTACCTCGCCTTTTGAGCTACTTGCCATTTGTAAGGCTAGGTTACCTTGTCTTACGTATTATGTGTTTACAATTCCGTTTGAGATACGCATAGTGGAGTTATAGTCTGCTCTCTTTCACCCTAAAGCTTTATCCATATTGGAACAGATATGTAGACAGAGAGCCTTGTCACGAAGTGTTGGGTTTGCTGCCAACACCCTTTACTGATGATAGTTTTATGATAATTATTAATAACGAGCTTTTACCCGCGACTTCGTCCGCATAAATTATATACCAGATTTTAAGTCAGATGATAAGCTATCAAACAAAAAAAGTTTCATCAAAATCGGCTCAGTAGTTTTTGCGTGATACTCGACAAATTCCCAAACAAACATACAAACAAACAAACAAAAAGACAGACAAAAAATCCAAAAATTTGTGATTTGGAATCAGGGACAGGTAAAAACCATGTCGTAATTATTTTTTGTAAATATCTTCAATGTACAGACACATTTCTGTTACAGTTTTATAATAGTTTAGACAGAGAGGAGTATGCAGGGATTACAGGGAGTAATATCATTAGCATCCTTTTAGACTAAGAGTCTACCCATCAAACTGAACAACTTTTACTATGGGAGCAAACTGATAGGAGCAAAAAAAAAACAGCTGTTGCATACATTAGAGTCGAGAAGCATTGCAGTTTTTTAGCGATAGAGAACAGCAGATTTTTTTTTTTTTTAAATGCCGTGTTCAGTCAGCTGATTGCATTTAGTATGGAGAGTACAATCATTTTTTGCGAATTTCCCATTGACCTAATATATCGATGAAATTTCCTCTTGGTTTCTTAGGGAAAGTTGTTCAATATCATGGCTACAATCATCCCTTATACTTATAGTAATGCAACGTTTTACTCTTGGGAAACGCCTATGTTTAGAATTGGACGATGGCATGTCGTTGGTGATGACGTTACTGTGGATGCCATAGAGGCTGATGATGATGATTATATTTATTGTTACAGGCGTATGTCAGACGGTCTGTTCCTGCGTTGTTGCCGCGAGATGGCCACCAAGTACACGGACATCAGATTCGAGGAGCGCTACCTCGACACCGTGTGCCTCAACATGGTCCAGAACCCCGCCAAGTTCGACGTGCTGGTGAGTTCTGTCATCATCGCCACTATTTACTGTTGCCCATCACTCAGCATCCATACGAGCAACACACATAATACAGGGTGTAAAATTAAATTGACATATGGAAAAGGGTGCTTCAGACCATCAAACTAAACAACTTAACTATGGAGCTAACATTAAAATCAAGAAAAAAAACTGTTCCATATTACAAACATTATTTTCGCCACCGAGCCATTTGCTCAGAGACCTAAATGTTCAATCTGTTGCGTCTTTTGGATAACGCACTTCCCGGGTTTGAAAGAGTGCGGGTTCGAATCCCGCCCGAGACTGAATTTTTAAATCTTTAATTTGTTCCATATTAAATGTCAATAGTTACTCGACCAAAATGTATGAAACAGCTCTTTTTTTTTCTAGTTCCCATAAGGTCCCATAGTAAAAGTTGTTCAGTTTGATGGTCTGATGGACCCCATAAAGTACGTACAGTAGTACCAGATTTATAAGTTCCCCGCGATGTATTGCGCAGTTGACATATTTTAATAGCACGCGAAATTATATTGGCCAATCAGCATGTGTCACCTTCATAACCTTGCCGCTATTGGCTAGTTGTTTTCACGCCCTTTTCGCTACTATCCTTTGCACGCTTTGATTACTAAACAACATCGGGTTTTGTCGGGCACAAACGAAGATAGACGAGGATAATTATTTTCCTGGTTGTACTGTGATACATTGAAGTTTACACCCTGTTTACCTAAGGTGCTGTTTAATCAGAAGTGACGTGGCGCGGACTTGACGCGAGCGGGGTGCGGCAATATAAACCTTATAGTACGCAGTATAGCCAAAGAAAATATACACTACGCGAAAAGAAGCGACACTCATGCATGTGTGCTCGTAAAAGCGCTCGCGGCTATGTGTGCGGGTCGGGCGAGCGCAGGGGGGTGCGCGGGTTGCGAGCGGGTGGGACGTCATGTCATTGACGGTCGAATGACATGGCTGCTCTTGCTCGCATGACGGCACGACTCGGCCGTTGATATAAATATTTTCTTTGACTCGGCGAACGGCGAACGGCGAACGAAGCGTGCGACGCCAAATAATACGAATCATGAAAAGTGCCATTTATTGTTGTGTTTACGGTTGTGGCAACAATCAGAAAGATAACAGTGATAAGAGTTTCTGTTCATTACCTAATGAAGATCCAGAAACGTAAGTTACATTATTATTCTAAACGTCAATTCAAAATCTATTAATTTTGAGTATCGATAATGCTCCTTACTAACCATTGACGATATTAGGTGGTAGTGGTAGCTAGGTAGGTACACACGGCGACACATCAAGCTACCCAAAACCAAAATAAGCTGGCCGCGCGACGTTATACCTTACTATGCCTACGCTCGGTTAGCTTATTTTGGTTTAGGGTAGCTTGATGTGTCGCCGTGTGTACCTACGCATACGTAGTAAGATTTGTATGAGTCGTGTATCTTAAATACCTAGGTACATTGATTTTTAAAAATGCACTTGTAGATTACCTATCTACATTTTACTTCAATTACCTACTTACTACCTAATTACCTACTAAAAATTCTCTATCAAGTATGCCACAATAGCCACAATTGCACTAGGATAATTTAAATTGAATTTATAAAAAAAAAAAATAAAAAAAATAAAAAAAAATAAAAAAAAAATTAAATAAAAATTAAGTACCTACCTTATCTTTTATTATTTCCTTGCACCAGTGTAAACTTACACATTATTCGTTTTCCGCAAGTTTCAACCCTATAGCATACACACGCCGCCTCAAGGTCACCGACGCGGGGACTCACACGTACGAGGAGTGTCGGGCCTGTGGTATAGCGTCGTTTGGAGAATTACGCCCGCGCCTCCAAGCGACGTCGCCTGGTGGCGCGGGCGCGATTTTCCTTTACGACAAAAACGACACTACGCTGCGTACTATAAGGTTGAATATTATGTTACTTTGACTATCCGCCACCGCCACGCGTCTCTTCTGTATAAACAGCACCTAACAGTAAAATGTACCTACTATACTAACACAGAAACATGACCATGTGTTTTGCAGGTCATGCCCAACTTGTACGGTGACATCATGTCTGACATGTGCTCCGGCTTGGTCGGAGGCCTCGGCCTCACGCCCTCCGGCAACATCGGCAAGAACGGAGCCCTCTTCGAATCTGTAAGTATATCATCTTTAAAGAAAGAATAAACTTTATCGACTATGAAAAGCACACATGAGCAAAAACAGGGTACATTAAAAAGGGGTACATAGAAACTGGCTTATTAGATCTTTTAGAGATGACAAAATTCGTGGATGATTTTTTTATGACGAAAATAAACTGTATGGGAGTCTACACAAGGTGAAATTGATGTCATTGGCATCCTTTTAACACTAACACTGCTGACGACCTACGTCGTAGGTCGGCGACAGATGGGCCGCAGTGCTGAAGAACCCACGTAACGAGTAAGTTCAATTGCATTTCGCCTGTGCTCATGACCTACCGCGCGAGTCACCGACAACCTTACGCCTGCGCGGGTGACCCACGAGACGAGCCAGTTTATCGTTTCACCGTTACGACTGTGCGCACGACCTACGAGGGGGGTCAAGAGCTGTTGCATTTCGCCTGTGCTCATGACCTACAGCGTGAGTCACCCAAACCTTACGCATGTGCGGTTGACCCACGAGGTGAGCCATTTTGATCGTTTCACCTTACGACTGTGCGCACGACTTACAAGGGGCGTCAGTTTTAGCACTGCGCGAGGATCATGATTTTGAGCTTAGCAGCGAAAGTTTAAACTAAGAGACTACTCATTAAACTGCATAACTTTTATGGGAGCAAAAAAAAAAGCTGTTCCATACTTAACTGCAAAGTATGCCTGCCTACTCGACTCAAATGTACGCTATAACAGATTTTTTGTTGTTGCTACGTTCGGTTTATTCCCATAGCAAAAGTTGTTCAGTTTGAGGGTTCACTTGACGCCAATGATTTCAATTTCACCCTGTATAAGAAAACTAGCCGGATTCCTGTGCTCCGAATGCACTTACTCCGAAATTCCACACCCAGTTTCTAATGTTTAGAGATTGAATTCTGAAAAGGCAACCACCCAAAATTGAGAAGCAAATTTTCTAAGCTTTTTCGTTCTGGAGATTTTGAGTTGTCTTGATGACTTACATACAATCATCATCTGCAAGCGTAAAGTGAATCAGCCTTAGACTAATTATATCCGGACCGGCCTTGCGGTAGCATTTCCCCTCTGCCACGGTATAAGAGCAATGATCATGCACATTCAACATTCAATTTTATAACTTATCACTAAACTAGACAGCCTATAATAGCGAAACAATAATTTTGAACTTAGAACGTTTGGGGTTTACACGAGACTACTTTTCATGATTTTGAACATTCAAAATTAGAATCTAAAGTCATAGGGAATAAAATCCAAAGTTGCGGATAACATGTTACCTCGCCCCCCGCAAAAAGTGGCAGAAAGTTTGTTAGTAGAATGAAACGTGGTTACGCGTCCCGATATAATTAGTCTAAGGAATCAGCCAAAAGCTTGACTTAACGCGACTTAATAAGAGTGAAAATGCCTTGATCCGTGGGGTTGAATCGAACTTAGACAATCCAGATTTGTTTTTGTATGTATTCGAGATTCAATATGTGTATTGTGTACGCACGGCGACAGATCAACCTACCCATAGTTCGACCTTATGTCCATGAACATAGAGTTCAACTATGGGTAGGTTGATCTGTCGCCGTGTGTACATACAGATATTTATGACACAAAGAACTAATCAAAAGCTAAATGTCAGAAGCCAAAGTCTGAATAATTTTCCGCTCAAGTACGGTGTAATATTGAAATGAAATATGTTTTTGTTTGAAAACAGTAAAAAAACTGATAAGACAGAATTCAAATGGTGAAACTTACAGGGTGATGTCTTTCCTCTGCATTACCTAATTGGGGAGTTGACTGCATCAAATATATTTTAGTTTTATCTTGTCAGTAAAAAATACGTTTGAAAATAATGCTAAACTTACATTTTCAGTAATACTGTAGCTTGAATACTATTTTTATAAAAGAATAAACTATAAAAAGTATCGAAACGACAACAAAAACAATGACGTCACTATCATTAGATATACAACGTGTTAATGAATTAACGCAAAACTAGAAAGTAGTTTGTTTAGAATCGATAGCAGAATCGAATTATCATGGTTTCAACATAGGTAATTTTTTTTATTTTTTTTTTCGTAAAATTTAAAATTTACTAAACCCGATGTCAACCCACCCCACAGGCACACTCATCCTACTTGCTACCAAAACCAGATTATTAAAATGTATCCATAAGTACGTTAGCGCTTTCATTCATTGCTGAAATGATAACAAATCATTTTTGCCTCTGAACTTAAAATGCGAATAACTTTAAATGTTAACTATCAAAATAATGAAATTATTGTTTCAATCTAATTCTTTTGTTATAAATCAGTTGGGGTGTATGAGGTTTTGCGCTAATTTATGAACACGTTGTAGATAAATAAATAGATTACTTAGATAAAGAGTTGCTGATTTGACAAGTTGGAAACTCGCGGATTACTTATATCAACTTTTTTTTCTGTCAATGAACTAAAAATTTCCCCTAAAATCTTTATTAAAAAATAAATTTGAAACTCCTATTTTTAATCTAGAATTAAACATTTTAACGGGTTCTTACCGCGTTTTGGTATATTTGAGTTACCGATATTTCGGCAGTGTTACAACTGCCATGATCTCCTATTTTAAAACAAAATTAGCAGTTTTTTTTTTTGTAATTAACTTCATCATTGACTTTTTATAAACAAAATGAGATCTGTGAATAATCGCGGAGTGTAAACATTTATATAATTATAATAATTATGTAAGTCTGATTTACGAAAATATTATGTATGTACTAACCGGTGTGGTTTGTGTTCGTAAACTACTCATCTCATTAAAATTATTCTTCGGATAAGGTTTAAAAACTGCATGTTTGTCGATACATAAAAATCTGTCTGTGATTTTGTCTGTTTCTAACAAACTCTTATGTGTGTTAATATGTTTTAAACTTCTTTTTGTAAACTGTGACACTGTTAAAAAGACAATGCTGGTTTTGTATGTAAGGTTGGCGCCTTATTTTTCGCCGTTGTTTTTGGCGCGGCCAGCAACCAAACTTGAATATTTTGTTTCAGAATAAAGTAACAAACAAAACTTATTAACATATATATCCCTAAACTCAGTCCGGATGGAGATAAAAAGGCTTGAAGTTGAAAATATTACTTTTACGTGCACTTCAAGCCTTTATATCTTAGTTTGGACTGAGTTCCGAGATATTTGTAATAACAAGTGTTGTTTTTAACTTTATTCTGAACTATAATATTCAAGTTTGATTGATGGCCGCCCTAAAAAAAGAAAAAAGGCGCCATTTTTAGGCATAGGCTTTTCATTCATGCAAAAAACAGTTTTCTCATTAAAACTTTTTTCAATAAATTAAATATTGCTGTCCCCATATTTGTTTCAAATACTACATCCATTTAAAATGTGAATAAAACCAAGAACATTTCAAATAATGTTTAGATTCGGGGAAAATTATCAGGTATTAACTTGGATATTTTTAATTCTATATCTAAATAAAAAAAAGTACTACCAACGTAAATTGATCTTCAGGAACTATGTGACTACATATTTAATTACTGGCATTTGATACTGGTTATCATTATTACCTACAATCCATGTGTAACAACTTGGTAGTACAGAGCACTAATTGCCCGAGTTTTTTCAATCTCAACCCCTTATATGGCCGACACACACCTGGCGAAACGCAGCGCAGAGCATTTGTCACTGCCAAACTAGTATCGACTCTGCTTGCATTGACATAACATCGAAAATCAATTAACACAACTACTAGACCCCGAGATCATTAAATAAATAAATATCTTGGACAATGTCACACAAATTAACTAGTCACATTTAAAGTACCAGAATCTAGCCTGGACTTGTATTATGATGACTAGACAACGATATAGAATACATATATAAATACAAACATCCATGACTCGGGTACAAATATTCATATTCATCATACAAATATTTGCCCCTTACGGGATTCGAACCCGCGACCCTCGGCACGGCAGGCAGATTCACTACCGACTGTGCTACCGGGCCGTCAAGATCATTGAAGTGACTTGAGACAAAAGTTGTGTTAAATTATTTTCAATGTTATTTCAAGTCAAACAAAGTCGATAATGGTTTGGTCACAGTATAAGAAAGAGCATCTAGTACTACATACAGTATGGACACTCCTGCCTCCCACCAACTTCTAACCCCTCGATTACCTCGGCAGTTACCAGTAGCATAAATTGGAGACGCTAGAATTTATGTTTTCGAAACAAAGATAATATAATCTCAGGACGAAGGGTAAAAACCAAAAAGATTATACCTAAAGGCATAGAGTGAGCCATACCATTGCAAGAATGTCAAATTTTTTTTACGTTTTTGTTTGAGTGTGTGGTGTCAAGTAGTATGGAAAAAAGAGACCAGTGAGACCAAAGTGACATTTGCCCTAATGTTTACGGTCAGTTTTCACACACACTAGCACGAAAAAAGTTGACTGCCGCATAAACAAATATCTATAGTTCCGTCTCCTTCTACTATTAAAGGTACGTCATAAGACAAAAGAGACTAACTACAATCGTAAATTGATGCGATCTCTATGCTTTAGAATAAAGAGATCGTTCCGTTGAGGTAAAAAATCTTTTTGAATAGACGCGGGTGTCAATGCATTTTATTTACGAAAAAGTTATGTACCGCACGCAGCTAAAGTTGTTGTAGCCGTAAACTCCGTTTCGCATGTGCTGACGTCAGTCATCTTGTCAATTTATGTTTTGTAGGCAGTGTCCGGGGCAAAGAGTAATATAAGTATATTAGAAAAGAGAACCCACTCGTGGCAACATTATGCATCCACCTTATGTCAAATTGAAGGCTAGCTAGCGCCATCTGTTTTTCTCTGAAAATAATTCTACCTATACTATACATACCTACTTATATATATACTTGTATACTCATACCGTTGTTTGAATGCTAGTTTTCGTTCAATACCGCACCGATCGAGTGAAATTCCAGTATCCTTACTATTCCTGTAATCTGTACATTGGTAAGAGAACAACTAAAACTCCAGAACATCACTAAATCGGCACAAAATTGAACAAAAACTACAAACAACACGCACATTACCCAAGGTAGGTCGCCATTTTGTAAATTTGACATTGGCATAGACAATATAATCTTTTTTTTTTCATAGTAAAAGATATATTTAACAGATGGCAGCACATTCTATGCAAACTGAATCGGAAAAACCACCAAAAGGCAAATGTCCTCCGCCTGGTCCGGGGTGTGGTTTAGTAGTGAAAAATGCTCTTCGCTTCGCCAGGTGTGAACCAGCTAATACGATCAAATGGTGAACGGTGAAACAAAAATAATCGCAACAAGTCATATGTTAACAACGCATGTGACATGCCACTAATACGCATTTGCATCCGTATTCCAACGATATAAGATCTATTCTACTATTCATTTAACTATTTCAGGTACACGGGACTGCCCCAGCTATCGCCGGACAAGACAAAGCGAACCCTACAGCATTACTCCTCTCTGCTGTTATGATGCTACGCTATTTACGACTCTTAGAGCATGCAGATAAGATCGAAAGTGCTTGTTTCAAGGTGCTGAAGGAAAGCAAGGTCCTTACACAGGATTTGGGCGGTAAATCCAGTTGTTCCGCGTACACTAATGAGATTATAAAGAATTTGTAATAGATTTGAGAGGTGTTTTTGGTTACTGCAAGTTGGAAAGGTAAACGCATATAAAGACGGGACGCACGCTTCGGAAAATGCGTACTTTGCCAACTAGCCGGGTTGCAACGCATTGAAGAATATTTAGCAATCTTTTTTTTTTTATGTTACACCTTACGGAATAGAGGAACTGACGGCTGAGTGAGCGAGATGTACCTAGCGGCACCACTGTATAATAGAAAGAGATACGTGACGCGAGGCAATAGAACCGTTTTTGGGAACTTATCGGCACAATCGACAGGGTTAACATTCGAGCTCTGTAATAATTTGTGAATCTGAAGTGAAATCGTAGATTATTTTGTGAAATATACTAATATAATACTATTTCAGTTACATTATTGCATAATACACAGAACTCGAAGTTTTAGCGTGCCAATAAGTGCCGACAAATTCACTAAAAACGATGTCATTTGACAACTCATGTCAGTTCCTCTATTCCTTAAGGTATAATAACTTTATGTTTTTAGCAAAAAGCTGTGGTGGTCCAGTGGCGGGTAACCTTGCCTGCCGTGCAGGAGGCGATGGTTCGATCCCCGTCCAGGCCGACTCGTACCGATGAGTTTTTCGGAATTTATGTACGATTTGTAGCACCACTGGCTTTTCGGTGAAGGAAAACATCGTGAGGAAACCTGCATGCTTCAATTTCGAGGCATGTATCGTACCCACTGTCCATTACAAGTGGCGACGGGCTCACTCCCCGTCACACTGGGACGGAGTTTCGGTACTAGTAGTGAAACATGGATGTTCTGAAGTTTCAGAATATCTCTGACTACCCCCTCGGCGAATATAGTAGTGGGCATATGCTTATGCTTTTTAGCACACTAGGACGGACATAAATGCGCTCTGCCCCGATGTAGTCCGTCGTAGTATGCAATAGTTCATATAAATTGTATAGAAGCGATTTGGGCGGATTTTTGTGCTGTGGTCCGAACGCTTCGGCCCGTCATAATATGTGGTTACCTTTAGAGGCACTGATGTACTGAGATAAAATCTCCAATGGAAGGAGGTAACGAATGTGCTAAACAATTTAAAAACATGACTTAGTAAAAAAGGTTTATTCTTCACTTTATAGTTACCAAGTATCTTCAATTAAACAAATTCAATGTGAAACTAAACCTTTTTACAAGCTGTTAAGGCATAATTTCGAAAATTTCCAGTAACCAAAATAAAATGATTAGCTTATGTTATAGATCAAATTGTTGACTATTTAAAACTAACATTTTCTTAGTAATATTATCTAACGTTATTTGTTACCATGAATACAATTCGGGTATGTGTTGTCAGGTTTACTGCCAAAGAAGTATTAAGTTCTTATTTATTCTTCACGCTTCTTGTTTTAGAGCATGACCAGGGAATATAGCTCGTCTCACTGCATTTATGTGGGTTTTGTTACACTCTGAAACATCACAATGGTCCCTGGTTGTTGCTGAATACCATTCATCATGGGAGATAGATCTGCAATGAAATAGATATCATGTCGTAGACTAAAAGAAAGTAGATATGGTATTAGCTTTCTTTAGTGACAAAATAGTATAATTTTTACCTAATGAACCAACGAACTAAAAACAGACTTCAAAAAAATCCATACATCTATCTATCTATAACGTCACGCCTCTTTCCCAGTGGGGTAGGCAGAATTGTTTAAAATAATCCCAGCAGGCAACATTTTTATTTACTCCTTTATTTGAATCCTTAAAGTCATTTTGATTAAACTGGAAATCCAAGTTAAACTTGGATTCATAATTTGACAAATTTTGACTTAGGTAAATTATCAATGCACTATACAGGGTGTAACAAAACACCCTAGTAATACTTAAGGGGGTGCTTCAGACCATCAATCTGAACAACTTTCAATATGGAGCCAACGTCGAGAAAAAAATAAAAAAAAATCTGCCAAAATTCAAAAAATTCAAAATTGCCATCCCGTACATTTGAGTCGAGACGGTACTACAGTTTTGTATGAAAGAGCGATTTTTTTTTCGCGATTTCGATGTTGGCTCCATAGTGAAAGTTGTTCAGTTTGATGGTCTGAAGCACACCCTTAAGCATTACTAGGGTGTTTTGTTACACCCTGTAAATGGCTGCGTCAAAAGACCGACTGTCCTATTATTAATTCTTGCTACAGATTTTTGAAATCCGTTCATACTTTTAATGAAATCTTATTGTTTACGAGTGTAGGCAGTTTATTGACATAAGAAATGAAATTATAATAGTGACTTATCTGCTTAATTTATTTATTTATAATAAACATTCCACGCCATATTGTATTTGTGTATCGCATAGTATTTAAGTTAATTTATTTCGATTGTTACCGTAAGAGATCTGATTCAAATGCTAATGGGGATGGCAAATGTATTCGAATATAACCTTTATTATCAAAGATTAAGATACTTATACTTGGTGATTGAATACAAATCATTTTGTAATAGCTGACGTGAATATAGTACTAACTTCCACGACTAGACTACGATCCACGGCTAGACGCGACTGTAGACTCACCCGGCACTCCATAGAACGGTCTCAAGATGCTTGACAGTACTGCTATATGTATGGGACAAAAGATTTTTTTCTCGCGATTTTGATATTGGTCCCATAGTGAAAGTTGTTCAGTTTGATGGTCTCAACCACCCCCTTTAATAGCCTAGTAAATGAATACATTTTACCTTGCAAAAGGTCCGGTATCCACGATTTTTTTGTATGTGATACGGGTATAGGTCTTTATTAAAAATCCAAGTTTTCGACCTTGAGGTGCTGCCGCGGACTCTGCCATATCCATAAAACACCGAAAATTTCGAAGCTTTTTCAGTTTTCATTATTTAAAATCTAAAGTTTAGGTTTTAGAGTAAAATTATGTTTTAGAGCAATTAACAGCACTAAATGCGCTACAGTTTGGTTTTTAAATCATCTTTTTATATTGTATAGTTACCGAGATGCGACACTTCAAAATAAGGGAGTTAGGGCTAATTCCTAACTGCCCTATGCCTGTGGGTGCAGAAAAGCTGGGCTCAAGAGGGTTTTTTGTATGTAGGTAATCTCTGGAAGTACCAAACCGATTCTTAAAATTATTTCACTGATAGAAAGCTATCCCTGATTATCACAGGCTACATTTTATTTTGTAAAAAAAAATTATATTCGAAATCTAAGTATTTGTATACCAATTGACCGTCATTCAACATTTGCTGAAAATTTAGAAGTGTCGCATCTTATGGTTCGAAAACATTGTAGCGCATTATTTATACTTCTTCTAAACACCTTCACAGTGAAACCAGTGTGAAAGTTCATACCAAATATTTAATGTTTATTTGAATTTTTGTAACACTCTGTATAGTATTAAATATTCTGTGCTTCAGGAGTCCAGACAGGCTCATGAATTGAAGGTATAAAAATTTGTCGAACTTGTTAGCGTTTGAATCAGATAATTTGTAGTGATATAACGGCTGTAACGTGGGCGTTAAAATGCATTTTCTCGCATATATGCGACTATTATAAATCTATAAATTTCATCGGTATTGCTAGAGCCATTTTAAAGAAACCAATTACAAACAGTTTCGATTTTTATTTCATAGTAATGTAATTTTAGGTATTGCGTGATAATTATTTTGTGTAGTGATTTGTTCCTTTTATTGTGATCATATTTATGAATACATTAACAATTAATTATGCCCAAAATACTTCTGTTGCTTTAGATTACGTGTCGAAGCTAAACTAAATAGCCATTACAAAGTATACCAGTGTATCTTTCTCTCTATTTCTCTATAGGAGTAAGAAAGAAAGGAAACTGAATTACATTTAAAACTGACAAGCAAATGAATACTTATAGTCGGAGATCCGACCGTAAAATTATGTACTATCAGCATAGTTCACGCTGGACCCCACTAAGATCTAATTTTGCTTGTATTGCCCGTCCGCTACCTCGCGTATGACATCCAATAGCGTCACGGTAGCACCATAAAGTTTTTTTGCTTCGTCCCTTTTTACGTTGGTTGTATTCTAACTATAATAGGAATAAACTAAAACAATATTTTCTCTGCTAAGAACTCAATATTTAGTTGTTAGGGTCCCGTACCCAAAGGGTCTAACAAAAAGTAAAAATTCATGGGGCTGGATTAATTTTTTTTTTATTGCTATATCTTAAAAACGGTAACACAAATAAACGTTAAACTTGGTGTAATTATAGTGCATACTTTAACGTAAAACAAATAATCAAAACTAGCCAAGTGTTGAGTCCTGCTCACGCTAAGAATTCTAGTCAAATCGCAATATTTTCGGTAAAGTGTATACGGAACCCTCGGTGCGAGAGTCCGACTCGCACTTGTTATAATTTCTGTCATGTCTTCAAAGCTCGATATGTCGGGAACTGACTATCCTAGTAAAGCAAGTATCCGAGTAGGCCCCACTTGGAGCAGGTAGTGAGCAGGATCGGTTGTGAACTGTAATTGTCTAACCAACTTTCGCTACACCATCTGTTTCACAGATGTTTTTTTAGTTGCTTATTGGTCAACAAGATAAAGGGCGGGACTAGCCGTGATGGTCACTTGCAAAGGAAAAATGTTCGAAAAGGGTCCAGCGTGAACTATGTTGATAGTACCTATTTCTTAGGCGAACGAAATGTGAGATCTTTATTCTCGATTTTGTTTTTGGTCCCATAGAGAAAGTTCCCACGTGCGATCCAGGTGCCAAGTTAATTTCACCTTAAATTACAATATTGCAAGTACAACAATTAGTTCCAATAATTTTCCGCAACATAAAAATAAATAAAATAAATAAATAACGCTCACAGGCACATACATTGCTTGGCTTTTTAATATGGAAACCATACAACAACGGCACGAACATATAACATCCATGACCGAACCGGGATTCGAACCCAGGACCCTGGTTTGGCAGTCCGGCATGGTAACCATTACACCAACCGGAAGTGCGATTTTTGAAAATCATACGAGCGACTTGGCAGTGGAAAGATGCATAATCTCCATAGTAATTTTGACATTTTCTACTGCCAAGTCGCTCGTATGATTTTCAAAAATCGCACTTCGGGTCGTCAACATGGCGCGGTTTTTTATTTTTCTTGTCAGGCTTTACATTGCTTGTTAGTTTTCAAGATTATAATTTTACTTTGGTGGTCTCAATATTGTTCTTTTTAATTAATTTATTCTTTTTGTAGCGTTAATGCTAATCATAGCATAGGTATATGGTCAGTATTCTACTTACAGCTTGTATACATCAAGGTATTTACTTTATCATTTTATGTTTTTTTTTTATCAGATTAAATCTGACAATAATAAATGATAATGTATTGTGTCTACTATTGTGTAGTGTTCAGCATTTTATTTTTATTGACTTGTGAAGTACATAGCAAATAATTATGATCTGTAAGGCATTGTTCTAATGGAACGCGAATGCGCCATCATCGCGCGAGTAAGCGATGCGACCATCGCGTGTTGGCGCGATGGCAAAAACTGGGTGTCCTATCATTGCGCGAATTGACTACGCGAGTGAGCGACCGTGGACTAGGGCAGTGGCGCGGTGCCCCGCCGACGCAATTATCGCGCGTATTTCAATTAGGACTCCTATTCGAATTAAAATTTCAGTATGTTTGATCGCGCGTTCGTTCGTACGAACTAGGTTCGCGCGAATATATTTACAAACATTTGGATCGTGCGAACGCGTCGTGCGATTGTCAGGACACCTATTCGAGTTCAACCTACGATGATCGCGCATTCGCGTTCTATTAGGACGATGCCTAAGCGTATTTTTGTTTTTTTTATGTAAATAAAAAATAGATGATCTAATAAAAGTACATTGAGAATTTGTTGTTTTATTTGTGCATTCCTTCTTGATAACTCATCATCATCATCTCAGCCAATAGACGTCGCTACGACAGAACACCCTTTATTAACATTTAACAAATATTTAATGATTTGATTTAAAAAAAAAAAAGATTTTACCCCAAAATTGCAGAAAAACCCCCAACCTGGCAACCCCAATTCTTCAGTAATGAAATGGTACATACCGAACGCACCTATTTCTTCGCTCAATTTGATGTTGCAGCTGGGTTAGCACGTTGCACGTGATACGGCTATATTACGTCTTTTATCTCGTTCGTTCGCGCGCAAATAGAAAGAGAGCGGAAGCGTGATAGCGCTATATCACGCTTGCATATTAGCCATGCTATTCGCGTTACGGACCGACGACGCGACGGCACAGTATAAGAAAGAGTATCTATTACCCAAGAAGCTTCGAAAAATTACCTGTATTACCAGACGGTATTGACCAATTAAAGGGCTCGTTTCGTAGGTATACATGCCGTTGATTGGTTAATACCCATGTGCGTATGGATTGAGGGGCCACATTTGCTATGGAAAAATGGATTATATGCCCATTTTGTAGGAAATTTGTAGATTTTGTAGGCCCAATTCTGGAATTTGTAGCAAAACTATAAAGAAGTTACATGAACATAAAGGTGGCACCTCACACCAGATGCATCTGGTGTGAGGTGCCACCCTGGAACTCGGAAAGTACGTGATGAATCTTTTTGAAAATTTTGTAGGATTTAGTAGGAGTTGGAAAAAGATCCTACAAAAAAAACCAGCTCTCTACGACTAAAACTGAAAAAGCTACAATACTTTGATTGTGGTCCCTCACACCAGATGGCATCTGGATTGAGGGGCCACCTTTATGTTCATGTAACTTCTTTATAGTTTTGCTACAAATTCCAGAATTGGGCCTACAAAATCTACAAATTTCCTACAAAATGGGCATATAATCCATTTTTCCATAGCAAATGTGGCCCCTCAATCCATACGCACATTAATACCCAGGATTAGAGTTGTAAATGCTACGTAGCCTACCACTGCCTACGGTAGTCTACCGGTAGATTATGGTAGACTACCGATTTATACCGTAGATTATGTAGATTTCAAATAAAAAATCGACGAATTATTTTTAAAAAAATTTTTGTTCATGTAATATGAGAAAGTACTAATCAATACAAATTAATTAACATTATGTAAATATTTTAAAATGTCAACAAAAGACAATTTTAAACTTTAAAGATTTTAAATTGTCATTAGCCTATAAATTGCCCCTCTTTTCGGACATGAAGGTTTCCTCACGATGTTTTCCTTCACCAAAAAGCCAACGATAATTCATTAAAACCGTCCGTACCGACATGAAATATAAATTATAAAAACCACATTTCAGTATTACGTACGTGCCCTGGGGATCGAACCCATACCCCTAGGAGCTAGGCTATCGTGGCTTAGTGCATGATATCACATTTTAAGCAACCTTTTGTAAAATAGTATATGTCATTGTCCTTTTTTCGCGTCCTAGATTGATTTTTACTTTCTCTAAAATTATTGCCGAAGCTCTCTTAGCTTATTTATCACAAATAATAAATGGCAGCCGCCTTAAATATTGTGAACTAGCCAGCCTACCGGTAGTCTACCTCACGATTTGGTAGACTACGGTAGATTTACAACTCTACCCAGGATCAAGGTTAAACCAGGCATAGAGTGAGCCATACCATTGCAAGAATGTCCACTTTTTTGAGGTTTGGTTTGAGTGTGTGGTGTCAATTAGTATGGACAAAAGATGACCAAGTGACATTTGCCTCTATGTTTACGGTTACTTTTCACGCACACTAGCATAAAAAAGAAGTGGACAGCCGCATAAACAAACATTTATAGTTCCATCTCCTTCTACTATTAAAAGAACGTTATAAGATAAAAGAGACTAACTACAATCGTAAATTGATGCGGTCCAGGTCTACCCAATATCAAACTGTACAAAAACATGTATATAGTCATTTCTTACAGTCGCACACGGGTTGCCATAAGAGTGACAGAGCTAGATAAGACGTTAATCTATTACGTCTGTTAAACAAATGTCACCACTTTTTAAGCAAATTCAAGCAAAAATCTTTCTTAACGTAAGAAAATAGCTGAATCTTCCAGCTGGAGGTCAGTACTGGTAGCATGCCAACCCGCGATAGCCGTGATACGGCTTTATCACGTCTTTTTTCTCGTTCTTTTGCGCGCAAGCGCAAACGCTTCCAGTGCTGGTGACAAAATTATTCAAGACGGTTCCGTTTACTATTGACATTTCACTTATTCTAATGGGCGGTTGTCATAAGTGTGAATGGATGTCAAGTAGCGTTTCTATGTCTTGCTTTATATTATTTATCTACCCCTATATTTTATCTTTGATGCGGTCTCTATGCTTTAGAATAAAGGAGATCATTCCTCTGATTCCCTTCCCATAAATAATATATACTATCGTAAGGAATATTAAGTTTATAGCACTGGCAGAGCCTTAGAGCCAGGTTACACGGTCAGTATTTCATCAGTCTGGTCCATCATTCTGAATGACGCCAGAATGATGCCAGAATGATGCCTTAGAGCCAGGTTACACGATCAGTTTCCCATCAGTATTTTATCATTCTGGTCCATCAGTCTGGTCAAACGTTGAATGACGCCAGAATGATGGAATACTACGGAGGTACTGAAATCTCGGGATTTATTTCTCTTTTAAATTAAAAAAGATTAACTTTTAAATTAAATAATTTTGAAAAGTTGATTTTTGCTATGCATGCGTTTACTATGCATGCGATTAGTTATGCATTCCCGCATTTTCATGGCATCCCAACAAATATTTAAAAATAATAATTTTAAGAAGCCGCCATAATTTTATTGCTAAAAATTAAGTTTAGCTAACTATGCATCCGAATATCCGATCTCTAATTATTAGGCCCTAATTTTGTAACATAAATCATAATGCGGTGTTAAAATTATTTAATTAAAGCCCCATATTCCCCACCTTGATAATTTTTTCCCCATAAATTTCCCCAACGATTTCACTTCTCCAAATTTTCCCCAAAGGCCAAATTTTTCCCCAAAATCCCGTGAAAAACCCCCAATCTGGCAACCCCGACGGTGACTGACACCAGAATGATACGACCATCAGTTTACCATCAGTATACCAGTAGGTATACCATCATTCACAAACGGAATGACAGTCTGGATGGATGGTTTACCATCATTCCATCAGTCCATCATTCTCCCATCATTCTGGCATCATTCTCCCGTCATTCAGACCAGACTGATGGACCAGACTGATGAAATACTGAACGTGTAACCTGCCACTTACATAACAAATTACTGCGTTCTGAGAACTTTGACTGCTACTAAATGATAAGATGGTTTCCAATGGCCTAAGCTCCAGGGTCCCGCGCTAGGCAGGCGTACGTCTACCTATCATACATACCCAACTAACAACAAAATCTTTTTTTTTCAGGTCCACGGTACAGCCCCCGATCTAGCCGGCAAGGATATGGCCAACCCCACCGCCCTGCTTCTCTCCGCCATCATGATGCTCAGGCATCTGCAGCTTATTGAAGACGCCGACCGCGTCCAGAACGCCACCTATGAAGTCTTGAAGGAAGGAAAAGTCCTTACCGGCGATCTGGGAGGAAACTCCAAGTGCAGCGAATACACAAATGCCATTATTTCAAAATTGAAGTAGGCTGAATAAGTTTGATGCCTTAGCCTTTTTATGGCTTATTCCTGCGCTTATTCGAATAAAACATCGCCCGATGAATGAAGAATTTTCAATATAATTTTATATATTTTACACATAGTGTAGGTATGTAAAATTAAATAATTGAATACAAAAGCAAGAACCAAAGTAGGTACTATAAATATTTATTTTAGATTTAGGCAGATGGGCTTCAAAATTCTGATTTATATAACAAAAGTATCTGACCACAGTATTGACAGTATAACTTCCCAAATCGAATAAAGAATATTGTAAATATAATTCTGGGATTTTTATTGTTTTATTTCCATATTCATATTAGGTATGTATAAATAATAGAGATTATTTATGTGATGTTTTCAGTAGAATAGATACCTATTGTTTCATATTTCTGTCGTACAACACAAATGTATAATTTAGTTAATTTATCGATAAACCATTGCAATCTCAAGAGTATTGTAGATAAACCAATTGACTGTACAAAATAAAATATTTCTAAAACTTTGGTTTATTTTTATTGACCTTATGGCATTCGATAAAGCCTAAGACCATTTAAATACGGACTTGCCTTACGTTAGCATTCCCCTCTGCCAAGGTACAAGATCAAATGATCATGTACATGTGCATACAATTTTATACCTCATCACCAAGAAGCTTGAAATTTTCCCTACAGAGAAAATTAATTTCAGGTTCACACGAGACTATTTGTCATGATTTTTGACATTCCAAATTAGATTCTGAAGTAACGGAATAAAATCCAAAGTTCCGTATTTCATGCTACCTCGTCCTCCGCAAAAAGTGGCAGAAAAGTTAGTACTACCCGTTTGTTTGGAGTTGGCCGTCGATGACCGTTACGAAATTTCGTCACAGGCACATTAACTGGTCCCGTCGACAAAAAATAATATAACAAGCAAATAAAAATTTAAAATTAAAAGCGATATTAGTGATCGGGACGGACGTGCCGTACGTGGTTACGTTGCTAAAGGTTATAAAATTGCGTTTAATAGGGTCTCTTAGGGGTGCGGTACGGTGAAGCGGGAAGGGAGGGAACGGCCAACTCGAAGCAAATGACTAGTAGAACACATTACACGCGTAACTCGTCCATATTTAAATGGACTAAGGAGCTAAAGCTTATGGCTTGTAAAGTTGGGACTGGCAGACGAGGGACATGTTTGCCCGCTATTCTGCGCCATCAAAGTTTAAAAAGTAGGTGCTGTGGGAAGCCGAAAAATAAGACTTAAAACGATTCGTTTCACATAACTTTTATACATGCATTTAAGTATTAAAATTAATTTGAAATCTAATCATTGAGTGCCTTATGCATGTTAAAAATTGTAGATAATAAATTTAGAAACAAATATTATATAAATAATGTTATATAAAATGCCGAAATTAATAGAAATTATTATTTTTAACAAAACCTTGGCAGATAGGGAACGTAACTGACCGATCTGTCACTGTCAATGTCGAAGGGTTTTTGGCGGGATTTGAACAGATACGTTTGGAGTCCTCATATTTCATCGAATTTTTATTGTTTATAGTGAGTTTTGGTTCGTAAAATCGGTGTTGTTTTGCGTAACAAAGTGTCGTGCAAGTGAACAATATACAGTTCAGTGAAATATGATGGTGTGGGTCGTGAACAGGAAAAGTGTTCCGTTCTTTTGTAGCGCGGCAAGCGGTCGGTTCACCTCTTTCCTGTGGACTTCTCTGCGTTTCCTGCGTTTCTCGATTGCCTCCAAAAACTCCAAAGAAGCGTTGAAACGTCGAACACCAACGTTTTATTTGCTATAAATGAGAGTATTTATTCCTGACATCGGTTGTATGCGATACGAAAATCGCTTTACCTTGAACTGAACCAAAAAAAAAAAAAAACTGTCAATGTCAGTGTCAAGTCAAAGAATCCGCGCATGTTGCACGTTGTTTACTGTTTTCTAACCTATTTTAAAGGAATATTTCTGTGTTTTTAAATGAATTTCCAATAATTTGGTCAAAATGCAGAAAAAAGTAAGTCAAATTAACTATATTTATCTAATTTCGTATTTGATTTCTTAGTAAATTGAAGTGTTTTTCATAAAAACCACATGTCTCTCTAAACTGAGTTCCGAGACACTTTTCAGTTAGTTTCCTTACTCAAACATCAATATTATTTATTTTAGGATAAGAAAAACTCTTTATCCGATGTTGAAGAAGAGACGCAGGTAGTAAATGAAAACGGAAAGCGACCCGGCGAAGGGCCAAACAAAGATGGAAAAAAACGTCTAAAAACCAAAAGTTTGTACCGACAACCGACTGTGAACGAACTAAACAGACTACAGGAAACCGAGAATTTATTCAACTCGAATCTATTTCGTCTACAAGTCGAAGAAGTTCTCCATGAAGTGAAAATTAAAGAGAAAACGGAGAAGAAGTTTCAACAGTGGTTTTCTGACTTCAAAACTCAACTTCTAGCCATCCCGGAGGATGAAAATGAGTATGACTTAACGGAGCCAACACTTGCCAAAAAACTTAAAGTAAAATTACCTATTAGCAAAGAACTGGAAAAGACAAAATGCGTTTTAAAATTTCACAAATTCAACGATGTGGAAATTGTTGGTTCGTACGCTATGAGCTCTGCAATAAACTCAAAATTGCGAATAGATCTACAAATAACAGTCCCAGCTGATACGTACACGAAAAACGACTCAATAAACTATAGATATCATAAAAAACGCGCTGCGTATTTAGCGTTCATCGCTTCCCATCTAAACACATTGCAAATAATTGACGAAGTAACATACACTTGGCCTAACGGTCAAACAAAACCAGTCATAGATTTAAAACCTACAGGAAAGCTGGCAAATCATTTTACGATCCGAATCAATCTTACATGTGAATCTGATGCGTATAAGCTACATCGCTTTAGCCCAAGCCGTAATAATTTAAGAGAAGCGTGGTTGTTAGATACACCGACGGACTCCGAAACTGGTCCACCGACTCCATACTACAATAGTAGTGTGTTAACTGATTTAACGGCAGCAGAAAATGAAAGATTCTTGAATGAAATGTTACTCAATAGTGAGAATTTAAAACAGGCCGTGGTGCTATTAAAGATATGGTTACGTCAAAGGAAGCTGCAAGTATCGGGACATGTTGTCAGTATGCTCGTGGCGTACCTCGTTCAAATGAAGAGGATTAATAATATTATGAGCAGTTACCAGATCGTGAGGAATGTTTGGATTTCATTGAGTAAGTATAATTGAGATATAAATTTTTTCTAGTTCTACGTAAATATTGAGAAAATTGTTTTAAAGAAAATTGATGATAAAAGACTGTTTTCAAAATTAAAAAGTAGAAAATAATGGAATAATAATGGAACTGTTGTTTTAAGGTTAACTCAGGTAAGATCGGATGGTTTTTCCATGTCCAAGATACTAGTTCCTGGTAGCATATGCTCACGACTATATTCCCCGAGGGGGTAGTCAGAGATATATTCTGAAACCATCCACTTTAATTTGGATGCATCACTGGGTGCATACCAATCAAGCCAACATTTATACACGTCACATGTTTTGCTGAATGTCAAAAAAAAAAGAACGACAGATTGCAAAAGAAAAGGAGATAAAAATAAAAAATTATGAAACCTCAGAACATCCACATTTCACTAGTACCGAAACTCTGTCCAGTGTGACGGGGAGTGAGCCCATCGCCACTTATAATGTTTGGACAGTTCGTACAATACATGCCTCGAAATTGAAGCATGCAGGTTTCCTCACGATGTTTTCCTTCACCGAAAAGCCAGTTCCTGGTATCTGATAGATTACATTCAACATAAACCTTAACTCTTATTCCGGCAAATAGACGTTCTGCTATACAGACCATCTGAGAGTTTGACTATTTGCTACATGGACATTGTCCTAATTAGGCTTACTGCTCATTAGACGTTTCGTCGCGCTGTTAGATGTTGACCTTCTGATCGTGAGGCCTTATTTCACTTTTAATCTCACAGAAACTTCAGAATGGGACACCAAAGGCATTACCCTCTACAAAGGCACCGATGCACCACCCCTCACGGAATTCCACAAACATTTCCCCGTAGTATTCCTCGATAGAACGGGCTACTACAACTTGTGCTGGCAAATGTGTCGAGGCACTTACGTTGCTTTGAGGAGAGAAAGTGTGCTGGCAGTTGAGATGTTGGACAACGGGAGCATTAATAGTTTTATACCGTTGTTTATGACGAAGATTGACACGGAGATGCAGTTTGATCATATTTTGAGGTATGAAAAATATTCATATTCTAGTATAAGCTTAGACAATTTATATAGGGACGAGTTACGCGTGTCATTCTACTAAGAAACATTTCTGCCACTTTTTGCGGGGGGCGAGGTAACATGAAATCCGCAACTTTGGATTTTATTCCCCATAAGTTTAGATTATAATTTTGAATGTTAAAAATCATGAAAAGTAGTCTCGTGTGAACCCCAAACGTTCTAAGTTCAAAATTATTGTTTCGCTATTATAGGCTGTCTCGTTTAGTGATAATGTATAAAATTGGGTGTAAATGCACAAGATCAATTGTTCTTATACCGTGGCAGAGGGGAAATGCTACCGCAAGGCGTGTCCCTATATAAATTGTCTATGAGTATAAGAGATAAGTGTTATTTTTGCAACCATCAGCAGCAAGGCTGATTCAGTGTTTATGGGGTGAAGAGCTTCTCTATGATGGGGATGGACCAGGTCTGCCTGCATAACTCCAGTCGGTTTAGGAGTTACTGATGATTAAAGTTCTGTAAAAAATTAACGGTCCGCTGCACGGCTGAACGTATGATATTGTTGTAGTATGTACTGTAGCTATGTGAACAGTACAAAAACTGTCAAGTTCTGTCAGTCGGTTCAGGAGATACAGCCAGTCAAAGTTCCGACCTTTGAACAGCTGTATCTCCTAAACCGATTGATGAACCATGTCAGTTTTTGTACTGTTCACATAGCTACAGTGCATACTACAACAATATCATACGATCAGCCTTGCAGCTGATCGTTAATTTTTTACAGAACTTTAATCATCAGTAACTCCTAAACCGCCTGGAGTTATGCAGGCAGACCTGGTCCATCCCCATCACAGAGAAGCTCTACATCCCATAAACACTGAATCAGCCTTGCTGCTGATGGTTGCAAAAAGTACACTTATCTCTCGGAATTTATTGCTTTTCTATGTGTTAGCTTACATGGTCTTAGGTTTTAAGTTAAACAAGACATAGAAACCCTGTAAGGGCACTGCAACACAGTATAAGTCTAAAATACATTAAGTTATACAAAAAAAAAAACGCTCACGGCACATACATTGTAATGATCCCAAGTAAGCCATACGCTTTTTGTTATGAGAACCAGACAACAATGGCACAAACATACAACATCCATGACCGATCCGGGATTCGAACTCAGGACCATTACACAAACCGGGTCGTCAACAAATATGTTCTTCTCTTCTTCTTCTGTTCCTGTTACCCCTACGTGGGATATAGGGCTCGGATGATAGCTCTCCATCGGTTGCGATCTTGGGCAGCGCTGTAGATATCCTCCCAGGTCATGTTGAGACTTTTAGCCTCTACTTCCACAGAGCGGCGCCAGGTTGTTTTAGGGCGTCCCCTCTTTCGTTTGCCTGGTGGGTGCCAACAAATATGTTGGATATGACTTAATTGCTTCCTGCAATTGTTAAAAAGTGATTTGGTTTTTTTCATAGTTTTAAAAAGCAATCTACCTATTCATCATCATCATCATCATCAGCCAATACAGGGTGCAAACTTAAATGCGTTACATACTTAAGGGGGTGCTTCAGATCATCAAACTGAACAACTTTCACTATGGAACCAATATTGAAATCGGGAAAAAATCTGCTGTTCCTTACATTTGGATCGAAATCAGCTGTTCCATACATTTGGATCGAAATCAGCTGTTCCATACATTTGGATCGAAATCAGCTGTTCCATACATTTGGATCGAAATCAGCTGTTCCATACATTTGGATCGAGTCACCATTAGCGTTTTCAATGGAACAGCAGATTTTTTTACGAAAATCTTTACGACTGTTCCAGTTTTAAAAATCTACCACAACTGAAAGAGTCCATCATAGCAAAAGCCCCAAAAGAGATCAAATTGAACTACGGCATAGATCAACTGGCACTGGTCACTGACACCATACATTCACTCCTGAGCAAAGGTCTCGGGAACCGAGCCGATTTGATACTACAGCTAGTTGAAGCCGACTTCTCTTGGCCTGTGAAGAAAACTCCGGAGAAGGCAAAGAAAGATGGGTAAGTAACTAAATTGATATTTAACTTTATTTCTACTATAATAAATAATAATGTTTCTTAGGTTTTTTATTTTAAAACCTTCAGAAATTTATTTACAAAAATGTGAGTAAACAATGCAATTGGCAGTGTTAAAGACTAAATTATAACAGCTGTGGTACAAAATTTACTTTATACTTATTACTAGCGACCCGCCCCGGCTTCGCACGGGTGTGATGCTTGTATAAACCTTCCTCTTGAATCACACTATCTATTTAAAAAAAAAACCGCATCAAAATCCGTTGCGTAGTTTTAAAGATCTAAGCATACATAGGGACAGACAGACAGCGGGAAGCGACTTTGTTTTATACTATGTTGTGATGATTGGAATAAGCTGAGAATAAGGAGATCATAATTTCTTACTTATAAACTCGTAACTACGTTGGTGGCTTTGTTAAGAGTCTACCGAGCCTATTGTGCTGCCCTCAATCGTATTTTTTTTATTTCTAAACAATTAAACAACATTTCCAATAAACAAGAATGCTTTCAAATTATCGAAACGGATTATTGTTTTATGCTTGTAGCTATTATCGTTAAAACCGCCAAAAGTGACCACTTATGGCGGTTTTAACGATATTAACTACAAACATTATAAAAACAAATCCGCAGTGACCCGATAAATTGAAAATGAGCAATGACTACAATGTGACATTCTTGTTTTTTTGAAATATTGTTTAATTGTTAAGAAATAAAAATTAAAGTTTGGGTGCAGCACAATAGGGTCGGTGATGAGAACGCAACTGAACTGTAAAATGAAATGAGCCTTAAATGTAAAACACAATTCGACTCACTGAAAATGTTCATTAAATTCCCTAAAATTCCGTGGTAAGTCCAGAGAAGGTTTTGATGTGATAATTGTGTTCCAGGTATCAAGAGAAGCTATCGTTTGGATTTATCTTGAACCCTCAGAATGCTGTGAATGTTGTGGAGAAAGGACCTTCTGCCAATCTGCCTGAAGCTGAAGAGTTCAGGTGAGTTCAACTTAGAGTAGAAGAACAATAAATACCCATAGTAATTTCTTTATGTCAATGGTATAAGGTTGCAAATTGAGTACACATACACACACACTTTTTCCTGTAAATATCTTCAATGATACAGAGACACTTCGTTTACAGTTTTATAATAGTTTAGAATAGTTTAGATTATATTATCTGTTCTGTGGCTCACATAAGTCAGATATAGATTCCCCCCTGCCGGCCGGTGGTGAAAGATCGCGTCCGCTTTTCACGTTACTTTAAAATTACAAAATGGCCCCAAAAGGCCCCGAAATCACTTTGAGTGCAATCACAACGAAGCTAAGTGAACTTACAAAGATTATCACTTCGCAAAGTGCCATAATTGAATCGCAAAACAAGAAACTCGAAGCACAAAATGAAGCAATCGGAATACAAAATAGTGCAATTATTGACCAGCAGAAGGTAATCGACAAATTATGTGACAAGATTGACAAGCTAAGTAAATCATTCGATATTACGGGTGCGAATGAACAGCCTACTCCTACGGTAGGTAAATCCCCAAGAGTGAGCGAGAAGCCAAAACCCACAGCCTCGTCGGTCGTACCGCTCGTGCAACCTACGAAGACATCCGAACGAGCAAAGCGCGCTCATGCGCGTGCGACCAAGACGCCGAACATGCATCGGGATGAGCCAAAAGACAAGGTGAGAAAACCAGTTGTGGTCCCTAAAACAGCTGTGACACCGCCTATAATAGTCTCACCCGCTACCGCCGATGACGCAACAAAATCCGAATGGCAAGAGGTTAAATACAAGCGATCAAGTAAAAAACGCCTGGTGACGGTAGGTGCTGGAGCTGAGGATACGGAGATTCAAACCGTCGAGAGACTTCGTTACATTCAAGCTTGGTCTTTCAGACCCGAAACGACTTCAGACAATGTTCTGAATTTTTTGAACAAAGTTACGAAACATGACGAGTATGTAGTTACGAAACGAGAAATACAAACAGATAGACATGCTTCATTTATTATTGGAATACCCGAAAGCCAGTTTGAGAAATTGAAAACGCCGACTTTGTGGCCCCCAGGTGTAAGATTCTCGGACTGGTTTCTCAGGAAACCCCGCGCGCAGCGGGGAAACGGCCCGGAACTTCGTGCAAGCGACACTTCAACTACCAACACAACTACCAAGTAGTTGTGTACCACAACCCGGTAAACAAATACATGATTTAATTATTTGCCTACAGAATGTACAATCATTAAATAATAAAACTCGTCAGTTAGAAGTCTTACTCCAAAATGAAATGAAGAATGACGTTTTGTGCTTAACAGAACACTGGTTAAATAATGACAACTTGGATCGTGTTTACATAGATAACTATTCACTTGTATCTAAATACTGTCGCCGTCGGTTTGTACACGGTGGCTCATGTATTTATGTAAAAAATGGGGTAATAGCCATAGAGGTAGAAGAGTTATGTAACATATCTAATGAAATGCATTGTGAGATATCAGCTATACAATTAATCGACTTTAACTTGCTTATTGTTTGTTTTTATACTAACTTGACTGATTTATCCGAGTTTTTAAGTACTTTTGAATGTTTGTTGGACAAAATTAAGCAAACCGGTCTCGACTGTGTGATAGTAGGCGACTCAAATATAAATTGGCTCGTTCAAAGTCCAGATCGTAAAAAATTAAGGGACCTCCTGTCTGTTTACAATTTTCACAATAAAGTCGACTTTCCGACTCGAATTCAGGGTAACTCCGCCACAGCGCTCGATCACTTGTATTGTAACATTGATACATCATGTATTGATGTGTCTGTGGTGCGGTCGAACATTAGCGACCACTACGCAGTGCGGGGTGCGCTGACAAGGGCGCGGAGCGTGCCCCGGCCCGCTACGCGCCTGCTGCGTGACCAGTCGCGCACCGCACGCGCCGCGCTCGCTGCTGCGCTGCTCAGCGTCGACTGGGACGACATCTACTCGCGTCATACCTCCGCTGATGGTCTTGCGGAAGCGATTATAAACATATTATTGTACAATATGAATATATGCTTTCCTTTAAAAAGAAGACCAAATACGCGCCGAGAAAATAGTTGGGTAACGAGTGAAATCCTAAATTTAAAATCCCTCCTTTTTGATTTGCATGATTTAAAAATGAAATTCCCTAACGTAAATGACATCCAAACAAAGTTAGATCAAGTGCAGATGCGTTATAACATCTTACTGCGCACGGAACGAACTCATTTTTTAACAAATACGATTGAACGTAGTACTAATGTGGTGAGGACGATGTGGAGAATCGCTAATAGTGAGACCGGTAAAAGCAAGGGGTCTATAGTAGACTTCACAGACCTAATAAAAGAGCCAGACGGTACTAATTTTGAATCAAAAAAAGGGTTGTTAGATTTCATGAATAGTCAGTTTGTCCGTGCGGCGGCGGTGAGTGGTGCCCCGCCCGCCGACGTGCCGCGGGTGCGCAGCGGGCTGGAAAGGGCGCGCGCCCGCGCGGACCGCAGTCTGCGTCTGCGACACTTCACACCCGACGAGGTCTTCACCATTATCACAAAGCGGGTAGCCAATAAACCGACGAAAGACATTTATGGCATTTCAATCGAAATACTTACTTCCATAGCGGCACCAATCTCAGAGCCCCTGGCCAATTTATTTAATATTTGTCTCCGAAACGGTGTGTACCCTCGACCGTTTAAGGAAGTAAAGGTATGTCCACTATACAAAGGCAAGGGAAGAAAAAGAGATCCCAATTGTTACCGGCCGATATCCATTATTCCGGCTATAGCAAAAATTTTCGAAAACGGCCTCACCGCACGGCTCACAGATTTCCTCACACAAACTAGTGCGGTATCGGAGCGGCAGTACGCGTACCGCGCCGGCCACTCCACGACGATGCTGGCTCGTGAGGTGGTGCACTCGATCCTGCAGGCACGCGAGCACAAGCGGCAGGTCGCTCTGCTGTGCTGTGACCTGTCAAAAGCGTTTGACGTCGCCGATCACAATGCAGTAGCGGTAAAGCTCAAGCACTACGGTGTGGATGGCCCGGCGCTGTCCGTGCTGACTGATTTTATGGCGGTTAGGTCTCAGTACGTGGTATCGAGGAGTGGTGAGATGCGCTCGGACGGACTATCCACTGAAAAAGGAGTCCCTCAAGGTTCATCTCTGTCGAATTTAGCCTTTTCGTTACTTCTCAATGACCTACCCGACTTAATTTCGGAGGCCAGCATATTCATGTACGCGGACGATGTTGCGGCTGTTGTGACTGGTGCATCCGTTGAGGATCTCGAGTTGAAACTTAATTCGGTGGCGAGTCAGTTAATGAACTGGTTCCGTCAAAACGGACTTATGCTCAACCTAACAAAAACCCAATTCATACAGTTCGACTTATCGGGTCGTGTGAAGCGTCCTTTAGCTGTGTGTATAGAAGGGATCACGATTGAGCAAGTTTCGACCACCTCTTTCCTCGGCTTCCACGTTGATAGGAGCCTCACTTGGGATACCCATATTGAAAAACTTTGCGGGAAACTAGGTGGAGCATGTTTTGCCCTAAGTCGCCTCAGTTCAACTCTCCCAAAAGAGGTTGTACGGACGTGCTACTTCGCCACCGTGCAGTCGCTACTGCAGTACGGTGTGGAGTTATGGGGACGCGCCGCTGAGTGTGAGCGTGTCTTTCGAATGCAGAAGCGCGCTGTGCGGGTGGTTGCTCGCGTGGCCCGTGATGAGCCTGCTAAGGAGCACTTCATAGCCCTGGGCATTATGACGCTGCCGAGTATTCTAATATACCAGGTGGCTGTGTATACGAGGGAGAGTCTGAGTGAGTATAAGCGACTCGGTGACGGGCATTCGTACAGTGTCCGGCACACCCACAGACTCTGCTCGGTTACTCACAGGCTCACAAAGTCCTCAATGACTATTAGAGTCATGGGTCCGTCGGTATACAATCGTCTGCCGCTAGATGTCACTAATGCACAGAGTTTACCCATTTTTAAAAAAAGACTGCGCCTGTGGCTTGTCCAGCAAGCATTCTACTCATATAACGAGTTCTTGCTTGCATGCAAGATTGAATAATTTATTAATTTTTCGGACTGTAAACAATTTATTTAAGACATTTTCTTTTATATTTAAATGAATTTATTGTACTTACGTATACCTAATTATTGATTATGATAAATGACTTGTAATGAAAATTATCAATAAATATATGTCTATGTCTATGTCTATGTCTATAATTATATCATCATCATCATCTCAGCCGGTGGACGCTGGACATAGGCCTCTTCCAAGGATCGCCACAGCTCGGGGTCCTGCGCTGCCCTCATCTAACAGGTTCCCGCCGCCTTCACCAGGTCGTCGGCCCACCTTGTGGGGGCTCACGGCCTGAACTCATTTCCGGTACGCGGTCGCCACCATAATAATGCGATATAACGATACGATATTCAGTATGAAAGTACAATGTAGGTATAAAATACTTTCAAGGAAACGTACATCGTATTCCTGTACTTTATCAATAACATACATCGCAATTCCATACTTCGGAAATCAGTATGACAGTCGGATGTGGACTGGACAACAAAAGAAAACATAGAGGATTTTAATTAAATCTTTGATGTTCACAGAGCATTCTGGGGCGACAAATCGGAACTGCGTCGGTTCCAAGATGGTGCCATAACGGAGGCGTGCGTGTGGGAGGGAGACACGCTAGCTGAGCGCAGGGCTGTCACTAAACAGATCGTGGACTATCTGCTTAAGCTCAAATACGGTGAGTGTGAACCACTTTCAAAACAGTTTGACGCAAATAATTTGATATAAGCCGGTATGCGACGAAAGACAAAATTATTGTTCGAGTGGTTCTGCAGAAAAACCTTAACAATCCTCCATCCTTTTTTGTTGACTTCAAATTCCTCAAAACAATTAGGCAATCCTGTTCTCAGTATAGGAATGTTTAAAGAGTGTATGTTTTCAGACATTCCACCAACATCGCTGTTCCACGCGTGCGACCAGCTAGATGTCCTGCTCGCACGCAGGCAGCGCCCCGCCGCGTGCGAGGAGAGCGCGCTGGAGGCGCTCAGGGCCTTCGACGAGCTGCGGCGCGACCTGCGCGCTCTGACCTCACTGCCGCTTGACATCAGCGCTGTCTATGGTTAGACCTTCTTTTATGAGCCAAATGCCGTGGTGGTCCAGTGGCGAGTAACCTTGCCCGCCGTGCAGGAGGCGATGGTTCGATCCCCGTCCAGGCCGACTCGTACCAATGAGTTTTTCGGAATGTATGTACGATTTCTGACTGGCTTTTCGGTGAAGGAAAACATAGTGAGGAAACCTGTGTGCTTCTGGTATAGGTGGGATTTATATTCGACGCGTTCGTAGCTTCGACAGACTTCGACTGTCTATCTTAACAATGTTAAGTTCACGTAAAACGTATCAAAGGTCTGAGGCACCCCCTAAAGTATGTAACGCAATTTTACAACCTTTATAGCCTTAAGGAATTTTCAGTGTAACTGCATTGTTAATTTAATTTCTACATGTTATATCGGCGATCCTTGGGGGAGGCCTATGTCCAGCAGTAGACGTCCATCGGCTGAGATGAGACTCTAGAGTTTCGTTTTTTCAATGTGTGTACGGTTATTAGTTTGCTTGTTTTGCCCCACAAGAGGGCACATCTGACTGACTGTCAAATTAGGCCAGCTTGACAGCAACTGGTCTACCTTTAGGCAACAGACTTCCAAGGAGTCGAGATAGCCTGATGGCATAGTTGCACTCTAAGGTCATGTTGAGACTCGAGAGTTTCGGAGATGATGATGATGTTATATCCACAGGAGTGTCTCCAGTATTCAGCTACAGCGACCCCCTGCCCCCGCTGCCGCACCCCCGCGTACACAAGCCGTGGCAGCGCGGCAGCACGTGTCTTATAAAGGACATAGAGAAGGACGGCACAACCTGCGTTCCCGAGTATACGCCCGTGTGTAAGGCTGTCGTCGAATTAGGTTAGTACTCTAGCTATACAGGGTCTTTCTTAGGCCACGGTCCGATTCACCATTTCATAGCTCACAGTGCTAACGTCCATAATCGCTACGGCGCTATTCAAATCGGACCGCTTTTTCCGGTCTCAAACCACTGACAGTTGTATTCACGTTATATTGTATCAAAAACCGCCATAAAACATCAGTTTGACATTGACAGTGACAATGGTTTGACATTACTCTTTGGGTTTGACATAAGGCTTACGGTGATATCGCTGTGGAGCATGGGCGCAGAAATTCCAAGATGGCGCTGATAATTACGTCATCAATGACGTCACGCCGTCTAACGTGATCGCGCTTTCACCAAATCGGGACGCGTTTGAGAGCGCTAAAATCGATTTTGGCGTGAATCGGACCGCGGCCTTTATATACTACATACTACATCTACACTAATATTATAAAGAGGAAAGATTTGTACCTATTTTTGTATGTTTGTATGTTTGTAATGAATAGGCTCAAAAAGTACTGAGCCGATTTAAAAAATTCTTTCACCATTAGAAAGCTGCATTCACCCTGAGTAACATAGGCTATATTTATTGCTAGAAAAGATTAGACGTCCACCCGTGCGAAGCCGGGACGGGCCGCTAGTACTACATATTGACAAATATTTCTTATAATAAATTTCTAACAGGTCACAGCGGAAAATGGCCAGGTGACATCGAAGCCTTCCGCTGCCTTAAAGCAGCGTTCAACCTCCAAATATCAGACCGTATCAAGACCCAGTACTCTCTGCCCACTCAGCCCTATCCTTCGCACATAGACGTGCTCAAAAACGGTCTAGTGTTCCGCCTGGTGATAGCGCACGCGAAAGAGATAACGCTACTAAGGAGGGAGAAGGAGAACGGGGTGGTTAAGTTTAAGGAGAGTGAAGAGAGTGTTAATTTGCAAATTGATACTGTGCTGTTGCCGAGGTTGAGAGGAGCGCTGCATGGGTGAGTGATCTGTTTATAAGTCGACCAGAATCTCATGGCATACAGAAATATTGAAAGTAGTGTCAAAATGTCATCTGTTTAGTCAAAGGCCCTACAGACTGAGCCTTTTTGCGATAAAATCGCGCGTATGTCCATCGCGTGACTGAATCGCTACACAAGCAATTAGCAGGCGTTTGTATCGATTCAAAACACAAATTACCCCCAATAGATATCGCATACAAGGCCGCCGACGCTCGCTACACTTCAATGATTTTGCACTAATATAAGCAACGGAGTAGTGCGAGATAGTGCGACCTTGAAACGGCCAATCACGTTGCACCGTTTCATGCCCCGCTACCCGCACCTACCGCCAAAAATGGTGACTTCGGGCGTGAACAAAATGTTTATTATGCGGTATCTATTGGGGGTAATCTGTGATTCAAACGCATGATTGTAGCGATGCACACATATGTTTGTATTGATCACAGATTACCCCCAATAGATACCGCATAATAAACATTTTGTTCACGCCCGAAGTCAACATTTTTGGCGGTAGGTGCGGGTAGCGGGGCACGAAATGGTGCAACGTGATTGGCCGTTTCAAGGTCGCACTACTTCTAGCTCGCTCACTCGCGTTGCTTATATCAGTGAAAAACCATAGATGTCTGGCGAGCGTCGGCAGCCCTGTATGCGGTATCTATTGGGGGTAATCTGTGGTATTGATGCACACGCGCGTGTGCATTGTGGCAAAGGCTGTCGATGAATAACTGATCAAATATTACATGTTCGTATTGATGCACACGCAAGTGTTGCATCGTGGCTGTATCGCGTTTGCATCTATGCTTTATAGCGTTTGCATCGATGCTGCATCGCGACACATTCCTTGCTTTTTGCAGCACTTCTGCGCTTTAAAAATTCGCAATGTTTTAAGGGCTCTAATCTAATTACCCCAGTGTTGCTTACTCTAAAATTTGATTTCCCTATTTGCCATCAGATTCTGGTCCACCTATACAAATTTAAATTAAACTAGACGACTTCGTCCGCACAAATTATATAACAGATTTTCAATCAGATCATAAGCTACCAAATAAAAAAGTTTCATCAAAAATTCAGTATTTTTTGCGTGATGCTCGATCAAACAAACACACAAACAAACAATCCGACAGACAAAAAATCCAAAATTTGGTGATTTTGAATCAGGGACACCTAAAAACCATATCGTAATTTTTTTTTGTTAATATCTTCAATGTACTACAGACACACTCCTGTTACAGTTGTATAATAGCACAGGTCCGGCACTTCAAACAACGTTTTAGATTTGACATGATGACGTTCGCACATGCGTACTTTGCGAAATTTGTGCATGACATATGTGTAGGGTTGACTTAACACGCATCGTATGAACTACATTATATATTTTGTTACTTTTTATCGTTAATTCTGTTATTAAAAATAGTTTTTAAGCTAAAGAATCACAGAAAATGTGAATTTAGGGTTATTTTCCAACGTTTATTTTTACTGTGAGGAGAAAAATAAAATATATTTTATGTAGTCAAATCCAACGGGTGCGCGCCTGACTGCATTCCCTTGCTCGGCTTCCCTCAAGTTACCACAGAGAGCGTAAGGGGAGATGGGGTATCTGAAGTCAGAGGGGGGCGGGGAGTGGCCGTTCTGTAACTATATATTATTACCTATTCTGTGATAATAGTTAAGGATGTTGCAGAGGGGTCAATTTTATACAAAACTTTGAAGCACAATACGCGTAGACGGTATTAATATAAGTAACTTTGTATACAGGGTGTAACATAAAATAGGACAGCTACTTAAAGGGGTGCTTTAGACCGTCAAACTGAACAAATTTCTCTATGGGACCAATATCGAAATCGCGAAAAAAAAATCTGCTGTCCCATACATTTCAGTCGAGTTATGCTTGCACTTTTGTATGGGACAGCTGATTTTTTTTCGCGATTTCAGTGTTGGTCCCATAGTAAAAGTTGTTCAGCTTGATGTTCTAAAGCACCCCTTTAAGTAACTGTCCTATTTTATTATACACCCTGTGTATGGAAAAATAGTTTAGAAAATCTAGATGTCGGTTCACAAATAAATAACATTTGCAATCTAAACAATTATAAAACTGTAACAGAAATGTGTCTGTACATTGAAGATATTTACAAACAAAAAATTACAACATGGTTTTTACCTGTCCCTGATTCCAAATCACCAATTTTTGGATTTTTTGTCTGTCTGTTTGTTTGTTTGTATACAAATACAAATAATTTATTAAGTGCATAATAATATTAGACATATAGTATAGGGGCAGACATTTTGAGCTTTATATAGGTATGGTGTATGGTTGGCGTGCTGGTATCTATGCAGACAGAGTCTGAAGTACTAATACCAGCGCCCTCCTCCAGGCAGTGCTACCAAAAGAATTTTATACAAAATACAATTAATTACAAAAATATAGAAAAATACTTTCAATTTTACAATACAGTTAGATAAAGATATAAATTTACGTTACTTTACTTTGTTCTGTTTTACATCAACAATTACTAAGCATTAAGTCCTCAGTCTGAGTATAATCCAATTTTAACAGAAAATTATGTACTTCTTTTTTACAAGCAATCATATTTTTAGGATAGATGTCAAGTATTCGGTTTACTTTATTATATAAGTATGGTGCAAGGTGACAGTGTTGAGATTGTATGTTTGTTTGTTTATTTGTTTGTTCATTTGTTTGTTTATTTGTTTGTTTGTTTGTATGTTTGTTTGTTTATTTGTTTGTTTGTATGTTTGTTTGTTTATTTGTTTGTTTGTTTGGGTGTTTGTTTGTTCGAGTATCACGCAAAAACTACTAAACCGATTTTGATGAAACTTTTTTTGTTTGATAGCTTATCATCTAAAAAGTTCGCGGGTAAAAGCTCGTTTATAATATAATTACTTACCAAGATATAAAGCTTTGACATTTTTCATACAAAATTTTAAAAGCTTTATATCTTTCTTCCAGCCTACACCAAAAGCACCCATCATACGGGCCAACCACCTGCCTCCTCAAACGCTGGCTATCCTCGCACCTCCTCGCCCCCCCGCACTTCCCCGCCGCGCTCGCCGAGCTGCTCGCGGCGAGCGTGTTCGTTCGCAGCGAGCCGCTCCGAGCGCCCGAAGCGCCGCTCGCCGGGCTCCTGAGGACTTTGAAGCTGATAGCTGATACTGATTGGAGTAACCAGATGCTGGTTTTGGATTTTAATGGTGATATGAAACGTGAGTGTTTACTAATTAAAGTGTAAATAGTATAGCAGTGGTTATTGGTCTGTCCAACTACCGTATACTGATGTCACATGCAATTTTGTCTTGAATTCGTATTCCCTATTTTTAACCGACTTCAAAAAAAGGAGTAGGTTCTCAGTTCGACCGTATATATATTTTTTTTTTAATGTGTGTTCGCGGATAACTTCTTCGTTTATGAACCGATTGTAATGATTCTTTTTTTGTTGGAAAGGAGATATCCCAAGGGTGGTCCCATGATAAGGAAACCAGGATCTGATGATGGCATCCCGGAGAAATCGAGGGGAACCTTCGAAAATCGTACTGCCGACTAGTGCGTTTTTTAATTTAAAGCACTCCTATTAAATCGAACTAATGAATTCACCACTGAAAATTGTGAAATAAACAAAATTTTAACAAAAAATTAAAACCGCCTTCAAAAAAACTAAAAAGTTTAAAAATAATATTGCAGCCTATGACTTTTTCGTTCGCATCATAAGAACATTAATTTGTTTTATAGAAGTCGGTGTCAAGCCAAGCCAAAAAATGCAAGCCATGTCGCGAATCGTACCGGCTTGACAGCGACTTCAATAAAACAAATTAATGTTCTTATGATGCGAACGAAAAAGTCATAGGCTGCAATATTATTTTTAAACTTTTTAGTTTTTTTGAAGGCGGTTTTAATTTTTTGTTAAAATTTTGTTTTGTGTTAATGAGTATTTATTCTGCGATTAATGTAAGTAGGTACTAGCTAGCTAAGTATAAGTAAAATTATTGCTTTCGTATTTTTTAATACTATTAAATAATTATTCTATTCTATAATATATTCTAAAGTATAATTATATTCAGCGGGTGGAACTAAAACCACAGATTATTTAATAGTTGCTACTGTAACTAAAACCCTAACCTATTCGAGATAGTGCTGTTGCAAAACTATCAATAGTTTGACTTCAACTATCGACCTCGAAAAATTGTAACAATAGCAATAGATATGACGCGTTTTAATTTTTTTTAAATTGTCTAAAGTTACAATCTTCTAAGTATATTTCATTCATTCATTCATTCTTAAAACATAGCTATGTTAGATCTAAAGTGTTTAGTGTTTTTCTCAATTCCTTGATTTTAGGGAGCAATTCGTTGAAGGATTATGATGGTTATAATGTGAAAAACATATTAAATAAATATATAAAATAAAAATAAAATCTATTTATTTCAAAGAAATGTCCATAGTGTTGTTAGTAGATATATTGATACTATAATATTGATAAATTTTTTCTTTCTTCAATGTGTGTGTATGTATGTTATGTTTATTGTACAATAAACCAAAATTTTAGGTGTTATCAAAGGTTATAGTCGATTTTAGCGCTTCCAAAGCAGGTTTTATATTTTTCGATTAAATAACAATTATACTTGACTGACAGGTGACGAGATAACTGCCCTGGAGCGTAAGTTCAGTGAGCGTGACGTCACAACCCCCCCGCACATGTACGTGGTGACGTCATACGACGGAGACCTGCCCGGTGTGTGGAGTTCCACCGCACCCTCAATACAGGTACATTCTAACCACATAGAATACATTCTGCAAGGAGGAGATGGAAACTCCTCAGCAATCTAGCTCCTATGCTCCTATGCGACTGTGGTCCCCTGATTTACAAGCGCAGTACTCATCAAGCGCCTTTCTGAATCTTTTATAATGCGCACAGCCAAGGAGTGGAATACCTTACCTGCGTCAGTATTTCCGAGCGCTTACAACCCGAATTCCTTTTAAGTACGAGTGAATAGGCTTCTTCTGGGTAAGGCGGCCCGATAGCGCAGTCGGTAGTGAACCTGCCTGCTGTGCCGAGGGTCACGGGTTCGAATCCCGTAAGGGACAAATATTTGTATGATGAATATGGATATTTGTACCCGAGTCATGAATGTTTGTATCAATATATGTATTCTATATCTTTGTCTAGTCATCATAATACAAGTCCAGGCTAGATTCTGGTACTTTAAATGTTACTAGATAATTAGTGTGACAGTGTCCAAGATATTTATATTTATCTTCGACCCCATCTTCGTCCTGAGGACTGGATTGAGGTTAAGAGTAAAGCCACCTTTAATTTAAAAAAAAAGGTAGGCAGGTACTGATACCAGATGAGATATAAACTGTCCTGATCAAAAACCTACTGCGATTTCTGGCCGCAGTGGGCTTGGTATGGAACTTTAAAAAGGGCGTTCGCAAATAACCAGCGATGGTCTAAAAGTGGTACAGGCTCAGTTAGTCTGTCAAGGCCCAAAACCCTCAAATAATTATAAAATAAACCACATACATATTGCGCGCCGCTAACGAGACGGTAAAAGTGGTATGATTGGGTTACGATTTTTTTTTATTTTGTATTGTATGCCCCGTGGGGAGTTCATAATTTGAATGTAGAACTTGTCCGCAGGTGGTGGCTCGGGTGCAGCAGCTAGCGAGCAGCACGCTGCGCTACATGCAGGGGGCACTGAGCAACATGCACCAACATCTGTTGGTAAGTACACCTCGGAGAACAGGAGTGCGATTTTTGAATCTCATTCGCTGAGTTCAGCAGTTGAAAATATTATAATTACTGTGGAGATATGCAATAATATGCATCTTTCTACTGCTGATTTGACTTTCAAAAATCATACTTCAGAAGTGCGATTTTTGAAAGTCAAATCAGCAGTAGAAAGATGCATATCTCCACAGTAATTTTGACATTTTCAACTGCTGAACTCAGCGAATGAGATAACAACTAAGTTTTTAAGCTTATGGAAGAGTTATGCGTGTCATTCTACTAACAATCTTTTCTGTCACTTTGCGGGGGACGAGGTAGCATGAAATCCGCAACTTTGAATTTTATTCCATTACTTTAGATTATAATTTTGATTGTTAAAAATAATGAAAAATAGTGAGGACATCGTGAGGAAACCTGCAAGCTTCAATTTCGAGTGTACTGTACCTACGTATTGTACCTACTGTCCATTACAAGTGGCGACGGGCTCACTCCCCGTCACACTGAACAGAGTTTCGGTACTACTAGTGAAACGTGGATGTTTTCGTAGGTTTCAGAATATAGTCGTGAGCATATGTTTATGCTTATGAAAAATAGTCTCGTGTGAACCCCAAAGGAGACTAGTTGAATTTATTGTTCCGCAATTTTAAGCTGTCTCGTTTAGTGATAAGGTATCCAATTGTATGTAAATGCACTTGATCAGTTGATCTTGTACCTTGGCAGAGGGGAATGCTAACGCGAAGCTGATCCCTGGTTAAATGGTCTAAGTTTTTGAGTAACTTTTTATCCGTCTTCTGTTAAAATTAGTTTCAATAAATAAAATAAATAAATAACGCTCACAGGCACATATATTGTAAGGATCCCAAGAAAGCACTATTTATAGGCTGTTTCAATGGGTGCGTAAATGAAGGAGATATGTTTTTGGTGCAAAATTAAGAATAACTGATTGAGTAATGGAGACGGGACATACAGACAGACAGAATAGACGAAAGTATAAGGGTTCCAAGGGGTCAAACAAGTTTGACTACGAAACCCAAACAAACATTTTAAAGTGTTATTGTTAGTTAAAAAAACGGCCAAGTACGAGTCGGGACTCGGACAATTAGTGTTCCGTACTGCCAGTTGTTTAATATGGGTCATTGATAATACCACTATAAATTGACACTTACTTAGTATGTGGTCACATAGTAACTGAAGATCATTTTAC
This sequence comes from Agonopterix subpropinquella, assembly GCA_922987775.1. NCBI lineage: Eukaryota > Metazoa > Arthropoda > Insecta > Lepidoptera > Depressariidae > Agonopterix > Agonopterix subpropinquella. The sequence continues at coordinate 2,036,267 of OV277708.1, read as the reverse complement.
ACTGGTCTCACTGGTGTTAGTTTCTTGGGTATAAAAAAAAAAACTATCCAAGTTAAAAATTATCAGGGTGGCTCTCCCTGATTATTTTCCCGTCATCTACACGTTATTTCTGATGTTCATGATTTTTTTCAGATCTTATACGGCTATATTTTTTGAAATAGAGGTGGGGCAGCAATTTTTCGGATTTAATTGATAATTTTGATAAAAAGTCATTATAAAAAATTTTAAAAGTATATTTTTAGACTCATATTTTCATAAGCTTTCAATTGATACCCCACAACATAGGGTAGAAACATTTTTTTTTATTTACCCTTTCTTACTCCCCAATATAAAATTTTTTTTACTTCATTTATGATATTGGACCAGCAATTGCTAAATCTGTACCGAGTTTCAACTTCCTATGTCTTACGGTTTCTGAGAAAAATGCCTGTGACGGACGGACGGACAGACACCGAGCTGATTCTATAAGTGTTCCGTTTTGCCAATTGGCTACTTGACAACTAGTCAAATCAGCTACTCTTTATCGGACGTCAAAACATGCGCTTTGTATGAACATTTGTACTAAATATTGAGTTGTGACGTCATCAACATTTTCATTACTTTTTATAGTTTAACGTGTTATTAAAAATAGTATTCAAGCTAAAAACTCAATGAAAATGGGAGTTTAGCGTTATTTTCTAACCCTTTTTTTATTGAGTAGATAAAAATAAAATATATTGAATGTAGTCAAATACCCAATTTTGGTACGGAACACTAATTAACTAACTATTTTCATATGCCTACCCGGTTTATATTTGGGACATTTAATTTTCTAAAAGAAACGGATTGCATATAAAACTAAATCATTATCCTTATCACTTCCAGGGAGCATTCGTGCCATCACTGACGGGCTACGATGTTCTTATTCACTTGCACGCGTCACTGGTGCCCTACGCGTGCGAGAGAGTCGACAAGAGACCGCTGAGTACGCCCGCTCCAGACACTGTAGCCGACGATATCATCCCACTGGTGGAGTTTCACCCCGTTTCCAGATATTTGGATGAGTTGCGGGTAAGTTCGTATGATTGGAAGAAATCAGTTTGTCATAAAATCGTTATTTGTGCATATTAAACATAATTTTGTTTGTTTTAATGTATTAGTAAATATAGAAGCTGCGTGGTTACGTCTTCTTGTGGGTGTCGTACGAAGTGACTAAGGGATTAAAGGTTTTTTATGCAGTGCATGTATGAACAACTAAAAAAATATAAAAAAACATCTTGCAGATTTTTTTGAGATGTAATTCATCTGGTCTCGTTAGCCATATAAGTTTTTTTTATTTTTAGGGTTCCGTACCCAAAAGGTGAAAACGGGATCCTATTACTAAGCCTACGTTGTCCGTCCGTCCGTCCGTCCGTCTGTCCGACCTATTTAGGGCTGTAACTTTTGAACTGTAAGAGCTAGATAATTGAATTTTTCACAGAATGTGCGTTATTACGGCGGATTTGTTAACAAATAATAAAAATGACAAAAAGTAAAAAATTAAGGGGGGTTCTCAACAAGAAACTAGTTTTTATCAACGTTTTTTCTTCACGCTCTATCGTAAAAACGGTAATAAATACACGCATTAAACTTTGTGTGTTTATATAGCAAACTCTACAGAATAACAACAAATACTAAAACCGGCCAAGTGTAAGTCGGTCTTGCGCTAAAGGTCCCGGACAAAAAAGTTTTGTGTTCTGTGGTGGTGTGGCACGGAACCCTCGGTGCGCGAGTAGCCCAACTCGCACTTGACCGGTTTTATTTTTATTTAGTCTAGTTTGTCTCCCACTTCTGGGCAAAGGCCTCCCCTCTTTTCCTGCAATCCTCCGTATGGAACGCGAAATCTGGCCAACCGTTCAGAAAGGTATTCAAATCGTCGCTCCATCTTCTCTTGGGTCTTCCTCGACGTCGGCAACCGTCTTGTGGAACCCATTCTTTGGCCATCTTGGTCCACATCTCCGGGTGCATACGGCAGATATGTCCCGCCCAGTCCCACTTTACCTATTAAATAACGCTCACAGGCACATACATTGTAATGATCCCAAGTTAAGCACTGTAGGATTTTTAATTGGTACCCAGGACCCTGGTTTGGCAGTCCGGCGTGGTAACCATTACACCAACCGGGTCGTCTAGCTGAGCTGTTTTTAGGCCGTTTTCTATGAAACAACAAATTATTTTTCGTGAATGTTGTTTGGTTTGATGTTCTGAAGATCTACATTCCGCATTTAAGTTTACACCCGGTATATCGATGACCTTTTAAGTGCAATACTGATTGATAAGTTGTTTGAAGAATGTTCAATACAGTTTCTCAATGAATGTGTTTCAGAGTGCATACGGTGACTACGCGTTATTCTTCCACGACTCGTACGGCGGTGAGGTGATAGCTGTGCTGTGGAAACCTGACATAAATGAACCTAGAGAATTTCAGGTAAATTGCTCTACGATTCCCTGTTTATAAGATCTACGGGGTCTCTTTCTTTTTATGCGGACCTTTTTCAAAGGGATGATCAGAACATCCAACTAAAAAAACGTTCTCTTTGGGATTAACATCTTAGGTTTGCAGTTTTGTATCATGTTATCAGTTTTGTATGGAACGACGGATTTGTTCGTGATTTCGTCGTTGGTACCGTAGAGAAAGTTGTTCAGTTTGTTGTGTGGGTCTTATTCAATATTAATGTTTTTTGAGAGGATGACTCTCAAATCTTAGATTGTAAGGTAATTCTAAACTATTATAAAACTGTAACAGAAGTGTGTCTGTACATTGAAGATATTTACAAAAAAAAAGTTACTATATGGTTTTTAGACTTTTTAGGTGTCCCTGATTCCAAATCACCAATTTTTGGATTTTTTGTCGGTCTGTTTGTTTGTTCGTGTGTTTGTTTGTTCAAGCGTCACGCAAAAACTACTGAACCGATTGTGATGAAACATTTTTTGTTTGATAGCTTATAATCTGACTTAAAATCTGGTATATAATTTGTGCGGACGAAGTCGCGGGTTAAGGCTACCTGTCCATAGACGCGAGCAGGCTGTGCGAGCTGTGTAGCTGTGCAAATATTAACCAATCAGGAGCTCGGCCGATCTCGGTCGGATCTCTGATTGGTTAATATTTACAGAGCTACACAGCTCGCACAGCCAGCTCGCATCAATGGACAGGCAGCCTAACGCTAGTAATTAATGTTTTTCTGTCTCCAGCTATCGAACGCGAACGCCCTAAAGCCGGTGACAGTAGAGGGTGAGACTCAGTACAGGGTGAACACTGACGCGATAGTAGAGGACTTCAGGATACTCGGCGACGCGCTAGTGAGAGATATCACTGTTCATACCTAGCTGTTTATGTTATATGTATTATTATATGTAGTTGATTTTATGTAGCTCTGTAGTTTGATTTGCCTGTAACTGTTTCGGTGAAAAGACATTGCCCACGTGACGAAATGTATTCGTTTCAAATTGTTTCACAACTAACGAATGAGTATGATCAAAGAACACATACATATAGTATGATAGCTACATTTATACATAAAATAGAAGGAATATCATACTTCCCAAGGAAATGTAAATTATCCTTTTCTATCGTGGCATTTCTTATAAAATACAAATCAAAGAAGTTTGGCGGACGGCCATGTAATTTGAAACCCAGACTTAGAGGTCCCGTACATGAATGAAACTTAGTAATACGTGTAGAGTGAAACAAAACTAACAAAAAAGTAAATTGGTTGTAACCTGTAGAAGTTTGGGGAAAGGTATTTCTCCTTATGATACCTTTTGTATCCAGTCTGTGAAAGTCATAATCTTTCTTATTAGATAGTCCATTCAATCTTCTACGGATTCATTGTGTTTATTTTAATGAAAATTCACGATAACCGTACAATATTATGATAATGGAAGAAAACGAAATCACACACACTATCAGTTCAACCAAGCCAAATACGGAATGTATTTGGTAACGACCAAAAAATAATAGTGATATAATAATAGTGATAATATTAGATGAAAATAGCTGTCGAGGCGTGAGGCAGGGAGACGTTATATCTCCGAAACTGTTCACCGCTGCACTGGAAGATGTTTTCAAGGTTCTGGACTGGAAAGGGCTAGGCATCAACATAAACGGCGAGTACATCAGTCACCTTCGGTTTGCCGATGATATAGTCATCATGGCGGAGACTCTGGAGGAGCTCAGTCAAATGCTCGATGATCTCAGCAGAGCCTCCAAACGAGTTGGTCTGAAAATGAACATGGACAAGACGAAGATCATGTCAAATGACCATGTTGTGCCCACTCCTGTAATGATCGGAAACTCTGCGCTCGAAGTTGTTGACCATTATGTTTACCTGGGACAAACTATTCAGTTAGGTAAGTCCAACTTCGAGAAAGAGATCAACCGTCGAATCCAACTCGGCTGGGCAGCGTTCGGGAAGCTACGTAGTATCTTCACGTCCCAAATACCGCAGTGTCTTAAAACGAAAGTCTTCGATCAGTGTGTGTTGCCAGTGATGACATATGGAACAGAGACGTGGTCGTTCACTCAAGGCCTCATAAAAAGGCTGAAAGTCACCCAAAGGGCAATGGAGAGGGCTATGCTCGGAGTTTCCCTGCGAGATCGAATCAGAAATGAAGAGATCCGCAGAAGAACCAGGGTAACTGACATAGCCCAAAGAGTTGCTAAACTTAAGTGGCAGTGGGCGGGGCACATTGCTCGCAGAACCGATGGCCGTTGGGGCCGAAAAGTTCTCGAGTGGCGACCGCGCACCGGAAAGCGCAGCGTGGGTAGGCCCTCCACACGGTGGACCGACGACCTGGTGAAGGCGGCGGGAAAACGTTGGATGAGGGCAGCGCAGGACCGGTCGTTATGGCGATCCTTGGGGGAGGCCTATGTCCAGCAGTGGACGTCCATCGGCTGAGATGATGATGATGATGATGAGCTGTCGTGGTTGCATTTTGCTACTGCTTTTTGGATGATTTGTCTATTTTACTAGTAATTTCTACTTTTGAATCCGGACTCCCCTCGCTAACTTCAGATAGCGCACCTCACTCCGCACCAAAGAGTAATATAAGTATATTAGAAAAGAGAACCCACTCGTGGCAACATTATGCATCCACCTTATGTCAAATTGAAGGCTAGCTAGCGCCATCTGTGTTTCTCTGAAAATAATTCTACCGTTATTCTGTTTGAATGCTAGTTTTCGTTCAATCCCGCACCGATCGAGTGAAATTCCAGTATCCTTACTATTCCTCTAATCTGTACATTGGTAAGAGAACAACTGAAACTCCAGAACATCACTAAATCGGTACAAAATTGAACAAAAACTACAAACAACACGCACATTACGCAAGGTAGGTCGCCATTTTGTAAATTTGTCAATTTGACATTGACATAGACAATATAATCTTTTTTTTTCATAGTAAAAGATATATTTAACAGATGGCAGCACATTCTATGCAAACTGAATCCGAAAAACCACCAAAAGGCAAATGTCCTCCGCCTGCTCCGCACTTTGAGGGTAACTTTAACGCCCTGCACGCGCCATGAGCCCGCCGGCAGGTAGATGTCGCTCACTACAGCCACTAGGATCTATTCACCGAGGAGATACTCTGCCGTGTAGGAGTGGGATAACGCTCTTTATGGTGGAGCTAAGACAATGTGGCCGGGTGGAGGGTGGAGGCAAGACCCTCGGAGTTAACAGGGGGTCATATCTATTTTGTCTCTTTTCGAACCGATTTTTGATAACCAAATTATTACATTTAATATATTATAGTTCACATAATAGTGTAGATACGTTCTTTCTGCAGGGCATCTAACCGTTGAAAACACGATTCTATTAAATTTTCTCGATAGAAAAGAGGAGCAAAGTAAGCTCGATTTCAGATTTATAACCAGTTTTACAAGAATCACCCTACACCATTTCTTCTGAATATACCATCATTTGAAAGGTAAATAATTATAGCAGGGCTTCTACCCGATGGATTTTTCCCCAAACACCCAAGAGAAAAGATATTGATGAAAAATGCGTTTTTTTGCGATCTTACTTTCAATTGAAGCGGGATGGCTAATTGCAGAAGTTTGCTTGTTAGAAAGAGAGGCTTGCTCTACTAATACCCAGCCTTAAGGAACAAAGTTGACGTGCCGAGGCAAAGAGAACATCGCCCACAGCAAGTCACTTATGACTAGAGATCGGATATTCGGATGCATATTGTTACGAGCTACGGGTTCCGGGATTGGAGTGAAACGCTAAGTCCAATTTTACAGAGTTTATTTGGGATTCACTTACAAACGGTCCACCTCGCAGAGGTTCCCCTAAACGGTTCACTTCACCGGGTCCTCCTCGCAGGGATTCCCCGTGCACCACTTACTGTCACTGTTCACAGTCCACTACGTCACTACTGTGACGACACGACACGCGTCACAGCTATGACGTCACGACGTACGACACTATGACGTCAAGACGTACGACACTATGACGTCACGCACTACACTGACACTATGACGTCACGTACTACACCGACACTATGACGTCACGCACTACACTGACACTAGTCTACTCACTGTTCCACTCTTAGCACTTTTCTCTTCACTAGTACTTTTCCACTTTTACTTTTCTTCCTTTTGTTTCGCACTGTTCACTGTTTAACCAAGGACTGCCGCCAGTCGAAATTCGCCGCCTTTTTATATCCCGCAGAACATTCCGGAATACCCTTTTTTCGATCTTCTTTTCTTTACTCGATTGTTTTCCTCCAGATAGTTCTAACCCCGCGTTCCTTTTTCGAAACCGATCGAAGACACGCCTACTTTTCTGGTTCTTTTCAAATATTCGTAATTTCGCCTCCTTTCTCGAAGTTCCTAGACACCCCTAGACCTTTTGGTCCCTTTTTAAATATTCCTTCTCTCTCTACCTTCTAGAACATTTCTAAAAACACAAAAATCTAGAAATATTTTTGGCGCGGATCGGATTCGAACCGTCACCCCCTAGCATGGGAGGCGGAACCTTAGACCGTAGGACCACGGCGATTGTTAATGAGCCGGCCGAATTTTCGAATGCCTTCTTTACGTTTGACGTTTGACAGCGGCCGTAACACTGCCCCTCCCTTAGTTCTGCTCGTCCCGAGCATCATTACTGCTGAAATATCGAGCCAACCGGTCAACGTGCACTAACTTCAACGGGCTCCCTGGCGGACGCCGGAATCGGTATTGGCCGACGTTCATCCTGGTCACTACCTCATATGGCCTTTTCCAACTTGATTGTAACTTCGGACGCTTCTCCTTCTTACGAGCAAACGGAATGCGCCTAAGCTGCTGATTGACTGGCGCTACGTCTCCTGTATTGTTCGCATGCTTCACCAGGTCTATTTTACTAATATGTGCGCCGTTCTTAGAGAGCGAGTTCTTCGCTATCACAGCCTGTGGCTTTGCCAGGTCCTTGCTGGAGTCTTCTACAACTTTCGATTCGACATCCCCCTCAGCCTTCTGCTTCCTAGGAGGATTATCTCCACAGTGATCAACAACCTCCCCCTTCCCAATCGTCAGGTCCATATCTCCAACGTTAGGTATCAGGATCGGAGCAGAAGAAACTGGTCCAACAACTTTCCCCACCGGAATCCAACAAGTCCCAGCTTCAACCTTTTCCATCACAGCACAGCTCCCATCGTTACTCTTGGGCAAAACAACAGGTACCAAGTTCTGTGATCCAGGCTCGAGAACCATTCTTCTCACATGGTAGACCTTTTCCAATGATCCACCTTTCATCGGAACCTCCTCTGTATTACATCGTAGCACTCCGTTCTTCATGTCTATGTTGCACTGGTGATTTTGTAAGAAATCCAAGCCAATGATGCAATCGTCCACTATCTCAGCTACAATTACCTCATGTTTGAAAAGAGTCTCACCGATCGTAATCGAAACTCTCAACTCCCCCTTAACTGGTATGCGCTGGCCGGTCGCAGTCGTTAACTGTAGTTTGGTTCGCTGCAGAAGTCGTTTCTCCTGATAACTTTCCATTTCGCTTATCAGTCGAGCATTGACCACCGTCCTCGAAGCTCCGGTATCCACAGCTAGTTGACAGATTCTACCATTGACCTCTCCTTCAACTAGCAGACTATCTCCATCCGATATTTGCCTGACTCTAATGATTGGGTTTGCAACATAGCCGGCCAACGTCCTCCAGTTCTCCTGCTGCTCATCAGTCGAGACCCCTATGTCCCGACGACCTGTACGCTTCGGGCAGGAACTGCGAATATGCCCCCGTTCACCACACTCGTAGCACACATAACGACGGCCTGTGCGCCCCGGGCAGGAGCTGCGAATATGCCCTCGTTCACCACACTTGTAGCACACATAACGGCGGCCTGATCGGTTCGGACAGGAGCTACGAATATGCCCTTGTTCACCACACTTGTAGCATAAATAATTGTCACTCCGATTTCTCGGCGCTGACGCTCCAATCACCACAATCTCCCTGCGTCGACCGGAACGAGGATCCTGACGTACAGCTTCCACTTCCAATGCATGAGCAACAGCGTCCCTGAGTGTAACATGGTGCCCAAGTCGCACTGCAGCTCGCACCTCCGGGTCCCGTATCCCATCCGTAAAGGTCTGCAGGAGCATGTTATCGATGACTGCCGGTGACGACTGAAAAGCCTTCCGCACGAGCTTCTCCACTTCCACGGACCACTGTTGCAGACTCTCGTTAGCATGTTGGTTACGTTCCTTCAACCGCGCCCGATACACGTGTTCCATATGTCCATCGCCGAATCTAGCCTCCAGAGCTCCAAAAAGATGATCGAACGACAGGTTTCCTCCAGCACCCACGGCTTCTAGTACTGTGAGAGCCTGTCCCTGGAGTGCTAATATCAACGCAGGCTCCGCCTCCTCCTTGCCCCAGCCATTAACTTTCATCGCCGTCTCAAATTGTAGCTTAAAGGCGGGCCATGACGTCAGTCCATCGTAAACCGGAGTCTTGACACCTTTCGGTTGAATGGGTGAGTCAAAAACAGCAGCGACACGACTATGAGATCTGCTCTGCTCAACCTCTCGCCGGATCTTGGCGAACTCACCCTCTACACGATCCAGCCTCCCTCCGAACTCACCCTTTACATGATCTAACCTCCCTTCGAGCTCTCCCTTCACACGATCCAACCTCCCTTCTACGGCTTCGACTCTCTCTACCGCCTGTTGCAAGCCTTTCGTGATATCTTTATGAAGCGCCTCCTGCATTGTGCGCATTTGGTCTTCCTGCCGGCGCGCCTGTTCCTCCTGCCGGCGAGCCTGTTCCTCCTGGCGGCGAGCTTGCTCCTCTTTTATTGCGCGCAGTTCGTGAACCTGGTCCTCCTGACGGCGAGCTTGATCTTCTTTCAGTGCGCCCAGTTGTTCCTCCATCATGCGTTGGATTTGATAGAGGAAGTTCCCTGGGTTCTTTTCCGGAGTGCGCTGCACTTCACCTCCCTCAGGTCGTCTCTCCGGAGTTCGCTGCACCTCAGTTGCAGGGCTCGCACCTTCCTGGCGCGCTTCCGACATGGCCCGGGTGGTGACTCCCTTTAACTCCTTTGGCACCAGCGGCATCTTACTCCAATCCCACTTCTGACACCAAATGTTACGAGCTACGGGTTCCGGGATTGGAGTGAAACGCTAAGTCCAATTTTACAGAGTTTATTTGGGATTCAATTACAAACGGTCCACCTCGCAGAGGTTCCCCTAAACGGTTCACTTCACCGGGTCCTCCTCGCAGGGATTCCCCGTGCACCACTTACTGTCACTGTTCACAGTCCACTACGTCACTACTGTGACGACACGACACGCGTCACAGCTATGACGTCACGACGTACGACACTATGACGTCAAGACGTACGACACTATGACGTCACGCACTACACTGACACTATGACCTCACGTACTACACCGACACTATGACGTCACGCACTACACTGACACTAGTCTACTCACTGTTCCACTCTTAGCACTTTTCTCTTCACTAGTACTTTTCCACTTTTACTTTTCTTCCTTTTGTTTCGCACTGTTCACTGTTTAACCAAGGACTGCCGCCAGTCGAAATTCGCCGCCTTTTTATATCCCGCAGAACATTCCGGAATACCCTTTTTTCGATCTTCTTTTCTTTACTCGATTGTTTTCCTCCAGATAGTTCTAACCCCGCGTTCCTTTTTCGAAACCGATCGAAGACACGCCCACTTTTCTGGTTCTTTTCAAATATTCGTAATTTCGCCTCCTTTCTCGAAGTTCCTAGACACCCCTAGACCTTTTGGTCCCTTTTTAAATATTCCTTCTCTCTCTACCTTCTAGAACATTTCTAAAAACACAAAAATCTAGAAATATTTTTGGCGCGGATCGGATTCGAACCGTCACCCCCTAGCATGGGAGGCGGAACCTTAGACCGTAGGACCACGGCGATTGTTAATGAGCCGGCCGAATTTTCGAATGCCTTCTTTACGTTTGACGTTTGACAGCGGCCGTAACAATATTTACCTAAACTTCATTTTTCACAAGAATAATGTGGACACGTCTTAATTCATTTATTTTATGAAAAAATCCCAGAATTGTTCTTATGTCCCGGGATTGCTAAAATATCGCAGAACTTGGACATTTGAACAAGTCGGACATCATGAACAACTCGGACAACATGAGCAAATCTGAAAATTTGGTCGACTTATACAACTTTGACTCAGTTGACAGAGTTTTTGGAGTTGACTAAGTTGTTCATGTTGTCCGAGATCTTTTTTTGTTGAAAATACTTAATTGGACAACATGAACAACTTGACCAAGTTGTCTACTTTGTATAGAGTTGTTGTTCATGTTGTCCAAGTTGTTCTACATACTGTTGACTACATACGAGGACCAGTATGAAAAAACGGTGCGGGTTGCCCAATTTTTTAAAGTAACTTTATTCAGAAAGGCCCATCCATATTATGTTTTCGTGCGGAAAAAAGTGAAGTTTAGGTGAATATGCATTCGATTATCCAATTTCTACTTATGACGCACGTGCGCGTATAACGGGTACTTTATAACATATACGTTATCTTATCCACGCACGTGCTGTACGGCAAGTAGGTGCGCGTCTACGAAACCGCGCGATAAGCCGCCGATGCGGCAAGATGGCGGCCATGCTAAGGGTTGTTACTATCATGTTCACAGGATATGAAATAAATACTAGATAATCAATATGAAATAAGTCTAATCATTTAAATTATTAATTGGTAGTGATCTTAATGGCCTCGATTCGGACTGTGCCACGACTTAACTTAACTAAATTTATTCCTGTCACTTTCTAAAATATGATTAAGAAAAGAGACAGAAAACCATCAGCTGACTTTAGTGCTGTCAAAGTGACGTTACACGCCCAAAAACGCTTTAAATAAGATGGCGTACATTATGATGGCATCTTATTTTGGGCGTGTAACTTCACTTTGACAGAACTAAAGTCAGCTGTTGGTTTTCTGTCTCTTTTCTTAATCTTATTTTAGAAAGTGACAGGAATAAATTTAGTTAAGTTAAGTCGTGGTACAGTCCGAATCGGTACCAATATCTACCTAGGTATTTATTTTTGTTATGAACTATTAACGTTTTTAATTTAACGTCTTATAAGAAAAACACATTATTTTTCAATTAATAATGTATTATGTATCTACTAAAATAAAACAATTATGTAGCCGCGTAGCTTACCTATTTATAGTATTACCTGCAGTTTTAAACGGTATCTTCAGTAAAAACAACAAAGTTTCAAATCGCGTTAAAAAAGTTTCAGACCACTTTATTTCCAACAAATCTTTATTTTGATTTATCGTGGAATCACACCGGTACACAATACAACCAGTTCGAACTATTGTGGTACACTCACCAGCAGGTATATCGTAGCAAACAAGGTTGTCAAATATTTCTAAGCAGTTCTAATTTTCAATAATTTCTTTACTCATAACCAATCAAAAATATAGGAACGCCTAGATTATCGAATATATCTACGCAGTCAGGGTGGTCATAAACATCTGAACAGTTTCAGAAAAACCTTACTCCATTGTTTTACATTTTAATTTTAAATAACATTGTAAAGAAATTATTGAAAATTCGCTGTTCAGATATTTATGACAAAATACTCGTTTAGATATAATTGGTAACATTTACTGTAAATAATTTAATGAAAATTAGCACTGCTCAGAAATATTTGGACACCTTGTTTGCTACGATATATCTGATGGCGACTGCAGCGTCGGTCTGGGACTCAAAAAACTACCGGGAAAATTCAAACAAGCGGCCCACTGACTTTTTCCCCGACTATGGTAAAGTCAAAAGAAAGGGCATGGGTGCCTGATGGGCTTAGCAATTATTATTTACCAGGGCGTAGAGAGGCTAGGTATATTAGATCAAGGTCAGGTTGCAAAACAATCTAGGAGCCAGGAGAGCCGGAGCGAGCGAAGCGAGCTCGAGTTTTTCACGATCTAAAATATCCGAGCTAGCGAAGCGTGCTTGAGATTTTACTACAATACGACTAGGGCGTTACAATAAAAAACGCGTGTGATAGAAGAAACATGGTTCCATAAGCGACTTAAAACAGGAGCGAGTGAAGCGAGCTCGATATTTTACCTACTATGATATTTTGGCCATTCCAAATCTGCAATAAAAGATCCGTAAAGATCTGTAAATCCTGGAGCGAGCTAAGTGAGCTTGAGATTTTACTCCAATAAGGCTAGGTCGTAAATCAAGAGCGACGAAGCAAGCAATGACCACACAAACCAGGAGCGAGCGAAGCAACCTCGTAGATTTACTGTAATGCCAAATTGCCAATACGACTAGGTTGGGAATTAGGAGCGAGCGAAGCAAGCTCGAGATTTTACTGCATTGTGTTTTTTATGGGGATGATCCTGTGATAATTAGACCATTTTGATCACCAGATTTCGATATTGGTCCAATGGAAACAGTTACTTAACCACCGTCAGCGTATGAAGAAGGACCCTACGATATGCTAGAATGCGTGCAGAATGCTTCACCACAACAGGATTTAAAACCAGGAGCTTTCAGCTCATGCCAAAATCGAGTAGATATGTTCGTGAAACAAAAAGATTGAGCGAGCGAAGCGAGCTCGAAAATTCGCAAAATATTTTGACTATGCAGGGCCTCCGACTCAGTTACTTACTGAACATATTTTGGCCTTGTTTTGAATTTGATCAAAAAAGTTCTCCAGGTTTGGAGGCCCCTCCAACCAAACTTATGAGTAGAGAGCAAAACAAAACTGAACGAGCGAAGCGATCTCGCAATTTTACAATACGCACATTTTCCTGAATTTCCCTGACTATTTAAGAAAGTAAAAAAAAATTACTTGTCGATTATTTATTGGTAGATTTCTTTAATTTTTTTTTAAAGTTACTCTTTTTAATCCTGGGGTGGGCCAGAAAGATTCTGGAGTGGGCTGAGCTGTGCCATTTTCTGTGGAATGAAAATGAATAGGTAGGAAGAGCTGGGCCGGACCGGCCCACGGGGGTACCGGCCCACCGGGAAAAGTCCCGGTGTTCCCTGGGGCCAGACCGACGCTGGGCGACTGTACGTGTGCGCTCGCAAATATAAATGTTGACACTGTTGCCGGCGCGTACCACAAGTCTCAGTTGAGTTGAGGTACGGCGCGCAGGCAGAGGGGCCGAGACGCGCTCCTCCCGCGCCCCGCACAGACCATAGAGCGCGACCACTTTATTATACACGGTGTAACAAAACACCCTAGTAATACTTAAGGGGGTGCTTCAGACCAGCAAAGTGAACAACTTTCACTACGAAGCCAACATCGAAATCGCAAAAAATCCGCTCTTTCATACAAAACTGCAGTACCGTCTCGACTCAAATGTATGGGACGGCAGATTTTTTTTTTTATCTCGACGGTGGCTCCATAGTGAAAGTTGTTCAGATTGATGGTCTGAAGCACCTAAGTATTACTAGGGTGTTTTGTTACACCCAGTATTTATGACGGCACTAAAGATCTTTGGCATAGCTACAGTCGTTACAACACTCTGATGAAGAAGGGAAGAGTGTCGAGCGGGGCGGGGTAGTTCCTGTACCAGTCGCCGCCCTGCAGCACGTTGTTAGGGTCTCCCTGAACGCTCCATGAGCCCGCCGGTAGGTAGATGTCGCGCTCCCGAGCTCCGCGCTCCACTACCGGAGCTACCAGGATCGTTTCACCGAGGAGATATTCTGAAATAAATATCTTGGACAATGTCACACAAATTATCTAGTCACATTTAAAGTACCAGAATCTAGCCTGGACTTGTATTATGATGACTAGACAACGATATAGAATACATATATAAATACAAACATCCATGACTCGGGTACAAATATTCATATTCATCATACAAATATTTGTCCCTTACGGGATTCGAACCCGCGACCCTCGGCACAGCAGGCAGGTTCACTACCGACTGTGCTACCGGGCCGCCAAAATGCACGAGTAGGAGTTAAGTACCACTATGTTCGCGGAGGCGCGCACGGATTGTTTTTATGCCACGATTCGCAAAAGATGTGGCTCCTTAATCTGCAGAGTGCGGGACAGCACCAACAGCATCCTGATGATGATTGCCGACAGACTGGACGGGCCGTACTTGGGTCATTGTTGTAGGATGCACTTGTCGCGCAACTAATGATCGCTTGACTGACATATTGAATTGTAATTGTAATTGAATTGAATATAATTGAAATGAATGGAATGTAATTTAATTGTATTTAATTTAATTTAATTGTATTGTGTAAATTTATGTGACATTGAACATTTGTAATTTGAATATTAAGCACCTACTAACATAGTTTACATAAGTGTGTTACTAACAAAATGAATCATGGTTATTTGAATAAATACATTTATTATTATAAGGGCCTATGTCGAAAAATAATTTAAGCGAAACAGGCGTGGGATAGCTTATTGGCCTGATGCGAAAGAAAGAGATGGGGCGGCGCGCGCGCCTGAAACGAATTGAGCGCCAAATCAAACTTTATTTAATCGTGATTGTACTATTTATGTAAGTTCAATTCTGCTCTAATCAAAATTTAGAAAATATCAATCTCTTTTTTTTAATCAAGTCTTGTGTTTCTATTATTCACCGTTTAGCAGTTCCAAGCGTTTATAGATAAAAACGGAGGCTACTTTGGCTTGTTTTTCTATCGAGAAAATGTGTCTTAATCGTGTTTTGGCTCTAATCAAAACTTCAATTATATGTTCAATTTACACATATCCGAAAATCATAATCCTACTGTTAATACTTCATGATATACAGGGTGTACAATAAAATGGGACAGTTACTTAAAGGGGTGCTTCAGACCATCAAACTGAACAACTATATGGGACCAATATCGAAATCGTGAAAAAAAAATCTACTGTCCCATACATTTCAGTCGAGTTATGTTTGCAGTTTTGTATGGGAGAGCGGATTTTTTTTTCGCGATTTCGATATTGGTCCCATAGAGAAAGTTGTTCAGTTTGATGGTCTGAAGCACCCCTTTAAGTAGCTGTCCCATTTTATTGTACACCCTGTATGAAGCTCTGAAGAATCCTATTTTTTTTACAAAGCCCCTTAAACAGGGTCCATAGTAAACTAGCGAAGCGAATTAAACTAGCGGAGAGCGACTGGATGAGGAAGGCCGAGGATAGAGTTTTGTGACGCGCCTTGGGAGAGGCCTATGTTCAGCAGTGGACGATGATAGGCTGATGATGATGATGAATTAAACTAGCGGTTCATCTCGGCGGTCGCGACAGGTCAATCGTGTGCGGTAAGCGGGGGCCGGAGAAGCATGATCATGTGACGCACAAATAGGGTTGCCATCACCAAAATAGCCGTTGCCGGACAAGATTTCAAAAACCTTCAAAAATCTGAAATTTACCCCGGACACTTTTGTGACATTCCAATTTGAACCCTTCAAATTAGGACACATCCGGGGAAAACTTAATGGATAGAAACCGTACGCAAAACGCCCATAGATTGTCCACTGGCAGAGTCGGTTTTTCCACGAGCGGTTTATAGGTGCACTAGGTGCGAATTAGCACAATGGCCTCGATTCGGACTGTGACACAACTTAACTAAATTTATTCCTGTCACTTTCTAAAATAAGATTAAGAAAAGAGACAGAAAACCAACAGCTGACTTTAGTGCTGTCAAAGTAACGTTAAACGCCCAAATACGCTTTAAATAAGATGGCGTACATTATGATGGCATCTTATTTTGCGCATTTAACGCACGTCACTTTGACAGCACTAAAGTCAGCTGTTGGTTTCTGTCTCTTTTCTTAATCTTATTTTAGAAAGTGACAGGAATAAATTTAGTTTAGTTAAGTCGTGGTACACTCCGAATCGAGGCCATTATGGTATTTAAAGTACAATTTTGTCTAACTTATGTAAGTAATACTTCGTAATTATCTCAAACCGTAAAGGAAAACATCGTCAGGAAACTTGCATATAAACGAGTATAAAAGCCGAAGAAGTAATTCTGATGCTTATGAGATGTTTGTGTAATAGTACATTACTGCAGCGGCAATGGGGCATCAGGGCGTCCCCAGAGTGCGACTGCGGAGCGCCGGAGCAGACGGTTAGGCACATTGTAGAGGAGTGTCCTAAAAGAAGTTTCGAGGGAGGTTTGGGGGACATATGGAAACTAACGCCGGAAGCCAAGATCTGGCTCCAAAATTTAGACATAGATTTATAATTTGTTGTTTTTTTGTGTGTAAATTCTTTGTTTTGTATTTTGCTCTTTTTGTTTGGAGGAAATAAAAGCCATACGCAAATAATAATAATACTGCAGCGGCCAGCAACAGAGGCATTCATTTCGAGGCACACATACGTAAGTCCATCAATGCCTAGTTGTGGCCAAGGCTTGTATAGTACTTTTCTCAAATAATGCGCGGAAATTAAAACAGTAAATTTTCTCAAATAATTCGCGGAAATTATAGTACATTACTGCAGCGGCCAGCAACAGAGGCATTGATGGACGAACGTGTAAATGTGGGCCGAGGCGAAGCCGAGGCACACATACGTAAGTCCATCAATGCCTAGTTGTGGCCAAGGCTTGTATAGTACTTTTCTCAAATAATGCGCGGAAATTAAAAAAGTAAATTTTCTCAAATAATTCGCGGAAATTATAGTACATTACTGCAGCGGCCAGCAACAGAGGCATTGATGGACGAACGTGTAAATGTGGGCCGAGGCGAAGCCGAGGCACACATACGTAAGTCCATCAATGCCTAGTTGTGGCCAAGGCTTGTATAGTACTTTTCTCAAATAATGCGCGGAAATTAAAACAGTAAATTTTCTCATATAATTCGCAGAAATTAAAACTCTTTTCAAAATCAATGACGAACAAAGAACAACAATTTTTTTTTTCAATAAACAGCTTTCTATTTGCAAGCTAGTTCGAAATTTAAATAAAACCTTTGATGAGTTACCTCCTTGGTCGCCATGTTTCGGAGAAAAAGATCGTTCCATTTTTAAATTACACGACAGATATGAGTTTACTATGAAATTTATTTGGCCGCTAAACACGACAGATATGGATTTTCATACAAACATTGTCGGCCGCTGCGCGCATGTATTTGGCCAGTACAGCAATTTCGATTTATCTCGAAGAAGGTTGTCAAAATAATGCTCACATTTCCAAGCATGTTTGAGAAAAAACTCTTTTCATAATCAATGACGAACATCGAACAACAATTAGTTTTTTTTTTTCAATAGACAGCTTTCTATTTGCAAGCCAGTTCGAAATTTAAATAAAATCTTTGATAAGTTCTTTGTCGCCATGTTTCGGAGAAAAAGATCGTTCCATTTTTTTATTACACGACAGATATGAGTTTAGTATGTAATTTATTTGGTCGCTAAACACGACAGATATGGATTTTCATACAACATTGCCGGCCGCTGCGCGCATATATTTGGCCAGTACAGCAATTTCGATTTATCTCGAAGAAGGTTGTCAAAATAATGCCCACATTTCCAAGCATGTTTGAGAAAAGAAAACTGAAAACTGTTATCGGTAATAGGTTCCTTCTTTTTTGGTACATTACAAAATGTTTTAATTTTGGCGGTGCCTCATCCCTGCCCTAAATAATGGAGTTGACACTCCAGGGCTTATCATTATCATTCTATGGCAGGGTTGAAATTTTTCTCCTACTCCTTTTAAGACTTGGCTACGACGCTAAGCTAATGCCTGATAATAACTGGTACTGATAGATTTCTACTAGATGATAAAATAAGCCAACCGTCCCAAATATCGTGCGCACTGGTATCGATGGGGAGAGATCCACCATATGGGCGGTTTTTGTCGGGCGAACCTTCCATGGCCGCGCGCTTGCACGCCGCTATGATCTGCGGCGAGTACTGCGCGTGCAGCTCCACGAACTTCTTGCTTATTTGACTCATCATTACATCAGCCGATAGACGTTCACTGCTGGACATAGGCCTTCCCCGACGATCGCTAAAACAACAACTTGTCCCGCGCTGCCCTCATCCAACGGATTCCCGTCGCCTTCGCCAGGTCGTCCCCTATCCTACCTACGTTGCGCTTTCCGGCACCTACGCGGCCGCCACTCGAAAACACGTCGGCCCCATCGGACATCGGTTCTGCGAGCAATGTGCCCATTGCCACTTTAGTTTAGCAATTCCTTGAGCTATGTCGGTTGCTCTGGTTCTTCTGCGAATCTCGTTAACCACGAAGCAGTGCTTATTTGACTGATTCTATGAATATGAATGGTATTTCCACTAGATGGTAAAGGAAGCTAACCGTCCCAGATATCGTGCGCAGTGGTGTCGGTAGGCGAGATCCACCATATGGGCGGGTTGACGGGCGAGCCGTCCGCGGCCGCGCGCTTGCACGCCGCTATGATCTGCGGCGAGTACTGCGCGTGCAGCTCCACGAACTTCTTGCTTATTTGGATTGTCTGCGGAAATGGTTTAGTTTAAGTTAATTAGAAGGTCGCTACCGCGATTTTCAAAACATAGGTATAATAAATACATTTAGGGAAAGTAAATTGTCATCGAAGATGGAAAGAGCATGGGAAATTCAACAAGCATGTCAGATTACATGTCCTAGTCCCGTCAGATACTGAATCTTTTAAACATTAGACAATTTGATTTCAATAGTCCAACTTGGCCATAAACATTTTAATAACCTAACTAAAACCCCACATAATAATATCACGTTTAGGTACTAATTATATTTGTAAACGTGCCATGTGGTTTCAGTGTAGAATGGACACAATATTTCTTCCTTTGGGTATCGTATGAGGCGACTAAGGGATAAGGCATATGAATAGATAATAATAGTACACTTTAAAAGCGAAACTATGGTTAAACCAATACGAGATTGGTAGGCGTATATTGACATTTTGTAGGCACATCTTGACATTTAACGCGGGAGTTTCGTTTCTATAGTGTACTATTATTATCTATTCATATCAAAATTCATCTGGATAAGGTTTCTTTTGGTGAAAGGCAAGCCACCGTATCAACATTTGACACGACATTCCAGCTTGAAGTCTTTAAAATGCTAAAAGTGAGCATTGCTACAACTGCATGCTTCAACAGACTTTTGAACACCACGGTAGGGATTATGGTCGTAGTAAAAACTGTTCTAATTTCTCCTCGTTGATTCGCAGCAACAATTCCTTCGTTCAGATAATATATCTAGTGTAATGGGCTCTCAAGGCTGCTAACCTCATTATCAAAGTCCCAGGGCACGTAAGAGAACTGCATGCTAGGCATGAAGGTGTTAGCTTGCAGCCATCGTATGAACAGCTCCTTGGAAGGTGGCTCGTTGTACCCGTTGCCTCCGATCATGTCGGGCAGGACCAGGGGGTAGCCGTTCATGTTCATCTGAAGCAGAGTGGTGATGAGGGTCGGGAGGCCGTTCTCGAAGGTCCAGTAGCTGTCCTTGTCGAGCATGCGGACGAAGATTGGGAGATCTTGGGTTCTGGGAATGATATAATTGCTTCGATCGGTGAACATTAATTGATAAATTCAATGAGTATTTGATTGGACAATTCTCTTTTTTTGCCTGTAGTGTCTACCTGTTTTAGCCAAAGTATAATGGTCTTAGTCAATTTCGACTACAATGACATTGAATTATAAAAGTAGCAAAGTACGCAGTAATCGTCATCTCAGCCGATAGACGTCCATTGCTGGACATAGGCCTCCCCTTAGGATCGCCACAACTCGCGGTCCTGCGCTATCCCTCATCCAACGGGTTTCCGCCGCCTTCACCAGGTCGTCGGTCCACCCTGTGTGGGACTCACTGCCTACCACGCTGCATCACGTTGGTATGCGCTCGCCACTCGATAACTCTTCGGCTTCGGTCATCGGTTCTGCGAGCAATGTGGCACGCAGTACTCGTATAAATAGTTAAACACAACATAGATGTACTCTTGTTCTCACCGTCGTAAAAAATATGGAAGGGGAAACCACCAGACGGTGGTCAGAGATGTTGATGCCTTAATGAAATTAGTCTTCTCTTACGACACCCGTCTGAATTGGTGTTAAGGTTGCAGGGATGCCTTGAATACGACATTACCTGTATCCAACTCTGACTTCAACCATGGGTCCAAAATTGGCAACCAATCTGAGGTAGTTGGTTGTTATCACTCCCGGCTGATCCCTGATGTCTCCTTGGAGGACTGGAATCTGAAATATTGTTTTGTTTAAAAATTGCATGACTAAGGTTAAGTCGAAAGACAAAACCCCGCACTTCGAGGGTAACTTTAGGGGGAGTCGAGCAAGAAACACATACAGCCGACGATTCATTCCACGTACACGTGCGAATGGGACGTTGCTTGCACCGAAGCCATTCTTGTTGTCTTCTGTTCTTCTTGAAATCGTTATTTAGAGTGCCGTTGTACGGAGAGTGTGACCCAATTTCATCTTTAGTGAACAGTATACCATATCCTACTCTGAATTCTATTCCTATTAACTTCTATAATGTCACGCCTCTTTCCCAGTGGGGTAGGCAGAGACCAGGGCGCGCCACTTACTACGATCCTTACATACCCTTACTACGACCCTATAAATAATCTATCCTATAAACTTAAGTTTAATAATCTATAAACTTTCGCTAACCTGTGGAGACCAGCTGGACTCTCCTCCGTCGACCTTGAAGCTGTCGAATCCATAATCCCTCTTCAGGTATTGAAGCCTGTTCATGAACCAGTTCCTGGCTTCAGGCTTTGTGAAGTCAATGTACGCGGTTGTGGTCTTGTTGTTGTTCCACCATCTCGTTTCTACTGATCCGTTCTCTGAGGACACCAGGTATCTGGAAAAAGAGGAGCGTTGTGTGATTAGGTTGTTAAATTGTTTTCACCATCATTAATATTTCTTATTGCGACTCAAATACCCGTTTTCCTAGTTGACCATCTTGCTAAATAAAGCCCGCACGATCACACGAACTCCAATAAGTACACTCAATAGAGATTGGTATGTTTCATGTCGCTGGTTTCATGGCGGATTCGCGCGCGGGTTTGTGCGTAGCGGACGGAAAGGCTTGGAAAAAACTGGACAGCAAGTTGACCACAATCTTGCCTACACTACACCCACCCGCCAGGGCACCACTTAGGAGTAAGGCTCGCTGCTTCTCATCTCATTATTCGTGTGAGGCCTGGGCCTTACAGTGGAACGTATACAACGTGTTAAGGAAATAACGCAAAACTAGAAAGTAGTTTGTTCAGAATCGAGAGCAGAATCAAATTATCATGGTTTCTACACAGGTAATTTTTTTCAAAATATTAAATAATTTGTTAGTAAAATTTAAAATTTACTGAACCCGATGTCAACCCACCCCACGGGCACACACACCCTACTTACTACCAAAACAAGGTTATAAAAATCAATGAGTACTTTAGCGCTTTCATTCATTACTGAAATGATATCAGATCATATTTGCCTCAAAACTTAAAATGCGAAAAACTTTAAATTTTAACTAAAAAATAATGACATTATTATTTCAATCTTATTATTTTGTTATAAATAAGTTGGGGTGTATGAGGTTTTGCGCTTATTCATTAACACGTTGTATAAGCTGATGATGGCGATATAATACTGAAAATATGATCGTTACAACTCACCCTTTGCTCTTAGCTTCAGAATACCAAGGTTCACAGCCCTTATTGATGAACGGATGCGTCCACACCGTCACCCTGAAGCCTTTGTTCTTGAGAATATCCACTGTATTCTTCATGTTCGGGAACCTATGCACATCGACAGTCTGGGACCCATAACAGATCTCCCACAGGTCGTCTATTTCTAACTGACTGTTAGGGAATCCGTAACTGGTGATCTCATCAGCGAATTTCAGGACCACGTCGTGGTCAACATTTGTCTTGTAACGGGCCCAGGTTGACCAGATTGGGTACTGCATCATTCTCTCGTCTGGAGTTCCAGATGGTTTCTCCAAGTACCTCTCGATGGCATATTCGTGGGCTTTTCTGACTTCTTCGAAGATTCCGATGGCGTAGACCAGGCCGTTGCGGTCTCGTTTGCTGGAGTAGGGTGGTTTTATTTGGGCGATGAAGCAGGCAGTGTTTTGCTCTAGGTGATTCTGTGAAGATTAGTTAAGTAAGACGTCTTGTGATTGAAAAATTTCCAAGGGTAACTTAGTCTTACCTATTTAGTCTGACTGAGAAGGTCAGTGGCGAATTTGCAGTCTTGGCCGCCCTAGGCACCAGGCCATGTAGTAAGTGCCAGCCGCCCCTTTCTCAGCACTCATCTTATAGACTGAAAGTGAATTCATTATTATGTAATAATGAATTTACTTTATTGCCGACTTTTCTCGCAATCGATTCAAATTTTACTTTTGAGCTATTTCTTGTTACCATTAGTAAATTTTTGTCACGATTCACCGCCCCTAATATCTGACCGCCCCCTAGGTCCGGGCCTACTGGGCCTTAGGCAAAATCCGCCACTGCTGAAGGTTCTTAACTGGGTCAAGCTAAGTATGTTAAGCCCTTGCCTCGATGATTCTATTTCTAGGCACCTAGCAAGCTGACGTTGTTGGTGATGAAAAAATTACGACATTCTAAGGTCAGTTTAGGGTCAGGGCTGTGCTGTGATTAAGATAGTGGCTACCTGGGATCGCGGATGATGCAAACGTGGTTGCCTTAATTTTTACTAACATTTTAAATCCAAAAGTGTCCCTAGTCTATCTGTTAGTTCGATAAAGAAATAGAATGAGAAACAACAGACCATGTGTATTTCAACCCAAACGCGAAAGATATTCTACGCGCTAAAATATAATTTACACTGTTGAATTTCCATCAGATTGTGACGTACGATCTTTTGATTGCTGAATCTGAGAATTCTGTTCTTTCCAATCAGCACAATTAGACCTAACATAAATTATTATTAACTCATCACAAACCTGGTCAATGAACAGCGGAACTTTCTTATCGAAGTAATAGAAGATTCCCTCGGAGTTGAGCCAGTATGGCTCAGCTATGCCAATGTTGTCTGCATACGAGATGTGGGACAGGACTAGACGCTCGATCGGCCAATACTGCCGCTTCTGTTGTGGTCCACCGTACCAGTGGCTTGAGCCTGGGTGAAACAGGTGTGGTCAAGATGGTGTTTTGATGGAAGGTGTAAATTTTTGTAATGTTCGATCGTATTTGTAGTTCTCAATTCTGTTAATATTAGATCAAGAATACTTAAAGTAGTTTATATCATGAGACCTACAGTCCTTTTCTTGTTTTAAATACCAAAAATCTTTGCTAAACACCACCTTAGAAGCCTAGACCAATAAAAGCCTGGCTAGAGTTGTCTAAAAAGGACTGCGCAAGATTGGGCGTCATTTTTTGTATTTAGTTAGCTTGTTCTGAGTCCCACTGCTGGGCAAAGGCCTCCCTCCCCTCTTCTCCTCCAATCCTCCCTATGGAATGCAATCTTGCCTACTATCCTACCTATCTATCCTACCTATTCAAGTCATCGCTTCATCTTCTCCTGGGCCTTCCATGACGTCGGTAACCATTTTGTGGAACCAATTATGTAGCCATCTTGGTTCACCTTACGGATGCTTGCGGCAGATATGTCCCGCCTAGTCAGCTTAGCTGTTTTAGACATAAATAATCTATACCAGTTTTGGAGAGCACATCTGAGTTTCCCACATCGTGATTATGTTTATACCCTTACCAAGATTAACGCAGTCCTCAAGCCGCACGCTCTTAGGTGCTTCCCAGGTGAGGGTGATCACCTGCCCTCTCTTCGCGCCGACGACCTGTTCGGTGCTGATCCGCACCATCGTGTCGTTCGAGAACTGGATCACCGCGTCCCCGTCCTGGACGACGTCCTTGATAGCTCCGGTACGACGTCCTATCACGGCTATCACTTCCGATAAGCCTTCTGTTGGAGGTTAAGGATATTTTTATAATGATGTTGATGTAGTTTACAAAAGACCTAAGAATACACTTTGACTAAGATTTATCTGAGACTGATATCTTGGAGAAGAGAGAGGTAGCATTTTGACGTCATTATCATCAGTTTACATAGTCCACTGCTGAACATAGGCCTCTCCCAAGGCGCGCCACAAAACTCTATCTTTGGCTTTCCTCATTCAGTCGCTCCCCGCTACCTCCTTAGGTCGTCGATCCAGCAGGCCGCAGGGCGTCCTACACTACGCCAGTGTGTGGTCTCCACTCTAGAACTAGACTCCCTATTGGTTCTATTCTCAGGGCTGATATGAACAGCCCATCGCCACTTTTGCTTGAACATTTTCTGAACTATGTCAACCACTTTTGACGACAAAATGTCTCTACTATACAGGGTGTACAATAAAATGGGACAGCTACTTAAAGGGGTGCTTCAGACCATCAAACTGAACAACTTTCTCTATGGGACCAATATCGAAATCGCGAAAAAAAAATCTGCTGTCCCATAAATTTCAGTCGAGTTATGTTTGCAGTTTTGTATGGGAGAGCTGATTTTTTTTTCGCGATTTCGATATTGGTCCCATAGAGAAAGTTGTTCAGTTTGATGGTCTGAAGCACCCCTTTGAGTAACTGTCCCATTTTATTGTACACCCTGTATAACGCTTCTCTATGATGTCGACATGCATGATTGTGATGACCAGCCTTGATGCCTTCTAATCAAAACTGCACTGAAAATTAAAACTTACTCCTTTGCAATACTACGTTAAGTCCTTTATAGGGGTTTGTATAGAGCTTCACAGAGAGCCCCGGTGCGCGAAGGAGTGTGATGTCGATGGCCGGCGCGCACGCAACCAGTGCCGCGACCACTATAACAGAATATAATTTTTTAGCATTTTTTGGAATATAATTTTTATATGGGAATTGGTTTTGACGACAAAAGATATTTTAGAATAATAAATTAAGTTATAGGTACATACATATAATAAGCTGAAGGTTTTTTAAGAGGATGATCAAATCATCTCAACAGCTTTATCTATGGAACCAACATCGAAATCGCGAATAGAAAATCTGCAATCCTACTCGACCCAAATGTGGGATTTTCGCGTATCGATGTTGCTCCCATTCTTCTTATCGTGTGGACAGCAAGCCCAGGTGTCAGAGTTTTTTCAGACTGCCTTACGGCCTCTGACGTGGTTTTTATGTAGAAGACTACTACCACCGACCACCTTACGGCCTCTGACGTGGTTTTTATGTAACGACTACTACCATCAGAGATAGTAGCCGGGACCAACGGCTTTACGTGCTATCCGAAGAACGGAATCATCTTTCTATTCAGACAATCAGGTGATTCCGCCTGGAATGTCCTAACAAATCCCATCTCCCATGGAGAAAGTAGTTCAGCTTCTGAGTCTGATCAACCCCTTAAAAAAACAACGGATGCACTCCGGGAATGCCGTCAGAAGTGAAAACTTGAACATTAACGTTGTGCATTTTTGATATTTTGGAATGGTTAGGGAATAATTTCGCACGAATTGCTTTAATTATCAGTATAAAAGTATCATTTATGTGGTAAATTATAATATTCATTTATTGCGCTATCCAAAGATAAATATCGTACACAAACATGACAATTTATGCCGCTTAAACGAAACAGGAGGAACAGGCATACATTTTCGCTGCGCGGTAGAAAGAGAGGGGGCACAGCAGGAACAGGCACTCATTTTCGCCGCGCGGTAGAAAGAGAGGGATATGTCTGACCAATTTTCAATCAGGTCACGTGACGTCACCGTCCTGACGCGAGTTTAATATTTTTTACCCATACCAAAAAGTGCACAACGCCGCTAAAAAAGATTTCACTTCAAAAAATGTTTACGAGAATTACGTACCTACGTACGTTGTGCCATTGTCCGTCGTTTTCTTATTACCGTTCTTATTTAAGTGACTGTATGTTTTTAATGAGAATAAAATCCTTTAAACCTAAAGCTTAGAGAATGAATAAAAGTTTAAGAAACTTACAAAACAGAGTTGCAGCCATCCTTGTAACCGTCACTGGACTGCCTTCATCCGCGTGCACTCCACTCACTGCAGTAATAAATGCAAAAACACTATTATAACACTTTATAAGCGATTCACTGTTATTAAACTTTATTAATTTATTAACAATTTGACGATCATGTTATTCAATTCAATTCATTTATTTTATTTCAGATCATAGATCCATATCATTATAAATCATCATATACCTATAATGTTATGAATGGACATTCTATGTAAAATATTTATGTAAGAATGTGACATGTTATAATATGAAATAAATGAATCTAATCTAATCTTAAGGCCCTTATGGTAGGACGAAACACCTTGGAGGCATCTTTTATTTTTCATTTTTCGACTAGATTTATACAATTTACCGGAAACAAAGTCATATCTCAGTATTCTTGGATATCTAGTGAAATCATCAATTGAATACCCGATTGGAATTACTTCACTCGATAGAAAATCGTCACAAAGATGACGAAATTTTCTTGTATATTTAAACAACTTAAAATAGTTTCCGATTTTTAACCGACTTCAAAAAAGGTTTCTCAATTCGACCGTATATAATCAAAATCGGTTCATATACGACGAAGTTATCCGCGAACACACATAAAAATATATAATACCTATCCCAAGGGTGGTACCATGATAAGGAAACCAGGATCTGACGATGGCATCCCAGAGAAATCGAGGGGAACCTTTGAAAATCGTAGTGCCGACTAGTGCGTTTGTCAATTTAAAGCACTGCTATTAAATCGAGCTAATGAATTCACCACTGAAAATTGTAAAATAAACAAAATTTTAACAAAAAATTGAAACCGCCTTCAAAAAACTATAAAGTTAAAAAATAATATTGCAACCGATGACTTTTTCGTTCGCATCGTAAGACCTTTATTTTGTTTTATAAGTATAAGCCAAGCCAAAAAATGCAATCCCTGTCGCAAATCGTACCGGCTAGCGGCTTGACAGCGACTTAATTAAACAAATTAATGTTCTTACGATGCGAATGAAAAAGTCATTGGCTACAATATTATTTTTTAACTTTTTAGTTTTTTGAAGGTTATCTAGCGAAATCATAAAAAACAATCTATAAAAAGTACTTTTGTTAACTCTTTTTAATCGAAAATACGGCACGCGCACGCACTTTTCGGAGGGCTCGTCAATCGCGTTTCTCTTAAAATATTTGTCTGAACCTATGGCCCCTTATTAAGGACCGTTTACATTACATTTTTACACAATATTTTATTACGATCACTTAGAGCGCTTACAGACGAGCGACAGTTGTCTGCGACAGCTCGCGACAGGGTCGCGCGATCGTGACGTAGGTATAGTCTGAGAGCACAAGTCTTGTTCTCGAGAGATTTCAGTTTGAAGAAAACGGAGGCTAAAAAATAACATGGTTGATATTTCGGGTTTTTATAAGTTTTTCGTAGATTTTGGTTTCTTTAGATAATAGATAATCCAGAATTGATTATCTTCATCATCAAGTCCATAAAATATTACAGACTGGTAAAAATAGGGCAATTATAATATACATTATATAGTTATAATATAATACTTAACACAACACTAATAATTATAACACATAATATTATACACATAAATATTTATAAATACGTATACAGGGTGTAACAAAACACCCTAGTAATATTTAAGGGGGTGCTTCAGACCATCAAACTGAACAACTTTTACTATGGAGCCAACATTGAAATCGCGAAAAAAAATCAGCTCTTTCATACAAAACTGCAGTACCGTCTCGACTCAAATGTATGGGACGGCAGATTTTTTTTTATTTTTCTCGACATTGGCTCCATAGTGAAATTTGTTCAGATTGATGGTCTGAAGAACCCCCTTAAGTATTACTAGGGTGCTTTGTTACATCTTGTATACGGGTCCTTCTTAATATGCTGACACTTTTTTTTATCAGACCGTCAAACTGAACAACTTCCTCTATGGGACCAACATCGAAATCGCGAAAAAAAAATCATCACTTCCATACAAAACTGCAAACCTACTCGGAGCCAAACGTATGGGACAACTGTTTTTTTTCCGCGATTTCGATGTTGATTCCATAGAGAAAGTTGTTCAGTTTCATAGTCTGGTCATCGCCTTAAAAAAGTGTCAGCATATTAAGAAGGACCCTGTATACAACGTGTTAATAAATTAGCGCAAAACCTCATACACCCCAACTGATTTATAACAAAAGAATTAGATTGAAACAATAATTTCATTATTTTGATAGTTAAAATTTAAAGTTATTCGCATTTTAAGTTCAGAGGCAAAAATGATTTGTTATCATTTCAGCACTGAAAGAAAGCGCTAACGTACTCATGGATACATTTTTATAATCTTGTTTTGGTAGTAAGTAGGGTGAGTGTGCCCGTGGGGTGGGTTGATATCGGGTTTAGAGAATTAAAAATTTTACGAAAAAAAAAATTTTAATTTTGAAAAAAATTATCTATGTTGAAACCATGATAATTCGATTCTGCTATCGATTCTAAACAAACTACTTTGTAGTTTTGCGTTAATTCATTAACACGTTGTGTAGGATGTTACAAACTACCAAAAAAACTGTTTTGGATATGGAGGTCTATCTCTCAGACTATACAACACTACGTTACGGTCGTCAACTGTCGCGCGACGGTCGCGCGACTCTGTCGCGAGCTGTCGCAGACAACTGTCGCTGGTCTGTAAGAGCCCTAAAAGTTATCATTAGGTACATAATTTCTCTATTCAGATGATATCATGGCTCTTTTTAGGGTTCCGTACCCAAAGGGTGAAAATGGGGCCCTATTACTAAGCCTACGTTGTCCGTCCGTCCGTCCGTCCATCCGTCCGTCCATCCGTCCGTCTGTCCGTCCGTCTGTCCTACCTATTTAGGGCTGTAACTTTTGAACCGTAATAGCTAGATAGTTGAAATTTTCTTAGATTATGCGTTATTACGGTGGATTTGTTAACAAATAATAAAAATTTCAAAAAGTTAAAAATTAAGGGGGGTTCTCAACCAGAAACTAGTTTTTATCCACGTTTTTTCTTCACGCTCTATGGTAAAAACGGTAATATTTACAAGCGTCAAACTTATTGTGATTATAGAGCAAACTCTACAAAATAACAACAAATACTAAAAACCGGCCAAGTGTGAGTCGGTCTTGCTCTAAAGGTCCCGGACAAAAAAATATTTTTTTCTAAGTTAATAATGTTGTGTTCTGTGGTGGTGTGGTACGGAACCCTCGGTGCGCGGGTAGCCCGACTCGCACTTGACCGGTTTTATTTTATTTTTGTTAATTATATGTTCGCTGCTACTTTACACTTTCTGAACAACGCTTGTTTTCGTACCTACACAAGTAGAGTGCAAGCAGAAAAGTTCTCATCTCTTCTTACGGTGACATTAGGTTTGGAACCCTCTACGTACGAGTACACACCTCGATCACTTGGCCAGTTATTTTCTGTTCATAATAATTATGACCCCCGTCATGAATGGCTTTTAGTTTTCGTAAAAAATGGCTGGGTCCAAATCTGCCATTCATCTTTCGAGCTCGCTCACCATAAACGCTCTTGAAATCTATTCATATTGATCAACAATAAGGGTGTCTTGACATTACAAACACATATTTTGCACATAACAAACTCTTTATTAACACCTGTATAATATACAATTGGCTACAGTCGTTACAACACTCTGATGAAGAAGGGCAGAGTGTCGAGCGGAACGGGGTAGTTCCTGTACCAGTCGCCGCCCTGCAGCACGAAGTCAGGGTCGCCCTGCACGCCCCATGAGCCCGCCGGTAGGTAGATGTCGCGCTCCCGGGCTCCGCGCTCCACTACCGGCGCTACCAGGATCGTTTCACCGAGGAGATATTCTGAAATGTACGAGTAGGAGTTAAATAGGGTCATAGTATTAGCAAAGTGGTACGTGAGAGAACTAAAGTGGTAGCACAGCACATAGCTCAGAAAACTAGCAAGCTAAAGTGGCAATCGGCTGGTGATGTCTGCCGAAGAACTGACAACTGATGGGGAGTCAGACTTGAGATAGAGATGGGGTGGAGACCACAAACAAGCAGGCGTAATGTGGAACGCCCTGCAGCCCGCTTGACCGACGACTTAAAAAAGGTAGCGGGGAGCGAATGGATGAGGAAGGGCGAGTTGGTATGAGTTCTGTAATGTCCTAGGCAAGGGTGCGTTTGGGGGATGCAATGAAACCACGTAGTCTTTGTACAACGGTATATTCAGACTGTCAGATACAATGACAGGCGAGAGGCGCCGCGCATAACTACCCTACCATATTAATACTAAGTTACCTACACTACATCCCTCCCCACTAAATTCACAATAAACCCCGTTACTATCTTATATAAATTACTCTAAGTATTATAACTAGTTAACCTATACAGTGATATTTTATGAATTAACCTAACACTTATAATTACACACCTTATCTAATCTACATTTACGTAATGGGCGAGACCGGGACGGTACAGTTCCTGCGGGAGACGAACCCGAAGGTAGATCGTGAGGACTTGTATCTAATGCGGCAATAGGCCCATCCTCTACGTCCTCCCCCCTCAACCGGCCACTGCGAGCCGGCGTCGCCGGCCGAACCGGCTGCTGCTCCAACTGGCTCTCTGCCTCTGATGCTAGTTCCGCGGAGGCTCCTACTGGACTCAAGGTTCGATCCCCTGAGCCAGACGGGAATACAAGGGAACTCCTAGACCTACGTTTCAGCTGATCGATGTGTCGGTGCACTTGTTTCCCATCTGTATCTAATACCCTGTAATTGTTTGTCCCCAAGGAATCCGATATAGTCCCTGGCACCCACTTGTCCCCTTTCAAATACTGGCGATACCAAACATCCTGACCTAATTGTAAGGTCCTCTCTGCACCCCCTGCTGCGTCTACTTGACGCTTTTGAGCAGATTTTGCCTTTGTCTCCCTATCCGGTTTCAGAATATCTAACTTAGTCCTTAGTCGTCTCCCCATCAGCAACATGGCAGGACTCTCCCCGGTCGAAGTGTGCTCAGTATTTCGGTAATGTAATAAAAACGTGTGTAAAGCTCGATCTACACACTTTTTCTCTGTAACGGCTTTTTTAATGACTCGCTTCAACGTCCTAACTGCATTTTCTGCTGCTCCGTTTGACGACGGATGGTAAGGGGCAGTAAAAATGTGATCTATCCCTCCCTCTTTTAAGAACAACGAAAAGTCATTACTAGTAAATGGGGGACCGTTGTCCGATACCAACTGCTTCGGAATACCCCATCGACTCCACAGCTCGCTAAGTCTGTCTATAGTACTGCTCGCCGCCGTACTGGGAACGTGGAAAATTTCAAGCCATTTTGACATCGCATCTACGACCACTAGATAGGTTTTCCCGTAGATTGAGAGGAAATCCGCATGTAACCTAGTCCACGGACGTTGGGCCCATGGCCATGAACGCGGCGTCTGCTTAGGCAGAGCATCGGAGTGCGCGGCACACGCGGCGCAGGTGCGGCAAGCAGCCTCCACTGCTTCGTCGAGGCCAGCCCACCAGACATAGCTACGCGCCAAAGCCTTTGACTTTACTATGCCCATGTGCGGCTCATGTATGATCTCCAAAACCCTACCTCTGCTCTTCTCCGGGATCACTACCCTATGGCCCCACATGATGCATCCCAATTCTTCATATAGCTCTAATTTTCTGTTAAAATATGGCTGCATGCCCTGGACCTCGCACTCCGATGGCCAACCATCGCGAATGAAACTCAGAATTCTACTTAAAATGGGATCCCTAGCTGTTTGTTTCCTTATTTCATTGTTATCTAACAATAACGCGTCCTGGGCGAAATGCAAATAAGTCTGCTCCGGAACTGAATCCTCCCTAGTACCGTTAGTATCCATGGGCAGCCGCGACAAGCCATCCGCACAGTTGTCCTCTGACTTAACATACTCTATATCATAGTTATATGCCGACAAAATAGTAGCCCAGCGCTGCATGCGGCTGGCGGTCATTGTCGGTATACCCACGTTTGGGCCGAAGATGGATACGAGAGGTTTGTGGTCGGTACGCAAAATAAAACGGCGTCCAAACAGATATTGATGAAACTTCTTCATACAAAAGATAATCGCTAGTGCCTCCCTGTGAATTTGAGAGTAGTTCTTCTCAGCCTCGGTGAGCGTGCGCGAGGCATAGGCCACGGGCCGCTCGCCGGCGCCGTCCGGCCCCGGCTGCGCCAGCACGGCGCCCTCGCCACGCGCCGACGCGTCGCACGTCACTATCAGCGGTCTGCGAGGGTCATAGTGCGCTAAGACCGCGGCACTCGTGAGCAACCTCTTTACCTCCACAAAGGCCCGCTGGCAGCACTTGTCCCAGTTCCACACGACACCTTTCCTCAAAAGATTATACAGCGGTACCAAAACGGTACTGATATTCTTAACAAATTTTGCAAAGAAGTTAACAAAACCAAGGAACGAACGCAACTCGTTCACATCTTGAGGACTCTGAATCTTTGTTATCGCTTCGACCTTCGTTTTATCTACTTTTATTCCCCTTTTCGATACAATGTATCCCAAATAAGATACCTCGTCCACCAGAAATACACATTTACTCTTTTTTAATTTTAGCCCACTGCTGGTCAACCTCTCCAAAACCGTTTCTAATGCTTGCATGTGTTCCGATTTAGTTTTCCCGCCAATAATCACGTCATCGAGAAATATCTGAATATTGGGAATATTTCCTAAAAGATTATGCGTTGCGTATGCATTATGCGTTGGAAAATACCTACACTCGACGCTAAACCATACACTAGCCTATTGTACTGGAATAACCCACGATGAGTGTTAATGACAGTATACTTTCTCGAGTCATCTAAGGGTATTTGGTTATAAGCCTGAGATAAGTCTATCTTACTGAAATACTGAGCACCATTCAACCCTACCAACACGTCTTCTATCTTAGGTAAAGGGTAACGATCGATCAGCAGAACCGGGTTCAGAGTAGCCTTGTAATCCGCACATATCCTAAGCATACCGTCAGCTTTATTAACCGGAACGAGAGGAGAGGCCCAGTCGGAGCAGTCCACGGGCTCGATGACGCCGGCGCGCAGCATGCCGTCGAGCTCGGCGTCGACGCGCTCGCGCAGCGCGTACGGCATGGGCCGCGCGCGGTGGAACACCGGCGCCGCGCCCTCCCGCACCCGCAGCGTCGCCTGCCCGCCCGTGTACCATCCCAGTCCGCCGCTGAACAGCTCCTTATATCTGTCGAGCAGTTTACAAATTCCGTCATCTAAATGTACACAGTTTGTATTATTTACATAGTTACAACTAAATTTCGGTACATCCATATGCAACTCTGACAACCACTGCCGACCTAACAGGGACGTCGTCCCTCCGTCGATTATAAACAATTCGAGCTCTTTTTCTCGTTCTCCGTAACGAACCGTAGGCTTGATAATACCTAGTGGCCGCACCTTAGACCCGTCGTAAAATTTTAACACTGTCTCGTCACTCTGTATCTCTAAATGAGCAAAATAGCGTTCGTAAGTTACCCTACTGACACATGATATCGCCGTGCCAGTATCGATTTCCATTACTATGGTTTTATTATCTATAGAGATCGGAACACTCACTGCCTTATAATCGCTCAAACACAGGTGATTTAAGCCTTCCACGTCGTCGTCCTCCTCGCTCGACCCGCACCCGGCGTCGCCGAAGTGGAAGCCGCCTCCCGCCGCCGCCCGGCGGCGCCCTGGCGCGCCCGCCGGGGTGCCCGCGCCCCACGCGGGGCACACTCGACGCAAATGACCCGTGCGCTGGCACTTGCTGCACACGAAGTCCCGATAACGACAGCCGCCGTAATCATGACTGCGCGACCCGCACGCCGTGCAGGCCTGGTACAGTTCCCGGCCGCCCTGGCCGCGTGGCGCGCCAGCCCCGCCGCTGGTGCCGAGCGCGCTCCTCCGGGCGCGGCCGCGCGCCGCCGCGCGCGCCCCCGCCCCCGCCGGCCGCTCCGGCACGAGCGCATGCACCGCGCTCGCCCCGCCGGTCTCCGCCGCCGGTCTCTCGACCGCCGCCGCGTCGCGCTCCGCCGCTTCCAATGAGCTGGCCAGCTTCACGGCGTCCGCGAAGGACAATTCGTCGCTCTCCGCAAAAAGTCTCTGCCTAATTACGTCACTTTTTAGACCACACACGAATTGATCCCGTAAATCTACATTCAATTTGTCTCCAAATTTACAATTCCGTGAAAGTCGTTTCAACTCCGCGACGTAATTAGCGATGTTTTCGTCCGCGATCTGCCTCCTTTGTCTGAACCGGTACCTTTCCGCTAATGCTGACGGCGTCGGTTGCAGGTGATTACGCAACAGCTCGTCGGCCCGCTCGAATGTTACCTCCGATGGTTTTTTCGGACTCGCTAAATTAGCTAGCAACTCGTATGCCTCATCCCCCATGGTCGCAATTAATATCGGTAATTTTACATCATCTTTGATACTATTTACTTTAAAATACATGTTCAATCTGTCGACGTATGACGACCACGTGCCGCACTTCACATCGAACTCGTTTAACTTGCCGATCGACATAGTTTCCGCACTTTTTCCGCACTTTTATTTATTGTCTACGTTATCACACGCGTAATTAATAGTTTTTATCAGCCCGTCGCCACTGTAATGTCCTAGGCAAGGGTGCGTTTGGGGGATGCAATGAAACCACGTAGTCTTTGTACAACGGTATATTCAGACTGTCAGATACAATGACAGGCGAGAGGCGCCGCGCATAACTACCCTACCATATTAATACTAAGTTACCTACACTACAAGTTCCATTAGCCTAGCTATCTACAAAACATCATTCAAAGGCTGGAGCGAGCGTAGCGAGCTCGAAATTGCACACTCCAAGACTCAAAACGGTGTTGATACGAGTTTCATTACCGTCCCAGATATCGTGCGCAGTGGTGTCGGTAGGCGAGATCCACCATATGGGCGGGTTGACGGGCGAGCCGTCCGCGGCCGCGCGCTTGCACGCCGCTATGATCTGCGGCGAGTACTGCGCGTGCAGCTCCACGAACTTCTTGCTTATTTGGATTGTCTGCGGAAATGGTTTAGATTTTAGAAGGTCGCTACTGCGTATGACACAATGTATAAACATTCAGGGAAAGCAAATTGTCATAGATTTA
The DNA here is from genome assembly GCA_922987775.1 of Agonopterix subpropinquella. Classification (NCBI taxonomy): domain Eukaryota; kingdom Metazoa; phylum Arthropoda; class Insecta; order Lepidoptera; family Depressariidae; genus Agonopterix; species Agonopterix subpropinquella. Next base: position 2,000,709 of record OV277708.1, on the reverse strand, counting down.
AAGACGGAAAGAGGTTGAGAAATTGAACAAGTATGTCAAATTACATGTCCAAGTCCCGTCAGATCCTGTAAAATAGTAGCTTATCTATGCGTCAGATACTGAATCTTTCAGTCTTTAGATAATTTGCTTTCAATAGTCCAACTTGGCCATAGACATGTCAATAACCTGACTAAAACCCCTAATGGCACATTTATTTAATTATTATATTTGTAAACGTGCCATGTGGTTCCAGTATAGAATGGACACAATATTTCTTCCTTTGGATATTATATGAGGCGACTAAGGGATAAGACATATGAATAGATAATAATAGTACACTTTAAAAGCGAAACTATGGTTAAACCCAGGTTAAACCAACACGAGATTGGTAGGCGTATATTGACATTTTGTAGGCGCATCTTGACTTTAACGTGGGTGTTTCGTTTCTATAGCGTAATATCTATTCATATCAAAATTCATCTGGATAAGGTTTCTTTTGGTGAAAGGCTAGCCACCGTATCACCATTTGAAACGATATTCCAGCTTGAAGTCTTCAAAATGCTAAAAGTCGGCATTGCTACATCTGCATGCTTCAAAAGACTTTTGACACCACGGTGGGATTAAGGTCGTAGTAAAAACTATTATGATTTCTCCTCGTTGATTCGCAGCAACAATTCCTTCGTTCAGATAATATATCTAGTGTAATGGAGAGCCCATTACACAAGGCTGCTAACCTCATTATCAAAGTCCCAGGGCACGTAAGAGAACTGCAAGCAAGGCATGAAGGTGTTAGCCTGCAGCCATCGTATGAACAGCTCCTTGGAAGGTGGCTCGTTGTACCCGTTGCCTCCGATCATGTCGGGCAGGACCAGGGGGTAGCCGTTCATGTTCATCTGGAGCAGAGTGGTGATGAGGGTCGGGAGGCCGCTCTCGAAGGTCCAGTCGGAGTTCTTGTCGAGCATGCGGACGAAGATTGGGAGGTATTGGGTTCTGGGAATGATATAATTGCTTTAATCGGTGAAGATTAATTGATGAATTCAATGAGTACCTATTTGATTGGACGATTCTCTTTGTATTTTTGCCTGTAGTTGCGACGTATCAACGAATGTCGACCTTTTTGGCGTAAAACTGATTGTTGAGTAATTCGTCCAACTTACTATAGACTAACGTTTCCACTTCGCTCGGGTGAGCCAGGTTATGTAACAACTGGTACGCTTCATCTGTAAGATGTGTTAACAACACCGCGCCCTTCTTCTCTTCCGTTGTAATTCCATTCAGCGTTAGGAACTGGCCAAATCATTTGATAAAACTATGCCATTCCTGTGACCGAGGATTGAAACAAGGAATATTCCCTATAAGGGCACTCCTTTTTTTATATTTCTGCACCGAGGGTACTAAAACATCGACCCGTCCGCCAAAGATATGTCGCGGGGTAGTGCTAAAGGAAACGACTGTATTCAATAGCAGGTGACTGACAAATTGCAGATAAACAGCTACACACACAAACATGCATATGGGGCATACATATCAGTCTACCTGTTTTAGCCAAAGTAATGGTCTTAGTCAATTTCGACTACAGTGACATGACATTGAATTATAAAAGTAGCAAAGTACGCAGTCATCGTCATCTCAGCCGAAAGACGTCCATTTCTAAACATAGGCCTCCCCTAAGGATCGCCACAACTCGCGGTCCTGCGCTATATCAAACGGGTTTCCGCCGCCTTCACCAGGTCGTCGGTCCACTCTGTGTGGGACTTACTGCCTACCACGCTGCATCGCGTTGGTACGCGCTCGCCACTCGATAACTCTTCGGCTTCGTTCATCGGTTCTGCGAGCAATGTGGCACGCAGTATAAATAGTTAAACACAAGATAGATGCACACTCGTTCTCACTCTCCTAAAAATGATGAAAGGGGAAACCATCTGATGGTGTGCATCAGGTATGTTGATGCCTAAATAAGTCTTCTCTTACCTCTTACGACACCCATGTGATTTGGTGCGAAGGTTGCAGGGATGCCTTGAATACGACATTACCTGTATCCAACTCTGATTTCAACCATGGGTCCAAAATTTTCGACCAATTTGACGTAGTTGGCTGTTATCACTCCCGGCTGATCCCTGATGTCTCCTTGGAGGACTGGAAACTGAAAAGTTGTTAAGTCGTAAGACAAAACTCCGCACTTCGAGGGTAACTTTAGGGGAGTCGCGCAAGAAGCACATATAGCCAACGTATGTACACGTGCGAGCGGGACGTTGCTTGTGTAGAAGCCATTCTTGTTGCCTTCTGTTCTTCTTGAAATCGTTGTAAGGAATGCCGTTGCACGGAGAGTATGACGGTGTGACCTAGTTTCATCTTTAGTCAACATTATACCATATCCTACTCTGAATTCTATTCCTATAAATTAAAGGTTAATAATCCATAAACTTTCGCTAACCTCTGGAGACCAGCTGGACTCTCCTGCGTCGAACTTGAAGCTGTCGAATCCATAAGCCCTCTTCAGGTATTGAAGCCTGTACATGTACCAGTTCCTGGCTTCAGGCTTTGTGAAGTCAATGTACGCGGTTGTGGTCTTGTTGTCGTTCCACCATCTCGTTTCTACTGATCCGTATTCTGAGGACACCAGGTATCTGGAAAAACAGGAGAGATGTGTGATTAGGTTGTTATTTAGTTGAAATTGCATTATTTTTACCATCAATACCCGTTTTCCTAGTTGACCATCTTGCTAATTAAAGCTCGCACGATCACACGAACTCCAATAAGTACCTACACTCAATAGAGATTGGTATGTTTCATCGCGTATTCGTGCGCGGGTTCGTGCGTAGCGGACGGAAAGGCATTGCTTGGGAAAAAGTTGACAGAAAGTTGACCACAAACTTGCCTACACTACACCCACCCGCCAGGGCACCACTTAGGATTACGGCTCGCTGCTTCTCATCTCATTATTCGTGTGAAGCTTGTGCCTTACAGTGGGACGTATACAACGTGTTAAAGAATTAACGCAAAACTAGAAAGTAGTTTGTTCAGAATCGAGAGCAGAATCAAATTATCATGGTTTCAACATAGGTAATTTTTTTCAAAATATTTTTATTAATTTGTTTGTAAAATTTAAAATTTACTGAACCCGATGCTAACCCACCCCACGGGCACACTCACCCTACATACCAAACCAAGGTTATTAAAATGTATCAATGAGTACGTTAGAGCTTTCATTCATTACTGAAATGATATCAAATCATTTTTGCCTCAAAACTTAAAATTTTAATTATCAAAATAATGAAATTATTATATCAATCTAATTATTTTGTTATAAATAAGTTGGGGTGTGTGAGGTTTTGCGCTTATTCATTAACACGTTGTAGGTAAGCTAATGATGGAGGTATAATTCTGAAAATATGATCGTTACAACTCACCCTTTGCTCTTAGCTTCAGAATACCAAGGTTCACAGCCCTTATTGATGAACGGATGTGTCCACACCGTCACCCTGAAGCCTTTGTTCTTGAGAATATCCACCATTTTCTTCATATTCGGGAACCTGTTCACATCGACAGTTTGGGACCCATAGCAGATCTCCCACAGGTCGTCAATTTCCAACTGACTGTTAGGGAATCCGTAGCTGGTGATCTCATCAGCGAACTTCAGGACCACGTTGTGGTTAACATTCGTCTTGTAACGGGCCCAGGTAGACCAGATTGGGTACTGCATCATCCTTTCGTCTGGAGTTCCAGATGGTTTCTCCAAGTATTTCTCGATTGCGTATTCGTGGGCTTTTCTGACGTCGTCAAAGATTCCGATAGCGTAGACCAGGTCGTTGCGGTCTCGTTTGCTGGAGTAGGGTGGTTTTATTTGGGCGATGAAGCAGACAGTGTTTTGCTCTAGGTGATTCTGTGAAGATTAGTTAAGTTAGAAGTCTTGTGATTGTAGAATTTGCAAGGGAAACTTAAAACTTAACCATCTGACTGAAGGATTTTTAACTGGTTCACGTTAAGCTAAGACAAATATGTAAGGCCGTGCCTCAATGATCCTAATTCTAGGTACCTAGCAAGCTGACGTCGTTGGTGACGAAAAAAATACGACATTCTTACGTCAATTTAGAGTCAGTTGTCACTAAATGGCTACCTGGGATCGCGGATAGATTTTATCCAAACGGGGTTGCCTTCATTTTTACTAACATTATGAATCCAAGAGTGTCCATGTCTGTCTGTAAATTATACATCTTTGAAGCCACAGTACTGACTGAGTAACATGAAATTCGATAAAGAAACAGAGTTAGAAAGAAAGAAAAGAGACTAACATTTCAACCCAAAGGCTAAAGATATTCTATGCGCTAACATTATAATAGTTGATTTTGCTTCGGATTACGACGTACGGTCTTTGGATCTGAATCTGATAATCCTGTTCTATTCAAATCAGCACAATGAGCCCTACATTGTTATTAACTCATCACAAACCTGGTCAATGAACAGCGGAACTTTCTTATCGAAGTAGTAGAAAATTCCCTCGGAGTTGAGCCAGTAAGGCTCAGCTATGGCGCAGTTTTCTGCCGCCTTGGTGACGTACGAGTAGTCGGGCAGGACAAGACGCTCGATCGGCCAGTATTGCTGCTTCTGTTGCGGTCCCCCGTACCAGTGGCTTGTTCCTGGGTGATATGGGTGGTGTGGTGAAGATGGTGTTTTGATGGGAGATGTAGACCACGCGTATATTTTAGAAATATTTTGGTTTGGTCGTATTCATGGTTCTCAATTATATTTGTATTAGATATCGAAAACCTTTAAAATAATTACCGTGTGCATAAGATTTACAGATAACACTGGGAAAAAAACTGTTTTGATAACAGATTTGACTTTTTCCGTCCTGAATTTTACTAAAATGGCTCAGTTTTCGGCTAAACACTATTTTTTTTATACTAAAGACCCTGAAAATAAAAGCCTAGCTGGATTGATCTGGAAAGGACTGCGCAAGATTACTGATCAGCTATACCTTCTTTAAAAGGGTTTTGAAGCTGGCAGTCATAAATACAAGAAGAATAAACGTTTCTTTATCCCACTAAAAACTTACAGAAATTGATGGTTTTGGTGTTATTTGTTACAGTGCACTAGGTTTATCAGTGTAGATTTCAGAGGTCTTATTGTGTAACTGGTAACTACCCGATTCGATCAGTAGCAAATCGAGGATATGATGATCGAAGAACCACAATATTACATTAAAATTGCCCAGTAAATAGATACATTATCGATCTTGTATCTATGTAATCGGAAACTCCTTCAAATGCCCTAGGTTTGAAAATGAGTTTCCAACAGCGTGGAATCATGATACCCTTACCAAGATTAACGCAGTCCTCAAGCCGCACGCTCTTAGGTGCCTCCCAGGTGAGCGCGATCACCTGCCCTCTCTTCGCGCCAACGACCTGTTCGGTGCTGATCCGCACCGTCGTGTCGTTCGAGAACTGGATCACCACGTCCCCGTCCTGGACGACGTCCTTGATAGCGCCGGTACGACGTCCTATCACGGCTATCACTTCCAATAGGCCTTCTGTTGGAGGTTAAGGATATTGTTGAGGACTGTAACCTCTTTTACATTTTAGTTTATTTAGCTCTATGACAGTTGTAGTTTATATTTTGTCTTGTTTTGAAGGTTGTCGCTCGCTGTACCTTTTTTTTCACCTTTTTTTTTCATTTTTCGTAGTAGCTTATCTATGATTTTTCGTTTAAAAGCGAATTATATTGTTCCAAGAACCCGGCCTATTATTTCATTAGGTTTAATCTACACCTGCAGTCCGCTACATTTTGGTCCATTCTTCGCCGTTTTTTCTTGGAAAAATATAATTCTAAATTCTAGTCGAAAAATGGTCGCAAAAAACAAGGTCGCAGCAGCAGCTCGCCGAGGTTCCGGGACCCCCCGCGCCTACTCTGCCGGCAACGGGTAGTTGTGCGGCTTCCGGCGGAGGCGCTTCGTCGCGCCAGTCGTCCGGTTCATCGAGGACTTGAGAAGTCGGCGATGGACCTGGAACTCTAGGCGAGTCTTGCTCAGCTGGAGGTAACAGACGACGGCGTGGCGAGCGTAAGTTCGTGGCTAAAAACTAATAAGACTCTCCTGTCGTGTGTCGAGTCTGTTTCGCAGGCGCCGTTCTGTGCTGCTACAGTGGCAGTTAATATTTGAATTGTTCCTTAAGATTTGAATTGTTACTTAAGATTTAAGTTTTGTGATCTTTAAGATTTAATTAGATTATTTCTCTTACGATTTGCATAAGACAATCGTATTCCGTTTTAAAAGGTATACATAATCACATGTTCATTCTGTGGTTGGAAGTGTATGTCACTTTGTACGAATTAAGCCAATTCACTTCAGTAACACGCCAACAGTGAAGCTATACTAAATGAGATGAGACAACGTTTTCTCTTTTTTCGTATTATAAAGAAGGTGGTCCACCAGTGCAAGTTCTGTTCTATCCGCAAAGTAACTCAGACTTCTCCTCCTATCGGTGATCTTCCTTCAGCGCTGCCAAGGAATTGAGAGTACTGTATGGAGATACCTTCGCCGCGAATGCCAGAGTCAAGTGGCGTTTCATGGGTGGAGCCATGGGAAAGGCTCGTTCGTTCGGTTAAGTTAAGACCGCACTTAAAGTAACCCTCAAAGAACATAAGCCAAGGGACGAGCTCCTCTCTACCTTATTGAGCAGAAGCAAAGCTTTAACCCCGTGTCATTCAAGCGGCCTTCTAGGAAGCTAGTGCGATTGCCGGTGGACTGAATAGCTTTTAGAATTTTAATTTGTAACGCCACTGGATTTGTAATATTTCTGTTTACCATTTTTCAGTTTGAAATTTTCTGTACTATGTCAACCGCTTTTGACGACAAAATGTCTCTACTATATAACGCTTCTCTATGATGTCGACATGCATGATTATGATGACCAGCCTTGATGCCTTCTAATCAAAACTGCACTGAAAATTAAAACTTACTCCTTTGCAATACGACGTTAAGTCTTCCATTGGGATTGTCCTGGAGCTTCACAGAGAGCCCCGGTGCGCTAAGGAGTGTGATGTCGATGGCCTGCGCGCACGCAACCAGTGCCGCGATCACTATAACAGAAGGGCATTTTTATCTTTTCTTAATCTTATTTTAGAAAGTGACAGGAATAAATTTAGTTAAGTTAAGTCGTGGCACAGTCCGAATCAAGGCCATTGTCCGTCGCTTTCTTATTACCGTTCTTATGTAAGTGACTGTATGTTTTTAATGAGAATAAAATCTTTTAAACCTAAAGCTTCGAGAATGAATAAAAGTTTAAGAAACTTACAAAACAGAGTTGCAGCCATCCTTGTAACCGTCACTGGACTGCCTTCATCCGCGTGCACTCCACTCACTGCAGTTATCAATATAACACTTCATAAGGGATTCACAGTTATTAAACTTTATTAATTTATTTACAATTTGACGATCATGTTATTAAATTCAATTCATTTATTTCTTTTCAGATCATAGATCCATATCATAATATCATCATTTACTCGTAATGTTATGAATGGAGATTTTATGTAAAATATTTATGTAAGAATGTGACATGGTATAATAAATGAATCTAATCTAATCTTAAGTCCCTATGGTAGTGTTGGGGATGTACACCTCAACATTTATGTGTTTGATGTTGATGATAGTTTTGTTAGGTTTGTACGTAAAATGTTGAAAGTTACGTAAATGTTATGTTGATGCGATTGTAGTGAAACACGACCAATCGGTAGGTATGAGCGTTTTTATTGCACTGTTTTTAGTTTGCTAAATGAATTACCAATAGAGGAAAGATGCGACCTAAGCATAAAATAATAAATGTACAGCTAGCTCGTACATGCTGCCGAACTAAGAAAAGATAAAAGTTACATGTCAAATGCTTAAAACTAAAGTTCTTATAAAATTCAACAAATTTAAATTATTTGACATGGTACGTGATAGGCGATGTCGCTTTGTTAACTTTACACACTATAGGTATATTAAGTAAGGAGGCAGGCGGCTCGTCTCCTCCGGTCTTCTTGTTGTCCAACACTTGCAGTTGAATGTGCGGCTCCTCCTCTGAACTGGATTGCTTCTGGAACCGCCGCTGATAGATTTTGATAATAACCCAGAGACATATGATTGTTATGATGTATAACGTGATGAGTGCAATAATGATGAACATCGCGAGAAATCCCCTTTGGTGAAAGGTTTCTTGTTGATGTTGCACGATATTTAGCTTGTTCTCTAGGTTGTTGAATTGCTGTTCGTGGTCTTCAGTATGGAAGTCTAGGTCAATGATGCTGTCGTTGATGATGTGATTGATACCCGACTCAGGGATGTATATTTCTTCGGCTTTCGTCTTCATTAAGCTCTGAAATCGGTTCGGTGAGTGTATGATAATGTTGTCATCTTTCAGCATGCATCCGGCAGACAGAGAGGCTATCCCCGTGCCACGTAATGTTTGTGTCGTAACACCTGTTGGGCAAGAAATGCGCGTAGTGCATTCCTGGCAACATTTAAATAGCCAGGCGCCCGGCGTTTGTAACTGTATCCACTTGCGCTCGCAACTTGAGACTATCAGTCGGCAACTTGATAAATTCTTATTGTTTACTATTTGTACTTCACACATCGGGAGATTCGCCTTGATGGTTGATTCAATGTACAAAGTAGTTTGTTTGCATTGAAATGTACACACGAAGTATGTATATCTTCTGAGTTTACCGGCCTTATTAAGTCTTTCTTTAGATTGACCGCCAAATATTCTGAAGTAGGGTTGACGATTTTGTTTGGATTTAGCTCTGTTACGTTGATCAATTGTTGTTGCGTCGCGTCGGGACGATACACATAGCAAATAATATGAAAAATGTGTAAAAATTATTTTTAAATGTTTTCTTGCTTGTTTTCGATTTTTGTTGTTGTTCAACGCCTGTTTTAGGTGCAGATGCAGATTCTGATGGTTCTTGTTTTTGCTGAGGCTCCGGTTCAACAGGTAAGCGAATAATTTTTGTGATTGGGCGTTTGACATCGGTGCTGTTTTTTGTTTTCAGGGTGACCGACCACGCGTACGTGACCATCGCTACCGGGATGAGTCGGTGATCCTCCCCATCAAATCAACCACTTTGCAGGTGGAAGATTATCTTCTTTTATGAGCACGACGTCCCCAACATTTATGTTTTTCGAAGGATGATACCACTTGCTACGCGTTTGTAGAGTTTGTAGGTATTCCGTTGACCATTTCTTCCAGAATTTTCTATGCATTTTTTCAGTTAATTGCCATCGTGTTTTGAGGCATATAGTTTCAAGGTCGCTTGATGGAGGTGGCGCTAGTACTGGGCCTCCTACCAAAAAGTGAAATCTTCAATGTTATTTGTTAGAGAGACCAGCGGCCTCGAGTTGAGGCAGGCTTCTATCTGAGAGAGTAGAGTTGTCAACTCTTCAAATGTCAGCTTCTGGTCGCCGAGAACTCGTTTGAGATGATGCTTCCTGCTTTTAACTGCGGCCTCCCATAGGCCGCCGGCTGTTGGCCAGGATGGCGCATTGAAATGCCATTCGATGCCCTCCTCAAACATGTTCTTCAGTATCTCGTCGTTAATGTAATGTTGCAGTGCTTAGGCATGTTCTCTATACAGGCTGTTTGCGGCTCCTATGAAGTTAGTACCACAGTCGCTGTACATATGTTTAGGAGTTCCTCTGCGTGCGTACAATCGTTGAAATGCAGCCAAAAATGTAACGGAGCTTAAGTCTGACACTAGCTCCAAGTGAATAGCCTTTGTTGCCAGGCTGATGAAAATGGCGATGTATCCTTTTGTTGTAGCTATGCCTCGGCCCTTGTTGGACTTCACGTCGACTGGTCCTGCGTGGTCCACCCCCGTATGGGTCCAAGGTCATGATATTGTCACGCGTGGTCTTGGCAGGTCGGCCATCAGCTGATTGTTGTTAGTTGTCTTGAAGCGGAGGCATCTTACGCATTTAATAAGACGATGTTTGACTATTCGCATCCCGCCGAGAATCCAGTATTATTAAGCGGGCTCCGCCATGTAATGTTGCTTGATGCGCTCTGTCAATTAATAAGTCGCTAAGTTTTTCGTTGCTAGGTAAAACCATGGGATGTTTTTGTAGATCACTCAAATCTGATAGTCGCAATCTACCTCCAATTGCCTCCAACCCGCAGAACTCCTTCCTTGTCCAGCCACGGATTCAAGTTCAAAAGCACATTGTTTTTTTATAATTTGCCTTGATTTGATAGTTGTATTCTAAGGTTGATGGAAATAAAATTACAAATTACAATAAATAATCACATAAAAAAAAAGTAATCACATGTTTGATGGTTTGGTTTAATAACGAAGGTATGTAAACCATGAAGTATAACTAAATGATTTCAAGATTACAAAAGGTACCGGTACCTATTTACACTTTCAAACACATAATTATTTTCCAAATTTTCTGTAAAGGGTTACTACGGGCTTTCATGATTTTTTCAAACGGAAACGGTGCACAAATTATTACCATACAATGCTTCAAGCGGAAATCAGACGACTAAGCAAGATCGCCCTCGCTGTAGCATCTTCAGGGATCGCTGCCACATTGCTTCCTGGCGGTAAAACGGCCCATACCACCTTGTGACAAAGCCCGAGTGATATTTAGGATGAGTGTGCTATGGCGCACAAGAAAGTTGTAGAAACTGTAATCAGATTGCTCCAGTAATAATCGTGCGATGACTGCGATGGGTGGTATCGCGGATGGATTTTCGCCAGACGTCGGCGTCGCCAGTGGTGAAGTGGGGCACTAGACTAGATGAGGTGAGCGCCTGTCTCAAGCGCTGTGTGCTATGGCCGGGAGTAGGTACAGAAATTGCGCCTCACGCAAAATATGCGGGTTCATCTTGGTGGCAAATCTCACGCTCAAGAGTTTGCCGACGTGCTGCTCAAGATCGAGGGACAATTACCAAATACCAACGGACCGGTACAACTAACTAAATACACTGTTAGTTAAAAAAAATGTTTTTTTTTTGCGATTTCAATGTTTGTCCCATAGAATAGAATAGAATCATTTATTGCAATATGATCAAATTAATGGTCTCAATAACAGGCCAAAGTTAATGCATATCCTCAGGAGCACGGTGTACTTATAGGCTACTAAAAGAAACCCATAAACAAGTCCCAAGTCCACGCATACGAAGTCGCGGGCAACAGCTAGTCCATACTAAAATTAAAAGACGTACATGACGTGCAACGCCCTAAATTACGGTGGTTTAATACAAATATATTGTACCTACTATGGAATTTTATTGGTTTCAAAACGGGTTGTTCGAGGTATAATCTCTTTGGTTGTTCTGCAAGAAAAAAAAAATATTACTAACGCCATCTATCGTCAAATTATAGAGCATTGATACTGATCGAGTGAGGTATGTAGCTCGGTCGCCTAGGTAGGTTAACTAGGTAGCTAAATGGGAAGCCAGTGGCCTCGATTCGGAGTGTACCACGACTTAACTAAACTAAATTTATTCCTGTCACTTTCTAAAATAAGATTAAGAAAAGAGACAGAAAACCAACAGCTGACTTTAGTACTGTCAAAGTGACGTTAAACGCCCAAAAACGAATTAAATAAGATGGCGTACATTATGATGGCATCTTATTTTGCGCATTTAACGTCACTTTGACAGCACTAAAGTCAGCTGTTGGTTTTCTGTCTCTTTTCTTAATCTTATTTTAGAAAGTGACAGGAATAAATTTAGTTAAGTTAAGTCGTTGCACAGTCCGAATCGAGGCCAGTATAAGAATATTATAACTTCGCTCGCCGCAAACGCTCTAAGGTTATCTTGGCATTAAATAGTAGATTAGGTACACCGAGGGCAGGAAAGTAAGAAAGGTCTCGAAAGTGAAACTTCGTTTAGCGCAGCGGGACGAAAGTTAACGTATTCCGCCCGGAGGGGTGAAAAACACATTTTAACATTCCAATTACACATAATAATACAATAAATTGACGTCGCTCGCTACAGTTAGTTATAACACTCTGAGCAGACTGTCGAGCGGGGCAGGGTACCCTAGTTCCTGTACCAGTCGCCGCCCTGCAGCATGTTTTGTTAGGGTCTTCACGCCCCACGAGCCCAGCGGCAGGTGGATGTCGCTTCACTACCGGAGCCATTAGAATCTATTCACCGAGTATCTACTCTGCAGTGCAGGAGTAGGATAACGCTCTTTATAGCGGAGCTAAGACAATGTCAACATGTCGAGGCAAGATTCTCGGAGCTAAGCAACAATGCCGACGACGTGCCGAGGCAATGAGTACGACACGATACATGATAACTGTCAGTGATCACGCGAGTGCTGTGGGCGCACGTAATCTAAGTATCGTACTAACGATCTTGCTCAAATGTATGAATTAAGTTTTTTAGGTCAAGAACTCGATCTAGCTAGGTTTCGCCTTTGGAAATATACACACATTTTGATTGACAGCTTGGTCGCCTAGATAATGTAAAGCCATTATCAGAATAATATCCATAAATTTCGAGCTCGCTCATCACAAACGCTCTTGAAATCTATTCATATTGATCAGGGTGTCTTGACATTACAAACACATTTGCATACTCCAAACTCTTTAATAACACTCGTATAATATACAATTGGCATAGCTACAGTCCTTACAACACTCTGATGAAGAAGGGAAGAGTGTCGAGCGGGGCGGGGTAGTTCCTGTACCAGTCGCCGCCCTGCAGCACGTTGTTAGGGTCACCCTGCACGCTCCATGAGCCCGCCGGCAGGTAGATGTCGCGCTCCCGAGCTCCGCGCTCCACTACCGGAGCTACCAGGATCGTTTCACCGAGGAGATATTCTGAAATGCACGAGTAGGAGTTAAATAGGGTCATAGTATTAGCAAAGTAATACGTCAGAGATCTAAAAGGGTCTCTGCCTAAGAACTGACAACCGATGGGGAGTCAGACTGGAGACAGAGATGAGGAGGAGACAACTAACAGGCAGGCGTAGTGAGGGACGACCTGCTGCCCGCTGGATAGACGACCTAGAAAGGTATTGGGGAGCGAATGGATTAGGAAGGCCGAGGACAGAGTTTTGTATCAACCGATAGACGTCCACGGTTGGACATAGGCCTCCCCCAAGGATCGCGATCGGATGGGCTGCCCTCATCCAAAGCGTTCCCGCCGCCTTCACCAGGTCGTCGGTCCACCTTGCGGGGGGCCTACCTACGCTACGCTTTCCGGCAAGCACGTATCCAGACTTATGGATGGGGGAGGGGCACATTTGGATTTCGTCCAGCCCCATCGGCTATCGGTTATGCGAGCAATGTGCTCCGCCCATTGACACTTTAGTTTAGCAATTTTTTGAGCTATGTCGGTTGCTCGTGTGAGTTTGTCGGAAACATAGCCTTCCATTTGGGTGGCTTTTAGCCTGGAAAACTGAGCATAGCCCTCTCCATTGCTCTTTGGGTAACTTTCTGCTTTTTTAGGCCTCGAGTGAGCGACCACGTCGGAGTGCTTATTTGACTGATTTTATGAATATGAATGGTATTTCCACCAGATTAAAGGAAGCTAACCGTCCCAGATATCGTGCGCAGTGGTGTCCGTAGGCGAGATCCACCATATAGGCGGGTTGACGGGCGAGCCGTCCGCGGCCGCGCGCTTGCACGCCGCTATGATCTGCGGCGAGTACTGCGCGTGCAGCTCCACGAACTTCTTGCTTATTTGGATTGTCTGCAAAATGGTTTAGATTAAGTTAATTCGAAGGTTGCTTCTGCGTCTCATACAAATACCTATGGGTAGGTATAACACATTCAGGGAAAGCAAATTGTCATCGAGATGAATATTGATAAGTAATAACAGAAAGAGTATGAGAAATTCAACAAGCATGTCAGATTACTTGTTCAAATCCCGTCAGATATGTACTGAATCTTTAGATAATTTGATTTCAATAGTCCAACATGGCCATAGACTGCTTGGCCAAGCTTCTGACCATTACGGTTAGGATTAGGGTTGTAAATTTATAATATGAGAGATAAGAGAGATGATGATGAGATGTATTGTTGTATTGAGATTATGTATGTATATTTGGAGAAGTTACAAATGTCAGATTTCGCATGATGAGCATAAAATTGTATCATAAGTTACGGTCTCCTTTCGCTGTCTCCATGAATTATTAAATCTAGTTATAACTGTTCTGAGTTATCCTCATTGATTTGCAACAAAAATCCCTTCGCTCAGATATGTCTAGTGTGGTGGGCTCGCAAGAAGGATCTGACTAACCTCATTATCAAAGTCCCAGGGCACGTAAGAGAACTGCATGCTAGGCATGAAGGTGTTAGCCTGCAGCCATCGTATGAACAGCTCCTTGGAAGGTGGCTCGTTGTACCCGTTGCCTCCGATCATGTCGGGCAGGACCAGGGGGTAGCCGTTCATGTTCATCTGGAGTAGAGTGGTGATGAGGGTCGGGAGGCCATTCTCAAAGGTCCAGTAGGTGTCCTTGTCGATCATGCGGACGAAGATTGGGAGGTCTTGGGTTCTGGGGATGACATAATTGCTTTAAACATGTGAACATTTAATGAATTCGATTAGTAATCGATTAGACGATTCTCTTGCTATTTTTGCCTGTAGTGTCTACCTTTTTTAGCCAAGTAATAGTCTTAGTCAACAGGGCCGGCCCGTCCATATAGGCGAACCTAATGGCCGCTGGCCTAGGGCGCTCGAATTTGGGGGGCGGCATGACAAGCGTATATAGGGAACGGGCGCGGATGTGTCGCCACATTTTATAACGTCGATCGAAGTCTTCCAAAGCCAACACAAATGTGCGTCAGCCATGGTATTTTGAACAAATACATAGGCTATTGGATCTCGGAATCACCACCGTGTTGAGTTTTGGTGTGCGAAATTTCGAGCTCCCTTTGGTCGCTCAGGTCTTGAGCTTTTCTGTCCTGGTACCTTCTTTCTTTCATCCCAAAAACTAGCCTTTTGCTCCCGTTCTACCTTAAACTGCCTATGCTCTACCTTTAAATTCAGTTCTAGCTACGGCCTTGAGGGCGCGTCCACTTAATTCGCTTAGGGCGCTGAGTTGGCTTGGGCCGGCGCTGAGTCAATTTCGATTACAGTGACATTAAATTATAAAAGTAGTAAAGTACGCAGTCATCGTCATCTCAGCCGACAGACTTTCTTTGCTGGACATAGGCCTCCCTCTAAGGATCGCCACAATAACCGGTCCTGCGCTGCCCTCTTCCAACGGGTTTCCGCCGCCTTCACCAGAACGTCGGTCCACTCTGTGTGCGACTCACTGCCTAAACACGCTGCATCGCGTTGGTACGCGCTCGCCACTCGATAACTTTTCGGCTTCGGTCATCGGTTCTGCGAGCAATGTGGCAAGCAGTATAAATAGTTAACCACAAGATAGAAGCAGTCTTGTTCTGACCCTCGTAAAAATGATGAAAGGGAAAACCACCAGATGGTGTGCATCAGATATGTTGATGCCTTCATGAATAAGTCTTCTCTTACGACACCCGTCTGAGTTGGTGCCAAGGGTGTTGGGGATGCCTTGAATACGACATTACCTGTATCCAGCTCTGACTTCAACCATGGGTCCAAAATTGGCGACCAATCTGACGTAGTCGGCTGTTATCACTCCCGGCTGATCCCTGATGTCTCCTTGGAGAACTGGAATCTAAAAAATTGTATTTTGTTTAAAAATGCCATGACTGAGGTTAAGTCGAAAGACAAAACCCCGCACTTCGAGGGTAACTTTAGGGGGAGTCGAGCAAGAAGCACATACAGCCGACGTTCACGTCCGAGCGGGACGTTCCTTTTGCCGAAGCCATTCTTCTTTCTGTTCTTCTTGAAATCGTATGGAATGCCGTTGTACGGTGAGTGTGACCCAGTTTCATGTTTAGTTAACATTATACCATATCTTACTCGGAAATACTCGGAATTCAATTCCTACAAACTTAAGGTTAATAATCGACAAAATTTCACCAACCTGTGGAGACCAGCTGGACTCTCCTCCGTCGAACTTGAAGCTGTCGATTCCATAAGCTCTCTTCAGGTATTGAAGCCTGTTCATGTACCAGTTCCTGGCTTCAGGCTTTGTGAAGTCAATGTACGCAGTTGTGGTCTCGTTGTCGTTCCACCAGCTCGTTTCTACTGATCCATACTCAGAGGACACCAGGTATCTGGAGAAAGAGCAGCATTGTGTGATTAGTTTGTTATTCAGTTGACATTGCATTATGTTTACAATCATTAATATTTCTTGTTGGGACTCAAATACCCGTTTTCCTAGTTGACAATCTCGCTAATTAAAGTCCGCACGATCACACGAACTTCAATAAGTACACCGAATGGAGATTGGTATGTTTCATGGTATGGGTTTGTGCGATCGGTGACGGACCGGTGCTATGCGACGGCCGCATGCTCGCGCGAGCGACGGGCAATTTAAGACAACGCCAAAATATGAGTGTGAAATTTCAATGCATAATACAACAATGGAAATAATGATGACTAGAAAGAATTAGTGCTTTAAGATTAACATTCATGAAATTCGCGACGTGGCAAATATGTTTGCCACCTATTTGTGAAGCCAGTTTAAAGGTATTATTTAGAAAAATGCTGACAACAAGTTGACCACTAACTTGCCTACAACTAGGTACACCCAACACTTAGGAGTATGGCTCGCTGCTTCTCATCTCATTAATCATGAGAGGCGTGTGCCTTACAATGGGACGTATATAACCTGATGATGGAGATATAATACTGAAAATATAATCATTAGAACTTACCCTTTGCTCTTAGCTTCAGAATACCAAGGTTCACAGCCCTTATTGATGAACGGATGCGTCCACACCGTCACCCTGAAGCCCTTGTTCTTCAGAATATCCACCGTATTCTTCATGTTCGGGAACCTGTCCACATCGACAGTCTGGGACCCGTAGCAGATCTCCCACAGGTCGTCTATTTCCAACTGGCTGTTAGGGAATCCGTAACTGGTGATCTCATCAGCGAATTTCAGGACCACATCGTGGTCAACGTTTCTCTTGTATCGCGCCCAGGTAGACCAGATTGGGTACTGCATCATCCTCTCGTCTGGAGTCCCAGATGGCTTCTCCAAGTACTTCTCGATGGCATATTCGTGGGCTTTTCTGACGTCTTCGAAGATTCCGATGGCGTAAATCAGGTCGTTGCGGTCTCTTTTGCTGGAGTAGGGTGGTTTTATTTGGGCAATGAAGCAGGCAGCGTTTTTCTCTAGGTCATTCTGCGAAGATGAGTTAAGTTAGACGTCTTGTGATTGAAGAATTAGCAATGGAAAATTTGTCTTATCTATTTAGTCTAACTGAAGGTTCTTAACTGGGTCAAGGTAAGTATGTTAGGCTCTTGCCTCGATGATTCAAATTGCATGACGTCGTTGGTAATGAACAAATTACAACATTCTAAGGAGGTCAATTTTAGGGTGAGTGCTGTGCTGTCACTAAGATGATGGCTACCTGGGATCGCAGATAGATTTTATGTAAACGGGCTGCCTTCATTTTTACTAACATTATGAATCCAGGAGTGTTCCTGTCTTTCTGTTAATTATACGTTAATAATTATAAGTTCCAAACTGGCTCAGGATAGGGATGCATGGAGGATAAAGGGGAGGCCTTTGCCCAGCAGTGGGATGAAATAGGCTAAGAAAAAAAAATTATAAGTCAAAATACGGGACCGAATAACATGAAATACAATGAGAAAGAACAGAGACTAGATAGGTATGATTTAGCCCAAAGAAGAAAGATATTTTACGCACTCATAATTTACACTGTTGAATTGGCATCAGATTGTGACATCGGTCTTTGGGTCAGAATCTGATAATCCTGTTCTATTCAAATGAGCACAATGAGTCCTACATTATTAAAAAATTATCACAAACCTGGTCGATGAACAGCGGAACTTTCTTATCGAAGTAGTAGAAGATTCCCTCGGAGTTGAGCCAGTAAGGCTCAGCTATGCCGCAGTTGTCTGCCTCCTTAGTGACGTACGAGTAGTCGGGCAGGACAAGACGCTCGATCGGCCAGTACTGCCGCTTCTGCTGCGGTCCACCGTACCAATGGCTTGAGCCTGGGGAGATACGGATTTGGTGTAACTGGTGTTTTGATGGAAGATGTAGATTTTGAGAAATGTTAGATCGTATTCATAGTTCTCAATTCTGTGGTTTATATGATGCGACCTACAGTCATTTTCTTGTTTTGGCGTAAAGTACCAGAATAAAATTAAATAGCTTAATTTTTCTGCTAATAAAAGCCTAGGTAGAGTGGTATAAAAGGACTGCGTAGGATAAGACCAAAGACTACAGTTTAAGACATTTTTTTATTTAGTTACACACAGTTATGTCACAGCTGTTTTTTTTTCGCGTTTCCTGAGGTAGGCTCCATAATGAAAGTTGTTCAGTTTGATGGTCTGAATTCACGGTTTCAGTATTTGCTAGGCTGTCACTAACACCCTGTATATGTTTAAGAGGACTGATCTGGACTGACATAAAGTTTCGATTTCAATCCAGGACAGGCCCTGTACCTGGACTTTCGATTTTCGATATATCGCGACCGTTTCGGTCCAAACTTCATTATAATAGAGTGGAAATTGGAACGAAAACGTTCACGCAATTGCGAAGTTCTAATGTTCTGGTAGAGGCTGTTCGTTTAAAAATTAGTTACTCATAACGTGATTATGATTATTCCCTTACCAAGATTAACGCAGTCCTCAAGCCGCACGCTCTTAGGTGCCTCCCAGGTGAGCGTGATCACCTGGCCCTTCTTCGCGCCGACGACCTGTTCGGTGCTGATCCGCACCGTCGTGTCGTTCGAGAACTGGATCACCACGTCCCCGTCCTGGACGACGTCCTTGATAGCGCCGGTACGACGTCCTATCACGGCTATCACTTCCGATAGGCCTTCTGTTGGAGATTAAAGATATTTTTATAATGATGTTGATACCAAAAGTCCTATGAATGCACTCTGACTAAGATTTATCTTAGATTTTGATAACTTGGAGAAGAACTAGCAGATTGAAGTCATTGTCATCAAGTTACATCGTCCATTGCTGAACATAGGCCTCACCCAAGGCGAGCAACAAAACTCTATCCTCGGCCTTCCTCATCCAGTCGCTCCCCGCTACCTTTTTAGGTCGTCGATCCAGCAGGCCGCAGGGTGTCCAGACTACGCCATTTTGTGGTCTCCACTCTAAAACTAGACTCCGGTTCTTGGTTCTCATTTCTTCGGCAGATATGAATAGCCCATTGCCACTTAAGCCTTAACATTTTCTGAGCTGTCAACCCCTTTTGACGTCAGCGACGACAAAATGTCTCCATTATTATAACTCTATGATGTCGATAACGTGGATGTTCTGAAGTTTCAGAATATCTCTGACTACCCCCTCGGGAAATATAGTCGTGAGCATATGCATATGCTATGATGTCGATATCAGCCTTAATGCCCTTTAATCAAAAGTACAATGAAAAATTAAACTTACTCCTTTGCAATACGACATTAAGTCCTCCATAAGGGTTGTTCTGGAGCTTCGCAGAGAGGCCCGGTGCGCTAAGGAGTGTAATGTCGACGGCCTGCGCGCACGCAACCAGCGCCGCGACCACTGTAACAGAAGGGCATTTTATAAAATTCTATAGGATTGGGTTTTGAGGAATTATTTGGTGAAAAAATATATTTTTTAGAAGAATAAGTTAAGTATAAGTACATACAGGGGCCAATATAATATGCTGAATGTTTTTTAAGAAGATGATCAGCTCATCTCACTGAAGAACATTCTCTATGGAACCAACATAACAAATAGCGAAAAAAATAATCTGCTGTTCCATGGAAAATATAAGTATCCACCAACTGGATGGGATTTTCGAGATTCCGATGTTGGTCCCATAGAGAAAGTTGTTTAGCTTGATAGTCTGATCAAACTCTTAAAAAACAGCCAGTATATTGAGGATTGATTATTTGTGGTTGGGCTATTGCAAGCAAGGGTCGTTGTAACACGGAGACCAGCGCTGGTCCTTTTGTGTTCGCCCCAAGCTCACCCATATTTGCGCATACCTCCGAACTTATGGTATTTTCTTTTCATTCTCGGGAATGCAGGTTTCCTCACGATGTTTTCCTTCACCGCCGAGCTAGTAAATGATAAATACAACCGTACATAAATTCCGAAGAACTTAGTGGTACAGGCCAGGAATCGAACCGCGGCCTCAGCATTGAGGCGCTAGCTCTCTTCCGTATGGGCTATCATCGCTATTGAGGAGGACCCTGTTATTATGCTGACTGTACCAATGCTATTTAAAAAACCATCTCCTGAAAAATATAATAAAAAACCCTTTGCAATTTTATAGTTAAAACGGCTAGCTGGAAACGCAATCCATCATCTATTGTTCCAATATAATTATGTAGGAAATTACTATGTACGTAGGTTTATAGGTAGGCATCCCACGAACGGCTTCCTCATTCTTTCCATAATATTGTTATTAGGTAAATAAGCTCACTGTAATATACATCCGCTTTGTTTCAAAAGCAGTTTAGGTATATACAGTGTCCTTCCTAATATGCTGACACTTTTTTAAGGGGTTGATCAGACCATGAAACTGAACAACTTTCTCTATGGGACCAACACAGAAATCGCGAAATAAAAATCTGCTGACCCATATATTTGGCTCTAGTAGGTTTGCAGTTTTGTATGAACAAGCTGATTTTTTTTTCGCGATTTCGATGTTGGTGCCTTAGGGAAAGTTGTTCAGTTTGACAGTCTGATCATCCCCTTAAAAAAGTGTCAGCATATTAAGAAGGACCCTGTATGTGACTCATTGCGGAGGGACGAGGAGTTTCAATCACGAGAGTGCAGGTTCGAATCCGCATGCATGATATGCTACGTGTGTGCTAATTTTTGTTCGTGAAACATTGTCATTAAAGGTTATAATCGATTTTAGCGCCCCCAAAGCAGGTTTTTATTTCGATGGTCTAGAAGACAAACGTGCTAAGTGCAAAATTTTGATATTTTAACATTTTAATGCCAAATGTATTAAATGACCATGCTCTACCGTTTCCACTCACCCAAATGCCGTAATTCCGTCTCTTTCAGTCTAATCAGTAGGTATGTGTACATTTATAGCAAGTGACATCAAGTTGAAGCCAAGAATAGTAATGAATGTTATTTACTACCTTGATTAACTTTTGAACTGAACTTCTGAACTTTTAAAATAACAAAATCGACTCTCCTGAACAATTGCTTAATCTGTAATTAGCATGTTTGTCTTCTAGACCATCGATTTATTCTGGTCAGGCTTTATTTACCTGGATTTAATCCATGAAAAAAAATAAAGAAATACAACTTTACTAATCCAATAAAAATTTTAAACGAATTACGTAGGTATATACCTAACGTTGTGCCTTTGTCCGTCGTTGTCTACCACATTAATTTAACTACTTATACAGGGTGTAAGGAAAAGTATCATTAACCTTTAAACCACATACTCAAACCGAACTTTACTATGGGAGCAAATCTGTCGGAACAAATAAAATATCTGCTGTCCCATACTAAGTAGCAATACCGATCTTTTTTTTCCTGACGGTTTGCTCCCGTAGTAAAAGTTGTTCAGTTTGATGGGTAGAGAATGTGGTTTAAAGGTTAATGATGCTTTTCCTTACATCGTGTATAGGTAGCGTAAGATATTATTGTTTAGTATTTTAGAACGATTGTATATCGATCGATTTTCTTATTACTGTTCTCATGTAAGTGACTGTATGTTTTAATGAGAATAAAATCCTTTAAACCTAAAGCTTAGAGAATGAATAAAAGTTTAAGAAACTTACAAAACAGAGTTGCAGCCATCCTCGTAACCGTCACTGGACTGCCTTCATCCGCGTGCACTCCACTCACTGCAGTTATCAATGCAAAAAACACATCATTATAACACTTTATAAGCGATTCAAAGTTATTAAAGTTTATTAAGGACCGTTTACATTGCATTTTTGCACAATATTTTATTAAGATCACTTACCAAGTTTGTTTCCTGTGACTGACATCGTCTGCGTAGAAATGCAGTTTGTATCAAACCTAGTTCTTGTGCTGAATGGTGGATATTTTCGAACGATATGACATCATCATCCCATTCGTTCGATCATCAAAAAAATCAGCAGTCCTGTACATTTTAGTCGAGTCGGTACTGCAGTTTTGTATGGGACATCAGATTTTTTTTTTTTCTCCATGTTGGCCCCATAGTGAAAGTTGTTCAGTTTGATGGTCTGAAGCACCCCCTTAAGTATTACTAGGGTGTTTTGTTACACCCTGTATACACAGGTGTTAAAAAATAAAAATAAAAATTTAAGGTTTAGACCATCAAACTGAACAACTTTCACTACGGGACCAATATCAAAATAGCGAAAAAGAAAACTGATTTTCCACACAAAACTACAAATTCTACTCGAGTTTAATGTATGAGACAGCCGATTTTTTTTTGCGATTTCGATGTTGGTCCTATAGTGAAAGTTGTTCAGTTTGATGGTCTAGATCAGAGATCCCCAAACTATTTTGTCCCGTAGACCCCTTGCAAATTTTTGTGATTTTGGGTAGACCCCCTACATGGGCCGTATTTCCAAATACTTATTCCAGCTTGCCGGCGGGCCCGTAGCGAAGATTTGTGCTAGCAAAGGTATTCTACGGTTTTAACAGATAGGTCCAAAGAGTTCTTGGTTATTTCATGACAGTACTACCAAGAGTTCTGTCCAAATCTGGAGCGAGCGAAGTGAGCTCGAAATTTTTAGCGCTCTTCTCTCGAAACTTCATAGAAAGAACCAACGAATCTAAATTATTTAATATTTTATTTATCCAAATATTGTTTTATTTATTTTTTGGCCATAAACTGACCTGAATTTAATCAAAATAAAAATTTGGAGCGAGCGAAGCGAGCTCTTATTTTTTTAACTTTACGGCTACGTTATGCCGGATATTTGGTAATGCGCCTTTGGACTTCGTAGGGCACTAAAATCCTTCTGCAGGCCGCGCCCTCTAAACGGGCTGGCCTAAGCACTTGCCCATTTTCCCCATACCAGAATACGTTCCTGCCTTCAGATAGATAGTTGTATATTGTTTTTATAGGAAAGAATTATGTGAGTAAAAAAAGTAATAATGTATTTATTGGCTCACACAAAGAAGGAAGTTAAAGAAGTATACATGCATGGCATTTACTGTCTTTGTGAGAGACTGGCGTCTGGGGTAAATGAGTACATAGGTACTATCTGTATTATGTGGATTTTTCCATTCATGGAAAGGAGCCAATCCACTCTCGTGGACCCCCATTTAAGTCTCATGGACCCCCAATTATTTTTCTCGCTGATATGGACCCCTAGCAGGTCGTAATCGACCCCCGGGGGTCGATATAGACCACTTTGGGAATCACCGGTCTAGATAACCCCCTTAAAAGTTTCAAATGTTTATTTATTTTTACTTTTGTAACACCTTGTATAACGTCCCACTGCAGGGCCAATAAACGATATGACAAAGATGAATTAATGTAATAAAATGCTTTTCCATTTTTTTCTTAAGTGCCATCGTATTGTAAAATATAAACGTCACGATTTTGAATCCTATTGGATTACAAAGAAAATTATCGACAGGTTTACAGATCGCTTAAAAAATTGTTATGTACCTAACTGCCATGAATTGCAGATATGAAATTAATGTGAAATTCAAGCATGACTTTTTCACGTTAGAAACTTTATTAGAGAGCTCAGCCTATTAAGCGATCACGAGACCAACATAAAAATTCAAGCAATTTAGTATGCAGTCTCCTTTAAACCGCTCAAGTGCAGTAATCATAGAACAATAGATATAAAAACTGTCCACTAGAGCTGAGGGCTTGTAAACAATCTCCAGTGGCGCTACTATCTGATACTTCATTAACGTCCTCATAAATTATACATATAAGTTCTCGTTATATGCATAATTAGCCCCGTCAATTTACGGAGTTTTGTTTGGAGGGGTGGTAAATAATTATGAATTTGACTTCAAAACTATAACCATTTGACAAAAAGACTATATGAAAAAAAAAACGATAGGTACGCAACGCAACATAGAAATCTTTTTTTTTCTCCTGGAAGGCTTTTAAACTAATAATTATAATATCAGTGCACTCATTTTAAGCACATTTAACAATATAAATGACTTTTGAGCAATAAAATAGCCACTGAATTTTAAAAAAAATTTTATTCTTTAGAAAATACTATGTATTTTTCAAAGTTTTCTAAGTAAGTAGACAAACATATTTACTCCGTTTTTGAAGTGTGTAGACTGATAAAGCCTTAAAAATGTGCCATACAAAATGTTAGGTTCAGGTTTTTTACAACTAAATAAATGTTAAGTTTTATATTTGGTGCTGTTGCTGACGTGATTTATTTTAATTTTGGTATATTTCTCGACTCATATTGGCTGTTAAACTTTCTCTTAAATGATATACAGGGTCCTTCTTACTATGCTGACACTTTTTTAACCGTCAAACTGAACAATTTTCTCTACGGCACCAACATCGAAATCGTGAAAAAAATCTGCTCTTCCATATAAAACTGCAAACCCGAGTAGGTTTGCAATTTAATATGGAAAAGCCAAATGTATGTGTAGTATGGGACAGCTGATTTTTTTTTCGCGATTTCGATGTTGGTCCCATAGAGAAAGTTGTTCAGTTTGATGGTCTGATCATCCTTTTAAAAAAGTGTCAGCATATTATGAAGGACCCTGCAGATACAGAAAAAATATACAATTCTTAGTAGTCCCGGGTCAAACCGTAAAATGACTGGGCTAAATACCTCATGTAAATAGGTAATCAAATAACTGTAAGTATTAATTAGTCACTTCCTCATCAGCCTCTCACCGTCCACTCGGCTGTGACAATAATTCTGCCATGCTTATCTATCAAGACCGCAGCAAATATTTTTTTGTCAAGGTTGTGTTTCCAGGATCCTATACTATAGTGACGAGTCTATAATGAAACTGTGATCTATATTGTAATATCTAATTCGGAAGAGGTAGAAAAGAAACAATAAGCAAGAGTGCAGTAAGTAGCTTCGTAAGTAGGTAATTGGCAGAAATGCAGTGCTAAATACAACCAAAACTCCATCTATCTAAACTATTATAAAACTGTAACAGAAATGTGTCTGTACATTGAAGATATTTACAAGAAAAAGATTTCGATATGATTTTTAGATGTCCCTGATTCCAAATCACCAATTTTTGGATTTTTTGTCGGTCTGTTTGTTTGTTTGTTTGTTCGTTTGTTTGTTTGTTTGTTTGTTTGGGTGTTTTTTTGTTCGAGTATCACGCAAAAACTACTGAATTGATTTTGATGAAACTTTTTTGTTTGATAGCTTATCATCTGACTTAAAATCTGGTATATAATTTATGCGGACGAAGTCGCGGGTAAAAGCTCGTATACTTTATAAAACAGTTCCGTGACTGACTAACTGACTGACAGACAACGCACAGCCGAAACAACGAAAAGCCGAAACCGCTAAAGATAGAAACTTGAAACATGGAATATTATCTATAGCTATTCTAAACTACAGAGGATGTAGGGGTGCTCTAAGAAAAGAATTTTCGAGATTCTAAATTGACGCGGACGAAGTTGCGGGCAAAAGCGAAAGAGCAGGAAGTGACCGCATCTTCTCTCAACGGAACACCTTCCGACGCGGTGGTAGAGTCAAAAAATGACGTCAAAAAGCTATGTGATATTATTTTGATTGAAAAGTCTAGTCTACTTAGTCCAAGATAAAGAGATGTAAAAATGTTGCAAATAAAACAATTTATCCAAGTTCATAAACTTCCTAGTTGTTACAAGTATGAAGGAATCACTGTCTCCCATTACTCAGAAATATTACCTATATTTAGGAGCAAAGAATTTTTTTGGTCTTCGCTCGACCAAAAACATCGTTGTTTAGGAGATTAGTAAGTAGGTACCACATCGATGCAGTAGCCTAGATTAATAATACGTTTACGTACAATTTAAGTTTTTAATTGTTAAAACCTGTAAATCGTTCATTGGGCTGAATAAAATATTTTCTTTTGATAAGAGTTGAGCATGCTTCAAGCTCCAAGATATGCTTATCTAATCGGGAAATCCGTGTTACGTTGATTGGTTTTTGAGATCAGTCTATCTGTAACTTTTCCACAACTTCCTAATATGGCTATCGCGTCGTGAAATCGCGATCTTAAAAACAAGTAGGTATAACGATATGTTTATTACTATTGTCGCTTCATCATCATCATATCAGCCGATAAACGTCCTCTGCTGGACATAGGCCTCCCCCAAGGATCGCCATAACGACCGGTACTGCGCTGCCCTCATCTGACGGGTTCCCGCCGCCTTCACCAGGTCGTCGGTCCACCTTGTGAGGGGCCGACGCTGCTCACTTACGTTAAGAGAAATGAAAACAACTTTACCGTATAATTGATATAGTTTATCTTCAAAGAAGATGGCCGTAACGTTGATGAATGTGTCATGCTATTAAACGCCGTTTAAACTAAACAATGTGATCTGCGTAAGCGCTGGGAAAATTGTTCTTAATACTCACTCTATTTATGTCTTCCGCCGGTTTTTACGTTTTGCTTACAATGCACTTATTTATAGAGAACTAAGTTCTAAATCTTCATTATCTTGACGTTATACCTTGATTATTTTAGTGGTCATGCTCACTCCTTTCTTACAAATGTCATTTATCTCTGGTTTCCTGTACTAACCCAAACTAACTAGATTTAAGTTAATTATTATTGTTGGTATTGTTATCGATAAAGACTTAAACAAATTTCGTTTTATAGTCAAACATTAAACTAAGCCCTGTAACTGTATACTTTTGATTGAACCAAAATTTTTAATTTTCAAAAAGTTAAATAAATAAAAAAAAGTATAGGTAGGTAGATTCTTTGAGTAGGTACAGGTACCTACCCATAAATGTTTTCAATCTTCAATATAATATTATGTTCATAGTTGCTGTGCCCTACAGGTTCCATATTCCATAATAATCTCGTTTACATTATGGAATGCAATAAATACATATATTGAGTACGTACTAGCCCGCGACTTCGTCTGCGCAGGATTTGGACAATTCACACAATATCTTTATAAATTGTAGCCTATGTGTTATTCTGATGTATAAGCTATATTATTTTAAAGTTTCATTAAAATCCATCAGTAGTTTTTACGTGAAAGAGTAACAAACATCCATACTTACAAACTTTCGCGTGTATAATATTAGTAGGATTGAGTATAATCAAAATCTGTTCTGGCCATATTCATTGAAAGTCAGGGCTGTACAAAAATAATATAATTCATGGTTTTTATTCAATAAATAAATATTTACAAATATATAACTTTCTGTCACTAATAAATTACAACATAAAAACTATATTTTCAAACTTAACTAAAATAAATTAAATCACTATCTAACTAAATCTACCTGCGTGATCTAATGGTGATTAAGAGCATTGGGCTTTTGACACCGAGGTCGTGGGTTCGATTCCAACGGGGCTTGCAGGGCTTGCTGCCCACACGATAAGAAGAAGATCTAACTAATCTATTTAATTTCAAATTAAAACTCCTTAAAACCCTGTTAAAACCCATTTAAAACATTAGCGATCAATCCCAAAAGTACCAGGATAGCAGCGCTCAAAGGAACCGACGCGGAGTCCGGCGCGAGTTCAGAATTTCGAACGAAGTACGGTAGGACGTCTAAAGGAGCTTCGTAGTTCTTCAACCAGACTGGCCCTTCGTGGGCTCTCTCAGGGTCGCCTTCTGCGAACCAGGTGCCAGCTGGAAGGTAGATGTTACGAGATACTGCCTGCTCTTCTAACACCGGCGCTACCAGGATCTTGTCTCCCAGGAGGAATTCTGTAAAGAAATGGGATTTAGTTGTAAATCCGTTTGGTACCAGGATTATTAAAGTTATTATCAAAAGGGAGGGGAGGAGGGGTTATTATCGCATAAATGCAATATGAAAAAGATCTAGTCATGGTATTGCACTGGCTGAATTTGGTCTAGTGCGCATTGGCGGAGGCGAGGCACCTTTATAACTGTTTCTTCATTCAATAGCCAGTACCTACAATATTTTTAAATAGCGCGACTTAAATAACATTGTTACATTTATTTTCTTCTGTTTCTTCCTGATCCTGAATATACCTAAGCATTGTCAATGTGAGATAAATAGAAACCATTACAGATTGGAAATTGAAATAAGTTACGCGGCTAAAAGGTCACTGTTCCTTTTATCAAAGTTTTAGAAACTCAGTGGCTGTATGATGGTTATCGCCTAGGATAGTTATGTGTTATGTATGTCACACTGGACAGAGTTTCGGTACTACTAGTGAAACGTGGATGTTCTGAAGTTTAATTATCTCTGACTACCCCCTCGGGGAAAATTGTTGTGAGCATATGTTTATGCTTATAGTTATGTCAACAAACCTTCGACCCAATAGAGATTTTTGTATCTCGAATTCAAGCACATCGTAGCTTACCGTCCCAAATGAGCAGGGCCTCTTCATCGTTGGGGTCGTACCACCAGAGCGGCGCATTCACCAAACTGCCGTGCTCCACAGACGCCTGCATGGCTGCGTAGATTTCGTCTGCGTACTCTGCATGCAAATCCGTGTACTTCTTGCTTATTTCCACTGTCTGCCAAACATAATTATAATAAGGAATTTCGTCTTATTTTCAATGTGATTCTGACATAGCCTGCGTGGAATGTGACTCCATTTCACACTCTTTAAAGAAAGGCCGAAGATGTCTTAGGGCAAAAAAGTTACATCGTTTACTATCTGTATCGTAGGATAGGCCGATGTAACTTAATAAAAGTTTCTCTTCGGATCGGACTCGGTAGAGACAGAGTCAGGGCCGAATTTAGAGGTGTGGAGGCCTCGGGGCGACAAAGGAGTGGAGGCCCCCTGGCCCCAAATAATTTTCCAAATAAAATGGGAAAAAAATTCAGTCTGGTTTTCCAATAAATATAAAACTAACGTTATAAATATAATTTGAAACAAGAATTTTATCTGAAATAAAATTTTAGCGTTAACGAACGGAACCTTCCGAGCTTTTTTCGACGAAAAATCGTTGATGATTTCGCTAAAATCCAGTTCCCGAAGTAAATATCACTTTCAATGCTCTGGAGTGCGATTTTTGAATCTCATACGTTGAACTCAGCAGTTGAAAATGTATGGAGATACGCATCTTTATGAGTATGATTTTCGAATGTCAAATCAGCAGAAGAAAGATGCATATCTCCACAGTAATGTTGACATTTTCAACTGCTGAACTCAGCGAATGAGATTCAAAAATCGCACTCCAGGAGAGAAAGCTTTGATAGACGGTTTTGTCTCATCGAGGTTCGAAGCCTATTTTTTATAATTTTCATAGACAGATATTTCATTTCATCACACATACTCCCTGAAGATGGGGAGTAAATTGCAAATGCTTATCAGGGCCATTTGAGATTTTGATATTTTACTGATTGCCTGATTGGAGTGAACAAATATAGATTGATGATTTCTGTTAATATTTAATATGTTTGTACAAAGTACTGTAGGTAAAGGTAAACCGCAAAAAAAATATCAAAGGAAAAGTTGTTTACTAGTGTTTAAGTACTAAACTGAATTTGATAAATAAATTCCGAAGTCTCTATTGTGGGGCCCCTGTATCGTGGAGGCCCGGGGCGGAAGCCCCGGTTGCCCTCCCCTAATTCCGACCCTGGACAGAGTAAAACTTGTAGGGAGGTTCCACACAAGGCTCTAAATATTTTCAATATGTTTAACGCCTTCTTCGCCCTTTAGGGCCTTTGTCCCTGACTGCAGCGGGATTGTAGGTGTAGGATACTTTTATTTTTTTATAATAAAAACTTTTAATTAAAATGAGAAATCACAGATGTTCCAATCAATAAATACCTACCTAGGTATATTTTTTTTAGTGTTCAGGATGAGGAAGTACAAATTAATTTGTATAATCAGTTCGTGTAACTCAATTATTTTTCCCATGATAATGACGGTGACGACAACTTTATTGTAATGTTATTTAATTCTTACCGTAAAGTGGAGTTTTTACGTCCATTGTCAGTAAGTCCTTTAATATAGAGGTACCTACTCGTGCATATGTATTTTGACTTGCAAATGAAGGTTGATGCATGCAAAACGATGGTTAAATAGCTTAGATAAAACTAGATGATTAGATTAAATGTGTCTTGGTTTTGTTTTCTTGGACATAAGGCATTAAATATGTTATAAAATCAGGCACAGATCCAGCCTGAGGAAAAGAACATCGGACCAAACAAATCGATACAACCTACCAAAGTACCTATCTAGCAAATTTAAAAAGCGCGGTGACGAAAAATTTTTTTATTTTTTTTATTTTTTTTTAATTTTAAAATAAATAAATTCGTTCATTACCACGAAAAACCATAGAAATATTATTTTACTAGGTTTTTGGTATTTTTATTACTAAACTAAACACTCACCTCATTATCAAAATTCCACGGCGCAAAAGAGAACTGCATGGCAGGCAAGAAAGTGTTTGCCTGCACCCATCTGATGAACAACTCCTTGCTAGGAAGGTCAGCCTGCTCGTGGTCCAAGTTGTACCCGTTCCCTCCGATCATATCAGGCAGGACCAGGGTGTACCCGTTCAGGTTCATTTGGATAGTGGTCGTGATGATGGTGGGGAGACCGTTGTTGAGGCCCCAGATTGAGTCGCGGTCCACCATGCGGACGAAGACTGGGAGATCTTGAGTTCTGAGGGTTAGAAGAAGTAGTCAGTAGTTTCAGTCACCTGTTTTCAACCTTCAAAATATACGGAAGTACTGACTCAGTATGGATGAAAATGAAAATGAAATTGCAGAAAAAAATTATATATACCGAATTAATTTACCAGGGGCAGGCATTTGCGTAGGCAAGCGAAAGCCTGCTTGTTTTTAAGGAAACCAGTTTCTAGTCGATTAAAGTTACTGTTTATAGGTGGTGTGTGATTGTAACCCTTGATGATGACCTATACCATGACCTTTAAAATTCAACGACATCCCATCAACACGTCAGAAGAAGACAGATAACAAAAGATGCATTCCAGTATCTATCAGCTTCAAAGTCTTCCTTCACTGCCACTTCCTTCACTCCACACTGCTTTGACGACCCGGTTGGTGTAATGGTTACCACGCCGGACTGCCAAACCAGGGTCCTGGGTTCGAATCCCGGTTCGGTCATGGATGTTTACATGTTTGTGCCGTTGTTGTATGGTTTCCATAATAAACAGCCTATTAATAGTGCTTTCTTGGGATCATTACAATGTATGTGCCTGTGAGCGTTATTTATTTATTTATTTATTTACTGCTGAACATAATGATCTTACCTAAGGAGTGAATTTTCGATCATCACTATGGATTTATTGCCCTTTACAGAATGATTTCTGTCCTTAAATTCCTGAATTACCTGAATCCAGCTCGAACTTCAATCATATCTCCGAACCTCGCACAGGTCTTTACGTAAGTTTCCACAATGTGATGAGGATGCAAATCGACGTCTCCATTTTGTACTGGTATCTGAAGCAATACAACAAAGTTAGATTGGTGGCGGAGACAAACGCCCGTTTTAGCTCTAAAGCTCTGTGGTTAACTTAGAGAATGTTGAATTCTCTTAGGAAAGTAAACATTTCTATCTCATAATTCCAGCCCAAAGGTGTAATTTTTTCCTGAACAATGGCATAATTACTTTGATGACACGTTGCTGATTGCTTTTCCTAATGATTTCCACAACAATCAATGGTGTGCTACCTACATTCTTTCATTGGCGCCCTTCGACTGTCCACATACCATAGGACAATCACTACCACAACTTGGTAGGAAGCCGTCCAGAACAATTTCCTCTGAGGTTTTATTCAGGAAACTTTTATTCCCTTCCCTTTTTTTTAATTCATTGATTACACTTAATACTTACTTGAGGAGAAAAACTGCTTTCTCCAGCGTCAAACTTCAAGCTGTCGATACCGTACGTATCGATGAGGGTCTTAACACGTCCGTACCACCAATCAGCTGCAGCTGGGTTGGTGAAGTCCACGTATCCTGGGACGGAGCCGTTGTTGTTCCACCAGGTCGTGTCTGGACTTCCATCTTCGGTCATTACCAGGTAGCTGTTGGGCCGAACGTAAATTGATGAATTAAAAATAAATTTACAAACATGGATTACAAAATATTAATGCCGTGAGATCAAAATGTAGGAACTGCAAAAAAAATTCAATAGCATGTTCTGTTGAGAAAAAATCAGACAATTAGGTAAGTTAGGTACATACTACACTAAGACGACATTATTTACCGAGGTGTCTGTTTTAGTGATTTTTTTTTCGAACAGAAGCTAAGGCTGTTTAAAATGCCTGAACAAAAGAATGTTATTGTTGCTTACCCATTCTCTAAAGCCTCAGAATACCATGGATCACAATCCTTGTTAATGAACGGATGAATCCAGATCGTTACACGGAAACCCAAATCTTTTATGTTCTGGATAAAGTTGGTAAAATTCGGGAACTTATTCTCGTCAACTGTTAAGGATCCGTAACACACTTCCCAGAGATCATCGATTTCGAACTGAGAATTATTGAAACCATGCTCCCTGATCTCATTAGCAAAACCTAAGAGCTTTGTCTCATTAATTTCCCTTGAGTATTGCGCCCATGTCGACCAGATCGGGTGCTGGACCATTCGGAAGTCTGGCACGCCTGTTGGCTTCCCCAAATAGTTAGCGACTGCATGCTTATGCGCTGTCTTCACGTTTGGAAGGAACCAGATGTCGTATGAAAGCTCTGTATGGGTCCTTCTAGAAGAATAAGGTTCAGCTATCTGAGCTCCAAAACAGATGTGATCAGATAATATGTTTCTATAGTCAACGAAGAGTGGGACTTCAGGCTGCACGTAGATATATTCTCCAGCGGAATTTAGCCAATATCTTTCAACTATGGCTCCGTTATCCGTTTCTTTTGAGACGTAAGCTGAGTAATGCTGTTCTGCTTTTTCGATTGGGTAGACTTGGTCTAGTTGCATTGGACCCCCGTACCAGTGGTTTGCACCTTTAAAAGGAAGAATAAAATTTAACCTATACAAATACAATACAAATACAAATACAAATAATTTATTAGGTGCATAATAATAATATTAGACATATAGTATAGGGGCAGACATTTTGAGCTTTATATAGGTAGGTATGGTGTATGGTTGGCGTGCTGGTATCAGTACCTATGCTGCTGTTCATTTCCTGTTCTCATTTATCGCAGTAGGCTAGTAAACGACTGCAGAAAAATAATTATCGGTTCATCTTTATCGGTTACTAATTGACTGTGATAAAAAATATTCTTACAATAATTAATATCGATATCTCCAGTACTCTCCAATATACGTATAATTAATGTATTTGATTTCAATAAGATATTATTCTACTTTGAAAAATTGAAGTTCTAAAATTGTTTGCCTACACCGTTGCTAGTATGAAATTGTCAGTATCTCATTTCAGTCTTTCAGTGAATTCGGTTCTACAGTAAAGTAGACAAGAACACGCACGAGTAACTCCTAAACAAACACACTTTCAGTTCTCTTATTAGTCTGGAGTATTTCCTGATCGCTAAAGCTTAGATACCTGACTTTATCATGCTAGTCTCATCTATTCTTTAACATCCTTACCAAAGTCAAAGCAGTCCTCCAGCCTCGTGTGATTATCAGCTTCCCACCGGACCTTGATGCCCCTCGCCTGTGCTTCTTCATCGAACAGAGTGAAGAGTTTCAGAGTAGCACCACTTATGTGGATCTCTACTCCGCCCTCTATGTCCTCTGATGTGTATGGAGAAAGAAGAGTGCGGCCAATTTGACCGTATACTGTTTTCTCTTCACCTGAAGGAGATAGAAAGAAAATGTTGTAGGTTAAACTTGCAATCTGTAATTCTGTATTATTAAGTTATAGGTTCATCGCTTAGAAAAGAGTAAGTAATTATTTATATTTAAGCGAGGCTGGCATCCGGTTTTTCGCTTTATAGTCCGAGATCCGACCGTAAAATTATGCACCTATTCCTTAGGCGAACGAAATGTAATTCTAGTGTATGTTTATACAGGGGTTAATTCAACGCCGCCAAGTTGCCTAGAAAAATCTTGCCGCAAGTGCCTTTTCCATTAACATTTTTGGTATAACTTTTTCCACGTGTTTGTTAGGGAAGTGAATGATGTGCCATCGGAAGGAGACTGGTCTAAAGTACTTTAAAAACTAGGGTTGCCACCTCTCAATCTGCCGCAACTATAGGGTTGCCAGGTCCAAATATGGCATTTTTTAATCTGGCAACCCTAGTCTTGCGGCAGATTGAGAGGTGGCAACCCTAGTTTTTAAAGTACTTTAGACCAGTCTCCTTCCGATGGCACCTCATTCACTTCCCTAACAAACACGTGGAAAAAGTTATACCAAAAATTATAATAGAAAAGGCACTTGCGGCAAGATTTTTTTAGGCAACTTGGCGGCGGCGTTGAATTAACCCCTGTATAAACAACATACACTAGAATTACATTTCGTTCGCCTAAGGAATAGGTGCATAATTTTACGGTCGGATCTCCGTCTATTACCTATTCTTCAGTCGACGGTCTAGCCCACCCTTTTCGGGTGCATTCGACTGATGCTCAATGATCAGACCATCAAACTGATTAATTTACTTTATGGGACCAAGGTCGAAATGGCGAAATGAAAAACCTGCTGTTCCATATAAAACTGCGATGCTAACTACTCGGTCAAAATGTATGGGACAGCAGATTTATTTTTTGCGATTTCCACCTAGGTCCTATAGAGAAAGTTGTTCAGTTTAATCTGATCATCCTATAAAAAAACCTTCAGCATATTAAGCGATTTCATACCATCATCTTCAATGTTGTGTTGATTATGGAGATCGCCAAGAACTCTTATGGTGAACCTATTATAGTGAAATGGAAGTAGATAATTGAGCATACCATTGATAAGAATGAGCTGGAACCCCCCAGTCAGCTGTGGCTCGAGACTCAGCGTGACGTCATCAGCTTTTAGTGACAAGCTTGCAGCATGCGCCCGCGCACCCAGTGCCAGCACCGCTAATGAAATCAATAAGCACTGAATCGTGAATCGAGTGACTTATGTAGACCTACTGGGATGACATAATGGGATCCAAGCAGGAAGACAAAATACCATACGATATAATGATAATGGGATGGAAGCAGTTTATATAATTCGGGCAACAGTTTATGAGCGCTTGGCGAAACGAAAGTGGTAGTGATTTTTTTAGGGCCGAATAGACTCTATTTTTGCGTATTCAAGGTCAGTGCTCATAAACCGTTGCGTGAATGATGATGATGATTGAAGGGGAGAAAAAACGGAAACCTTTGTCAAAATGGAAACTTCCATTCTTTTGACAATGGCTCAGTTTTGTATTACCTACGTATAAAACAAACATCATGTTTCGGTGGGAGCCTTGTGGCTCCATTTCTTCCCGTCCGTGTCGGACGAGGCAACAAAGGGCTAGGGTTTTGTTAGCAGACCCAGTTCACCCCATTTTTAGGGTTCCTTCCTTAGGCAAACAAGGAACCCTTATACTTCGTCCATTCTGTCTGTATGGCCCCGCCTGGCCGCAGAGAGCGATGATGGCCCATACGGAAGAGAGCTAGCGCCTCAATCCTGAGGCCGCGCCCGCGGTTCGATTCCAGGCCTGTACCACTAAGTTCTTCGGAATTTATGTACGGTTGTATTTATCATTTACTAGCTCGGCGGTGAAGGAAAACATCGTGAGGACACCTGCATTCCCGAGAATGAAAAGAAAATACCATAAGTTCGGAGGTATGCGTAAATATGGGTGAGCTTGGGGCGAACACAAAAGGACCAGCGCTGGTCTCCGTGTTACTTGCAATAGCCCAACCACAAATAATAAATAATGGCCCCGCCTCAATTTGATAAACTCTATCATTGTTTGAAATTACAACAACGGCAGCATATCTGTTACAATTTTGCGCAACAAAAAAACATTGGTACCAATACGGTAGCTATTACCAAGCTACCCTCATGATCGTGTCCGACACGCTCTTGACCGGTTTTTGATGAATGCGACTGATAAACTTTTACCCTAATTTCTATGTCTAACCTAGGGTTGAAACTCACCCAAAAACACCCTTAGAGCTGCCATATCTCAACCACAAACATCCAGAGACTGCCCAAACTCGTGACATAGATAAAACATATCTTTTAGAGATGATACCATCTCCGATAATAATGTCATAGAGAGTCGTTTATCTGCTCTTGAGTAGACACAAGACACTAACAATAAGTATCGATACCTAGTTGATACACTTTCAAAAGACAATGCGGGTTTTGTATGTAAGGTTGGCGCCTTATTTTTCGCCGTTGTTTTTGGCGTGGCCAGCAACCAAACTTGAATATTTTATTTCAGAATAAAGTAACAAACAAACCTTACATAACATGTATATCCCTAAACTCAGTCCGGAAGGAGATATAAAGGCTTGAAGTTGAAAATATTGCCATTACGTGCACTTCAAGCCTATAATATCAGTTCGGACTGAGATATTTGTAATAAAAAGTGTTGTTTTTAACTTTATTCTGAACCATAATATTCAAGTTTGATTGATGGCCGCGCTAAAAGAAGAAAAAAGGCGCCATTTTTAGGCTTGGGCTTTTTGGTGCTACTCTCCGCCGGCTGCTTTTGGGCCATTAGAGCAGAGTAAGTGTACGGGATTTTATTTGAAAAAATTATATTATTTCGTATCCAAGAATTAAAAAACCACTTACTTACCTACTGACTGTCGCCATCCTGATTTTGAAAAGAAAATTTAAATTAAGCTGTCTTTATTTACTTTGTCCCAAATTCCGATCTCAAAAGTTCAACTTCACTTGTGAGCATATGAAACCGTGAGTGCTTGGGATTAGTTTAAATAATATGGGCCTCTATTCTGGATACGTAACGGGCCTAAGTAGGAATAACCCTGTCGTTGGACTGCCCTGGAAAATTTTAGTTTATATCTAGGGACCTATCTCAAGGGCCACTGTTTTGTTGTGCGCATCTTTTTATAAATCGCATCTCAATCGAGTAGACTGAGCCCGAGAATCAAAAAGCGTTATAGTTCGAACTTACTCGTGAAAGATGCCTTTGAATCTCGGCCTCAGTGTCGATACTGCTTGATTTGTTCTTTAAAGTTTCGATCAGATTTATCTGAAGTCGTGATTGCTTATCGAAGATAAAGTTCGATAAGGTGCCCGGATTTACGTTTTGTCTTACGGATGCGTCGATGCTGTTTTTAGTGATTAAAACAACAGGATCTGGTAGGTATTTAGTGTGATTTATTGAAATAGCTCGATGAAATCGACCGTCAGCCCCACTTAAAAGTAAAATCTGGATCCGCTACTGCTTGCTACAGTTGTTATCATGAAAACTTTCCATTTTAGCCCTTGATAATATCGTCAAAAGTGGCTACGGTGCGTGCCGGTGTACGCATTGGTGTACCAACACTTGAGACTCTATTCTCCCCATTAGGGATAATGAGCGTAATTAGTCGTATGCTTGTTTTTCATCTGTCGAAGGCCGATTGATTGACGGCTTGGTTATTTTGCCATTGTGGTGAAGTGATTGGTGCTTGGCACTACATCTGTTAGCGGAGCTGTGAAACTATGTGATGCTTTCCACCAATGTAGCGCCAAGATGAACATGTTAGCTTCAAAAAAGATTATACGTTTCGAAGAAGTGGGCTTAAGTTCGTTTATTGAATAAGGTATTTTACCTACACATCCCTCGCACACATCTCTAGGTCGTATTGTATGTAAATACCCTTTTCCACCAGAGCTGCGCTGTGTGAGGCTAAGAAGGTAAAGCAAATGCTATTGGTGGATTTTCCATCGCTCACAGCTTAGCTTCCTCGCACAGCTCTGGTGGAAAGCACCCTAAGAAGCTTGCCTAACACGTTGGGTATTAACGAGGCTAGGTACTTATTTCAATATGTTATAGTGTCGTATGTAATATTACGACTACCAGAATACCAGCCCCCTTACCCGCACTTTCGATCTTCACTATATCGCCACTGTTTCGGTCCGCACTTCATTGTAATAGAGTTGAAATTGGAACGAAAACATTCACGCAAAAGTTCGAATCGAATGTGCGGGTAGACCCTCAGATGCGTTTCGTATTTTAAAGGCTTCATCGTACGGATAACGAGTTACTAGTCATTCACTTCGAGTTGGCCGTTACCTCCCTTCCCGCTTCCCCGCACCGCACCCCTAAGAGACCCTAATAAACGCAATTTTATAACCTTTAGCAACGCAATCACGTATGGTACGTCCGTCCCGGTCACTAATATCGCTTTTAATTTTAAATTTTTATTTGCCTTATATATTATTTTTTGTCGACGGGACCAATTAATGTGACTGTGAGGAAATTTTGTAACGGTCATCGACGGCCAACTGGTCGTGAACGGGTAGTAGGTATGAATATGCGCTCTGGATATATCGGGGAGGTTCTACAAAACACCCTCGTAATACTTAAGGGGTTGGTTTAGGTCAATAAACTGAACAACTTTCACTATGGAGCCAACATGGAGAAAAATTTAAAAAATCTGCTATCCCATACATTTTAGTCGAGTCGCCGGTACTTCAGTTTTGTATGGGACAGCTGTTTTTTTTAAATTTTTACTTGATGTTGGATTTGATGGTCTAAATCACCCCCTTAAGTATTACTAGAGTGTTTTATTGCACCCTGTATGAAAGGATAATAAACAACAAATTAAACCATAAACAGTTTATTAACATTACACTCTAAAACTCAGTCCTGGAGAATGAAGTATGGCAGGGTGTCCAGCGGGGCGGGGTACTGCCGCAGCCAGGTCGGGCCCTGCACCAGCTCGCCGGTGACTCCGTCGAGCCACGACCCTCGCGGCAGGTAGATGTCCCTGCTGACTGCGCCTTCCTCCAGCACTGGAGCGGCCAGGATACGTTCGCCGAGGAGAAACTCTGGAAGATAGAAAAAAGTTGGAATATCTTGCATGCTTGAATGAGTCTTTCTTTCTTATCGTGTGGGCAGAGCCCTGCTCCCGCGGCATGACGGCGCGATAAAGCGCTATCGCGCCCTAGCTCTCTTTCTTTCTTCCGAGTTAGCAGGCGCGATAAAACGTTTATCGAGGCGTCATGCCGCGGTCGCAGGTGTCAGAGTTTTTATGTAACGACTACTACCACCAGAGATAGTAGCCGGGACCAACGGCTTAACGTGCCATCTTGCGATTCGTGCGTGAATCATTTTTCTTTTCAGCCAATCAGATGATTCAGCCTGCAATGTCTTAACCAACTGGGGAAAAACGCACAAAGTGACATACCTATCACTAGATGTCCCCCGTGGGAATCGAACCCACGACCTCCGTCGAGAGCCCAATGCTCTTAACCATTAGACCACGGAGGTCGTTATGCTAGGAGGCAGGCATCGTTTGAATGTAATGGGGGGATTGGATGAGGGAGGGACTGGTCGTTGTGGCAATCCTTGGTGGAGATTTACTTTGTGCAGGCCAGCAGGGGCCTGTTTAATAAACGCGACAATGAAAATTTGACAATGACAATTCACAGTACATTGCTGGTTACTAATGACGCTAAACTTGCAGTGCTTCATGTGTCCTAGCATTCTCAGCAATGTACTCTGAATTGTCATTGTCAAATTGTCATTGTCGCGTTTATTAAACAGGGTCCAGTAGACGTCTTTCGAGATGAAGATGATCAGATGATTGTTGATTCATGAATTTGAGCAACGCTCTTACCGGTGGAAGACTATTGGATGAAAAAAAATGTATTTATTTCTTTTTTTTTCTGGACGTGATTTTCGTTTATGTACAGAGCTATACCTACATAATAATAAAATGGATTGAACATCTTTTTGGACAAGGCATGTTGCCAATTTTATAATCAATTTTTTTGTCAACATTTATTATAATTGCAATAAAGAAAATTATTGTTTAAATGGATTGATTGATTGATCAATGATGTGATTGATTGATTGTCCCCGTTGGTTAGGACATTGTAGGCTGAATCACCTGATTGTCTGAAAAGAAAAATGATTCTGTGCTTCGGATGGCACGTTAAGCCGTTGGTCTCGGCTACTATCTCTAGTGGTAGTAGTCGTTACATAAAAACCATGTCAGAGGCCGTAAGGCGGTCTGAAAAAACTCTGACACCAGGGCTCTGCCCACACGATAAGAAGATTGATTTTTGGACTAGAATGATTTTCCCGGGGGTGTCGTTAAGATAACTATTAGTGATTTATGAAGATACTGATGCATTATTTTTTGTTGGCGAAAGGCTAAGTTACCGTCACCGCTATAATTTCATTAAATCCAGAAGCCCGTTATAACTGCTATTTTTTATAAAGTCAGTGTTCACGTGCATAGAGTCTGATAATTTCACTCTACTTGTCAAGTTAAAATACGAGATAAGATTTTCCCATGTCCGCGTTTGATCTAAGCCAGTGGCTCCTAAACTGAGATGCTTTATCCCGGCGGTGGTATTATAATTTACAAATACGACTATAATTATTCCCGGAAGAAGTCCGAGATATTTGAAATATAATTATATGTAATGAAACATTTCACTAGCAAACCCCAAACTCTAAATAGTAGTCCAGTGTGTCAGGTTACGAACCCGTCCATTTTCAGATCTCTACCAAAGAAAACTAACCATTACCTATTACTAATACGTTCTCTGCTATGTACATTATTTACAATTTACTATGAATTTAGGTAGATAACTTTATTGCTGAATATTATTAACCAGAAAAAATAGTCTTTTTACATTACCTAACGAATTTTTAAAGGTAAATCTCTGTTTTAGGTAATTGGGGGTAATTTGATTGAGAACCACTGCTCTGATCCGTCCAAGCCTGTAATTACGATCACATTGATCAGTTAATGATGTCTAACTTTCATAATATTATGAAACAAACACTTCAGGATGCGAGATTGTTATCGACGAGTGAATGAAGTGATTAATTGCTAATGATTCTACTTAGGATATTAATTTATCAAGGAGCTTGAAGGACATATGGTTGTACATAGGTATACCTATTCATATTATGTAGGTACCTATCTACTTGATGAATTTATTGTTGGTCTCAGGAACATACCTTGCCATGATCAAATTAATATTTTTCCAAAAAGGACAAGTGCCCTCAAACGACGGATTTGCTTGCATATTTATGAAAGTCGATGAGGCGAATAAAGTATGGCAGAATCATAGCGTGTGGTGGGCCGTAGTCTCTGCCTACCCTCACTTGTGCTTAATCTTTACTAGTTATTTTCATCATCGTTCTCTTGTCTATCTTTCGTTATTTGGGTCGGCGCAATAATGTCATCCTGTTCCATTCATCTCTCTTAGCTATCATTTTAGCACTCACAAGTTTCTTACACATACCTATGCAATACCTGTGCCAGCACGGCTAGCATGCCACCCACGACAAAGCGTTTAAACGAGAAAACCGTCATGCGCGCTCTTTTTGGCATACGTAAAATAATAAAGATGGAGGCACGTCTCGATTTTTGTCGTTTTCTCGGGGGTGGCATGCTAGGACTACTGCTTCATGTACCTATCGTCCTTCACACAATACACCCAACTTTTCTTCGGTTTTCTCTCCTACCTACCCTAGCATAGTTAGCACTCGTCTCGTAATATAACACTCCTCTCTTCACATCACATAAGTCTATACATCTATGTCACGTCTATTTCCTAGTACGGTAAGCAGACTTAGGTATATCTGCATTTACTACCAGGATCTGTATGTATCTTTCACCACTTATGTCTAGGTCGAACATCTTTTCTATTTCTCATACATGCCTGCCGTTTTCTAGTACCCTACGTCTCACGAGAGCACCTTCCACTGACACTATATCATTCACATGTACAATATATTTAGTTCTTCATTTAGAAACAGTTGAACATTACCGTCCCACACAGCAAGAGCGACTTTGTCAGTAGGGTCCAGCCACCAGATGGGAGGGTTAACGGGAGTGCCGTCTCTCACTGAAGCCTCCATGGCGGCCACGATCTCGTCAGCGAAGTCCGCGTGCAGCTGCGTGAACACGCGGCAAATCTCTACTGTCTGAAAAAAATTCACAATTTTTTTTAACCTTACCTTACCTAGCTAAAAGCCTTTTTATTACCTGAATCTCTTACTGGGTAGACTTGGACTTTAGAAACAGTCAGAATTCAGATACCATGAATCGTATGGGAATCAGGATTTCTGACCGTAATCTCTCCCTACCTCTCCTGGAGTCATCGTAAGAAATGAAACAAAAATATGGGCACGGGTGATCGTGGAGAAATGTAGCCCGTTCCTTCTTATCAGGAGTTTGCCCTTCAGTGGAATCTTAGAGGCTGTTTCTTTCATAACTTACTTACCGCATCGTCATGGTCCCAAGGCACAAAGGAATACTGCAGCGTAGGCATAAACACATTAGCTTGCAGCCACCTTATGAACAGTTCCTTCCCGGGCTTGTCGTTGTAGCCATTCCCTCCAATCATGTCTGGCAACACCAGGGTGTAGCCGTTCAGGTTCATCGAGAGCAGAGTGGTGACTAATGTGGCCAGGCCGTTTCTAAAGCCCCAGTATGTGTCTTTATCGACCATACGGATGAAGACTGGAAGGTCTTGGGTTCTGGAAAGGAATTGTAAAAGTAGCTGAGTAATTGACTCTTGTCTTGTGCTGCGTTACGGTTACTGACCGACGGAGGTTCG
Source organism: Agonopterix subpropinquella (assembly GCA_922987775.1). Classification (NCBI taxonomy): domain Eukaryota; kingdom Metazoa; phylum Arthropoda; class Insecta; order Lepidoptera; family Depressariidae; genus Agonopterix; species Agonopterix subpropinquella. The sequence continues at coordinate 1,957,978 of OV277708.1, read as the reverse complement.
CGAAATCTTTATTAGCCGAAAAAGGTTTATTCTCTGTTTGCTATTCCTATTCCATCCAGGATGTCAAATAGTTGAGGATGAATTCGAATTTCAAAAAGCGTGTGGATATGGAAGTCATCTAAATAATTAACTAGTTACTGTACCTACTAGGTATTGGGTAAATCATAAATGGAAATGTTTAAGAATCTATACCTCATTCCAGATCTGATTTCGATCATGGGTCCGAACTCAGCTACAGTCCTCACGTAGGTCTGCACGATGTGTCCCGGGTGCAGGTTAATGTCACCGTTCTGTACTGGGATCTGTTGGAGAAATAGAGATTGGAACAAAATAGAGACGTGGTCTTTTTAATTCAGTTTCCTTCTTATCTGTTTAAGATATTATATTCATGCTCCACATAGTCTGTTATTATTACAAAAACCGGAGCGCTCAGCCCATGCATACCTGAGGAGACCAGCTGGACTCTCCAGCATCAAACTTCAAACTGTCGATATCGTAAGTGTCAATCAGGTTCTGGATTCTGGAGGAGTACCAAGCAGCAGCATCAGGGTTAGTGAAGTCGATGTAACCGGGGACGGAGCCGTTGTTGTTCCACCAAGTAGAGTCTGGGTTGCCTTCCTCGTTGAGTACCAGATATCTGTTAGAACAAAATAGATGCATGTATTAATTATTCTTTGAAGTGAGCTGTCTTTTCATGAAATAGTTCGACCGGTTTTGAACTCCGTGTTTCACTTACCCTTTCTCCAAAGCTTCAGAGTACCAAGGATCACAATCCTTGTTTATGAACGGATGCACCCAAATGGTAACCCTGAATCCAAGAGACTTGATATCTTGAACCAACTTCTTCAAGTCTGGCAGCTTCCTCTCATCCACAGTCAGAGACCCATAGCAGATCTCCCACAAGTCGTCGATTTCAAACTGAGCATTAGGGAAATCATGGTTCTTGATCTCATTGGCGAAAGCCCAGAGGTTTTCTTGGTCAATTTCTCTTGAATACCTCGCCCAAGTTGACCAAACTGGGTACTGAATCATTCTATAATCAGGGATTCCTGAAGGTTTTCCCAAGTACGTGGCAACAGCATGCTGATGAGCTTGCTTGGCGTCATCGAAGAACCACATGTCGTATTTAAGGACATTACGGGTTCTTTGAGTTGAGTAAGGGTCGGCGACCTCTGCGATGAAGCAGATATGGTTCTCCAGAATGTGGTGGTGGTCGACGAAGAGGGGTACTTCAGGCTGGATGTAGATGTATTGACCGCCGGAGTTTAGCCAGTAACGTTCTGAGACGGCAGAATTGTCTTCCTCCTTAGAGACGATTGAGTATTTTTGGATTTTGGAGTGCTGGATCGGCCAGTATTGCTCTTTCTGCTCAGGTCCTGCGTACCATTCCCTGTTTCCTGCATACATAAATCAAACGTCAGTTAATGTGTACATTCTCGGTTATCTTATACCTACTTAATTAGTTCTGAGACATGAAAAGTTGGTAAAAATATCGGTCTAAGATGGTCATCAGCATCAGGTACTAGAATTCCACTGCTGGCCATGTTCCTCTCTCATAAAAGATATTTTCCATAATTTCCACTGTTGGTAGATGGATATAATGATCGATCATGGTTACCAAACATCTATTGTAGTGAATGCTGCTACATATTCCTTGGCAAAGCCCTTACAGTCGATTTCAAGACGAAACAAGTGACGCAGTGGCCTAATACTAGGCCAGAACATCAAGAATTCCTAAGAGTTTTGCAAATAAAACACTCGTAACTTACGGAAACTATGGCAGTCCTCAAACACCCTATCGCTGGGTCCCTCCCAGGTGATAATGACGTGGTATCCACCGCTGGCTTCATCACGTTCCTCCGTCAGTGAGAAGGAGACCTCCTCATCCTCGGGATCGACTGTGCGGCCGATCAAACCGAGGATTGTGGTTTCACCATCTATTGGACAGAATATTCGCATAGGATAGACATAAGAAACTCCGGGTTTCATAGTTATAGAATGATGAAGGGGTCCACAAAGAGAGCCTTCCCTAGTGACGTACTGAACCCCCAATAGATCCGTCACAACCTGGGCAATCTCTAAGTCTTGCTGGTTGAAAAGTATCTACGTTCGTTGGCAAAACTAAACTCAAAGATCTATCGTTCTCGATAGAAGAAGAACTAGAACCTGTCGTTTGGTAATTGATTGCGATACCTTGGCCAAGGGCCCGGTACGATTAAACCGAGGGATCAGTGTCATCAAGGGACTAGTCAACACTAACAATAGCGATAGTCTACTCTAAGACAAATTAATACACAATATGATTGAGATGCAATAGAATCGATACCATTGCATCTCAAATCGATAGTACTGCAATTGTTTTGGAGCAATACTATCGAAAAAGTCGATATTATCGATAGCACTCGGTAGTGTTACTATTTTTCAAGGTCAATTATCAGTAGTTAGGCAAGACTACTATAGGAACTCGTCGAATGATTATCAATCGCTTTTACACTCTGGTTACAAGTGATGCCACTTATGATGTTTGAAACTGTTAAGCGTCACCGTGCACACTTACCACTTAGGACAGACAGAATGAATCCTCCATCATCATGCTCGTCCAGAAAGAAGTCCCGGCCCTGCGGTAACTTGACTGACCTTGGCACTGCGGCCAACGCCAAAGATACTCCTGTGGTAATAATGCAAAAACATACGTTAAATTTGACCTAACGGTAGGACAACGTGAAATTATAGGTACTATCTTTTGTTAAACACTAATAATTAAGCGCTAGCGTTTTAAATTCGCTTTGCGAATAATAAGAGCGTCGCGTCGGTGCGGAGAGATTTGGTTACACCCAGTTATACCATCTAAATGGGAACATGAGTATTTTAAAATCCTACTGAACCCACTAGTGGGACCAACAGCACAGTATAAGACAGTAATCCATCTCGCCGGACTCGCAAGTACGTACGACGATATCTCAGGCAGCCAAGGCAGCGCCAGACGGGGCTACGCGGAGATATTGTCAGTGTGTGCGTGCTACGAGGCGTACACCGCGTTTGGTACCATTTTATGAAGATAGATTACTGTCTTATACTGTGCCAACAGTCCGTAAATAATCATCAATGGAATCAATGGTCCGAAAGTGCAATTTTTGAAAATCATACCAGCGACTTGGCAGTAGAAAATGTCAAAATTACTATGGAGATTATGCATCTTTCTACTACCAATTCGCTCGTATGATTTTCAAAAATCGCACTTCGAGTCCGGGTTCGAATCCGCACGGACGACATGCCATGTATCGTGTCCGTATAGTTAGCAGCCTCACCAGCTCATTCGAAGGTTTTGACTAAGCCACGATTTAGTGCCCAATTAGTGCAATTTGGTGCCCAAAGCACAGATTTGGTGCTTATGTAGTTTAAAAGATATTTGGGTACCTTACTGAGGCTGCTAGATAGACGTCAAGCTAGCAGTCGCATTTTGAAATACTGTTTGTATCGATGTGATTTATATATCACGATTTAGTGCTCATTTAGTGATCCCTATATCCAAAATTTCATGAATATTGATCCAATACAAGCCGAGATATGATAGTACATTGTTGAGGCTGCTAACTAGACGTTTCTTCCAACGATGATTCCAATGAAACGGATGCACATTTGAAACAGATAAATACATAGCGATTTAGTGCTCGATTTGGTGACTCTTATGATATTTATGAAAAGTAGAATTTTCTTTCCTATTTCCCAAAAAAATTACGTAAACTTCTACATACTAATCGTAATTTAGGTCTGACGAAACCGTTGATCAAATTTAGACTTTATTCAACTGTGATAGGGTTTAAAATTGTTTTTAATTTTATGGTTAGTACTGCCAAGCAAAAAAGTTAAATGACATTAAATTTTTATAACAGTGACAATACTCACTCTCTTATGTATGTATTGAGTGACTCAATTTGAGTCCAGGAGTGCGATTTTTGAATCTCATTCGCGGAGTTTAGCAGTTGAAAATGTCAAAATTACTGTGGAGATATGCATCTTTCTACTGCTGATTTGACTCTTTTTGTTTCTTCTGGTACCTAGTTTTTGGTAATTTCTGGTAGATTTTGGTAGCAAAAACCATAAAACTATGTAACGGCTACTACCACAAGAGATAATAGCAGGGACCAACGGCTTAACGTGCCATCCGAAGCACGGAATCATCTTTCTTTTCAGACAATCTGGTATTTAGCCTGTAATGTCCTTACCAACTGGGGAAAAATGCACACAGTGACATATCAGGAGGTGTCCCATGGGAATCGAACCCACGACCTCCGTGTCGAGAGCTCATTGCTCTTAACCATTAGACCACAGAGAGGCAGTTATTGGCAGGGCATTTCAATAAGAAAAGTCCAAAAATCCTCATTACTTGATAGTAATGAGGATTTTTGCCGGCAGATAAGGTAATTTTTTTGCAAACTACGTCCTTATTTTACTTTAAGATTACTATTACCCTCCTTCTAGCGCAGTCGGGTAAAAACTGAATGTTTAAAAGAAAAACTAAATGAAACTAGGAGAATAATGAACAGATTTATTATGAGTGAATAAATCACACACAGATTTTTGACTTGCTTGCTTTGCAAGCTTGACACAAATGATTTGGGACTAGTCAATTAATACAGTAATAGTCAAATAGTAGAGAAGAATAATAGACTCCTGGAGTGCAATTTTTGAATCTCATTCGCTGAGTTTGAAATTTGTTCAGTTTGATGGTCTGAAGCACCCCCTTAAGTATTACTAGGGTGTTTTGTTACACCCTGTATACGTATTTATTAATATTTATGTGTATAATATTATGTGTTATAATTATTAGTGTTGTGTTAAGTATTATATCATAACTAATTAACTATATAATGGCCTCGATTAGGACTGTGCCACGACTTAACTTAACTAAATTTATTCCTGTCACTTTCTAAAATAAGATTAAGAAATGAGACAGAAAACCAACAGCTGACTTTAGTGCTGTCAAAGTAACGTTACACGCCCAAAAACGCTTTAAATAAGATGGCGTACATTATGATGGCATCTTATTTTGGGAGTTTAACGTCACTTTGACAGCACTAAAGTCAGCTGTTGGTTTTCTCTCTTTTCTTAATCTTATTTTAGAAAGTGACAGGAATAAATTTAGTTAAGTCGTGGCACAGTCCGAATCGGTACAAATGTATATTATAATTGCCCAGTCTGTAATATTTTATGGACTTGATGATGAAGATAATCAATTCTGGATTATCTATTATCTAAAGAAACCAAAATCTACGAAAAACTTATAAAAACCCGAAATATCAAACATGTTTTTAGCCTCCGTTTTCTTCAAACTGAAATCTCTCAAGAACAAGTCTTGTGCTCTCAGCCTATACCTACGTCACGGTCGCGCGACAGTCGCGCGACGGTCGCGGAGGGTCGCGCGACCCTGTCGCGAGCTGTCGCAGACAACTGTCGCTCGTCTGTAAGCGCTCTAAGATTACATGGGCAGCGACAGCCGCGCGGTAGACGCTCCCGCTTCCCAGTCGCTTTGGTCGTGCGGGTCTGAACACTCCATTAGTCTTCTTCATATCACGTGAGCATAGCCCTGATGTCAGTTTTTTCAGACCGCCTACGCCTGACGCGTAATGACTACTACCACCAGAGATAGTAGCAGGGACGAACGGCTTAACGCGCCATCCGAAGCACGGAATCATTTTTCTTTTCAGACAATCAGGTGACTCGGCCTGCAATGGGGAATCAACTGGGGAAAAACGCACAAAGTGACATATCACTAGGTGTCCCCCTGTGGGAATCGAACCCACGACCTCCGTGTCGAGAGCCCAATGTTCTTAACCATTAGACCACGGAGGCAGTTAAATAATTTATAGGATAAATAATATAACGTGGAACTGTAGACGACGATAAGAAGTTATAATGCACTAATTTGTATCATGCAATTAGTTCTTTATTCTATGTAATAAAAAGACACGTATTCGCATCTCCGTAACTCACGTAAACAATCCGCCAGTCCCGCCATCTCTCGGTATAACTATGAACTACTTGCGCGAGCGCAAGCGCTAGCTCATGGCAGTAGTTCCGAGAAATGATAATTTTTGTGCACGGTTGTACCGAAAATCGTTGTATGTAGAAGTTTACGTAATTTTTTTGGGAAATAGGAAAGAAAATTCTACTTTTCATAAATATCATAAGAGTCACCAAATCGAGCACTAAATCGCTATGTATTTATCTGTTTCAAATGTGCATCCGTTTCATTGGAATCATCGTTGGAAGAAACGTCTAGTTAGCAGCCTCAACAATGTACTATCATATCTCGGCTTGTATTGGATCAATATTCATGAAATTTTGGATATAGTGATCACTAAATGAGCACTAAATCGTGACATATAAATCGCATCGATACAAACAGTATTTCAAAATGCGACTGCTAGCTTGACGTCTATCTAGCAGCCTCAGTAAGGTACCCAAATATCTTTTAAACTACATGAGCACCAAATCTGTGCTTTGGGCACCAAATTGCACTAATTGGGCACTAAATCGTGGCTTAGTCAAAACCTTCGAATGAGCTGGTGAGGCTGCTAACTATACGGACATCATGTATCAATGAGTTTTTCTAACTATACCGACTGCTCTCAAAACGGTGAAAGAAATCGTGAAGAAACCTGCATACGCTGAAGAATAAGTCCTAGTGCGTATGTTGAAGTTTATACCAATTCGCATTGGGCACGCGTGGTGCATAGTCTCCCAGAGTGTAGCCCTGTGCCCTGCAGTGGGACGTATACAGGGTCCTTCTTAATATGCTGACGGTTCTTTATGGGACCAAAGTTGAAATCGTGAGAAAAAATCTGCAGTCCCATACATTTAGGTTGATTAGGATTGCAGTTTTGTATCGAACAGCATTTTTTTCTTTCCCGATTTCGATTTTGGTCCCGTAGCGAAAGTTGTTCAATTTGATGGTCTGATCATCCCCTTAAAATACTGTCCTCGTATTAAGAAGAACCCTGCATAGGCTGATGATGATCAATATAAGAACAGTTTCTTAATTTTAACTCTTTAGGTCATTGCTAATCATTTAATCACAGGCTCAAAAAAACAACTTAACTTCATTATTCCTTTAATTAAATTCCTACATTCTTACCTGCCAGGAATAGTAACCACCTCATTTTGGCACCGACTCGTTGGTGACCAAACCTCACTAAGATTAAATTATCTAAAGCATACGTATTTATCTCGATAGCCAAGTGAGCCTGTATCTATGCCATAATCTTTGGAGTTAAACTGATAATAGTTGTCAGATAAATCTGTTGTTCAATTCCAAGTATAATGTTCAGGGTGGTGTTATAAAGGACACCGCAGAATGTGTAAGAAGTAATAGATCATCTCATGATCATCAGCCTATTATTATACGTCCCGCTTCAGGGCACAGGCCTACCCTCAGAGAAGGAGTACGGGCGTTAGGTCCACCACGCGTAGGGTTGCCAACTTTTTTTAGACCAAATATAGTATTTCGAGCCTTAGTGCCCAAAAAAATATAGTAGATCGGGGAAAAATAAGAAAAAATATAGTATTTGTTTGATATTTGATATGTTTTTCGATTTTATTTAAATTTTTTGCTACTTTTTGGTTTAAATACCAAGTTCTTATTTTTAAGGAACAATCATTTCTCTATTTCGTATTCGTTATAGAAAATAATGCATCCTGTAAACGCAGAAGTCGCTGGATTCGATACAGAAATAATATAATTTCTAGAAAAATAGATAAATCTGACTTTAGGAAAACTTGTCACTTTTCAGTAGTACAAATGGAATTTGTACAAATGGAATGAAGAGAAAGAAAATTGTTAAAATAATGTTAGGTTATTGGTCATTTTTATTGGACCTAAGTAGCAATATATTTAAATTGTCTATAAATTATTTGCTCATCAAAATATAGTAGTTTTGCCTACTATATATTTTTCTCAGAATTATAGTAGTAGGACCCCTAATATAGTAGGATACTATATTATATAGTAGGGTTGGCAACCCTAACCACGCGTGCCCAATAGCCGGGTCCACACCTGACGATCCATCGCGCTCCGATCGCGCGCGGCACATCCACACCGCCTGCAATTAGCCGGGTCCACACCTGACGATCCATCGCGCTCCGATCGCGCGCGGCACATCCAAACGCCTGCAATTCGCTCCTGCCGCGCGCGATCGGAGCGCGATGGATCGTCAGGTGTGGACCCGGCTATTCGCTCCTGCCGCGCGCGATCGGAGCGCGATGGATCGTCAGGTGTGGACCCGGCTATTCGCTCCTGCCGCGCGCGATCGGAGCGCGATGGATCGTCAGGTGTGGACCCGGCTATTGAGGATCGTTAAGCGTGACATACGCATCCGGATTATTTATAACCTCATCATTTTGATGGCAAAATTACAATGTTTTAGGTAGGTACAGAATGTCCAATAGGGGATTGGACAAATTGTTAGTCAAATTAGCAACTTTTATTCTAACGTCAAAACTCGCGCGATGTATGAAAAATTGTACTTTCAGGTCCGTGTGTACTAAATACATAGACGACGAATTTTTCGCTACTAAATACCTGCTAAATACTAACAAGTGACGTCATCAACATAATATAACAATTATTTAAGATGTACGTACCTACCTATTTAAAGTAAAGATTTGCCAGTCAGCAGGTCGTATCGAGGATGACTGCCCAGGGCAGGGTGCGTCAGACGAACTCAGGTTTCGTTACTCGAGTAGGTACTTAGGTAAATTTTTTGTTGTGACAAGGTTCTAACGGTGGCCTATATTTCAAATGGATTGACAATGGTGTGAGTTGGGTGTGTGGCGTGTGCTTCAAAGTGGTTGGCGATTTTTGAAGAGGTTTGGCGACTGGGTTCAGTTGGGATTTATTCTAAATCTAATTTTCCGGAAAATTGCTCTAATGAGACATCACCCTATGTTTGTTATTGTTTGTTTCAGTTAGTTACGGCCATAATGATAAGCCAATCGTCGATGGCTTTTTAACTTAGACCTGTCAAAATCCCGAAATGAAAAGTATTTATCTCAATAGAATTGATATTTAGAGATAAAGATACGATAGACGTAGCGACATCTTTAAATATGAAAGTACCTATTATGTAAGCATACGCTCACGACTATATTCAACTAGGGGGTACTTACTCACTAATTAGAGATAATTATAGGTACATATTAGAAATAATAATAATACACACATACATACATAATAATTATGCTCACGCCTATGTCCCACTTCTGATGATAATAATCTACCAGAAAATGCTCCCGTTTGATTCGGATTGATCGTCACTTGATACCCCCTTGAACATTGGAATGTGCGAAACACCCTCGCATTTCAGGATTTACTAGGTTAAGTTAAGATGAAGAAAAGAAAATAAATATAAAAAATAGGTATTGCTGGTCGCTGCGTCCGCCGTCCGCCCGCTGCGATTTGGGTCCGGTGGATGCGTAGGTGGTAGGTTTTTTTCGATCTTTCACTAGCAACACATAGTCGAACTGTCAAACTCAAAACTACTTGTCATTGTCAACGCGACAAAAAAAACAAAGCGCGATTTTCACTCGAACACAATGGCTGATCCTAGAATTCGGCAAATTAAAATTAAAACCGGCGTCGTGAAACGTATCGCCAAAGAAAAGGTAGTTTACGAGAAGGAAGCCGACCAGCAGAAGAACAGAATACAAAAGTGCAAAGACGAGGGACAAGACGAACACAACATTCGGAAGCAAGAGGAAGTATTGCAGGAGTGCTTGATGATGGTCCCTGACTGCCAGAGACGGTGAGTCCAGGTCTTAACACCTCCTTTTAGGTCTAAAGAGGTTATATATGAGGTCTTTTAAAGATTTATAAAAGTGTTTCTTTAGATATTTGCAGTGGAAACAACAGATGATATTTCTGTTGAAAACAGATGTTCTATAGGTTAGGTTTTTTTATGGTTGATTTAGTATCGAATGGTATCGAAAGGGTGTTTAAAATTTTGTAGAACTCTAGATTCTTATCCTAGCTTTAGTAGAAAGAATAGAATTGGTTAAGTAGGCACTAAACTAGCACTAAAATTACGGGTCGCGACGACGCCGCGAGAACAATGAAGCGTGACCACACTATCTTAATTTCGATCTCGGCATTTCTCGTCTTTTCTCGGCAAGAATGTGTTGCCCTGCTTTAGGAATTATATCGTTTTTGTGAGATGCACTCTGGACCTGCATCATCATCATCAGCCTATATACGTTCCACTTCAGAGCGCAGGCCTACCCTCAGGGAAGGGTGTATGGGCGTCAGTCTACCACGCGTGCCCAATGCGGATTGGTGGACTAAACATAGATAGATAGATAGATAACACATTTATTCAATAAAATTCTCTAAGCATTCAACAGTACAATATAACATAGTGAACAACAGAAAGGATACAATACCAATACATTTTCATGTCACATCAAATTGTCTTCTTCAGTGTATGCAGGTTTCTTCACCGTTTGAGAGCGGTCAGTGTTAAGTTAAGACCAGAAAACCTGAATGGTACATGGCATGTCATCCATGCAGATTCAGTAATGAATGAGTTTGTTTTAGGATCATTTTGTTTTAGGATTCTATAGTCACAAGAAACCCATAAACATTAGTCTGTTCTGTAAAAATCAATAGTCTTCATGACCTCTTCATTTATACATACCTACATAATATTAACTCTAAAACATAGTATTACCACAACTTTTTTTGACCTGTAAACTATTTTTCTTTCAGACTAATAAAAGCATTTGCAGATCTCAAGTCAGTTTTGGAAACAGAAAAAGACCTAGAGAGTCACCAAGATTATTTGACAGCACAACAAGTATTAAAAGAGGCGGAGAGCCAACTACCTGATCCAAACGCCCCTTAATAATTTAACTATTATAACTTAATAAATTTACTATAATTTTTACATAATATTTTTAAACAATCATGTCTAATCCTTTTTATAAAAACGCTGGAAATAATTTTACATTCCAAAACAATTTTAGGCCCAACTTCCCTCCGCCGCCGTTACCCCCTCCATTTTTCATACCGCCAGCACCCGAAATATCACAGGGGTCTTACGACCAAGAATTTGTGAAAAAGTTTAACATACGTCCGAAACAAAAAAGTATTATCCCTAAATTATCCATTACCGAAGTAAAAGAAAAACTCAGTAATTTAGTCGTAACATTAAATGATGTCAAAGATAAAGAGAAAATGTTGTTAGAAAATACAGATATGCTCTCTGAATCAGATTGGATCGCAAATATGGAAGAAATTGAAAGGAATAAAGCGCGTATCAATGAAGCTATGACTAACATTAATGATGCTTACTTAGATCTGTTTAGAAAGCTTCTAGCTAAAAGGTCCGCAAAGAGATTGAGATTAAAAAGACTCCGTCAAGAGAAGAAGAGGGAGAAACAAGAGAAGATGAAGGAAATGGCAGAACGGTCAAGAAAAATTGATGAAAATTTGCAGAAAATTAAAGATGAGATTATTAAAGCTAAAAAGGTATTATAATCCTTAGATCAAAGTAAAATGAATGGATAGGCCCAAAGCGCTTTAAGTTGAAGCATGCAAAACTAGGGCACTTCAATACAAATTAGGGTACTTGGTCTGTCATCTCAGTACATTTTCGTGGTAAAACTGTCAATTGTTTTGCCTAATTTTTCTGGTTTGAAATGTTCGCGTAAGGCCTGTCCATTCTTGTTTACTAATGTCATTGTTATAATCTATGTATTTCAGATGTATGTGTTAACCAGCTAAGTAATTAAGTATTGATTTTAAGCATGGTCATGGATGATGATGGTCATTTTATTGTGGGGGCTGGCAAGCCAGCAACAGTTTGACCCAATGGGATCTGTGTTAAGGTGGTTTCAGTCTATACAAACGTTTGACGCACAAAACGTGCAGACGGAATTAATAAAAGTAATATTTAATATATAAAAAATAGGTTGTAAAATCTAGATGTTGCGTATAATAACATTTGCAATTTATCATATAATTACGAAGATATAAAGCTTTATAAATTTCGTATGAAAAATTTCAAAGCTTTATATCTTCGTAATTATATTATAAATAGCAAATGTTATTTGATATGCGACATCTAGATTTTATAACTTATTTTTTCATATATACAAAGTTACTTATATTAATTCCGTCTTTGCGTATTGTGCGTCAAGGATTTGTATAAAATTGACCCCTCTGCAACCGCCTTAACCCCTAGATACTTTCTTCATCCTTCAAAAATATGGTAAACGAGGAAGGAATGTTACCTCGCCCCCCGAAAAAAGTGGCAGAAAGTTTGTTAGTAGAATGACACGTGGTTATGCGTCCCGATATAATTAGTCTAAGAGTAAAACAGTGGAACTTTTCCCACAGGAAGAAGAGTCTAAGATCCAAGCGGACATAGTACTTAAAGAAGTGCTACGCAAGAAGCATGACGCTAAGAAGTGCATCGTTAAGTTGGACGCGTTGATAAAGCTTCGAAAAGCGAGACAAAACACTGCCAGAGGGAGAGGCGAGAGTGTGTCACAAAGAGATGCCGATGCATTTAATAATAACATTGGTAAGTTTGTTTTTATGAGCTTGGGTCTTGCTTTACGAGTCTGTTAAATCATCAACACTAACATGGAGCCACAATTTTAAGATTACATAAAATAGAATAGAATAATAATCTAAACTATTATAAAACTGTAACAGAATTGTGTCTGTACATTGAAGATATTTACAAAAAAAAAGTTACGATATGGTTTTTAGGTGTCCCTGATTCCAAATCACCAATTTTTAGATTTTTTTGTCTGTCTGTTTGTTTGTTCGAGTATCACGCAAAAACTACTGAACCGATTTTGATGAAACTTTTTTTGTTTGATAGCTTATCATCTGACCTAAAATCTGGTATATAATTTATGCGGACGAAGTCGCGGGTAAAAGCTCGTAAATAATAAAGCTTGGTCACAGCCCGGACACTGCATACAAAAATTTTAAGTTGACAAGATGACGTCAGCACATGCAATACCAAAGAAGTTGCACCTTAAGTCTTCTTCTTAGGTAATGAGTAACCAGTGCGAGGTAACCAGAGGGCGATAGAGGGGGTGGGGTAAAAAGTTGGTGGGAGGAAGGGAGAGTCCATACTGTATCTAGTAATAGATACTCTTTCTTATACTGTGGCTTGGTTTGAATATTTGTGTGACATTGTCCAAGATATTTGTTTATTTTATTTACAACGAGCATTTACCCGCGTCTTCGTCCGCATAAATTATATACCAGATTTTAAGTCAGATCATAAGCTATCAAACAAAAAAAGTTTTATCAAAATCGATTCAGTAGTTTTTGCGTGATGCTCGAACAAACAAACACCCAAACAAACAAACAATCAAACAAACAAACAGACAGACAAAAAATCCAAAAATTGGTGATTTGGAATCAGGGACATCTAAAAACCATATTGTAATCTTTTTTTTGTAAATATCTTCAATGTACAGACACACTTCTGTTACAGTTTTATAATAGTTTAGATTTACGCAACCGTCCGCGAACCCACTCACCACCTAAGCTCACCACATGACTCCAGTGAATGACATAACCTTTTTCTTAACAGAAAAACTAAAGACTCTTTGGATCCAGAAGCAAGCTGCTTACGAGAAAGAAGAAACAGACCTCCGTAACAAACTGAATCAAGACAACCAGGAGACTCTCACGGACGAGAGGGAAGCACAGACGGTGTCCAACTTGGCGAAATGGCGCCAGGTTCTGTTCGGTGATGGCGACGCCACGCCTCAGGTCGACTTCCGCGGAGATCTGGGCAGATTTGTTGCTGTCAGGTAATTATGATTGTCACAGGACACAGACGGTGTCCAACTTAGCGAGATGGCGCCAGGTTCAGTTCGGTGATAGTGATGGAACATCTCAGGTCGACTTCCGCGGAGATCTGGGCAGATTTGTTGCTGTCAGGTAATTACCACTGTCACAGTAGAAACACAGACGGTGACCAACTTGGCGAGATGGCGCCAGGTTCTGTTCGGTGATAGCGACGCCACGCCTCAGGTCGTCTTCCGCGGAGATCTGGGCAGATTTGTTGCTGTCAGGTAATTATGATTGTCACAGAACACAGACGGTGTCCAACTTGGCGAGATGGCGCCAGGTTCTGTTCGGTGATAGTGATGGAACATCTCAGGTCGACTTCCGCGGAGATCTGGGCAGATTTGTTGCTGCCAGGTAATTACCACTGTCACAGTAGAAACACAGATGGTGACCAACTTGGCGAGATGGCGCCAGGTTCTGTTCGGTGATAGCGAAGCCACGCCTCAGGTCGACTTCTGCGGATATCTGAGCAGATTTGTTGCTGTCGTTGTGATGGTGAATTCAACTTCTGTGTTTGGTTTTACGGGAGGCAGACGATATTAATGTTCATCCTCTTGAAAAACTGTAGCATATTAAGTTGTACCCTGGTAGGCTTCAAATAAAAATTGTCACATAATCATAAAGGCTTCAAGTTCCTATACTTAACCCTTTTCGAATGGCTCCGAAACTAGAAAAAAACTTGTATCTACCAAAATGCAACCCGCTGATGTCAAATCTGAGGTCAGACGTTCCAATAGGTTCTTATTCTTAGAGAAATTCATCTTCCGGCCTCCATTTTGGAAAAATTCAACTAATTCTTGACTATTATAAAACTGTAAATTTGAAACAGAATTTAGTTTGTTTGTTTGTTTGTTTGGGTGTTTGTTCGAGTATCACGCAAAAACTACTGAACCCTACACTGAACCGATTTTGATGAAACTTTTTTTGTTTGATAGCTTATCATCTGACTTAAAATCTGGTATATAATTTATGCGCGGACGAAGTCGCGGGTAAAAGCTCGTATTTGTATAAGCCTGTATACCAAAGCAAAGTGACGAGTGAGTCACGCGAGCAGAATCCCATCAACCGAGGATGTCAAAAAACATTTTCATTTCCTTAAGAAGTGTAAACAGGCTTTTTGGCATTACTTAATCATTTATTATGAAATAAAAAATTCTTTCAGATCACAATGGGACCAGTTTATAAGCAGTGAAGGAACATCTATTCCAGTCGGATGGGTGTTGCCACAGTTGAAAACTCAATAATTACCAAAAGCACAGAATAAATACTAGAAAACATAGCTAGAAAAGGATACTCAGCTTTTATTAATTTTAATTATTTATTTGCGATTTGTAACGTGGCCTTAATTGTTGAACAAAATGCTTTATTAATGCATTTACGATGCTTTGAAATTGTGTATTGATTTAATGAATTATAAATTGAATAAAGATTTTCGTAAATGTCTGTATTTTCAATGTAAAATGTCTCGGGGTAGTGTGGTTCTAGCTTAGGGTTGACCCTCATCTGGCAGCACGGAATCGACTTTTTTCACGCTGCATCCTTTTCTGTCGCTCAGGAACGCCATTTGCTAGAGCGAGAGCGAGAAAGATGGCGGGAACGCGACAGCACCGGCAGTGTTGCGACCTTTCTCGCTCTAGAAAATGACGTTACTGAGCGTAAGAAAAGGATAGAGCGTAGAATGGGCCATTCTAAGGGTTGAACTCATCTGGTCGCACCGCATCGCCTTTCTCTCGCCTTTGCATCGCGCGCGGCGGTGCTGCGGCGTGCGGTGCGTTCCGTCCTTGTTCCGTCTACCTTATTTGCTCTAGCAAATGACGTTCCTGAGTGACAGAAAAGAATGGAGCGACAGAAAAAGGCGACGCGGTGCTGCCAGATGAGGTTCAACCCTTATGTTTGCACCATAAGGGTCAGCGCACACCCAGCGTAGAACTGCTCGCGCATGTTCTTTGCAGTCGCGCACACCTAGCGGCGAAATCCGCCGGCGGCAGCGGCGGAGCATGCTCGCGCGTGTTCGAACAGTCTCGCGGATGCTCCCGTGTTGCTACAGTTGACAGTGAATTTTGCAGTTGTGTTTACAATATTTTTAACTTTTTGACATTTTTATTATTTGTTAACAAATCCGCCGTAATAACGCATAATCTGAGAAAATTTCAACTACTACTACTAGTACTAGTTTACTATTACTGTTCAAAAGTTACAGCCCAAAATATGTAGGACAGACGGACGGACGGACGGACGGACGGACGGACAGACGGACGGATGGACGGGCGGACGGACAACGTAGGCTTATTAATAGGGTCCCGTTTTCACCCATTGGGTACGGAACCCTAAAAATCAATGTTATTTTAGATTTTCCGTGTATTTTCGATAAGGGCTAGATTGGAGAGGTACTAAATTTCCCTTTTCGGGCTTAGCTGATAAAAAAGATGTTAGGGCTAGCCCGAAAAATGACAGGGTGGCAACACTGACGACGGATCGCAAGCATCGACACGCGCGTATGCTCGAGCATGCGCGAGCATCCGCGCGCATGCTCGCGACTGCTCCCGTCGCCGCGAGGAGCATACGCGAGCATACTCGAACAGACGCTGAAGGGATTTAATCACTTGCAAGCTATTTTGAACTTTATTTCAATGGGAATAGAGTTCATTATCAATTGAATCAATGAAAATTGCTCGCGCCTGCTCGAACAGTTTTACGCTAGGTGTGCGCTGACGCTAAGGATGTTAAGAAAAGAACCTAGGGGGTGTTAAGAAAAGAACAAATATCAGCATCTTCAAGTCTTTTAATCCTCATTTAATTCTTTTATCGATATCAGTAAGAAATTACAAGTAAAAAAACACCGGCACAACTCACTCGACATTAATCTAAACTTTCGCGAATTTTATACAACTAAACCTTTACGGATATTTTATACATTATCTAGGAAATTGTTTTATTACATATACATATACACTATTAACAGAGAGGTTACTATAAGGAATGCATACGCCATACCTTAGTGTTGTCGTGTCGCTCGACACTCGAATATCGATAATGGGTCTGACAAACGTTTTTCACTTTACATGTCAAATAAATCTTCAAAAAATTACGAAAAAAACTGTGTTTTTACTTTTTTTATATTTTCAAAAATGGCTGAGATATTAACGATCAAATTGCGTATTTCCGGACGAAGGTTTTTAAAAACGCGGGCGGGCGCCCACTAGCCGATGACGTCACACCCCCGGTCATTCGTCAGTCGCGCTCTCGTACGCTCGCTGCTGTGCAGTAAACATCGAGTTCTCTTCAGTGAAAATGGAAAAAAAGTATTGTATTGTGCCTCAGTGTTTCAATTCAACTGTGAAAACACCCTATAAACTCTTTTTTTATGTGCCTGAGGACCCAAAAATGAGAAAGAAGTGGATGACGGCCATAAAAAGAGTAGATGCAATAGGGCCTAAAACTAAAGCGCACTGCTGTGAAGATCATTTCGATGTTTTTAAACTAATAAAACACAAATAATCATCAACAACAACAACCGCGTACGTGCAAGATGTGGATTGCGATTGCGAGTACCTACCTAGATTTTTTAAATCGTTGTCCATAATGTAGGTCCTAAATAAAACACACACAGACACACTTTAAGGAAGGTTAAAGCTTGAACAAATACCTACCCGACAGTAGGTAATGCTTACATAAAACATACACACCTTTTCATCTTTATTCCGCGAATTTGACAGCCCGGTAGCACAGTCGGTAGTGATCCTGCCTGCTGTGCCGAGGGTCGCGGGTTCGAAACCCGTAAGGGACAAATATTTGTATGATGAATATGAATATTTGTACCCGAGTCATGGATGTTTGTATCTACAGGGTGAAATTGATATCATTGGCATCCTTTTAAACTAAGAGTCTACCCATCAAACTGAACAACTTTTACTATGGGAGCAAACCGATCAAAGCAAAAAAAAAAACATTACAATACATTTGAGTCGAGTACGCATTGCAGTTTAGTATGGGACAGCAGATTTTTTAGTTGCTCCGATTGGTTTGCTCCCATAGCGCATAGTGAAAGTTGTTCAGTTTGATGGGTAGACTCTTAGTTTAAAAGGATGCAAATGATATCAATTTCACCCTGTATATATGTATTCTATATCGTTGTCCAGTCATCATAATACAGTCGGCAGCCGTAAAATCCTTATCTATCTACATCTACACCAATATTATAAAGAGGAAAGATTTGTACCTATTTTTGTATGTTTGTAATGAATAGGCTCAAAAAGTACTGGGCCGATTTAAAAAATTCTTTCACCATTAGAAAGCTGCATTCACCCTGAGTAACATAGGCTATATTTATTGCTAGAAAAGATTAGACGTCCACCCGTGCGAAGCCGGGACGGGCCGCTAGTTCTTCATAAAATATTGTGCCACCATCAAACTATCCACTCTTGGCAGATTGTCCGACTGACCTTTTTGAAAACCTTCATCCATTCTACACACCACACGGTTTACTTTAGTGTAATCGGTTATAAAATTAATGTAAAAGTATTATTTCCTTGAAATACAAGCACACTATTAGGTATAAACGAAATTAAACGAATTTTTGACGAACAAACAAAACAAAATGCACCGAACCGAGCGCCGCGCTGTGTCGCGGTCGCGGGCTGAGCGGGGGTGTGACGTCAAAGCGTGAGCGCGCGTAAACTCGGAAATTTTAAAAAGCGCTTAAACTTCTCGTCGTCATAACTTCGGAAATACTGCATGTATTGAAGTGAAATAAAAACTAATGTAATGTACATGATCTACGCTAAGATTTTAAGTGTATTTTTTAGTAATATTTTGACCCTTTTGTGTTCCCCATTTAGGATTTGGCAATGCTGTTGATAGCTGCCCCACTAGTCCTGTTCGATATTATCGATAATATTGCTGTTTACCGATAGTATTACTAGATATTTGTAGTAAGCATTCCTTATTGTAATAATTCTAAGCTTACTATAAATATTATCAATACAGCAATGAAGCAGTAGCAACACTAAGCATCACAAGATCGAAATATAGGTACCATCGTTCTTTGAAAGTGGTAAATCGGCTACATAGAGGGGAAGCTCCTAAGTCGCGCGCGATGTCACAGTATAAAGAAAGATATTTCTTTCGCGTTTCCTGAGGTAGGCTCCATAGTGAAAGTTGTTCAGTTTCATGGTCTGAGTTCACCGTTTCAGTATTTGCTAGGCTGTCACCTTACACCCTGTATTTTCCTGTCTCACTCGCTCATGTATACCTCTTGTCAATTTTTCCCGGGAGTGTTTGTCCGTATTACGCTTAGGTAGTACGTGATATGATTTCTTATACTGTGGATCGTGTGCGTTTAATAGTACGCGTAATTTGGACAGGCAGTTATGTATTATAGCTACTGCTAGATTACTGTATTGGATACTGTGTTTACGGCCTTATCAAACACGAGCGATTTTCAAACTTTAGAGAAATGTTTTAGAATGATAGAAAATCGCCATAATATTGCAGTGTTTATGGCCCTTAATTAAATTATACACCAGTTGCAAGGGATATAAGTCGAAAGAAAAAAAAATGTCCTAAACGCATCCAATAGTTGCATCTCTAATAAAAGAAATAGTTGTATATCATTGAGATGTAACGTACTAGAGGTGACATGATAAATAATTATCATGCGCTAGCGCGGGCGGGTACACTGAGTAAAATACGGCGCCGTGACCAGGATACCGTAACGGAGTACAGTGTATTGTCTAGTACTCAGTACATAAAAACTCAATGGCAGAATCCATCATTTGCGCAGGATTTTAATGTTTTAACAACGAAAAAACATAAATTTTTATCATTTTTTTTACATTTTTAAGTCATTTCTGGTATATTCTACTTAAAACCTAAAATTTAAATTATACTGTATCCTAAATGACATTAATTTCCATAGTAACAAGGGTCATGTCATTATACCGTGAACATATTGATTTTGTCAACGAAGCGAGCTCTTTTAAGACTAAACGTATGATTATAGGGTTGAATTTAGAATGTACATTTGAGACTTGTGTTGTCGCTTCGTAACATTTGAGGTAATACGGTATTACACAAATACTGTACTTTAGTATTTCTGTAGGTGAAAGTTAGTACAGAAGCTGAATTTTATACATTTTACTTGGGTAACTATAGATGTTTCCTCAGTAGCCCGACAGTTTTGATACTTCCAACCAGACAATTTCAACCTGCTACCTGCCAAAGCAACCATGACTCAAACTTCATAGTTGCCCATCGTTCCTACCTGTGTCGGGAGTATGCGCTGAGAAACTTTCAGCTTTTATAAAATAACGAAGGTCTGCTTGGAGTATCAAGTTTGTATAACGGCTAAGATATGCTCGAAAATTTTGCCTCCTAATCTGAATTGATTTACATTCATTTAAATACTATTAAGGCTGCACATAGCCTATGGTCACATTATAGTCATTGCTGATTTTCCATTTATCGGGTCACTGCGGATTTGTTTTTATAATGTTTGTAGTTATTATCTTTAAAACCGCCAAAAGTGACCACTTTTGGCGGTTTTAACGATAATAGCTACAAGCATAAAACATAATAATCCGTAATGTTTCGATAAGTTGAAAGTCAATCAGGACTACAATGTGACATTTTTGTTTTTTATAAATGTTATTTTTGTTTACAATAAAAAAAATAGGATTGGGGGCAGCACATTAGGCTCGGTAGGCTCTTAAGGCTATTCTACCGTTGGCGCGCTCCATACAAACGTAGTATGGTGATATTTTCAATACTATCCAATTAAAGTCAATGAAATTTTTCAAAAACAATCAAGTAACTAATCTCTATGTCGGTATGAAGTCAGATTTTCGTTAAAATATACAGTTTCAATGCTAGGATTAATTTAAGATTTGTATGGAAATATTTGTGGCACTGTAACTTTAAAACTAAAAATTTTATCGAAAATCTGACTTCATACCGACATGGAAATTAGTTACTAGATTGTTTTTGAAAAATTTCATTGACTTTAATTGGATAGTATTGAAAATATCACCATACTACGTTTGTATGGAGCGCGCCAACGGTAGAATACTCTTAAGCGGTCCCTGAAGTCGAGTGCTTTGAGTAATGTGCTATCATTCACATAAATTGATCACTCATGTCTACATTGTCAAGAAAGATTTTCACCGAAAGGAAATAAATTAATTTCTTTTTGGTTTTTTATTTTTAAATAAAATTAAAGTGACAGTTGATAATGTAGAAGATGTACGAATACAAAAAAAATAAAAATGATCGAATTAAAAATTCAATTTGGATCACACGTAAAAAAAAGTATATTGCGAAATTGTGCAATATTTTCATATAAAAAAAAATAATTTGGATTTTACGAAAATAGCGAAACTAAAAAGATTTTTTTTTAATTTTATCAGAAATACTAAGTACCTACTAATTAAATAAAAACTATTTACACTTTGTTTTATATTGCCACCGAAACAGTGATTTTTTAGAGTTGCACCGTTATTATTATAAAGTATTTTGATAACCGCCATTTTTTTTTCTATTTATAAAAGGTCTTTCGGTATAAAATAATTCATTCTCTAAACAAAATAATCTGGTATACACATTATAGGGTCTTAATATGCTGACGGTTTTTTAATGATCAGACCATCAAACTGAACAACTTTCTATATCGGACAAAAGTCGGAATCACGAAAAAAAAAAATGGATTTTAATACAAACTGAAATCTTACTCAAATGTATTGGGACAGCAGCAAGAAGCAAAAGAGAAACAAAACCCATAAAGAGTAACAATAACCCGCTAGTCTTCGTTCAATCGACCGACTACGCGCACGTCTATAATGCCGTGCCGTGGCGCTGTAAGAATTTGTAAAATTACGCAAGCAAAATAAAAAAATGATGTTATCAATTTTAATGTTTTAGTTGACTTATATTACCAACACGTACTTGCGGTTATGTAGGTTAGTCTGGGACATTTTGATCGAGAATTTTGTATTAGACCCGGCGTCCATTAGTTAGTAAGTCAATGATCCCCAAAAAAAACCAACAGCATAGGAGGACCTTATGTACCATTGATCCAATGTAAAAACTAGATGCAGACTATGGAGCACTAAGACAAAAGGTCCTCTTAAATATTCGTTTGACTATCTATCATTTTTGGAGCTTTGTGCATCTAGTTTTTATTCTTGATCAAATACAAACCAAAAATTATATTTTTACTTGTCCATTAGGCAAAGTGAAAGAAAGATAATAGAAACAACGTAAATCTGATCACACCGTGTTTCCGGCTTACAATAAACAACCACATTTCATCTCTTGAGTATGACCTGTGATACATTCCGAGATAACATATATCTGATAACATATCCTAACACCCTGTGTGTTAGGGTAAACAGTTGCATTAGTTTAATGGGTGATTGTACACATGATACTGAACAACTTTCCCTATAAGAAACCTAAAGCAAAATCGCAAAAAATTACGACTTTTCAGACAAACGTTCGATCAGCTGATTGTAAGTATGGAAAGTCGTTTTTTTTTACGAATTTCCTAGTTTTCTTAGGGAAAGTTGTTCAGTATCATGGGTACAATCACCCCTTAAAGTAATGCAACTGTTTAGCCTTACACCCTGTATACATAAATATGAAATCATATTTGGGTATCTGAGATAATCGGGCATAGGCCCACCACACATTCCCACCGCTGTAACTCCTGTAAGCCAGGATCAACAGCGGCGACCATTCACAACACTGGACAATGAAGTCCAGCGAGCCCGGGGAATAACTCTAAGGGTCAATTCACACGTACCACAATCACACCACGTCGCAGCGACAAAATGTGGTCAAGCTGTGGTTACGTGTGAATAGTGTCGCAGCGGCTTTTTGCAGTTGCGTTGTGGTACCGACAAAATGTCGATGTGGTTGCGTTGACGCTGTCGTTGCGATGTGGTAACCACGTGGTCATGTGCAGTTAGGTATACTCCGGCTTTCGTAGAGGAAACACGGCTTGACGGCATGTCGTGGCGATGTGGCCGCGGTGCCGCCGCCGGTGGTGGCGTTGCCGTCGCGATGTGGTTGCGATGTGGTCGTATTACAAAGGTGGTCGATAACAACGGCAAAATGTGGTACGTGTAAATTGTAATATTAATTTTCAGTACAAAATATACGCCCGACCACATGGCGTCGTTGTGGTGTGGTTGTGGCTGTGGTGTGGTTGTGGTACGTGTGAATTGACACTAATCTGTCTTGGAACCCGCAATGAATTAATAAAGAAGATAGGAGGGTATCTGAGACACACAAATATGATTCAAACTAAAAAGCATAACGATCAAAGTTCTAAATAGAAGACAGGTCCACTGAAAATAATATACATTCGTGGAGCAGTCATTCCAGATTTGTTTTATTGTTCCGTATCGATGTTTTGCGTGAAATCTATTGCAAACACTACATATCTCAGAGTTTTTTCAACTATCTTTTATGAGTTGTAGCGTGCTGACTTTTTGGAAACTTTATAAGTATACTTATACAACGTGTTAATGAATTAACGCAAAACCTCATACACCCCAACTGATTTATATCAAAATAATTAGATTGAAACAATAATTTCATTATTTTTGTAGTTAAAATTTAAAGTTATTCGCATTTTAAGTTTTGAGGCAAAAATGATTTTTCATCATTTCAGCAATGAATGAAAACGCTAACGTACTCGTGGATACATTTTAATAATCTTGTTTTAGTTGTAAGTAGGGTGGGTGTGCCCGTGGGGTGGGTTGTCATCGGGTTCAGTAAATTAAAAATTTTGCAAAAAAATTATTTAATATTTTGAAAAAAAAATTCCCATGTTGAAACCATGATAATTCGATTCGGCTCTCGATTCTAAACAAACTACTTTCTAGTTTTGCGTTAATTCATTAACACGTTGTATAAGTATAAGTATAAGGGGTCCAACTTAATATGCCGACGGTTTTTTAAGAGGATGATCAGACTATCAAACTGAACAACTATATCTATGGGACCAACATCGAAATAGCGAAAAGAAATCAACTGTCTAATACATTTAGGTCGTGTAGCTTTGCAGTTTAGTATGGAAACGTGGACCCTGATGATAGGATTAGTTCATTAATTCAAAGTCGCTTAGCGAACTATGGAGAGAGTTATGCTCGGTGTTTCTCTGAGAGATCACATCAGAAATGAAGTGATATGTCGGAGAATGAAAGTGGTTGACATAGCTCAGAAAATTAGCAAGCTGAAGTGGCAATGTGCTGGTCATATCTGCCGAAGAACTGACAATCGATGGAGTGTCAAAGTTTTAGAGTGGAGACCGCGAACTGGTAGGCGTAGTGTGGGACGCCCTGCTGCCCGCTGGAGACGACCTTTAAATGTAGCGGGGAGCGACTGGATGAAGAAGGTTGAGGACAGAGTTTTGTGGCGCGCCTTGGGAGACGCCTTTGTTCAGCAGTGGACGATGATAGGCTGATGATGATGGAACTTCGTTGAGTGTGCCCAAGAGCTACATGAGGTCATCTCGCCTTCCCCTTTCTACTATCGGACTTCCAGACGCACCGCGGGATACCATCCCCGCACTAAGCGCCTTTCTGATTCTTTTATAATGCGCACAGCCAAGGAGTGGAATGCCCTGCCTGCGTCAGTATTCCCGAGCACTTACAACCCGAATTCCTTTAAAGTACGAGTGAATATGCTTCTTCTGAGTAAGCTCGCTACATCTTCGACCCCATCTACATCCTGAGGACTGGATTGAGGTTAAGGGCAAACCCATAAGTAAAAAAGAACAGCAGATTTGGCCTGGATCAGAATGGTCTAATAATCC
Organism: Agonopterix subpropinquella; assembly: GCA_922987775.1. Classification (NCBI taxonomy): domain Eukaryota; kingdom Metazoa; phylum Arthropoda; class Insecta; order Lepidoptera; family Depressariidae; genus Agonopterix; species Agonopterix subpropinquella. Next base: position 1,933,286 of record OV277708.1, on the reverse strand, counting down.
CTAAAAAACCGTCAGCGAATTAATAAGAACCCAGTATAAAGTATTGAGAGTGGTAGTGTGATCACTGCCAGATGCCGGCGTAGTTGCCGACGAGCGGGGCGGGCAGGGGTCCGCCCGCGGTGAAGATGCGCGTGCCGCTGTCGTCGTAGCAGTGCGTGTATATCGCCGGCACGTACTTCACCTGGTTGAACCCGTCCGCCTCCTCGTCCGGGAACTGCCCAACAATACACATGTTTTAATTTATTAATACGCCTTTTACCGCTTAGGGCTCTTACAGACGAGCGACACTTTGCTGTCGCAGTGGGTCGCAGAGCGTCGCGGTCATACATTTTACGGTCGCGCGACCCACCGCGACACCCGGCGACCGCAAAGTGTCGCTCGTCTGTGAGAGCGCTTAGTGGCAATCTAATCAGAAAATTTAAGATTTCTTAATCAAGAAAACCTATAACAAAAACTTTACCCTCTTTTTGGCACAGTTGGGTAAAAATGTACTCAGACATACTACAAAAGCCTATTAAGCTGTTTCTATATAATAATTTTATAGCTTCGAAACATTAAACTTTTAAGAAAAACGAAACAGCAAAATTTGGTGTTGCACTTGATTATTTCTTGGTGTGCAAATAAAAAATATTTATCTTATCTTATTTTGGGTTTTGCTGACTAAGAAATCTTAAATTTAGTAATGAGGATGCCACTTAAAAAGCCTCTTAATTTTTTTAGAAATAGGGAACATTTGGCCCATAACTATCAGATTGTAAGCTGATGGCATTATATCTATGTATCTATAACGTCACGCCTGTTGGCATTATAAATAAATAAAAAATACTAGTACATACCACATAGCCTCTGGAAGCCCTCAAGGTAACTGTTTTGGTAGAGTGAATATTGCTCTCTAGATATTTGCCGGCGCGCATGTCGTAGAACATCAGTAGACCTGCAATAATTAATATTCAAAATAAATTATATGTGTATTCTTTAAACAAATAAATAATAAAGAACATTCTCAGTCTTAGTATGGGAAAAAGGCTAATAAAAAAATGTTAGCGTATTAGTTGACATATAGTTATGGCACTCGTGTCAATTTGTTTCTCATAATCTCTAGATTATAGTGGTAATAGCTATACCTCATCTAAAGGGAGTGTCGCGTAATCGCCGTTGGCGCACATCGTGTCGTGGTAAAATACGTTAGTTTTTTTATTATTATTTTCGTATGAACATCTAAATCGTTCCTATAAACGCATTACTTTACGTTCCTTTTTAACCGGCTAAAAGAATCTTAGCAAAAAAGTCAAAACGGTGCATTTTTTATATTTATTTCATAATTCCGTTTGCATTTTTACCAAATCTATCGTCCGATTACTATAACAAATTAAACTATGTATTTAGAGTGTAATACCATCAACAAACGTTACCGTTTGGTGGGCCTGCAAAAAAATGACTCCTTTATGCTTTCTCTATACTTATAACTTTCTAATCTAAGGCCAATAGCAGACTGACGGAATCTTCCTCGGCGATGACGGGAGAGCGAAAACAATTAGCAAATAGCGGTAAAGGATTTTAGGCCTGCCTCGAACGTGGCGCATCTCAGCCAACTGTCAAAATTTATTTTGTATGTGAGAAGAAAATAAACACTTTTTTTTATTTTATCTCAAATCAATATAATTTTGCGCGCTATATAGGTAAGACTTATAAACAAGGTATACCTGTAACATTTTTTTTCATACTGAGAAGGGAAGATACGTGGAAGATCTTCCCTCCTCCATAAACATATACATAGTAATACGTACCTAGACCTATTTATACTTATGTATGCCGCATACATTGTACTACTTGCAACCTATATTGTACGACTTGCAACCTACATTAGTATGGCACGTACCTAGACCGGTGCCTATATTTAGCATGTCGCCTCGGAAGCTCGCGGACCTGATGCCGCAGCCGTTGTAGCGCGACATTATCTTCTTTATGCTCTGTAGGGTGCGGCAGACTAGCAGCAGCGTGTACGACTTGCTACTTATATTGTACGACTTCCAACCTACATGTATGGCACGTACACACGGCGACACATCAAGCTATACAAAACCAAAATAAGCAGGCCGCGCGTAGGTAGAGTAATGTATAACGTCGCGCGGTCAGCTTATGTTTGTTTTGCGTAGCTTGATGTGTCGCCGTGTGTACCTAGGCCGGTGCCTATAGTGAGCATGTCGCCTTTATCTTCTTTATGCAGCAGTCTAGCAGCAGCGTGTACGACTTGCAACCTACATTGTACGACTTGCAATCTACATTGTACGACTTGCAACGTAAATTAGTATATCACGTACCTAGACCGGTGCCTATAGTGAGCATATCGCCTCGGAAGCTCGCAGACCTGATGCCGCAGCCATTGTAGCGCGACGTTATCTTCTTTATGCTCTGTAGGGTACGGCAGTCTAGCAGCAGCGTGTACGACTTGCAACCTATCGCGTATACGCCGCTCTCCTGAAACAATCGTTGTTAAATTGAAAACAAGAAACAATGTTGGTAGATATTATAATAAATCTGAATTTTCACAAATATTCAGCAAACAACGTAAATTATCTGTCAGGCAGAAATGACGGTAGCTTAGGGTTAACCCATACCTGTCAGCACTGAATCGAGTGAAGATAAGGCGAGAAAGAGCATGAGTGATATAGCTGCTGCACGCTGCTTTAGCAAATGACGTTCCTGAGCGACGGAAAAGGGTAGAGCATGAAACAACTTGATTCCGTGCTGACAGATGTGGGTCAACCCTTAATTGGTATGAAGTACGCCTCGGTTTGGTTGGATGCAGGTTTGAATTCTCACGACTGTTTGCATACGGGCCTCTTACGACACCTTTTTTTGTTGATATAGCAGTTAAATATGTAAGTATGGATGGATGGATACCGTCCATGTGCCACGCAATTACGATTTTGAATCGCTACTACAGCGCGTTAGCGTGAGAAAGCAATAATAAAAGGAATAGAAAGCCTATCTGTTATGTTCTATGTATAGTTAACCTGTGTGGCGAGACAGACGAGGTCCTGGCAGGAGGGCAGCTTGCGGGAGAGCGTCTGTCTGAAGGTCTCAGCGCTGAACACGTGAATGTACCCGTTGAGGGTCAGCGCTGCTATCTCGCGCCATCGACGGTTGAATGTTAGGGCGCGCACTTTTTGACCTGCAAGATAATTGTTATGTTTGTAATGATATTGATAACACAGTGGTTTAAACGTATTTAAATTTTATTTCCTTTTATTACAATAGGATATGTTGAACGTAAAAACATCGACACACAAACAGCAGAGAGCAGAATTAGCAGAGTTTCACAGATAATGTATTTATGTCCATTTGCTGCGAGTAAATTCACTTGCCGCCAGTGGAATTGACCATGTACAATTTTGCTCACTGGGATTATGCTCTCGCCACGAGAATCCGCAGTGTGTGACAGGGGTACTTGGTTACTCGTTGCGATTAGCCACTCGCATTCCGCTTGCGCCACTGTCGAAATTCTCGTGTAGACGACAGTTCTTCTAGCTGCGAGTGACAGGTAGGTAGCAAATTCTTGCATACAGTGAGAACTGCTGTGTATGATCGAGGCCACAGTATAAGAAAGAGCATCTATTACTACATACAATACGGACACTCCCTGCCTCCCATCTACTTTATACCTGACCTATTGCCCTCTGATTACCTTGGCAGTTATTAGTAGCATAAATTGATACCTAGAATTTATGTTTTCCAAACACAGAATATAATCTCAGGACGAAGGAGAAAAACTCTTTTTGAATAGACGGGTATCAAAGTGTTTTATTTACGAACATTGTACAGAAGTGCATGCCGGTAAAGTTATTGCAGCCCTAGACTCCGTTTCGCATGTGCTGACGTTATCTTCTCAATTTTTTTTTCTAAGCAGTGTCCGGGGTGTGCCGAGGTTTATAGGTAGTAGTATTAGTAGTACATAACATACCGGAGCGGCACTCCCTCACGGCGACGGGCTGTAGAAGGTCGTGCGCGTGCGCGGGGGTGTCGGGGGCGCGCGGGGGCGGCGCGCGCCACAGCGCCAGCTTACTGTCGCGGGATCCTGTCACCAGGTACTCGTCGTCCAGCCAACACATGTCCAAGATCTGAGGGGCGAGGGGAAAACTGTGACACCACTGAATACAATAATAGTATTACGTACAGAAGAATCACGTGCCTATAATGTTAATTGCCTACAAACACCACGCGCGTGTTAGAATATTTGACTTGATGTAATCGAAAACTGTATGTAAATTAACATTGTTCAGGAAACTTAGAAATAGAAGTTCTCTTTAAACTGAATGAGTTGCGAGTCGAGTCATGAGACTCATGAGTTTGAATCTAAATTATTTAATCTACTTATATTTCATTTTTAGACTTGGCAATATCTATTAAAAAGCAAACCTTTGTTGACAGTGTTTAGTAACTTATTTTGATGAATGTTGTTGGAATTGTGATATTAATTATACAGTGATAATTACTCTAATTCTGTGATATAATAATTAATGATTAAGTATAGTGAATCCAATTGATATTAATGTGTGTTTCTAAAAATAATATACAAACGACACTGTCGTCTTGTCGCCGATTGTTCCGCGCCAAGAAGCAAACGTGAGAATTACTTGATCAACTAAAAAGTACTTATTTGATTGATTGGTTGTGTTTACCGATATATTATTCATCCTAAAATCATAGTATAATTTGTGAAACAATAATTGTAATTTAAAAAGGATTTAGTACGTTCCTTAATATTGTAAACAAACTCCATTTCCTGGATACATTTGCCGCCCATTCCGAACCATCGTGAAGTGTGGTAGCAAATGTTATAAAAGATGTGGTTTGTCGAAAAGCGAACCCTTCGTCCAGACCGTGTAGTATACCCAGGTGGTACGGAACCTGATTGCGTTGTTGAGGGAGGCGAACCTGAAGGCGGCGTTAATGTCGAAGAGGCTGGTGGCAAACAGGATGGCGGCGAAATTAGAGGGGGTGATTTCACAACTGTCCGCGGTGTGGGCCCAGCCGTAGGGTTGTCGTCTAACTCGACATACGCTGGCTTGAGACGATCCACGCTGACATTTACCTCTTTTCCGCGGATATCAAGAGTGAAATTTTTGTCGCCTCTCTTAACCACAGCATATGGACCTGTATAAGCAGGTTGCAGAGGTCGACGGACAGCATCATCTCGGAGAAAAACATGAGACGCTGTTGATAGATCCCTAAAAACAAATGAGCCTACTTGGCTGTGCCGTGAAGCTGGAATAGGCCGCACCAATGACATCTTATTTTGTAACCTTTTGACGTATTCCGAAGGGGACTCTTGACATGACGAGGGCGTGTACAGCAACTCGCCTGGTAGCCGAAGTGACTCTCCGTATAAAAGCTCAGCTGATGTGGTTTTTAGGTCTTCCTTTAGAGCCGTCCGCATCCCCAGGAGCACCAGCGGCAGCGCTGACAGCCAACCGACTCCGTGACATGTGAGCGCGGCCTTAAGCTGCCTATGTAGGCGTTCTACCATGCCGTTCGCGCATGGGTGATAGCTAGTAGTTCTATTCTTTTTAATTGCGCAGTAACGCATGAGACTGGCGAAAAGGACGGATTCGAATTGGCGACCCTGGTCAGTAGTGACCAAAGCGGGAACGCCGAAACGTGAAACCCACCCCGAAAGAAACGTGTCTGCCACCTCTTCGGCTGTAATGCCTATCATTGGCCAAACCTCCGGCCATCGTGTATAACGGTCGACCGCAGTCAAACAGTAATTGAAACCACCACAGGGAGGAAGTGGGCCAATGATATCCAGGTGGACATGTCTTAAACGTCCAGATGGATTACTATAGTGGCCCAGAGGCGACGATACGTGCCTACTGACCTTGCTCTTCTGACATGGAATGCAGGCACGGACCCAGGCATGACAGTCTTTTTGCATTGAAGGCCAAACGAAGCGATCAGACACTAAACGTGCGGTTGCTCGTGCGCCGGGGTGACTGAGATTATGCAGCTTGTTAAAAAAAGCTCGACGAAAAGGAGGGGTTATGTACGGTCGAGGTTTCCCGGTGGACATATCGCAAGTCAGTGACGTTTGGGTTCCTGGTACGATAACTTGTTCCAGTTGTAGCGAAGTGCCGGATCGAACTTTTTGAAGCTCGTCATCCGACCCTTGAGATAGAGCGAGGGCTGCATAGTCTTCCTCAAACGATATTGCATCGATCCGCGAAAAAGAATCGGCTACGATGTTTTCAGCGCCTGGTATGTATTCAATGTCTGTCGTGAACTGGCTGATGAAACCCAGTTGGTTCAACTGAGAAGGCGGCAGCTTTTCCCGGCGTTGTTTAAAGGCGTATATAAGGGGTTTGTGGTCAGTATATATTTTGAAGTGCTGGACTTCGAGAATGTGCCTAAAATGCTGAACACTTTCATACACCGCCAACAGTTCTCTGTAATAGGCAGGCCATTCCACTTGTTTGGATGTCAATTTTTTACTGAAGAACGCGATGGGTTGCCACGTTTCATTTACTCGTTGTTGGAGACATGCGCCAATTTGAGTGCTCGATGCATCGGTAAATAAACCGAGAGGAGCGTCAGCCACCGGATGCGCCAACTGAGTAGCGGTGGAGAGGCTTTCCTTACACGCTTCGAAACACTGCGTCAGCTTTTGCGTCCAAGGAAATGTTTTCGCACCCTTATCTTTGGTTGCTGCTAAGGCGTCGATTAGCGGTGCTTGGAGGGATGCCGCGTGAGGTATAAAACGGCGAAAATAATTTATCATACCCAGGAAACGACGCACCCCTTGAATCGATTTCGGTAATGGGAACTCTCGTAGCGCGGCAATGCGATCCGGGGGCGGTTGAATACCTGTCGCACTCAGGAGATGTCCTAAGAAAATAACTTCGGACTGGCCGAACTTACATTTGGACGTGTTCAAAACAACGCCGTAATCTTGAAGACGTTTAAACAGAATGCGCAGATGCCGGTCGTGTTCGGCAGCATCACGAGAAAAAACTAAAATGTCATCGACGTAAGCAAAACAAAAATTGAGGTCTCTGACGACCTCGTCGATGAAACGCTGAAAAGTCTGTCCGGCGTTTCGTAGCCCAAATGTCATATACGGAAATTCGAAAAGGCCGAATGGAGTTATGATAGCGGTCTTGCAAATATCTGGTTCAAAAACCGGTATTTGTTGGTAAGCCTTGACAAGGTCTAAGGTGCTAAAAATCGTTGAACCAGAGATCTGCTGGTTGAAATCACCAATATGGCGCACAGGGTACCGGTCCGGTACGGTTCGTGCGTTAAGGGCGCGGAAATCGCCGCAAGGGCGCCAGGTGGAGTCACGCTTGGGTACCATATGCAACGGTGAAGACCAAGGACTTTTAGAAGGCCTCGCCGTTCCGCACTTCAACATATCCGAGAATTCCTTCTGAGCCGCAGCTAGTTTTTGGGGACCCAAGCGTCGTGGTCGGCACGACACAGGTGGCCCATCGGTAGTCTTGATGTAATGCACCGTATGATGTTTGGGTTGTCTGAGAATTCCAGGGGGCCGCGTAATATCTGGAAACTCGGCAAGCAATTTAAAAAAAGGTGTAGTTGCGGAAATTGTCTTGACACTGGATTGCGAGTTTTTTGCCACTGATACCGGGACGGATGACCCAGTGCTACCATCGAGAAGGCGTCTATTCCGACAATCAGGAAGCAAATGGTAATAGGCGAGAAAATCAGATCCAATTATTGCGGTGCTAACATCTGCCACCACAAAATTCCACGTAAAATCCCGTCTCAGGCCGAGGTTAAGCGTGAGTGATAGGCTTCCGAAAGTCTTTATGTTACTTCCGTTAGCGGCGCTCAGGTCAAAGTCAGTCGCTTGGCGACGATCATGCAACAATCGCCGAGGAAAACAACACAAGTCAGACCCTGTATCAATTAAGAATTGGCATTTGGAGCTTTTATCTGTAACAAACAAACGACGGCTAGGACGTAAGCAGTCGGTCGCCGCCATCACTGACTGCTGGAAGGGTTTTCCGTTGGTGCAACCCAAGAACAGGGTTTGGTGCATTTAAATGCGTTCGACTGAAAATTCCGATGGTACCAACAAACTCCGGTAGCCTCGCCAGCCTTTGGATTCGGAGGGACTTGACGTCCAGACCTGGAGTTAGATCGAGATCTGGATCTGGGTCTGGAATTCGATCTTTGGCGTTGATTCAGAACCGACACCTGGCCAGCGAGGTCACTCAGTTGTTCCTTTAAGTCCTTAAACGGATCAGGTGGGGGGGGTGGTGTAGCAACACCTCCTTGGTCGGGGTGTGCTATACTCCTTGACTCTCTGGTGTGATTTTGACAGGGACACTTGAGAGGTCTTTTAGAGCGCTCGGAGTCGGGTGCGATTGTATTAATTACCCTGTTATTTGCAAGTAGTCGAGAACGGCAATAAACGTTGTATTGTATTGGAAGAACTGTCTTATTCCCAACGACCTAACGCAGTTCCCAAAAGACCGTCACGCTGCCCAAGTGTAAGTGTTACCCTAATTATTATTAATTTAAATATAGGAATTTACTAAGTGTTGTGGAACATGTGATCATATTATGATTATGTTGTATTTTGGTTGTTCTATGGAGTTTCTTCCTGCTTCTTCTCCATATAGGCCCTATGCTTGCCCTATGGCATATAGGGAAACAACTAGCGAAGCAGATTAAATGTCGAGTCAGTGAAATAAAAGATAATTGAGTAAATATTGAGTCAGAGAAATAAAATATAATGAGTGAACTGAAATATTCTCCCGTTTCATTTTAATATCATTATTGTCCTTATATCCACTTCACTATGATCATGGGTTTGTAGGCCTATGTCCCTGTACTTGGGACATATGATGATGATGATGACGATGATGATGACGATGACGATGATGATGGTATCATGATAACCTTTCCATTTCTTATTGGGCATCTGGTCCAACATACACAACACACAGATACACATGATAAGCTGATGATGATCAACCTAATCATGATAATAACATAATACATGATAGGTTGATACGATGTAGGAACACTATCAAAATATACCTTTCACTATCAGCATCATGGCTTTGATTTGCTTTAGTTATTATTAAATTCTATAGTAAATTAGTTGAATAGTTTATGGACCTAATCCTGACAATATGCCATGAATATTATATGCTCTATTTCCCCTTAGTATCTGACACGCGCGTGAAAACGAAAAGGTGTGAAATGAATCTGAATTGAATAAAGACAGCAAAAAAAGCTTTAACTTTTATTCGCACGCAAGATGAGATATGCTCGTCTCATTCAAGTACGTGACCAACATATGAGTGAAACGAGGATATCTCATCTACCGTGCTTTAGGACAGTAGAGCCGTTAATATAATACATATTATAGCTACGTGTGTGAACTGACAACAATTCAACAATGTATCCTTTTTTTTATATCTCAACATATCCACAGCTGTTCATTTTTATAATAGTGTAGATCAGTGTCAGTGTAGCAATCTACACTGTAGATTGTTACACTGACTAGGCTAGAGTTTAGAAAAAATTATGATTCTGTCACTGTTACAGAGATATACAACGTGTTAATAAATTAGCGCAAAACCTCATACACCCCAACTGATTTATAACAAAAGAATTAGATTGAAACAATAATTTCATTATTTTGATACTTAAAATTTAAAGTTATTCGCATTTTAAGTTCGGAGGCAAAAATGATTTGTTATCATTTCAGCACTGAAAGAAAGCGCTAACGTACTCATGGATACATTTTTATAATCTTGTTTTGGTAGTAAGTAGGGTGAATGTGCCCGTGGGGTGGGTTGACATCGGGTTTAGTAAATTAAAAATTTTATGAAAAAAAAAATTAAAATTTTGAAAAAAATTACCTATGTTGAAACCATGATAATTCGATTCTGCTATCGATTCTAAACAAACTACTTTCTAGTTTTGCGTTAATTCATTAACACGTTGTATATTGTACGGTGCTTCCGTACCGACTTTGAATGATAGATAGATTGATAGTAACTATGATGATTTACTGATAGGAATAACAATTGATTATGTTAATATTGCGACTTATAATGAATGCACGCGATGAATTTGATGCACGTAATGATATTTTCTCAAACATGCTTGGAAATGTGAGCATTATTTTGACAACCTTCTTCGAGATAAATCGAAATTGCTGTACTGGCCAAATACATGCGCGCAGCGGCCGGCAATGTTTGTATGAAAATCCATATCTGTCGTGTTTAGCGGCCAAATAAATTACATAGTAAACTCATATCTGTCGTGTAATTTAAAAATGGAACGATCTTTTTCTCCGAAACATGGCGACCAAGGAGGTAACTCATCTAAGGTTTTATTTAAATTTCGAATTGGCTTGCAAATAGAAAGCTGTTTATTGAAAAAAAAAAACAAATTGTTGTTCGTTGTTCGTCATTGATTTTCAAAAGAGTTTTAATTTCTGCGAATTATTTGAGAAAATTTACTGTTTTAATTTCCGCGCATTATTTGAGAAAAGTACTATACAAGCCTTGGCCACAACTAGGCATTGATGGACTTACGTATGTGTGCCTCGGCTTCGCCTCGGCCCACATTTACACGTTCGTCCATCAATGCTTCTGTTGCTGGCCGCTGCAGTAATGTACTATTGTGAACTGATTTGTTAATAGAATGTGATTGAATGAGGCGTTAGTGCTGATGCAACACAATGTACGGTCGTTGCACCGTACATACATATTCCAGCAAAATTCTGCGAAAATTTTTAATGTTATGACCGAGCTATTCACGGTGAAATTGATATCATTAGCATCCTTTTAAACTAAGAGTCTACCCATCAAACTGAACAACTTTTACTATGGGAGCAAACCGATCGGAGCAAATAAAAAATCAGCTGTCCCATACTAAACTGCAGTGTCGACGCGCGAGTTCGCGACTCAAATGTAAACAACAGCAGATTTTTTTTGCTGCGATCGGTTTGCTCCCATAGTAAAAGTTGTTCAGTTTTATGGGTAGACACTTAGTTTAAAAGGATGCTAATGATATCAATTTCACCCTGTAGATGATGGACTCCCCTTTAGATCGAAACATACATAAAATAAAACTCACCCAGTCTTTATGTGATTCCCCGACGCACACGGGGTCCAGCGTGGGGAGGCTGTATATCGCCAACTCGCATGAATTACGCGCTCCAGTCGCTAGTAACGTTCTGCAAATGAATGAAAAGAAATAAATAAATCGTGCTGGTGTAGTGGCAAGTTCAGATGCAGCCTTAATTTGTGCCAAGCGTGCATTGATGTGTTATTCAGTTCAAAATATTATTCTGTACGGTAAAATACCGCACAATATTATTTTACATAGTTTTGTCTGTGCTTTGCTTCTTCTGCCGTCTTGAATGTTTTTAAACGGATTGTTCATTATTTTGTTGTGTCTCTTTTTTAAACCTAGATTTTAATTGTTTTCATGTTCTTTGTAAGTACTGTTTTATTTGTGTAGCCTATTTTCTTAAATTAATTTTTCACTTGAAAATTGATCTAAAAGCATTTAAATGTAATAAAAAAGTAAAACAACTTGTAATTACCTACTATACCTAAGTTTTGTCTAAAATGTTACCGATCGTGCTGTGCACATTGTTTTGGATCACGTCTAGAATTAAAACCATTTCCTGTACTTTTTTATAATGTTTACGACTGTGATCTGTTTATGTGCCTAATAAATAAATGAAATAAATGAAACCTAGAATGATAATTTATGTTTCTTGATATGCTAACTATTTGGAATGCTGCTACAAGTTTTTTAAGTAAATACTTTTTAGCATATTAATCAATCATATACCTAGTTATTTAATTTAGATGGTTTATACCTACTTATTGTAACAGTATCACGGTTTTCCGACTTTGGGAGTCAGGGACTCAATTATTTGTATTCCACTAAATTGTAATCAAATAAAGAATAGTTTGTTCTTGTTCAAATCAAGGCTACAATAGTGTATAGCGGTGCGTGCATACTTGGAGGGGTTGATCTGCAGCGCGTGTATGCCGGTCTGGTGGTCGGCGCCGGCCCACGGCGCGCGCGGCCGCAGCGTGGGGATCGCGTCCAGCGACCGCGTGCGCACGTCGTACACCATCAGCTGCAGAGAACAATCAATGCCATGTTTGTCACTACTTTATTTACTTACATATAGGGTCCTTCTTAATATGCTGACACTTTTTTAAGGGGATGATCAGACCGTCAAACTGAACAACTTCCTCTATGGGACCAAAATCGAAATCGCTAAAAAAAAATCAACACTTTCATACAAAACTGCAAACCTACTCGGAGCCAAACGGGAACGGGAATGGGACAACTGTTTTTTTTTTCGCGATTTCGATGTTGATTCCATAGAGAAAGTTGTTCAGTTTCATAGTCTGGTCATCGCCTTAAAAAAGTGTCAGCATATTAAGAAGGACCCTGTATACATAGTAACACGAGTTTAAGAGCGCGCCTAACAGAGTATGAACCATAAGCGCGGATATGAACAACAAAACGTGTCAAATTTATCGTTCAACTAGTACCAAAATACAACGCGTCCTTATTGTGTCTGAGCATTTTCAAGAGCAATATTTAACCTTCTATATTTTTGCACATACGTCTGTCTATCATGGAAATAAAGAAAATTCTGGACTAGCGTTATTGAAACACTATGTTTGACAATCATTTGCTTACGCTCGGCGCCAAGGGCAGTGACAGATGCGCGCTCTATAACTTGTTTATACATAAGTGTTAAATATGAATGTAGCTGCATGAAAAGAAGACGACAAAGACAGATAGAACATCATCAAATCAAATATTTATTTGCATACTAAGTGTACATTATGTCCTTAAATGGTATGTTACATTGCACTTACAACTTAGCTACCTTCTCAGGTATTGCAAAAAGAGATAAGGAATGAGGATAGTATTCCAATAAGTAACAAAATTAAGTTTAACATGTAATTGAGTGTGTAATATTATCTCACCTTGTTACATTTAGTGCCGAACACCAGCTGTCGGTCAGACAGCCACTGTGAGCAGAACACTCTGTTCATATTGCCGAGGTTGAGTGGAGTTTCACTCTTCATGTAATTGAGTGTGTAATATCGACTCACCTTGTTACATTTAGTGCCGAACACCAGCTGGCGGTCAGACAGCCACTGTGAGCAGAACACTTTGTTCATATTGCCGAGGTTGAGTGGAGTTTCACTCTTCATGTAATTGAGCGTGTAATATTGACTCACCTTGTTACATTTAGTGCCGAACACAAGCTGGCGGTCAGATAGCCACTGTGAGCAGAACACTTTGTTCATATTGCCGAGGTTGAGTGGAGTTTCACTCCTCATGTAATTGAGCGTGTAATATTGACTCACCTTGTTACATTTAGTGCCGAACACAAGCTGGCGGTCAGATAGCCACTGTGAGCAGAACACTTTGTTCATATTGCCGAGTTTGAGTGGAGTTTCACTCTTCATGTAATTGAGTGTGTAATATTGACTCACCTTGTTACATTTAGTGCCGAACACCAGCTGTCGGTCAGACAGCCACTGTGAGCAGAACACTTTGTTCATATTGCCGAGGTTGAGTGGAGTTTCACTCCTCATGTAATTGAGCGTGTAATATTGACTCACCTTGTTACATTTAGTGCCGAACACAAGCTGGCGGTCAGATAGCCACTGTGAGCAGAACACTTTGTTCATATTGCCGAGTTTGAGTGGAGTTTCACTCTTCATGTAATTGAGTGTGTAATATTGACTCACCTTGTTACATTTAGTGCCGAACACCAGCTGTCGGTCAGACAGCCACTGTGAGCAGAACACTTTGTTCATATTGCCGAGGTTGAGTGGCGTTTCGCGGAACATGTCATGGGTGAGCATGTGTCTGGTAGCGTACGATGGGTCGACTGAGCGGGGCTGTGGAGAAATGGGAAATGGTTCTATTCATATTTGTATTTTTTTAGCCATGTTTCTGGAATTCAAAAACAAAAGACAATACAATGAGAAGTTCAATTTACGCCGCTGCTGTAGTTTGATTACGAGATAAGCCGCTTTTTAAGTAGTCGGGTAAAATATCATAGATGTGAACCAAAGGATGAAAATCGATTCGGTAGTTTTCCTGCTAATGCTCAAATTAACAGACAACATTTATAATAAAAATATTTATCTAGTTCTCTACCGGGTAGAGAACTAGAGAAATATTTTTATTATGATGAGATGGAGAGGGTAGAGTCTATCCTATCCATCTCTTTACACATTTTCTAAAGTTTTATTATTTATTGATAAAAGATTTAAGAAAGTAAGTGACAGGCAAGGAATTGGATAAAAATAAAAATAAACTGATATCTCCACACTTTCGGCTTAGTAGGGTCAACACGTCTTTCATGGGTCACTATATACCTACGTTGTTATAATAAAATCCCCGAGACCATTTTGAATCTTTCCGAAAACATGTTTTAAACTCAGATCAAAAAAGTCCTCTGTATAAAAGCATAATTATAAACTGGGTAATTATTTCAATGATTGAAATGCTTGGGTCTGAGTTACACTAACTTATAGTACTGTATAGTATCAATTATTTTATTAAATAGACTATGTATTATTGTATACAAAACCTTAGCATAAGAATTTATATTGTTTAGTTATAAAGTCGTGTTATGTTGTAGAGTTTCTGGCCGCATCTTCTCTACAGCGACAACACGTTCCGACGCGGTGGTAGCTTCAAAAAAAGATTTGACGTTTAATAAGTGTGCTTCAAGCTCATATATTGAATAAATTATGTTGACTTTGACTGTCACATAGTGATGAAGCAGTAAGATCTGTTGCATTCACAGAACACTTATAATCTGTTGCATCTAGGATATTACCCCGCCAGGAATGATGATGCTCATCCATCTGATGTATAGTAAGTTTGATTCTGGTGAAATTTAATTTCACCAGAAGATCAGACCCAGAAAGAAATTGAAACTAGGATAAGTAATTCATGGAAACGATACTGGTCGCTCAAAGAAATAATTAAGTGCTCACAAATCTCAATGAAAGACAAAAAGAAGGTGTTTGATACCTGTATACTACCATGCATGACTTATGGTTGCCAAACATGGGCCTTAACGGAAAAACAAAGAAAAGATTTACAAGTATGTCAATATAGGATGGAGAGAAGTATGCTGAATATTAAATTAAAAGACAAAATTAAACTGATAAATATCCGTGAAAGGACAGGTGTATCGGATGTTACATATACAGTGAGGAAACTAAAATGGAAATGGATTGGTCACACACTCCGAAGCAGGAAAAACAAATGGTCTAAAGACATCACTGTATGGTATCCTCGCGTCGGAAAAAGGAGAAAGGGAAGACAGAGAAAGAGATGGGAAGATGAAATTAAGGAAATGGCTGGCGCAACATGGAGGAGAAAGGCAATGGACAAAGGGTTATGGCGAATTCTAGGGGAGGCTTTTGCCAAAGGGCAGACTGGCATAATTGAATAAGCAGAACCATTCTGGATGTCAGAGATAAATAAATATTTAAATAGAATAGAAGAAATAGAATGTAAGATCTTTAATATGTAAAATATTGTCAGTAATAAAGGCTTTATTATTATTATTATAGTTTGATTCTATTTGGAGGTCATATTTGAAATGCGTTTTTTTATTTCAGTGACATGAAGGGCATCTCGTTCAAAACAGCGATAACAAAGATAAGTGAATGCAATAGGTAAAATTCATTGTCATGTTTTATTATGAAGATACTATATAATTATGTATAGTTGCTTTCCCTGAATATGATTGATTATGTTCATAGTCGATTTTGAATACACTAACTGCTTCATTAAAGGGTCGATCGATGGCGTGTCTCGGAGAGCTACGGAAACTCAATCTTGAGGTGCTAGACATAGCTAGGTAGATAGAAAAAAAAGTGTGAAAAGGAAAAAAAAATCACAAGGATCGGGGACTAGAGATTCCTGGCTATAAAGTATAATAAACATGTACTGTTTAACAGTCTTTTTAAAATTAAGCTTTGAATGTCAATGACGCGTGTACTGGTATAATACAAAAATAAACAAGAGGAAAATGGGCACAGACAAGATAAAGCTAGCTGGGTTATTTAAATAATTACTTGCATTTACATAGTTACATATTAGTTCACTGCCATTAGGCACCTTTTTAAACCTTTTTGGGGTGTTCAAAAACATTGCTACAATCACCAACTATCATTTAATCATCATCATCATCATCAGCTCAGCCGATGGACGTCCACTGCTGGACAAAGGCCTCCCCCAAGGATCGCCATAACGACCGGTCTCCAGTGGCGACCGCGTACCGGAAAGCACAGCGTGGGTAGGCCCCTCACACGGTGGACCTACGACCTGGTGAAGGCGGCGGGAACCCGTTGGATGAGAGCAGCGCAGGACCATTTAATGTTATATTATAATTATAATTGAAACATGGTTCTTTTTATGTGCAAATGTTGGCGTAATGCACATATAGATGCTATGCAGGAACCTAGCATTATTAATTTCTGGAACCATTTATAAAAGACATTGCCCACATGACGAACTGTATTCGTTTCAAATCGTTTCACAACTAACGAATGAGTATAATCAAAGAACAAATACAAAGAGTATGATAGCTAAAACTATACACAAAATAGGAGGAATATCATACTTTCCATGGAATTGGAAATTATCCTTTTCTATCATGGGATTTCTTATAAAATTCAAATTCAAATTTACCAGTCTTGTCGGCGAAACGGGATTGGGCAATGTCGTTTCGTGGCAGAAAACTATGTTGCTTCAAAGATTGTGAGTTCTTGTTTGAATGCTTACCTCTGGAGCGAGAATTTCTCTAGAGCGCACATAGTCGACAAAGTTGTACGAAGTGGAGAGTACCCGGTGCTGCTGGGACGGGGTCTCCTCCTCGCTGTCGCTGTCCGAGTAGCAAACAAAGTCTTCTATCTTCTCCGGCTTGCGTTGTTGTTCTAGTCTGCAACATTGTAATACGTTCTGTTTAATTGATTTGTGTTGAAAAGTAATGATCTTTTGCTTTAAATATCTTGGACAATGTCACACAAATTATCTAGTCACATTTAAAGTACCAGAATCTAGCCTGGACTTGTATTACGATGACTAGACAACGATATAGAATACATATATAGATACAAACATCCATGACTCGGGTACAAATATTCATATTCATCTTACAAATATTTGTCGACCTCGACCGTCGGTTTTATTTCGCGACCCTCGGCACAGCAAGCAGGTTCACTACCGACTGTGCTACCAGGCTGTCTTTGCTCTAGCACTGCATTTCTGACAATGTTGAGTGGTTGTTGGGAGAATCGTAAATCAGAATCTCAAGCAAGGAAGGACATTTAACAAAATGGCGGAGCAATGTAGCCAGCTTGAAAGTGTAAAACCGATATGACCGTTCATCGAAAGTCTTCACAGTGGCCAAATCATGTGGGTTCAGGTTCTGCACAGCAATACAATTGCTGCTTTTGTACGTAATACTCACTGGTCTTAAACGGTGAAGGAAAACATAGAAAGGAAACCTGCATACACTGAAGAAGAAATTCCGATGTGTATCATGTGAAGTTTACCAATCCGCATTGGGCAATCGTGATGGACTAAAGCCCATACACCCTCCATGCGGGGTAGGCCTGTGCCTGTGCCCTACAGCGGGATGTTTACAAGCTGATGATTATGATAAATTATAAATAATCCAAGATTATCGGACACTTCTCAACTGCAAACTATATTTTATATCAAGGCTAACTCATTTGATTGTGTCATATTTATTGATACACTTCCTTTTATAACCCTATCATCCGAATGTGTCGCCAGTACAATGAATTAGTTGATTTGAGCATCGATGTTTTTGATTCGTTTAACCGTTTCAAAAGAAATCTCAAAAATGTCCTCCACCCCTCCTAGATTTTAAATGTTTTCATGTTCTTTGTAAGTACTGTTTTATTTGTGTAGCCTATTTTCTTAAATTAATTTTTCACTTGAAAATTGATCTAAAAGCATTTAAATGTAATCAAAAAAGTAAAACAACATGTAATTACCTACTATACCTAAGTTTTGTCTAAAATGTTACCGATCGTGCTGTGCACATATTTCATTACAAAAAAGATTTTCTGTTGTGCATTAATTTTGTTTCTAGTATACCCTTTTCTTAACCTGTTGAGTACTACCAAAGAGAATATAATAATAGTGAGGGTGCTCTCGGGTTGCGACAGGCCTATCGTGCGGGGGGTGCGGGTGGCGGGTGGCGGGGGACGCGGTCCCAGTACCGATCCACCTGCGCGCTGTACCCCACACCCCTCCCCCTCCGCACACCGCGCGACGCGCGAGCCCCCCCGCACTCCACGCAAGCATAGACCCAACGCGGCCACTAAGCGCACCCACTTTATTGTATTTATGCTATGGTGCTGCATTGTTTTATAAAATAAAATACCATGAGTCACACTGGGTTGACAGCTGCGGAAAGGTTAAAGTGTCACTGGCCTATTTTAATTATCATTATTATCTATTATTTGACTTGACATCAACACAACAAAAGAAGAGTAAATAAGGAAGTTGATATCTTTGTCAGGCATGCAGTGAACACCTCGCAAATGGACGAACATTAAAAGGAAAACATTTTTTTATCTATCAAATAAATACCACAGAATTCGTGTTTTACAAGGTTGTCACTGCAGGGTGATGATATTATTATATTGTATGAGTTGTGACACATAATAACATGTTATATTATGTGTTTTGGCCATAAACAACCCGTGCCAAACATTTCTATTTTTTTTAAATAAAAATAGAACATAATTATAACAACTGATAATGATGACAAACTATTCACAATACAGTTGTGACATAATTCACCGGAGATCACTGTGTGTCACATCTAAACTGTATTAATTGTGAAAGGATCACAAAAAATAATAGTTAGTAGTGAATCAGGATAAACACATTGAATAATTATAGAATAGGTGACGCTGGCAAAAACTGTGCACTACAATCAGAAGTGCGGCGCACGCACTGGGAATGTCACATTCTTCCTCTTCTTCTTCTCTTCCTGTTACCCCTACGTGGGATATAGGGCTCGGTCACATTGCTTTTGATTAATTGTTAATGAATTAACGCAAAACTAGAAAGTAGTTTGTTTAGAATCGAGAGCAGAATCGAATTATCATGGTTTCAACATAGGTAATTTTTTTCAAAATATTAAATAATTTTTTTGCAAAATTTAAATTTTACTGAACCCTATGACAACCCACTGCACGGGCACACTCACCCTACTTACTACCAAAACAAGATTATTAAAATGTATCCATGAGTACGTTAGCGTTTTCTTTCTGAAATGATAACAAATCATTTTTGCCTCAAAACTTAAAATGTGAATAACTTTAAATTTTAACTATCAAAATAATGAAATTATTGTTGCAATCTAATTATTTTGTTATAAATCAGTTGGGGTGTATGAGGTTTTGCGTTAATTCATTAACACGTTGTATTTATCTGAAGGAATAAACTCACCACTGTATTGCCCATCATTTTCGCTAGATGGCAGTGTTATTGTTTTGTTGACGAAAAATTGGGCCTCTCTTGGACCCTTAAACCCTTCTATTGTCAAATTTGCAATAATGTAATGTGTGGTTATTCCACCGGATGAGCGATATGTCATTTGGCCTGTGAGTGTTAAAAACAATCCAGTCTTAGCGTTGCCTCTAGTGCCTCAGAGCTGCGTTCCGAAACAACGCCCCAGGTGCACCTCGAGTGCAACTTTTCGCACTAACGCCATTCAGAGCCTCGGTGAAAAACATTCTACCATAGAGCGAGTTGAAAAAACAACCGCAGCCAAAGGTCGTGAACGCAGCCCTGTCGATACACAACATCCCTGCACAGATAAACTCGGGACCTAATGATATACACAATGACTATTCCGGCCAAAAAGAAAAGTGATTACTTATTCTGTTAGAACTTATTTGTCTATGGAGGTGCTACTTGGGAATGTTCCTCCATTGAAAAGGGAAGTACTTCCGCCAGGCTAGGTGTGATGCCTGGGGACTGGCCGTGGTCCAACAGTTCTTAGTTGGACTTTGTATATATATCGAATCTCTGTGATTATTTCTCTTGCGCGATTTATGTCTTGCATTCGATTGTGAACCTTATTTGTAGTAGGTTACGAGTTACGTATTTGCGATGAACGTTGTCTTTGTATGGAGCATATTTCTGCGAGCGACGGTATCGCCATCTGTTGGCGTCTTTGCTATAACTTGTGGGTGCTGACCATCTGTAGTAGTTCCCCACATGGCTAAGCATGCATTATTATGACAACAAAGCTGTAGGGACTTAAGAGCGATGATAGCCCATACGGAAGAGAGCTAGCGCCTCAATACTGAGGCCGCGGTTCGATTCCTGGCCTGTACCACTAAGTTCTTCGGAATTTATGTACGGTTGTATTTATCATTTACTAGCTCGGCGGTGAAGGAAAACATCGTGAGGAAACCTGCATTCCCGAGAACGAAAAGAAAATACCATAAGTTCGGAGGTATGTGTAAAAATGGGTGAGCTTGGGGCGAACACAAAAGGACCAGCGCTGGTCTCCGTGTTACAACGACCCTTGCTTGCAATAGCCCAACCACAAATAATCAAGCTGTAGGGCCATTGGCCTTGGTTTTATTTGGGTTCGTGCAAATCTGCCTTGTCTAACATTTTCAATGTAATAAAACTTACAGCTACAGCTTTCATGCCATAATAATAAATGCTTAGACGGACAAGTTTCGACAGAATATCTTTTTTGTTGGCCGGCACTTTCACATTTGGACCAAAAATGTATGAAACGTGGATGTATTTTGTTGCTAAAACAATTTCGTCTCAGTTTAGTAATAACATAATTATCAGCAATACAATAATTGATTGACCATGACATCAATACAAAGTCAGCACAAACAGAACAGTTTATAACACAAAAAATAAGCACAGTCAGTGTGGTTATTTTTTTATAAATACACAGATGATAAAGTATTTTGAAACGCAGCAAATACTTTCATTATCATAATTATTTACGATTTACGCAAATCGATCTTACCTCAAAGCCCTTGCTTTCGCCCTTCTTTCTTTGATTCTGCTGGGTATGTAGCAGGAAGGATACCTGCCCTCAATGGCACGTCGCACCGTTTGCGCCATTTTATACACAAAACTAAGTTTAGCAACTACAAAATTCAGCTAAAAACTATCGTCAACTCGTTACTTTCGTTTTGTTCTGTTGTACAAACCAGAAAGCGACGACATTTTTCATTATTATCAAGTCCGTGAAGCCAATTTGTTATTGAACACCCACTTTTTTAAACACCTCCTAATAACATTATCGATGTGTATCTAGAAATCATTAACGTGAAAATAGAACAAAGAAGGAATTTAGTAAAATTCATTAAATTTTAGCAAAATAATGCCGTGGAATAGCAAGCTGTCACACACAAACTTTTTTTTGTGTGCTGCCATATGAAAATATTTTTAGTTATGGTAGATTTTTTTAATTCTTGAATCTTTCTTGATACAAAAAATGGTAAAAGATGCCAAACAAAATATTACCGATGACCTGGAAATTGTAATATTGCTTTATATTCGGTTTCCCATTGTTCCTTTTATTTTTATTTACGCACGAACAAACGAAATAAAGGAGCAATATAGAGCAAGACGGGCAATCGATTGTGTGTATTGCTATCAAGGCCAAATCGCCTGCTAGCCAAATTGCACCGTAGTACTATCAGCATGAAGGGCCGTTCGATAACTTCACTCGGTGATAAAGGAATTTGAATGACTCGAGTGAAGTTCGTGCGATTGAGTGACGTCACATTTGCAGGCGAGGTCATGCACATTGTTATTTTATTTTAAACTGATAGTATCAGCCAAGGAGCGCGTGCTGCATTTTGGATATTTGGCTTTGGCAAAATGTACATTTGCAGTCGCGCGATTTATTTTCCGGAGACAGAGAATAGCCACCCTCCGAATTTTTGCCGTATGTGCGGATACTTTGTTCTGTTCATAATAAAAATCGCTGTGCGGATTTTTGTCGACGGGACCAGGGCCTCAATCGCCCTAAGTTTGAACGATACTACCAAAACAAAACCACAACCAAAAACGTTACGTTATGCACAATTCGTATCGCGCAAATTATATTAACAGTAACGATTTAGCTTTTTTTCGGAAGATACGTTGGCGTAACGTTCGACCGCTGTCCAACGAACGTTTTTATTTAGTTGGTGTCTGGAGAGGTGTATGGAGGTGTATGGAGCTATGGAGAGGTGTATGGAGGTGCACGCACAATCGATCTCTTTGGTTTTGCTTTGGTAACGTCAACGATTCAACCGAAATAGCGCGATAGCATTTTTACATCAGCTAAACCAAATCTAAACCAAAACTAAACCAAAGCCATAAACGTTCCGTCCGAACGGTAAAACCGTATAAAACAGCGCAATCGAGGCCCAGTTAATGTGCCTGTGACGAAATTTTGTAACGGTCATCGACGGCCAACTCGAAGCGGACGGGTAGTACATACAACCTTCAAACTTGGTGTGATTATAGAGCAAACTATAACAACAAATAATAAATACCGACCAAGGGTGAGTTGGTCTCAGGCTAAAGGTACAGAAGAAAACAAGACTTTTTTGTGAGTTGATTTCATTGATCACGGAACTCTCGGTGCACGAGTAGCCCGACTCGCACTTGACCGGTTTCATTATTATTTTAGAAAATGTTAATCCTTTAAAAAGTGTAAGTATACTCGTTGGTAAGCCTTGAAATTGAAAATAAATAAAGAGATACTCCCAACGTTCTACATATTCCTGTCACATGCCGCAGTGTGTTTGTTCGTTTCGAGTAGTGTTAAATCGGGTGTCTCTCTCTTGTCGGATTATGTAAATGTGATGCTGCACTCCGGTGATAGAATATTCTTATTTGCATGCTAGGAGATTAAGAGAATTAGATACTGTGTGATATAGTGGCTTTTGGTTTACTGATGTCGTTTGTCTTCATCCATCAGGCTCAACATACCTACATACTTAAACTTACGTCTATAATAATTAACATCCAGTAGCGTAACCTACACATACATTATAAACTTACGTCTATAATAATATATCCAGTAGCGTAGCGAAGGGGGGGGGGGGGGCAGGGGGGCACACACAATACGAGGGTGGTACACAAATTCCAATGTTCAAGAGAGTTTTGTGCCCGCGCACTTCACTCTCGCCGAGAATTCTCGTCGAGAACCCGAGTCATTTAGAACTTCGAGTTATTTAGAACTTTCAAGGAAAATTACTATGGCTTACGACGCCATGCCACGAGAACAATGAAGGGCATCCACACATTCGTTCCCGGCCTGTCTCGCCCGTTCTCGGCGAGAATGAAGAGCCGGTGTTACGCGAGGATCAATGCGAAATTGCGAATCAAACGGGAGCGCCTTCTTTATTTCTCACTTTTACTTAAACTAATTCCACCACATTAACACAATAATGAGCACGAAAAACTAATTTTTGAAAATTAAGAAACAAAGCCCGTCCTTTTAAAAGATAAGGTACTTATAAGATTAAATATTCTTTATTTCCTTATACCTATCTTTTTTTTTTAAAGTCTAAAGGTAAGAATGAAAGGCTATAAAGCTAGCATACTTGTATTATACTCTTTGCTATATAAAGGTTGTTTTACAACTGGTAGCTGCCGGTCGTCGGCGCCAGATCGACGCTAAAGGTGTCTCCCACGCTAACAAAATGGTTTAGAAGGATCAAGTAAATTAACAGTTTAGAAATTACACAGGGTTTCATTGTTGGCTTATTATAACATCAGACGACAAACGACAATCAAACAGAGAGACAATAAATAAAAAAAAATTGTGATTTGGAGTCCGGCACACCTAAACACCATATCGTGAACTTTTTTTTATAAAAATATCTTCAAAGTAGGTACAGACGCATTTCTGTTACAGTTTTACAAATAGGTATTTATTTATAATATTTGCTTTGTCAACACGAAAATGAAAAGATAAACATAGTCAAGCAATGTATGAAGATTTTCGCTGTGGTCCATATGATAATTTACAGAAAAGTTAAGCTAAAACTCAGGCTAGAACACGGTAGTAGAATAATAATGTCTATGGGCTAGAACATAAACGTAGTAGAATAATAATGTCTATGGGCTAGAACAATCTTGCAAAATCTATTTATTTACCTATTCCTATTTACTAATATTGTTGTTATAAAAAAAACTATTAAAAAACAAACCAGTGTACTAATAAAAAACGTACTTGGGTGGGTACCCTAAGTACTGAAAACTCTGAAAAGAAGAAAGAAATTAATAACAATGGAGATTGTTAATCAAGTTGGAAAAAAAAAACCGATGTCAAGTAGTTTGCAGAAAAGACGCTGAATCATAAATAACCTAAGTTGTTGGCTGAAAATTCACGAAAAAAACTGTCTGAGCCATTTAATTATTAAAACAATATTTAGTTACTTTTTAATTTTCATCGTGGCTTTTAAATTTTTTGTCCGCTCCATCGGCCAGTCATTGATTAATAAAATAAGACTAAATATACAATCTCTTTTCTTAATACTTATGTGTGTCTACTTGTGTGTCAAAAGTTGGTCAAAGGCATAAAGGTATTATATAGAGGAACTGACAGTTGAGAGAGCGAGATGTACCTAGCGGCGTAGCACAGTCGGTAGTGAACCTGCCTGCTGTGCCGAGGGTCGCGGGTTCGAATCCCGTAAGGGACAAATATTTGATGTTGTATGTTGTATGATGAATATGAATATTTGTACCCGAGTCATGGATGTTTGTATCTATATATGTATTTATATCGTTGTCTAGTCATCATAATACAAGTCCAGGCTAGATTCTGGTACTTTAAATGTGACTAGATAATTTGTGTGACAATGTCCAAGATATTTATATTATTATTTATATATAATAGAAAGAGATATGTGACGCGAGGCAATTGAACCGTTTTTGGGAACTTGTCAGCACAATCGACTGGATAAATATTCGTGCTCTGTGAATAATTAGTGAATCTAAAGTGAAGTCGTCGATTATTTTGTGAAATATACTAACAATATTTCATTAAATTACCTACGATTTTACGTTAAATTCACAATTATACACAGAACTCGAAGTTTTAGGGTGCCGATAAGTGCCGACAAATGCACAAAAAACGGTTTCATTTGACAACTCATGTCAGGTACTCTATTCCGACAGGTATAATAACTTTATGGTCAAAGGTGAATTACTTGTAAAGTACCTAAGTAACGTATTCTTCTATGTATTTTGTGTTAAGTTCGTGTGATAGGGCAGCATTGACTGACTTAGCTGTAGGTAGGTAGGTACATCCGTGGAAGAGTATATGATTTATCCTGCTACAATGACAGGAGCCCGTGCGGATAAAGTCGCGGGAAATCTCTAGTACCTACCTTTACTTCTAAAATGAGGTGTAGGTCATAAACTTAATATTACAAGTTTATGGCATTGAGGTTCCTACTAGAGGCGACACCCAGACTAAATTTGACTCAACCTTACTTAGCATCTGCCGGGCGCGTGCTGCACCGCGACGCCCCCAGGGCCTCAATCCAATGACGTTTTACAAATAGACGCGTCATACGCTAACATCACTGCACTTTAAAATGGCGCGATAAAGTGACGTGCAGTCCGGACACCAGACGGCGCGTGACTATGTGAAAGCCGGGCAATTACCTTGCTTTTTTATTGCCATTTTGGAGCGCGGGCAACGCATCTACATATAAAAACATCTTAGCCTCAATCGCCCTAAGTTTGAACGATACTAGTACCAAAACAAAACCACAACCAAAAACGTTACGTTATGCACAATTCGTATCGCGCAAATTATATTAACGGTAACGATTTAGCCTTATTTCGGAAGATACGGCGTAATGGCGTAACGTTTGATGTCCGTTCGATCGGATTTTCTGTATTGTGCGATTTAACCGTTCAGAAAAAAATATCGCGATAGCTTTTTTACTTCAGCTAAACCAAATCTAAACCAAAACTAAACCAAAACCAAAACCGTATAAAATTGCGCAATTGAGGCCCTGAAGTGCGATTTTTGAAAACCATACGAGCGACTTGCCAGTAGAAAGATGCATAATCTCCATAGTAATTTTGACATTTTCTACTGCCAAGTCGCTCGTATGATTTTCAAAAATCGCACTTCAGTGCGCGCCCCGCACTGCTGATCGCGGTGCACAGATTTTGTTCGTTGTCTGTTTTATTAACCGACTTCAAAAAAGGAGGAGGTTTCTCAGTTCGACTGTATAATATATATATTTTTTTTATGTGTGTTCGCGGATAACTTCGTCGTTTATGAACCGATTTTGATGATTCTTTTTTTGTTGGAAAGGAGATGTCCCGAGGGTGGTACCATGATAAGGAAACCAGGATATGATGATGGCATCCCAGAGAAATCGAGGGGAGCCTTCGAAAATCGTAGTGCCGACTAGTGCGTTTGTTAATTTAAAGCACTCCTATTAAATCGAACTAATGAATTCACCACTAAAAATTGTGAAATAAAAAAAATTTTTACAAAAAATTAAAACCGTCTTCAAAAAAACTAAAAAGTTAAAAAATAATATTGCAGCCTATGACTTTTTCGTTCGCATCATAAGAACATTAATTTGTTTTATAGAAGTCGGTGTCAAGCCAAGCCAAAAAATGCAAGCCCTGTCGCGAATCGTACCGGCTTGACAGCGACTTCAATAAAACAAATTAATGTTCTTATGATGCGAACGAAAAAGTCATAGGCTGCAATATTATTTTTTAACTTTTTAGTTTTTTTGAAGGCGGTTTTAATTTTTTACATAATATGGTGTAGGTAGATCTGAATTTAAATAAAATGAAACTACATCGGGTAGGTAGGTTCCTACGACTCATAAGTACATGTAAAGTAAGGATGAAACAGATGAAATAATAAATCACTTTTCCTCAAAACTTAATAACATACTTACCTTCATAATAAATACATTATCAGCCACGAAAAATGGCAAACTAGGAACCTTAGATAATCCGTGCTGCGTCAAGTAGTCAAGTGGGCAATGGAAAATGTCAAGAGCGGTCGTCCGGCGTAAGGGTGACCTGCGCACTTTGGTTAAAGGTCAACACACACGGCCGCTATAATATGTTGCTGTACTCTTCTAACGCACGCAAATTGATATCGGTTCCTCTCACTCACACGTAGGAAAGAGACGCGCTTATGTAATTTGGCGTGCGTAAGAAGAGTACAGCAAGATATTATAGCGCGTGTCTGTGACGACCGTAAGGTCGTTAACAGACGGACGCTATAATATACAGCGCAGTACAGCGCAGTATAGCGCTATACTGCGCTATAGAGTACGGTATAGCGCGGTAAAGCGCAGTACTGCGCTATACCGCGCAGTATAGCGCTATAACGCGTGTGCATCAAGATGGCAGGATCAAAATCATCGATTGAAAATTTGGTGAAACGGTGGACACCTGTCTCATACATTTAGGTCGAGTAGGTAGAACAGCAGTTTTGTATGGAACAACAGTTTATTTTTGTAATTTCGATTTTGGTCTCGCATAAAGTTTGTCAGTTCGATGGTCCAATCAACCCCTTAAAATCCGTCTGCTAGTGTTGGGCGTAATTCAATTAAATTACGTACTTGGAATTACCCAATTAATTGTTAATTCAATTACATTAATTTAGTAATTAAATTTACACAATTACTTTTACAAGGGTCACAGATAATACATACTGACGCGGAAACCTGGAGTGGGGTAGGTGTCCAAGTGTCCACCGTCTGTAGGTCCGCGTGGATTGAATCCGATGTCAGATTTGAGAAAACCAGCCACCATTTTGAACTTTACAGTTTTTGGACAGATTGTTACCAAAATCCATTAGGTACCAAACATCCACCCTACACCCACCACATTGACAAATATACTCCACATACAACCCAGCATCCACCACCAAACATCAAATGGCTAACGCAATCATTCTTCACTTTCAACATAATTATATACATTATAATCATAACCAAAAAAAGTTATTGAGTAATTGAAATTAACAAAAATTACAATTGTAATTATTAATACAATTACATTTCAACAATTCGGTGTGTCATGATTTTTTTGGAGGGCTAAATCGAAAACCATGTCGAGATAATTGTCTCAATAATTGATAAGAGACAAATAAATACTGTTCAATTTAATTTAATTAATAACAATATTTTCTATGTCAGACATATAAAATAAAGACCAAATTGACATACCGAAAGTTAATTGATGTTTATTAATTCTAATCAACTTAATAAACTTCAATTAAGAAAAATAAAAGCTAATAAAAGCTAATAAGTCATCATCTTAAGAAAGGTAAATTAGAAAAAAAAGTCTAATAAATTAATTATTAGTTAATTATTTTTTGCCCAACACTGGTACCTGAACTTTACTGATAAAAGAAATAAATTTTGAATCGAAGACTATCCCGCCGTCTTGATGCTCACAATCTATTCAATGAACTGACTAGCCTACTACGCCCTAGTGATGTGCCGTTACAGGTTGGACTCGAGTGCGGATTCGAATACCTTATACCATACCTAAGTACTTGCTCACTCGAAAATGCGAAATATAGTATTCGGATACACAATACTCCGATTCGTTCTTACAGTTAGCACTTACCTACATAAAATACCTCTTTAATTTCTCATCTCTTGTCGAAAAACGACTATATTAAGTAAGAGTGGCTGTATGGTTAAATGGGTAAAACTGTACAACTTTTACTACGGTACTAACTTTGAAATCGCGAAAAAAATAATCCTACATTTTGTTCGAGTAGCTGTTGGCATTTTCTATGAATGACATTTGCTGTTTTTCGCGATTTCTTTGTTGGCTCCATAGAGAAAGTTGCTCAATTTGATGGTTGCTCAGAATGGACTCGAATACGAGTAGGTACCAAATCAATTCGAGTTCGTGACTCGAGTACTAGGTACCAATTTGATTCTTCTTTCAATGAGTACCTAACAAAGAAATAAGAAAATTTTTATCGAATAAATTAATATTAATATCCGATTACTAAAATAGTCGTCTCGGCACATCACTAGTACTACAATGTCGGCGAGTACAAGGGGCTCGGCCACGCCGTACTCACACACGCCACCGTAGAGTCAACTCCACATATGGAAGACCACTTCTTCATACTTTAAAAAAAAAATTCTAGAGCAAAAGCAAGTACTTTGTTTAGCAACGTAGTTTATTTATCATTTTAGATAGGTATTAAAATTTAACTTAAATAAACATTTAAAACATAATTGATCTTATTTTAATTCGTAAATCAATGATTTTATTTAAGTCTGTTGTTTGTGCTCGAGCGTTACGCGAAAACAACTGGACCAATATTATGCAGGGTGTAAATTTAAATGATTTACATTTGTCAAACCGAGTACTTCAGACCATCAAACTGAACAACTTTCACTCTTTTGGTTCCATAGTGAACATTGGTTAATTGTATAACGTGTACTATGTACCAATACAAAGGTAGCAAATAATAACCGTAAAACTACACAACTATGGTCCAGTTTTGTCAGGTTTCAAGTTTGTGCGTTTCCAACTTATGACTGGATTAATACATTTAGTAGCTATTGATGTTTTTTTATGAACTAGGATGTACTTAATTAGCACATATAAGTCAAAATATAGAATAGGCATTATATCAGACTTCATTATTATATTCACTATTATATCATCACTTCCAAGATAACCCACAGCGTGTCAAGCAGTTTATGGTTGCTCCATCGGGTTCTACGGTCTTCACTTGCCCCGGCCAAGTTTCACCTTCGTATTCCACTAATACGTATTCTCCTGGTTTGAGAGCTGGTTTGTAGCTCACTATAGCACTTATATGCACGCCCTCCAACCTTTCTTCTCATTAGTTTGTCTCTTGACATCATTTTCTGGAACAAAAAAAGTTGGGTTTTAAATATAGTCCAAAAAAATCGTTAGGACTATAGTTGAAAACTAAGTACCAATTTTGAAAAAAAAATCACAATTTTTTAAATCGGTGCTTTTAAACAAAAATCAATACGTTAAATACATGCTTACAACATTACCTTCCATGGAAATGAAACTCCAAATAGTTTTCCTCACTTTAACTAATGTTTTGTAATAAAAGTTTGCGGAGTTCACGTTACATGTAAAAACAGGTTCCACTCGCCGAAAACTGAATCACCGGAACCGCAAACGCCACCTCACGGTAATTAATGAAATTAGAAGCGTCGTAAGGTCAAGAAACAACATAGTACTGAACTTAGCCCCTAGATGTTGCCACGTGTCGGAACCGACGTATTTTGCGCGAAGAGGCACCTGGACTATAATTGAGACCCTGGACTATAGTTGTGTAGTTTTACGGAAACAATTTACTTTGCCAAACAAAATACTTACAAAAAAAATTACAAGTATCAAGATCGACCGATCGATCGGTATCAATTTTGCCGCTTGTGTCTGTGTGCGTGAGTTATACAGGCTGTTCACTTAAATGCGTTATATGGGTTCATGGTTTGGGATGAAAATCAAACCAGGAGGTTTGATTCCTTTTATCTGATCGTATGCCGCCAATGAACGCGAAGGTACCCGCCGCCAAAACTGGTTCGAGTGAAAGGTCTACCTATCTTAAAAATTTACAATGAAAAAGTAGACCCTACTTAGTTGTTTGATTTGATTTCCCAATAAAGACAAAAATTTGAAAAATATACCGGAAGATTTGTTTACCGTTCCGAAACTTTAAGGGGTGGTTCAGACCATCAAACTGAACAACTTTTATTTTGGGATCAAACCTGCAATCGCAAAGAAAAAATCGGCTGTTCCATACTAAACTGCAAAGCCTCCTAGACTCAAATGTATGAGATTTTTTTTTGCTTCATTTGGTTGTTGAGACACTAATAACTCATATAAACCTTTGTTGCTAAAATTATAATAATAAACTGTTAAGTAATATTAGTCCGCCTATTCAATAAATAAGTTGATTAATTAAATAAATCAGGACGGTTGTAGAACATCCTGTATCTATGCCACGTAATATAACAAGCAGTATAGCGCAGTATAGCGCTATACTGCGCTATACTGCCAGGTATCTTTCAGATGGCAATAGCCTCCTCTCACTCACACAAGAATGAGACGTGCCCATGTAATGTTTCGTGTGTTAGAAGAGTTCAACCTCGGCGGTATCGCGCTATACTGCGCTCTATAGCGCAGTATAGCGCTATACTGCGCTATAGAGCGCTATAGAGCGCAGTATAGCGCGATACCGCCGAGGTTGAACTCTTCTAACACACGAAATATTACATGAGCACGTCTCACGGTCGTCACAGACACGCGCTATAATATGTTGCTGTACTCTTCTTACGCACGCCAAATTACATAAGCGCGTCTCTTTCCTACGTGTGAGTGAGAGGAACCGATATCAATTTGCGTGCGTTAGAAGAGTACAGCAACATATTATAGCGGCCGTGTGTGTTGACCTTCATTCTTGTGTGAGTGAGAGGAGGCTATTGCCATCTGAAAGATACCGGGCAGTATAGCGCAGTATAGCGCTATACTGCACTATACTGCTTGTTATATTACGTTGCATAGATACAGGATGTTCTACAACCGTCCTGATTTATTTAATTAATCAACTTATTTATTGAATAGGCGGACTAATATTACTTACCAGTTTTTATTATAATTTTAAACAACAAAGGTTTATATGAGTTAATAGTGTCTCACCAACCAAATGAAACAAAAAAAATCGGCTGTCTCATACATTTGAGTCTAGGAGGCTTTGCAGCTTATTATGGAACAGCCGATTTTTTCTTTGCGATTGCAGGTTTGATCCCAAAATAAAAGTTGTTCAGTTTGATGGTCTGAACCACCCCTTAAAGTTTCGGAACGGTAAAAAAAAATCATCCGGTATTTTTTTAAATTCTTGTCTTTATTGGGAAATCAAATCAAACAACTAAGTAGGAGGGTCTACTTTTTCATTGTAAATTTTTAAGATAGGTAGACCTTTCACTCGAACCAGTTTTGTCGCGGGTACCTTCGCGATCATTGGCGGCATACGATTAGACAAAAGGAATCAAACCTCCTGGTTTGATTTTCATCCCACCCCATGAACCCATATTTTAACGCATTTAAGTGAACAGCCTGTATAAATTTGCATTCCTATACGCGCAAGCTAGCTACCGCACTCACGCACACAGACACAAACGGCAAAATTATCGATCTTGATACTTATAATTTTTTTTGTAAGTATTTTTTTTGGCAAAGTAAATTGTTTATTATTTGCTACCTTTGTATTGGTACACTGTACACGTTATACAATTAACCAATGTTCACTATGGAACCAAAATAGTGAAAGTTGTTCAGTTTGATGGTCTGAAGTACTCTGTTTGACAACTGTACATCATTTAAATTTACACCCTACATAATATTGGTCCAGTTGTTTTCGCGTGACGCTCGAGCACAAACAACAGACTTAAATAAAATCATTGATTTACGAATTAAAATAAGATCAATTATGTTTTAAATGTTTATTTAAGTTAAATTTTAATACCTATCTAAAATGATAAATAAACTACGTTGCTAAACAAAGTACTTGCTTTTGCTCTGGAATTTTTTTTTTAAAGTATCAAGAAGTGGTCTTCCATATGTGGAGTTGACTCTACGGTGGCGTGTGTGCGTGCGGCGTTGCCGAGCCGCATGTGCTTGCCGCCTGGCTCGCCGACATTATAGTACTAGTGATGTGCCGAGACGACTATTTTAGTAATCGGATATTAATATTAATTTATTCGATAAAATTTTTCTTATTTCTTTGGTAGGTACTCATTGAAAGAAGAATCATATTGGTACCTAGTACTCGAGTCACGAACTCGAATTGATTTGGTACCTACTCGTATTCGAGTCCATTCTGAGCAACCATCAAATTGAGCAACTTTCTCTATGGAGCCAACAAAGAAATCGCGAAAAACAGCAAATGTCATTCATAGAAAATGCCAATAGCTACTCGAACAAAATGACCGGTGTGAAATTGGTAGCCAAAAGTAGTAGCTTTTTATAACCTGACCAAATTAAGGAGTCGTCAAGTTTAATACATTATTAAGCTTTAAAAACATGCAAAAATAATAAAATGAAAGTGTTTTATTATAATAACACGTTTCCTACGTAAAATGCATTAAAAAAAAGTTCATATAAATAACTTTTTTTTTCTATACATTACATTGTTCGAGATTGGTTCCAACCATGATGCCAAAAGACCTGACAGGTTAAATTGTAGGTAGCCATAATATATGAACACTAAGCTATATTTTCAGCTTTATTTTATATGGTTTGATATGGTATGTGTGCTCGATATGGCAGACAAAATGTAGGAGAAATTTTTTCGTAATGGTAAAAAAAAAGCTACTGCAAGTTTGTGGTATGAATTTAACCTGTCAGGTCTCTTGCAAGAGACCTCACAGGTTAAATTGTATAAAGATATAATACTTGAATACTAAGCTTTATTTCAAGATACATTTTATCAGGTTTGATATGGTATGAGTGTTCGATATGATCGACGGAACGTGGGAGTAATTTTTTTCGCAATAGTACCAACTAAAAAGCAAGCTACTGGTACGATGCCAGAGACCTGACAGATTTTATTGTAGATAAAAATAATACTTGAATACTAACCTATATTTTAAGACTAATTTTATATGGTTTGATATGGTATGAGTGCTTGATATGACCGATGGCACGTGGGACTTATATTTTTCGCTAAAGCGCCAAATAAAATGCTAGCTACTGGTATGTTACAAAAGACCTGACAGGTTTAGCTGCAAATAGGCATGAAACTTGAACACTAAGCTGTATTTGAAGACTAACTTTATAAGGTTTGATATGGTATGAGAGCTCGATATGCCCGACAAAAGGTAGGAGAAATTTTTTCGCTGTGGTAAAAAAAAAGCCACTGCAAGATTTTGGTATGATCCTAGAGACCTGACAGGTTAAATTGTATATATACATAATACTTGAACACTAAGCTATATTTTAAGACTAACTTCATTAGGTTTCATATGGTATGAGTGCTCAATATGGCCGACAAAAGGTAGGAGATATTTTTTCACTTTGGTAAAAAAAAAGCTACTGCAAGATTGTGGTATGATGCAAGAGACCTGACAGGTTAAAATGTACATAGGCATAATACTTGAACACTAAGCTATATTTCTAGATAAATTTTATCAGGTTTGATATGGTCCGAGTGTTCGATATGATCAACGGAATGTGGGAGTATTTTTTTTCGCTATAGTACCAACTAAAAAGCTAGATACTGGTATGATGCAAGAGACCTGACAGATTTTATTGTACATAAGTATAATACTTGAATACCTATATTTAAAGACTAATTTTATATGGTTTGATATGGTATGAGTGCTTGATATGACCGATGGCACGTGGGACTTATTTTTTTCGCTAAAGCGCCGAATCAAATGCTAGCTACTGGTATGTTACAAACGACCTGACAGGTTAAGTTGTAGATAGGCATGATACTTGGACACTAAGCTGTATTTGAAGACTAACTTTATAAGGTTTGATATGGTATGAGTGCTCGATATGCCCGACAGTAGGTAGGAGAAATTTTTTCGCTGTGGTAAAAAAAAGCCACTGCAAGATTTTGGTATGATCCTAGAGACCTGACAGGTTAAATTGTATTTATACATAATACTTGAACACTAAGCTATATTGTAAGACTAACTTCATAAGGTTTGATATGGTACGATTGTTCGATATGATCAACGGAATGTGGGAGTTTTTTTTTTCACTATAGTACCAACTAATAAAAAGCAAGCTACTGGTACGATGCCAGAGACCTGACAGATTTTATTGTAGATAAGAATAATACTTGAATACTAACCTATATTTTAAGACTAATTTTATATGGTTTGATATGGTATGAGTGCTTGATATGACCGATGGCACGTGGGATCTATTTTTTTCGCTAAGGCGCCGACTAAAAAGCTAGCTACTGATATGTTAAAAAAGACCTGACTGGTAAAATTATAGATAAGCGTGATACTTGAACACTAAGCAGTATTTTAAGACTAACTTTATAAGGTTTGATATGGTATGAGAGCTCGATATGCCCGACAAATGGTAGGAGAAATTTTTTCGCTGTGGTAAAAAAAAAGCCACTGCAAGATTGTGGTATGATGCAAGAGACCTGACAGGTTAAAATGTACATAGACATAATACTTGAACACTAAGCTATATTCCTAGTTAAATTTTATCAGGTTTGATATAGTCCGAGTGTTCGATATGATCAACGGAATGTGGGAGTATTTTTTTTCGCTATAGTACCAACTAAAAAGCTAGATACTGGTATGATGCAAGAGACCTGACAGATTTTATTGTACATAAGCATAATACTTGAATACCAACCTATATTTTAAGACTAATTTTATATGGTTTGATATGGTATGAGTGCTTGATATGACCGATGGCACGTGGGACTTATTTTTTTCGCTAAAGCGCCGAATCAAATGCTAGCTACTGGTATGTTACAAAAGACCTGACAGGGTAAGTTGTAGATAGGCATGATACTTGGACACTAAGCTATATTTGAAGACTAACTTTATAAGGTTTGATATGGTATGAGTGCTCGATATGCCCGACAAAAGGTAGGAGAAATTTTTTCGCTGTGGTAAAAAAAAAGCTACTGCAAGATTTTGGTATGATCCTAGAGACCTGACAGGTTAAATTGTATTTATACATAATACTTGAACACTAAGCTATATTTTAAGACTAACTTCATAAGGTTTCATATGGTATGAGTGCTCAATATGGCCGACAAAAGGTAGGAGATAGTTTTGAGGCAAAAATTATTGGTTGTCATTTCAGCAATGAATAAAAGCGCTAACGTACTCATGGATACATTTTAATAATCTTCTTTTGATAGTGAGTAGGGTGAGTGTGCCCGTGCGGTGGGTTGACATCGGGTTCAGTAAATTTAAATTTGACAAAAAAAAATATTTTGGAAAAAATTACCTATGTTGAAACCATGATTATTCGATTCTTCTCTCAATTATAAGCAAACTACTTTCTAGTTTTAATTAGAATACTAACCCATATTTTAAGACTAATTTTATATGGTTTGATATGGTATGAGTGCTTGATATGACCGATGGCACGTGGGATCTATTTTTTTCGCTAAGGCGCCGACTAAAAAGCTAGCTACTGATATGTTAAAAAAGACCTGACTGGTAAAATTGTAGATAAGCGTGATACTTGAACACTAAGCAGTATTTTAAGACTAACTTTATAAGGTTTGATATGGTATGAGAGCTCGATATGCCCGACAAATGGTAGGAGAAATTTTTTCGCTGTGGTAAAAAAAAAGCCACTGCAAGATTGTGGTATGATGCAAGAGACCTGACAGGTTAAAATGTACATAGACATAATACTTGAACACTAAGCTATATTCCTAGTTAAATTTTATCAGGTTTGATATAGTCCGAGTGTTCGATATGATCAACGGAATGTGGGAGTATTTTTTTTCGCTATAGTACCAACTAAAAAGCTAGATACTGGTATGATGCAAGAGACCTGACAGATTTTATTGTACATAAGCATAATACTTGAATACCAACCTATATTTTAAGACTAATTTTATATGGTTTGATATGGTATGAGTGCTTGATATGACCGATGGCACGTGGGACTTATTTTTTTCGCTAAAGCGCCGAATCAAATGCTAGCTACTGGTATGTTACAAAAGACCTGACAGGGTAAGTTGTAGATAGGCATGATACTTGGACACTAAGCTATATTTGAAGACTAACTTTATAAGGTTTGATATGGTATGAGTGCTCGATATGCCCGACAAAAGGTAGGAGAAATTTTTTCGCTGTGGTAAAAAAAAAGCAACTGCAAGATTTTGGTATGATCCTAGAGACCTGACAGGTTAAATTGTATTTATACATAATACTTGAACACTAAGCTATATTTTAAGACTAACTTCATAAGGTTTGATATGGTACGAGTGTTCGATATGATCAACGGAATGTGGGAGTATTTTTTTTCACTATAGTACCAACTAAAAAGCAAGCTACTGGTACGATGCCAGAGACCTGACAGATTTTATTGTAGATAAGAATAATACTTGAATACTAACCTATATTTTAAGACTAATTTTATATGGTTTGATATGGTATGAGTGCTTGATATGACCGATGGCACGTGGGACTTATTTTTTTCGCTAAAGCGCCAAATAAAATGCTAGCTACTGGTATGTTACAAAAGACCTGACAGGTTTAGCTGCAAATAGGCATGAAACTTGAACACTAAGCTGTATTTGAAGACTAACTTTATAAGGTTTGATATGGTATGAGAGCTCGATATGCCCGACAAAAGGTAGGAGAAATTTTTTCGCTGTGGTAAAAAAAAGCCACTGCAAGATTTTGGTATGATCCTAGAGACCTGACAGGTTAAATTGTATATATACATAATACTTGAACACTAAGCTATAGTTTAAGACTAACTTCATTAGGTTTCATATGGTATGAGTGCTCAATATGGCCGACAAAAGGTAGGAGATATTTTTTCACTTTGGTAAAAAAAAACTACTGCAAGATTGTGGTATGATGCAAGAGACCTGACAGGTTAAAATGTACATAGGCATAATACTTGAACACTAAGCTATATTCCTAGATAAATTTTATCAGGTTTGATATGGTCCGAGTGTTCGATATGATCAACGGAATGTGGGAGTATTTTTTTTCGCTATAGTACCAACTAAAAAGCTAGATACTGGTATGATGCAAGAGACCTGACAGATTTTATTGTACATAAGTATAATACTTGAATACTAACCTATATTTAAAGACTAATTTTATATGGTTTGATATGGTATGAGTGCTTGATATGACCGATGGCACGTGGGACTTATTTTTTTCGCTAAAGCGCCGAATCAAATGCTAGCTACTGGTATGTTACAAAAGACCTGACAGGTTAAGTTGTAGATAGGCATGATACTTGGACACTAAGCTGTATTTGAAGACTAACTTTATAAGGTTTGATATGGTATGAGTGCTCGATATGCCCGACAATAGGTAGGAGAAATTTTTTCGCTGTGGTAAAAAAAAAGCCACTGCAAGATTTTGGTATGATCCTAGAGACCTGACAGGTTAAATTGTATTTATACATAATACTTGAACACTAAGCTATATTTTAAGACTAACTTCATAAGGTTTGATATGGTACGAGTGTTCGATATGATCAACGGAATGTGGGAGTATTTTTTTTCACTATAGTACCAACTAAAAAGCAAGCTACTGGTACGATGCCAGAGACCTGACAGATTTTATTGTAAATAAGAATAATACTTGAATACTAACCTATATTTTAAGACTAATTTTATATGGTTTGATATGGTATGAGTGCTTGATATGACCGACAGCACGTGGGACTTATTTTTTTCGCTAAAGCGCCGAATCAAATGCTAGCTACTGGTATGTTACAAAAGACCTGACAGGTTAAGTTGTAAATAGGCATGATACTTGGACACTAAGCTGTATTTGAAGACTAACTTTATAAGGTTTGATATGGTATGAGAGCTCGATATGCCCGACAAAAGGTAGGAGAAATTTTTTCGCTGTGGTAAAAAAAAGCCACTGCAAGATTTTGGTATGATCCTAGAGACCTGACAGGTTAAATTGTATATATACATAATACTTGTACACTAAGCTATATTTTAAGACTAACTTTATTAGGTTTGATATGGTATGAGTGCTCAATATGGCCGACAAAAGGTAGGAGACATTTTTTCACTTTGGTAAAAAAAAAGCTACTGCAAGATTGTGGTATCATGCAAGAGACCTGACAGGTTAAAATGTACATAGACATAATAAATGAACACGAAGCTATATTCCTAGATAAATTTTATTAGGTTTGATATGGTCCGAGTGTTCGATATGATCAACGGAATGTGGGAGTATTTTTTTTCGCTATAGTACCAACTAAAAAGCTAGATACTGGTATGATGCAAGAGACTTGACAGGTTTTATTGTAGATAAGCATAATACTTGAACACTAAGCTATATTTTAAGACTAACTTTATATGGTTTGATATGGAACGAGTGCTTGATATGACCGATGGCACGTGGGATCTATTTTTTTTGCTAAGGCGCCGACTAAAAAGCTAGCTACTGATATGTTAAAAAAGACCTGACGGGTAAAATTGTAGATAAGCATGATACTTGAACACAAAGCTATATTTTGAGACTAACTTCATAAGGTTTGATATGGTATGAGTGCTCAATATGGCCGACAAAAGGTAGGAGAAATTTTTTCACTTTGGTAAAAAAAAAAGCTACTGCAAGATTGTGGTATGATGCAAGAGACCTGACAGGTTAAAATGTACATAGACATAATATTTGAATACTAAGCTATATTCCTAGATAAATTTTATCAGGATTGATATGGTCCGAGTGTTCGATATGATCAACGGAATGTGGGAGTATTTTTTTTCGCTATAGTACCAACTAAAAAGCTAGATACTAGTATGATGCAAGAGACCTGGCAGATTTTATTGTACATAAGCATAATACTTGAATACTAACCTATATTTTAAGACTAATTATATATGGTTTGATATGGTATGAGTGCTTGATATGACCGATGGCACGTGGGACTTTTTTTTTTCGCTAAAGCGCCGAATCAAATGCTAGCTACTGGTATGTTACAAAAGACCTGACAGGTTAAGTTGTAGATAGGCATGATACTTGGACACTAAGCTGTATTTGAAGACTAACTTTATAAGGTTTGATATGGTATGAGTGCTCGATATGCCTGACAATAGGTAGGAGAAATTTTTTCGCTGTGGTAAAAAAAAGCCACTGCAAGATTTTGGTATGATCCTAGAGACCTGACAGGTTAAATTGTATTTATACATAATACTTGAACACTAAGCTATATTTTAAGACTAACTTCATAAGGTTTGATATGGTACGAGTGTTCGATATGATCAACGGAATGTGGGAGTTTTTTTTCTCGCTATAGTACCAACTAAAAAGCTAGATACTAGTATGATGCAAGAGACCTGGCAGATTTTATTGTACATAAGCATAATACTTGAATACTTACCTATATTTAAAGACTAATTTTATATGGTTTGATATGGTATGAGTGCTTGATATGACCGATGGCACGTGGGACTTATTTTTTTCGCTAAAGCGCCGAATCAAATGCTAGCTACTGGTATGTTACAAAAGACCTGACAGGTTAAGTTGTAGATAGGCATGATACTTGGACACTAAGCTGTATTTGAAGACTAACTTTATAAGGTTTGATATGGTATGAGTGCTCGATATGCCCGACAATAGGTAGGAGAAATTTTTTCGCTGTGGTAAAAAAAAACCACTGCAAGATTTTGGTATGATCCTAGAGACCTGACAGGTTAAATTGTATTTATACATAATACTTGAACACTAAGCTATATTTTAAGACTAACTTCATAAGGTTTGATATGGTACGAGTGTTCGATATGATCAACGGAATGTGGGAGTTTTTTTTTTCACTATAGTACCAACTAAAAAGCAAGCTACTGGTACGATGCCAGAGACCTGACAGATTTTATTGTAGATAAAAATAATACTTGAATACTTACCTATATTTTAAGACTAATTTTATATGGTTTGATATGGTATGACTGCTTGATATGACAGATGGCACGTGGGACTTATTTTTTTCGCTAAAGCGCCAAATAAAATGCTAGCTACTGGTATGTTACAAAAGACCTGACAGGTTTAGCTGCAAATAGGCATGAAACTTGAACACTAAGCTGTATTTGAAGACTAACTTTATAAGGTTTGATATGGTATGAGAGCTCGATATGCCCGACAAAAGGTAGGAGAAATTTTTTCGCTGTGGTAAAAAAAAAGCCACTGCAAGATTGTGGTATGATCCTAGAGACCTGACAGGTTGAATTGTATATATACATAATACTTGAACACTAAGCTATATTTTAAGACTAACTTCATAAGGTTTGATATGGTATGAGTGCTCAATATGGCCGACAAAAGGTAGGAGAAATTTTTTTTTACCACAGCGCAAAAATTTCTCCTACCTTTTGTCGGGCATATCGAGCTCTCATACCATATCAAACCTTATAAAGTTAGTCTTAAAATACTGCTTAGTGTTCAAGTATCATGCTTATCTACAATTTTACCCGTCAGTTCTTTTTTAACATATCAGTAGCTAGCTTTTTAGTCGGCGCCTTAGCGAAAAAAATAAATCCCACGTGCCATCGGTCATATCAAGCACTCGTTCCATATCAAACCATATAAAGTTAGTCTTTAAATACAGCTTAGTGTCCAAGTATCATGCCTATCTACAACTTAACCTGTCAGGTCTTTTGTAACATACCAGTAGCTAGCATTTAATTCGGCACTTTAGCGAAAAAAATAAGTCCCACGTGCCATCGGTCATATCAAGCACTCATACCATATCAAACCATATAAAATTAGTCTTAAAATATAGGTTAGTATTCAAGTATTATACTTATGTACAATAAAATCTGTCAGGTCTCTTGCATCATACCAGTATCTAGCTTTTTAGTTGGTACTATAGCGAAAAAAAATACTCCCACATTCCGTTGATCATATCGAACACTCGGACCATATCAAACCTGATAAAATTTATCTAGGAATATAGCTTAGTGTTCAAGTATTATGTCTATGTACATTTTAACCTGTCAGGTCTCTTGCATCATACCACAATCTTGCAGTAGCTTTTTTTTTACCAAAGTGAAAAAATTTCTCCTACCTTTTGTCGGCCATATTGAGCACTCATACCATATCAAACCTTATGAAGTTAGTCTTAAAATATAGCTTAGTGTTCAAGTATTATGCATATATACAATTTAACCTGTCAGGTTTCTAGGATCATACCAAAATCTTGCAGTGGCTTTTTTTTTACCACAGCGAAAAAATTTCTCCTACCTTTTGTCGGGCATATCGAGCTCTCATACCATATCAAACCTTATAAAGTTAGTCTTAAAATACTGCTAAGTGTTCAAGTATCATGCTTGTCTACAACTTTACCCGTCAGGTCTTTTTTAACATATCAGTAGCTAGCTTTTTAGTCGGCGCCTTAGCGAAAAAAATAGATCCCACGTGCCATCGGTCATATCAAGCACTCGTTCCATATCAAACCATATAAAGTTAGTCTTAAAATATAGCTTAGTGTTCAAGTATTATGCTTATCTACAATAAGACCTGTCAGGTCTCTTGCATCATACCAGTAGCTAGCTTTTTAGTTGGTACTATAGTGAAAAAAAATACTCCCACTTTCCGTTGATCATATCGAACACTCGTACCATATCAAACCTTATGAAGTTAGTCTTAAAATATAGCTTAGTGTTCAAGTATTATGTATAAATACAATTTAACCTGTCAGGTCTCTAGGATCATACCAAAATCTTGCAGTGGCTTTTTTTTTACCACAGCGAAAAAATTTCTCCTACATTTTGTCGGGCATATCGAGCTCTCATACCATATCAAACCTTATAAAGTTAGTCTTGAAATACAGCTTAGTGTCCAAGTATCATGCCTATCTACAACTTAACCTGTCAGGTCTTTTGTAATATACCAGTAGCTAGCATTTGATTCGGCGCTTTAGCGAAAAAAATAAGTCCCACGTGCCATCGGTCATATCAAGCACTCATACCATATCAAACCATATATAATTAGTCTTAAAATATAGGTTAGTATTCAAGTATTATGCTTATGTACAATAAAATCTGCCAGGTCTCTTGCATCATACCAGTATCTAGCTTTTTAGTTGGTACTATAGCGAAAAAAAATACTCCCACATTCCGTTGATCATATCGAACACTCGGACCATATCAAACCTGATAAAATTTATCTAGGAATATAGCTTAGTGTTCAAGTATTATGCCTATGTACATTTTAACCTGTCAGGTCTCTTGCATCATACCACAATCTTGCAGTAGCTTTTTTTTTACCAAAGTGAAAAAATTTCTCCTACCTTTTGTCGGCCATATTGAGCACTCATACCATATCAAACCTAATGAAGTTAGTCTTAAAATATAGCTTAGTGTTCAAGTATTATTCTTATCTACAATAAAATCTGTCAGGTCTCTGGCATCGTACCAGTAGCTAGCTTTTTAGTTGGTACTATAGTGAAAAAAAATACTCCCACATTCCGTTGATCATATCGAACACTCGTACCATATCAAACCTTATGAAGTTAGTCTTAAAATATAGCTTAGTGTTCAAGTATTATGTATAAATACAATTTAACCTGTCAGGTCTCTAGGATCATACCAAAATCTTGCAGTTGCTTTTTTTTTACCACAGCGAAAAAATTTCTTTTACCTATTGTCGGGCATATCGAGCACTCATACCATATCAAACCTTATAAAATTAGTCTTAAAATATAGGTTAGTATTCAAGTATTATGCTTATGTACAATAAAATCTGTCAGGTCTCTTGCATCATACCAGTATCTAGCTTTTTTAGTTGGTACTATAGCGAAAAAAAATACTCCCACATTCCGTTGATCATATCGAACACTCGCACCATATCAAACCTGATAAAATTTATCTAGGAATATAGCTTAGTGTTCAAGTATTATGTCTATGTACATTTTAACCTGTCAGATCTCTTGCATCATACCACAATCTTGCAGTGGCTTTTTTTTTACCACAGTGAAAAAATTTCTCCTACCTTTTGTCGGGCATATCGAGCTCTCATACCGTATCAAACCTTATAAAGTTAGTCTTAAAATACTGCTTAGTGTTCAAGTATCAAGCTTATCTACAATTTTACCCGTCAGGTCTTTTTTAACATATCAGTAGCTAGCTTTTTAGTCGGCGCCTTAGCGATAAAAATAGATCCCACGTGCCATCGGTCATATCAAGCACTCATACCATATCAAACCATATAAAATTAGTCTTAAAATATAGGTTGGTATTCAAGTATTATTCTTATCTACAATAAAATCTGTCAGGTCTCTGGCATCGTATCAGTAGCTTGCTTTTTATTTGGTACTATAGCGCAAAAAATACTCCCACATTCCGTTGATCATATCGAGCACTCGTACCATATCAAACCTTATGAAGTTAGTCTTAAAATATAGCTTAGTATTCAAGTATTATGTATAAATACAATTTAACCTGTCAGGTCTCTAGGATCATACCAAAATCTTGCAGTGGCTTTTTTTTACCACAGCGAAAAAATTTCTCCTACCTATTGTCGTGCATATCGAGCACTCATACCATATCAAACCTTATAAAGTTAGTCTTAAAATACTGCTTAGTGTTCAAGTATCATGCTTATCTACAATTTTACCCGTCAGGTCTTTTTTAACATATCAGTAGCTAGCTTTTTAGTCGGCGCCTTAGCGAAAAAAATAGATCCCACGTGCCATCGGTCATATCAAGCACTCGTTCCATATCAAACCATATAAAGTTAGTCTTAAAATATAGCTTAGTGTTCAAGTATTATGCTTATCTACAATAAAACCTGTCAGGTCTCTTGCATCATACCAGTAGCTTGCTTTTTAGTTGGTACTGTAGTGAAAAAAAATACTCCCACATTCCGTTGATCATATCGAACACTCGTACCAAATCAAACCTTATGAAGTTAGTCTTAAAATATAGCTTAGTGTTCAAGTATTATGTATAAATACAATTTAACCTGTCAGGTCTTTTGTAACATACCAGTAGCTAGCATTTGATTCGGCGC
Organism: Agonopterix subpropinquella; assembly: GCA_922987775.1. Taxonomy (NCBI): domain Eukaryota; kingdom Metazoa; phylum Arthropoda; class Insecta; order Lepidoptera; family Depressariidae; genus Agonopterix; species Agonopterix subpropinquella. The sequence continues at coordinate 1,888,470 of OV277708.1, read as the reverse complement.
TTTAGCGAAAAAAATAAGTCCCACGTGCCATCGGTCATATCAAGCACTCATACCATATCAAACCATATAAAATTAGTCTTAAAATATAGGTTAGTATTCAAGTATTATACTTATGTACAATAAAATCTGTCAGGTCTCTTGCATCATACCAGTATCTAGCTTTTTAGTTGGTACTGTGGCGTACCCCGCGTACCATAAATATAAATACTCATAAACTAGATAAAATACTAAATAAACATATAATAGATATCACATATTTCACATACCTAAATAACACAAAACTTATTATTATATAACTATCAATATATAAACATAGTGTATAATAATAAGTTTTGTGTTATTTATATTTATCTAGCGAAAAAAAATACTCCCACATTCCGTTGATCATATCGAACACTCGGACCATATCAAACCTGATAAAATTTATCTAGGAATATAGCTTAGTGTTCAAGTATTATGTCTATGTACATTTTAACCTGTCAGGTCTCTTGCATCATACCACAATCTTGCAGTAGCTTTTTTTTACCAAAGTGAAAAAATTTCTCCTACCTTTTGTCGGCCATATTGAGCACTCATACCATATCAAACCTAATGAAGTTAGTCTTAAAATATAGCTTAGTGTTCAAGTATTATGTATAAATACAATTTAACCTGTCAGGTCTCTAGGATCATACCAAAATCTTGCAGTGCCTTTTTTTTTTACCACAGCGAAAAAATTTCTCCTACCTATTGTCGGGCATATCGAGCACTCATACCATATCAAACCTTATAAAGTTAGTCTTCAAATACAGCTTAGTGTCCAAGTATCATGCCTATCTACAACTTAACCTGTCAGGTCTTTTTTAATATACCAGTAGCTAGCATTTGATTCGGCGCTTTAGCGAAAAAAATAAGTCCCACGTGCCATCGGTCATATCAAGCACTCATACCATATCAAACCATATAAAATTAGTCTTAAAATATAGGTTAGTATTCAAGTATTATGCTTATGTACAATAAAATCTGTCAGGTCTCTTGCATCATACCAGTATCTAGCTTTTTAGTTGGTACTATAGCGAAAAAAAATACTCCCACATTCCGTTGATCATATCGAACACTCGGACTATATCAAACCTGATAAAATTTATCTAGGAATATAGCTTAGTGTTCAAGTATTATGTCTATGTACATTTTAACCTGTCAGGTCTCTTGCATCATACCACAATCTTGCAGTAGCTTTTTTTTTACCAAAGTGAAAAAATTTCTCCTACCTTTTGTCGGCCATATTGAGCACTCATACCATATCAAACCTAATGAAGTTAGTCTTAAAATATAGCTTAGTGTTCAAGTATTATGTATATATACAATTTAACCTGTCAGGTCTCTAGGATCATACCAAAATCTTGCAGTGGCTTTTTTTTACCACAGCGAAAAAATTTCTCCTACCTTTTGTCGGGCATATCGAGCTCTCATACCATATCAAACCTTATAAAGTTAGTCTTCAAATACAGCTTAGTGGTCAAGTTTCATGCCTATTTGCAGCTAAACCTGTCAGGTCTTTTGTAACATACCAGTAGCTAGCATTTTATTTGGCGCTTTAGCGAAAAAAATAAGTCCCACGTGCCATCGGTCATATCAAGCACTCATACCATATCAAACCATATAAAATTAGTCTTAAAATATAGGTTAGTATTCAAGTATTATTCTTATTTACAATAAAATCTGTCAGGTCTCTGGCATCGTACCAGTAGCTTGCTTTTTAGTTGATACTATTGCGAAAAAAATTACTCCCACGTTCCGTCGATCATATCGAACACTCATACCATATCAAACCTGATAAAATGTATCTTGCAATAAAGCTTAGTATTCAAGTATTATATCTTTATACAATTTAACCTGTCAGGTCTCTTGCATCATACCACAAACTTGCAGTAGCTTTTTTTTTACCATTGCGAAAAAATTTCTCCTACATTTTGTCTGCCATATCGAGCACACATACCTTATCAAACCATATAAAATAAAGCTGAAAATATAGCTTAGTGTTCATATATTATGGCTACCTACAATTTTACCTGTAAGGTCTTTTGGCATCATGGTTGGAACCAATCTCGAACAATGTAATGTATAGAAAAAAAAAGTTATTTATATGAACTTTTTTTTAATGCACTTTACGTAGGAAACGTGTTATTATAATAAAACACTTTCATTTTATTATTTTTGCATGTTTTTAAAGCTTAATAATGTATTAAACTTGACGACTCCTTAATTTGGTCAGGTTATAAAAAGCTACTACTTTTGGCTACCAATTTCACACCGGTAACAAAATGTAGGATTATTTTTTTCGCGATTTCAAAGTTAGTACCGTAGTAAAACTTGTACAGTTTTATGGTCTGAAGCACCCCATAAATGATGTAGGTAACCCATTTAACCATACAGCCACTCTTACTTAATATAGTCGTTTTTCGACAAGAGATGAGAAATTAAAGAGGTATTTTATGTAGGTAAATGCTAACTGTAAGCACTCGAATTAGAGTATTGTGAATCCGAATACTATATTTCGCATTTTCGAGTGAGTGAGTACTTAGGTATGGTATAAGGTATTCGAATCCGCACTCGAGTCCAACCTGTATCGGCACATCACTAGGGCGTAGTAGGCTAGTCAGTTCATTGAATAGATTGTGAGCATCAAGACGGCGGGATAGTCTTCGATTCAAAATGTATTTCTTTTATCAGTAACATAGTATGTTAGGTAGTTCAGGTACCAGTGTTGGGCAAAATATAATTAACTAATAATTAATTTATTAATTTTTTTTTTCTAATTTACCTTTCTTAAGATGATGACTTATTAAATTTTATTTTTCTTAATTGAAGTTTATTAAGTTTATTAGAATTAATTAGAATTAATAAACTTCAATTAACTTTCGGCACAGCCCGGACACTGCGTACAAAAAAATGAAATTGACAAGATGACGTCAGCACATGCTAAACGGGTTTAGGGCTGCCACAACTTAAGGGCCTATGTCGAAAAATAATTTAAGCGAAATGGGCTTGTGATAGCTTATATTACTGCCAAATGCGAGAGAAAGAGATGGGGCGGCGCGCGCGCCTGGAACGAATCAAGCGAAAAAACAAACTTTATTTAATTGTGATTGTACTATTTATGTAAGTTCAATTCTGCTCTAATCAAAACTTAGATAATAGCAATCTCTTTTTTTTAATCAAGTCTCATGCATCTATTATTCACAGTTTAGCAGTTACAAGCGTTTATAGAGAAAAACGGAGGCTACTTTGGCTTGTTTTTCTATCGAGAAAATTTGTCTTAATCGTGTTTTGGCTCTAATCAAAACTTCAATTATATGTTCAATTTACACATATCCGCAAATCATACTCCTACTGTTAGTACTTCATGATATATGGAGCTTTGAAGAATCCTATTTTTTTTACATAGCCCCTTAAGTTGCGTGCGGTACAACTTGTGACGGGCAGATGGCGCGCGTGACATAGTCGATGAACGAATGGGAAAAATTGAAGAGATTATACAGGGTGTACAATAAAATGGGACAGCTACTCAAAGGGGTGCTTGAGACCATCAAACTGAACAACTTTCTCTATGGGACCAATATCGAAATCGCGAAAAAAAAATCCGCTCTCCCATACAAAACTGCAAACATAACTCGACTGAAATGTATGGGACAGCAGTTTTTTTTTTCGCGATTTCAATATTGGTCCCATAGAGAAAGTTGTTCAGTTTGATGGTCTGAAGCACCCCTTTAAGTAGCTGTCCCATTTTATTGTACACCCTGTATTTAGGTACCGTAAAATAAAGAGATCATTCCTCTGAGGGAAAAATATGATATGAATGATAATTATATAAACTTCTTGCATGAGATATTTTTCATCTCGCAATGCGGTCGGGAACTTCATATGCGGCAACATGAGATAAGCTTGTCACGGCGGCATATCGATTACTTTAAAATAAAAAATAAAAACATTTAAAAGGTTTTAAAAAATTCGGGCTCCTATTAATTTTGTCAGGCTCCTATTATTTGAGATAAACTTACCGAAGTCAACGCCATTTTTGGATAGGCATTTCTATTTACAATATAACACTAAGTAAAAAAACCACAAAGTAACCTTGATTCTTCCATTGGAAATCTGAAGAATCTTCTTTGAATTTTTTTATAATTGGACAGCCGTAAATTGCACAATGTATGCCCATCTTGCACCTTTTCTCTTGCAAAATAAAAATAGGCCGGGGAGCAAAACTTAGACTATAAGCATCGTTTTAAATTCTCTGCAATTTGTTTGCCTAGAACTAGACCCAGACAGTCAATTTTTTTTCATTTAATTGTTTTTTCGTAAATAAAACGCATTGACACCCGTCTATTCAAAATAGAGATTTTATCCTTCACCTATGCTCTTTGTTTCGAAAACATAAATTCTAGATGGTGACAACCTAGGCTACAGGTAACTCACGACGGCGACAGAGGGGTGAGGTCTGGGTGAGGTAAAAATTTGGCGGGAGGAAGGGAGCGTCCATACTGTATCTAGTAATAGATACTCTTTCTTATACTGTGCTTTCGGTATGTCAATTTGGTCTTTATTTTATATGTCTGACATAGAAAATGTTGTTATTAATTAAATTTAATTTAATTAAACAGTATTTATTTGTCTCTTATCAATTATTGAGACAATTATCTCGACATGGTTTTCGATTTAGCCCTCCAAAAAAACATGATACACCGAATTGTTGAAAAGTAATTATATTAATAATTACAATTGTAATTTTTGTTAATTGCAATTACTCAATAACTTTTTTTGGTTATGATTATAATGTATAATAATATAATTAATTATGTTGAAAGTGAAGAATGATTGCGTTAGCCATTTGATGATTGGTGGTGGATGTTGGGTTGTACGTGGAGTATATTTGTCAATGTGGTGAGTGTAGGGTGGATGTTTGGTACCTAATGGATTTTGGTAACAATCTGTCCAAAAACTGTAAAGTTCAAAATGGCTTTCTCAAATCTGACATCGGATTCAATCCACGCGGACCTACAGACGGTAGACACTTGGACACCTACCCCACTCCAGGTTTCCGCGTCAGTATGTATTATCGGTGACCCTTGTAAAAGTAATTGTGTGTAATGTAATTGAATTAACAATTAATTGAGTAATTCCAATTACGTAATTTAATTGAATTACGCCCAACACTAGCAGACGGATTTTTAGGCGTTGATTGGACCATTGAACTGGCAAACTATATGCGAGACCAAAATCGAAATTACAAAAATAAACTGTTGTTCCATACAAAACTGCTGTTCTACCTACTCGACCTAAATGTATGAGACAGGTGCCCACCGTTATACCAAATTTTCAATCGATGATTTTGATCCTGCCATCTTGATGCACACGCGTTATAGCGCTATACTGCGCTCTATAGCGCAGTACTGCGCTTTACCGCGCTATACCGTACTCTATAGCGCAGTATAGCGCTATACTGCGCTGTACTGCGCTGTATATTATAGCGTCCGTCTGTTACGACCTTCCGGTCGTCACAGACACGCGCTATAATATGTTGCTGTACTCTTCTTACGCACGCCAAATTACATAAGCGCGTCTCTTTCCTACGTGTGAGTGAGAGGAACCGATATCAATTTGCGTGCGTTAGAAGAGTACAGCAACATATTATAGCGGCCGTGTGTGTTGACCTTGAATCCGAGCACTCTGTAGTTTTAAGTTTGATTAACAATCAGCTGATCCGCAGTATACAGGTATTTGGCGGGCATCCCTCCGGCGCGGTGTTGGAGCCGCGTTTACATGGGTCAAGTAACATATACAGTAATGAGTGACTAAGTGAAGAGGTCAGTGGCGTAAGTAGGTACCTACTGACTGGCAGAACTGCCGAGTTCCTGAAGGGGTGCCGAGAACTTAACCTGTAATTACAAAGACGAGCTTTTTTACATGCATGCCATGCAGCAAGGAAGTGGGCCCGGCCGTTCTGACATGACGTGGACGCCAGGTTGGCACTGGACCTACCTACCCCATGGGAAAATCATTGCTACTGACATCAATCATTGCTATTGGCGTTTAGCCGATTTTTACTTTGACTGAGGGAGAGCGAGAGTCCTCTATACAGGGTGTAACAGAACACTAGTAATACTTAAGGGGGAGCTTCAGACCATCAAACTGAACAAAAAACAAACAAAAAAAATATGCTATCCCATACAAAACTGCTGTACCGACTGACTAAAATGTATGAGACAGCGGATTTTTTTTATTTTTTCTCGATGTTGGCCCCATAGTGAAAGTTGTTCATTTTGAGGGTCTGAAGCACCCCCTTAAGTATTACTAGGGTGTTTTGTTACACCCTGTATAAATACCAAGGGCTCCGCACAGTGTAGTCACGCTATTCTACTGGAAAAAGCAAACGAGAGAAAGAATCTGCAAATAGAGTTCTAATTTTCACCTGAGCTCAAGGTCTTAATTTTAAGCACAGAATATTAATCATGGTAAGTACAACTTTATGTTCAAATCTTTTGATAGGATACGCTAGCTAGACTAATTTCCTATGTCTCACTTACGGTACCGAAATTATGGTAACCAAGCAAAATATGCGCAAATGAAGGGGGGCCTACCCACGCTGCTCTTTCCGGTACGCGGTCGCCACTTGAGAACTCTTCGACCCCATCGGCTCTACACGAAATATAGCCCGCTACTTTAGTTTAGTAATTCTTTTAACTAATGTCAGCTACTGTGGTTCTTCTGCGGATTTTTTTATTTCTGATTCGATCTCTCAGGAAAACTCCGAGCATCCTCTCCATTGTGTTTTGGGTGACTTTCAACCTTTTTATGAGGTTTTGAGTGAGCGACCACATCTCTGTTCCATAAATATGGCAATACACACTGGTCTGGCCTTGTGGCACACCCCGGACACTGCCTACAAAAATAGAAATTGACAAGATGACGTCAGCACATGCGAAACGGAGTCTAGGGCTACAACTTTAGCTGCGTTCAAGCGAAAAGTTTTTAATCTAAGCTGCATGCGGTACTTGCATAAGTTTTTCGAAAATAAAAAGCATGGACACCCGTCTATTCAAAAAGAGTTTTCATCCTTTGTCCTGAGATTATATTCTCTTTGTTTTGAAAATATACATTCTAGCATGACAATTGTGGTGGCAGACAACTGCCGAGGTAACTGGAGGGCAATAGAGGGGGTGGGTGAGGTAAAAAGTTGGTGTCCGTTCTGTATGTAGTAATAATATACTCTATCTTATACAGGTTGAAATTTATATCATTAGCATCCTTTTAAACTAAGAGTCTACCCATCAAACTGAACAACTTTTACCATAGCAGCAAACAGATCGGAGCAAAAAAAAATCTGCTGTTGCATACATTTGAGTTGCGAACTCGCGCGTCGATATTGCAGTTTAGTATGGAACAGCTAATTTTTTATTTGCTCCGATTGGTTTGCTCCCATAGTAAACGTTGTTCAGTTTGATAGATAGACTCTTAATTTAAAAGGATACTAATGATATCAATTTCACCCTGTACTGTGCTTGTGGGCTGATTTGATTGAGACTAACTAGTTTACTAGCCAGCTATGACTTAACACTGTACCCATGTAAATAGTCGTTGAACTCCACGAGGTTGGATCCGCGCCAGACAGCGCTGGAGTACATAATATTGCTGACGGGACCCGGTAAGGCTTCGACTCTGCATCCACTTGGCCACTTTACGTAAGCCAGCAGTTTTTGGCTAAGAATCGGATCGTGAATCGATAAGGAACGGCTAGTCTAGTTTTGGCTTTGGCGCATATAAATATTGTGCAATTTATTTAAGACAAGGTGTTTAGTTGTTTACCTACTACTAAGGAAAATTAATGAAACCCTGAAGATTAGATCTGTCTGTTTTAATTGAAACCTGAAAATTTGGCCTAACCGTTTTGCAATCTGGACGTAAAGCCGATGTTTTTTCTCTAGTTCTATGTTTTGTTGATACAATAGAGAAACTTGTTCAGTTTAATGGTCTGATCATCTTCTTAGTTAAATTACGAATTTAAAAAACCCCAACGCCAAAAACAACATTTAAAAAGTAAAAAATAATTCAGTCACCTATAATTTTTGATGTAAGCAAAGCAAATGTATGTTTTACTTCTTAACTCTCTTAAAGATATGGACAGACACATTAATAATAAAATATCTTTAAGAGAGTTAAGAAGTAAAACATACATTTGCTTACATCAAAAATAATAGGTGACCGAATCATTTTTTACTTTTTAAATGTTTGTTTTTCGCGTTGGGGTTTTTTTGTAATTTAATGTTACTTAATAATTTTTTAAGTTACCTACATGAAAACGATTTCCGTGAAACAAAGCTAAGAACACTTTCGCAAAAATTTGATTTCTATTTAAAAAAGGCGCATCGAAATCGATCCACCCGTATGGGATCAGCTACGATGCCACAGACAGACAAACAGACAGACCGACATAAGCGTCAAACTTATAACAACTTTTTGCGTCGGGGGTTAAAAAACTGTCATCATATTTAGTTGGACCGTGTAAAGTGATATTTTGTTTTGGTGTGCTGTAAAATATATACCTACCTATACCCAGTGAACGCAATTGCCATCGCTCGCGCGATCATGCGTTCGTCCGGCGAAAATCATTGTGCCACTGTGCGTTTAAATATACTTATATCTGAATAAAAATAGAACAATTCGATCGCATCTCATGATAGCACGACCTTCTGTAGGGTATTCCGCAGATATAAGTATGTTTAAACGCACAGTGGCACAATGATTTTCGTCGGACGAACGCATGATCGCGCGAGCGATGGCAATAGGACAGCGCCTTACACCGACAAAAGTATAGTGGCTGCCTGTACTCTTAAAATTACATTCTATAAATTATCTTCTCGCAAACTTTTAGATATCATGCACATTATGTTAGTGTACCCTAAGGTCTTTAATTGTATAACTTGTATATTTGTAAAATCTGATACGCTGTAAAGCGACTCGCTTCCTGCGATTAAATCTAGCTTTATCTTTGTAAAATAAATTGAAAAAAAAAAACTAAAAAGTTAAAAAATAATATTGCAGCCTATGACTTTTTCGTTCGCATCATAAGAACATTAATTTGTTTTATTGAAGTCGCTGTTAAGCCGGTACGATTCGCGACAGGGCTTGCATTTTTTGGCTTGGCTTGACACCGACTTCTATATAATGTTCTTATGATGCGAACGAAAAAGTCATAGGCTGCAATATTATTTTTTAACTTTTTAGTTTTTTTGAAGGCGGTTTTAATTTTTTGTTAAAATTTTGTTTATTTCACAATTTTCAGTGGTGAATACATTAGTTCGATTTAATAGGAGTGCTTTAAATTAACAAACGCAATAGTCGGCACTACAATTTTCGAAGGTTCCCCTCGATTTCTCTGGGATGCCATCATCAGATCCTGGTTTCCTTATCATGGTACCACCCAAAGGACATCTCCTTTCCAACAAAAAAAGAATCATCAAAATCGGTTCATAAATGACGAAGTTATCCGCGAACACACATAAAAAAAAAAAAAAATATATATATATACGGTCGAACTGAGAAACCTCCTCCTTTTTTGAAGTCGGTTAAAAAAAGATGCTGTGTTGGTAACTACGTGGACTTCACTAGAAAACTTCCCTGCTGGTCTTTGCACGAATTTACCTAGAAATTATTTTACATTGGCTGAAACATATTTTTCATGACGAATTCTACCGCCATAACCACCGCACCGGTGAAAGCTTGTTTTAAATATTATAAATAAGACTCTAATGGACACTATACTTTATACAGTAAACCGCATTGCGTTGGTTTATAATGTCGAGTTTAAAGACTAAGATCCCAGTGCAAGTTTTTTACAGCATTTGTTTAGGCAATGATATACAGGGTGTGACAAAACACCCTAGTAATACTTAAGGGGCTGCTTCACACCATCAAACTGAACAACTTTCACTATGGAGCCAACATCGAAACCGCGAAAAAAAAATCCGCTCTTTCATACAAAACTGCAGTACGGTCTCGGCTCAAATGTATGGGACGGCAATTTTATTTTATTTTTTCTCGAGGTTGGCTCCATAGTGAAAGTTGTTCAGTTTGATGGTCTGAAGCACCCCCTTAAGTATTACTAGGGTGTTTTGTTACACCCTGTATGTACATGAGAATGAAATAATACAGTAGTAACAGATTTGTAAGTTCCCCCGATGTAGGTACCGGCGCACAACAGGCCCTGCGCAGTTGAAAAATTTTAGTAACGCGCAAAATTATATCGACCAATCAGGATGTCCAACCTTCAATCCCTAGCCACAATTGGCTAATTGTTTTAGCGCCCTTTTCGGTGCTATCCGACGTCGGGGGACCTACGCAAACGAAGATTGACAAGGGTAATTATTTTCTTGGTCGTACTGTATGTACCTGTATACAGTACCACATTTTCATCACATACTAAATGTGGTACTGTAAGGAACAAAAAAAAATTGGCGCAGCCCTTTTATGTAGCCGATTGCAAAAATATTGATCCTGTTGTACTATTTTATTATATCATAAATCCTTCCAGAAAAGAGATTTCTTATGTGAAAGAATCATCAAAATCAGTCCTATAGTTTTCGAGTAAATTTTCTCCATTCGTACGATCGAAGATAATTGTGACAACCCTACGTTGCAAGTTGCAACCATAAATTATCCAGACATCCTTATTTTTTTCGAGTAGCTGGTACGTTTAGCTCCAATGTTGTATACAATTTACTGTCTAAAAAATAAGGTATTAGGAAATCAACAGGAACACAATTTTTGCATCAGACTGCCAGGGCCCTGATTAATAAACGTGACAATTGACAATGACAATTCAGAGTATATTCATCATCATCATCATCATCAGCCTATCATCGTCCACGGGGAGCGACTGGATGAGGAAGGCCGAGGACAGAGTTTTGTGGCGCGTCTTGTGAGAGGTACATTGCTTGTTACTAATGACGCAAAACTTGCAGTGCTTCATGTGTCCTTGTATTTTCAGCAATATACTCTGAATGATGAAAATAGGGCCCAGGTTGTGAGGTTGTGACAGGTTTTAGGGCGGCAACCTTTGCCACTTCACTGAGAAAATTATTTATTTATTTTATTTATTAAACAATTACACAGCTTCACAGAGGAACGCCATGTAAGTAATTATACAAATCAAACAACAATGATGTGAATGATTCAATTATGTTTCATTACCTAAACAAACACTGTATAAAACTTGCAGTGGGATCTTATGGAATATTATTGTAATTTCTCAGGGCACGAGGAGCGGAATAAAATTTCACTCTGTATTGGAATATTTTACATTTTAATTATAATAACTCGTCGCTTGAGTAAACAGTACGGCATAATATCAATTTTGTTGAAACAAATTCTTGTTTTATACAACGTGTTAATGAATTAACGCAAAACTAGAAAGTAGTTTGTTTAGAATCGAGAGCAGAATCGAATTATCGTGGTTTTAACATAGGTATTTTTTTTCAAAATATAAAATAATTGGTTTGCAAAATTTAAAATTTTCTGAACCCGATGGCGACCCACCGCACGGGCACACTCACCCAATGTATCCATGAGTACGTTAGCGCTTTCTTTCAGTGCTGAAATGGAGACAAATCATTTTTGCCTCAAAACTTAAAATGCGAATAACTTTAAATTTTAATATCAAAATAATGAAATTATTGTTGCAATCTAATTATTTTGTTATAAATCAGTTGGGGTGTATGAGGTTTTGCGTTAATTCATTAACACGTTGTATAAAAGGATATTTTAATTCGATGTTTACTTTCATAGCAAACATTAATTAAGTATATGAAGGCAAGTCATCTGGGACCTGGGATTTTCAGGTGATTCGGGGACACTTTATTTTAAGTTATAGTGGCTGAAATTTTCCATATACAAATCTCAAATTAATCCTAGCATTGAAACTATAATATTAATTTATAAAAGACAAATACATTGGCCCCGATTCGGAGTGTGCCACGACTTAACTTAACTAAATTTATTCCTGTCACTTTCTAAAACAAGATTAAGAAAAGAGACAGAAAACCAACAGCTGACTTTAGTGCTATCAAAGTGACGTTACACGCCCAAAAACGCCTTAAATAAGATGGCGTACATTATGATGGCATCTTATTTTGGGCGTGTAACGTCACTTTGACAGCACTAAAGTCAGCTGTTGGTTTTCTGTCTCTTTTCTAAACGTAATAAAATTTATTTGCACAACAACATAAGTATGTTAACATAATATTATTAATCTAAATATACTATTAACTAAACTAAATCTAACAGTATCCGATTGTAATTTACAGAGTATATACAAATATAAGAAATGAGGCTAAAAAGAGGGTATATATACAAATTTACAATCTTAATCTTATTTTAGAAAGTGACAGGAATAAATTTAGTTAAGTCGTGGCACAGTCCGAATGGGGCCACTGGATACTAGATCATAAAAAATCATGGGCCATTGGTTAATATAGAAACTAGGACGGAACTTCGTTTGTATGCGCGCACTTGGGAGCTTTTGGAATAAACGTTGAACTCTAACCCTTCTGAATCAGATGGAATAGAAAACCGCTACGATCAGAGGGTCAAATCGAGAGGTTCAAGTCGAAGGTACAAATAATATTGTATTGGAATTATGATACGTTCATACAATTTGTACGTGTAACTTCAATAGATTACGTGGTTGTAGCGAACGAGATTGGTTTCTACGCTCGTAGCGCTACGGCTACGTAATCCGTACCGTAGCGTGACGTAGTGCTATGTAGGTATAATAGCTATTATATTACAATACAACCTGAATTGGATTCTTAATGTTCTAGAAGCAAACACCTATTATTAATAAAATATATAAGTAAGAGTTTTTTTTCTACATACAATAAATATATTTTATTTTTATCTTTTCAATAAAAAAAAAGGTTAGAAATTAACATTAAACTCCCTTTTTCATTTAGTTTTTAGCTTGAATACTATTTTTAATAAGATAATCTATAAAAAGTAATGAAATGTTGATGACGTCACAACTCATTATTCAGTAGAAATGTTCATACAAAGCGCATGTTTTGACGTTCGATAAAGAGTAGCTGATTTGACTAGTTGTCAAGTAGCCTATTGTCTAGTTCATGTAGGAATACAGTGCTTGACTTGAATACGGCTAAGTGCGAGTTTGACTGCTTGCACCGAGAGTTTCGTACCACCCATAAATATATGTACCACCACACGATACCTACCTGTTTATAAAAAAAATGTGTCCTTCCTTTATTACCCGACAAGAGAAGCAATTTCGAACAGTGTCCCTATGACCTCAATGAGTTTCTTCAGTATAGAAACTAAGTGTAGTAACTATTAAGTAATCTGTGACTAAGTCTTCAATCTGAGTAAAGAAATGTGTTGCTTGCTACCATAGACGAAGAATTTTTCGCTTACGCTGGTAGACGGAATGTCAGTGTAACCGGGTATGAGATAGCGATAGTCATAAAATCATATACAATTTCTGATAAATCTCTGACAATTTATATGAAGTGACATTTTTGAGTCAGGTGGATAGGGTGGATGGCTTAGATTAAAAACGTTCGCTTACGCTGAAAGCTGGAGCCAAGAAATGGGAGAGCGGGATAGCCAGTTATAAAAACTTATGTAAACAAAAAAGACAGAAATATTATTTTTTGTTTCGGTCACCGTGGCCGGTTTTTTTGTTTGGCAAGATGTCAAACCATTGTCAAACCTATGGAATATTGATGACATCTTGCCAAACAAGCCGACTTTTTGTATGCAAAAGTCACACTATTGCTGTTTCATGTGCGGTCACGGTATGGTTTCATCTAGTTACTATAGTTACTATATCTATGGTGGATGGAGTCAGTACAAAAAAGTGGTTACGCCGATAAGGGAAGCAATAAGGTAGAGATCACCTTTTTTAACTAGAGCGAATTTGCTATGTGCATCTCTTATTGAGTGAATATGACATGCACGTGCTTCTTTCTAGTATACCTTCTCTTTCTACGGTTGCTACCTACGCGAGCCCTACTCACGATTGGTCGGTTTTTATTTGTTGTAGTTATTTAGTTTGCACTAAATCACACCAAGTTTGACGTTTGTAAATATTGCTGTTTGTACGATAGATTAAAAAAATTACTTTCCTATTACGGTTCCTAAGATACATCCCGAGCCCTATAAAGGTTGGACAGACAGATAGACTGATTGCGTAGGCTTTGTAATAGGGTCCCATTAGCACGGATTTACGCTTTGGGTATGCGAACCCTAAAAATAACTAAAAGCCAATTATACTTCTATTTATAATACAAAACTTACCACCCCAGTGTTCTAGCACACTGCCCCTCTCCACCCCTCAGACCCCCAGCCCTGGCCCTCGTCCCTTCGACCTACATGCGAGGTCAGTGACCCCGCAAGGTCATCAGCTGATCGATTACATCATGCCCTTATCGCGTTGAGGCGGTTTAGTTTGATGGAGAAATTTTATAGTGGGGAAGAAAACTGTGATTTGAGCTTTGATGTGATTGTTTTAAGGGTTACATTTGCTTACTTAGTAGCTACTGTACGTTTATTTGTACCACGTACTTACATACGATTATAAAATACAACGTTTTTTTTATAAAATCGTTATTACACAGGGTGCAATTGATATCATTAGCATCCTTTTAAACTAAGAGCCATCAAACTGAACAACTTTTACTATGTGAGCAAACAGATCGGAGCAAAAAATACATTTGAGTCGAGTAGGCATTGCAGTTTAATATGGAACAGCTGAGTTTTTTGCTCCTAGCGGTTTGCTCCCATAATAAAAGTTGTATGATGGGTCGACTCTTAGTTTAAAAGGATGCAAATGATATCAGTTTCACCCTGCAGAGATAATACGATTCTAACCTTACCAGTCAAAAAGCTTAAGTCCCATGTTAAACAAGTCCTCTGTAAAAAAGGTTACTATAGACTCGATGATTATTTGAATGACCAAAATGTCTGGTCTTGACAATTTTACACTATGTAATGCAATATTGTATTTTAATTGTACTTTGTACATTTTGTTTTGTTTAAAAGATGTGTGTTGTAGTGTTTCTGGCCGCATCTTCTCTCAACGGAACACCTTCCGACGACGCGGTGGTAGAGTCAAAAAATGACGTCAAAAAGCTATCTATATGATATTATTTTGAATAAAATTTTTTAGAATTTTGAATTTTTGAATTTTTTGAATTTCTATCGAGACCTCCGCCTCTAAATACCTAGTAGACAAAGTTGTATTACGTTATGCAATACAACCTGCCCACCAAACAATTTCTACTCTACACGTGTTTTGCTCCACCAAGGAGCATCCTCAGTAGCTAGACCCACGAACGTTCGAAACAGAGTCATGGATTTCTGCAAAGTAACGCATGATTCAATTAATTATAAAATCGTTTTCGTAATAATTGTGGGAGAGAGGTTTTCATAATGTCATAGGAACTGACAGCCGATGGGATGTCACAGAACTTGAGTGGAGACCACGAACTGGCAGCCAAAATGTGGACGCCCTGAGGCCCGCCCGCTGGACCGACGACCTTATCCATAGATAGATAGATAATTCATTTATTTCATCAGAACACAACAGGAAACACTGGAGGAAACAGGAAACAGGGAGAGACAAAGGTAGTAGGTAACATAAGGAGCCGTACAAAGCCGGCTCATAGGTTTATACTCGAGTTTAGTTTTGCAAGCTATCGTATTGGAATAGAGGCTGGCAGTAACTATAATTAATAGCCTAGTCTTTAAGAGAATTCAAGAAGAAAGTTGTTGACTTTGAAATATATGCCAATACATCAGGGCATCCCGTTTCACTCGACCCCTTCGAGCAAATATATTGTCTGACCACTGATGTATCCATTGGGTAAGGTATAAAAGAAAGTAAGTTACAGCCTAATACACAAACTTTTGGTCACAGAAAGGAAAGTGTTATGTAAATTCCTGGGTCCAGTAGGTACAAAAAACCGGCCAAGTACGAGTCGGGACTCGGCAAATTAGTGTTCCGTACTAGCAGTTGTTTCAAGTGGGCTATTGATGACACCCACTATAAATTGACACTTAGGCACTTAGTATGTGGTCACATAGTAACTGAAGATCATTTTACACTGGTGTTCGTTTTTTGGGAAAGAAAAAAAACTATTAATACAATAATTTTCCCGCCATCTACACGTTATTTCTGATGTTCATGATCTTTTTCAGATTTTATACGGCTATATTTTTTGAAATAGAGGTGGGATCAGCAATTTCTCGGATTTAATGAAAATTTTGTTAAACAAAGCTTTAATTAAAAATTTGAAAAAAATGTTTTTAGATTTGTTTTTTCATAAGCTTTCAATTGATACCCCACCCCACACAACAGAGTAGAAAACATATTTTTTTGTTTACCCTTTCTACCTCCCCAAATTGCCTCCCAATATAAAAATTAAGCTTTTTTTACTTCATTTATGATATTGGACCAGGAATTGCTATATCTGTGCCGAGTTTCAGCATCCGATGTCTTAAGGTTTTCAGCCACTGTCTTCTCCTAGAGTCCTGAGCGGCAGAAGAGGAATCGAAGGCAGATTAATGACACCATAGTCCCTGTTGAGGCTTTCAGAATCTTTGCAAAAACCATCACCTATCTTTTGAAGCATGCAGTTGTAGCACGGCTCAGTTCGCATTTTGAAGGTTTCAGACTTCGACTGGAGAGGCTATATAAAACACTCACTCTCTATATAATCTTGTTTGCACCCCAGCGAACACTTGTGTCGTAATAACCGTAAAATACCGATAAAACCTTCACTTACCGTAATTTTACGTAACAAACTGTTTGTATTCGATCCGTTGTATTAGCAATTTCTAGGGATTTTACGATTCCAGATCGATATCGATACTTTTACTCTTGAAGAAAGAAAATACCGACGCCTGCTCGGTATCAAATGAGAATGAGAAGTATTCAATACTTATTAGTTTCGAATATTGATTACAAAAGAATGGAATTATTTTTTATTTGACTTATTAATATCGGTAATTTTTGCATGATAAAACATACGTACACATTTTGAAAATTGTGTTAGTTTAAACGTAATTTTTGTTAATGGTTAGTTGACTTATATCATGGATTTAGATTAGATATTTAGCAGAAAAATTAGATGTAGATAAAAAATTATAAGATTTCTCTGAATATCATCAAAGTTGCCTTAGCTACGGAAAATAGCTACTCATAAGAAATACAATAATATAAAACGTTCTCACTTATATACATACCATTACCTATGTTTGTTCCTACCATTTTTTAGTGCATTGTGTTTATTTATTTTATATAAATAGCGAATAAACTACTTTTCACTTACTCGGTAGGTACTCGGTCGAAATATCGATACAATAACCTACTCCGCACCATTTCATCCCTAGTAATTCTGAACCCTAATATCTAGAGTTCAACGATTACACTGCTATACACATAGGCTATACAAGAAAATGTACCCTAGTTCTGCAACCCATCATGTTTCGGTGCGCATAAAATTTTATGACTCAGAATAGGTAAGATGTCATTGTGATGAAATCAGCCGATTGCATTTAGTAATGGAAAGTAAAAAAAATATATAATTATGATTTAACAAAGAATAATTAACGGCGGTCCGGTAGTGTCATACATAGACAATACAGTAGTTATATTATAATAACCTATAGTGATGTTTATGACTTTTTCAGGATAGCAAATGTCCTTCCTGGCATGGTGCCAGCTGCCGACGCCGCAGTGTCCTAAATACGATGGAAAAACATCGGATGAAGTCATTATTGTAGATAAAAGTTAAACAGGGGTGTTTGTTAATGCATGAGCATGCTTGCCTGCTTAGATACTTGCATATTGAAGGTCTCGATGGAATGACGTATCAATTGATAGGTTAGGTCTTTCGCCCACAAACATTTTGTATAGGTACCTACAAGCTACAAGTTGTTTTTAACAAAACAACCTCGTAATATTTAAAGAGTAGGTGGTTTAGAGTCTAAACCAAAGGTGGTCTAGTCTTTAGACCATCAATCTGAACAACTTACACCATTGGGCCACATAGAGAGAAAAAAGAATCTGTTCTTTCATACAAAGCCTGCAGTAGGTACCTCTACCTACTAGACATAAATGTATGTATGGGACATTGTCTCCATTGTGAAAGTTGATCAGTTTGATGGTCTAAACTAAACCCTCTCCATAAACTATGGGGGGCTTTTTGAAATATTATTACGGGTGTATTTTTTCTTCTAAATACAAGAAACCTTAACAGGGTGAAATTGATATCACTAGCATCCTTTTAAACTAAGAGTCTACCCATCAAACTGAACAACTTTCACTATGGGAGCAAACCGATCGGAGCAACAAAAAAATCAGCTGTTGCATACATTTGTGTTGCGTAGGCATTGCAGTTTAGTGTGGAACAGCTGATTTTTTTGTTGCTCCGATCGGTTTGCTCCCATAGTGAAAGTTGTTCAGTTTGATGAGTAGACTGTTAGTTTAAAAGGATGCTAATGATATCAATTTCACCCTGTATATTTATCTCTTAGTAGCCTTGTACGTCACCCACTGGAAAAAATAGGTTGGTTCATTTTAAGCCGGATCCAAACGGAAACATTACGGTTTTAGGGTACCGTCCCCAAAATGAAAACGAATCTCTTTTACTTACTTATAGTTATAGGATTACTTTAATGCCCGTCCCGTCCGTCCGTCCGTCCGTCTTTCCATCTGCCAACACCTTTTTTCTTAGGAACGACTCAAATTAAGCCAGACACGAAACCTTCAGCTAGTCCTACGCGTTTTTTAGTTCTATGTTAATTACCTATCCATTCTAGATTAATGCATACTATGTGAAATAGTTCTGGTCTACCGTCTGGCGCTAGCAGGCATCTGGCTAACAACCGCCAGGCGAGAGTTGGGTAACTTGGGAGGTATGTCAATTATTCGCTATTAGCCACTAACTGACTGCGGGGACTACATTACCGGGGCATTGGACTAGTTATAGGTTTAAGGGGCGTCCGCCCGGTTTTGAGTAACTTTGTAACCATTTTATACATTAACTATGGCACTTTCTAAGCAGAAAACAAAACTGAACAATCTACAGGATATGAGAAGTGAGAGTTTTTCTCGAAATCTATTTTAATTAATGAAACTGAAGAAAAACGAATCCAAAGTCACCTCTTTTTTTCCACTTGTAATCGTTTTACTCTTACATTGTTGATCAGAAGAATATGAAAATTTGCAATATTCTTCACAATACAATATAGAATGATGCGGTTTTCTTATTTTTTGAAAATTCATAAAAAATCATACAAGTTTTCAAAGAAAACGGAAAATTCTGACCGGAGCCACGCAATTGAAGCAGGATGGCTAATTGCAAAAGTTTGCTTGTAAGAAAGAGAGCCTTGCACTAGGGAGACTCTCCCTTAATGTAGTATACGATATTTCGTTAGTTGAACAGTGAAGGTAACTGTTTATGTTTTATGAAGGACTAGCTTTTGTCTGCGACTCCGTCCATCATTCACAGCCATCCGTCATCCTAGCGAGATAAAATATAAATCAGTTTTTAAGTCCAATCGTAAAAGCTTTTGAACACAAAAAGTTTCATCAAAATGGGTCCAGTAGTTTTTGCGTAATTCTTGAATAAACAGAAAATAAAAAAAGGTCAGGAACATCCAAACACCATATCTTAACTTGTTTTCGAAAATATCAAATAAAATAGTTCCGTGACTAACTGACTGATAGACAACGCACAGCCTAAACCACTGAAGATACATATATAGAATGAAATTGTCATTATACAGACAGACACACTTCTGTCACAGTATAAGAAAGAGTTTAGTTCTATAGATCGACGGTCGATAGGATGTGTGTGTGCCTCGTATCCTTATTTCGGGATAGATGAAAGAACTTTCTACAATATCAGAATCTAGACCAGATTTGTAATTATAACTAGGTTTTGCAAAAAAAAAAAAAACATCTTTCGAGCGCAAAACATTCATGAAATATTACAATAAATTACTAATTATTGAGTCACTCGACAGACCATTAAGGCTTCTAAATCGATGCTTAGTACGAAATAGCTTTCCAATATCGAGAAAGCAGTTAGCACTTTATGTAATGAGGGGGAAGGTATGTTTTATATTTATTATTTAACCTCGCTCTATAGTGAGACACTTAGAGGGTATCTAGAACCCGTGTTATGTCTGACTCCAAACCAGACAGAATGTCGTAAAAGGAGACTAATCTTTTCAGACATTGTCAACATTTTTGATGCGTGCAACGTTTGGTTATCTTTTGGAGATATTGCTTCTATGTTCTGATGCAGTATAGTGAAAGTGGACCGATTGGGAAAGTGGACTAATCGGGAAGTGGACGGATGAGGAAAAATAAGTGTACGGTTTGGTAAAATAGACGAATAGTGAAAGTGAAAGAAAGTGGACCGATAGTTCCGGGAACCGAGGGATTTCAACGAAGAGAAAATAAATCTATTTCAACTTGAGTACCTACCGATTTTGAACCGCACCTGCCATCTGATCAGCCATCGTAGGCTTATAAATATGACAGTAAAGATCAATTCTATTCAATATCTATCTCGTATTACGTTACGGCTCCATCGTGTGAATGATGATTTCGCCAATATCAAGGTAAGAAAACTCACTGTAGGTTATACAAAAATGAGTCCAGTAAAACGTGCTTCAAGTAGTTATCCCAGTAATGCGAAATGAATTGAAAAGTTAGTTTCTCTAAGTAAGTGATACAATGTGACATTCAATCGATAAGTTTTCTAGGGTGGCAACGCATGCACCCTAACTACGCCCATGGTGTCATGCTACATCGTCCTTTTCGGAGATCATTTATTTTATCGTGGTCTCAATGAATCTATCACCTATGTAACGACCACGCAAAACATGGTAATAAAATGCTTACCTAATCCAATTTGAGGAGTAATAATCGTACCAATTTGCTGGCTAAGGCTATAATATTGCATAACATAATAATTTCAAGCCTTCTCCAGGCGATAGTGCGGAGAAATTACGTCAAATTACCGGTGTAGGCTCGTAAGGGCAGAGTTCACGGTGACTTACGGTTTTTGGCCCATTTCGCGGATGGATGCCGAGATTGGGGCCACGAAATGGACGAATCAATGAAGAGATTAGACGTCATCTCTTATGACCATACTTATTTATTATTATACAGACACCACAGAACATTATAAGAGGGGATAGAAATGCAAAGTAGCGCTTTTGCTCCGGAGACGGCTATCGCCACTTGTCTTCCCGCTCACGCTGCTACAATTACTCATGCCCTCTCGCTCGCACGCCGCACGCCTTATGGTGCTATGCAAATCATTGCATAACCTGTGGCGACACGTTCCACTCCTGCTTTGCACTTCTAACCCCTCTTATAATGTTCTGTGTTGATCACGATGCGTTTCTTCAAACTAGCCGAACTAGCGACAATGACAAATGCAACCGTACATCAATTCCTAATACCTCTAATGAATAACAAAGAGAGATTGGGCCATACTGTTCCACAAAATATGAGTTTAGGTCACGATTACCCTCATAGATACCGCATGATGTTTTGTAACGCTCGAAGTCACCATTTTTTGCGGTAGGTGGAAGCCAAAGGTGCGAAAGTCTCTTTCCCAAAAACAGTGACGTTCATAATTACAATACAAGAAATAGAAATAAATTAGTATTCCCACATTTTCGACTCAGTAAAGTCAACACATCTTTCATGGGGCACTGTATACGCTTTTATAATAAGATACCAGAGGATATTCTAAACTTACCAGACAAAAAGTTTAAGTCTCATGTTAAACAAGTCTTCTGTAAAAAAGGTTACTATAAACTCGATGATTATTTGAATGACCAAAATTTCTGGTCTTGACAATTTTACACTATGTAATGCAATATTGCATTTTAATTGTACTTTGTACATTTTGTTTTGTTTGAAAGATGTGTGTTGTAGAGTTTCTGGCCGCATCTTCTCTCAACGGAACACCTTCCGACGCGGTGGTAGAGTCAAAAAATGACGTCAAAAAGCTATCTATATGATATTATGTTGAACAAAAAATTTTTGAATTTTTGAAATTTTTTTTGAGCGTGACACGAAACGATGCAATGTGATTGGCCATTTCAAGGTCGCACTACTTCACGCTCGCTCACTCGCTTTGCTTATATCAGTGCAAAATCATAGAAGTGTTTCGCGCGTCGGCGGTGGCCTTGTATGCGGTATCTATTGGGGGTAATCTGTGGTTTAGGCTGACTTTAGGCAATTGTATCTAGAGATTAGTAAAAAAAGTCTATCGCAGATTCCCTGGCCGAACCCCGACATTTGATTTGATACGGCCCGCTGTCACGCTATAGCCCAATAAAATAGCTCGAGCCCGTTTTTTTCGAGTTCACCGATATATTTAGGTTATTAGGTGTTTCGGTCGCACCTAGAGCTTGCTAGGGTTTTTGGCAAATGGTCCTTTATATCGTGAATTGATTTAGGTTAGGTTAGTGTTGGTTTTGGAAGAATTTCAGGGTATTCCCCGAGGAAAATCTAGTGAAACATGAACGCTTTATGTTATTCGCACGGTTCGCTTATTCTGGGAGAATGAAAAGGATAAAAAAGTATTGTATTTTCACAGTCAGTCCATCCAGAGTCCATCACTCTTTTATCTTGTGAAAGTTCAGTCTTTTGAAGTATGGTCTGTCGGGAAATTCATCAGTCCTCTGAGACCACACTTTGGACACTTAGCTGTCATTTTATACAAATGGGAACAAATTACAAGAAGAGGTAAGCATGTGCGATAGTGAGTGAGTGCGAGCAAAACAGGAATACGCTATTGTCTACATTTTCCGCCACGCTTTCTACCAGAAGGGGTGAGGTTAAAATTGGTGAGGGCATCCCTGCCATGTCCGTACTGTATTGTACTACTAGATACCATTTCCTATAGTGTACTTTTGTACAACGACGCGACGTGGAACAAAAGAATTTTGGTATTAGTATAGTATACAGGGTGTTAATATAAACAGGTGCATTACTTAAGGGGTGATTGTACCTATGATACTGTTCAACTTTCCCTAAGAAACAAATAGAAAATTTGTAAAAAAAACGACTTTTCATACAAACGTTCGATCAGCTGATTGAATTTAGTATGGAATGTGAATTTTTTTAAAGAATTTCCTATAGGTTTCTTCGGGAAAGTTGGTCAGTATTATGGGTACAATCACCCCTTAAAGTAATGCAACTGTTTACCCTAACACCCTGTATAGGTTTTTTTTGCGGACTATACCGTTTATTAGAAAAAATAACTTAAAACTCTATAGGCGTTTTCTACTGACCCATAAAATAGCTCATTATACCAAACATCGTTTACTTACCTTGCAAGTCGCCTACAAAATGCTTATCTCAGCGTCAGACGGACTAGAATAGCTTGAATCGCAGGACATTGGAATGTACCATAAGGGCGCTATCTTAGGCATATAATAAATAATTTATCGAGGCCTTGACCCTTAGGAACATTCTTCTTTGTTTAAGTTAGCTTTATATGTGTCCTAAATTTTTCGGCTATAAAGCTGAGATGTGAGAATTGGGTTATGATCGAGCGTTTGTGATTCTTTTCAAGTATAATGGGCTTTAAGGTGGCGGTTGACAGGCGACCGCACGCCGCACGCCGCAACCGCATGTCGCGACGACACTACTGGTTTGTATGTAATTCTATGAAATATCCTGCGCAGCCGGCGACACGCTGCTCGACTTCACTGCGGTGCGGTCGAGCTTCACTGACGCTCGACCGCAGACCAGTAGTGTCGCCGAGTGCTGCCAGCATGCGATAATTATCTTAGATTCACGATATTTTTGAATGGCATGCGATAGAACATAAAAGTCGGGTATAACACGATAATTCATACAAATTCCACGATATTTCTTTAATTTAATGAAATTTCTATTTTCAACCACATTTTCCGATAAATTCCAACAATAAATCATACTGGCGTTTGGTATTTGGTAAAACAGTGTTTAAATATTACTAGATATAATAAATACGAGATGATAATTTTGGGAAACAAATAAAAAAAACATGTTTTTACTTTTTACGGAAAATTTTTCTACTTATTCGTTTTTACGAAAATCTTTTCTATTCACCCTTTATTAGAGCTCAAGTTACGGCATAGTAGATATAAAGCATCATCCTAAATCTTAAAACCCTACTGAAAATTACTACCCCAAAAAATACCCTAAGTTGGCAATACTGTCTGTAGCTGCGGCGTGCAGTTGCGGCGTGCGGTCGGCTTCCCATTCACGACCGCAGCGACGTGTCGCCGCGACACGTCGCGACCGCACGCCTCATGCGGTCGGCTACCAATTTGCTCCTTTAACTTTGAGGCTGTTGAGACCTCCATTGCACAACCCTGACCACGAAACCCTCCTTCTTTTGATATTTACTATTTATTTTTATAGCACTGACCTGTTTTTAGGGTTCCGAAATCAACAAGGAACCCTTATAGTTTCGCCATGTCCGTCCGTCTGTCCGTCCGTCCGTCCGTCCGCGGCTAAGCTCAGAGACGCTTAGTACTGGAAAGCTATAATTTGGCATTGGTATACATATTAAATCACGCCGACAAAGTGGTAAAATAAAATCTTGAAAAAAACCCTGTTAAATGAAAGATAACTCAAGCAGATTGTCGAAATAAGGGTAACCAACCCAGTGTGCTCATTTTACTCTACATTTGATCTAATACCAAACATCATCCTAATCATGATCTTCTTCTTCCTAATCATGTTGTCGACTTTTAGAACTTTGTCATATATTTTTTACACCTTTACTAAGCTATACAGGGTCAAAATTGATATCATTAGCATCCTATAAAACACCCATCAAATTGAACAACATTTACTATAGCAAACCGATCGGAGCAAAAAAAATCTGCGGTTCCGTACTAACATGCCTACTCGACTCAAAAGTATGCATCAGTTAATTTCTTTTTTGCTCCGATAGGTTTGCTCCAATAGTAAAAGTTGTTCAGTTTGATGGCTCCTAATGATCAACCTGTAGAGGCTCATATTATGTTGTTCTTGATTTTTAAATACAGGACACGGCCAAAATTATCGCTGAAAAACGGGACGTCCATAATCCTAAGGCCAGCCCTAAGGCATAATCTATGTAATTTACAGGCAACGGTACCTTAGTCCACTATAGACCTAAGTTAAATATAAGTATCAATTCAGATTGTTTGCGTTCCATTACGCAGACAGAGAGGTACGTGACCTGAGAGCGAGGAAGTATATTAGTTGTATCTTTAGTTGTGTATTTAGTCTGTGGTACTGGTACGAACACTAAGTGAATTGTCATTGTTTACAAATTATTATGTTTAATGTACAGGGTGTAACAAAACACCCCAGTAAGTAATACTTAAAGGCCTATGTCGAAAAATAATTTAAGCGAAACAGGCGTGGGATAGCTTATATTACGGCCTGATGCGAGAGAAAGAGATGGGCGGCGCGCGCGCCTGAAACAAATCGAGCGCCAAATCAAACTTTATTTAACTGTGATTGTACTATTTATGTAAGTTCAATTCTGCTCTAATCAAAATTTAGAAAATATCAATCTCTTTTTTTTAAATCAAGTCTTGTGTTTCTATTATTCACCGTTTAGCAGTTCCAAGCGTTTATAGATAAAAACGGAGGCTACTTTGGCTTGTTTTTCTATCAAGAAAATGTGTCTTAATCGTGTTTTGACTCTAATCAAAACTTCACTTATATGTTCAATTTACACATATCCGAAAATCATACTCCTACTGTTAGTACTTCATGATATATGAAGCTTTGAAGAATCCTATTTTTTTCACATAGCCCCTTAAAGGTACCAACTTCGAAATCGCAAAAAAAATGTTTGTGGTGGCTCAATAGTGTGTTTTTGTCTAAGAGCAAGTATCTCCTTTATTCTAAAGCATAGAGACCGCATCAATTTACGACTGTAGTTAGTCTCTTTTGTCTTATAACGTACCTTTAATAGCAGAAGGAGACGGAACTAAACTTTCGTCCGTATACTTGACACACACACTTTGAACACAAACGTCAAAAAAACATGGGCATTCTTGTAATACTATGGCTCCCTCTATGCCTATAGAATAAAGGAGATCCTTGCTCTTACGTTTTTGTATAAAAAAAATCCTTAAGGCTACTCCTCTCATCTGCAAGGCTCTCTTTCTTACAAGCAAACTTTTGCAATTAGCCATCCCGCTTCAATTGCGCGGCTCCGGTCAGAATTTTCCGTTTTCTTTGAAAACCTGTATGATTTTTTATGAATTTTCAAAAAATAAGAAAACCAAATCATTTCATATTATATTGTGAAGAATATTGTAAATTTTCATATTCTTCTGATCAACAATGTAAGAGTAAAACGGATACAACTGGAAAAAAAGAGGTGACTTTGGAGTCGTTTTTCTTCTCGAGAAAAACCACATCACTTCTCATATCCTGCAGATGGTTCAGTTTTGTTTTCTGCTTAAAAAGTGCCATAGTTAATGTATAAAATGGTTACAAAGTTACTCAAAACCGGGCGGACGCCCCTTAAGAACACCGAAATATCTATAACTGAGTGAACGGCATCAAGCACATTGGCAGAATCATTGACACTGCCACAGTACAGAATAGACACTACGACGGAGCCAAAATTTTAAGCATGGATTTGGTATAAGTACGATACTCCCCATCGATAAGAATCCTTTTTCAAACTATGAACTACATTTTGAAGCATGCAGTTACGATGTTTGGATGTTTGAATGGATTTGGGTGACAATTTTCACATAGTTAGAAAATGTTCTGAGTTAAAGGCAACAAAAAACGATGTCTCAGGTAGTATCTACACATTTTTCTTCTCATTGTGTGGGCAGCAAGCCCTGGTGACAGAGTTTTTTCAGACCGCCTTACAGCCTCTGACGTAGTTTTTATGTAACGACTACGACCACCACTGATAGAAGCCGGGACCAACAGCAACAGCTTAGCGTGCCATCCGAAATAAGGAATCATCTTTCTTTTCAGGCAATCAGGTGATTCAGCCTGCAATGTTTTAACTAACTATATTATTGTATTGTAATAACGTATCGGGTTATTCCAGTAGATAAGTCCTCAGCAAATACAGGGAACCGTGCCGGAAGGACCCCGGGAACTGGAGGTGCAATATTGGATTTACTCGCACGTGCCGGGACTTATAGGCTCTAAATATAGGTACATTATGCCATACATGTGCTAGCGGTTACATCCGGTTTCGAATGTAGCATAGAATAGCTCGAAATGTGAAGTATTCCATATTGAAGAGCACATATTCTTTATTCTATTCATAAAAAAAAAAATACGAATCTCCCTCATTGAAAATAAACCTTTTTAATGCCTCTGTCTCGAGATATCTGCGCTCAAATTCAAAAATAGTAGGGCCCATATAGTGCGAACCGCTCTCTAACTTCTAAAGTAAGTAGGTAAGTTACTGGTAAGGGTACTGGAGTGAAAAATCTGAACATTTTCCAAAATACAGCTTTTCGTAAGGTACAACGATTATAATGGATGCTGTAGCGCAACCAGTTTCAGAAAAATAAAAGTTTTTTTTTCGTTTTAAATTTTTTAACAATTGCAATTAGAGGGCTATCGCAGTCCAGTGGCGCCCTCATCACATTAAAAAAGATTTCTCAATAAAGAAAGCCTAAATTAAAAATGTAATCAACACGAACACTACAAAAGCCTTCAAGCTATTTTCATAGAATACTTTTATAGGTTTTTTAAAGGTCTAAACATACAAATTGGGAAAAAAGAAAAAAAACGGCCGCTTTTGTTTTATTCGCAATTGTCTAAAAGTGGAATGTTTAGAACCTATAAAAGTATTGTATAACAATGGCTTGAAGGCTTTAGTAGTGTTCGTGTTGATTACTTTTTTAATTTAGCCTTTATTTATTGAGAAATCTTTTTTAATGTTATGAGGGCGCCACTGGACTGCGATAGCCCTCTTAAGTAACAACGATTTGTTTTGTAGCCTCACTAGATGGCGTTGCACGAAGACAAATCTCGCTATCGTTATGTTTCAAAAATGTCTCGTAGGTGATATAAACAATTCGGTGACTTTTTTTCTTATTCCTTTCATGCAATTGGTTACAGAGCCCTGTCATTGGCGAGTCCGACACGATCTTGGCCGGTTTTTTTTATTTAGCCTATTTGAACCTTGAGTACGTAATACTAAGGACTTGCGTTAGTTGAAGCAAAGTTTTTAACTATGTACCCAAGAATACTGGTGTAAGTCCCTCCTCTCCAAAGCCCCCCCCCCCACTTAAAAGCAAACCTTGTTTAAACCTTTAATCAATTAACAACTTCCACGTGGCGGGCGTAGTCTCGCTATAAATCCTTAACTACGGCGTAGCTCGTAGCGCGGGCTCGTAGCAGGGTTTACGTTGCTACGTCAAAGTAAAACGTGAACAATTTGAGGTGCTAAGTAATACCACAGAGTGAGGGGAAAATATTTGTTGTACGTTTTAACATGAAATTATATTCCGTGTCTTCTTACCCTCTGTTACTGATGAACCTTGCTTTGTAAGGAACTGCGTCAAAAAATCTGCTTTTTCATACAAAACTGTAGTACCGATGTAACCGTCTCCATTGTATGAAACAGCAGATTTTGACGTGAAACATCTTAAATTTCGGTCCCTTGCTAAAACCATAAAAAACAATAATGTTATGTGCAGCTTCATACGATTGCGTAACGAAATATGTTGTGACAAGATAGCTTATTTCTTTGAAAGTATAGCACCTACTGGCATTATTTTAGTACCATTATTTAGTATGGCCCCTCACACGGTGGACCGACGACCTGGTGAAGGCAGCGGGAAAATGTTGGATGAGGGCAGCACAGGACCGGTCGTTATGGCGATCCTTGGGGGGGAGGTTTATGTCCAGCAGTGGACGTCCATCGGCTGAGATGATGATGATGATTTAGTTTAGAGCAGGGTTTCTTAACCTGTGGTCCATGGACCCCTAAGGGGTCCGTGTAATAAAAGCTAAATAGGGGTCCATGGCAAGCCTACTTACGTTGTGAGTAAATGATGATCTCATTGATTTGAGATCAAAAGAAGTGTTGCGAGCAGAATTTGACGCAAAGAGCTTAGCCGACTTTTGGCCGACTTGTCAAACGAGCTGTTAGTTCTGATTCCGTTTGCAACTACTTACGTCCAACGGCTGAGATGATGATGATGATGATCAGTTAATTCTTTATTCGCGTTTTCGATGTTGGTGCTACAGATGCCCATCAAATTGAACACGTTTTACTATAAGAGCAAACCGATAGGAGAAAATAAAATTTGCTTTTGCATACATTTGAGTCAAGTAGGCATTCAAGTTTAGTATGGAACAGCGGATATTTTTTGCTCCGATCGGCTTGCTCCCGTACCTAGTACCTAAAAGTAGTTTAGTTTGATGGGTAGACTCTTAGTTTAAAAACCCTGTATATACCGACATAAACTCACGACCGTAATCCCTTTCAGTGTGGTCAGAAACATTGCGACAACTGCCAACTTCAACTCTTCAATATAAGCGCTATAATATGTCGCAATCGTTCTTGGAACCTTGAACTTCCATCTTGGCGTCTGACATTGTCGAATGAGCCAGGGGTGATATGGGCCTTGAACTGTATAACCGTTGATTTAATAAAGGAAATTGTCGCTCTGTGGTCAAATTACAATCCCCTTCAGACAGAGATATATTCTAACTGAAACTATCTCCGTTGGCATGGTGAACAATGGTACCGATTCGGACTGTGCCACGACTTAACTTAACTAAATTTATTCCTGTCACTTTCTAAAATAAGATTAAGAAAAGAGACAGAAAACCAACAGCTGACTTTAGTGCTGTCAAAGTGACGTTACACGCCCAAAATAAGATGCCATCATAATGTACGCCATCTTATTTAAAGCGTTTTTGGGCGTGTAACGTCACTTTGACAGCACTAAAGACAGCTGTTGGTTTTCTGTCTCTTTTCTTAATCTTATTTTAGAAAGTGACAGGAATAAATTTAGTTTAGTTAAGTCGTGGTACACTCCGAATCTAGGCCAATGTGGGTCTTGGCCTCCAAAAAGAGCGAGCGCAAAAAAAAAACTGTTCCATCGAAAACGTTAATACATTTTTTTTCGCGATCTCGATGTTGGCGCCGTAGTGAAAGTTGTTCAGTTTGATGGTCTGAAGCACCCTCTAAAGTATGTAACGCATTTATGTTTACACCCTGTAGATACAGATGTCGTCATTACTCTGCTAAAATGAGAAGCACCCCATGGAGACAAAGTTTCCGAGAAGCGCACAAAATGAGTGGAAGAGCGCATCACGTGAGCGCGCTCGTCCACTAGCCAAGTCGATTATTCCACTGGCGTTTTATGCTATATGATTTTATATTTTGTCAACCCATTATAAGTACTGTAAGGGCGTGCTCAGGTGGAGTCTTGAGAAATTGTAACAGATTATTTATATTTTGCAATATATTTTACTTAGAGAGAAAAATTACGTCCAGCACGGCTAGCATGCTACCCACGACAAAGCGTTTAAATGAGAAAAAAGTCATGCGCGCTCCTTCTGGCCTACGTCAAATAATAAAGATGGAGGCACATCTCGATTTTTATCGTTTTCTCGGGGGTGGCATGCTAGGCCTACTGCCATCCGTTTTAGACAAAAGTATAATAATTGAATAACGCACCCAGAGTTCTCTGTCGTTTCAAATTTAAATCCAAAAAGGCCAGTCTTTAGTAGCTTACCTAACATACATACACATACATAAGCTCACTGTCCCATGGGGGTAGGCAGAGACTACGGACCGCCACACGCTACAACTCTGACACACCTCTTTAGCCTCATTCACATTCATACATCTTTTCATGCACTTCCATCGATTGTGGGTGCTAAGCACTTAGCTTATAAGCGCGCTGCTTATAAGTACATAGGTAGTATAATGTTTTGTAGATATAATATGCCTACTAAAGTACCTACTTATATTTTAATAACCTAAAAGTTTTATAATTATCTATCGTGCCAGTCAAAAGTTACGTAGAAACACATGCTTAAGTTAAAACCTTAATCCACTGTCGCAGTCAAAGTGTTTGATGGACCTTTTACGAAAAAACTAGAATCTGTATCACGGGCTTACCACCCGTTACACTGGACAGAGTTTCGGTAAGACTTTTGAAACGTGGATGTCCCTCTGGGAATATAGTTGCGAGCGTTTATGGATACGTCATGTATAGGTAGGTAAACCTTTTATTAAATAAAAAGCACCCACCTACGAGATTATAATTATTTTGTCTAATTTATAATTATTATCCATTACTAAGGGCTCCCACACATAACTGCGAATTCATATCGCATCGCAAATAATATCTGCGGGCGCTACGATTGAAAATCATACATAAGTCATCGTAATAAGAATCGAGCGCGCACAGATATTTGCGATGCGATGCGAATACGCAGTTATGTGTGGGATCCTATATTCAGGGTTTGAAAAGTAGTCTGGCAATTCGGCGTGCTGATCATCTCTTCAACCAGGTTTTCAAAATATCTTGGATCAAGCCCAAACAGTAAACATGCCTGCTGTGCCGAGGGTTGCGGGTTCGAATCTCGTAAGGGGCAAATATTTGTATGATGAATATGAATATTTACGCCTGCCACACATATACGCAATTCTGATTCAGATTCGGTCGAATTCCGTATATGCTTGGCAGGCGTTACACCCAAATCATGAATATTTGTATCAATATTATATTATAACAGACATCACTATAAATTATTAATGTGACAATTTCTAGATATTTCATCCTACACTGTAGTAAGACCACCAACGGTTCGTCCAAGAAATTACACACATTGCCCGTAATCCTAGTGTGACTGCGACACGAGGGGGCGTCAGTTGGCTCGCTGCCCCGCCAGTCTGTCTCGGCTCGACGACGGCTATGCGGCTTGCAGTTATTTACTTAGCTGTTATTGCTTGCTTGAGGGGGGGCGGGGGGGATTTTTGAATTTGATAGAAATGAGGGTTTGAATATGTTAAAGTTGAAGGTACTAGTTATGTATAGTATATGTGAACGGTGAAGGAAAACATCGTGAGGAAACCTGCATACGTATGTGAAGTCGACGAATTGCATTGGGCATGCATGCTGAGGTGCATGCAACACAAATTCAAATCCTTATAGCAAACTGCCCTTTACCCTCGACATCATCTTCTACGTAAAATTGTATGCATTGCCCTTCCTCAGGGTTCAGGCTATTTTTGTATACCAAACCATTTTTGTATGCAGTTTGTAGCGACCCAGTGCTGTATTTTCTTTCATACAATCTCTATCAAATTCATTCCAAATATAGCATTCTGGCGAATTCTAATTTTCAAATAATATCACTATGAGAGGCTACGTCAGGAAACGCGAAAAGAATCAGCTATCCCATACAAAACTGCTGTACCTATACCTCATCATCAGCTTATCATCGTCCACTGCTGAACATAGGGCTCTCCCAAGGCGCGCCACAAAACTCTGTCCTCGGCCTTCCTCATCCAGTCGCTCCCCGCTACTTTTTTTAGGTCGTCTGTCCAGCGGGCAGCAGGGCGTCCCACACTACGCCTGCCTGTTCGTGGTCTCCACTCTAGAACTCTGATACCCCACCGGTTGTCAGTTCTTCGGCAGATATGACCAGCCCATCCCATTGCCACTTCAGCTTGCTAATTTTTGAGCTATGTCAATCACTTCAGTTCTCCGACGTATCACATCATTTCTGATGTGATCTCTCAGAGACACCGAGCATAGCTCTCTCCATTGCTCGCTGAGCGACCTTGAATTGATGAACTAGTCCTATCGTCAGGGTCCATGTTTACGCACCATAGGTCATTACTGGCAGGACGCACTGATTGAACACCCTCGTCTTGATGCATTGTGGTAGAGCCGAGGAGAATATATGACGGAGTTTCCCGAAAGTAGATTAACTTAGTATTAGTACCTATGTGGACTAAGTCAGGTAAATCTTTACGAGTGGACTGGACCCTTTCGGCCCAAGGTGATAAAAAAATTGCAAAGAGAGCAAAGCCTCGTGTAAAACCTATGATAATATTTTTATAGGAAATCCAAGCAGTAAATAACTTGCAAATACGGATCCCTTTAAGGGCTAGTGCTAAAAATGACGGATAGCTAAGTTCGAGAATCAATTCCACGGGATTTATGGTCGTACCCTCGTCGTTGCCAGATAACACGAGCGAGCATCATTAAACTGCCGTTGTGGAATATATGGGTGACCCACATTTTATTTTGGATCTTTCGATGTGAGAGGTATGGTCATTTATGATATAGAATTTTCAAGTGTTTAAAAACCTTAAAAACTAGAACATATTTTATACTAAGATCCGACCGTAAAATTATACACTTACTAGCTGTTGCCCGCGACTTCGTCTGCGCTACCCGGATAAAAAGTACCCTATGTGTTAATCCAGGCCATGGTCTATCTGTATGCCAAATTTCATCAGCAGTTTTTGCGTGAAAGAGGAACAAACATCCATCCATACATCCATCCATCCATACTTACAAACTTTCGCCTTTATAATATTAAGTAGGATTTGTTTGGTGAAGGAAATGTGATTATCACTTAATCACAGGGTAGCCATATAGGGAAAAAATTTAACCAAAAATTATAATGGTAAATGTTCTTGTGGCAAAATTTTGCTAGGCACTGTGCACCCAAACAAATAGGTACATAATTTTGCGGTTGGATATTAGATGGATAATACGTAGACTAAGATCCCACCGCCTGATTTCTCCAAATTTTGTTTAGGCAACGATACTTATTCCAGTGGTAATAACTTTAAGTATTCAAAAAAACTAGAGTTGCCATCAATATTATTTTAAATATTGCAAGTCCCTACTATCCATGCCGCTAAAATGCTGATTCTGTTGATTATTTTCATATTATGTTTAGGCAATGATATCTTATTGCAAGGAAAGGTCATACTTTTAAGATCCTATAAAAATATGTTTGCCTATTCTAGGGCAAAAGTACCACTACTTTTGTACGCGTATTTTTTTAGAACCACTAAACTATGACCTTTCCTTTGGCATGTAGATATCATTGCCTAAACAAGACATGAAGAAATCTTGCAGGTGGATCTTAGGTAATTATGCGCCCAATTTATAAAAATAGAATATAATATTATTGAGGCATCGTCGATCATTGTTCATTGCAAACACAAACCTCTAAAAAAACTCAGCAAATGATACTTTTGACCTAAATTCATCAAATCAATACTTCCCTCATAAAAATACCTCACGTCCTCAATTCCAGCAAAAATTGTAATAATGAATCACTCGGTAGTATCGGTAAAAAGATAAATAAATGTAATATTTAATGTAGGGGGTGTTTGTAAACCGTACGCGACACTCGGCCGGCTTGAGTGCTAAATTTTCCTCGGGGTAAGTGATTTGGTGTGAAACAGGAGAGAGAGCGGTGATTAGAATAGGGAAATACAATATTTGAAAAGCTGGGGCACGAGCACTTGAATAGATATCAATCAGAAGACTACTCTCATACAAGGGCGGGCGCACAACTACAGTCTGTAGTCCCGTGTGCGGTGGCGCGGTGGCTGTAAGCAATGACAATGACATTAGTAAACAAGAATGGACAGGCCTTACGCAAACATTTCAAACCAGAAAAATGAGGCAAAGCAATTGACAGTTTTACTTCGAAAATGTACTGAGATGACAGACCAATTACCCTAATTTGTATTGAAGTGCCCTAGTTTTGCGTGCTTCAACTTAAAGCGCTTTGGGCCTATCCCTTTGATCTAAGGCTGTAAGCATGTAAATTGTTACAATGTAATGATTATGTTTGTTGAGCTGATGAAATAAATGATTTATCTATCTATTTAAGAAAGGTAATGAAACATTTTTTATAATATCGTAGAATGAAAGACTGGTTGACTATTCAAAACTATATTTTACTTTCACTGTACTTTTATAATTTTACTAAACTATTTTAATTTTAAATATATCACAATCACTTTACAAAATAATAGTTATCACTTCGAGTGCCAGCCGAGAACTGACTGTTTAATCCGTTTTGCGCCATTTCCAACGGACTCCCCACTTTTTCCCGTCCACTGTACCAACCAAAACGCACCTCGCGTTTCATTGGTCCAGCTCGCAAAAGTCTGTGCTACCAACCGAACGAATCAAACCGTTAAAAATATATTTCACGGCTCTGGATACAAGTCCTTTTTAAACCATTCATTAGTTATGTTTCAGTTAATTTGAAAGAATATTAAACGTGTTGCTAGCACAAAATAAAGATTTAGTAACAAAATATCATGAATCACGACATTCGGCCATCCGATTCTGTGCAACCTCCTGGTGCACAGTTATTAAACCGTCAGTTCTCATTACCATTTAGTCAAAATTATTCAAAATAATCTACATCAATGAAAGTGCACTAATAAACTAAGTTAAAAAAAATCTCAACATTGAAACATAAGGATAACTAAAGTTTCTCTTATCTAAACTAATTTACATGTTTTTCAAAATCACTCATTAAAAGAAATAATTCTTTTGTATTTTCATTTTAAATCTACCACCACTTTGTACTGTATTATGGCTGCAGAGAAGATGCAGCTAGAAACTCTACAGCAACAAATTTTTAGCAGTTATGCATTCAGTTATACAATATCAGGACCACAAATTTTAGTATTCAGTGTTTTAACTTTTTATTTAATTAAGTAAAAATTATTTAAAAATGAAAGCAGGTACACAAAAGTAGGTACTTGCGAGTTTGATTTCCTGCATCTTCTTACTAGCACTTACATTATTTTATCTGTTATCTTATTTAAATTTATATTAACCTTAAGTAATAATTATACGAACAAAATCACGACATTTGGCAGTTTACACTAATATCAATATTTATCAACTTGAATGTTTGTGAACGTTGCTGCAGTTCTAACGGAGGCAGCTCTCACGGATCTTCCTTGTCCAGTGATTGGAACTTGGATTTTGTTTATTTGGGAATAGTACATTCTAAAAATAAACATTTTAGACAAAGAAATATTCAAAAGTTTTAATATATAAACGGTAACACTCCTTGATTTTAATCTCTTTGCTGCTGCAACGTTCCCAATTTTACTTCATTTTGATGCTTATGTTTATACAATACAATATACAATACTCTTTATTTGTACATCAAAACATACCGTTCCTGTTTATACTGCTTTTAAATATTTACTACATTAGAGAAAAACAGTATTATAAATATATCCATCGATTAAATCTGGTAGTCGTTCAATAAGATAGCTGATAATAAATCTTGTCTTGAGCTCAGTGTAATCACGAGTGTAATATAATGTCATCGCCATCAGGTAGTTAAACTGTCAGTAGGTTTATCATGAGCCCACACTGCAGTATAATACAGTAGTTTCACTGTAGTTTACTACAGTTTTGGTATTAAATTTCGTACAGCGCTTCTAGAAGTTACGCTGAGAACTAATTGTGTCATGCAAAATTGGCGCCGCGACTACTACAGTAGCAACGTACAGTGAAAACTCATGGCAGGCCCTCTGCAATATTTTACGCCTTTCGCACAGCCCAGCTTACTGGGGTTAAATATGAAACAGTTGCTGTATACATTTGCAAAATATTGTGTAATTTGTGAAAAATATACCAGTAATAAAGATAATGAAATAAAATCTATTACAACTTGGATCTATCATAATATCTACAATAGCAGCATAGTTTTGAAATGTTTGTTTATTTTAATTGTTTTTGTATTATAATTTACAGATCTTTGATCTTAGTTTCATAACAAATTTGTTTTGTACCTATACTCATTTCCGAACAAAGTAGAGCTTTATCTCCATTTCACACGACAAAAATATATTTGGAACACTTTTTATTCTTAGAATGGTTTTACCAACGTCCAATTAAATAATTATAATCATTATTAAGTAGGCAGGTACCTAAATTGCATAGTCTTTTTAAATTAAACAAATCTTCGGCACTCACTAGAGGGCGTTTTCAAACTCATCAAGTAAGCATTTGCAACGATTACCCAAAATTTTGTGAGATTATCGCTAGTGAATTAATAAAATTATGATTACGATGGTAAAATTTTGAAGATTTTTATAAAAATAATTATTATGACTACTACAACCAACCCCATCTAGCGACTTTGCTCAAAACAATCATGGAAATAGACTAGTCTCATTGTTAAAACAACATCTATAACGAACAAATGGAATATCTTTCCATTGTGAAATGGAACGAAGTATAACAATTGATTTCATGAGTATCTACTTATAACACTTACTCAATTGTCATACAAACGTTCATAAAATTTACCTATTTTCCTTCGGAAAATAACAGTAGTTACCTTAGCCAATATGTTTTTAAAGTGAACACTCTTTAGCGAAATAAGTCGAAATTAACCTTTGGTATGCCGGAACGCGGATCCGCGTGACGAAAACAATTGATTATTTTTTGTTGTGTCTGTAATTCCCGGCATACGAGAGGTTAAGCGATCCTAGATAACACTAAATTAATTAATGATTCTTTGAATGTAGGTACCTCAACTTATTTGACTAGAAGAATAATAAAAAAAAATACGGCATATAGAAGCAAATAATGTTTCTGCTCTTTATTTTGGTTCAACATCGAGAGTATTTGATTCTTGTCATAATGGAAAACATACTTTGAACACTTGTACTACTTGATCGTTAAAGTTAAGGCTTAGGGTGCCCGTAACTATCAGTTTTGTAAGCTTAAGCAGCATTTGCGATAAGGAGCGTTATTTAGTTTACAAAATCTGGGTCTAAAATTGTCAAACATCTAAAGACAAACGAAAAGGCGCCGTCTTGTCTTTTAAAAGCTACTTATAACTGTACACTGGTGTTCCGATTTTATTCAATTATTCTACAAAAAAAAAAAAAACAATCTACAGCTGTTAAGTAAACAGCAAATATATGAAATTTACCCATAGTCGGGGAAATCTACGGATTTTTGTATGGAGTAGGTTGCATTAATTGCACTTTAGGTGATAATTTGGAATAAAGTGCAAGACACATGCCTGAAAAACATAAATTTTTAATAATCCCCGGTTAATATCGTAAATTTGAGTAGATATTTAATATTTTGTAAGTACTCAAAAATTATAACATTAAAACTAAATTATTTACTGTTTGTTTGTACACATTAAATTTGCCTTGTGATAGTATACTGTCCCTGTGCTGGTATGCTGCATGGAATATCTTTAGAAATATGCTTGCCCTTACTAAATTTATATAGATTTTAAGGTATTTCTCAGGGTCCTGAGCCTAAAACAACCTCAAAATCTCGACGTAAGTCTTATTAAACTAACAGTAATATTAGTTCAAACACAATTTACTAAAGTGTCTTTAATGCAACCTCAAACCGTATTTTTCCTAGACTACCAGCGGTTTCCTGGAGAAAATTTTGTATTAGATTTAAGCTCGCTTCCGTTCACATAATTATGCCAAAATGATGTGTAAAATAAAGAGTTTATTATAATTCATTAAAACAATATCAATATGTGAGTCCTAGGTAATAATTTATTTTACTATCGAACAATTGCTTATTACGTAACTAGAAAAACTAATGAGTATTAAATTTTATTGCCTGTGTGAGAGAACGAATAAAGTATTTTGCGTATATAATAAAAGATCTTAAAATGAAGACACTAATTTACTGATTGTCAAAATTTGCAGTTCTGCTGTGAACATTTCAGCATAAACATGTCGGACCTCAGACTCCCATGATGGAAAGTAGTAGCATCTCTGTCAGTGAAGGCGACCTCCTTCATATTCACCAATACCTCGGAATAAAAATTTGCATTGAGAAAAGTAATAAAAATAACTATAACTTGGGAGATTAAGCAGATTTTACACGGATCAATTTCGGTTCAATATT
Source organism: Agonopterix subpropinquella (assembly GCA_922987775.1). NCBI lineage: Eukaryota > Metazoa > Arthropoda > Insecta > Lepidoptera > Depressariidae > Agonopterix > Agonopterix subpropinquella. The sequence goes on along the minus strand of OV277708.1, from coordinate 1,849,473 downwards.
GCTTTCAATTCCATTGCTTCAATGGCATTGAGACATCTAAATACATTTCAATTTGATTATTGAAAGCTAAGTATAGGAAATGCGTGCAATGTTTAATGTTTTTCAATGGAATTGATGCAATTTGGTTGATCCGTGTAATATCCGCTTTAGATCGCTAAAATGTGCGACAGTAAATTCTCAACATCTCACAACATTTCTCAACATCTCTCAACATCTCGCAACATCTCTCAACATCTCGCAACATCTCTCAACATCTCGCAACATCTCGCAACATCTCTCAACATCTCTCAACATCTCGCAAAATCCCTCAACATCTCTCAACATCTCTCAACATCTCTCAACATCTCTAAAATAATTATTATGGCTCAGAATATTAGCTCGCTAGGTGTGCGAGAATAAATGTGATCTCTCGGAATTCTTAAAACTTTAAATATTTGTTCGCTAAATGTGCGATAGGAAATTTAGTTTCAGAATATTTGAAGATATCTTTTTTTTTAATGTTCGCGTTTAAAGACAATGAAACAAATACGGCCTCTTTGTATGTTGTAATTTCAAACTTGATTATAGGACACCAATAATTTATAAGGCAGAGACTTATACACTTTTTAAAAAAAAATCCTGCGTACCAGTCCCAGAGTTCTTTTCTCATAAAACATTAGTCAAAATTGGGTTTAATCATCCAGTATCAAGCCTTTTAAGCAGTTTCATAACTTTTAACAACACAACAAATAATAATATCTCACTTGTTCACTGTCAATTTTATTTGATATACATGTCATTTATAAACTGATAAATTATTCTTAGTACCAGATCAGAACATCACGAGCCAGAATTTGGCACAGATAAGGTAATTTTTAATGAAATATTTCGAATAGTGGCATGTTATCAGTGTGCTGCCTGGATTTCATTGGGAATACTATCTTTAATTTTTTTAGTTTGTAATAAAGTAAAAATAACATTAACTGCACATGACTAATAAAATTAAAAGCTGCACGGACCATGCTGATGATGACACAATGTATCAATCATTTGACACAATAAAGTGTATTTGACTATAGTGAAAGCTATTTCTGGGTACAACATTAGTTGTACCAAGTTGGCATTAGCCAATAATGAGAAAAACTTACTCCTATACAATCTATACATAAAGGTATTGCAGCACTAACAACAATTTTAATAAATGCTACTTTAATCTTTTAAACCATGTTTTTAGTTGGTTTATATTACTACACGTCCTTAGGTTTGTGTAGTTTAGTCTCGGACACATTTTTCGAGAATTCTGTACTAGACCCGGCGTCCATAGTATTCTACGTCAATGTTTTAAAACATGAAGAAAAAAAACTACTAAAACCAATATAATTTTGATTTATGGATACACATGGCCCAAATTATGTGACACACCTGGTCATTATACAAGCAAGAGTGATGGACTCACATGGCCCAAATAATGTGAGTCGAGTGGCCACTATACGTAAAGTGATGAACTCGCCTGGTCCAAATCATGTTTGACACGTAGCCCCACCATACATATAAAACGTTGGACATACTTATCCCGAACTACGTGACACCCAAATCATATGAGACACGTGGCCACCATACATATAAAACGTTGGACATACTTAGCCCAAACTACGTGACATGCAAATCATGTGAAACACGTGGCCACCATACATAAATAAATCGTAGGACATACTTAGCCCAAACTAAGTGACACACTTGGCCACCATGCATAATATAAAAAAATTGAATTCGATTTGTCCACATGACTGACTTTGCTAGTGATTTCACAAATTCTGTCATTATTAATATTAATCATAATAATGTCTATGATATTAATAGTATTCTGAGTCTATTTTCTTTAAGCACCGATCAATGTAGGTAGAGAAATAATATTGAATTAACAAAATAATAAAATAATTGTAAGCAATTTAGCTCGAATACTGTTTTATCGCACAATAGCATTATCAAGGAGTAGCCTTGACCAAATGGTCATATACGATCACACAGCATCGTTATAATACCAGAAAATGCTGTCAAGGAGTGGCCCCGACCCTACATTAGTCTGGCAACTGATCAAAATGCTTACAATTTTAAATTCGGTGGTTAACGGTTTATGAATATTTCGGAGCACAATGCCAGGGAGTCGCCCTGACCGAATGGTCTCCGAAATAAAATCAGATTTAATATTGTCATGGGGTAGCCTGACCATGATTAATCCAATGTAACTATCAACCATCACGATTTTTTTTATAAAATCCATAAGAAATAATTAATTTATAACTCAGTAGGTACTTAAAGAAAACAATAATGTTTCAATAGCCAAAGAATATCAGTGGACTTTGACCGAATTCACATACCTTGAGGGCTGAAGGTCTTCATCCCGCTTCGGAAGTTTTATAATATCGTAGAATGAAAGACTGGTTGACTATTCAAAACTATATTTTACTTTCACTGTACTTTTATAATTTTACTAAACTATTTTAATTTTAAATATATCACAATCACTTTACAAAATACTAGTTATCACTTCGAGTGCCAGCCGAGAACTGACTGTTTAATCCGTTTTGCGCCATTTCCAACGGACTCCCCACTTTTTCCCGTCCACTGTACCAACCAAAACGCACCTCGCGTTTCATTGGTCCAGCTCGCAAAAGTCTGTGCTACCAACCGAACGAATCAAACCGTTAAAAATATATTTCACGGCTCTGGATACAAGTCCTTTTTAAACCATTCATTAGTTATGTTTCAGTTAATTTGAAAGAATATTAAACGTGTTGCTAGCACAAAATAAAGATTTAGTAACAAAATATCATGAATCACGACACATTATTAATTTATATAATACGATTAATATAATTTTAAGTCAGATGATAAGCAATCAAACAAAAAAAGATTCATCAAAATCGGTTCAGTAGTTTTTGCGTGATACTCGAACAAACAAACACCCAAACAAATAAACAAACAAATAAACAAACAAATAAACAAACAAATAAACAAACAAACAAGCAAACAAACAGACAGACAAAAAATCCAAAAATTGTGATTTGGTATCAGGGACATGTAAAAACCATATCGTAATTTTTTTTTATAATAGTTTAGATTAAAAAAAAGTTTTTTTTTCCGAAATGGCTGTAACGGATTTGGATGAAATGTTGTTTTAGATAATGTTTTTTTTAAAGTTATTCTAGAAGATAGGTTAGATCCCTAATCACTATCAGATATTATTTTGTACCTACTATTTTTATATCAAGAGGAGAAGTTTAGTTACATTTTGGGAACCCAACTTTGATTTTTCGTCTAGAAATTTTTCATACAACTAAAAAGTTTTCATTACATATCTAAGAAATACAGAACTGGCAGATATCTGTTAGAAAAAAAATAAGCCAAATTCTCAAATTAAAAAGAAAAAACGTTTTTTTCTTTTTTGGTTTTTATGGCTTTCGATATTTTTTTCCAAGACATCTTGCCAGCTCACATTAAAAAAAAATTTTATCAATAAAAAGTTTTTATTCCAAAATGCCAAATAATCCCAATAATGTCTCTTTGGTGCCTAATTAAATTACAATATTTAAAAAATAACGAGTTCTTCCAGCAATTTTCCTTGGTATAATTATATTTGTTTCAAACAAATATGAATTTATGAATTAGAATGATTTGAAAATTGAAAAATAAGCCCTAAATTAAACAAAAAAGAAAAGTGACACGTTTGTTTCTTTAGTTAGTGTTCTTTGGACTGATTCCTCGACTTCTCGAGTTGTTGAGAAATTTTTCTCGTATCGTCTAAGGCCAGGGCCTCTACCCGCACATTCAAACTTCGCAATTGCGTGAACATTTTCGTTCCAATGTCAACTCTATTCCAATGAACTGCGGACCGAAACAGTGGCGATATAGCGAACATCGAAAGTGCAGGGCCAGATTTCTCGAGAATTTTCGCTTCGAGAATTCCCAAGCAGAAACCCTATTCTGGCCGCACCTTCTCTACAACGGGACACCTTCTTCAAAAGCTATTCGTCCCTTCTCTAAAGCTAACTTTATGAATCGCTTCCACTAATAACTTGTACCACGCTCAAAGCCTCTGCTTCCCCGAGGTAAAATTTGCAAAGGAAAATGTCGTCGGATTTAAAGGGAATTATAAGCGTTAATTATGATTTAGAGCGTACATTTTTTGTTAGGGTTAATTAAATGGGTTTTTGAGAAGAAATTAGCAATTTTGTTGAATAAGGGGTTAACTTTCCATTTGAGTTTGCGATTTCGTAAAGTATATTCATGGGACGATTTGTTTAGGCTGAGTTTAGAGAAGTGGAATTGAGGAATGAATTCAGAAATACAGATTTATATCTACATCAATACATATTAAGCAGGTCGAATTAGAGGTTTCCGCACCACCCTCACGCCCAGCTCAGCTCAGCCCCCCTGCACCCTCTAACATGCATACAAGCAAGCAAGCAAGCATGCAGCAAGCAAACAAGCATGCAACTAAGCAAGCAAGTTGCAGCAAGCAAACAAGCATGCAGCGAGCAAGCAAGCTGCAGCAAGCAAACAAGCATGCAACTAAGCAAGCAAGTTGCAGCAAGCAAACAAGCATGCAACTAAGCAAGTAAGTTGCAGCAAGCAAACAAGCATGCAACTAAGCAAGCAAGCTGCAGCAAGAAAACAAGCATGCAACTAAGCAAGCAAGCTGCAGCAAGCAAACAAGCATGCAGCAAACAAACAAGCATGCAACTAAGCAAGCAAGCTGCAGCAAGCAAACAAGCAAGCAGCAAGCAAACAAGCATGCAACTAAGCAAGCAAGCTGCAGCAAGCAAACAAGCATGCAGCAAGCATGTTGATGCTAAGGGTGATGCCAGGTTTGCTTTCATAGTAAAAGTTGTTCAGTTTGATGGGTACAGTATGTGGTTTAAAGTTTAATGATACCATTCCTTACACTCTGGTATAGGTATACAGTTTCAATTTAGATTTTTACGGAGATCTTTGAGCCCCTTTTGACTTTGAAACTCACTTTAACGAGAATCTGAAAAACCACAGACATAGACCAGGTAGTTGGTGGTATTAGTAGAGGGTGTTTAAAAAAATTATTGACCTTAATTTTGTAAAATCCAAAATATAATCAAAGTTTGTTTATTTTTATGGATCGCGCTAGAGGGCACATTTTATCTTCTCAAGCCAATCTCAAGCGTGCAGTTGAGCAAGGCTCTTTTTAGCATAAGCATCAAAAACATCAAAAACACAGTACAAGAAACCTAACTCTACTTTTTGAACCTTTTACTTTGAAAAGGTAAACTTTTTAGTAAATAAGTAAACAAGAAAGCGTATAGTTAGTTTATCGTCAGTTTACGTAGGAATTATTAATGGGGTCTTCACCTTTAGAGGACCTTTACAGAATGAAATTGAATTTCCTCTAGTAGTAGGTACCTGCCGGTCTACAGGCTACAGGTAAAAGGCGTGATTATTGACTCTCTGATTAAATTTCTATTTTTGGATCTTTGTCGACAAACTTTTATGGTTTCATATATTAAGTTTCAACGCTAAATTAATTAACAAAAACATAGTGAACAAAATCATGGAAATATGCCTATGCCTATACAACGTGTTAATGAAGAAGAGCAAAACCTCATACACCCCAACTGATTTATAACAAAATAGATTGAAACAATAATTTCATTATTTTGATAGTTAAAATTTAAAGTTATTCGCATTTTAAGTTTTGAGGCAAACATTATTTGTTCTCATTTCAGCAATGAATGAAAGCGCTAACGTACTCATGGATACATTTTCATAATCTTGTTTTTTTTTAGTAAGTACTGTGAGTATGCTCGTGCGGTGGGTTGACATTGGGTTCAGTAAATTTTACAGATTATTTAATATCACTTCATTGTATAAAACAAAGTCACTTCCCTCTGTCTGTATGTCCCTATGTATGCTTAAATCTTTAAAACTACGCAACGGATTTTGATGCGGTTTTTTTAATAGATAGAATGATTCAAGAGGAAGGTTTATATCAGCATTGCACCCGTGCGAAGCCGGGGCGGGTCGCTAGTTTGGAATAACATTGAAACCTTGATAATTCGATTCTTGAGTGCGATTTTTGACACTCATTCGCTGAGTTCAGCAGTTGAAAACGTCAAAATTGCTGTGGAGATACGCATCTTCCTACTGCTGATTTGACTTTCAAAAATCATACTTCAGGAGTGCGACTTTTGAAAGTCAAATCAGCAGTAGAAAGATTCGTATCTCCATAGTAATTTTGACATTTTCAACTGCTGAACTCTGCGAATGAGGTTCAAAAATCGCATTCCTGCTCGCGATTCTAAACAAACTACTTTCTAGTTTTGCGTTAATTCATTAACACGTTGTATAGGGAGTGTGTAAAAAAGCCATCGAAGAGCGTGTCAGATACCACGTCTCGTAGTCAAAATTGTTAAATATTATTATTTAATCACACTATTACTACATTTTCTTCAGAAGAGGTTTTTGTTACATTTTATAGGACCTATCCTATGAATACGATTTTTACCCGACTGCGCCAGAAGGAGGGTTATGTTTTTCGAGCGTATGTATGGATGTATGTATGTATGTATGTATGTTTGTATGTCTATTTTTTTTGGCACGGTCTACCTACAGCCTAAACGGCTTGTCCTTAGATTTGTAAAAATCGTGAGAGTGACATAGGCTATATTATTTTAATAAGGCGGCAGCGAATATATATTATAGTACTTTTATGCTACCATTTGGACACAAGACTAAAAAGTAGGAAATAAACTAAATTATTAAGAAAAACAAAAAAACCCGACTGTATAAATATAATAAGTTTTTTTATGCAGTTGGTTTTTTTTAACCTCCTTTTCGTTGTGTAGTAGGAAGATCAGAAATATTGTTTTTCACTCGGTAAGTTAGGAAAATTTTAAGTTATCAACTAAGTACCTACGTATTTTAGTGGCCCGAATAAAAATAAAAAGACAGTCGGTGATAAATGAAATGAACTGACGAGATAGTAGCCAAGTAAAGTGGCCTGGTGTGAACAGGTTCTAAACAGAGTTTCCTTGCAACAGTTCCAGCAAAGCTAATATCCGGACACCGGGATACCTGTTTAACTACTCACAAGGAACTGACTTGAAAACGTTCTCTGCCTTTTTAACCGACTTCAAAAAGAGATAACTTCGTCGTTTATGAACCCATTTTGATGATTCTTTTTTTGTTAGAAAGGAGATATCCCAAGTGTGGTACCATGATAAGGATACCAGGATCTGATGATGCATCCCGGAGCTACACAATAGAACTCCTCAAAAGTTGACAGCAAATCATCGGCGATTGAAAAATTCGCTTCGATGTATACCCTTTGCGTGTATAACTAGTATCTTAGTCGTACTAAAGAATTCACCACTGAAAATTGTGAAATAAACAAAATTTTTACAAAAAATTTAAACCGCCTTCAAAAAAACTAAAAAGTTAAAGAATTATATTGAAGACAATGACTTTTCGTTTCGAAGTGGGTGTCAAGCCAAGCCAAAAAACGAATGCAAGCCCTTTCGCGAATCGTACTGGCTTGACAGCGACTTCGATAAAACAATTTAATGTTCATTGGCTGCAATATTATTTTTAACTTTTTAGTTTTTTTGAAAGCGGTTTAAATTTTTTGTAAAAATTTTGTTTTTATACTCAATCTATCAAATCGGCCCACATCACCCCGCTGTTGAGCATTTGCCTCCGTTTTATTGCGCCATTCCTCACGGTCCTGTGCTAATCTGATCCGATACGAACCCGTCACCCTCACAATGTCATCAAACGTGCTGGTGTTCTGCCTACAGACCTCCGTCTTTCTCTTGACCACCACTCTGGTACTATCTCGGTCTACCGGCCGTCTTCCCGTCTAGCCAAGTGTCCTGTGATCCGCTTACCGACGTCAGCGACCTTGGTTTTTAGGGTTCCCTACCCAAAGGGTAAAAACGGGACCCTATTACTAAGCCTACGTTGTCCGTCCGTCCGTTCGTCCGTCCGTCCGTCCGTCCGTCTGTCCGTCCGTCTGTCTGTCCTACCTATTTAGGGCTGTAACTTTTGAACCGTAATAGCTAGATAGTTGAAATTTTCTCAGATTATGCGTTATTGCGGCGGATTTGTTAACAAATAATAAAAATGTTAAAAATTAAGAGGGGTTCTCAACAAGAAACTAGTTTTTATCAACGTTTTTTCTTCACGCTCTATCGTTAAAACGGTAATACATACAAGCGTCAAACTTAGTGTGATTATAGAGCAAACTCTACAAAATAACAACAAATACTAAAAACTGGCCAAGTGTGAGTCGGTCTTGCGCTAAAGGTTCCGGACAAAAAAAAAGTTTTTTTTTCTTAGTTAATAATGTTGTGTTCTGTGGTGGTGTGGTACGGAACCCTCGGTGTGCGAATAGCCCGACTCGCACTTGACCGGTTTTACTGTCGAATTTCGCGTCTTTAGGTACTCGGTCAACTAGTGATATGCCTATCATGGTACACTCCATGGCTCTCTGTGCTTGGCCACCACTCTGATACTGTCTTGGTCCACCGGCCGTCTTCTCATCAAGTCCAGCAACTTTCCTGTTCATCTCCAATTTTATATATTTTTTTCGATTTCTATTTTTATTTTTTTGTTTTTACTTATTTTTTATTTTATTTTATTTTTTTTGAAAACCTGAGTACACGCTTTTTTAGAATGAGTACCGACCGAACAAGTACCTTTCAACCGATACTTACTCGGTACTCGGTCGAAAAGTTGCGGTAACAAAAGTACTTGGTATCGAAAGAAAAGTATCGGTGTTAGGGTAAACAGTTGCATTACCTTAAGGGGTGATTGTTCCCATGATACTGAACAACTTTTCCGGAGTAACCTATAGGAAATTCGTTACTTTTTTTAAATTTACATACAAACATCCCGTTCGATCAGCTGATTGCATGTAGTAAGGAAAGTCCAAAAAATTTGTTGCTGATTTCATATAGGTTTCTTGGAGAAAGTTGTTCAGTATCATGGGTACAATCACCCCTTAAAATAATGCAACTGTTTACCCTAATACCCTGTAGAGTATGTAGGTATCGTATTTCATTGTATCATTTTATCCCTAGACGAGCTTTTACCCGCGACTTCGTCCGCATAAATTATATACCAGATTTTAAGTCAGATGATAAGCTATCAAACAAAAAAAGTTTCATCAAAATCGGTTCAGTAGTTTTTGCGTGATACTCGAACAAACAAACACCCAAACAAACAAACGAACAAACAAACAAACAAACAAACAGACAGACAAAAAATCCAAAAATTGGTGATTTGGAATCAGGGACATCTAAAAACCATATCGTAATTTTTTTTTTGTAAATATCTTCAATTACACAGACAAATTTATGTTACAGTTTTATAATAGTTTAGATATGTAATAGTCTCTGCCTACCACTCTGGAGAAAAGGCGTTAATTTAAATAGGTATGCATGTTTGCAATGTGTTTTTAAAACTTGGCCACGCTTTATCTAAATATTTACATAGAAGTTATAGCCAATTTCCATTTAGTGAGAGATCCTTCGAGGTGGACGCTTACCTTCTGAATTGTATGACTTTGATGATGTTTTCCAGCCTAAAAAGAGCTCCTATAAAACGACCTAACGGTGGTATTTCTAGTCAAATTCACAATCAGCTGTGAGGAAATAGCGTGCCGTCGCATTGCGACGTAGATCGATAGAGCGGCCGCGGCCGCTCGCACGCACTCCCGTACCATTTTGTTACCATTAGCGGCCTTCGCAAATTGGTCGGGTTGTACACGAGAAATACGTAGGAATTTTAATTTGGAACTTTGCTTTTTGTATTTAATTGAGCTGTAACTTTTTTTCGCAAAGATTGTTTTGAAGATTGGTTCGTTGTTTGAATTTTGAAGGGTCCATCCTACAGGTCCATCAGATTTGAAGGGTACATCCAGGCGTCTAATTTAGTTATACCCGATTTGATACCGATATGCAGTGATATCGGTATCAAATCGGGTATAACTAAATTAGACGCCTGTATGTGAAAAAAAATACCGGTCAAGTGCGAGTCGGACTCGCGCATGAAGGGTTCCGTTCCATTATCGAGCAAAAAGGCAAAAAGGCAAAAAAAATCACGTTTGTCGTGTGGGAGCCTCCCTTAAATATTTATTTAATTTATTCATTTTTAAAGTGAATATACAACTTACATACTTATTTAACTTAATACTTATTGAACTTAAATATTTATTTTATTCCAAATCTTTATTCAATTAAGTAATTAAATAATTTATTCAAAAAAGCATAAAGATTAATCACAAAAATAAAGCGGTCAGCACAAGCGTCGTCAAATACAAAGATATAAAAACAGCCAAAAATCAGCAAAAGCAATCAGCATTTATTTTATTCTGTTTTTAGTATTTGTTGTTATAGCGGCAACAGAAATACATCATTTGTGAAAATTTCAACTGTCTTGCTATCACGGTTCATTAGATACAGCCTGGTGACAGACAGACAGACGGACAGTGGAGTCTTAGTAATAGGGCCCCGTTTTTGCCCTTTGAGTAAGGAACCCTAAAAATGAATCAGCTGTTTATCGTCCCGCTTACATCGTAAAAGTCGTCTATGAAAAAAAGTTTACTCATAATATTTGGTTGGAATATTTTATTTCTAGTGTTAAAAGAAATAAAATATTCCAACCAAACATGAGTTATTTTCGCTACATATTACGATAAGATCGGTAACAGAAGCAATATGCAAATTTCTCCGGCGCATCTCTCTTGTTAGCATTGCTCGCTGAGGCGTGACGCGTGTAGGCATCCAATGAGCCGGCACTCCACTCCGCATTCAGATCGCTTATCTTAGATTTTGAGATGAAATTCGTAGATTATTTCATTGTTTTACTTTTTAATTGTTGGTAGGTGTGACAATGATTAAGGAGAAAGATTTAAAAGAATGCGCATTTAGTAAAGTACAGGGTGTTAACTTTAATGCGTAACACACTGACTGACCAACAAACTGAACAACAACAAAAAATATGCTGTTCCGTAGAAAACGTCAATCGCGAATCGACCAAAATGTATAGCATTTTGCATTATTTATAAACAGCTGATTGTTTTTGTGCGATTTCAAAGTTGATCCCATCGAAAAAGTTGTTTATTTTTATGGTCTGAGACTCCCCCTAAAGCAGATATGTCAAACTCAAAGTCACTGGTGGGCCAAATGTATAACGATAGTAGAATCAGTACATAAAGAAATAAACTCATTACATCTATAGTCTAAAAAACAAGGTCTTCTATTCCCAGAGTGACACAAGCCTACGTCACAAAAAAATGGCCGCTAAACATGGTAAAAGGGTATGATGACGTAGTCTTGTGTCAGTCACGTGGTCAGTCACGTGTTCGGAAGAGAATACCAGGCGCAGTATATTATTGTACCATGCATTAAATCTATCGTAAAACAGGACGGTACGTACCTACTTATATTACAGGGTCAACATTTTCATGATCCTTGTAAAAAACGCTACATTCCGCATAAATACCGTATGCATACTGTATGTACAGGGTGTAACAAAACACCCTAGTAATTCTTAAGTGTTTCAGACTATCAAACTGAACAACTTTCACTATGGAGCCAACATCGAAATCGTTAAAAAAAAATCCGCTCTGTCATACAAAATTGCAGTACCGTCTCGACTCAAATGTAAGGGACGGCAGATTTTTTTATTTTTTCTCGATGTTTTGGCTCCATAGTGAAAGTTATTCAGTTGGATGGTCTGAAGCACCCCCTTAAGTATTACTAGGGTGTTTAATACAGATTAAGAATTTCTATGTAGAGTTTCTGGCCATACCTTCTCTACATCGACAACACGTTCCGAAGACTCGGTGGTTTCTTCAAAAAAGGTTTGACATTTAATAAATATGCTTCAAGTTCATAATTGAATAAATTATTTTGACTGACTCCGTGGTCTAATGGTTAAGAGCATTGGCTCTCGATAAGGAGGTCGTGGGTTCGATTCCCACGGGGGACATCTAGTGTTAGTGTCACTTTGTGCGTTTTTCCCCAGTTGGTGAGGACATTGCAGGCTGAATCACCTGACTGTCTGAAATAAAAGATTCCGTGCTTCGGATGGCACGTTAAGCCGTTGGTCCCGGCTACTATCTCTGGTGGTAGTAGTCGTTACATAAAAACCACGTCAAAGGCCGCATGGCGGTCTGAAAAAACTCTGACACCAGGGCTCTGCCCACACGATAAGAAGAAGAAGACTGACTTTAAGTGGGATGCCTCCCTTTTCCTTCAGACTAAACAATTTTTCCTAAATCTGTCAAAGCAGGTGGAAATAACTCGAAAACTTCGGGGCAGTTATCGTGTCCCTAAAGGTACAGTTTCGGTGGCTACTCTTAATACACAGTCTCAAATTTCCACCTATAGAGACAAACATAGTCCATTTATGTAGGTGTTTCAAATTAGACTAAAAGTCAACGGCCTCGTTTTTGCACGAACATTTTCATAAATAGTGCTGTATCATACGATGGCTGACCTGTTTGTATCGATTGTCACTCTCGACCTTAATCGATTCGTGACTTTTTGCTCTCATAGTGTGCTTAACAGCAGACTTGGACCCTTGAATAGACCCTTGGACCTAGAGATACTTGACTTTGTTAGTTTAGAGGCTTTTGCATTTTTATGATGCGAGATTGTATTGGCACAGTATAGGAAAGAGTGGTACTTCAGAATACAGAACGGACACTCCCTGCCCTCCTACAAAAGATTTTTTTTTTGTACAGCGGTCAGCAATAAATCTTACGAAGGTTTTTAGAGGACCTTCCAAAATACATTAAAAACATCACATTTATTGGTAGGTCGCATCAGAACTGTGCTATTAAGGTACAAACAACTACTAAACTGTTTCAAATGTTATCTCACACCTATTAACTACGCTCACTCTGTCCTAAAATTTGTAATTTTTTTCCTGACAAATCGTAGAGGATTCCCGAGATCCTGGAAGGATTCTGGCTTGCCTAAATTTTCCACCACGCTTCCTGCAAAAAGGGGTGACGTTAAAATTGGTTGGAGGCAGAAAAACTAAAAACAATAATTTTAGTTTTTTGCAGTGTCTAAATTGATTTTCATTAAGTTATCATAGGTGATAATTTCAGTTGAGGGACATGCCATTGTGAATTTTAGTGTTCACTACTCTCCAACTTCTGCCCTAACACGAATCTGCCATAACCCGAATCTGCCATATATATATTTTTTAAATCTTGGGTTTGCTCTTGACCCCAATCCAGTCCTCAGGACGAAGATGGGGTCGAAGATGTAGCGAGCTTACCCAGAAGAACCATATCCCGAATCTGCCATATCCTGAATCTGTCCTTAACCGAACGAGGGCAGGGAGTGTCCGTACTGTCACGTAGGTACTGTGAGTGAATTGTTTATCTATCTGTATGTAGTACTAGCGACCCGCCCCGGCTTCGCACGGGTGCTGATAGTAAAATATACATAATAAACCTTCCTCTTGAACCTTCCTCTATCTATTAAAAAAAACCGCATCAAAATCCGTTGCGTAGTTTTAAAGATCTAATCATACATAGGGACAGACAGCGGGAAGCGACTTTGTTTTTAACCGACTTCAAAAAAGGAGGAGGTATCTCAGTTCGACCGTATATATATTTTTTTTATGTGTGTTCGCGGATAATATACTATGTAGTGACTAGATACTCTTTTTGTGCTGTGACACGGGTGTCGTCCTTTATATTTCTTGCCCTGTGAGAGTTATCCCAGAGCCCTAGCCTTGTGGTTGTAGGTCAAATAATAGATAACAGCTGGCAATGTTCCAGGACCCGCCCTCGGCGCGGGAGGGGGTATAATGAGGGGACGGGACGTATTATTTGTGATATGGAAGGTTTTTGATGGTGTAACTAACTGTAATGGTAGGTACTCATACGTTGTGAATCAGCTGATGTTTTTCTCATGATTTTATGAAGTGTTTCCTTTGATTTGAGTATGTTATTTTATTTGCCATAAACTGCAGTTGATGTGGGGATGGCATTATTAGAATTCACAAAGGGAAGTGATAAATGGTATGAGAGTGGTAGATATCACGCGTAATAACATTGTCTATTAAAATTTTTAACCACATGCATAACAATGTATCTACAGGGTGAAATTGATATCATTAGCATCTTTATAAACTAAAAGTCTATCACTTTTTTGAAAACCATAAAAACTCGGAAGCTTCAGTTCCTCGGTCACATTATGAGAAGTGAAAAATACCAACTTCTCCAGATTATTATGAAGGAAGAATGATTCGATAATGAACTCTACCTCACTATTTAGGGCTGCAGGCTGCATGGGCTATTCGATTAAACTGTTCGAATCAACAAAAAAATCTGCTGTTCCATATTAAACTGGAATGCGTACTTGACTAAAATATCAACTCGATATTCAGCTTGATCTCATATCAACTCAGGTCCATTATTATGTAAGTGGTGAACACCTTTTTTCATGGGACCATAATCGAAACTGTCAATAAAATCAGCTTTCCCATACCAATCTGGGTCGAATAAGATGCAGTTTTGTATGAAACAGCTGATTTTCTTCCGCGATTTCAACGTACGAGAAGGTGCTAAAAATGATTATTTTCATCGTCTCAAAAAACCATCAGCATAATTATAAAGAAGTACCCTATGTGTATTTTGTTTTTGTCTGTTGTATAGAAAGTAAGAAACTAACTCAACACTCCGGCGCTGTCCTATTGCCATCGTTCGCGCGATGGTGCGATGCAATTTCATTGTCCGATGAATCCGCTCGCGCGATCAGAAAACGTGTGTCCTATATTAGTGCGATGCGATCACCCTCCCTTGCCTCTCCCCGCTCCTTGGTCACGCGAGCGCCATAGGATATTCAGTACTGATTCGTATGTTTGACCGGACGATCGATGATCGCACGACGAAAATGGAACAATTCGATCGCATCGCATGATCGCACGATCTTCAATAGGACATTCCGCAGATATGAGTATGTTTGAACGCACGATCGCGCGATCATTTTCGTCGAACGCACGCATGATCGCGCGAGCGATGGCAA
This sequence comes from Agonopterix subpropinquella, assembly GCA_922987775.1. Classification (NCBI taxonomy): domain Eukaryota; kingdom Metazoa; phylum Arthropoda; class Insecta; order Lepidoptera; family Depressariidae; genus Agonopterix; species Agonopterix subpropinquella. The sequence continues at coordinate 1,834,411 of OV277708.1, read as the reverse complement.
TAGGACAGCGCCTCCAACTTGCTCTACAAATCCTTGTTTTTCTTACTTAATTCAAGAGGAGCTAAAAATCTAAATACCTACATACGCAAAAATGTTTAATTACTAAAAAGCAACATACATTTTAATTTTCAGCACGTTGTCAGACGGTGAGTCACGATCACATGACGCGTTTGTTTAGTTATAACAAGGGTGCGTGAATACCTGGGGTGTCTGGGGGTGAAGGGGTGCACTTTATTCTTTTTGTTTTGGTAGAAGAACCTGTCTGGACACTGCACTTAGGTACATAAACATTAGTAAAACATAAGAAAAACAATTTGCATTTTAGGAAACGAAGGTAGCAATCATTGTTTCTTGGTCCCCTGGGTCCCCTAAAACCAAGGGACCAAGAAACGATGATTGTTTTTGAAAAGACAATACGGGTTTTGTATGGTAGGTTGGTGCCTTATTTTTCGACGTTATTTTTTGCGTGGCCATCAACCAAACTAGAATATTTTAGTTTAAAATAACGTAACAAACAAAACTTGTAATTATATGTATATCCCTAAACTCAGTCTGAACGGAGATATAAAGGTTTGAAGTTGAAAATAAATGTATTACGTTTACTTCAAGCCTTTATATCTCCGTTTGGACTGAGTTTAGAGATATACTTGCTATAAAGTTTTGTCTGTAACTTTATTCTGAACAATAATATCCAAGTTTTTTTGACGGCCGCGTTAAAAAAATTAAGAAGGCGCAATTTTTAGTCATTGGCTTTTGTAGAGTTCCGCACCCAAAGGATGCCAACGGAATAACGGAACCCTATTAGGTACTAAGCCTATACGGTGTCTGATCTTTTGAACCGTTGACGTTTTCACAGAATTATGTGTTTAACTTATTACAAGAAACATGTTTTAATTTTGTGTGTGAGTCAAGCTTGTGGTAAGGATACCGAATAGGAGAAAACAATTTTTGTTGCGAAATACATAATACGAATAATTATATTGTTTGGTTGTACGGAACCGTCAGAGTACGAGTCCGATACGTACTTGGCCGGTTTTTGTGTGTTACCCAATAAAATATTCAACACAAGTAACGTGGGATACTCTGTTATAGTTAATGTTTTTGTGTGTAACAATCAAACGTTAAATATTTCGACACATACAATCGTCGAGATGGTACTAACAGCTTAGTTAGACACAAGGTTACAACTACAAGTAAGGAAAGGTTTCCCCAAGGGTTACAAAAGGAGGTTAACATTCTAGACAAGGCCCTATCGGGTCCACCCAATCTAGGAAAAAGGCATAATACGCTTTACAACGAAGAGATTCCTGAAAACTATTGAGGGTGCCTTGGAGGGCAATTTTTGAATGTTATATACAGGGAAAAAATAATTTTTGGCTGTACAAATTAAAAATAAAATACAATTGATTGCTTTTAGTAAAGCGAGTTTAATAGCGAATTTTTTATCGATTTCTTAGGGAAAGTTGTTCAGTTTCATGGGTACAATCACCCTAACTGTTTACCCTAAAAACCTGTATACAGGGTCCTTCTTAATATGCTGACACTTTTTTAAGGCGATGATCAGACTATGAAACTGAACAACTTTCTCTATGGAATCAACATCGAAATCGCGAAAAAAAAAACAGTTGTCCCATACGTTTGGCTCCGAGTAGGTTTGCAGTTTTGTATGGAAGTGATGATTTTTTTCCGCGATTTTGATGTTGGTCCCATAGAGGAAGTTGTTCAGTTTGACGGTCTGATCATCCCCTTAAAAAAGTGTCAGCATATTAAGAAGGACCCTATATAAGTTGTATTCCATTTCGATATGAAGTTTATGTAAAATTCTTACTCATATACGAATATGAACGCGTGAATTAAGCCTGTTTAGTATGAGTTTTCTACTTCCGCGCTACTCGGATTCATTCCATAACAACCAAGAAGGTCCGAGTAGAGGAAGGACGTCCTGGGCCTCTACCTGGACATTCGAACTTCGCAATTGCGTGAACGTTTTCGATCCAATGTCAACTTTATTACAATGAAATTCGGACCGAAACGGTCGCAATATATTGAAAATCGAATGTTCGGGTACAGGAGTGCGATTTTGGAATCTCATTCGCTGAGTTCAGCAGTTGAAAAATTCAAAATTACTATGGAGACGTGCATATTTCTACTGCTAATTTGACATTAAAAAATCATACTCTAGGAGTGCGATTTTTGAAAGTCAAATCAGCAGTAGAAATATGCGTATCTTCATAGTAATTTTCACATTCAAAACTGCTGAGTTCAACGAATAATTTTCAGAAATCGCACTCCAGGGCCAGTCTTAAAAACCTATGTGAATTATTCGATATGAACACTACATCACTGTTCAGGGCTGCAGTCTCCAGGGTCCGAATAGCCCTAATGATAGCCTACCTCCGATATGAGATGGCACCACAACAAGAAGAAGAAGCAAGAGCGATTTCACACTCTCCCTGAGGGTAGGCCCATGCCAGCAGTGGGATGTAGAGTATATAGGCTGATGATGACGATGATCCCGAAACTTCACGCCCAATAAAAGCCTCCTAGTTAACAGTTGTATTAAGGTTTTTATAATCCCAAAATGGATGACCGTAGTGATTTACACATGTATGTATGTTTTGAAGGAAAAATTATCCGCAACTCCGCAGTAGGCTTTTTAAAACTTCCGCATTGTGCAGGAACGGTTTGAAAGCACGAATACTGGATCGTGTGGTTAAAGTAACGCGGTTTGCGGTCACTGGCAAACTTCAGACTTTCCATCTTGACCGATTTTCCCGACGTATAACAATAGAGCAACTCTTCCTTCCCTTTTAGGGAACTTAAACTTGGGACCTATATTTTTAGAATTTTTGTTTTTAAATAAGTATTTTATATTTATAGATTTCGCACCATAAAAACAGCTTACGTAAGTGGATCCCAACCATTTCTTTCAGTTATTATTAGTGAACTCTTCTTTGTTTGTGGATTACTTTAGTACCATTTAACTTGTTATTTGTAAACAGGTCCGAAAACATATTGTGGTGGGCTTCAAAACAAAAACTGTTAGTACATCGTCATCAGCCTATATACGTCCCACTGCAGGGCACGGGCCTATCCTCAAGGAGAGCGTATGGACATTAGTCCACTACATGTGCGCAATGCGAATTACTTACAAGTATCTACTTTTAATTTGAAATATCAATATGTTACTCAATCTAATCAGACTGTGTTGTGTTGTGTTCATTATCAAAATACACAATATTAATTTTCTTATCATGTCTTTCCATTCAAATACCCTCGCCACTTGTCCTAAAATGGATCAAAATATGAAGTCAATTCGATCGCAGACCGCGAAGGTTTAACTCAATCTCTAGTGATGCCAAGTTTTGGAATTACATGTTCCTTTTCGGACTTTACGCCCTAAATGTAGGTTACTTTTGTTTAGAGATATGTCCAGACTGTAAAAATTAGTGCATACATAAGCTTACGACCGTATCCCTATCGGGGGTAGTCAGAAGCCTTGCTACAACTACCAACTACCATATTTTGAAGCATGTTATTGTTGCATTGTTTAGGTACTTGTAGTAAGAGGAAGGTTTCAAGTTGAAATGACGTGTGTGTAATAGCTCACCTTTCAACTACAGAAATACTTTGTAAGAAAACAATATCCCTTAATCGCCTCATAGGGCACTCACCGCGAAGGGCAGGAAAATGTAGCTGTCACCCAATCCCTGGTAGATCCATTTTTTTCGGACTCGGCTAAGACGCACGGACATGTGAGGGTGCCAGAGTGAAGACGCAGGTGGCGTCCCAAACCAGACACTTTCCGCGGTACCAGGGTATGAGGGAAAAGCCGTCCGGTAAGACAGTTGGTATTTATAGCATCTTTTCTGATCACCTGAACTGGAGTATGGCCTTGAGTTTATGTATTTATGCATGTATTTGCTTACTTTCACCTGCATAAAGTGTTTGTAGATTATTTCTAAGATAACGCTATTATACTGATATCACATTCTTTATCTTTGATAACAAATGACCGGTTTCATCCATTATCATGTTTGTTGAGTGTGGTCATATGCATTTTTATTTATTATATCTAGTTATTCATCCATATATGGCCGTGATATGGCTATATCACGTCTTTTAACTCGCTCGTTTGCGCGCGAACAAACGAGATAAAAGACGTGATATAGCCGTATCACGGCTATCGCGGGTTGGCGTACAGCTAGGCTGGAGTGCGATTTTTGAAACTCATTCGTTGAACTCAGCAGTTGTAAATGTCAAAATTACTATGGAGAATACGCATCTTTCTACTGCTGATTTGACATTCAAAAATCATACTCCAAGGGTGCGATTTTTGAAAGTCAAATCAGCAGTAGAAAGATGCGTATCTCCATACATTTTCAACTGCTAAGTTCAACGTATGAGATTCAAAAATCGCACTCCAGGAGAGTGATGAGATGAGTCTGAATTTTCATTGCTATTTTTGTTTTGCGTACACAATTTACAACTGTTTGAATTAAAATGTGTCGATAACGGTTATATGAGCATGTCATGAAATTCTTAAATAAAACCGGTCAAGTGAGAGTCGGGCTACTCGCGCACCGAGGGTTCCGTACCACACCACCACAGAACACAACATTATTAACTTAGAAAAAAAAACTTTTTTTGTCCGGGACCTTTAGCGTGAGACCGACTCACACTTGGCCGGTTTTTAGTATTCGTTGTTATTTTGTAGAGTTTGTTCTATAATCACACTAAGTTTGACGCTTGTATGTATTACCGTTTTTACTATAAAGCGTGAAGAAAAAACGTTGATAAAAACTAATTTCTTGTTGAAAACCCCCCTTAATTTTTAACTTTCTGCCATTTTTTTGTTAACAAATCCGCCGCAATAACGCATAATCTGAGAAAATTTCAACTATCTAGCTATTACGGTTCAAAAGTTACAGCCCTAAATAGGTAGGACAGACGGACGGACGGACGGACAGACGGACGGACGGACGGACAGACGGACGGACGGACGGACGGACGGACGGACGGACGGACGGACGGACGGACGGACAACGTAGGCTTAGTAATAGGGTCCCGTTTTCACCCTTTGGGTACGGAACCCTAAAAACAATACCACGGAATATTTAAGAGTACAACAATACCTACATAACTACACACATAAACTTATGATCGTACTCTACCTTTACCTTTTAAGGTTGTATAGGTGCATGTAGAAAGGTTCACTTTAAGTATTTCAAAGATTTCAGGATGGGAAGTGTTCAGCAGGTTTTCTCCCTGAACGTAATTCGAAATAACACATAGAAGTCTTCTCCCTGTTGCCTCGTATCTACGACACCCATGGAAAAATATTTAAAAAGAATACAACGGTGAAGAGAGAAGCTAGAAAGAAGTTAGTCGACAGAAAAATAAATGAACAGTGGCCAAGTTTTAAAATTACAATGCATCAGAAGAAAGAAATCAATGAAAATGCGGAGATAAGAAGCTATCCCAGTGACTCCGGAATTGAGCGAACAGTTTCACGCTTAAGAAATGTCCTTGAACAGACGTCCTTCGAGAGATATCTGAAGAAGAAACTTAGAGCAAGAAATCAAAGACACTTTTTGTTTTACACATTGAAAGATCACTGAAATTAGGTACAGTAATACAGGGTAAACAGTTGCATTACTTTAAGAGGTAATTGAACACATGATTCTGAACAACTATTCCTAAGAAATCTATAAGAAATACGCAAAAAAACCTTTCATGCAAACATTCAATCAGCTAGCATTTAGTATGGAAAGTTCACAAATGTTTTGTATCAAAAAGGGAAAGGAAAATTGTTCAGTATGGGTACAATCACCCCTTAAAGTAATGGATCTGTTTACCCTAACACCCTGTCATACAAGTTGTAACAAAACACCTTAATAATATTTAAAGGGGTGGTTAATACACCACCAATGGACCAGACCACCATTAAAATATATTTTCACTCCAACTCCAAAGAGAATATAACCCAGTAAAATTAGATAAATCAGAAGAAATAATTTCCGGAGTTTTGGAACTTTTTTTAAACGTTCCTTTGGTATGCAATATTGAAGAAAAAAAAAAGTCCTGGTGAGGGGGGGGGGGGTGAGCTCGAGGAAGGGGGGGGGGGGCTCTAAAGGTGACTTTTCAGTTTTTCGCTTATTTCTTGAAACCTAAAAGTCGTATCGAAATACTTTGTATGGACAAATTATACCTAACAAAATTTCCTACAAAACAAGTTGTATGCATTTTTGTCATAGGACTTAACCTTTGAGGGCTACGGGGCCAAGAATGTAACGGCATTTCAAAAATTATGAAATTTGTATGGCGACCCTCATGAAAGTTGAAGATAAAAACAAAATGATTTCATATTCTTAATCAGCAGCCCCGAAAACCCCCAGATACAAATTTTCAGTCGGTTCGGGGAACCCTTAAAAGCTGCATTGGCGTTTGAAATTTCCATGGTAGCCATCTTGGATATCGCAATTTTTTTTCACCGCCAACCAAATCTGACCAGGGTCCTCTATGACATTTGTTCGAGGTCCATAACCCTATCTGTCATAGTTTCCGCGGGCCGTTGACCTCATCCATCAGGAGTCGACCTTCCGAGGAAGTCAAAGTTTTCCCTGTATCACCAAGGCATCCCCAAGCATGATCCCGGCATGATGATCCCCAAATGTCATCCTTGTACCGTAAGGGAACCCGGAGATCAATTGATCTCCGGGTTCCCTTACGGTCAAAGGTTAAGTCCTATGACAAAAATGCATACAACTTATTTTGTAGGAAATTTTGTAAGGTATAATTTGTCCATACAAAGTATTTCGATACGACTTTTAGATTTCAAGAAATAAGCGAAAATCTGAAAAAAGTCACCTTTAGAGCCCCCCCTTCCTCGAGCTCACCCCCCCCCCCCCCCCCCCCTCACCTGGACTATTTTTTTTCTTTAATATTACGTACCAAAGGAACGTTTAAAAAAAGTTTTAGAACTCCGGAAATTACTTCTCCTGATTGGTATATTTCAGCTTAATTTTACTGGGTTAATAGGGCAATAGGGTAGTTAGTAGTTAGTTTACGCATGCACGAGACAAACATGTATCTAATACAAAGAAAATTGTTTCATTACTGAGTGACTGGCAGAGAACGCACAGCCAAAACCAACTGAAGATAGACACAAATGCCATTTGGAATAAGTACATATTTTTCAGAGGGGTACACTAACAAAGGATTTTGCAAAAATCGAAGGGTGCAACGATGTTGAAGTTTTGCGAAATCTATACAGGATGTTAGGGTAAACTTTAAGGGGTGATTGTACCCATGATAATGATCAACTTTCCCTGAGAAACCAACAGGAAATTCCATACCAAATGCAATCAGCTGGTCAAACGTTTGTGTGAAAAGAATGAATTTTTCTATAGCTTTCTTAGGGGAAGTTAATCAGTATCATGGGTACAATCACCCCTTAAAGTAATGCAACTATTTACCCTAACATCCTGTATATATTTCGCAAAACTTCAACTTCTTTGCACCCTTAGATTTTTGCAAAATCCTTTGTTGATGTACCCCCCTTTGTTTGTCCTTAAAGTAATGCAACTGTTTACCCTAACAACCCTGTATACGCGGACGAAGTCGCGGGCAAAAGCTAGTATTGTTCAGCAGGAGCAGACTGAATATTCTCAAAACACACAGTCTAATTTAAATGTCTAGCATGGCGATAGACTTAGCGTGAATATGTGTCACCGTAATACGCTGCCACGGCAACAACTCATAGATAATGGCTAATTACTGTTTTTAACATGCAAGTCCATAATAAACTGTATCACTATGTTATTAGATTACCTGTGCCCTTTTTACCATGTACCTTAGACAATTTAATAGTAAGGACTGGCCTTGCGGTAGCATTTCCCCTCTGCCACGGTATTAGATCAATTAATCTTGCGCATTTACACTCAATTTTATACCTTATCACTAAACGAGACAGCCTATAATAGCAAAACAATAATTTTGAACTTAGAACGTTTGGGGTTCACAAGAGACTACTTTTCATGATTTTTAACATTCAATCAATCAATCAATCAATTATAATTTATTTCACACCAAAAAGAAAAAACATAGTATACAGAGAGCAAACAATCAGAAAAAAAAAAATCAAAATTAGAATCCAAAGTTGCGGATTTCATGTTACCTCGCCCCCCGCAAAAAGTGGCAGAAAATTTTGATAGGAGAATGACACGCGTTACGCGTCCATACTATTAAATTGTCTAAGCCATGGACTTATTTCTAAATCTTTAAAAACTCGAACAAATAAGCAGTTTTGAAGTTTTCTAAACCTTTTTTCCAGACAATCTTTGGAAAGTATTGAAAAGAAAAAGTAAGTTTATAATAAGGTCCAACAAAATTTGATGATCGTTAGACTACAGGGTGTTAGGGTAAGTAGTTGCATTAATTTAAGGGGTGAGTGTACCGATGATACTGAACAACTTTCCTTTAGAAACGAATAGGAAATTTGCAAAAAAATAAAGGACAACCGACGCTCTCCCTTGAAAAAATACCAGAAAATGTATAGAAGTTTAGACTGAAGTCAAATGTGTAATAAATTATGGGGTTTTATAATATCTATCTATCTATCTATCTATCTATCTATCTAATAAATTTAAAAAAGCAGCAACCCCAAAATGGCTGTCAATGTTGTTTGATAGGAGAGGTGATGCAAGCTCAATGTTTTTTTTATATAAAAATGATAAAAACTAATAAAACATAAAATAAACTGGTGCCTACAATTAGTTTATAGTGTTCCATAGTCCATAATAACAATAGAAGTAAGGTTATACATTTTTTGGTATTATGTGCCGGATGTCCTTTCTACTTTTCATACAAACATACATACACACAGCTGATTGCTTTTTACTTACCTATGGAAAGTCCAAAAAAAAATTGCGAATTTCCTATCGATTTCTTAGGAAAAGTTATTCAGTATCATGGGTACAATCACCCTAAGTGTTTACCCTAAGAACCTGTATATAAACTGAACCACTTTTCTAACATCTAAATCACGAAATACAAACAGCCGTCCCATACATTCAGGTTCTCAGTTTTATGTTGAAATGCTTTCGCGATTTGGACATTGATCCCATACTTAGAGAAAGTTGTTCAGTTTGATCGTCTGATCATTCGCTTACTAAAAGTTTCCGCTAATTTTGTTAGAACTTAATCCGTTCGTAAAATCTGGGAGGGACCGGTATAACAAGTATTTCAACTGGCGATGGTTAGGGAAAGGTTCATGGCTGTCCTGATCGACAACCCCTATAGTAATGGAGAGGCACCTTAAGAAGAAAATAACGCAGGTACCTACTTAATAGTTATGGTTTGTCTTAAATCTTCGTTTCCAACTTCTTCAAGATCTAATCTTAACCTCCATATCACGAGAAAATTCCATCGAGCTAACTTTATATGCCATCTTAAACAAGAGAGAGTTGCCCAAATTTCAGAACCTAAAGCCTATTCCAATGCATGTATCGCCACCCCGGCGTCCAGCAAACCAAAGACCATGACATAACAAACGTCAAGAACAACACGGGACGTCAAAATGATTCAATTATCGATTGCAGCCATGTCATTTGTGCGAACAGCTGAGGTACCGGTAGCCAGCGAGGTTATTCAGCCGGGTTGTTTAGACGCATTGCAGATCACGTGTGACTGCGCTGTACAACCTAACACCACCTCTGTGAACGCCCTTATCTACCATCCCTATCGCACCAAGGAACAGGAACTAAGCTAGAAGGACGAGGAAGATGGGGGGTGGATGAGAATCGAGACGCCGGCGCGTCTGCGTGCCGCGCAACGTTGGCGGTCGATTTTGGAACGTTGCGCGCGCAAACGGCTGTCCGATCGGCCGGTGGAATCCATTCCGTACGGAGTTGTCGTTCGGAGCGGTCGATTGGAACGCTATCGCAGCGGCGATCCGTCGGCAGTCGCGCCGGCGCCGCCGTCGGCGATGGAGCTCGATGACGAACGGTCCCTGTCACTGGGCACGGAGGTCTCGGCTTCAGTGCCTCCGCCCAGCCCTCTCACAGGATGTTACCTGCTCGCCGTCATCGGTGAACCTCACACACATGAGCATAAGGAGATTATACTGCAGCGGCTCGTAAAAGGTAAGTCGAATTTAGGTTGTATAGAGTAGAGTCCTTTGCGCGAAAAAATTGAGGTGTCAAAGTGACAGACGTCAGTAATTTCAATTTGCCGGTCGCGCGGCCTATTTTGTGTAATCCGTTGTCATGTTATTTTTTAGCATCACTAAACAGACTTTCTCCTTCGGTTTTGCTGAAATAAAATGTGAGAAAGTTTGTTAATTGACTTTTTTTTACCGGTTGAGTGATCTCACTACCTATCTCGTGAATTTGAGCGTTAAAAGTTGATTATTAAAATTCTTACATCTTTTTCTGTACGTCTGTTTTCGTAACAATGTTGTTAGGTTGATAAAAAGCCGTAAAAGCGGTATATTGGATTAGTTTTTGTTTGCCGGCTTTGTCTATCTCCTGTTACATCATCCGTGACGTCACTTTGTACCATTTCGTCGAGACAGCTAATGGAAATGAGGATTTGTCATAATGCAGTGGAAAAAAGTGATTGTGATTACCGCTCAATGAATATTCGGATAGATTAATCGTTCTTCTTCATGATTACACGTAATATGTTCGCCGGCTTGAAAACTAACCTGAAAGAGATGAAAAGGGACCTTATAGCGGTTAGGGAGACGTTGTTTGGCTCCTCTGTAAGAGCATTAGCATTAGCGATTAAGAAGATAAGGTGTCGTAAGTGAAGACCGCAATAAGGTACCATTTCATCCAAACACTTTGGATTAAAACATACATATAGTTTAGAAAGGTGAGAGGAGTTCAAACAGCCTTATCACTAAAAGAGATATCTTGCTGAAAACCATACCGTGACGAGATGTAAATGCGATACTACCTATACTTATACAAAACTATATTGTCCAAATGTTAAAACTTAAATCGGAATAGTATGAAAAAGTGCGTAGATACTATAATTGACTCAATAGTTAGTCATACTAGAGCTCTACACAATGGAACGGCTAATTAACGGATATACCAACGCCATGACATAACTTCCGGTTCCCGAAAGCCGAAAATTCTGGAGTGTTTTCCTCTAACTCTTACATCATACTCGTGCTACAATGTGTTATATCTTCACCAGGGTTTGAAATCTGACTTGAATTTCTATTATCGTCATAGTTTTGGTCGGAATTACGATACTTCGAAAAACGAAAGTCGAAACATTAGGTAAACTAACCAATATTTTTATAAACCTTTAAACCGGTAAGTTTTAAGTAATTTTAAGTTATAAATACTAATCATAAATAAATAAATATCTGTGAAGTTATCACGCAGATTGTCTAATCTCATGTATAGAATTGGACTTATAATAATATAATAATAATATAATATCTTGGACAATGTCACACAAATTATCTAGTCACATTTAAAGTACCAGAATCTAGCCTGGACTTGTATTATGATGACTAGACAACGATATAGAATACATATATAAATACAAACATCCATGACTCGGGTACAAATATTCATATTCATCATACAAATATTTGTCCCTTACGGGATTCGAACCCGCGACCCTCGGCACAGCAGGCAGATTCACTACTGACTGTGCTACCGGGCCGTCTACTTATATTATGATGGCTAGAGAACGATATAGAATACAATTTATAATTACTTAGATAAAAACGCGATACAAACAATATCAATGACTTGGGTACAAATATTCATAATACAAATATTTACCCTTTGTGGGATTCGAACCCGCGACCATGAAATAGCAGACATGTTCACTACCAACTGAGCTATCGGGTCGAACCTTGACATTGACAAAATCATCGCTCTCCCGACGGAACCACAACATCAATATGTCATTGAATTGGTAGGCTTAGTTGATAGGCAATTTTACTGCACGATTAGTGTTGACATGCGTCCACCATACATTCCCACCGCTGTAACTCCTGTAAACCAGGATCAACAGCGGCGACCATTCACAACACTAGACAATGAAGTCCAGCGAGCCCGGGGGACGACTCTAATCTGTCTCGGAATAATTTTGTCCCGCAATTAATTTAATCAAAGAAGATAGAAGGAGTAGGAAAAACAAATATCCGACTTCACTCCATTGCAAACGGGAGACAGCAATAAGAAAAAAGCCTTCACTTTGACGAATAAAAAGTAGTAAGCAAGCAATGCTCTGCACCTGAAATATAAAAAAATTCTGAGAAATTTGAACCTAAAAACCTTCAAAAGTCGTTTCTAGTTGCAGCAAAGTTACTGACTTCCCCAAAAGGAGGTTGGTAGTTTATATTTGTTGGATTTGACAAACCAATAGCTCGGTTTGTAGTGAACCTTATCTGCTGATCCGAGACGGTCGCGAGCTCGAATCCCGCAAGATCCAAATAATTTTGTATGATGAGTATGAATAGGTTACGTAACCATAAATTATCTGTGTGACAATGTCCAAGATATTTAGATATTTATGTGTTAAATCACTGATAAAACAAAACTGTCAGTTGCGATTTTTTGGCAGTTACCTTGTTAGTAAATACTATGCCCAATATGATCGACCGGTAACCAGACAGACCTGTATTTTGTCTGTCAATTTATCAAGTTTATTCAACTTTGAAACGTAATTGCAAAACGAGTCGTCAGTTTTGTTTTACGCAACGACTTTTTTTTCTGCATTGTGATATCGCTTCACTTGATTGTTTAACTTTTAACTTAAATATTTTTATAAACATTGCTAACTAGAACACGTATTAACTAATGAACTTGAATGTAGGTACCAGATCAAATCTAGACACTTGTATTATGGTGACTAAATAGCGATGAAGAATACGTAATAATATGCAAATATACGTAATCAATCACCACACAAATATTTGCACCTTGCAGGATTCCAACACAATATAGAGGTTCTACCTGTTGTATACTTTTAGTAATTGTTTTGTTCACTTTTTGATCATTTATAATGCGTTCTCGACTAATTGTTGTTCGACTATTTAACTTTCTTCATATTCCATTATTGACATTTTCATCATTTGGTATTTGGTTACGGTCCCCGTCCGACGAAATCGTACTATAATATCTTCAAGAGAGTTAAAATTTCATCCCTAATACTTTTTAAAAGTTATTTGGAGGTGTGGGTTTTTGGCTTACATTAAGTCTTTGGTTTTGTCCATAGATTTTACTTTATTCTATAATCTTTGTCTATAATCTTTATAAATAGTCTAATAAGGCCTCAACGGAACTTGTTATAGTCTGGAGTGATAACCATAACACCAGTACTCTGTAAAAACGGTTAGTAAACTCGATGATTTGATTATATTTGAATGACCAAATGTCTGGTCTGACTTCTATACTATGTATTTCAATATTGTATTTTAATTGTACTCTGTATATTTTGTTTTGTTTAAAAGATGTGTGTTATAGAGTTTCTGGCCGCATCTTCTCTACAACGGATCACCTTCCGACGCGGTGGTAGAGTCAAAAAACTACATCAGAAAGCTATCTATGTGATATTATTTTGAATTTGAGTTGAGCTATTATGCTCTCGACTATATTCCCCGAAGGGGTAGTCAGAGATATTCTGAAACCTGAACATCCACGTTTAACTAGTAGTATCGAAAACCGAGTTTGAGTTGTGTTTGCCCAAAATACGTAACCAATATGCTAGAAATACATCAAACTCAAACAAAAACAAAACTGCATCTTCGACTCCGTAACCGTAGTTGTTAGTAGTTCAAAGTCAAAATTAATAATGATACTAAGTATTTACTATTGCTACAAAAACTAAAAACATTAGTATTTTCCACACCGTTTGTCGCCGCGAATCCATTAAAAACTTGTAACTACAATGTTTCTCAGTACTTTACGGCCTTTTTTGCAAGATTTAGCGCTCGCCGAATAGAAGCAATGAAAATGAAGTCACTTCCCAGAAGAGACAGCGTTTAGGCGCCAGCCTTTGAAGCTGAAACATACAGTCATTATCCGTTTCGGTGACGTTATTGAGTTAGTCATTGAGTGTGAGTAGGTCAGACTGTTTTAGTACTATTTCGGCTTGAAGTACGACGTGGATAATTTGATAATTTCATCTGGAATTTAAAATTTAACAGGTATTTATTTTAATAGTTTTTGCCTCTAGGTAAGTAGTTTGGGTACCTACAAGTTTTCTAGTGTAACCATACAATAAATAAGTAGTAGTAAACATCAAAGTTTCACTATCTCACTTCTTACTACAATAAAAGTACACCCCAGTTTAAAAAAACCGGCCAAGTACGAGTCGGGACTCGGGCTAGGGAGTGTTCCGTTCCACTAGTAGTTGTTTTTACATGGTTAAGAGGCTGCATATGTAAACGCTAGCTCGGGCCATATCGACCCCTCTGGCCTCAATTGTCGTAAACGCCACTTTTGGCCAAAATGAGTTAAAAATGCAGTTTTGTTTATTTTTTTTCGCTCTATCGATCGGTGTATTTAAACTTCTTCTAATCCCAAAAAAATGTCGTTTACTACCATTGTTTTTTTTTGTCTAAAACTAATAAAATAAATAAAAGTCAACGTAAAACACATTTCATTTACAAAATATTTGATCCTGTGACGTAAACACCAATCGAAAAGACATAAAAGACATTTTCATTCGAAGATTACAAAATATGTCGTTTACGACCCAATCAAACCATAATCACAATTTCATAATATGTGTCGTAAAAGCAAAAAAAAAGATTTTTCAAAATACGCTCTACGATGTAGTGACGTAAATGCCAGTGGCCGTACCTACATACCGACTCTTATCGGCTTACCTTTCAGAATTACTAACCATGTTAATCCACATTTAGTTAGTAAACAAGTATTACAAGTAGTACAACAAGTACAATTATTAGTATGGCATACCTTTGAGAGACTAGCACCCTTCGTCGTCGTTCGTTGTCGATTTCAAGTCAAAAAGTTACCTTTTTATTAATAAGCATAATTTTATGGAATTTGAAATATTTTGGTCTGTCAATTATCTAACAAATGCGCAAAGAAAGGAACGTTATATTGTGTCATTTACGTCCCAAAACGAACAAATTGTTAACCTAAAATGTCGTTTACGACCCGGTGTCACCTGAATAGACGTTGAATCGTGTCATTTACGTCCTAAAATGAACAAATTGTTAACTTAAAATGTCGTTTATGACTCGGTGTCACCTGAACAGACGTTGAATCGTGTTATTTACGTCCCAAAACGAACAAATTGATAACTTAAATGTCGTTTACGACCCGGTGTCACCTGAACAGACGTTGAATCGTGTCATTTACGTCCCTAAACGTACAAATTGTTAACTTAAAATGTCGTTAACGACACATCCGTTGTACATGTAAACATGAACACGAATCATTTATTTCAATCGTCGATGATATGCTATGATCTTTGAAGAGTTCTTTTGTCTATCTCCGAAGTTCTTTACTAGATCTTCACCAAATTATAATGGGACCACCTCTGAAGTACGACCTACCAAACAAAAAAAAATTATCAAAATCGGACTACTCTGTAAGTTATAGTTATCGAATCATTTATTTGAATCGTCGATGATATGCTATAGATTTTTAGAGAGTTCTATTGTCTATCTCCGAAAGCCCTTTACCAGATCTTCACCAAATTAAAATGGGACCACCTCTGAAGTACCTATGACGTACTAAATAAAACAAAAATTATCAAAATCGGATTAGATACTCTGTAAAAAGTTATATGTGTTCAAACATTAAAAAAAAAAAAAAAAAAAATATACGCGTCGAGTTACAAATACAAATAAATTTTTTTTTATTTTTCTCACCACAAACACAAAATTAATAAGAGCAATAAAAATATTAAATGAAGTACAAGAGTTTGTGGGTGGAGACTGTTGCTTGGTAAGTATGTGTACTTGCGTACACATACCTGTACTTCAAGTCACCAGGTCTTCTCCCGCCAGGAGTAAGAAGTACATTTATAAAAAAAGTTAAAGCTAAAGTTAATTTACAAAACAAAGTAACAGGATATAGGAAAACCGTTGTACTGTGTAAATAAATGTATTTATGTAACTAGTGTAGTGTATGTATGTATTTTGTATTAGCATGTTCCATAAGGTATTGAGACTTGAAAACCACCTCGTTTTTTGTTTTGTTTTCGTCGGTTAAAAAACCATTCCCAACCCCTAAAACATAACATATTGTAATGATTTTTGGTACACTTGATGATATGTCTCAAAATTAGAGACCAAAAACTAGGTTCGTACGTTTTGATTTTTTCAATATTTGATATAGCAGCGAAATTGTAAGCAAAAATGTAATGTTATGTATGAAAATCTAAAATCGCTTATATTTTATTTAATATACATACATAAAAGTACATCAAAAATATCAAAACGTACAAACGGATTAATAAACCTAGTTTTCTATCTTTGGATTAATGAGCCAAAAAATATCAAAATGCGTTGTTTTCAAAGGGGAGAAAAACGTTAACGCCGCCGGCCAAGCTCAAAGACGATACGCAAGAAAGCTTATATACATTTGGTTGATCTATTTGGCTTGCGTTTTGCTTGATTGTCGTATCGCTACACCATCCTCTTAACAATAAATTATCCATAAATTTAAAGAATTTAAACATTACCATAACAAATATTTACTACTTCCAAATGAGGCTCAAGTCTTGGACGTCCTGATAGATTGTGACGAAGAGGATGAAAATGCAGCTATTATTTTAATGTCGAGTAAATTAATAATTACCAAAAGTTCCTTTTTTAATTTTATGCGTGATTTTTTCTTTTTCTTATCCTATGAAGGTTAAAAAATGTAAATGTGATGTATGAACATGAAACATGTGCCTACAATTTAATTATGAAAATAAATGATTCAAAGATTATACAATATTTTTATTAAATACACAATAAACGATGAGTTATTCACCCTTTACCTAAAATTAATTAATACCCACCTATTCTTGAACATTTTTTAATGAAAATAGGGTATAATTGTTTTTGCTAAGTATCTGAATATAACACATTACCTTAACACATAATTACCTTAGCCCACAATGAATAAAACATAAAAATTAGTTTATTAAAATAGCCTTTTACTGCTTAATCACTGCCTGTTTGTTTATAAAAATGCTTTTACTACTTTATTATTAATCAGCAATACATTTTCATACTATTTTTGGGTAGTAAACACCATTCAACAGTTTTATTTTAGGGCGCATCTCCATGCTAACTTCTTAAATCTGCATTCTACTTCAGTGCAATACTTATGAGTTTTTGAAACATTTGAGTACGAGTAATTTTATGTAAGTATCATCAATATAGCTAAAAAAGTAAAAAAGATATTAATTTTTCTTTTTTCTATTTTTGGTTTTTTGCTTCCCCTGTAAAAAGTCGTTTATGGCGTTTACGACAATTGAGGCCAGAGGGGTCGATATTTTACTGGTTTTTAGAAGCTATCTTCTCGTTATTTGAAAGACATACAAATAATTGAAAAGTGTAGCAATATTCTTCAAAATCTCGGCTTTATTTGCTATAGATCATATTTCTTATTTTTCTATACAATACATTATGAAACCTGTGTTCAAAGGAAAGCCTAAATATTGGATAAAATCAGTATTATTTTACTTGAGACGCACACCTTTGTGTAGACAATATTAAGATCTAAAACTGCTATTTGTCAAATTTTTTTTAAGACCAATATTTAATGAATTAACGAACCCACTTTCCCTAAACGACATGGGTCGATAAACAAGTTAATTTTGTGGACCTCCCATATAAAAGTGCGGATTAGCCGATCGATTTTCTATGGGGGGTCTAAAAATTGTTTCTCTTTTATGGTTCATATTCCTTAGGGCAAGTTTTTTAGTTTCATTGTCTGAATACACCCTTAACACATTTTTCTGGTTAATAAAAAATGGTGGTGTATACTTATAATCTAAATTACATTATTATTTTGGTAGTTAACTGTCGATAAATTATGTTTATAATAGGTACGTCTATTACTATAATCTAGGTAGTTTAATAAGCCAGCCGGCGGAATGACCTTCTTTCTATGGTTTCACGCTGTTCAGTGTTACATTTTTTACGGCAAAAAAGTCGTTCGATTGTCAATACCAATTATTTATAACAGCTGGTGCCTGCGACTTTGTCTGCATTTAGTTTTAAAAGTAGATATCCTGTGGACAAAACACAGAATGAAGGAAGGAAAAAAACACGGTGAAGGAAAACATCGTGAGGAAACCTGCATACGCTGAAGAAGAAATTCTGATGTGTATGTGAAGTCTACCAAACCGCATTAGGCATAGAGTGGACGCCCATATACCTACAACATGTTAATGAATTAGCGCAAAACCTCATACACCCCAACTGATTTATAACAAAATAATTAGATTGAAACAATAATTTCATTATTTTGATAGTTAAAATTTAAAGTTATTCGCATTTCATGTTTTGAGGCAAAAATGAATTGTTATCTTTTCAGCAATAAATGAAAGCGCTATCGTACTCATGGATACATTTTAATAATCTCGTTTTGGTAGTAAGTAGGGAGAGTGTACCCGTGCGGTGGGTTGACATCGGGTTCAGTAAATTAAAAATTTTACAAACAAATTATTTATTATTTTGAAAAAAATTACCTATGCTGAAACCTTGATAATTCAATTGTGCTTTCGATTCTAAACAAACTACTTTCTAGTTTTGCGTTAATTCATTAACACGTTGTATATACACCCTGGTAGGCATGTGTCCTGCAGTTGGATTTATACATGGTGAAAGTAAAAGTTGTTCAGATTGATGGGTTAGAGAATGTGGTTTAAAGGTTAATGATACTTTTCCTTACACCCTGTACAGGCTGATAAAGATGATTACGTTTAGAGCAAAGAAAATAATTTGTCGGGTGACCTTTTGTCGTTTTTCCAATCTAACCACATAATACAAGTACCTACTATAGTTACGCAGTAGCGCGTCACACCGTAAAATAATCCAAGGGTCGACTGTATATATGTAATAACATTACCCTTATGATATCCGATACAGAAATTGCTATTTTCTTTTCTATTTTCCGGGTCAAACTCGTCGAAATTATTTCGGTGGCTTAGGCCGGGGCTTTATTCAAATAAGATCTTTGGGTACGTGGTGTTATGATACGATTTAGATCAACTCTGTAGCTTACAGCTGTGATTAATGGTATTATATCATATGGAAACCTTCATTCATTACCTGTCATACTATGATATAGGATAGTTTGAACTGCTTTAGACATAGGTCTACTACAGATTCTCACCACTGCACTGCACACTTCTGTAAACCAGGATTGGCATCTATTAACAACACTAGACATTGAATTCCAGCAAGCTTGGGGGAAAAATCCAGTGGCAGTTACTGGTTATGGGGCTGAACTAAAGCCCGCCCCTCCCCCCCCCCCCCCAAATAGCTCTTCTTAATTGAAATAGCTCGACTCTTATCCTGTAACGGATCTAATTTAATAAAAGAAGATAAGAGCTGTAGGAAAAGCGAGTGTCTGTAAAAGGCATATCTCTTCTTCAGGCATAGACGCAGCGTGGGTGCATATAACGACGCCCCTACAAGGTGGACCGATTACTTATTGATTTATTATCTTGTTATGGTAGTAAGCAGGGTGAGTATGTCCGTGCGGTGGGTTGACATCGAGTTCAGTAAATTTTAAATGTTACAAACAAATTATTCAAAATTTTGAAAAAAAAATCCTATGTTGAAACCTTGCCTCCGGTTCAACAGAACCGAAAACCAAAATGTCTTATTACCATTATGAACTAATTTTCAAAATGACCTTTTCCCAAAATGCCTGAAATTCAAAATGACTGATTTTTTCAATGACTGAAAAGAAAAATGGCGGTGGGGGTACAGTTGCACTCAAAAAATATATGATTCGATTCTGTTCTCGATTCTAAACAAACTACTTTCTAGTTTTGCGTTAATTCATTAACACGTTGTATAGCCACGTCAAATAAAAGACATAATGCCTACCTACCTTGTCGATATTTAATTAACATACACTAACATAATTTTAAGTAAACATTGTTACTAATCATCCTACTAACAAAATTATGGATTGTCTTTTTTGGTCCGAAATAAATGAGTATTTAATTTAATTTAATTTAATAGCCATTAGCATATACATACATACATGCAGTTAATCTGCTTACACCTGACGTCACAATTCACGAATCACAGCCGCTTTGCATCGCGCCGGCCGGCGCGGCGCGGGCGCATCTAAAAGAAAGTACCCACGTGTACTAGCGGCCGATAATTAAGATAGTCACATACCGGAGCGATCTGCCGGCAGATGTTGCACTGTTTCCACTACACTGTTGCGTTTGTGAACCGGAAAGAGGATAAATTAATAGTGCATAAGCATAAGCAAATGCTCACGAATATGCCGCAAAGGGGATAACATATAAGGTCCTTCTTAATATGCTGACACTTTTTTAAGGGGATGATCAGACCGTCAAACTGAACAACTTTCTCTATGGGACCAACATCGAAATCGCGAAAAAAAACATCACTTCCATACACAGGCGTGCATTACCACCAGGCACAAGTAGGCAATCAGAGCTGAAAAAGAGCCTATACGGTGTTTTCAGCATAATTGTGCCCACGACTATACCCCGACTGCTATCAAACATATTTTTAATACTATATTTACAATCTACTTTTCGCTGAGGGTGCCTGAATTCTGTCCAGCACCAGCACCAGAGTGGCAAGTAGGTAGATAGTGAGCCTGTTGGTCACCAACTTGCCACTGGTTTGTATACTGTTTCACGTTTAATTTCTTACCTATTTCTTCATAACACTGGTCTCTTTATTGACGATCAATCTTCGCTAGTTGATGAATATTATTAACGACCACAAGTCAAATGAAAACTTCGCGAAAAGATTTGAACTGCACATAATTTATCTAAACACATTTGATCTTTCACTACAAACCTTACTTTATTTATAATTTGTCAATATTAACAAAATACACAGCTAGAAACAAAATATTCAGCTAATTTCTACCCAAACACATAAAAAACAATTGAAAACATTTGAACACGCTCGGAATTCAACAAACTGTCAAAGTCAAACAAAACAAAATCGGCCAACAAAGGGCTGCGTTCCGAACCTACGCCCCAGGTGCACCCCGAGTGCAACTTTTCACACTAAACGCCGTTCAAGAGTGCTATTTTTGAAATTCACACATCTTGATTCGTGTACGAATAATGCATAAATTCCATAGAGTTTGGCATCACTCTCGTATACGAATTAGGATGTGTGACTTTAAAAAATCGCACTCCAGAGCCTCGGTGAAAACGTTCTTACCATAGAGCGAGTTGAAAAAACAACCGCACCCAAAGGTCGTGAACGCAGCCAAGTGAACAACGTCAAGAGCGCGCATGCAACCAAATAGCGAAGATACAATCTATCAAAGAGATGCCAAGCGCTTCGTTGTTTTCACGCGAGGTTGGTTAATAAATATATTGTGACAATAAATAGCGAAGGTCAAGCGTCACGTATTATCGCGTGGTTAATGCGTACTTTGACTTTTGTCGTATAGTTTTTAACAAGTGTAAATGCATAGGTAGCCATAGATCGTTTGTATTGCGTGAGCTTGTGCTGTTTGAAAACTGCCTATTGCGCGCTGCGTGCGTGCGTTCGGGGCCCGCCCGAACTTCGGGCAGTTCTTGCGCGCCATATTTGAATGTGGAATTAATCTTTTGGATGCTTTCTTTGTTTGTGTTTACAGAGTATGACTGTAAATTGTTAGATGATTAATAATTAATGAGGAGACAAGTAGGCACCAGGGTTGGATTTGGGGACGTTGAAAAAGATAGCACAAAAAAATGAAAAGGATAGTATTTGTAAAAAAATATAGTACACTTTAATTATGTTTAATTTAACATAATAGTCATTAAAACCAACACCAGTCAAGGCAAAATTTACCTATTCCTCTTCTACTAAGTTCATCAGTTATTGAATATTACTATTAGTTCTATCTTCATCCGTGGCAGTTTCGTATCTTAGTCTTGGTAAGTAGGTAGTCTAGGAAAAATACGTTTCGAGATTGCATTAAAGACACTTTAGTAAATTGTTTGAAGTAATAATTCAGAACATGAATTCATAAATATAGCTTCATGCATGGGTCTCTTAGCAAATTAATAATAATTTGGCCAGATATCAAGCGCTCTGAAAGTGCGATATCGGTGAAAGGCGATTATCACACTAGCGACGCGTCCTGCCGCGGTGCGCGGAGCGGCATAGTCGCCTTCCCGCGCATTGACGCGTCGGCAGTGTGTTGTCCTAGGCGTGTTTTCTATATAAATTGAAATACTTGCATACAATGTTAAAATCTGCGGCCCCGCGCTACGCGACGGGGCGCGGTGCAGTGTGATAATCGCCAAATAGAGCTTGAGAGCTTCCCAATGATCCAATCTTGAAATTATAGTATTTTAGCGTACTATCCTTAGATGTGGATAGTATATAGTACAAAGGGCGAAATTATAGTATAAATACTATAATTATAGTACAAAATCCAACCCTGGTAGGCACTGCCTAATTGCCTATATACACTGCACGCGCATGCTTCCATACAAAACTGCAAACCAACTCGGAGCCAAACGTATGGGACAACTGTTTTTTTTTTTCGCGATTTCGATGTTGATTCCATAGAGAAAGTTGTTCAGTTTCGTAGTCTGGTCGTCGCCTTAAAAAAGTGTCAGCATATTAAGAAGGACCCTGTATATATGGGGTCAGATATACACAGTGTACAATTAATTATGTGTTATATCGAACAGGGTGCTTCAGACCATCAAGCTGAACTAATTTCTGTATGGAGCCAACATCTAAATCGCGGAAAAAAATCCGCTGTTCCATAGAAAATGTCAATTTGTCAAACTATTAGCTGTCAGTTCTCCAAAAAGGAAATAAATAAACAAAATTTTAACAAAAAAAATTAAAACTTCTATAAAACAAATTAATGCGAACGAAAAATTCATCGGCTGCAATATTATTTTTTAACTTTTTAGTTTTTTTGAAGGCGGTTTGAATTTTTTTTGTTAAAATTTTGTTTATTTCAAAATTTTCAGTGGTAAATTCATTAGTTAGATTTAATAATAGTGCTTTAAATTAACAAACGCACTAGTCGGCACTACGATTATCGAACGTTCCCCTCGATTTCTCTGGGATCCATCATCAGATCCTGGTTTCCTTATCATTCGCATAGGGACAGATTCTCAAAAGAGCAGATTCTCATAAGGACAGGCTCTCAAATGGACCGATATTAAAAAAAAAACAGATTCTTAAAAGGATAAAGAATTTAAAAAAGATGAAAGTTTAGTTTTAACATTTGTTTTCTGAGATGTCATTTAATTATTTATATTACCTACGTATACCTATATTATATTTGAAAAGAAATGGTAATTTTACCAAGTAAGAAAAGATAATACAACAAGATGTAAAATAACTTCACTGAAACAACCCTTTGGCGAAATAATTCATTCTTACAAATGAAATGCTGTCAACTGAAAGAGCTGGTTTGAATAGAATTGTGTTTATGGCACATTATTTTAAGTACGAATATAAATCAAATGTGATTAGCTATAAATCATACTGAATACCCAGTTGTGTAATTTAGAAAATCTTTTCTTTTTAAGGTAGGTAAGGTATGATTTGAATTTGCAATATATTTTTTTTAAGTATGTAGTTAATTACCCCGAAGTTTGCAGTTTTACGTTGAATTAACGCAAAACTAGAAAGTAGTTTGTTTAGAATCGATAGCAGAATCGAATTATCATAGTTTCAACATAGGTAATTTTTTTCAAAATATTAATTAAATTGTATGCAAAATTTAAAAAATTTTGAACCCGATGTCAACCCACCGCACGGGCACACTCATCCTACTTTACTACCAAAACAAGATTATAAAAATGTATCCATGAGTACGTTAGCGCTTTCATTCATTGCTGAAATGATAAGAAATCATTTTTGCCTCAAAACTTAAAATGCGAATAACTTTAAATTTTATCTATCAAAATAATGAAATAATTGTTTCAATCTAATTATTTTGTTATAAATCAGTTGGGGTGTATGAGGTTTTGCTTAACACGTTGTATAGAAAACTCACATTCTTTCCATTTATATTATAACACAATAGAAAAAAACGGACTACTCTGTAAAAAGTTATGCGTTATCTATCATACATTAAAAAAAAATTATACGTGACCTGAGAACCTCCTCCGTCTTTTGTTTTGTTTTCGTCGGTTAAATAGCCCCTAGCATTATTGTACAATTATCATAACAAATGTGTGAGCAAATTGGTATGAAAACGAATAAGTATACGTACATATACGCATTTCTTGCCTGGAGTCTACTCGGACTTTCGATTTTCGTGAACGTTTTCGTTCAAATGAAATTCCAACATAATGATCACGATTGAACGAACGAAATAGACATAGACCAAGTTGATTTATGGTTGGGTTATTGCAAGCAAGGGTCGATGTAACACTGAGACCATCGCTGTTCCTTTGTGTTCGCCCCAAGCTCACCCATATTTTACGCGTACCTCCGAACTTATGGTATTTTCTTTTCATTCTAGGAAACGCAGGGTTTCCTCACGATGTTTTCCTTCACCGCCGAGCTAATAAATGATGAATACAACCGTACATAAATTCCGAAGAACTTAGTGGTACAGGCCTGGGGCCATACCCGGACATTCGAAATTCGCAATTGTGTGAACGTTTTCATTCCAATGTCAACTCTATTACAATGAAGTTCGGACCGAAACAGCCTCGATGTATTGAAAATCGAAAGTCCGGGTACAGGGTCAGGAATCGAACCGCCGCCTAATGATTGAGGCGCTAGCGCTCTTCCGTATGGGCTATCATCGCTCTTCATAGACAATGTATATGATGATCACAGAAACACAATATCACTTAGAAATTGCCTAGTATAGAGACATAAATACATTATTGTTCTTGTATCGATATAATCGGAAACTTATACAATAGCTCTACTCTGGGCCTCTACTCGCACATTCGAACTTCGCAATTGCGTGAATGTTTTCGTTCCAATTTCAACTCTATTACAATGAAGTGCGGACCGAAACGATGTATCGAACATTGAAAGTCCGGGTACAGGGCCTGTTTCGAAGCCAAGGGTCAAACGATAGAACGCAAAAAAGATGTTCTTAAAAAATCAATTGACAAACGTTTTGAATAACAAGAATACACAAGAATAATCCGAAAAATAGAACGAAAATAACGGAAAAGTCTCGCCTTTACATCATTTTGATACCGCCGCGTCGTCGTAACCGTAAAAAGTAGGTTTTCCAGGTTTTCAAACAAAGAAGTGTTTTTCCCAAAATTGAACGCCAGAAACAAAAGCGTAAACAAAGCTACTGCGCTATTTTGTGTTGCGAAAAGCTTTTTATTTCCAGCAGTCTCATAATATCTTTTACACATAAGCTATAATGGCGGATAAAGGCGTGGACCGTTAGAACGGACTTATAAAGAGATAAACAAAGGTCAAAGTCGCGAGGTCAAGGTCAGTCTGACCTTTGTCATTGAAATGACGTAACGAGTGGAAATGAAAAAGATCAATGGAAAAAGGGGATTTGTTACAAGGTGGATATGGTTTGAGGAAAAGTTAGGATTTAATTTTTAATTTTTGTTTTTTTGTAGAGTTGATGGTAGGAACCTAGTTTTGTTAAAATTCATTACCATTGGAATACTTGAAATATTAATTTATTTTTGAGGATAAAAAGATCAAAGATTGTCGTATGGATAGATTGTCGTACGGATACAAACATTACTCAAACTTTGCCGGTTTACATTATTTCTTGTTTTGATTTGCCCATATCAAAAGTTTGACGGCCCAGTTAGCACAGTCGGTAGTGGACCTGCCTGCTGTGCCGAGGGTCACGGGTTCGAATCCCGTAAGGAACAAATATTTGTATGATGAATATGAATATTTTGTACCCGAGTCATGGACGTTTTTATCTATAGATTCATTCTATATCGTTGTCTAGTCATCATAATACAAGTCCAGGCTAGATTCTGGCACTTTAAATCTGACTAGATAATTTGTGTGGCAATGTCACAGATATAAAAAAAAGTTAGGTTGATTTTCTAACTAACTCTTATATGACCACGTTTTAAATGATCAACTTGTATCTACAATTTTGCAAGATTATACGCTTTTCACCAACACTCAACCCAAAACACTTGCGCATGATTCACTGCATAAATCGATGCTGTTATATTTCGGTCTCCATACCAAGTCTCTTACATCACTCAATTCTGACACTAATCTAGTTGGTTTACGAGTTTTTTAGGGGACTTTGCAGTTATACATCGCTTAACAAACGAAGTTCCTTGTGTCAAGCCATTTTAGGACTTAATATCGTTGGTTTAAGAGTTTGTTGAGGGGAAGTTATAGTGTGTTTAACTGTAGCGCCGGAAGCCAGGCGCGTGAGTTCGCGCATCCTTATGAATCGAATGGGGGCAAATAACTTTTTAATAATGTCATGAGGACTGTTTTTGGATAGCCGTTAAGACACTCGGAAAAATTCTGTGACAAACCGTTTCATTTTGTAGACTTAACTAAAAAAAATGTTGTTGTAGTTATATCTTATTTTGGTAGATTTAATAAAAATCTACTTATAACAACAAATATAAAATGAAATTGTTGTTACAAAATTTTTACCCATTTAGATTGTTGGCCTTCTTCTTTTTATCGTGTGGGCAGCTGATGTTAGAGTTTTTTCAGACCGCCTTTCGGCCTCTGACGTGGTTTTTTATGTAATGACTACTACCAGAAGATAGTAGTCGGGACTAACGGCTTAACGTGTCATCTGAAGCCGGAATCATCTTTCTTAACAGACTATCGAGTGATTCAGTCTGCAAAGTCCTAATCAACTGGGAAAAACGCACAAAGTGACATGTCACTAGGTGTCCCCCGTGGCCAGGGGGACCTCCGTGTCAAGAGCCCAATGCTCTTAACCATTAGACCACGAAGGAAGTTGTAGATAATTTCACATAGGTATTAATACCTTGTCTGTAGATCATTGCCGGCCGTGGCCTGACGTCCTATGTATCTGTAATTATCTCAAAAACTACTTTAGGGATTTTGATACGTTTTGCATGCATGTTTGAATCTAATTCCAACTATGTAATAATGATCTATTCAATAAGAAAAAATATTAAACTCCAGTCAAGTGCATGTTGAATTTGCATAATGTTATTATATTAAGTTCTAGTGTTCTGTACCCAACTGCCAATAAAAGTTTTATTTTATTTTACTTGTTTTTTGTTCTTGAGTCTTTTTTACAGATAACAAATTAAAATTTAGGACTATAAAGATATTCATCATGGTCCCAAATAACTCAACTTATATTGTTTTTATTAATTGGAAACAAAATTACAACAAAATCAAATGCATATTATAAAATGATAACAAAATAATCACTCGCTCATTTATAACTTTATAATAAGGATGGGTTTTTTTATTGACAGTCTGTAGAATAAATAGATTTATCTAATTATCAGCAGTATGTTTTATAACAGGTGTTATTATTATAAATTAATAAATTATACAGTATTTCTTTAAAAATTCTTAAATTAGCGAAGAGCGTAGTTATACAGGTTTGCTTTTTATTCAGTGCACAAACTTTCAAAACGTATTATTAGGTATCGTTAATAGACACCGAAAAAAAAAATTTTTTTTTTGCAAATTTTATCTCTTAGGTGTATTTGCTATCCCGTAAACTTGAATAACAATGAACACTGAAAAAACCAAATTAATGACCAACGGGCTTCAAGAACCAATACAAGTAAAAAATAATTTAATAGAATATGTAGAACGTTACACATATTTAGGGCAAATAATTTCACCAGAAGATCAGACCCAGAAAGAAATTGAAACTAGGATAAGTAATTCATGGAAACGATACTGGTCGCTCAAAGAAATAATGAAGTGCCCACAAATCTCAATGAAAGACAAAAAGAAGGTGTTTGATACCTGTATACTACCATGCATGACTTATGGTTGCCAAACATGGGCCTTAACGGAAAAACAAAGAAAAGATTTACAAGTATGTCAAAATAGGATGGAGAGAAGTATGCTGAATATTAAATTAAAAGACAAAATTAAACTGATAAATATCCGTGAAAGGACAAGTGTATCGGATGTAACATATACAGTAAGGAAACTAAAATGGAAATGGATTGGTCACACACTCCGAAGCAGGAAAAACAAATGGTCTAAAGACATCACTGTATGGTATCCTCGCGACGGAAAAAGGAGAAAGGGAAGACAAAGAAAGAGATGGGAAGATGAAATTAAGGAAATGGCTGGCGCAACATGGAGGAGAAAGGCAATGGACAAAGGGTTATGGCGAATTCTAGGGGAGGCTTTTGCCAAAGGGCAGACTGGCATAATTTAATAAACAGAACCATTCTGCATGTCAGAGATAAATAAATATTAAAATAGAATAGAAGAAATAGAATGTAAGATCTTTAATATGTAAAAAAAATTGTCAGTAATAAAGGCTTTATTTATTTATTTATTTATTTATTTATAAACTTGAATAAAAATTGCTGTGCTGATCGTACTGTTGATAACAACCGCGCCGATCGAGGAAGCGAGTGACAGGTGACAGTATGGTCAGTACGAACCAAACATTTTTAATGAATAAGTTCAGATGCAGTTATTTTTTTATTTTTGTCCTAAACCGGGTTAAACAAAAAAACACGGGTATTCTTAATTTCGACAAGCATCACGCTCGCAAAGTTTGTGCACTGAATAAAAAGTAATATGTATAATGGAGTAATTTCACCTTTATAAAAATAAGTTAAGATTCTTTGTAAATACTTAGCCGTTTTTATCCATCTTACCTTTTGGCCATAATTACTTTATAATATATTTAAACTAATAATCATGTTTACAATGATCGACGAACCAAATCACGTACCTAACGCTAATGTTGCATCCAATTAAATCCAATTAGATCGATTTACAGTACATAATTGTCACCGATTCGATATAGATGTAGGTGGTACAGATAGGATATTGCTGCAGATTAATTTGTTAGCTACATTGTTTTCGTAAGTACCAAACGAGACGGGCCACTAATTGTGGTTACTACAATCTCTAGGTAATTATGTATTGTATAGGTCGCTTTCCATAATTGACAGAGTGCCGCAAAATAAAGCAGCTTAAAAATCACAATAATTAAATAAAATAGAAACAAACTACTAACTTTATTATAAAACATATTTACTAAATAAATTATGAGTCAATGTTTTACTTGAAATTAATGACTGATTGAAATATGGAAATTCTCGTCGGTATCTTTTCAAAACAGCAACAGAAAGCGCTGCTTGAAAAATTTAGTTCGATAGGAAAAGGCCCATTATGACTATTACGTAAATACATGGCCATAAACCCTTTTGGGGAGGTCACAAGCATGGCTACAACTAAATGCCATGCAGTTGTAGCAAGGCATACCTTTATGACTTTGGTTTCAGGATGGAATGACATATCAATTGTTGATAAGTGACCAGCCTTTTCCCTACAAAAACACTCCATAATAAACCTTTATAATTACGTGATATATACATACTCGTATATATTAGCATAAGAAAATACAATGAGTAGCATGTCACAACATTTAATTTTTTAATTTTCACTTCTTAAAATTTATATTAGGTACTCTGCGCTATAATGTTACCTTTTTATATTTAAGTATACCTACGTTAGTCAAATAATGTACATAACACCAAAAATAATAGAATTTTCTCCAAAAAAAATAATGTTTTATTTTCTAAATAGTAATTATTTTCGAGGCGACTAGGCAAATAAGTAGCAATTCGGTTCTTTCGATGTTGGCTCCGTTGAAAGTTGTTCAGTTTGATGGTTTGAAGCAGCCCCTTAGCATTTAGTTTTAAACCCTGCTGCATACTCGCATTATCTAAGTCACGACACGGTATTTGGGAGCAAGATTTCAGCCACAAATCGCCGCAGCAAGTGGCCGAGTCTATCTGCCCCGTCCTGTTGTCTCAAGCCCCATAATACAAAGTATGTAGACCTTAACGTATGATCAACCACTCAGATAATGTAACAAAAAGCCAATTAAACGTTTCCCGCTCGACTGTGACGCCTCACTCGCGGAATACTTTGTTGCTAGTATTTTTATACTTGTTACTAGTATTTTAATCGTCGCTCCGGTTATTGAATAATTACCCTTTATATTGTTAGGAAGTATGGGTCAGTGGATAATCTTTCGAAGCTTATCCGATTGCGGTATCGGTAATGTCAAGGGGAAAGTAGATGTAGAATTTGTATGCATAATGCTCCGGCTACACACACCTTCTTGCCTGCGCAGTTAAAACCGCACGGTTTTACTAGAACGCATGACGGAACACGGAGGTGCCGTCCACAGTATACAAGTAAGCCTTCGCGCAAGTCCGCGCAAACCTCAGTTTTCGCAGAGCCACCAAGTAAAGTCTTTCTAGCATCGCAGCTGACGGAAGATTTTTTTTTGTTTCAAAAATAATTGTATTGCTTGCGGATTGAAAAAAAAACAGACATTCAATAGATGACGTAAACATTGATTTATTTTATTTTCAAAAAACACCGTAAATTCACTATAAAATATTACGCCAAACTACAAAACAGTTTTATGAAACAGATTATCGGCTTAAAATATAAATATCATCTATTATCAGGCATTTATAAACATTTTTCTGTTAAAAAAATATGACGGACTGAGGAGCGGCCTGATTGCCCGTCCATACACACAAGTAAAACCGTGCAAACCGAAAACTGCGCAGTCCAATCTTCAGCATGTCACTGACTGTTTGAGCCGCGCTTGTAGGACTGCACGTGCTTCCGTCTTGCCGTCCATACACGCGTGCTTACTTGTGCAAAATGGACTGCGCAAGTAAGCGCGCGCGCATGACGACGTGTGTAGCCGGAGCATAATGGCCCGATAGCTCAGTCTGTAGTGAACCTGCCTGCTGCGCTGAGGGTTGCGGAGTTCGAATCCTGACAAATATTTGTTAGGTATATACAGGGTGTAACAAAACACCCTAGTAATACTTAAGGGGGTGCTTCAGACCATCAATCTGAGCAACTTTCACTATGGAGCTAATGTCGAGAAAAAATTTAAAAAAATTTGCGGTCCCATACATTTAAGTCGAGACGGAACTGCAGTTTTGTATGAAAGAGCGAATTTTTTTTCTCCATATTTTTTGTAACTAACATCAAAATAAAAAAAAAAATCCGGTGTTTCATATAAAACTGCAAAGCAGTCAAAGCAGATTTCTTTTCACGATTTCTATATGTTGGCTCCATAGTGAAAGTTGTTCAGTTTGATGGTCTGAAGCACCCCCTTAAGTATTACGAGGGTGTTTTGTTACACCCTTCTTCCTTCCTTATAAATAAATATGATGACTGTTTTTTAGGGGATGATCAGACCATCAAACTGAACAACTTTCTCTATGGCACCAACATCGAAATCGTGAAAAGAAATCTGCTTTGACTGCTTTGCAGTTTTATATGAAACAGCGGATTTTTTTTTGTGATTTCGATGTTAGTTCCGAACCACTTTTTTAGTTTCTTATTTGAGGAAACACTTTCAGTATTATAGGCCCTTCTACATTGCAGTGATCTTGATAGGGTACTCTATCGGTTGAAGCTAGTTCACCGATCAAAATCATCGGTTTCCCGTCTTCAGTTAGATCTTAATCTTTCTGTTTGTTTGCCTTTTTTACATAATTCTTAAATTAAATTCATAATAGTTTACGTACAGGGTGTTAGGGTAAACAGTTGCATTATTTTAAGGGGTGATTGTACCCATGATACTGAACAACTTTCCCTAAGAAACCTATAGGAATTTTGAAAAAAAAAAAAGTCTTTTCATACAAAAGTGCAATCAGCTGATTGCGTTTAGTATGGGAAGTCCGAAAATTTTTTAAAGAAAGTTCTATAGGTTTCTCTAACATTATTAAATGACAAAGTAAAGATTTTTTGGTCTATACGATAGACCAAAATCTTTGTGTTGAAGTTTGGATTTTTAGATGTTTGTCACTCGATCAACGGCTGAACAGAATTGAATAAAATTTGGTACGCACATAGAATGTTCTGGATTAACACATCGAATACTTTTTTAAGGTCCAACCAGACGGAGTCGCGGGCAACAACTAGATACAAAAAAATAAAAAACTTGATTGTTAAGTAATAAATAATAATCCAGTTTATTTATAAATACCTATACGAAATATAATTTCACGGTCGTTTTTATGGCCAATATCACAAAGACTGGTTAACGGCTGATCTCGGATTAAATCCAATTAAAATGGCTTCATTGGAGGGCTTCCTTGAATTTAGGTAAAGTCTTTATGCTGTTGACATTTTCGCGGGGTTTATTTTGAATATTTGAGTTGTATATATGGTTTACAATTTGCGTTGCGATTTAGGCATCTGGGCCACGACACTGCAGTTTTTGCCTAAGCGTCCGAATATCCTATCACTAGCAATTACTTTTCACCCAGAGTAGGTAATGATAAATCATTCACTGTTAAAGAAATCGTACTTTACCGAAAGGAAATAGTTTGGAGATTGGACTCAAATAAAATAAAAAACCTCAAAATTGATCGATGCCAAATAGTAAAATAATGGCCTCGATTCGAAGTTAGCCACGACTTAACTAAACTAAATTTATTCCTGTCACTTTCTAAAATAAGATTAAGAAAAGAGACAGCAAACCAACAGCTGACTTTAGTGCTGTCAAAGTGACGTTACACGCCCAAAAACGCTTTAAATAAGATGCCGTACATTATGATGGCAACTTATTTTGGTCGTTTAACGTCACTTTGACAGCATTAAAGTCAGCTGTTGGTTTTCTGTCTCTTTTCTTAATCTTATTTTAGAAAGTGACAGGAATAAATTTAGTTTAGTTAAGTCGTGGTAAACTCCGAATCGAGGCCAATACCTACTTAAATGAAGGCCCTAATGCCTATTTCAAATGAAGTGATTTTGTAGCGTTTCTATGGTCGCATATTCTCATAAAACCTTACGAAGACAGATTTAAAAAAAATATAATATGTTTTAATATTGTATTTTTATTTTAATCGTCTCAAAAGTCTCGGATTTTATAGTTCCCTTCGAACAAATTCTGATACGGGACACAAAACACTCAAGTATTTCTATACTTCGACCTTTTTCACACTTGACTACATTTTTCTTCCAATCGATAGCTACAGTCAATTCGACGCCCCACAGTGCGTGATATTGTTGCCGCAGCCCGCACCCATTTTGAGCGTATGAACAATAATTTTACACATGCGTGATAGATGGACCGTGAAACAAGTTAGCAGTCTAGGTTGATAAATGTATTAATAAGAACTGCCAGTTTTTATAGTTTAGAAAAAATATGTTCTGTGTAATGTGCATTTGAGTTAATTTTACTTTGATCTAAGCATTTGAGACGGTAGCAAAGAATTTTATAGATGAAACTAAAGGAGCACCTTTCAGAAAGCTATTTTTTAGTGTTCCGTACCAAAATTGTCAAAACGGAACACTTATAGAATCACCTTGGTGTCTGTCCATCCGTCTGTCACAGGCATTTTTCTTAGAGACCCTACGACTTAAGAAGCTGGAGTGTTACGTTACGACGCGCATTGGAAGAGGTCTGTATTCATGTTTTTTTTTTCAGTTATGTATAGACTGTTAGGATCCTACTGCAGGCCAAAAATGGTTCCATTCACTAATTCGGATGAGCGGGATTTTTCCAGGATTTTTTAATTATTTAGGAGCTCTTAACATATACATTTCCAACCAACCCCTAAAAAAATTATAAAGAATAAAAGAAAAAGAAATGAATGTATTCAATATCAATGATGACAGTAACTGATCATGATCAGTGATCATCGTCTACCTGCTATCGAGTGACCTATGTAAACCGCAATTTTTTTTAGAAATTTGCTCTTATGTCGTTTTCTCTAAATCAGTAGTGATGTACCGAAAGATACCAGTTCCCGGGAATGTCTTAAGGCAACGTGAAGGCAGGGCTAAGCTCCGATAAAGGGGGTGAGGTGCGGGGTCTGAGGGGAGATCGCGAGCAATTCGTTCGAATTTTGAATTTAAATATTAGAGTGTTCAATAATTCTTCAAGATGCCACAGTATACTAACATGTCATATAATTGATACCAGTTGAACAACACCAATAACAAAGTTAGTTATTTATAGGTATTATTGAAGGGTATTGGCCTAAGTAATTCTTTGATGAAGATCTGATGAATGGCTTTAGAAACAGGTAAATGGAACTCCTCAACAGTTGAAAACAAATCATTGGCAATTGAATAAGTTGTTTGAAATCTTCAATTATATGCCATACAGGGCGAGTTTGACGTTCAGAAAAAAAGGTAAGTAGTGGTAGACCCGCCCGGATTTTGTGAAAAGGGCAAATTATGAAGGGGTAGGGGTAGGTAGGTTTGTAAGTATGTATGTAGATATGTATGTATGCAGTTGTGGGTATGCAGGTAGCTAGGTTTATATGTATGTATGTACGTATGTATGCAGGCAGTTGTGGGCATGTACCTACTATATAGGTAGGTATGTATACAGGATCCTTCTTAATATGCTGACACTTTTTTAGGGCGATGACCAGACTATGAAACTGAACAACTTTCTCTATGGAATCAACATCGAAATCGCGAAAAAAAAAAACAGTTGTCCCATACGTTTGGCTCCGAGTAGGTTTGCAGTTTTGTATGGAAGTGATGATTTTTTTTTTGCAATTTTGATGTTGGTCTCATAGAGGAAGTTGTTCAGTTTGACAGTCTGATCATCCCCTTAAAAAAGTGTCAGCATATTAAGAAGGACCCTATACAGGAAAATTTTTTTATCACCATCCTTTTAATAAAATGTTTGTTTATGAAAAAAATCGATACGTGTTTTTTCTTTTAGTATCGCTCAGTACTAAAATATTGAGATATGACTACGCAAAAATGTCTTAAGAAAAACAATTCGACTGGACACAGTACGCACCTACCTGTGCCACAGATTACTTAATAGTTACTACCACTCGACCCGATTTCGAGCGCTTTTTCGAATTTAGAACTTTGCTTTTCAAGAACGAAAACTAACGAACGAATGTGTAATCCGAACCCAAGACTCCGTCGAAGGGCTATGCAGGAGGTTAAATTAATATCAGAAAGTTAAATCTATTCTGTGCATGCCCTCATTGTTGTTATTGTTATCGATTAAGACTTAAACTAATTTCTTTTAAAGGAATGTTGTTTTGTTTTAAATTAAAATTGTTTTGTAGTCAACAATTAAAATCAGACCTGTAACTGTACTTTTGAATTAGTTAACGTCACGCAGCAACTGTGGATCTCCCGCTAAACTCTTTAAGGAGTTTTGGAGAGAAATTGTTTATTATAGATTATATTTTTTTTTGTAAAAGTTAAATAAATTAAAAAAAAAATAATGATCTCTGTGGTCAGTAATTTTCTTTGGGCCAGAGCCTTTTATTTTAATTTTTAGAAAAAGATTATTATGTGTCATTGTGTCATTCAAAGAGTACTTTATTATAACCGTGTCATTGAACAAAAATAAACAAAATAAGGGACTAGTATAACATTTTAACAATGGCTAGTTTTTTACAGATTGTTTTGGTGGGATTTCACTTCTTTTTGTAGAAACGTGGGCATATTGATTTATTTGACGAAAATTTCTGCGTTCTGGTCTTATCCAGAGGTTCTCAAATAGGGGCCTGAAAATGCGGCGAAATGGTTCCAGTAAAGGATGGTACGGCAGTGTTTGCTTCGCGCTCGACTTTGGCGGGGGCACTGCCGTGCCCCCCGATCTCAAATGATACCTATTAGCAAAAGCAAGTGAATTAAATGTAACGATGTGATATATTTTTAGAACCAGCTCAAAAATCCCTTTCATTTGTTAGGTTTCAGAACAAAAAACATTTTCTTTCACATGACGTCATAACTCCTCTCTGTTTTTTTGGCGCTACGGGTCAAATTGATTTATACGCGGACCAAAGATCAATCGCTCCAAATTTCATGACTTTAACACCATTTGCAGCATTTTACTGAATTTCGGGGGCGTCCCGCTAAGACTACCATGTCTTTCTAAATTAACCCAAGAATCCACCGAAAACAAGGGCTGGGTAGACACACACTCCCCCCGCCCCTCCCCCCCCCTCGCACACACTCATGAACGCACATGTATGAATCACGTAGTTGGGTGAGATTCAAAATGAATGTACCTTGTCTATGTCCCACTATGTTTAAAAATATTAAATCGTAAAAAAAAAATATTTTTTTGTATCTATTTCTTTGTATTCCGTTAAACTTTATAAGAAAATACCCTAATATTTCATTGTAATAGGTTTCATTCCTTATATAATGAATTGATTATGAACACGGCACGTACTAAAGCTACCACCATATTTTTTTAGTTTCGTAACATCAGGTTGAATAACGACGTTTATGATTAAAATAAACATTATTTCGGTATATCATCGACGATTGAAATAAAAGATTCGTGTTCATGTTCCCTTTACATGTCCAACGGATATGTTAACCCAATATAACACCAACGCTGAAAATTTTGAAATAATTTTATTTTAACAAAAAATGAAAACCGACTTCTAAACTCAAAAAGTTAAAATTAATAAATATTGCAGCCGATGAATTTTACGTTAGCATCTATTAAGAATATCATTTTGTTTTATTGTAGTCGGTGTCAAGCCTAGCCAAAAAATTATTGCAAGCTCAGTCTCGAATCGTACAGGCTTGACAGCGACTTCGATAAAACAAAATGATATTCTTATAGATGCTAACGTAAAATTCATCGGCTGCAATATTTATTATTTTTAGGTACTTTTTGAAATTTGAAGTCGATTTTAATTTTTTGTTAAAAAATTTTTATTCAGTACAAAATCTGATGGTATATTTTAAATAAAATAGTCTAAATCGTAAATATTAAAGCAATTTTTATTACAGTATTTTTTTTTAATTGTAGTGTACTTTCTTTGTACAGTGGGAAATAAAAGTATAAAATGAGAAAATACCTAAGCTAAACTCGCAAGACGATCCCTTTTCAGAAAATGTAAGTATCCGCTCTTGGATTCAAGAAACCCTACTGTTTTCCACGAAACCCTAAGATACACTTTGGGAACCGCTTACCTCTTAGGATGCCTCGCTATGCGCTACAAAAACAACTTTACCTACATCAGTTTAGCAATTCGTAGCACCAGGAGTCATTTTGGTGTTGTCCTACTGAAAGCTATATTCGTGAACTGTGGCACTATGATGGAACTGTCATTTTGCCTACATAATTTAAAATTCAAAAAAATATTTACAAATTAGTTATATCTACAATAATCACAGCTATTATTTACAATTTGAGCAATATTAGAAATATTTATATAGATATTAATACAGAAAAAAGCCGGAAATGTTGTAAAATAAGACGTGAAATTTGAAGAAAAGTTTGACATAGGTCTTACCTCTACAAGCGCTGCCGCGCTTCTAACAACGCTTCTAAAATGGCGTATCGCCACAGCCACGACACTCCTCGTACGTGTGAGCCCCCGCGTCGGTGACCTATAGGGTTGATACTTGCGGAAAACGAATATTCAATTCAATTCAATTATACTTTATTGCACACCAAAACAGAATATAAGCATAAGCATATGCTCACGACTATATTCCCCGAGGGGGTAGTCAGAGACAACACACAACAACAGAAACAGAAAAAAACAGAATATACATTTGAATAAAGATATAGAATTACAAATAAGGTGGTCTTATCGCTAAAAAGCGATTTCTTCCAGACAACCTTATTTACACTGGTGCAAGGAAATAATAAAAGACATAGGTACTAATACTCTGGGGATGACACTAAGTAATTAGAATTGTTAATAATGTTCATTTCAAGTTTAAAATTATTTTAACAGAATTTATGTTGTAAAGAATATAATTATTTTGTAGGTGGGTTACTTACAACGTATTACAGGTAGTTCTTTCTAATTAGTTTGTGTATTACAGCTGGTAACTATAAAGACTTAAGACGTTTCAAAAAATTACATTAGAGCTTGAACCTAAACTTTTACTTATATGCAAGAAGGTTGAAATTTTCCTTGCTTATACGACATAAAGTTTAACTTACTACAAAATGATGGGCCTCGTATCTCATTCATTTTAAGGTATATCAAAACATGATTTAATACAGATCGATAGAGAAAAAAATTCGAAGTTCAGTGGTATTTTCAGGGGACTTACGACAAAATGTCCCTTACGACATTTGCAATTTCCACTGTTGATGTTTTTATCGTAAGCGACAAATTCAGCATACGACGCGCACAACTCTCAAGTTGCGTTTCAAATGTCGTAAGGGACATTTTGTCGTAAGTCCCCTGAAAATACCACTGAACTCCGATTTTTTTTCTCTGATTAAACAAATTCACTGTACGCTTAGGCACTTACATTAAAATCAATAGAAGGTATGGAACATATTCATCGCTTCTATCGAGCGTTTTTAGGAAGATCGTAAGCTGAGCTTTGCCCGCTGAATTTGTCACTCAAAATAAAATTTTATTGCTGTCTTTTGAGTTTAGTTGTTTATTCATCTATACTTATAAAACAGTTCCGCTGACTGATCGACAAATAGCTCACAGCTTAAATCGCTGAAGACAGAATTATGAAATAAATTTTCTGCGTAGGGG
This sequence comes from Agonopterix subpropinquella, assembly GCA_922987775.1. Taxonomy (NCBI): domain Eukaryota; kingdom Metazoa; phylum Arthropoda; class Insecta; order Lepidoptera; family Depressariidae; genus Agonopterix; species Agonopterix subpropinquella. The sequence goes on along the minus strand of OV277708.1, from coordinate 1,795,585 downwards.
TTTAGGTTAGTTTAGGTTAGTAGGCACGAAAGGTTTTTTATATATTCGAATGAAAATACCCTTAAAATGTAGTTAGTAATTAAAACTAGTGGTGTATACGGGGTGTAAGGAAAAGTATCATTAAACCTCTAAACATGTGGTTTAGAGTTGTGTGTTTTACACATGTGGTGTGGTTTACTCTACCCATCAAACTGAACAACTTTTACTATGTGAGCACACCTTTCAGAACAAAAAAAATCTGCTGTCTCTTACGTTTGAATCGAGTAGGTATTCCTACAAAAATATTGTTTCTTACAAGCGACACGATAAAACGTTAAAATCACATCGTAAGGGATAAATGTATTTTAATTTGAAGTAATGAGTAAGAAGTTACGATTAGAATAAACATGTAGTATGTAAATTCCAATTCATTAAAATTTAAAGTAATTAATTTTCATTCGATTGTTTCAAAATAAAATAAATAGTTTGTGTGTTACATTCATCGATTTCTAGGTTTAGAATAATGCCTTAAAATTTGACAATAATTTGGATAATAATATAATCAGGTTGAATTTAGACATATGCTCACGACTATATTCCCCGAGGGGGTAGTCAGAGATATTAAATAAAAAAAAAAAATGAAATAATGAATTTAATACATATTGATGTCGCAAAGAATTTATAACTCGTATTTAGTCATTTGTAAAATCGTCATTAAATATTACCTATATTAACGTCATTTTTAAATTTACTTATTTACAACTGGAAACAGAAACGGCAACATCAAATGTCAAATTCTGACATATTGAATATATTTATATTTTTTTCTTAATGGCCAGTTATTTTAAGTTGATTTTTATTTTACCTAGGAGTTTACAGGTCCAACGAATGACGTCACTAGTCGGACCGAAAAACGACTTTATTTTATTAAAAATATCTGTAATCTTTTCATTTTGAAATTTCTGACATAGAAAATATTTTTATTTTTTTTTAATTACTGATTGGTTTGCTCTTGACCTCAATCCAGTCCTCAAGACGAAGATGGGGTCGAAGATGTAGCGAACTTACCCAAAAGATGCCTATTCACTCGTACTTTAAAGGAATTCGGGTTGTAAGTGCTCGGAAATACTGACGCAGGCAAGGCATTCCACTTCTTGGCTGTGCGCATTATAAATTATGAAAAACAAAAAACCCGACTGCATAAAAAAACTGTTAACTGAAAAGAGAAAAACAAGCTCTATAATCACTAATCAGCTATAACAACATTAAGTAAAATATAATTTGAATGTTATTAGGTAGGTATCGCAAACGGGGACAAAGATGAATTAAGTATAATACATACCTAGGTACCTTCCTTTGGTTTGTCCTCGCCTGCAATACCTACCTAATAACATTCAAATTATATTCAATTAATGTTGTTATAGCTGATTAGTGATTATAGAGCTTGTTTTTCTCTTTTCAGCTAACAGTTTTTTTTATGCAAACGGGTTTTTTGTTTTTAGTAATAATTTGGTTTATTTCATACTTTTTAGTCCTATGTCGAAATGGTAGCATAAAAGTACTACAATATACAACGTGTTAATGAATTAACGCAAAACCTCATAGAACCCAACTGATTTATAACAAAATAATTAGATTGAAACAATAATTTCATTATTTTGATAGTTAAAATTTAAAGTTATTTGCATTTTAAGTTTTGAGGCAAAAATGATTTGTTGTCATTTCAGCAATAAATGAAAGCGCTACCTAACGTACTCATGGATATATTTTAATAATCTAGTATTGGTAGTTAGTAAGGTGAGTGTGCTTTTGAGGTGGTCTGACATCGGGTTCGGTAAATTGAAAATTTTAAAAACAAATAAATTAATATTTTGTCAAAAATTACCTGTTTTGAAACCATGATAATTCGATTCTGCTCTTGATTCTAAACAAACTACTTTTTAGTTTATTCATTAAGACGTTGTATACATATTTGGAATCGTCTGTTTACTAGCTTTCATTTGATACCCATATTGTAAATTTTTACAAATAAAAATTATTTATTCCCCCTCTTTTTTTTAAATTCCCGGATGCCATAATAAAAAAATATAGCCTGAGTCACTCTCACGATTTTTACAAATCTAACGACACATACGTCAAAATCCATCGAGCCGCTTAGGCTGTAGGCCGTGCCAAAGAAATAGACATACAAACATACATACATACGCTCGAAAAACATAACCCTCCTTCTGGCGCAGTCGGGTAAAAAAGATTCAGAAAGGCGCTTGGTGCGGATATGTGAAATGTCAACCAAGAAATTGTGATATCCCGCGACAATTATTGAGACAATTATCTCGAAATAGTTTTCGATTTAGGCCTCCCAAAAATATTTTGACAAACCTAATTGGCGCCGACGCTTTAGGTACTTTTCGCAGCTGTCAAACAAGAGTGACGGAGCACTGATTATGATTATACTAACAACAAAAAGCTATAGGTATATTTTTTAATGTCCTTTTTAACTTCACACAAACAGTTCCTGGGTAAGAACTAAGTTCCTCGTAAGTGACAAATATGGTTTATTCAAGTAATCTCTAGATTATGATATCCATATTTTTACACAGACGGCTAAGGCACAGATATTTAAGATTTTATTAAATTGAGAAAATTTTATCGTAAGTTGCAAAACATGTTCATTTGTACATGTCAGTACTTGTCGGTTACAATGAAATTGTTGAATATTTAATTTATCGTAAGTTGAGCGTCGGTCATACACGCCTTGTCACTTACGATAAAATGAATACCTTGTCACTTACGATAAAATGAATAATTAAAATCGTTCTTGTAACTATGTATTACAATAGTATTGAATAAAAAAAAATGTTTTGCTACGTATACTTGCAAATTACGATATAATTTTCTCATTTATTTATTTGAGAAAAGTAACTACCTCTTTAAGTACCTGCTCCTTCTAATTGTATACCTACTCTTTTGTGCTGTGCTTTGGAATTAAACTAACCCTGAACTAACCTGTGTCCATAGATATAGTAAACAGTTTTTAATCTAAGCCTGTGTCATTATATTATTTATGTTCGGTATTATAAATCAGTTACAAAGCAAACTGAACATAATTATCCTAAAACTAAAATATAACTACTATAGTGTATGGTCTATGTATATTGGTCGGCGTCGCACGCTTCGCTCGCAGAATCAAAGAAAATATTTACCTATTTCAACGGCCGAGTCGTGCAGTCGTGCGAGCAAGAGCAACCATGTAATTCAAGCGGTCAATGACCTGTTTTCCCACCCGCTCGCATACTGCGCACCCCCCCTCGCTCGCCCGACCCGCACACATAGCCGCGAGCGGTTTTACGAGCACACATGCATGAGTGTCGCTTCTTTTCGCGGTAGTGTATATTTTCTTTGGTATCGCATCGGCAAAATGGCGAGACGCTCGAAATTTCGTAGATATTTTGGAATTGTGTTGAGGTATATAAAGTAAAGTAAACGAAATATACCTAGCTGCCAAGCTTATGTTATGGCCAAGATAATAGTATATTTTATTTGCGTAAATACAGTTTCTTCTAGATATAAAATGATATTAAAAGTAAGAAAGAGGGGTAACTTCGGGATGTTTTTCTATCTAGCCAAATTGTTCCAATCGTGTACTGAATAACCTTCCTGCCTAGGAAATATCCCCAACTATTATATATATTTCATTCAAATCAAAATTATTACATTTTGAATGGAAAAAATGTAATCGAAAAAGCGATTTTTTACGAGTCCCTAAACTCATTACGCCTTAAGTCGTGGTGAAATTCTCAATAAAGGTATAATAACGATTGTGTATCGTAGAAAAATTAGAAGCAGAAGAAAAGAATTTCTGCTGTGACCTTGTGACAAAGACGAGATTTTAATGAGGCCCGGCCGTGAGCAGAGAGAAATGTTTACTTAGATAGTAAACATAGAAGCGTACTAGTTGCATCTGCAAGGTGACATTAAAATGAGACGAACGATTTTTAGGGGTGGTTCAGACCATCAAATTGAACAACTTCCACTTTGGGAGTAATCCTGAAATTGCTTGTGATTTAAGTTTTACATGCTGGTTCAGAGGTTTGCTGGTTGTACAGCAACAGTCAAACTAACGCTTTTCAAAGCATACTGTCAATCTTTCTACTCAAGCGCCCTTTGGACTGATTTTACCCAAAAAGCCTACAGTGCCTTGCGTATTCAATACAATAACAACTTCAGGGCTCTGTTCGGGCTCCCTCGCTACTGTAGTGCCTCCGGAATGTTTGCTGATGCAAGTACAGATGACTTTTACGCAATTATGCGAAAGAAACTTGCATCAGCGGTACACCGTGTTCGTGCGAGCTCGAACAGAGTGCTGAAAATGATTGCTGACAGAATGGACTCCCCTCTGCTTGGTAGATTTACTGAATTACATGTGTTCGGCATGAGGTAGATCTGCCAGGTAGGGAAGTAAGTAGCCACCTCTGCTTGATGTTTTATTTATTTATTTATGTTATAATCTACTAACATAGTTTATAAGTTCTCCAGTACCTACTAACATTTTTTGTATGGACTATGTTGTCTGAAATAAAAGATTTTTATTTTTTTTATTTTTATTTTATTTTATATTAATGGAACAACAAATTGAAAAAAAAAAACGAGAAATCAATGCCATTCCTGTTAGTGACAAAGTTTAGTGTCAATGCGTACATTACTATTTACCTTAGCTTATTATGGGGCTGGCAATGACATCTACAATTTATCAAACAAAAATATTAGTGAAGAAAAGTGTTGTGGTGAGAAGTGCGAGTTGTGTGATGTGGTGTATTATGATAACAATTATGGTATTTGATGTGATGGATGAATGAATAGAAGTGTGGTGTGTGATGAATGAATGTATTACAACAATAAATTATAATTTTCATTAATAAAACTTTACCTGACTTAACTTACCTGAAAATAAACTGAACCCAATTAAGCGTAACATTTAAATGGATCTCTCGTAATAATTTATCAAGCATTAAGAGGGAAAACGAGAAATAAATTAAGGAGCGTTATAACTTAAAGAGGCTTATGATTCACACCTGAAGCCCGAGGGGGCCTCAAGAGGGTCGGCCTGAAACGATATTCCCGCTATTTTCTGACTCAATTTTTAATAGGTTTCTGTATTTATATTCAGAGAGCACTTGTGGTTTGCGGCATTAAATAGGTAAACATTATTTAGGTTCTGCCTTTCCTTTTTACGTATTCAACAAAAGAGTAGGTATACAATAACTTCGGCATTTCTTGATCGATTTGGATGAATCATTTTTTTTCTAAGGTAATTTTATCTTACCAAGATAAGCGCTTCGGAAACAAACTATGGAACTCCTCTAAAGTTGATAGCGAATCATCGGTGATGGAAGGAATTGTTTGGTTTCGATGTCCCCCTTATATTATCAATATCAATAAACCCAAAATATTTCAATACTCAAAATAATTGTCAATTAAAAAAGCGTGTCAACAAACAATTTGAACCGACTTCTAAACTGAAAGGTAGAAAATAATAATACAACCAACGTGTTTCCAATTCGTATAGTCTATAAGTAGGCCAGTCATTTTACGGAGTTTTGTTAGGCGGGGTAGGGAGTAATTTTTAATTGGACTTTTAAACTGTCACCGGCACCATTTAGTGACAAAAATACTATCCTAAACCATATTAAAAAAGTATTTGCTACGCAACATAGAAATCAACATTGTGTCCCAGAAGGCTTTTAAATTAATAATATTAATACCAATGCACTCATTTGAATTAGATTTAACAATATACATTATTTTTGATCAATAAAATAGGCATTAAAATTTAAAAAATGAGGTATTTATTAGAAAATACGAATGTATTTTTCAAAACCTTCTAAGTAGACAAAAATATTTACACCATGTGTGAAGTATGTATGATGGTAAAGCTTTAAACATGTGCAAAAAAAAATTGTCATCAGGTTTTTTAGAACGAGATAATATATATATTTTAAAATTGGAACTGTTGCTGACGTAATTTTTTTTTAATTTTGGTAGTTTTGGTACATTCTTAAGCTCAAATTGGCTCTTCAATATCATCGCGGAAAAAAATGCAATTAGTAATTAGTCCCGGCTCAAACCGTAAAATGACTGGGCTAAAGAATATCAATTTGTTTTATAAGAGTTACAATTATTATCTTTTGTGTTCCAAAGTAGTTTTGTAAAAAGGTGGCATGCTGTTAGAAAGTATCCGATATTTAAAACATTATGACTTGGCATGCATAAAAAATATCTCATTCGTTTTAAATTTAACCATATTTTCCGGTTGGTTGGTATCGGAAGTCACACTTTTTATTGCTATAGATTTTTTACTAACATAGGTGATTCAATTAAAATGTTTTCTATATTAGTAGTTAGAAGTCGATAGTAACACGTGGCAGCGTTCGGGATGCTACGTAGTATCTGCAGCGTTCGGGATGCTACGTAGTATCTTCTCGAAAGTCAGTGCAGTGATGGCATATGGAACAATTACTTGGTAGTTCACTCAAGGCCTTATAAAAACACAGAAAGTCGCCCAAAGGGCAATTAAGCAGCTCGGAGTTTTCCTGCGAGATTGCATAATAACCAGAGTAGAATTGCTAAACTAAATTGGCAATGGGCGGTGCACATGAGCACATTACTCGCAGAGCCGATGGTCTATGAGGCCAAAATTCGAAGAGTTCTCGAGTGGTGACCGCGTACCGGAAAGCGCAACGTGGGTAGGCCCCCCCACAAGGTGTACCAACGACCGGGAAGCGTTAGATGACGGCAGCGCTGGGGCGGGTCGTTGTGGTGATCTATCGGCTGCGATGATTATACTTTCAGCCGGGTAACTTATAGGGTAGCCGCTACCCTATAAGTTACCCGGCTTCTCGGTAACCCATAGGAACAAAGGGTAGAAACACTCTCACATGACAGGTGATTTTTTAGGGCAGTGACATAGAGTAAGAAGAGATGGCATATCGGCTTGTTTCTATAGAAAATGTTGTCGCCAACAAAGGGGGTGAAAAACGGGTGAGGGGAGGGTTAACATTTAAATACGCTACTTCCCGCTAGATGTGTATGATATGACGTCGGCCCAGTTGAGTATCTGTGCACAGTTCGATACAACATCTCTACCCCAGGGGAGCGCGTTATTTTCTTTATGGGCAGTGACTCCTAAACCTGTCAGTTACGTCACTTTGTCAGAAAAGATACGAAATGAGGGCCAGACTTGGGGGGAAGTGGGCCAAATTCTACCACTTTTAGGAAGAAAAATATCACTAGTCCCGTCACGGGACAAGTTCAACGGGACTACTGGGATTAGACCTTATGAATGTCGCTTGTTGGTTTAATCGTAAGTTAGAATTTTTGTTTAGTTTAACTTTGCCTAAACGTTGCTAAAGCTGTCATGAGTCCCTTGGCAGACTGTTTTTTCTTTTTTGTTTACTTAAATTTACTATGTTTTGGGGATAATAAGAAGTTTAGACAGTTTATTTTCTTCATTTTGTTTTTAGCTAACTACTTTCGAAATAATATTTTATGGTATTTTAAGTTTAATAATAAAAAAACCGGTCAAGTGCGAGTCGGGCTACTCGCGCACCGAGGGTTCCGTACCACACCACCACAGAACACAACATTATCTCACCCACCCATTGACTCACACTTAGCCGGTTATTAGTATTTGTTGTTATTCTGTAGAGTTTGCTCTATAATCACACTAAGTTTGACGGTTGTATGTATTACCATTTTTACTATAGAGCGTGAAGAAAAAACGTTGATAAAAACTAGTTTCTTGTTGAAAACCCCCCTTAATTTTTAACTTTCTGCCATTTTTATTATTTGTTAACAAATCCGCCGCAATAACGCATAATCTGAGAAAATTTCAACTATCTAGCTATTACGGTTCAAAAGTTACAGCCCTAAATAGGTAGGACAGACCGACGGACGGACGGACGGACGGACAACGTAGGCTTAGTAATAGGGTCCCGTTCTCACCCTTTGGGTACGGAACCCTAAAAAGTGAATTAGAAGAAATATGTTATTCTATCTGAACATTATTTCTAATAATAAAATTTTAACCTTATTTGACATTGCGTTAAAATACATCAGTCTAGGAAAGTCGGTTTTGTTTTATAACCAGTAAATTACGACCCTTTGATGAGTCTAGCTATTTCTAGATTCTGGCGTTTCGCCAAGAGAGGGTTCCGGGTTCAATTCCGGGCTGAACAAATTCGTTTGTTTTGCAACGTTATTGCAAACGGGAATGGTAACTACTAGTTCAATGATTAATAGCTCGACAAAATAATTATGGCCTTTATAAATGGCAGGAGTGATTGTAGCCAATATTAATAGCTATCTAAAGTTGTATTGTTTGCTTTGAACCTTGTGATTAGACTGTTTTAAATTATTTTCCTCTGCTGTGACTTAGCGTAGAGAAAATATGATGCTTTTAATTCAATACAACTTTTATTATTTTGCCTCTCTAAATTCAACACACAGGTTTTCTTTTTTAGCTGCTTTTGTTTCATTTATTATTGGTATTTTAGGTACAATTCAATTCCTTTCAATCAATTCGTTTCCGAAAACAAGTTCTCTGCTATTTTTTGAACAAAACACCAAACATATTATTTAAGTAATTTTCTTTTAACACCTATAAACACCTGAGAAAGCGACAAATATCGAGATATATAACTCTGTCTTTGTCACTTTGCGTATGCGAAATCGATCGTGCATGCCGGTTATCTTGGTTTCTCGGTTTGTCATGCGTAACATGCTAGCCCTACTAGGTGATAAAGAATTTACCCTTTTTTGCTTTTCCATTCATTTAAGTTGGATAGCGAGCGATACATAATATGAATACACAATCGTATTCCCTTTTTGGGATCAGAACAGAAACTTTAATATACCTACCGTTTTAGCAAAGACACTTGACTTATTTAGCCAAATATAAATAAAACAGTGCCATACCAGAAAACGGGAAAATTTTATGCCAGTTCAGTTGCCAGTAACGGGAAAATTTCCCGGGACTTATTCAATTAGCGTGGCAAACACCAGGCGAAAGTTGAAAACGAATTATTTAATTAGCACAATGATCAAATAGGATCTGTCCTATCTCACTTCAGAACTGGAGTTCTCGACTATCGCTTCCATCTATGAAATTAACCGTTATCTGTTTGTCTACGTTTTTAGTGTTCCGTACCAAAATGGGAAAACGGAACACTTATGTAATCAGCTCGGTGTCTGTCCGTCCGTCTGTCACAGGCATTTTTCTCAGAGACCGTAAGACATAGGAAGTTGAAACTCGGTACAGAAGTGCGAAGTGCGATTTTTGAAAATCATACGAGCGACTTGGCAGTAGAAAGATGCATAATCTCCATAGTAATTTTTTTTCTGTTTTTAATAATCGCATCAATTCAGATATAGCAATTGGTGGTCCGATATCATAAATGAAGTAAAAAAAGCAAAATTTTTATATTGGGGGGCAATTTGGGAAGTAAGAAGAGGTACTTAAATAAAAAATAAATTTTTTCTACATTTTGATAAAATAAAGCACAGACTTTGGAACAAATCTGTAAAATAAAGACTACATTGATAATGAAATGCTTTCCTGAAACCACATCACAGTTTACGTTAAAGACCCTTGCATCGTATTAAATAATTTCAAAGTACTACGATCACAAACAAACAGACTTAAATTAAATAAAAAGTCAGTGTATGATCATAACGGTTTTCCTTTAAATTATTTCTTTTTTTATATTGTCTATGTTCAGATACGCTAAGTTTACATTTTTATTTATATTTGGATAGAATAAATTATTAAAGAAGACATACAATTTAGAAATGGTATGTATAGGTATTTTGCAAGTAAATAATGGTAAAATAATGTTATTGTGAACAAGAATGCAGGCTGTGACTCTGTTGAGTTTTTTCTCTATTCCCTTGTTAATGCGTATTTATTGGTATTGAGCATTTTATCTATTGGCAACACCAGAAAATGAAAATGAAAGTCAATAACCAAACCGACAACCAACCTTTATACATAGAGATAGGATGCTATTATACCTTAAAATTTGCAGTTTTTTTTTGTCAAGTCTACTAACACCATCTACAGATTTTTATTTGAACAGCCCTTGGAAAACCCGTCATTCTAATAAAATGTTCAAGTCTTTCAATTTCAATGCCACGTAAGCAAAACCAGGATCAAGCGCTAGTACGTGGCTAAACTAAACGTTACGTTAGATCGTTGTTTCGCGTGTACAGAACTACAGACTGAGCTATTCTATTATTTATAGTTGTTTGCTTCGAATGCGGGTCACCTGTTAATGTTTGAGCAAGCTATACTGCTGAAATACTATGGTATTTATTCTCGTGGAATTCCGCTGGAGGATTCAGAGATTTATGAGAGTCATAAATTATTTTTTTATTAAAGGTTTCTTTGGGAAAACTGCGAATGAAAGATTGTCAGAAGTGCGATTTTTTAATCTCATTCGCTGAGTTCAGTTGAAAATGTCAAAATTACTAAGGAAATACGCATCTTTCTTCTGCTGATTTGACTTTCAAAAATCGCACTCCTGAAGTATGATTTTTGAAAGTCTAATCAGCAGTCTTCTTCTTCTTATCGTGTGGGCAGAGCCCTTGTGTCAGAGTTTTTTCAGACCGCCTTACGGTCTCTGAAGTGGTTTTTATTACCAGAGATAGTAACCGGGACCAACGGCTTGACGTGCCATCCGAAGCATGGAATCATTTTTCTTTTCTGACAATCAGGTGATTCAGCCTGCAATGTCCTAACCAACTGGGAAAAAACGCACAAAGTGACATATCACTAGGTGTCCCCCGTGGGAATCGAACCCACGACCTCCGTGTCGAGAGCCCATAGCTCTTAACCATTAGACCACGGAGGCAGCAGCAGTAGAAATATGCATATCTCCACAGCAATTTTGACATTTTCAACTGCTGAACTCAGCGAATGAGATTCAAAAATCGCACTCCTGGTCAATCCCATTCCACGATTCCCGGGAATTTCTGGGATTAAGAACAGATTGCGAACATCACTAATTTACTAAAGATGAAAATACTTATAAGAATTCCGTATGTGTTTGTGTACACTTTGGTGCGGTGGCTACTTTGGAGGATGTAAAATTAAAGGTTTTAGCACGGAAAATACAACGTGTTAATGAATTAACGCAAAACCAGAAAGTAGTTTGTTTAGAATCGAGAGCAGAATCCAGTTATCATGGTTTCAACATAGGTAATTTTATTCAAAATATTAAATAATTTTTTTGCCAAATTTAAAATTTTCTGAACCCGATGTCAACCAACCGTGCGGTTGGTTGACATCGGGTTCAGACACACTGGCACACTCACCCTACTTACAACCAAAACACGATTATAAAAATGTATCTATGAGTACGTTAGCGCTTTCTTTCAGCTCTGAAATGATAACAAATCATTTTTGCCTCAAAACTTAAAATGCGAATAACTTTAATTTTTAACTATCAAAATAATTAAATTATTGTTTCAATCTAATTATTTTGTTATAAATCAGTTGGGGTGAGGTTTTGCGCTAATTCATTAACACGTTGTATATGGTTTTAGTCAGATGACAAAGAAAATGCTTTTTTATGGTGCGCGAGACCCATAATACCTAATTGAAAGTAAATTTAACAAACCTAATAAATAAATAATAAATAAATAAATAATAAATAAATAAATAACGCTCACAGGCACATACATTGTAATGATCCCAAGAAAGCACTATTTATAGGCTGTTTATTATGGAAACCATACAACGACGGCACAAACATATAAACATCCATGACCGAACCGGGATTCGAACCCAGGACCCTGGTTTGGCAGTCCGGCGTGGTAACCATTACACCAACCGGGTCGTCAATAATATATAATAATAAATCGTAACATTAGGATTTCATCTGATAAGTAGCTATTCTGCTCCAAAATAGCATAGCATATGCTCACGACTATATTCCCCGAGGGGGTAGTCAGAGATATTCGGAAACTTCAGAACATCCACGTTTCACTAGTAGTACCAAAACTCTGTCCAGTGTGACGGGGAGTGAGCCCGTCGCCACTTGTAATGGACAGTAGGTACGATACATGCCTCGAAATTGAAGCATGCAGGTTTCCTCACGATGCTCCAAAATACAGTAAAAGAAAACATGGAATGGTAAATATTACAGCATTTCCTTTTCATATTTTTCATATCGGAAAAGAAAAACATCTTTCAAATCTTCAAAAGTTAATATTGAATTTCTTTGGTTCAAAATGTGGCTTGCATCACATTATATCATCAGCATTTCTAAGCATAACCTCTAAAAATTTAAACAAAAAATCGTTACAAAGGCCAAGAATTTTGTAGTAGCTCTCAAACATTTTTGACTGGCATTTCGATGAGTTCGGGTGTCATTGTTTTTCTATCACGTTACATGCGGTGAGATCATCATGTTTGTCCTGCGATATGGCGAAGGCCACTGCAGAAGATGACACTCTTTGCGTACAAATATTTATTATGCAGTCTCTATTTTAGGCTGTGTTCAGCATTATGTCACTTTGAATTTATCTACATTGTAACGTTATAAAAATTACCAGGGTTTTAAAGTCCTACTGCACACTTTCCAAAATATGCCGAAGCGGATCGTAAACCACCAAGCGGTCGCTGTATGAACATGGGAGTCTTACATGGCTACTAATGAAACATTTCATTAAAAAAAATATTAAATGAGTGAAACTGTCGCGAAGAAAATAGTCAATGATCTTCTAGAGTCAAGATATAGAACACAAAATTGTCCAGATCACAAATTAGGTCATCAACCCATTATGAACGGCGCTTTACTAAAGACCTTGGCAAGTGAGCTAAGTGCTTAAATTCACCGTGATTCATATCATACTGTTTTTGCAGATTCATGTCTTAAACGGAGAGCGTGTTCGGGCTAATTCTGACGATTCGATACGCCTATGTATTCTTTAGTTTAGTTAGAATAATTATTTTTGGGATATAAGTCTGCAGTTGGATTATAAGATTTATAAGCCTACAAGGTTTCTAGCTTAGCAATAATATTTTGATTTTTTTCGACGGGCTTAGGCCCACCACACTTGCCCATCACTAGTAATTTCTGTAAACCAGGGTCAACAGGGTCTAAAAGGTTCGAAAGGGCATCTCTCATTATGAAGGTATTTACCCCAATCGTCACTTTTAGCAGGCATATCGGCGATAGCAGTTAAGGCGATTCAATTACTATGGGGCCAATTTAACTATCATTAAATCATCATGGCGTTCTGTCATCTCTCATCTTCATCACTCATCAGGGATATAAAACTTTGAGTTGTACAACTCAGCATTCCTTTCCTGCTCAATAATGTTATATCAATGGTAATCAATTTAAAATAGCAGATATACAATCTAGGCGATCTAGAAATCGCTGGAGACACTCTCATGCGCCACGATGCAGTAGACATATCCAGAACGTAGTGACGCAAGCGCAGATTTTTGCACATTTTATGAGCTCGCACAAATTGGTACATTTCATTCCAAACCACAAGTCTTCTCCTTTGAAACTACTTTTAAGTCTTAACCCAATAACGTAAGAAAGAAATTCATTTGATTTATGGGACTTGACACCTTGAACTTGTTATGGATCCAGTCTAAGAATACTTAAAGACAAAGTTTGGATGGAACAGGAAACTTTACTAGTATGTTATTATTTCCATCTCGTGTTATTACTCGCTTGTAAGATTTTTCTAGGGATACCGAGCAATTTTGATGTTTGAACGTCTGCAGGTCGAAAATCTATTACGTGTAGAGTTGTGTGGAATAACGGAAGATAGCTCTGTTTTTTATATTTGATGGTAGCTTCTCCTAAACTCGAATGTTTCGCACATTTAATATTTTGAGGAATATACAAACTTGTCGGTTTTTTTTTGCCTACTCCTCCTTTATTCTTTAATTAAATTCGTTGTGATTTCCAAGACAGAATAGAGTCATCTCCGAGGCTCACTGGAATGCAATGTCTTGTGTTGTGAGTAGTCACCGCTGTAGATCCTGGTTTAGACGAGTTGCCAGTGGGACCTACGCCCAAAAAAAGGGCATGAATGTTAGGTCCTTCGCCCCACACTGGTGATGGTGGGACGATATCATGTTAGAGGTGATACAGAGAATAAAGAATGCATGGAATACGTACACGTTGAAAAATATTGTCTTGAAAGATTTCGGATGCAGTCAGAACGTGTGCAGCAATGTTAGTAAAGAATCAAGGTCAAACAGTAGCTAGACAAAAATATTCCATACTATAAGTAGTAAAATCTGTTCACAAGTCGTTGTTGAAATTTTAACAATGCGTTACTTGCATAAATTACAACTTTGACAAAACTGAGATTATTGTCATTTTATGTTTATGGGTAAATAATTCTTGACGTAAAATTGCATTTACTTTTGTGGCACGGGTTACACAGAACATCCAATATTTAACCGACTTCAACAAAACATAAGGAGGAGGTTCTCAATTCGACCCATATGTAGATTTTTTTAAATCCAAGGTTTTATATTTACCATCAAAGACTTTGGAAGAATCTGCGTGCAGTGCGCTTTTTTCATTTTGTGAGATCACTTTCATGACACTAGTCTTTTGTAGCTTATTACAAATTCCTAAACATTTATTTGCTTTTATTGGGCTAATACTGTATATTTTTATTCAATAAATACACCACTATATATACCTACTCATGCCTGCAATCCCTTTGGAGGTGATTAGGAGTTCCGCTACATACATTTCAAGGTTCTCTTTAGCGTATTATGAATGAAAGTGGTAAAAGGTGGTGGTCCAGTGGCGAGTAACCTTGCCTGCCGTGCAAGAGGCGATGGTTCGATCCCCGGCCAGGCCGACTCATACAAATGATTTTTTTCGAAATTGATGTACTATTTGTAACACCACTTGCTTTTCAGAACATCTCTGACTACTATATGATATTATATGGTATAAAAATCGTAAAATATTTCTAGCGTGCAGTTGCATTAAGTTTCACTTTTAGCATCATATTTAGTGTTTCCGAATGTAAAATATGATGACATGACCCTGCAATATAAGATAACCCAAATTCCTTATCATAATATTAATCCTTTCTTTTTTTAGAACAAACTAACAACACAAACTAAAAATTATTTCACCAAAAACCACAACTCATTATAAAAGCAGTACCAACGCCATTGTTCCCAAATCTTTCACGAGGTACTTGATTACCCATATAATGGGAGTTTTACGCGAGAAATGTCCCAAATAGGCCATTCGGCTATTGGTCCGTTGTTTTATTACAGCTATTCATGGCCTTTCAGGGACTAGTGTTGTCAGACGTCCGGATAAAGCCGGACATAGTTAGGCTTTTTCGATGTGTGTCCGGATAAATTAGACGGTATCCGGCCTGTCCGGCTTTTGTTAGGCTTTTTTGATTTTTCCCGTCTACTATATTTTGAAGGAAACTGAGCTTTTAAAGCAGTTTCAGTTACCTACCTACTTTAAATTTAAAGTTTATTTAGTGAAGAAATTTCGTTTAATTCTGTCCTCCATTACAAATTGCAATATAAGGGAATGATTACAAATTGCAATATAAGGGAAATTTTATTGTCATTTCATTAGAAATAAGAGTTTAATGGGAAATGATAAAAAAAACCTGATTTTGCCTAAACATTTTATAATCCTATTAATACCAAAACAAAATCCTAATCCTCAATATTTAAGGGTGCTTTTTTTTCACCCAAATGTCCGGCTAAACTGGCTGGTATGTCCGGCTATCCGGTTTTAAGACCTGGCAACCCTAAGGGACTAAAGTGAAATAGGTCATAGTGTGCGTGCGTGACTGAGGCTTCTAGGCCTTTCTGCACGTTGTTAAATTAATTTGATAGATAGCATGATAATTTTCATCGTATGTTTTTGGGGGTTTCGTTAAAATATTAATTTGGAAATAAAAAAGTCATTTTCATTATATTTTTTACTAGTTTAATTATTACTTTGGTAATTCAGCAGCTTGATTTGTGGATATACGAGCAACCAAGGTGGTAAAAATATGATGCAACTAAGAAATATTTTTGCTGTAGTAAGAGTCACCGGTAAATCTCAAAACCAAACTAAACTCAAACTCAAAATTGTATTCAAATAATATCACATATTGTGACGTCATTTTTTGACTCTACCACCCCGTCGGAAGTCCCGGTGTAAATAAGATGCGGCCAGAAACTCTACAACATACATATTTTCAACGATACAAAATATACAAAGTACAATTAACAATACAATATTGAATTACGTAGTGTAAAATATTGTCAAGACCAGACATTTTGGTCATTCATATAAACATGGAGTTTATAGTTACCTTTTTTATTACTTGAAGACTTAGTAGAGTAGCAAGGAAGCTTAGTAACAATATGCAAAAAAAAATTAAATACAGTTTTTTTTAAGTAAATCCCGGGAATGGGAATATCTACGGTAGGCACATCACTATTAGTTTTGTCAAAAAATAAAAAAATAAAAATCTTTTTTGATTATCACAAATTCTAATTATCTTCAATGCAAATAATTCTTTCATTTAAATCAAAGTCAGGCGACTGAAGGAAATGGAAAATTATCTACGAGAGAGTCCTTCCCTTGTCTTCCCTAATTTGATTTATTCGTAGTCTGATTAAAATTCACGACGAGATTGTAATCTTTTTGACTTCAAAGTATCTGGTACCCGACTGCAGAACATTAAAAAAGGGTGTTGTGTTTACTGGATTTGGGATTGTAGATATGACTGGTCAACCAGAGAATAGCAACGTTTTTAACCGACTTCAAAAAAGTAGGAGATTTCTCAATACGACCGTATATTTATATATTTTTTTGTGTGTTCGCGGATAACTTCGTCGTACTTCATAAACATGAACAGATTTTATTGATTCTTTTTTTCTTGGAAAGGAGATATTCCAAGGGTGGTCCCATGATAAGGAGACCAGGATCTGATGATGGATCCCAGAGAAATCGAGGGGAACCTTCGAAAATCGTATTGCCGACTAGTCTGTTTGTTAATTTAAAGCACTACTATTAAATTGAACTAATGAATTCACCACTGAAAATTGTGAAATAAACAATATTTTAACAAAAAATTAAAACCGCCTTCAAAAAACTAAGAAATTAAAAAAATAATATTGCAGCCAATGACTTTTTCGTACGAATCACAAGAACATTAATTTGTTTTATAGAAGTCGGTGTCAAGCCAAGCCAAAAATCGGCTGCAATATTATTTTTTAACTTTTTTTTTTAAGACGGTTTTAATTTTTCTACCGCAAGAGTCAAAACAAAGCATTTTATAAATATTTTTATTTCCAAAGTCCCAGCACCAGGAAATTTGCATCTTTGAACTGAAGAGCCACTACAAATTGAGCTTTATCTACTTCCACATAAGAAATGTCATCGGATCGTATATAACAGTAACAAATAGGCATTTCGTTCCACGTCCGAGTCTGCAATCGATCTGAAAGTCGAGACGGCGACGGCGCCTACAAGAAGACGCTCGATTTACGCAATTTATCTCTAGATCCTACTTTTAAAATTAAGTTTTACGGTAGGTATTAGAAGTCTATTACAGTCTGTAGACTTTGACCTAAATCACAATGACATAGATGTCAAAGAATTTTGAATTTATTTCAAAAAGTTCTAGATTCTTGGTATGATGTAGGTACTCCAGAGGTGCTCCAGACTGAATTTCTAACGGGCGACTGCTTTAATTCGGTTCTTGGTGTTGATGTGCTCTCATGTGGATAACATAGCTTTCTATAATTATAGATCTTCTTTGTGAAGCTGGCTTTAGAGTAACATTTACAGTAAGAAAATCATCATCTGATGAGTCGATGAAGAAGAGAAAAAGCATGTTGTAATGTTCGTGGCATAATATTTCTTTAACGTCCTAATCTAAATACCAGTGAAAACCTGTTATTGGCTTTCTGCTACTCATGTAAAACTACTGTATTATATTGCTGTTGGTTTTCCAATAAAATAAAAATAAAAAAAAACACTTTTTTTTATAACCAGTTTTACAAGAATCACCCTACACCATTTCTACTGAATACACCATCATTTGAAAGGTAATTAATTATAGCAGTGATTCTACCCGATGGATTTTACCCCAAACACCCAAGAGAAAAGATATTGATTAAAAATGTGTTTTTTTGCGATCTTGCTTTCAATTGAAGAGGGATGGCTAATTGCAAAACCTTGTTAGAAAGAGAGGCTTGCTCTAGGGACACCCAGCCTTAACGTTTCCCCATATACTTCCACCTGTGTGCTAACCATCTTCGCAATTTCAACAAGCGCGACACTAAACCAGCCTAACATCGTTTGAGTCTGCGATCGATCTGCAAGTCGGGACAGCGCCAGCTTAATGAGAGAGACGCAGTAAATTGCTCGATTTATTTACCTTATCCGCGCCATCTGTACAAATTGCGTGCTCGAGCACAATTATCATAGTGATGGGTTAATTTTAACATCATTGTCTTAGATTTAGATTGCATAGATTAGTGACTCACTTCTTGATTGATTTATCAATAGGTATAGGTACCTGTTGTTTAATAACATTATTAAATAACACACTGCGACACGTTGATACATTTTTATAAAAAAACTTACAGAGAAACAAACTTTTTAACGACATAATAATTATTTGATCGACATTACTATTCTCGTTAAATAACGAGAATAGATTTAGGATTCTATATAGAAAATTTTCTCGTTTTTCGATCTAAATTCCTTGGGGAATGTTGATGGATTTCATGATTTCTCACGCATTTGAGCACACGCTTCCAGATTTATAGGTGAATCACTATCAACCCTGCACTTTATGTGTGTGTGCTAAATCAGACGTGCTCTCTCGATCTTAACAAAGGTTAATGAGAGCATTAGGACAGCAAAGATCAGAGAAAAGGGGTCAAATGCTGTGACTTTAAACGTAGCCAGAGAAGCCACATAGTCGAATAGTATCCCGCTTAGAATCATCACCATCTGCAGCCTATCATCGTCCACTGCTGAATATGCCTCCTCCCCAAGCCGCGCCACAAAACTCGGTCCTCGGCCTTCCTCATCCAGTCGCTCCCCGCTACCTTTTTTTAGGTCGTCGGTCCAGCAAGCCGAAGGGCGTCCCACACTACGCCTGCTAGTCTCTAAGAACTCGGAGAACTCTGAGTCCCCACCGGTTGTCAGTTCTTCGGCATCAATTCAAATCAAGTGGTCCGACCGTGTGCGGCACATTGAAGTGCTGCGAAGGGCTGATGTCGGTGGTATAGAAGCCTATCTTATGCGTCGACAGCTTCGGTGGTGCGGTCACGTGTCACGAATGGCGGAGGAACGAGTGGCGAAGCGCATATTTTATTCAGAGCTTGAGGAGGGCAAGCGTAAGCTGGGTGGACAACTTCTCCGATACAAGGATGTGCTGAAACGCCATATGAAAAGGTGTTGCATTGATCCCGCGCAATGGGAAAAGCTCGCATCTCAACGCCAGGAGTGGAGGTCCCTTGTCAGAGACAAAGTTTTTGACTTTGGGGCACTCCGGCGTTCTGAGCTTGATGCCAAGCGTGATGAATTGAAGGCCCGACCACCAGCGACCATCAATTACAATTATGAGAATGGTGTCCTGACGTGCTCTCATTGCGCACGTACATTCTTTAAAAAAATCGGCTATATAAGCCACATTAGGGCGCACGAGCGGATCAGAGGGGACAACGAAGGGATCAGAGGCAGTCGCCGTAGCCGAAATCGGCTAGGAGTAGCATCATAGTAGCTATATAGAGGTAATTGCTATTGAAAAGTTACTGATAGAGCTTGGTTGGTGCTTGCGAAACTCGTAAAAGGGGACTACTCCCTTCAGGCTTAGTACCCATTTCGTACACAGTCCTATTACCACAGCAATTAAAAATACGCCCAGTGACGTCACAGCATATTAACCAGCAGTATTGTAAACAGCTGAAGCCCGTTCGTGTCGCATACGTTTAATATTCACGGCGCGGCGCGTTCGTTTCATCAAAGAGTAAGGACGCGAATTGAATCGTGCAGGTTTCCGGAATTAATGGGAGAGGTGGTGTGACCGAGTTTTAATAAAGATAGAAGGGAAATGGGATTTCGAATGAGGATTTTAAAAACGTGCAAGGTTTTAAAGTGTTCCGCATCAAACCGCAATGCCGTTGTTCCACCGTTTTTCCATTTTATAACGATTCTTCAGCTTTTGCATTATGGATCCAGGTTTTCGGGTGTACGTGCTCTTTTTACCCGACTGCACAAGAAGGATGGTAATAATTTAGAGGAATTGAGATTTTCTGAATAAAATAGCCTCTTTCAACGCAGCGCTTTCAGCGTGGCACTGACGAAACAAACAAAAAGCCAGGGCCTCCACCCGGATATTCAAACTTTGCAATTGCCTGAACGTTTTCGTTCCAATGTCAACTCTATTACAATGGAGTTTGGACCGAAACGGTGGCGATATAAAGAAAATCTAAAGTCCGGGTACAGGGAAAGATTTTTTCGTAAGAATGCGACATAATAATACAGGGTGTAAAATTAAATGCTTTATATATCGAACAGGGTGCTTCAGACCATAAAACTGAACAACTTTCACTATAGAGTGCTATAGAGTCAACATAAAAATCACGAATAAAAATTCCGCTGTTCTATAGAAAATGTCAATAGTTCGACCAAAATGTATGAAACAGCTGATGTTTTTCCTGATCTTAATGTTGGTCCCATAGTAGCCATAGTAAAAGTTGTTTAGCTTGATGGTCTGAACTCTGGAGCATCCCATTAAGTATGTAACGCATTTAAGTTCACATCCTGTATAAGTAAGACTGCTACGTTTAGATGCATAAATTACGGTAAAATAATGAAACAAACTTGCGATTTTTATGACTCTTCCGTTTACGACTGAAACCAAATTCATAAAACCTCAGTTTATGAGCTAACCAATAAAATTATTTACTACTTTATCTGATTTAGACATAGTTTAGCCTACTGCTCTTTAAATGGAAATGACTTATGAAAACTACTTGAACTTAAAAATATCCGCAGCAAAAAATTACTCAAAAATATCACACAGTTTTTGACGTCACTTTTTACTTTACCACCACCTCGAAAGTGTTCCATTGTAGAGAAGATGCGGCCAGAAACTCTACAACACATCTGAATACCTAAAAAGTATAAAAGGTAAAACTACAAAATAAAATATACCATTGAATTACATTAAACAATATTGAATTACATATATTTATCTCACCATTCTTATTTTTTAAATTATATATGAAGAGAATGCCTCATATCATCAAACTGAACAACTTTTACTATGGATCCCAAATTGAAATCGCAAGTTTCATACATTTGGGGCCAATTAACGTTTTTTATCTATAGAACAACACTTTTCACACCCACTATCTAGGTATACAGGTTGTAAGTGACAGCCTAGCAAATACTGAAATCATGAACTCAGACCATCAAACTGAACAACTTTCACTATGGAGCCTACCTCAGGAAAAAAATTCAATTCAATTCAATTATACTTGATTGCACACCAAAACAAAACATGCATTTGAATAAAGACAAAGAATTACAAGTAGGTACAAATAAGGCGGTCTTATCGCTAAAAAGCGATTTCTTCCATACAACCTTAGGGTAAGGAAATCAAGAAACGAAAATAGGTAGGCGGTGTAGCTTAGAAGAAAGAAATCCAGAATGACAAAGAGTGAAAGAACATAAATATTCTAAAAAAAAAAAAAGATAAAATGATCTATATTCTATAATATATACATACATACATACATATCTTTCAAAAAATCATACATACATATCTATACATACATACATATCTTAAAAAAAAACAGCAGTCCCATACAAAACTGCTGTACTTATCCGACTAAAATGTATGGGACAGCTTTTAAGGGGATGATCATTGATCAGACCGTCAAACTGAACAACGTTCTCTATGGCACTAACATTGAAATAAAAAAAAAATCTGCTCTTCCATACTAAACTGCAAATCTACTCTAGCCAAATGTATGGGAAAGCTGATTTTTTTTGTTGGTCCCATTGAGAAAGTTGTTCAGTTTGATGGTCTCATCCCCTTAAAAAGTGTCAGCATGTTAGGAAGGACCCTGTATATTTACGCCATATAATAGGTATTGAGCCCATTGATGCTTCAAGAAAAGAAAATAAAACCATGTTAAAAAAAGTAGAACAATATTCACAGTTATTGCATTGAACAAAACAATTAAACCAGCAATATAAAGATGTCTATATTCACTAGTGCAACGAAAAACGAAAGTGAATAGAGTACCTACCTATTTAAATTAGCAAGAATTACGTGCTAAGTGGGTATGACGAAACCACATACAAACTATGTGCTCAATCGTTACAGTTGTTTCACTAGTTGAAGGTAATTTTGAATAGCAATTAAAACAAAAAACTTAGAAAAAAATTGGACCAAACATAAGTCGACCGCAGTTTTTGGTTCAGTCCCGTTTTGGTCCAAATTTTAGAGGTTCTTGAAACAGAAAATCTTAAAGGTTGACATGCCTCTTCTGACAAAGATGTCATAAACAGGCTACATACAGGGTGTAAGGGACAGCCCTCCGCAAACTGAAACGGTGAACTACCATCAAACTGAACAACTTTCACTATGGACCCTCAGGAAACGCGAAAAAAATCTGCTGTCCCATACAAAACTGCTGTAACGACTTAAATGTATTCCATAGTGAAAGTTGTTCAGTTTGATGGTCAGAGTTCACCATTTCAGTTTGCGGATTACTGTCCCATACACCCTGTATAAAACAAATTCTACAGGGTCCTTCTCAAACTGATGTTAAAGGTTTTAAGAGGATGATCAGATCATCATACTGAACAACTTTTAAATAAATAAAAAAAAATAAAAAAGCAACTTTGTCTATGGGACCAACATCGAACTCGTGAAATAAATCTGCAGTCACATAAACGTAGTGATTACTTGCTCAGTGGTCACATAGAGAAAGTTATTCAGTTTGAATAATCCCCTTAAAAAACCATCAGCATTTATTACGAAGAACCCAGCTATACTACATACATGAGGAAACCTGCGTACGCTGATGAATGAATGCTGATGATGAAAATTCTGATCCGTATGTGATGTCTACCAATCCGCATTGTAATAACCCCCAAACACTTTCACCGTGAAGATAGGACTGTAGACATGACTTCGGTGAGTGTGCCCAAGAGCTACATGAGCTCATCCCGACTTCCTCTTTCTACTATAGGACTTCCAGACGCACCGCGGGATATCACCCCTTCTTGGTTGACATCCCACATATCCGCACCAAGCACCTTTCTGAATCTTTTATAATGCTTACAGACAAGGAGTGGAATGCCTTACCTGCGTCAGTATTTCCGAGCACTTACATCCCGAATTCCTTTAAAGTACGAGTGAATAGGCATCTTCTGGGTAAGCTCGCTACATCTTCGACCCCATCTTCGTCCTGAGGACTGGATTGAGGTCAAGAGCAAACCCAGCAGTAATAAAAAAAAATACTAAATTGCACCAAAATAATACTTATCACAAGGATAAGTTTGGAGTCGTGACATATCGGGAAGTCACGATACTTGAAGTCTTCTTCTTATCGTGTGGGCAGAGCCCTGGTGTCAGAGTTTTTTCAGACCGCCTTACGGCCCCTGACGTGGTTTTTATGTAACGACTACTACCACCAGAGATAGTAGCCGGGACCAACGGCTTAACGTGCCATCCGAAGCACGGAATCATTTTTCTTTTCAGACAATCAGGTGATTCAGCCTGCAATGTCCTAACCAACTGGGGAAAAATGCACAAAGTGACACATCACTAGGTGTCCCCCGTGGGAATCGAACCCACGACCTCCGTGTCGAGAGCCAGTGCTCTTAACCATTAGACCACGGAGGCAGTAGATACTTGAAGTGAAGACAGGATTGCCGACTACTCCACTGACAACAGCGCAGCGTATAGTTTCTAAATAAGAGGATTATTATTATTAGCTCCTATTGTTGTCATTACAAAACGAAGACACTGCACCAAAATCAATATCGCCTTGGTAACATACGACAACCTCTTTATATGCAAAAACAAACCCTTTGCCAAACCACCCAAAATGCAAAATCGATCCGAACAGCATTAAAACAGGAAAGCCCAAACACTGACTCATTTGATGACTCACTGTACAAAAACGACCAGTCAAACTTGACTTACCCTGCCGCTCTTTACACCAACTATTTATATTAAAGAAGGCGAATCAAATTGAATGCCAGAGGTCTGGATAAGATGGGCAAGTCTCACGCACGTCTGCAGTAAATAGCCGTGACCTTAGATTGTGTTAATAATTATATTTGTCTCGTTGACACGCTTCGTGCTTCAGATTTTATGTTGAAATGTTTAAACGTGCCATTTAAGAGTACACGTACTCAGTTTTGCACATGGAATGACATAAAATACTGTGCTAATAATATAAGAGATAGACGCACTTTTTTTTATCATCACCAGCAAGGCTGATTTAATATTCATAAGGTGAAGAGCATCTCTGTGATAGGGATGGACCAGGGTCTGCCTGCATAGCTCCAGTCGGTTTAGGAGTTACAGCCGTTTAAAGGTCTAGTATAGTTACTTAAAATGAACTATAGTGCATATTACAGTGCATATTACAATAAAATGTATTATTGTAATATGCACTGTAGCGTAGACTGTAGCTAATACGAACAGTACAAAAATTGGCATGGTTTGTCAGAATGCCTGTATCTCCTAAAACGACTAGAGTTATGTAGGCAGACCTGATCCATCCCCATCACAGAGATGCTCTTCACCCTATGAATACTGAATCAGCCTTGCTGGTGATGATAACAAAAAGTACGTCTATCTCTTGAAACATAAGTCGTCTAGCCTCTAACACACACTTCTTTGTCACTGCCTCATATAATTACAGAGGATTGCGACTGCATACGCCTCTAATCCTCTATGTAGCCCTGTTTGACCTGTGTAAAGTTTCCCCCATTTGCCTTCTTGATATCTTGTAAAGGTTTCACACATCTTTGTCACTGCTACAATAATTGCGACTGCATACGCCTCTAATCCTCTATGTAGTCCTGTTTATCCTGTGTAAAGTATTCCCCCATTTGCCTTCTTGATGTCTTGTAAAGGTTTCACATATCTTTGTCACTGCCACAATAATTGCGACTGCATACACCTCTAATCCTCTATGTAGTCCTGTTTGTCCTGTGTAAAGTATTCCCCCATTTGCCTTCTTGATGTCTTGTAAAGATTTCACACTTCTTCGTTACTGCCTCAATAATTGCGACTGCATACGTCTCTAATGTACTATGTAAAGTTCCCCCCTATTTGCTTTCTTGATGTCTTATAAAGTTTTCCCTTATTTGCCTTGCTTATCGTGATACCAGGAGTGCGATTTTTGAAACTCATTCGGTGAGTTCAGCCGTTTTAAATGTCAAAATAACTACGGAGATACGCATCTATCTACTTCTGATTTGACTTTCAAAAATCATACTCCAGGAGTGCGATTTTTGAAAGTCAAATCAGCAGAAGAAAGATGCGTATCTCCGTAGTTATTTGACATTTACAACGGCTGAACTCACTGAATGAGTTTCAAAAATCGCACTCCTGGGCTTACTTTTATCACCTTTTTTACTGGAGTACTTTTTGGAACCCGTCTTCTAGCGCTTATTAATATTTTTGGGCTAGCTATTCGCAAAGAAAATACTATTTTTATTTTGGGAGCAACGAGCAACTTTGAAATCACGACAAAAATCCGCTGTTCTCTCTCTCATTTTAGTCACGTGGATATTGACATCTCTACTGGAACTAATTTTTGCTATCTTCTGTTAATAAGTCTAAAGTATAACCCTCAACCTCAACAAATTTTGTGCTATATTAAAAGCAGACAAAGAACATTTCAGTGTGTAGACGCTAGTGTTGTACATACAAAGTAAAATACTTTTGTAACAGTTGCAACAATAAGAAACAGATATAAATCACAGGCCAGCCGCACATGTGCACAAAAAGGTTATTTCATCTTGTCTGTTATTGTGTTGAACAAAGTTGAGTTCTTGTAGGATTTTCTTCAGTTGGATTTTGTATTAGTATTTTAAAGAAAGGGCTTTTGAATCGTTCATTTCTAAAGCTATTATCAGGTTTGACATATTTGAGTTACACCCCCCTTCCAAATGGTCCAAGAGCCCGTGAAGATCAGACGTTCGTTATTTTATAAAAGCTGAAAGTTTCTCAGCGCATGATCCCAACAC
Organism: Agonopterix subpropinquella; assembly: GCA_922987775.1. Classification (NCBI taxonomy): domain Eukaryota; kingdom Metazoa; phylum Arthropoda; class Insecta; order Lepidoptera; family Depressariidae; genus Agonopterix; species Agonopterix subpropinquella. The sequence continues at coordinate 1,769,285 of OV277708.1, read as the reverse complement.
AGGTAGGAACGATGGGCAACTATGAAGTTTGAGTCATGGTTGCTTTGGCAGGTAGCAGGTTAAAATTGTCTGGCCAGGGGTTGGAAGTATTAAAACTGTCGGCTACTGAGGAAACATCTTCTAATAGTTACCCAAGTAACATGTGTAATATTCAGCTTTAATACTCTTACGTGATTATAGTTATAATGCCAGACACCCTTAAACTTTAATAAATTGTAACTTTACTTACGTTAGAATACAAAAACAGAATTTTATACAGGTTACTTAGGTAACTATTAGAAAACGATTCCTCGGTAGCCCGACAGTTTTGATACTTCCGAAGAAAACATGGATGGATCGGAATGTGTAGGAAGGGAGTGAGTGCATGATGTCTAACAGAGATGAGTGGAAGATGATAATATTATGATGAGAAAATGATGTATGTGTGTATGTAAGTGGCATAATTGGGAGGAGGCTTATACCCGGCAGTCGCTGGACGAGAAATGCTGAAGATTATCTACACTATTATAAAACTGTAAATTTAAAAAAAGAAGTTTGTTTGTTTGTGTGTTTGATCGAGCATCACGCGAAAACCACTGAACCAATTTTGATGAAACTTTTTGTTTGATAGCTTATGATCTGACTTAAAATCTGGTATATGATTTGTGCCGACGAAGTCGCGGGTTAACGCTAGTGATGTTGATAAATTGATTTGGTCGTTTAAATCGCCTCACGAATTCTAGAATACGACTACGTTATCATTATCAGCCTTTATACGACTCACTGCAGGGCACAGTCCTACCTTCAGGGAGGCTATATGAGTGTTAGTCCACCATGTGTGCCCATTGCGGATTAGTTGACTGCACAGTGTTTTTCACGATATTTACCTTCACTGTTTAGAAGTCGGTATTACGTTTAAGCTAATTATGATTGCATTTTGCCAAAATAATTTTGTTGTTACACCAATTTTCTTTGAGGTAAGGTACCTAACAAAACAACAAACACAGAGCTGAAAATAATATTCATTAAAATAAATGTTATCTCTAGCTAAAACTCAGACCTAACCAGGTAATAATAAAATAAGATTACGCAGAATTTAATTTCTGAGAACGAATTCTACTTTACTACATACTGACTAAATGGGGTTTAATTAATTTAGGATACAAAAGTTTTCGAATGACCTAAACGTAATTAGTCTAAGCCTAAACGTGCCAAGGAGTGCGACTCGAAAATATCAAAATTACTATTGAGATAATATACTATGCATCTTTCTACTTCTGAGTTGACTTTCAAAAATAGGGCGATTTTTGAAAGTCAAAACTATTTTAGTAGAAAGATGCGTATCTCCATAGTAATTTTGATTTTTTGTACTGCTGAGTTCAACGTATGACTTTAAAAAATCGCACTCCTGCACTGGTAGCATGCCATCCTGCGATAGCCGTGATACGGCTTTATCACATCTTTTATCTCGTTCTTTTGCGCGCGAAAGAACGAGATAAAAGACGTGATCACAAAGCCTATCACGGCTATCGCGGGTGTGCATGCTACCAGTGCTGATCTTTAAAAATTATAATTGACTAGCTGTTGCCCGCGACCATGCGCGTGCAGTGCATATATGCAATTAGGCAGTGCCTATCTGTCTCCTCATTAATTATTAATCAACTAACAATTTACACTCATACTCTATAAACACAAACAAATAAAGCATCCAAAAGCTTAATTCCACATTCAAATATGGCGCGCAAGAACTGTCCGAAGTTCCTGTGAGCCCCAAACGCACGCACGCAGCGCGCAATAGGCAGTTTTCAAACGGCACAAGCCCACGCAATACAAACGATCTATGGCTACCTATGCATTTACACTTGTTAAAAACTATACGACAAAAATGCAAAGTACGAATTAACCACGCGATAATACGTGACGTTTGACCTTCGCTATTTACTGTCACAAAATAAGCATGCGTAATGTATTAACCAACCTCGTGTGAAAACAACGAAGCGCTTGGCATCTCATTGATAGATTGCATCTTCGCTATTTGGTTGCATGCGCGCTCTTGACGTTGTTCATTTGGCTGCGTTCAGGACCTTTGGGTGCGGTTGTTTTTTCAACTCGCTGGTAAGAACGTTTTCACCGAGGCTCTGGTTTTGTAAGTCACACATCCTAATTCGTATACGAAAGTGATATCAAACTCTATGGAATTTATGCATTATTCGTATACGAATCAAGATGTGTGAATTTCAAAAATAGCACTCTTGAACGGCGTTTAGTGCGAAAAATTGCACTCGGGGTGCACCTGGGGCGTAGGTTCGGAACGCAGCCCTTGGCCGATTTTGTTTTGTTTGACTTTGACAGTTTGTTGAATTCCGAGCGTGTTCAATTGTTTCAATTGTTTTTTTATGTGTTTTGGTAGAAATTAGCTGAATATTTTGTTTCTAGCAGTGTATTTTGTTAATATTAACAAATTATAAATAAAGTAAGGTTTGTAGTGAAAGATCAAATGTGTTTCGATAAATTACGTGCAGTTCAAATATTTTCGCGCAGTTTTCATTTGATTTGTCGTGGTTAATAATATTCATCAACTAGCGAAGATTGATCGTCAATAAAGAGAGCAGTGTTATGAAGAAATAGGTAAGAAGTTAAACGTGAAACAGTATACAAACCAGTGGCAAGTTGGTGACCAACAGGCTCACTATCTACCTACTTGCCACTCTGGTGCTGGTGCTGGACAGAATTCAGGCACTCTCAGCGAAATGGGGATTGTAAATATGGTAGGTATAGTCCTAAAAATATCTTTGATAGCAGTCGGGGTACAGTCGTGGGCACAATTATGCTGAAAACACCGTATAGGTTTTTTTTCAGTTCTGTTTGCCTACTTGTGCCTGGTGGTAATGCACGCCTGTGCCCGCGACTTCGTCTGCGTTACCCGGATAAAAAGTACCCTATGTGTTAATCAAGGCCATGGTCTATCTGTATGCCAAATTTCATCAAAATCCGTTCAGGAGTTTATACCCATTTAGTTTAAAATTTTGTTAATTAACTTTGTACTAAGTTAATAAAGCTATATTTTAGTACAAAGTTGTTGTTACTTTATGGTTTATGTAGGACAGAAATTACTTAGTCATGAACTTAACTTATGTAAAGTGGTAGTTAATGTTCTTCAAGATTTACAAACGAGATTTTATAGCAGTTTATAAACGTGTTTACTAAGCTTTTTACGTATACATTTGTACTTATATGTCTAAAATATAGGTATGATTAATTTCTAGTAAAGCTCGAGCCATCAATTCGATAGAAGAATATTTTTTACAAACTTTTCACTGTTCGTTCGTCCATCCGTACGGAAATAAAACTCGAAAAAAGATTTTTAAAGGTTTTTTTTTAGTTAGATAGCATAGCATAATGCTCACAATTATATTCCCCATTGGGCTAGTCAGAGATATTCTGAAAACTCAGAACATTCATGTTTCACTATAGTAGTACCGAAAGTCTTAGTGTGACGGGGAGTGAGCCCGTCGCCACTCATAATGGGTACGACAGTGGGTACAATACATGCCTCGAAATTGAAGTATTCAGGTTTCCTCGCGATGTTTTCCTTCATTGAGAAGCCAGAGCAGAGGTAACAAATCGTACATAAATTCCGAAACTCATTGGTACGATTTGGCCTCGACGGGGATCGAACCATCGATTCCGGCACGGCAGGCGTGGTTACTGGCCACTGGACCACGCTGGAAGTAAACTTATAATTTATGTCTACAAACGAAATTAGGCATACGCATAAAAAAACGGGACCATTACGGCTTAAAGTAGCTTTGACATGTAATAACGCAAGCTATAAGCTGCAGGTGAACTTTTCCAATTGGAATTTGTGTTGAACTGGGAAACCCGTTATTGAATTCCGGTGAAGTTTCCCGGATCACGGGACCGTTGCCGGCTGTGCGAGGAAGTTATCTCTGGGACGGGATGATGGAGCACCTATGTGGAAGTTTTTTTAAAGGAAGTTTATTATGTGAACTGTGATGGCCCTATACGGTCCAAGTTTCGACGCTCAATCCATCATTTTGGCGTAGAGAAACGATGTGGATATCTTTGACACCAGAATACTCCACTCTCCTGAGTCAGTGCTATGTCAATTTCCTGATCATTAGTCCTGAATAGGATTGAATAGGTACTTTTTGATCTTAGTATAATATAAATAAATTAGTGGAGTCACAAAAAACGAATGGCAGGCAAATAGGTACCCAAACTTAAAATTAACTATTGGGGTTTTTAAGGTACAGAAATTTAGAGAATCCAGAATACAGAAATCGATCTTGCAAAGTCATAGCTTCATAAAATTGCAGATGCACTATGTAGTGTAGTGGGAGAATTGTTTGGCTAATGAATTTATTTTTATTTCTATCAAAAATGATGGTTACCTGGTATACTAACGTTTACTAACTGATGTTAGTACACACGTAGACAGGTCAACCTACCCTTAGTTGAACTCTGTGTCCATGAACATAGAGTATGGGTAGGTTGATCTGTATATTTGTTTTCCTGAACCTCCAAGATCCAAGACCCAAAAAACCCAATCAATCAATTTAATAGAGATAGTTATAGAGCCGTTTTGTGAAACAAATTCCAAATATACAGGTAACATTTTCTGGTTTAATTTTAAAATGAAATGTGCTAGATTTACTCAAATTAAAAGTCATAACAGTTATTAAAAGGAATGCAAAGAGAGCTACAAAACGGAAGTTGACACTCCAAAAATATTATCTAGGTTGTACATTTTAAACCAACAATACAAAGCAAAAAAGTACATTTCGCCTCGAAATATTCTGCTAAAAATGTGTGCTTTAAACTTACTAGAAACATGCAACGCTTTTATGAAACCGAAAAAAAGATAAAAGGCTATGGAATCCACTTTTTTGCAGATAGGTGGAATTTTAAACCAAATTTGAAACCTCTTTTCTAAGGTAGAAATGATTTTGTAATTATTATAGTTCATTGCATAGTTTGTTAATATAGGAGATTTTTTCACCTTTCATTGCTTGTCAATTCCACATTATTATGATGGTTTGGTCAGCCTTCCGCTCCTCAGTTGCTGCAGTACTTTCTACTTCTTCTTCTCGTGTGGAATCGTCACGTCTTCTTCAAATCGTTAATTCTACTTTCGACTTTCTACTTTCGTTTTACGTGTATTCCAAATCACCGATTGCCAAGAGAGAGATTGCCCACTGGTAAAGGCATTATTAGGCAAAAGAGGAGTGGGTCGTCCGGTAACCATGTTGGTTGACGACATCTGGAAAAGTATCGGCATGACCTGGACGCGATGCACAAGACCGAGAAGTGAGAGGGCTTGTGCCCTGCAGTGGGTAGATACGGACTGAATATGATGATGAAAGGCAGTGTCGCAATGATGGTTTACTAAACTTACCAGACACAAAGTTTAGACCCATGTTAAACAAGTCCTCTGTAAAAAAGGTTACTATAAACTCGAATTTTACACTATAATAATGTAATGTAATTGTATTTTAATTGTACTTTGTACATTTTGTTTTGTTTAAAAGATGTGTTGTAGAGTTTCTGGCCGCATCTTCTCTCAACGGAACACCTTCCGACGCGGTGGTAGAGTTAAAAAATGACGTCAAAAAGCTATCAATGTGATATTATTTTTGAATAAAAAATTTGGAATTTCGTGGCCAGGGGAGGGCAGGAGGCACGTTGGTCAGACGACATTTGTAAGGGTTGCGGATCAGAAATCAGATTAGCACATGATTGTGAGGAGGATGACGCATTATAAAGACTACCGATATTGGTTGATGCGGGCTGGTTTTAATGAAATAAATATGCTAAACTAAACTTAAACCCACTACCATAATCCCATTCGGAGTCGGTCAGAAATATTGCTAGAACTACAGCCTTGTAACCTTGTACCACAGAGTACTATAATTACACCTTATACAGTAAGTAAATAATAAAAGATTGTCAAAGCGTTTGAGTCACCAAGTAATAAAATCTAGTAAGGAGTTCGTGCCGAATGAAACAATGTTAGGATGGTCCGCGGCTACAATTGTACAGGTCAATGAGATAATATGACATAATAAGGATAATTTGAGTGCTTACAAAGTTAGCACGAAGTTTAAAGGCCTGGATTTTTTGCAAAAATACGTTTTAGTAAACGGCACGGGCGGGGCGGCGGTTACATAATCAATAATGAAAATAAGGTATATGAATTTAAGCTTAACATAATTATTAATTACGAGCTTTTACCCGCGACTTCATCCGCATAAATTATATACCAGATTTTAAGTCAGATCATAAGCTATCAAACAAAAAAAGTTTCATTTAAATCGTTTCAGTAGTTTTTGCGTGATACTCGAACAAACAAACACCCAAACAAACAAATAAACAAACAAACAAACAGACAGACAAAAAGTCCAAAAATTGGTGATTTGGAATCAGGGAAGCCTAAAAAACGTAATCTTTTTTATGTAAATATCTTCAATGTACAGACACACTTCTGTTACAGTTTTATAATAGTTTAGATAGATGCTAACGACTATAATTATTCCTCAAGGGTTCGCGGTAGTGTATATTTTCTTTGTCAAGGGGGTAATCAGAAGAGGTAGAGGTAGGTATTATGGAGGTGTTACTTGGGAATGTTCCTCCATTGAAAAGGGAAGTACTTCCGCCAAGCTAGGTGTGATGCCTGGGGACCGGCCGTGGTCCAACAGTTCTTAGTTCGACCTTGTATACAACGTGTTAATGAATTAACGCAAAACTAGAAAGTAGTTTGTTTAGAATCGAGAGCCGAATCGAATTATCATGGTTTCAACATGGGTAATTTTTTTCAAAATATTAAATATTTTTTTTGTAAAATTTTTAATTTACTGAACCCGATGTCAACCCACCCCACGGAAACACCCACCCTACTTACTACCAAAACAAGAATATTAAAATGTATCCATGAGTACGTTAGCGCTTTCATTCATTGCTGAAATGATAAAAAATCATTTTTGCCTCAAAACTTAAAATGCGAATAACTTTAAATTTTAACTACAAAAATAATGAAATTATTGTTTCAATCTAATTATTTTGATATAAATCAGTTGGGGTGTATGAGGTTTTGCGTTAATTCATTAACACGTTGTATATATCGAATCTCTGTGATTATTTCTCATGCGCGATTTATGTCTCGCATTCGATTGTGAACCTTATGTGTAGTAGGTTACGAGTTGCGTATTCACGATGAACGTTGTCTTTTGTATGGAGCATATTTCCGTGAGCGACGGTATCGCCATCTGTTGGCATCTTTGCTATAACTTGTGGGTGCCGGAGATCTGTAGTAGTTCCCCATAGTATTATAAATACAGGGCGTAAGGAGACCGCTCCCGAAAACTCATAGGGGGGTGAAAGTACCGATCAGATCAATATGAAAAATCTTTTACTATGGGATCAAGTATGAAACTCATAATACATAATATAATAAAGATCTCACATGGGTGCACTAACCTAACCTAACCATTTTCTTTAGCATTTTACGTAATAATTTACTTTTGAGGCATTCAAAATGATCTGGATAAAATTGACGACCAATGTCCAGAGGTAGCCCAAAATAGGAACGAGTGAAAGAGTAAGGGAGAAGCAGGTTCCTTTGACCAGCAGTGGAATAATATTTAGGCTAATTAAAAAATTCATTTGTCGGTGACTGTACCAGTATTTGCCGATATTTGCCCCTAAACATATTGTATAGAATCAACACAAACAATAACGGACAAAACATAAATAAATTCGTTGGCTTTTACCCTTTTAAGGTTTCAATTCGACGAAACAAAAAATTCTGTAACCATTATTTGCAACCCTTGAGTAGGGTGACGTCACTTTCAGTCGAAAAAGGGCTTCGTCCTTTGACATTTTCAATTCGTATATAAAAGACCTCATATAACTTTTTATACCTAAGTGCGAAAATGTTTTGTCCTAAGAGACTTTGTTCATGGAATTAGGAAGTAGGGTAGAGAAATTGGATAGAATCGTGAATGTTATTTCGGGTTAAGTGGATAGCTTGTAAAAGAGGGCATATTTATTTAGAGGCTACCCGTGTGTCCATATTAAATTAAATACAGTGGACTTAGCGTAGACAAAAATTGAAAACAATTAAAAAAATTTAACATTTTCACAACCAATCTTGCAAACTTCTTGATACTTCCTGACTATCAGGTTAATAGCAGGCCTCAAACATTTCTTTGTGTGAAAATGGATTTTGTCACTGATGAAACCTACAAAGATGCCGAGCAAAGCTCGATCGCTCAGGTACTTATAAACTCATAGTCTCCGAAAAAAAAGCAAAGTCAGAAATTACTGTAAGGATGAAACGACTTATTATGACTATGGAAGACGCAAAAGAGGTGTGTCAGGATCGTAGTCGATAGCGATCAATTGTCTCTGCATACCCCAATAGGACACAGGTGTGAGTATATGACTGTATGTAGGGATTTTGATACGGTTTTCACTAATAGATAGACTGATTCACGAGGATGGTTTCTCCGGCCGTAGATACTTATTCCTACTCATGCGAAACCGGGGCGAGTATTGTAGGTTAAAAAAGTTCGTATTATGTATGTAGCACTAATAAAGCACTAATATGAAAATCAGTATCGCCGAATTGAATTCTCACAAAAGCTGACACTATTTAAAAAAAGATTAAATAATTCAAACCGCAATGAATTGACATAGTATAGATATTTCTATTTCTTAACGATGACGCGACAATAGCAACAAAATTACGAATCATAAACAAGCAAAAGGCCATTAATTAAAAAATAAAACATAATTCCCTATTCCCTCAGTCGACTTTCCTCAAAGATACTTAAAACATCCTCACATCACAACCAATTAAGCCGATTAATAATCTCAAAGTTCGCAAGTAAAACACCGCAACTTCGAGCCCGCACCCCTTTATAAGCAGCAAGTATAACACGACAACGTCGCGAGTGACGCATGCAGCTGAATTGTCGGTGGATCTAATTCTAAGTCGTCGCGCCCACGAGCTTCAAATTGCTTCATTTCTGCGCTTGACGCGTAGGGTGGATAGGTTAGTTTTTATGTTGGGATATGTTAGGAATTTTATTGTTGCCGCAGTAGACATTTTGTGAAAAACGGTAGTCATTATGAAAAAGAATGTTTTTTGGGAAAGTGGTCATTTTGGTAAAGTAAACATTATGTACCTAATCGCAAGAATTTTGAATCTTGAGATTCAAAATCGTGATCGAATGTTGTATAATCTCCATAGTAATTTTGACATTTTCCACAGGTGAACTTAATGTGAGACTTTCAAAAATCGCACTTCAAAAAACTAGTGGAAAGCACTGTTAGGTACTGGATAGAAATAGGTTAGGATACGACTAACGGATAAGGTTTCTTTTGGTCTATTTTTGTTCATTGTTTTATGGTAAGCTCAAGCTACCTGTCATAGTTTGACACGTAATTGAATCCTGAAACCTAACTTGGCTGAAAGTCAGACCTGAATACAATTGCACCCTTAAAACGTGCGCAAACGCAGCAAAATTTCTTTGCACCCCAAAAGGAAATATGAACGTGCGTTCACGTATGCATGTATTTGAAATACAATTCGCACTAATTAGCTGTAATTTGTAGTCGGTAACGATAGAACTACACTAAGAAAATTGCACCTTATGCTGGGAATGATTAGATTTGGATAAAGAGTTCTTCGTAATCGTTCGAAAGTATTATTTGTAATTTCTTTGTATCTTACACGTATAGTATTCTTACACCAATAATAATAATGATCATTTGGAGTTAATTGAAACTTTAGTGCAATTTGAAACATCAATGTTAGGTATCTTCTGTACCGGCATGCAAGAAGTTTGATTCAACTTGTCCGTCCCAAGTCTAAGCCTAATCAGTCAGCACACAAATCGGCTTAGCAAAGCTTCATATCTCTGAAATACAAACTGACTCCCAAGAAGCTTAAATAATTCAAGAAGCTACTCTGAAATACGACGGCGTTCAAATAATACTGTTTTGATTATTGGATTGCGTAGCTCTTTAGTGACAATAAAATATAACTAACCATACAGGGTGTAAAATTTCATACATAATTATGTTACATACTTAAAGTGCTTTAGACCATTAAACTGAACAACTTTAACTATGGGACCAATATAGAAATAGCGAAAAATAAAAAACGGTTGTTTCATAGAAACCATAAATATAGTTAAAAACTCAAACTCAAGATATTTTATTCATCGGAGTTTGAAACCCAGTTATTAAACATCAATTCTTTTTTTGAAGCTAACTCCACATCGCGTCGGAACGTGTTGTCGCTGTAGAGAAGATGCGGCCAGAAACTCTACAACATAACAAGAAATAACTAATAAAGTCTTGAAAACTATAAATGATACACTGAGTTCATATTTCGATACTATCAATGTCAAGTCAAGTCAATCGAGTCAAGAGCTGATCAATGAAGGGTTAACGTTGATTTACGGTACATTTACAACTTTATACCAGGGGAGCACGAAGAGCCTCCCCTAGTGATGTTCTAACTCCCGACACATCGGGCGGACTCTGGGCTATCAGCGAGCATCTAAAACTAATGAACTTTCATTACTGCGCCGATGGTAGGTTAGTTTATGACTCGCATCTCTCTGCTGCTCGCTGACATCAACTCAACAGAAAAATATCGTGCTTTGACAAGGCACACTATCATAGTCTGTCCAATCATAAAAAATGGTGACAACCTCAAAGTTAGTAAATACCATAACATTTGTTCAGAGAAAGTAAAGAAGAGTATATTATTTACTAAAGTGCTGTCTGTCAAACATAATGTCATATAAAATGTATGAATAGTAGAGTACAGCGACGCATCAACTGTGGCATTAACGCATAAGCGACGGGTTACGCCTTTTACGGTCAAATACCTTTGACCATGACAATTGTGGTTCCACCTACAGGATTAATTAATAGGAACAGTTAATCAAAAATAATCACTTCCCACTGTGTAGATCCACACGATCGTTTTACCCCATATTTACACCATGCATCACACGCCTTCGCTGCTTAATAGTGCAACTTTGTAAAGCTAAATGATACAGGATCTAAACGCACCTTTAGAAAATATCACCTAAAAACAAAAGCTGTTTAAAGCAAACCATAAAAAATGAATTACCAAATTCTTATCACCAAATAAAAATACAAAAATCCATACTATCAAACAACAGTATTGTGGTCACGCTAGTGATGTCCGAACTGACGTGATTCGAGCAACTAACCGAGTTAGGGCTTGTTTGAAGCTAGATTTTGACTGCGGGTCGACATGCGAAGCGCCAATCAGCTACCATGGATAATTTTATTAGGTACGAGCTTTTACCCGCGACTTCGTCCGCATAAATTATATACCAGATTTTAAGTCAGATGATAAGCTATCAAACAAAAATAGTTTCATCAAAATCGGTTCAGTAGTTTTTGCGTGATACTCGAACAAACAAACACCCAAACAAACAAACAAACAAACAAACAAACGAACAAACAAACAAACAAGCAAACAAACAAACAAACAGACAGACAAAAAGTCCAAAAATTTGTGATTTGGAATCAGGGAAGCCTAAAAACCATATCGTAATCTTTTTTTTGTAAATATCTTCAATGTACAGACACACTTCTGTTACAGTTTTATAATAGTTTAGATTAGAACACAATTTATAATTGACCACAGTTGAAGCATACACTTTCTCGCTGTGACATTTTGTATGGCGCTGTCGCTTGCACTCGTGGCAATCAACTAGCGAGGGAGTATTCGGCCAAAGCGAAATTGTTTAAGCATTTGTGAATGTCACACAGAATGAAATGTTTTATTTACGGGGTGTTAGGGTAAACAGTTGCATTACTTTAGGGGTTATTGTACCCATGATACTGAAGAACTTTCCTTAAGAAACCTATAGGAAATTCGCATTTTTTTTTCGACTTTTCATATGTTCAAGCTGCTGATTCGGTTTAGTATAGAAAGTCCAAAATGTTTTTTGCGAATTTCCTATAGGTTTCTCAGGGAAAGTTGTTCAGTATCATGGGTACAATCACATCTTAAAGTAATTCTTTTTTTTACCCTAACACCCTGTATAGTAAGAAAAGTTTTTTCTAAAGCCTTTTTATAAAAAACTTCTTTCACCACAAATATCTGTTAGAATTAAAGTTAATTACTTATCGGTTACGAGCAGACTTTGAAATCTTGGTTCTAGTTGTAAAGTTTATGACTTAGAGATAAAAGTTTTAGAGCTCTTTCTGTCTTGGTTAACAGAGCAGAGACGGAAAATATTCTAGAACACTTGATGAGATTAGTCGAGCAATCGCGACCATTGAGCTATTATGGACTAGAGGCGACACGACAAATAAACGAGATACGCAATGATGAAAGATAATGTAGCGAGTGCATACATTAAGCCAGATTAGGCAAAAGAGAAATGGGTCGTACTGCAGCAATGGGTTGACGACATCTGGGCTGCAATCGCGGTAAATATTCGGTGATTGAACTGTTATTGGACTACGTACGAACCAAAACTTTAGACATATTTGGTATTGCGCTAATCGCGGTACTGCTCTTGACAGGCGTTAGAGCCGTTTTGACAAATCGCTCAGACGTTATTGGCTGTCAGTTACATAGAGTTAAACGCGATGCGGAATTCTGCACAGTTGAATAGTAACTGGATTGCAATGTGATTAAAACTGAAATTTGATAAGAATAGAACTTCGATGTTTTAACTTAGCGCAATCGGGCTCCTGGAAAAGTATATCAGTAAGACCTGGATACAGTCACCACAGGCACAGGACCGAGAAGGAGCCAGATTAGGCAAAAAAGAAATGGATCGTCCGGCAGCCATGGGTTGGCGACATCTGGAAAAGTATATCAGTAAAACCTGGATGCAGTCGCTACAGGCACAGGACGGAGAAGGATGGCAAAATGGGAAGGAGGTTTATGTCCTGCTGTGGGTGGATAGGTACGTAGTAATGTCTCAATGATCTCTGCTTGGTCTTTTTGATCTGCTAACCGTAGGGCTAGCAGCTTTCTTGGTCAACGAATTAGCCATTCAAAGGGGGAACGCTGCCAGCATGCCCATGGGACCATTATCAAAGAAAATCGTGGGCACGCACCCAACAACCTTTCTAATTTTTAAGTGTTTTTTATTGCCTACAAATAAATAAATAAAAAATAGATTACCCTTGCATCGAGCCGACAGCGACGACCTAAAGTTTATTATAAAACTTTAACAAACTTCATCAAAGAGTACAGCGAGCGTTTTGTTCGTCGTAATTATTTATCGAGCGTTCCCAGGCGAAGTGTCAAAGGCTCTGACTGACTTCTCTATTATTTATTCGCATGGACGCACTTCAATGCCAGAGTTTTTCGCTCAACCTTTTAAAAATGGTCTGTAAAAGTTCGTTTTATTTTCTCTGGAGGGTTTATTGAATTATTGGCTTACGAAAGTGCTGCGTTCATTTATACACAAAAACCTAGAGTACTTGGGGCTATATTCGATTTGTGAAGGTCAAATACTTTGGTATGCTACTGATAATTTATGTTCATTGTCGATTTTGACAAATAAAACAAGAGCTTGATTAAAAATATACCATCACCAGCATGTCAGAGTCCAATGCGGAACTTAGGCATCTCCCAGCTAGCCAAAAATGATTATATTCGGCCTTCTTCATCCAGTCGCTCCTCGCTTCCAGTCTCAAGCCGTTCGGTCCAGCGCTGGTGTGTCCCACACTACTCATGACAGTTCGTAGTCTACAACTAAAATACCTATGATGTAAACGAGGAGATGGACGCTGCTCTGGGGCCTTGGGGCCCAGAGCAGACCTATCGGGGCGTCTCAGGTGGCAACAGAGGTGGTAGCTTTCTGGTACAAAGAAACAGTCTTGACACCATATCTTGCGGTGACGCTCTGAAGTGTGTGTGTACTATTTATAATATTTTATAAATTCATTTGAAATAGAAAAATCATTATCATTACAAGGCGTTGTCATTATAACTGCTAAGGAGGCAATTGTAATGGAGGTATAGCAATAATAATTATGTATCAGTGATTTAGTAGGGTACCTAGTCCATTGCTTGGTCTATCATTGTACGTGTTGAAGTGTTTGATTTGCTCCCTAATATCCGCAGAAGAACCAGAGTAACTGACATAGCCCAAAAAATTGCTAAACTTAAGTGGCAGTGGGCGGGGCACATTGCTCGCAGAATCGATGGCCGGTGGGGCCGAAAAGTTCTCGAGTGGCGACCGCGTACCGGAAAGCGCAGCGTGGGTAGGCCCCTCACACGGTGGACCGACGACCTGGTGAAGGCGGCGGGAAACGTTGGATGAGGGCGGCGCAGGACCGGTCGTTATGTATGGCGATCCTTGGGGGAGGCCTATGTCCAGCAGTGGACGTCCATCGGCCGAGATGATGACGATGATGATTCGACAGTAATAATTATGGCCAGAAACTTTACAACAAACGTAATCCGTTTGTAAATATAAATACAAGTTCACTAATCATCCCAACAAAGATGCATTTTATTGAAAAGAAAAATATTTTCTAGGATAAAAGTCAACATTTTCTTCAAAGGAACTAAATGCAAGTGGGTGTGAAATTCAGATAAAGGGGAACATCTAGCGGAAGGACCTTTGTAAGATTCTTTGGGACTTGCATCTGGTGAGCTTTGTGTTGTGAAAAGCAGTAAATAGTCTGAAGCAGAAGAATAACAACTATTATTATGTCTGTAGTTTTTTAATAGATGGAATTGGATGGTTTTGTAGGACGTTTGTCTTATGTTACTAGCTTTCCATCCAAGCTTCGCCTGAGTGGGATCTCTAATATAGAGGTGTATTTCAAAAAGAAGTTTGGCGAATTAGGACCAAGCCATTTTTACGAAAACTAAAAGCCCTTCAGGACGGCGGTTATAATTATTATAAACAGAAAAAATTAAGGCATTTTTTAAAAAAACTTCCACATCTCCAGAAGTCCGGATTCAAAAGTAGAAATTACTAGTAAAATAGACAAATCATCCATCATCATCATCATCATCATCATCATCCATCCAAAAGTAGTTGCAAAACGCAACCACGACAGCGATTTTCATCTAATAATATCATTAAGGTATTGTTTGGTCCTTACGGAACGTATTTGGCTTTGTTGAACTGATAGTGTGATAGTCATAATATTGTAAGGCTATCGTAAATTTTTAAAATTAACACAATGAATGCGTAGAAAATTGAGTGGACTATCTAATAAGAATGATTATGAGTTTCACACTCTTGACACAAAAGGTATCATAAAGAGAAATACCTTTCCCCCAACTTCTACAGGTTACAACCAATTTACTTTTTTGTGAGTTTAGTTTCATTCTACACGATTACTAAGTTTCATTCCTTTCTTCCCGATTCTTTTCGGTCCCGAACAGGGACCTCTAAGTCTGGGTCTCAAATTACATGGCTATCCGCCAAACTTCTTTTTAATATCATTCTTCGTTTCCAGAATCAAAAAATTCTGAAAAAAAAAAATTGTTATTTTTTTCACAATTTCGGCCATAACTTTTTCGTTTTTAACTTTCTCGAATAATTCTTTTTGCACCTTACATCTCTCGTAAATACGCGTCTTGTGAGCTTTTTTGAATATAATATCTTCACAACTCTCCGAGATATAAGGGGATCGTACTTTTTCGTGAAATCGGACCCTACACTGGTAGAGTAGACCACTCCGGGATTCGAACTTCGCAATTGCGTGAACATTTTCGTTCCAATGTCAACTCTATTACAATGAAGAGCGGACCGAAACAGTGGCGATATAGTGAACATCGAAAGTGCGGGTACAGGGCCTGGAGCGAACGAATAGACATTTCCAATGTCAAAACAACAAGCTGTGGAAAAAATCTAGCTGCCTCTATAAAAAACTCCGCAACACATCATTAAATGGACTCTATTATACCCGTAGATACAAACGACATAGTCAGTAAGGGGTTGTTATTTCAGTGCCATTGTCTGGCGAGTCTTGTTTCTCCTGGCCGGTTCGGAAATAAATGTCTATAGTCGTGATGTTATCGACTTGTGACAGCCGGAGCCGCAGTGATGCGAATGTATAGGTAGCTTCAAGTTGCAGAATGAAATGCTGATGTTTACAGGAAACCGTTGCGGTTGCGGCTTTTTGTGCGTAGTAAAACTTTACCTATTAGTGTCAATTCACACGTACCACAACCACAACACAGCCACAACCACACCACAACGACGCCATGTCGTCGGGCGTATATTTTGTATTCTTCTTCTTCTTATCGTGTGGGCAGAGCCCTGGTGTCAGAGTTTTGAAAATGAATATTACAATTTACACGTACCACATTTTGCCGTTGTTATCGACCACCTGTGTAATACGACCACATCGCAACCACATCGCGACGGCAACGCCACCACCGGCGGCGGCACCGCGGCCACATCGCCACGACATGCCGTCAAGCCGTGTTTCCTCTACGAAAGCCTATGACCACGTGGTTACCACATCGCAACGACAGCGACAACGCAACCACATCGACATTTTGTCGGTACCACAACGCAACTGCAAAATGCCGCTGCGACACTATTCACACGTAACCACAGCTTGACCACATTTTGTCGCTGCGACGTGGTGTGGTTGTGGTACGTGTGAATTGACCCTTAAGGGCTCCCACACATAACTGCGACGTCGCATCGCATCGCAAATATCTGCCAGCGCGAAGACTTATTACGATGACATAATTATGTATGATTATTGCACGCAGCGCATCGCAGATATTTGCGATGCGATTGCGACGTCGGAGATGTGTGGGCACCGTAAGATCAGTGCGGTCGAAGCTTATGGAAAAGTGCATCTCTTTTGGACTTCAGTCAAAAGAAAATCTAAAAAAACAACCAAAAAGATTGACCAAAAAGATTGGTGACTGATTTTATTTTATGTTGTCCAAAATAAAAGTTTTTTTTTCCTTTCTATGTCTAAGACTAACTCTATAATATACCCCTAGCACTCCACACAACGATCATAAAAATCTACAAACCTACTTGTTATGAATTTCAAAAATATTGTGTAAAGCTACCCGATTATATCTGTAAGTATCAATAAATCGACGACCCGGTGTTTTCTGACAGTTCTTGGTTATTCTGCTTCTTAAAATTTTTTGTAATTTTATTTATTTACGAGCTTTTACCCGCGACTTCGTCCGCATAAATTATATACCAGATTTTAAGTCAGATGATAAGCTATCAAACAAAAAAAGTTTCATCAAAATCGGTTCAGTAGTTTTTGCGTGATACTCGAACAAACAAACACCCAAACAAACAAACAAACAAACGAACAAACAAACAAACAAACAAACAAAAAGACAGACAAAAAGTCTAAAAATTCGTGATTTGGTATCAGGGAAGCCTAAAAACCATATCGTAATCCTTTTTTTGTAAATATCTTCAATGTACAGACACACTTCTGTTACAGTTTTATAATAGTTTAGATTTATTTTTTATTTTTTTTTTAGTTAAGGGGCGTAAGGGGTTTTGAGTAACTTTGTAACCATTTTATACATTAACTATGCCACTTTTTAAGCAGAAAACGTAACTGAACAATCTGCAGGATATAAGAAGTGATGTGGTTTTTCTCGAAATCTATTTTAATTAATAAAACTGAAGAAAAACGAATCCAAAGTCACCCCTTTTTTCCAGTTGTAACCGTTTTACTCTTACATTGTTGATCAGAAGAATATGAAAATTTACAATATTCTTCACAATACAATATAGAATTATGTGGTTTTTTGAAAATTCATAAAAAATCTTTGATTCTGACCGAAGCCACGCAATTGAAGCGGGATGGCTAATTGCAAAAGTTTGCTTGTAAGAAAGAGAGCCTTGCACTAGAGAGGGAGAGCCTTAATCAATTTCTGAGAATGGTTTATGATGATCAGAGAAACACAATATTACCTTAAAATTGGCCAAAACAATCATAAATACGTTACCGATTTTGTACTCGAAATGCAAAGCTTAATGCACAATAGCTTGATAAAATATTATTTGTTTAAACATTGAAAATACGTTTTCGCCTATGGGCGCAGTGTATATTTTCTTTGTCTATGGCAATATCACAGACTTTTAACTTCCCAATTCTTATTTAAAAGCTTCGCAGCTCAGACTACAGAACTTAGCAGTTAGTAAATTATATGAAACTGTTATAGTATACCAAACGCCTAGGTAAATCGGTCGACAATAGCAAACTTTCCAATTAGTTTCAATGACTGACAGAAGTTTTCCACTGTCAGTCCACTGTGATTTACAGACATCGAAGGGAACGAGAGGGCGGACGAGTTGGCTAGAAGAGGCACTGAAAACCACTTCATAGGCCCCGAACCCTTTCTCGGAATCCCCAATAGTCTAACGCGAGATTCTTTGAATAAGGCCAGCTTTGGTGAGGCAATAAAGCTTTGGTGTAACACCCCAGGCATGGGCCACTCAAAAGCACTTATCAAAGGCTACAATCGCAAACTTGCGAACGGTCTCCTTGCCCTCAGCAAGGACCAAATTTGTACAATAGCAAGGTCACTCACAGGCCACTGCAAATTAAATAAGCACATGCACACACTGAATTTAAGTGACACGACCGGCTGCAGATTTTGCAAGGAGGAGATGGAAACTCCTCTGCACCTCCTATGTGATTGTGGCCCCCTGATGTACAAACGCAGCACTCATCTGGGTAGGCAGGTGCTGACACCAGATGAGATACAAACTATCCCGATCAAGAATCTACTACGATTTCTGGCCGCAGTGGGGATTGGTAAGGAACTATAAAAAGGGCGATCACAAAGGACCAGCGATGGTCTACGTGGCACAGGCTTAGCAAGCCTGTCAAGGCCCAAAACCACAGATAATGATAGTGAATGGGCGCAGTGTATATTTTCTTTGTCTATGGCAATATCACAGACTTTTAACTTCCCAATTCTTATTTAAAAGCTTCGCAGCTCAGACTACAGAACTTAGCAGTTAGTAAATTATATGAAACTGTTATAGTATACCAAACGCCTAGGTAAATCGGTCGACAATAGCAAACTTTCCAATTAGTTTCAATGACTGACAGAAGTTTTCCACTGTCAGTCCACTGTGATTTGTTGTGAACTTGTTCTTTCAGTCAGTCTCTATGAAGTTTGGTTTAGTTTGAAACGTATTTGACCACGCTTTTATGAAGAATTGGAATTTGAACAAGAGACTGAGTGTTTGATTCAAGTGTCGTCTAGGTTTTTAACCAGTGCATCCTTCCTGGTTGAAAGTTTTTAATAATTTTACATACGTACTCTATATTTTGTTTTGGTTGTAGAGTTTCTAGCCGCAACCTCTTTACAACGGTACACTTTCCGATGCGGTGGTAGAGTTAAAAATCTGTTTAGAAACCTGGTCTATGTAATAATATTTAGATCAAAAAGGTTTGTATTTGACTTTTCCTTTGCATAATTGCATTATTGGGTAGTCAAACGTTAGTCAAACGTAACAAAATAGCTAGAAATATTTAGGTTTGTCATCGCGTCACGGTCCGATGCGCAAGCGGCGGATTCCGTGCGAACAACATTATGTTTCTACCACGTAATATGACACTTAACAGAACTCCTATGCGTATTTAATAAGAATTAATATTGTTTGATTCATGTGCCATATATTTTGTAAATTGTTAATGGATTGCTAATCGATTATCTTTAATTTCGTGCTCGATGCAAAACGGTCGCTTAAAACATTAATTATTAACAATTTTTTTGTCATTTAGCGCCTTTTACGTAGATTAATATCTGTAGATTGAGTGATAAATGATTTACTTTTTTGTCTACAGGTATGTCACTCTTAATTTATGCTGTTGAAAATGCGCTGAATTGGTAAGTTTCGACACACTGATAGTTCGATTTTCAGTTTCAAATGTAGTAGGATACTAAGAGATATATTATTATAAGATTTTTGTGCATTAGTTTTTCCTCTTCCCGTGAGGGAACATTACGTGGGGGATTATTTACATCGTCCGCAATAGATGGAAAGGCTTACAATAGAGAAAGGAGGAGTGAGAGAAGATCACTCTTCTCTCACTCCTCCTTCCATCCATTGCGAACGATGTAAATAATGTCTAGGAGAAACCTTTTTCACATGGCTCACATTTCTATACGAAAACGGTATAAACGGCCACAGATTCAACAACATTCATTTTCATTCTTACATCCTTAGTATGGTGGACATGGTGCGGTTAAGGGAATGTGCCAGCAATTTTGCCTTCTTTCACGCTTCTTTGCCAAAAGTTCGAGGCACTCTCCTTTATTTTCTGCGAGCCCCAATTCGCGCAACCGATTCTAAAAGAGGTCAGATCCTAGATCTATCACTACACCCTCTGCTAAATCACTCTGTCTAGGTTTTCCTTTAGCTGTCTTTTGTTGAAAATCGTTTGCCTGCGCCGCGGGCCTTTCAACAGTTTCAACAGAAAACTGATCAAAATAGTAATAATAAATAAATAAATAGCGCTCACAGGCACAAACATTGTAATGATCCCAAGTAAGCACTGTGCTTTTTGTTAGTGGTAGTGGTAGTTATATAAATTTTTCTGGCCACCTCAAAAGTAATACACGTTCGTTTATCCACACATGGATGTGTGGACCGTATTCCACACTTCATTTAGTGTCCAACCAATTTATAATGTAAGACAGACAAAAAAATTTGCATGTCTGTAAGCCATTCGATACTTTTTTGTTGGTTTCTTCGCTGGCCCGATTACGGAACACGCTATGTTTTTGTGAAACTAGGTACTACCGTTTCATATTATTGGTTTTATAATAAATCTAATATTTATTTTATTATGCTGTTAATCATGTTTGCTTTATGCAAACTTCATTTACAATTAGTGGGAATAGTGGGATTTTAATTGTAAAAGAATTAATTGATTACGATCTGTAATTTTACAAGTGGTTCGTACCATCAGACAATTTTTTACGACTCCACAATAAAGAAAAAACAAAAAAAAAACAAAAAAAAATTTTTTTTTTAAAGAAAGGCTTTAAATTAAACATAAAAATCGTTACATATCGTGTATTGTTTTTCAGACCATCAAATTGAACAACTTTTACTATCCAACTGTGACATTACGAATCTGCTGTTTCATACATTTTGGTCGAGTATCCTAGTTTGATGGTCTTGAAGCAACCTGTTCGATAAGTAATGCATTGTGTTACTATAGCTGTATACAACGTGTTAATGAATTAGCGCAAAACCTCATACACCCCAACTGATTTATAACATAATAATTAGATTGAAACAATAATTTCATTATTTTTATAGTTAAAATTTAAAGTTATTCGCATTTTAAGTTTTGAGGCAAAAATGATTTGTTATCATTTCAGCACTAAAAGAAAGCGCTAACGTACTCATGGATACATTTTTATAATCTTGTTTTGGTAGTAAGTAGGTGGTGGAGTGTGCCCGTGCGGTGGGTTGACATCGGGTTCAGAAAATTTTTAATTTTGCTAAAAAATTATTTAATATTTTGAAAAAAATGTCCTATGTTAAAACCATGATAATTCGATTCTACTCTCGATTCTAAACAAACTACTTTCTAGTTTTGCGTTAATTCATTAACACGTTGTATACACAAGGTCTAAGGAAGAGTATCATTACCCTTTAAACCACATACTCTACCCAGCAAACTGAACAAACTGCAAACTGCTGTTCCATACTAAACTGCAGTGCCTACTCCACTCAAACAATTATGAAATAGCTGATTATTTTTTTTGTTCTCACAGGATTACTCCTATAGTATAAGTTGTTCAGTTTGATGGATAGAGTACGTGGTTGATAAGTTAATGATACATTTTCTTATATCCTGTATATTCGAATTTGATTTACTCCGCATCATATTGCTATAGTTTGAAACTGCCATAAAAGTCCATAGTGTTAGTTAGGGTTAGTAATGATCTAGATCTGGACGATCTATTTGCGCGCGCGGCGTTGATCTAATTCCGGATCACGGGTGCAACGCACGCGCATCGCGAATATCAATGTCACTGACTTCTTAGGGATGGGATGCTTTGTACCGTGTTTAACAATTTTGGTACTTTAAATTGAGTTTAGCTATAATGCCTATCCCAATGCGAGGATAAGCGTGAGAATATGTACAGGGTGTAACAAAACTCACTAGTAATATTTAAACGGTTGTTTAGACCGAACACCTTTCATTGACGTAGAATACTATGGACGCTGGGTCTAATACAAAAATCTCGAAATAAGTGTCCGAGATACCTAAGGTCTAACAAAATTAGCTGAAACTATTTTATTTAAGGAGATGATCAGACCATCAAACTAAACAACTTTCTCTATGGGACCAATATCGAAATCGCGAAAAAAAATCTGCTGTCCAATACATTTGAGTCGAGTTATAGTGTAGTTGTAGTGTTTTACCTACACAAACCTAAGTACGTGTAAACCAACTAAAACCATTGAAAATGCTAAAATTATTTTCAATCCCTTTGATAGATTCTTTCTATCCACATCGGGGAACGGCAGCTCGGCGGTCGGCGAACAAACGAAGACTGTCGCGAAATTGGTTCACTTTTTATGTTTTGGTGCTCTTTTGGTTCGGACACTTTTGAGCGCGGACCCTACGTCCAGTAGTTGGTAAGTCAATGACGTAGCCAGTCAAATTTAACAATTTTCACCATCGAACTCGCCAAAAAAAAACATTAGCTGTTCTATACAAAACTGCCGACTGGACTCAAATGTATGGAACAGTCGATTTTTAGCGATTTTAATGTTGGCTCCTTGGTGAGAAGATATTGACAAAAATTGTATCCTTTATAGCCGCCCCATATACCTGCCCACAGAACATTATAAGAGGGGTTATAAGTGCAAAGTAGGCGTGGAAAGTGTCGCCACAGGTTATGCAATGATTTGCATAGCACCATAAGGCGCGCGGTGTGGTGCGAGCGAGAGGGCATGAGTAGTTGTAGCAGCGTGAGTGGGAAGACAAGTGGCGACTCTCACCGATCCCCGCTACCCAATCCGCCGCGTAGCCCCACCCAGCAACGTCCTATGCCGAGGTCCGTACCTCTCTGGGTGCCCCTAGGTCGGTTGCTTAAGTTCATTCATTTTGACCCGGTAGACCCTTCGTGGTCCCTCCAATAGTCCGCAGTAAAAAGCAGTAGTTGCTCCCTGAGCAGAGCTGTAAATGTCATTAAAAAAAACAAGTGGCGACAGCCGTCCCCGAAGCAAAAGCGCTACTTTGCATTTCTAACCCCTCTTATAATGTTCTGCGTACCTGCCCGAAAATTTGGTATTTCCTACTTTCTTTTGGTCTCATTTACGTTTGAAAACACTTGAAATAAGTCTAAGTATTCCCCTCTACATTTCCCCAAAACAAAAAGACTTGTGGGAAATCATTTTGTCCCCAAACTCATATAAAATTCTAGATTATTGACAATTCCAGGCCATCTAAAATATATTACCTCCGGCATGACATAAAACTGTATTACATAACGTCATAGTGCACTCGTGCAGTCTGCAGTTGCAATGAAATTGGATTTTACGTCACTCTAGGCTACCTAGGTCTGCTATGTTAAGCCTACTATTCACTTCATAAGAAATTCAGATTCCGAGCATAAATCAGCAATTACAATAAATAATTCAGAAAAATATTCCGTGTTATCTTGAATGTTATAAAGTCAGTCAGTGTTAAAAATCTGTGTTTTATGTTATTCTATGAGTAATGGTGAACACATTTTCGAAACTGTATTTATGCAAATAAAACACTTCATTGTATTTCATTTCAACATAATAATTGTGTTATGTGTATTCAGATAACGAAACTATAACAACTTTCTTTTTTATGGAAATGTTTGTATGGAAGGCCCCACAATTTTTATCGACCCGTAAAAAGTTATATAGTTTCATTATTTGAATACTTACATCATAAAAAATGTGTTGGTAATTAAAAAATAGGAGTGAAAAACAATATTTACCTATAATTATTATTATTTTATAGGTAATTATTATGAGTAAACCAGAAAGTTTTCGATACATATCGAGAGAGTTGAGTGATTTCCGATACAAGCGAAGTAGTCTTTAATTAAAAAAACCGTTACTTATTTTCCATTAAAAGATTTATCGTCAAGTCTTAGATACAACAAAAAGGGGACGATGCAGATGAAGATGTAAATAAAAAAAATTTAGGTGATAACTTTAAAACGCATAGAGATATAGCTGCAATTATTTCTAAGGATTGTAAAAATTAAATAATAGTTTGTTCGGCCTGCGACTGCGATCTGCGGTGTAAAAGTAAAATGCTTTACCTACATATTAAAAGAGGGCGCATTTACTATGGGACTTTCAGATTTATGTGTTAGCAACTCTAAGGATACTGATAAGGTCAACCATTGATGTTTTCTATGGATCAGCTGATTTTTTTCGCTTTTTCAATAACATAACTAACATAGATATTTATTTATTTGCATATTTTTATTTTATTATTTACAGAATAAAAGAACGTAAGGGTACAAATGGCGGTCTTATCACTTAAAGCGATTTCTTCCATACAACCATGGGATGGATTCAATGTTGGTCCCACAGTGAAAGTTGTTCAGTTAGTTAGATGATCTAATGCACCCCATTTAGTATGTGGCGCATTAACACACCCTGTAGGCCTCGCATGCCACCCGCGAGAAAACGATAAAAATCGAGATGTGCCTCCATCTTTATTATTTTACGTATGCCAGAAAGAGCGCGCATGACTTGTTTCTCGTTTAAACGCTTTATCGTGGGTGGTATGCTAGCCGTGCTGTACAGGGCTTCGATAAAATTAAGTGCAGTTTCTTCCTCTTTTTGATTTCATCTATGGCTGAAAGTATGAAACTTTCAACGTAGGAATTAATTTTTAATCCTTCGAGTGACGACGCGCGACGGGAGCTCGCATTTATTTATAGCGTACGTCGATGTAACAACAATTTTCACACCTAGGTATAAAATACAGGATCTTAAAGCTCTTTCACATTTATTTAATACGTTTTAGGGATGTGAACAGCTCTTTATAAACGACATGAAAAGAGGAAGATGTTCGCAGTTCGACTGTTTTTAGGGTTCCGTACTCAAACCCTTTGCTTTCGTCCATTCTGTCTCTCTGTCTGTCTGTACTGGCTGCCTTCATTACTCGCTCTCATTCATTCATTACCCATTGAATCGTAGCATGAAGACAAACAATAACCCAAAAACAGTACCTAATGTGGTAGTAAAGAAAAAAAACAATTTTTTTTCGACCTCAGTCTCAAGAAAAAATTTTTTTTTTTCAAACAAGTAATGTCTGGAAAAAAAATTGTTTTTATAAGGTCGAGTAAAGTTGGATAGCTCTTGTAACGTGGAAAAAAGACCCCCTAAGTAGTTACAATGATTGTATCTCGAAATATGTGCTTTAAAAGTTAAAAACAGAGCGTACCCCCCTGGTACCCCCCTTCTAACTTTTAAATGTTACATACGTGGAATTTTTATTTATTTATTTATTTAATACTTTATTGTACACACGGAAAAAACAGAATAACACAGCATTATAGACTAGTACAAAGGGCGAGCTTATCTCTGAAGAGATTTCTTCCAGCAGACCCATTTAAACTTTTTTATTCACTAAAATAGCTCAATATCATTTCAAATGAATTCAGTTTAATTTACAACCTTATTTTCAAAGCATATCATGTAATACTTTCCGACTTGATAGGCTGCTAAGTAAAGGAACAGTATGAAACTAAATAAAAATTTACAGCTTCCAGGCTTCGGGCTAAGGCAAGGCTAGGAAATGAGATTTCCATATGAATTTACCAGTCAATATAAAGTTTGAATGCCTGAGACGGGTCTATTCACCTTGGGTGTGATGGAAAGTGACAGGTTTAATTTACGAGAGATAAGCGTTTTAGAACACGCTTTAGTGAACGAAGAAAACTGTGATGAACTTACATACATAAAAGTACATTGCATATCGTTATATCGCATGTAACAGAGAGATAAACTATATTACGATTTATAAGCTGAAATTCATTGCATGATATAGGTATTATCTTCTCTGAGGTGAGTGATCTTTTTTGAGGTGATCAGAAGTACTATTTTTGAATCTCACACTTTCAATAATCATGATTATTACAGTATGGAATTTATGCATTATTCATGCATAAATTCCACTTTAACTGTTTTAAAATAAAATACGAAGACATTGGTAAAATTCATTTTATGTGCGTTTTAGGGTTGCGTACTGCCTCCGTGGTCTAATGGTTTAGACTCGAAACCAGCTCTAAACTTCAGAGCATTGGGCTCTCGACACGGAGGTCGTGGGTTCGATTCGGTTCGGGACACCTAGTGATATGTCACTTTGTGCGTTTTTCCCCTGTTGGTTAGGACATTGCAGGCTGAATCACCTGATTGTTTGAATAGAAAAATGATTTCGTGCTTCGGATAGCTCGTTAAGCAGTCTTGGCTACTATCTTTGGTGGTAGTAGTCGTTACATAAAAACCAAGTCAGAGGCCGTAAGGCGGTCTGAAAAAACTCTGCCACCAGGGCTCTGCCCACACGATAAGAAGAAGAAGGGTTGCGTAGTCAAACAACACTTTTAGTAAAAAAAAATTGGGGGTTTCCCAAATTCTTACCTTAGCTTCATTCCTCCCGCATTCTCTCATGAAATGTACCAAGCAACTTATGCAGATTCCATCCCATCTCGCGTGAAAATGATATGGTGCAGAAAATTTTATATAACATTCATGATTGTACGAAACTGTATTTTGATTATGGATATTTTTGCTATAAAATTGTTTTCTCAATTTCATTTGTCCTTTTTTTAGGTATCACATATCCATTGCAATTTCAGTATCTCGGTATAGATAGCACCGACCCAGACGGGTTTTGTTAGAGGAGACCAATTCCTTCACGAATCGTCAACATCTCTGATGTTCTCTGTGGCAACTGGTTAGAGTCACTGCATCTCTGATCGTATCGGTTTTTAGGGTTCCGAAGTCAACAAGGAACCCTTATAGTTTCGCCATGTCCGTCCGTCCGCGGCTTAGCTCAGAGACGCTTAGTACTGGCAAGCTATAATTTGGCAAGTGGTAAAATAAAATCTTGAAAAATATTTTTTTTTAGGGTACCATGTATTCCATGGTATTCCATGTTGTGGGGTACCGTTGGGTAGGTCTTTTAAAAATATTATGGGTATAGGCATAGGAAAACCATTTTTCGATTTAGGGATCCGTTAGCGAAATATAACGCTTATATATAAATATAACGAAAATTTTCGTTAGAGTCAAGTGTCCCCCCCCCCCCCTCTCCCAGCTAAACGGTTGTAGTTGGAGGTGTGAAAAAATTCATAGCAATAGCATATATTATATCCATATTATATTGTGACGGACAACTGCGGAACCCTATCCTGCGCGTGGTCCGACACGCACTTGGCCAGTTATTCCATCAGAGTTCGGACGGTAAAGTCTAGAGAGTCCATCTTTGTTTAGCGCAGATTTTTTTCATAGCCTTTTTCACCTCCTCTCTCCCTCCACTTTAACCTCCACGCATCCCTGTCTTGAGCTAGCTCTATCCAAAAATAACTGAAGGTATCTAGATACCTTCATATCAATTCAGAGGTCAACCTTGACGGCGATCCATTCTCCGGGATCACAAAACTTTGGCCTATCTTTTCGGGTGCAACAGAAAAACATGACCGGTCCGATCCCGATCCCATTTTAATTTGGCGGTTTATTCACCAAAGGTTATTTGTTTTTTGGCGAATTATGGTGTTCCTGACGCAATCTGATCTGCGTACCTACATATCTGCTTTCTTAACCAGCCACGTTTATCTGTAGATAATCTGTGAATAAATAAACAGTAAGAAAATTGCAGATTTAAATTATATTTTTACCAAAACATAAACCACAAAAGCTTCTTGTCAAATCCGCAAAAAATAATCTTTTAATAAACGACAAAAGACAATCCCATTTCCATTTTCATTACAAAAATCTCGTCTTGAAATTCCCCGAAGCGTAATCTCCAATCTTTTTAATTGTGAAAGTGTTTCCATCCTTCTCCTCCCTGGAGGGGCTACATCGTTCCTTCGCAGCCTTTCGAGGATTAAGACTACCTCGACTCGAATGGATTAAGTGCAATCGATTGATTGTGTCAGAGCTTTGGTTGGAAGCACTGAAAGCTCTTCGAAGTTTATGCGAACCTAGTACATAACTATACCATTTAAGTTTAGTTCCTACTAGATTATTTGCGAGAACATAGCAAAAGATAAGAAAGTCCTGATGTTTTATCACAGGTTTTACCGCAGCCAGGGTATGCAAAAATATAACAATAATAAAAAAAAGTTATACTTACTTTCAAGAAAAAAAAAAAGAATTGTGTATGTTCTACAATTTCAATAATTATTATTTGACAAAACAGAAACATACTTGGCCATTTTTTCCCTAAAAACTTAATTGATTGCGAAATAATAAAAAAAGAAACAAATCTGTCCAGCCCCAATATTCCGAGAGATAAGTGTACTTTTTGCAACCATCAGCAGCAAGGCTGATTCAGTGTTTATGGGGTGTAGAGCTTCTCTGTAATGGGGATGGACCAGGTCTGCCTGCATAACTCCAGTCGGTTTAGGAGTTACTGATGATTAAAGGTCTGTAAAAAATTTACGGTCAGCTGCAAGGCTGATCGTATGTTATTGTTTTAGTATGCACTGTAGCTATGTGAACAGCACAAAAATTGACAAGGTTCATCAGTCGGTTTAGGAGATACAGCCGTTCAAAGGTCAGTTATGGGTGCAAAAAACGGCCGATCAGCAGCAAGGCTGATCATAGGATACTATTGTAATATGCACTATAGGTCGGAACTTTGACTGACAGAACTTGACAGTTTTTGTACTGTTCACATATTACAATAACATACGATCAGCCGTGCAGCTGATCGTAAATTTTTTACAGACCTTTAATCATCAGTAACTCCTAAATCGACTGGAGTTATGCAGGCAGACCTGGTCCATCCCCATCACAGAGATGCTCTACACCCCATAAACATTGAATTAGCCTTGCTGCTGATGGTTGCAAAAAGTACACTTATCTCTTATACTACAAGATACTTATCGAGACAATAATCTAATCGCATGACGTAGGTATTTGATATGTTTGCTAAGCAAAATACAGAATCTATTTGGATAAAGATAATTCTAAAAGGCAAAAGCTGTTCAATTTCATGGTTACTTATACCCTTCATGAATATGGATGGATATATTTTATTACATTGAATTTTCGGTTTTCTATACCTAATACCGAATTCATAGATAACCTAGAGATATTCGCTATAAAGTATACAAATACATGTCATACACGATTTACCATTGGCACGCTCCATACAAATAAAGTTTGGTTATACAACGTGTTAATGAATTAACGCAAAACTAGAAAGTAGTTTGTTTACAATCGAGAGCAAAATCGAATTATCATAGTTTCAATGTAGGTAATTTTTTTCAAAATATTAAATAAAATGTTTGTAAAAATTTTAATTTTCTGAACCCGATGCCAACCCACCGCACGGGTACCCTCACCCTACTTACTACCAAAACAAGATTATAATAATGTTTCCATCAGTACGTTAGCGCTTTCATTCATTGCTGAAATGATAACAAATAATTTTTGCCTCAAAACTTAAAATGCGAATAACTTTAAATTTTAACTATCAAAATAATGAAATTATTGTTTCAATATAATTATTTTGTTTAAGAACTGACAACCGGCGGGGTGTCAGAGTTCTAGATTGGAGACCGCGAACTGGTAGGCGTAGTGTCGGACGCCCTGCTGCCCGCTGGAGAGACGACCTAAAAAAAGTTGCGGAGAGCGACTGGATGAGGAAGGCCGAGGATAGAGTTTTGTGGCGCGCCTTGGGAGAGGCCTATGTTCAGCAGTGGACGATGATAGGCTGATGATGATGATGATGAATTATTTTGTTATAAATCTGTTGGGGTGTATGAGGTTTTGCGCTAATTCATTACCACGTTGTATTTTCAATACTAACCATTTAAAGTCATTGGAATTTTCCCTAATCTCTAAGCATGCTTTTATTCAGCTTTTTTTAGTATCTAAGGACACCCATGCGAAGAAAGGTAGTCTATTCGTAACGCTAAAATAGGTTCCAAATCTATTCATAAGGCACATGTCAAAAACACTCAAACTCCGATTTTGTCAAGATTTACAAAATCTTTTCCACGCTAGCCGTTTATCCTAAAATATTATACAGGCTCTACAGAATTCTAGACTATCGTTTCCCCCCTCGATCCCCTGGGGGTACGGCACCGCAATCCCGGTGCAGTGGCTTGAAATCCGATGTTACATAATACTTGCTAGAGATAGGTTCGCTAAGCTCAGTTTCGAGTGGCGAGCGTCTTTTGTTCTTGCGCTAGAAAATGCTCTTAGAATTTGTTGTTAGTTTGCAATATTGGGTAGAATTGTGAGTTTTCTTTTGTCGTATCGAGCGTCCTTTGAAAGTAAGTGCGGAATTAGTTATCCCGCCTCTAGGGCAGAGGGTGGTGGTTCGAACCAGTATATACCTACCAATCTTCTTCTTATCGTGTGGGCAGAGCCTTGGTGTCAGAGTTTTTTCAGACCGCCTTACGGCCTCAGACGTGGTTTTTATATAACAACTAGCTCGCTTCAATTTCGACCCCATCTTCGTCCTGAGGATTGAGGTCAAGAGCAAACCTATGCTTAATAAAAAAAAAAAAAATAAAAAAAAAAAAAAAAACTACCACCAGAGATATTTGCCGGGACCAACGGCTTAACGTGCCATCCAAAGCACGGAATCATTTTTATTTTCAGACAATCAGGTGATTCAGCCTGCAATGTCCTAACCAACTGGGGAAAAACGCACAAAGTGACATATCACTAGGTGTCGTGGGAATCGAACCCACGACCTCCGTGTCGAGAGCCAGGGAGGCATATACCAATGATTTTATAGGATACTGATTGTATTTCAAATATTATTGATTACTAGTAGCTGTTGACGACTTCGTCTGCGTTGACTTTAAAAAAGTATCCTAGGTTTTAATCCCGAACATACTCTAACTATGTGCCTAATTGCATTCAAATCTGTTTAGCCGTTTACGTGTGATCGAGTGAAAAATATCCAATCATCCAAAAACTTTCACATATTTTATAATAATTAGTAAGAAGTAAGATTAAGCCATGTTGTCAACAATAAACACTCTTGGTAGGTATATTGGGCCTTTAAAATATACCAAGAGTGTTTTTTAACACTCTGAATAAACTAATAACTCTCTCTAGGTTTTCATCTGCCTCTCTTCCCTCTATTTTACCATCCAATATAGTTTTAAAGAAATTGTCGTGTATTATAATAAAAAGAAGAAGACTCAAATGAAAAGATAAACCTATCAAATTAATTGACTTGTAATAAAGGGCCTTATGACCTTGTAATAAAGGTTACCCATTACATATTCTGATGACACAATTATTTCGTTCGGTATTGAGTTTTCTTGAATATAACTGAAGTAATCTATTCGGTAAACACGATCGATATTCGAATACGGGAATGTTACCTATAGGTTTCATAATATACTTGGGTTTTGAGAGAGAAAAAGCTACAGTACCTATAATAGCAAAGTTTTTAAGTAATCGACATGAAAAAGGGAAGGTTATTTCTTTTAATCCCTTTTTATTCTTAAATTCTTGGAATTTTAGTTTCTGGCTAACCAATGCGTCGGTCGGCAAAACCAGATCTTCTGGATTTGAACTCAGTTCGTAAAGGCTTCTTGTCTCTTATCTTATTGTGGGGACTGCGTAAGCCAACCAAACTTCGACCCAATGGGGTGTGTTGACCCCGAGACATTTATTGTACCCTTCAAAAACATGGCAAACGATAGACAATATCCATCTCCAACGAGGCACATGCGTTTAGCCACCAAGACATCGTAAACGCAGGAGATGCATTTATTAGCAGGGGGTTGGGGGCATTGACTTACCAACTACTGGACGCTCAAACGTGTCCGAACCAAAAGAGCACCAAAACTTAAAAAAGAGAACCAATTGTGCGACAGTCTTCGTTTGATCGGCCGACTACGCGCACGCGCACGCGCGCCGTCCGTGCCCTGATGGAGGAGTGGGATGGAAAAGAATTTTAGCATTTTCAATGTTTTTAGTTGGTACTTAGGTTTTTGTAGCTAGTCTCGGACACTTTTTTCAAGAATTGTTTACTAGACCCGGTCCATAGTATTCTACGTCAATGGTTCATCATCATCATCATCATCAGCCTATCATCGTCCACTGCTGAACATAGGCCTCTCCCAAGGCGCGCCACAAAACTCTATCCTCGGCCTTCCTCATCCAGTCGCTCTCCGCTACTTTTTTTAGGTCGTCTCTCCAGCGGGCAGCAGGGCGTCCGACACTACGCCTACCAGTTCGCGGTCTCCACTCTAGAACTAAAAGTGGGTTGGGGGGATATTATTAAGCATTGCAAAGCAAATACCTTCCTTTACTAATAATAGATTGCACCTGACTCTGTTGTTTGGTGAAAAAACGACTTAAGTAGTACCTGCTTACCTAAAATGTCCACCACTTTATTAAAAGCTCCAATGTTATTAAATAAACATCAAAATTCCTAGAACTCCAGCGTAAAGCCGTAATTAAAACCTAGGCTACCTAGAAAGCAAATACTAGGTCTCGTGAACCTAGGACCTGTAAACTCGCAGTGTTTAGATAGCCTAGAATTCCTTCGAGCTATATGTCTTTATTTACTACCGTGGAAATAGTTGAAACAGAAAATAAATTGTTCTCCTTAATCCCTGGAGGGTGTGGTGCTGTAAATAGTTTGTTGAACTTTGAAGTTTATTTATGTGTCGTGAAGGTGGGATTTTGTTAGAATTTACTGTGGAGTTTTAAAGCGCCTAATGATTTATGGTAAGCAATTATGCTCGTATGTAAATTTGCTTACAGGAGTTTAAAAACGATTTAAAAATGTTGATGAGTAGCTTTTTTTAAGTTAATCATTTTAACACGATAAGAACCCTTTAAAATGTTTAGCTTAATTAATATAAATAACCGCGTAAAACAGTAATTTTAAAAAAAGTTGTATTTAGAACGTTATATTTCAATCAATTTCTTTAGTAGCGCTTTGTTTAAAACTTTTAAAACAACATTGAAAATTTAGTTAATTACGAAAAGTAACAATCTAAAACTTTAAATGAACAAAGTTTTCCTCGCTTATTCTAAAGGTCCAGGGTCCGGACCTAGTTAGTCTAAATCCGGGAATCCGGAATCCGGAAATGAATGTCGTAAGCCGTCTATTGATAAACGGATGTGCAGAGGACAATGTGAGGATTTCCCTCGAATGCCCTGAGTGGTCTCAAAGCTTTTATTAGCATTATCATAGTGGACTAAAAGTCCACTAGTCTTTTAGGCTCAAAGAGCCTAAAATGTCGATTTAACGATATTACTAAGTATACAAATGTTGGTTTTCCTTTAAAATGGGATTATTTTAGGAACGGAAACATCAGCTCCATAGTGTTATAGGTACCTATACTACCTTTGTCTGTCATTGCTTTTCCTGTATTGTTCAGATGAAATAAATGGGTTATCTATCTATCTACCTTTCAGATATTCCACCTGTGTGCTTCAGAAGGCCCGTTCTCGGTTGCTCCTGTAGATACCACCGCCACCTATTCGTTACATCAGAGGACAGCACACAGCTAAATGACTTTCATCATATCAGCCGATGGACGTCCACTGCTGGACATAGGCCTCCCCAAGGATCGCCACAACGACCGGTCCTGCGCTGCCCTCATCCAACGTGTTCCTGTCGTCTTCATCAGGTCGTAGGTCCACCTTGTAACCACCTTGTAGCCTAACCACGCTGCGCTTTCCGGTACGCGGTCGCCACTCGAAAATTCTTCGGCCCCATCGAACATCGGTTCTGCGAGCAATGTGCCACGCCCATTGCCACTTTAGTTAAGCAATTCTATGGGCTATTTAAGCTACTCTGAATCATCTGCGGATCTCTTCATTTCCGATTCGATCTCGCAGGGAAACTCCGAGCATAGCCCTCTTCATTTCCTTTTGGATGACTTTGCTTGAACTGAAGAGAACTTTGAACTGGATTAATTTATCTAGCCCATGGAGAAAAGAAAGGAGATCTAGCTTGATCATCATCAACTTAGAGAAACATGTTGTGAAGGTTTTAAAATTTAGAAGGGGAGTTTCCGTTAGGCTGGAATGTGAGATCTTTAATAGCGCGATGTATGTTTCTGCGGTTCTGCTTTATGCAATTGATAGGTATTGTGGCTTCTCCCTCTTGTGCACCTGTGGATGTATGTGCCGTCTATCATACGCAGTTGTAGCCACACCCACAAGTCTATATGTGGCGTTCCTTAACGTCCTTCTTGGACCTTTATAAGCGCTTTTTAAGCGTCTTAAATCTTAACATGAAGAAGATAAAAACTTTCTCACACGTTGTTACCTAACATGAAAAAAAAAACATAATCCATACTCCAGTAGGTAACAACTTCCACTCAAATAATTCTGAAACCTTTTACTACCAGCTCAAAGCTTTACCTCAAAATATCTTCTAAAGCTTACGACCGAGCCAAATTGTACCTTAACACGTTCGTATAAACCTTACATTTGTGTATCGGAACATTTGTAAGAATCATAAAACTCTTCGATACGAAAATCGTTAAGTTTATTGTTCCGTACCTGGTTTTATGTTGCTTGGTCTAAGTTATAGACGTAAGATTTGCGCTTTGGAAGGCACTTTAATGTTAGATACTGTCGTTAGATGGCGTTTAGCAAAATCAGTGGCATTTGAGTCAACCTTAATGGCTAGGGGTCCATAAAATAATCACACAGAAGGGTGCCTTCAAGCAACAAACGAAACCGATGCACACTTTACGGTCGCCGGGTGTCGCAGAGGGCCAGAAAATGTATGAGCGCGGCGCTCTGCGACCCACCGCGACAGCAAAGTGTCGCTCGTCTGTAAGAGCCCTTAGACGCGCACGGTTGATAGATACTACTGCATGGCTAGCTATCATGCCTTCGCTCTCTTTTTTTTTTGTTTTTTTTTTTTTTTTTATGTTCGATAGGTAAACATTTGACCCCAATCTCACCTGATGTTGAGTGATGATGAGGCCGAAGATGTAGCATGCTTACCTAGAAAGATGCCTATTCACTCTTGCCTTGAAGAGGCCCAGGTTGTATTGCTCAGGGAACAGGTCCGCAGGCAGTGCGTTCCACTCCTTAGCCGTGCGCATTATAAAAGAAGAAGCAAACTTCTTCGTGCGAATTGCTGGTAGGTCAACGACATAAGGGTGGAAACCCAGCCTGCGTCTCGTCCCCCGCAGATGAAAGGGAGACGGAGGTATTAAATCGTGTAATTCCGTCGCACACTCTCCCAAATGTATCCTATAAAAAACAGATAGACAGGCTACCTTGCGACGATGCTCAAGACTTTGTAGCTTCGCCACAGAGGTTGGATCACCTATGAGCTTCCTGGCACGCCTGTCGATTGAGTCTCTTTTTATTTGCGCGCGAACGAACGAGATAAAAGGCGTGATATAGCCGTATCACGTGCAACATGCTACGCTTTATGCCCCCGTAGAATACCACAGTGATACAGCGCTATCGAACCTTCGCTCTCTTTCTATTTGCGCGCGCACGAATGAGATAAAAGGCGTGATATGGCCATATCACGCACAACATGCCAGCGAGGCTGCGGGGCTAGTACGCCAACCCGCGATAGCGACATGTAACACATCCATCTGTCTTTAGTCTTTTATCTCGTTCGTTTGCGCGCAAATAGAAAGAGAGCGGAAGCGTGATAGCGCTATATCACGCTAGCGCGGATTGTTACTAGCCCCGCAGGTGTTCGACCATACCCGTTTACACATACGACATTAAGTCCAATGATGAACAGAAACTGGTAGCAGCGCGTCATAGGATAAAAAGTCGTGCCTATCTCTTTTTCATTTGGCGAGTAACAGAGCGAGAGAAAAGGTGTGGCCATGAAACCAGCACCAACTCAGACGAATTTCGTAAGGGAGACTTCATCAATATCGCCGGTGTGGTGCGTTGCGAAGAGGTATGGACACTCAATAATGAGGGTTTAGGTTCGAATCCGCACGGACGACATGCCAATGAGTTTTTTTAACTTATGTACGGTACTACCGACTGCTCTCAAACGGTGAAGGAGAAGAAAAACATCGTGAGGAAACCTGAATACGACGAAGACGAAATTCTGATGCGTATGTTAAGTCTAGTCTAGCAATTGGCATTGGGCACGCGGTAGGCCTGTGTCCTACAGTGGGACGTGTATAGGCGGATGATGACGATGATGAGACGAATATCATCAGGTATCGTTAGCATCTCTGACGAACACCCGCTTAAGCTTGCAAGTTGCACCGTTGCTTGCGGTTGACTAAAATAAAATACTAGGCTAACCCACACCTGCCGGTTTAATAGTTAAAGCGCTATTACTATTCAAATTGCCAACGTTAAATAACTTACGTATATTGTCAGACATAGTAAAACACATGCATGCAATGATATTATATGTTCCTACCTGTAAGCTCACTGCATGCATGCACGAAATTTTAGTACAATAGCAAAGAGTAAATAAATTATACACAACAGGGTCAATACTAAGAAAGTTGCCACCTTCTTATATGAAAACTCGCGCAAGTACAGCGACATTGGTGAGTAACCGGTACTACAGCAATGTTTAAATACGTTAAAATAAGTGTTAAACACATTTGTTATTAAAATTTTTAAGAAAATTAATCTATATAATTTATTTCCGTGGAATAAAACTCAAATAATAGTGATTTAATAACGTTTAATTAAGATTTATCTCTCGTTCAGGCCAGTAGCGACATCTGTTTGCGCCAAGACTTTTTTTTGGTCTGTAGGGACCATACGGACGCCCTGCTGCCCGCTGGAGAGACGACCTAAAAAAAGTAGCGGAGAGCGACTGGATGAGGAAGGCCGAGGATAGAGTTTTGTGGCGCGCCTTGTGAGAGGCCTATGTTCAGCAGTGGACGATGATAGGCTGATGATGATGATGATGATGAGGGACCATAATAAATCTTTGACAAATAGGTTTAGGTTCCTCTTTTGTTTTATAATGCGAACTGATATAATAATGCTATTTAATTAGTGCTTTTGTGGTATTGTGGTACTTCAACACTCTACTTAAATTATCTCGGAGGTGGCTGACTAATAGCCCTGCTTTTCTTATTTCTGTCTCCCTTTTCCTTTTGCAACGGAGGATTGTTGGATATTAAGTTTTGCTCCTCGTCCTATCTTCATTGCGGGTTCCAAGACAGATTAGAGTCATCCCACGAGCTAGCTGGACTTAGTTGTGTAGTGTTGGGAGCTGGAAAATGGGGTCGGTGTACGGCCAAATATTACACGCTACCATACTTTTGGCCGATTTGTTGTTTTTATACCTTCGTCGTTATGCGAATAATAATAAATAAATAACGCTCACAGGCACATACATTGTAATGATCCCAAGTAAGCCTCAGGCTTTTTGTTATGGGAACCATACAACGACAGCACAAACATATAACATACATGACCGAACCGGGATTCAAACCCAGGACCCTGGTTTGGCAATCCAGCGTGATCACACCAACCGAGTCGTCGAATCAATAAGGCAACATGAACCATGAATTACCAATAAGTACAGGTAAGGAGTTCCAATATGCATATGCAATAATGCATCCTTATCCAGTATACACCAAGCAAGAATTTCTCCAAATAAACATTTTCAGGTCTATCGAGGACATCTTCGACTGTGCACTTTCTATCATTTGATATAAAGCAAAACAAGCCCATTTTTACAAACTTAGAGAATGAAAGTAAAGTAAAAATGTTGGTCCCGAAACAGACTAATTGGCTTTACCGGCGTTTAACCCTATGACCGGGTAAAAACATGTGAAAATACATTTTTCTTAATCACCAATTACCCTTCCAGTTTTTTCAGTAATTAATCTTCATTGAAAAGTTTAACAAAAAACAGAAACGACATTAAACTGAAACCTTTCAACGCGGATTAAATTACATTTTCTCTGCGATGAAGAAAATTAGAAAAACTCTGTTTTGTTTCATAAATTATAATTGACAAAGAGTTGATGGAAAGTAAAAAAGAAACATGCTAATTTATTCTTACTTTGTAAAGCAAAAATTTCAAGTTTTTTAATTATGAATTTATAAACCAACTTGGCTATTCAGCTAGGAAACACCTATAGCAAAAAGAAATTCTGTCAGCAGAAGATGAGAATCTCAGATACTTGATTAAATACGCACTTTTAAAGTTACCATAATTTAATTGTGACGATGTAGAACAAGAAGAAACTGTCTTTCGTTTTATCAGAATATAGGAGGGTAAGGACGAGAGAGTGCATCTGTGTTTAGAGCGTACCAACACATGCTACGATTCTAACTAACATCTCTCTCCTCTTGAACATACATAAGTGTACACGCTCGTCGATTCCCGGAACATTTTACTTGGCCCTTCTTCAGTATGTACGCACCTGATTTGGTCAGCGTGTGTGCGTCTGGACTCATCATCATCATCATCTCAGCCGATGGACGTTCACTGCTGGACATGCCTCCCCCAAGGATCGCCCGCTGCCCTCATCCAACGGGTTCCCGCCGCCTTCACCAGGTCGTCGGTCCACCGTGTTAGGGGCGTACCCACGCTGCGCTTTCCGGTACGCGGTCGCCACTCGAGAACTTTTTGACCCCATCGGCCATCAGTTCATCAGCGTCTGAGGTGATCCCTTTTAACTATTCCAAACCCATACATAATAAAAAAAAATCCATATACCTACTAGCCTAGTAAATTTCATGCGTCAGCCTACTTTTGCTCACTTTCCACATTCTCCTACCATAGGCCAGTAATTTTACGGAGTTTTGTTAGGCGGGGTAGGGAGTAATTATTAATTGGACTTTTAAACTGTAACCGGCACCATTTAGTGACAAAAATACTATCCTAAACCATATTTAAAAAGAATTTGCTACGCAACATAGAAATCAAAATTGTGTGTCCCAGAAGGCTTTGAAATTAATAATATTAATACCAATGCACTCATTTGAATTAGATTTAACAATATATATTTTTGAGCAATAAAATAGGCATTAAAATTTAAAAATGAGGTATTTATTAGAAAATGCGAATGTATTTTTCAAAACCTTCTAAGTAGACAAAAATATTTACACCATGTTTGAAGTATGTATAATGGTAAAGCCTTAAATATGTGCATAAAAAAATTTATCATCAGGTTTTTTAGAACGGGATAATATCTAAATTTTAAAATTGGGACTGTTGCTGACGTGTTTTTTTTTTATTTTGGTACATTTCGAAGCTCAAATTGGCTCTTCAATATTATGGCGAAAATAAAAATCAATTATTAATTAGTCCCGGCTCAAAGCGTAAAATGACTGGGGATCTCATCTCATCTCAACATGTTTTTTAATCTTTATCACTACGTCTTCTTTCTAAATAAACGCAATTACAAAATAAAAACCACCTCCTTTACGACAATTTATTTCGGCTTCTTTTATACAAAATTTATCGCGGTCCCTTACGCGCAGACGTCCCGAGTAATTGGCGGGACAACAATTAATATTAATTTGTCCCGCTGCTTGGCTTTATTGCCTTTTGTCCCGGATATTGGAAGCTGAATGTGAGGTGAATGTTAGCGGAATTCGTATTGTAACGTTTGAGGCTTTTACTTTGTTTATTGAATGTGGAATTATTTTTTCACCTCACAAGCTCGGAAAGATTCTGTTTGTCATTCGAAACCTGAGTGCAAAAGTGCATTTTATCCGCTATCGTGGAAGAGTTTTTAAAATTCGAATCATTCTATTCAATAAAGAAAAACAGCCTGAACAAGTTTTTTTTTCATGCTGTTTTCGTGCTGGCCAGTGCGATTATTCTAAAAATGAGGTTGGCGCAATGACATTTTCCTCGCTGTAGTGAGGTGAAAAGTTGTGTGTTTCGCTCGGCAGCAAAGTTATTCTGTGTCTCGTACTTTTGAAACCTTCGCTCTGCTCAGGATTCTATACACGTACTCGCGCCAAAAAGCAACTTTGCAGCCTTGCATAACAAATAACTATTTTTGTTTGAGCTTTCTCGGCGTCTTCCTAGTTAGTCTAGACTAGATCAATAGGTTTCAAGGTTTCATCCTAGAGAAAAACCATATTATTTTGTCAAGTAAAGTTGTATGTTAATTACGACAGATTCTTATATTAGTGACATTAAATAAAAATACAGATAAAGTGACATAAAACTAAACTAACCTAGGATGTGGTGCAGTTTCGGTCCTTGTGGGAGGGTACCCAAAACGCTGGCCGCATTTCCTCGCTGAATGGCTATGCTGATCCGTTGAGCGAGGAACGCGCCAGCACTTGTGTTGCTGTCGAGTCTATTGGGTGCTTTGATAAGTCTTTAAAAAACGCCTGCGCATTTGAACTTATCGGTCACGAAACAATAGGGTTGCCTACAAATTGGTTTCAAGATGAAATTACTTGTCAAGTGTTGATAGGTGGCTGGCTGGTAGCCTAGGTATAACTTTACTAATTTAAACATAAATATTTTTTCATAAAGTAAGAAAAGTTCTAGACATCGCGTGCTTCCAAATTTATCTTAAATAACCTCTAATCCAAATTAAATAGGTATTTATAAGATTTTGATCTAATAACAGGCGCAACTTTGTACGAAATATCATAAATCTGTCAAGTTTGGAATTAACGGCCAAAGTTGGAATAAACTCGGCGGTTTCTGATCGGCTGATCGCTTTTATTTGAAGATGTGCAAATAAATACCTCATTTGGCTTCTGAATATTTATTATTCTTCGGTACACAAAGGGAAAATTTATCGGGCAGGCTATAAAAGACTTTGGTAGGTTTCCTTTGAAAAAAAGTTAAATAAATAAATATACATACATGAACTCACGAGCATCCATATAAAAATTACGTTTCTAGGTCAAGTGATAGGCCGGGCTGGCTCGGTAGCCTAGGTTATTTTCAGTATGAGTTTTGAAGTTAATTAGGCTAAGGCTGTTATTTTTCTTATCGTGTGGGCAGAGCCCTGGTGTCAGAGTTTATTCAGACCGCCTTACGGCCTCTGACGTGGTTTTTATGTAACGATTACTACCACCAGGCTGTTTATTAACCTAGATTGGATTATTGACATGATAACGCTTAGTAATAGCTTGTTATACAACAAGGTAGGTAGGTAGGTAGGTGTCTACAAGAGTCATCATAATCTGTCACTGCTAATCATATGACTTTACTATCTGCCAAGGCTCGCCACAAAACTCATCTTCAGCCTTCATCATCCCGTTGCTCGTCGGTCCAGCGCCGAAACATCCCACACTACGTACACTTCATCAGTTGTCGGTTCTTCGCCATTGCTGCTTCATCATCATCATCATCATATCAGCAGATAGACGTCTACTGATAGACATAGGGTTCCCTCAAGGACCGCTACAACGACCGGTCTTGCGCTGCGGGTGGGACCCGATGGGTTCCGGCCGTCTTCACCAGGTCCTTTGTCCACCTTGTAGGTAGGCCCCCACCCACGCAGCGCCTTCCAGGTTTGCTACTTCAGCTTGCAAATTTTCAAAGCTGTCATCTATCTTAGTTCTTTGATGTATCACCTGATCTTCTGACGTCTATACGAGTGTTTCTTCTAAATGCATGAAGCAGTTTTGCTGAATTTTCTTTCAAACTAAACCCCAAACTTAAAACCTTGTAAAACGTTCTTTTAAAAGCAAGTGTTTATTACTTTGACGTTAAAGTTAAGTTCAGAGATAATTGCAGACGCTCTGACGTAACTGGGTCACACAGGTGAACCTCTGAGCTGTTGGAGATGGAAAAAATAACTTTTCTTTATGATATTATTAGAATTTCTTTTAGCGACAGGTTTCACATTCGGTCGTGTCAAATAAATTCAAGAAATGTCGCCTTATTTTGTTTGTTGATACGAATATTTAAGCCATATTTTATTTATTAAGAAAACACCATGTCAACCGCCTTCTGGATTGTCTAAAGTAAATTATAAGTACAGTTTCAACGCGTAGATCTATCTATTATAATAAGAGCGTCGGTGGCGCGTTGCGAAGAGGTATGAACACTCAATCATGAGAGTCCGGGTTTTCTAACTTAATGTACCTTCATAATACAGACTGCTCTCAAACGGTGAAGGAAAACATCATGACGAAACATGCATACGCTGAAAAAAAAATTCCGATGCGTATGTGAAGTCTACCAATCCACATTGGGCAAGCGTGGTGGACCAACGCCCTTCCTGAGAATGACCTGCGGTGGGTCGTACGTAGGTATAGGGCTGTGATGATGATGCACATTTTTTATTTAAAAGCGAGCTTTAGTGAAACAGATCATCATGTTCCTTAGGGAAAGTTGTTTAGTTTCATTGTCTGAACACACCCTTAAAATTTTGTTAGTAATTAAAACTAGTGGTGTAGATGTAAATAGATCAAAATGTTCATAAAATAATCCTTATAATTATACTCCTAAACCTACTCGATGTTGGCAGAAATGCAGTGCAACGAGTGCAATCTATATCCCTTTTCGTTAACCCTTTTGAATTTTAAATTGAACAGAAAGAGCACTTCTTTCCAATGTTACTCACATCCTTTCAGACTCTAACTTTCAATTTGCAAAGAGAATTGCTATTTAAGTCTGTGGAACTAAATCTAATTTACCGTGCACTGTCTGGTGTGGGTGGATAGTGGATAGGTACTTGGAGATTTGAAAATAGATCAACTTCACAATTGAAATAAAGAGAAAATAAAAACTCGATTGTGATACCTACCTGTACCTACCAAACATGAAATCAAAATAATATTTCGCGAATAATACATCTTTATTGAAAACCGCGCATCCTTCCTCTGCCGATCTCAGCTAGTGGCAGCGTAACATGATTTAGCGCTATCGCGCCTTCTCTCTCTATTTGCGCGCGAACGAAGGGGATAAAAAGACAATGATATAAGTGAAATAGCCTTTTCACGCGAGTTGCAATTATGATGACTGATGCTTGAGCAACTAGATCTCTTTATTATACTGTGACCTGTCTCTGTAAAGTAGCTGTCCTAATTTCATGAATCAAAGTATAAAATAAAGGACTATAAACAATATTTTATAATTGGAGCGAATTTAAAAAAAAAATGTTAAAAAAATGGGTCGGTCTTTTTGTCCCTTAAAAAGGACCTACCGGTTTAAAATTGTCAGTACTGAACGACTAAGTTCTTTTTAAACATCGCCGGTCGATTCTACGGCGGCGTCAAGTCAAAGGAAGAATCTAAAATGACATGCCATGGACTCGATTGAAGAAGAATTTGATCAGACGTGATTAAACCGTTAAACAGTTTTTAATAATATTGTTTTCATTGTAAATTACTAGAATTTTGGGTAAACGACAACATAACCGTGTTAATGGCCAATTTATTGAAGCTTTATTATAGGTATTAATAATATTGTTTATGGACAGATTATTGTGATTTACTTAATACTGTATTAAAGCCACGTAATTTCGTGCCGAAAACGGTATGGGATCGAAGGTACGGTTTGGGTCTAGAAGAGTCATTAAATAATTAATTAGGTTTATACTACGGTTTATAAAATATTGTCGAAGTGACATTCATTAAGTTGTCACGATCGATGGTGGACAGACAGCATAACGAGGCAGCCCTACATAATATGAATACGAGCTGAATACGAGAGTAGAAATCGTGAAAACGATAAAAACTCGCAATTTTCAGTACCTCGGTCACATTATGAGAACAGAACAATTCAAACTTTCCCTGATCATTCAGCAGTGAAAATTCTTGGGGAGACAAATGCCTG
Source organism: Agonopterix subpropinquella (assembly GCA_922987775.1). Lineage (NCBI taxonomy): Eukaryota > Metazoa > Arthropoda > Insecta > Lepidoptera > Depressariidae > Agonopterix > Agonopterix subpropinquella. Next base: position 1,725,365 of record OV277708.1, on the reverse strand, counting down.
CTAGAAGGACTTCCGGACCTGTGTTAAGGCGGTTGCAGAGGGGTCAATTTTATACAAAACTTTGACGCACAATACGCGTAGACGGTATTAGTATAAGTAACTTTGTATATATGGAAAAATAGTTTAGAAAATCTAGTTGTCGCGTATTAAATAACATTTGCAATTTATAATATAATTACGAAGATACAAAGCTTTGAAAATTTTGTATGAAAAATTTCAAAGCTTTATATCTTCGTAATTATATTATAAATTTCAAATGTTATTTGATACGCGACATCTAGATTTTCTAAACTATTTTTCGATATATAAAATACCCAAATGGCACATGTAGCATTATAAGAGACCACTTTTGGTGTAACTCGGAACTTGTTGCATTAATTAACACTTAATAGGGTTCAACTGAGAACTTAGAGCTGCTTATTACGCTTTAGTCTTTATAATAGCATTATAAGAGCAGGAACGGATACTATTGTAACGGGATCAGAGTTAGAGCAGCTGTCAAAAATGCCTTCTTACAGCCTATATCGCATTGGTTGCTTAAGAGCATTATAGGGGCAGTAAAATATGATTATTGCTGTATAAAGGTGTAGAATTATACCACTGTAATGCTAGCATCTTAAAAGAGTCAATGTGAACTACTGTACAGCCAATAGAGTTAAAGTGGTGTACACGTAGAGTGATTTAACGCTTAAAGTTCTATATTGGTTCACCTCAACTCTGTTATTCAGCCTCTTTTTCGAAGCTGCTTAAAGATGTTATATTAGCACTCGTGAACACCATAGGTATTCCGAGATACCCTTGTAACTCAGAAATACAGAATTTGGCAGTAAAGTGGTGTACACGTAGAGTGATTTAACGCTTAAAGTTCTATATTGGTTCACCTCAACTCTGTTATTCAGCCTCTTTTTCAAAGCTGCTTAAAGGTGTTATATTAGCACTCGTGAACACCATAGGTATTCCGAGATACCCTTGTAACTCAGAAATACAGAATTTGGCAGTAAAGTGGTGTACACGTAGAGTGATTTAACGCTTAAAGTTCTATATTGGTTCACCTCAACTCTGTAATTAAGCTTCATTTTCAAAGCTGCTTAAAGGTGTTATATTAGCACTCGTGAACACCAAAGGTATTCCGAGATACTCTTGTAACTCAGAAATACAGCATTTGGCAGTAAAGTGGTGTACACGTAGAGTGATTTAACGCTTAAGGTTCTATATTGGTTCACCTCAACTCTGTTATTAGCCTCTTTTTCAAAGCTGCTTAAAGGTGTTATATTAGCACTCGTGAACACCAAAGGTATTCCGAGATACTCTTGTAACTCAGAAATACAGCATTTGGCAGTAAAATGGCTACAGAAAATACCACTATATTGCTTTATTCTGCATAATGGCGTTTAAGTAGTTCACATGAATGGCTTAAGCGTTGATGTGAACCATAATAACACTAATATAAGCCGACAGGCTGCATATTGGTTCACTTGAACTCTTATTTACTGCAATAAGCGTTATAGAGGAACCGGTGTGTACTCTTGTACAGCCATAGTCGTTAATTCAGGATTATAAGAGTTCACATAGGTTTCTTAAGAAAGCGCCATTTTTTTATAACTTTATAACCTAAACCATATGATAAATAAAATTATGGTGTTGTTTATGTTTTACTAATGATTTCTGCTTTTATTTTCACGTGAAACACATATTTATTATAATATAAAATAAAACTTTGTATGATTTAATGTAAATCAGACACAAAAAATGTACACATATATTTTGACGTGTAATTATTTTCACAATATTTCTAATTAAAAACGAAATATTTCCAAGGCGCGTAAGAAATTTGCTATAAAACCATATAAACATTCACAATGAACTTGCATTCCCAAATATATTCACAGGCTAATATTATAAAAGTGTACTTAACTAGGTTATCACAAATTCTCAATAAAACTTCACTTCACGCCATTAATAACCAACACTCACGGAATTTATTTAAAGAATTTAACTCTACTAATAAAATAAATTCAGGTTTTTATGTACACACTCTGCTGATGCTCGAAGAATAATGTAGAACCTCAAGCGTTATTTAAGTATAGCAGTAACCCCAATCCTAGGGCTTAGTCTGTATAACAGGATACTCGTATTCTGTTAAGCAGCTGATATAATGCCTTGTGGCCCATTATAATTCCAATATAGAACCTTAGGCTGTATAACAGGACACTCGTATTCTGTTAAGCAGCTGATATAATGCCTTGTGGCCCATTATAATTCCAATATAGAACCTTAGGCTGTATAACTTGTGCCCAAATAATACCTACTATTTCTATTAATGTACTCTGTTCTTTCGTGTGTGCCTTTAATTGTGAATAAAGATTTTTCTTTTCTTTCTTTCTTTTTCTTTCATCTTATACAGCCTTTAGTTTCCGTGTACACCAAAAGTGGTCTCTTATAATGCTACATGTGCCATTTGGGTATTACTCTTATTAATTCCGTCTACGCGTATTGTGTGTCAAACGTTTGTATGGACTGAAACCACCTTAATGGTTCGATCTCACTGTAAGTTCAGGGCTGCAGCATGCTACATGCTACTGTCTCCAGGGTCCGAATAGCCCTAATGATAGGCAACCTCCGCTAGATGGCACCACAAAATGATGACAAAGCGGGTACGAAATTAAATCATTATCATCATCAGCTATCATCTACCCTCTGCAGGACATACATAAGACTATTCTGTCATATTTCTCGGTCTTGCACCAATCTCATCCAGCCCCACCTCTATTCGCTTAAGGAACGGGCAGATTCTCAAAAGGACAGAAATTGTAAAGTTCTACACAACATTATTTTTCCTTATGTCATCAACCCCTCATTCACTTGATGACCCAGTCTGCCTAATCTCGGCCACAACTTCGCCCTGCTACGTGCAATGAAATGAGTTTAGGCACATCTTCCTGGTCTCCATGTAATCTATCTCACCGACCGAAAATGACCCACAGACCCGACCCCTCCTACCGAAGCAGTCGCTTTGCCCCGGCAACGTCCTTTGACGAAGTCCGTACCCATTCTGGGCCTCTACCCGCACATTCGAACTTCGCAATTGCTTGAACGTTTTCGTTCCAATGTCAACTCTATTACAATGAAGAGCGAACCGAAACAGTGGCAATATATCGAACATCGAAAGTCCGGGTACAGGGTGCCCCTAGGTCCGTTCACTGGCTCGGTGAACCTTTGGGTGGACCTTTCGTGGGTTCTCCGACAGTCCTCAGTAAATAAGCAGTAGGTGCTCTATGAGCAATGCTGTAAGTGTCCATTTGAAACAAAACCCTGTATTCTGATTAGCTAGTGGCAAAACTACGACAAAAAAATTGCTGGTTTATTTCTTTTATTGTTTTAAACATTTCAAAAATAACATAAGGTTAAAGTCAGGTGACAGTAAAGTTTAGTATTTATGGAAACAATTTTCGTAATATAAAAACTGTACCTAATTATTTATCTTCATTCCCACACTTTGGTCTTTTCAAACAGCTCCTCATCTTCGTCTATAGAGTACTTGAATTGATCGATCGGGTTAAACGTAGTTCTCATCAGAGCTAAATAGCTGAGAGCGAGACCGAAGCATGCAATTCCCACGGTCATGACAAATTTGTTTGGTTTCGCAAAAAGTTCAAAGTTGCTCATTTTAAATGCTGAAGTAAATTTCATGGAATTTAAGCCAGATGTAGGTTTGTCTTCTTTATCCTTAGACATTTTTCTTCCTGCTTTACGGAAATGTTTTCTATTTTGCTGATCTTCTGCTTCGTAATGTTATTTTTGAAGATATTCTCTGATTTTATTCCTGTTCCTAAGGAGCTAAATCAGAGTTTATTATTATTATTAATGTTCTTACATTTGATTATTTTATCATTTTGATGTCAGTCAATGTCAGTGTTCTTCTGTCTGTTTTGCTCAGTCAGATGCTCAGTTTTGCTTTTGTCAGAAAAGATTATTTTTCTAATGTCATTCACAAAGAGATTTTAAAAGTACAGAAAGAAGACTGCAGGAAGTGGGAAGGTAAAATACCCAGGAAGCTGGGTAAGGTACTATCTAATATCTTCTAAAATAAGTACAAATAAAAAATTGATGTTTCTTCGTTAATGAATATTTATGTTTACAATATTATATTGAAACTAAAGTTTTAGTTCACTTATTTTATGATTATTAATACTCTACATAAAGCGTGGGTGGCGCATTGCGGAGAGTGTTGGAGAGTTATGGAAACTTAATCTTGAGGTACCGGTTCGAATCCGCACGGACGACATGCGACATGCCATATGTACCAATGAGTTTTTGTAAATTATGCACGTAATACGGACTGCTCTTTAACGGTAAATGAAAACATCGTGAGGAAACCTGCATACGCTGAAGAAGAAATTCAAATGCGTATTAGAAGTTTACCAATCCGCATTGGGCACGCGTGGTGGACTAACGCACATACACCCTCCCCGAGGGTAGGCCCTTGCCCTACAGTGGGACATAGGTATATAGGCTGATGATGATGATGATGATATATTCTAAAAAATGACGCTCACGCATCATCTATTCCTACTTTGCTAGTAACAAACGTTATTCGAAAATCACACTTTCTGGGCTTTGAGTACTTTTAATGAACTCGAAGCTTCAAATCTTGACTATTATAAAACTGTAAATTTTTGAAAAAAGAATTTAGTTTGTTTGTTTGTTTGTTTGGGTGTTTGTTTGTTCGAGTATCACGCAAAAACTACTGAACCGATTTTGATGAAACTTTTTTTGTTTGGTAGCGTAACATCTGACTTAAAATCTGGTATATAATTTATGCGGACGAAGTCGCGGGTCGCGGGTCGCGGGTGCTCGTACGAAATAAAGCCAAAAACACAATTTATCTTTCCTTCCACTCCATCAGTCTATAAGTCGTACTTAATAAAGCACAAACCAGTTCGCATCTCAAACAAAAACATTCTCAAACTCCTAATATAAAATGGCGCTGCGAAAAATTTCCATTTCATTAGTCTGCTAAAAGTTTTGGAAATCTGAATAAGGCTGTTGATAAAGTATTGAACACACCGAGTGTTAGTTCGTAGGTTAGTTCTCGAATGGCGATCGCGTACTGGAAGTGGAAGACGCAGCGTGGGTAGGTCCAAGATGACTGACGACGTGGTGAAGGTGACAGGAACCCGTTGGATGAGGGCAGCGCAAGGCTGGTCGTTGTGGTCCTTCCTTGGGAGAGGCCTATATCCAACATTAGACGTTATTCAGCTGAGATGATGAGTAACACTTATAAAAAGCTCTTATAAGATTTTTCAAAGTCATTTGCTACACACTTAATTAAAAAACTAGGTTTGGTAACACCCTGATACTTTATGTGTACATATTTATGATCATTTCTCTATTTTTCAGGGAAATTATAACTTTTTTTCGTCTTTCATTCAGTTGTTGCAAATTCACCTTCCTATTCAAGGTTTTATTATGATATATTCTTAAGAGTCAACAAGGCCTTTTAGTTTGAAAAAGGATCCACCATTGCGCTGTGATCCGGCACAAGCTGTCCGCAACCGTCTTCTTTTAACGTGTGAAGTTAATCACACTTTGTCTTTTCAATACATGGCCACCTCTATTTATCGAGAGGAATTTATTAGGGTCTTGGAAGAAGCAAGACCCAGGGCACAAGCTACACCGTAAGGTTTGGTTTGTATCTCTCCCTGTTGGTGCTTAGGCCAGGTACAAGTTAAATTGTTTGCTATAAAAACAGCTGTTGCTGTAAGAACATCATTATTGCAGCCTTTTTTATACGTCCACTGCTGGACATAGACCTCAAAAGGGAGTTTTTGCCGTAATGTAAATGTTGGCAGGTGAGTTGGCGATCGCAGTTGGGTGTTAATATACTCGGGGAACGCTGCTGCCCATCCTCCGGTTAATGCCTTTAGTCGCCTTCTAAGACACCCATGGGATGGGCTGGGGTTGTGCAATATTCTTGGCCGGTACCACACGGCAAGCACTGTAAGAACATGCATACTTAGCTGTATCATTGTTCTTTTAAAAAGTTAATATCGTTGTGCGTCTCAACCTCAAAAGCAGCTAAGTGGGACAAAGTTCGTGGAAGTTGGCGCGAACTCATCGGCACTTGTATACGGGCATTGTGCTCGAAAGCTTTGTTGGAAACGCTTTCTTGAAACTGCGGTCATAAAGTGGCGGTTGCAAATGGCTTGATTTTTTACGCCTTTGATGGAAAACTCTTTGTTGGCTTAGTGTGAAAGGGCGTATTAGTAGATCATCAGGCATAAAAGAAATGAACTTACCAAACTTCGAACTACTTGGTGTAGTCGAGCATTGGTATTGGACCCACCAGCTGGTTCGTACGCACCACGCGGTATCGATTACTGCGGACCTATGGTATGTCGTCACCAGTTAATGTGTTAATAAGCAACGTCAGATCTGGCCAGTTTTTGGTGGGGTGACCGTATAAGCACAGTATAAGACACTAATCTATCTTCATACAATGGTGTCAATCACGGCGTACGCCTCGTAGCACGCACACACTGACAATATCTCCGCGTAGCCCCGTCTGGCGCATTCTGATCAGTCTGACATATTTTCAGTGTGTGCGTGTTACGAGGCGTACGTACTGGCGAGCACACATACAAGCCGCGTTTGGTACCATTGTATGACGATAGATTACTGTCTTATACTTTGGTATAAGTGTCTCCGTGCTTCCACGTCTAGCCGTTGGTTCCAGATAGCCTACCCTCAGGGAGGGTGTATGGGCATTAGTCCACCACGCGTGCCCAATGCGGCTTGGCAGACTTCACATACACATCAGAATTTCTTCTTCAGCGTATGCAGGTTTCCTCATCATGTTTTCCTTCACCGTTTGAGTGCAGAACAAGTTAAATACAACAGAATAAGTTTCCATAATACTAGATCCATTATGAAACTGTAACAAACAGCGAGCACATATTGTAGAAGTGTAAGGGCTTCCTAGTTACCTGTCTCGCACACGACTCTCCTAACTAAATTTACTTCCACTCGAGACTGCGTGATACTTGAGACGTGGTTGGAACCTTTTTACCTATCCTTACGTAACTTGCCAGCCATATACTTATTTTCTTACTTACATACAATACTTTGCGAAGGCAGCGGGAACCCTTTGGATGAGGGCAGCGCACCGTTGGATGTGGTGATCTTTGGGGGAGGCCTATGAACAGCAGGAGACGTCTATCGGCTGATATGATGATGAGACAGTACTTTGGGCTTGGAACCACCGCCCCGCCCCGCGCGGGTGTCATAAGAGGCAACCATAAATTAATATGTATTGGTTATACTAGACAAGTCGCTTGGGCTTTTAGGACGTCTAATTATTAACGTTACCGCTTATAAGCACCAGTGGGAGCCATATTGTGAAATAAATTGAAAATGACGGTCTGCCAAAACGAGGGTCGACCCATAACCACTCGAAACGTGAGCCAGTTGTCTAGACCACTAGACCAATAATACAGTGATTGATATGAGCGAAATCACTACCTACTTAATCGGTGAGGTATAGCGTGCTATCGCATCATTTTAGATACGAACCCAAATTCAACAAGTAGTGCTTCGACACGTTACCGATAGATGTCGGAAACTGTCTTTGGAAAATCATCGTTCCGCTTATTTTGTATCTATTGTAAATAGAGTAACTGACATGAGTTGTCAAATGAAACCGTTTTTTGTGAATTTATCGGCACTTATCGGCACCCTAAAACTTCGAGTTCTGAGTATAATTGTGAATCTAACGTGAAATCGTAGGTAATTTAATGAAACAGTGTTAATATATTTCACAAAATAATCTACGATTTCACTTTAGATTCACTAATTATTCACAGAGCACGAATATTTACGCTGTCGATTGTGCCAACAAGTTCCCAAAAACGGTTCTATTGCCTCGCGTCACGTATCTCTTTCTATTATACAGTGGCGCCGCTAGGAACATCTCGCTCTCTCTGCTGTCAGTTCCTCTATATAATACATTTATGATTGTAATACAGATGTGGTTTCTACTAAGATAACATAGCATGGAGACAATGAATTCCTTCGGGCATCTTCAACATCAGATGCCAAAACCGTGTAGCCGTTATAGTCAATACATCGGACCCCTTCTCTGATCAAAGCGGTTGGTATTATACACATGAACATTCCGGAAAACAATCTTAAAATGATCATTAAAAAAACGCGAAATGTATTGGTTAGTTTATGAGGACTAACTTCACAAACAGATAGAAGTCCAGTACGAACAGGAAAATAGTTACCCTCGTCAATCATCGTTTGCGCAGAGTTTCCCCAACAAAGTCGGATAGCAGCGAAAAGGGCGCGGAAACAATTAGCCAATCGTGGCAAGGCATTGTAGGTGGCACATCGGGGGAACTTATAAATCTGGTACTACTGTAACGACTTTGTTTTATACTATAACGAGCTTTTACCCGCGACTTCGTCCGCATAAATTATATACCAGATTTTAAGTCAGATGATAAGCTATCAAACAAAAAAAGTTTCATCAAAATCGGTTCAGTAGTTTTTGCGTGATACTCGAACAAACAAACACCCAAACAAACAAACGAACAAACAAACAAACAAACAAACAAACAAACAGACAGACAAAAAATCCAAAAATTGTCGATTTGGAATCAGGGACATCTAAAAATCATATCGTAATCATTTTTTTGTAAATATCTTCAATGTACAGACACACTTCTGTTACAGTTTTATAATAGTTAAGATATTTAGAAATAAAAGTACTTATTGTTGTTGTAATTAGGTTCTCAAAACCCTCAAAAGTGTATACAGTCGTGAGCTTAATATAGTTAGGTATGTTTAGTTGCAGAACTAAATCGATTAACATACGAAATCTGCCAGGCCTGAATCAATACAAATCCAGTGTCAATACCAATTCCAATTACCAACACTTCTTCATCCGTAACCTATCACACGTTCCTACGTTTACTCAAACTGTAATAAGAAACACAAATGTAATTAGGGTTGCCATCTCATATATGCGTGCTTGAGATAATCCGTGATGTGTTCATTTAGAGTCCGTGTTTTTGGAAGATCCATTCTACGTGACCTCTGGAGGGTTGACTGAGTAATGTGTTATTCTTTTCTTTATTTTTCGCTGTCTGGTTTTAGGGGAAAGGTAATTTTGTTATTTATTAAATATACATACTTAAATAATGCTCACAGGCAAATAATGTTCATTCATCTTCTTTCGTTGAGTTTTGTTTGAGTAGAAATTGCATGAGGACTATTTTAGTTCGAAAACTAGTGTGAGCAAAAATCTAAATAAATTCAACCCTATCTTCATAAATCTTATGAATTAATCTGAAAGGGACTCGCCTTGCGATAGCATTTCCCCTCTGCCACGGTATAAGAACAATTGATCTTGTGCATTTACACCCAATTTTGTTACCTTATCACTAAACGAGACAGCCTATAATAGCGAAACAATAATTTTGAACTTAGAACGTTTAAGGTTCACAAGAGACTACTTTTCATAATTTTTAGCATTCAAAATTAGAATCTAAACTTATGGGGAATAAAATACAAAGTTGCGGATTTCATGTTACCTCGCCCCCTGCAAAAAGTGACAGAAATGTTTTTTAGTAGAATGACACGCGTAACTCGTCCCTATATAAATTGTCTAAGTTCTTGCCATACCAAATGCGTGGGTGGACGTATATAGGCTGATGATGATCGTGGTAAACAGATTTTCTAATTAGTTTTGTTACGTTGGACGTATCGTGGGTTATTCGGATCTCTTTTTGAATAAAGGGAGTCCAAAAAATCATTGTTTTTGAAACTAAAAAGCTTTTTCCCCAGTGCTACCTCTATACATACGTCCCCTTCCTCTTCGCATCCATCATCATTCGATTTTATGTTCGCTTTTCATATTCCATCATTTAGTCTTGACATCGACTACACTGTTTTGAAAGGTTTTTCATAACGCTAATATCCCACGCAACAAAAGGAAATCTGGCAAAAACTGTAGCGTGCGGTATGTTTCAATAATAAACCAAAACAAACAGTACAATTATTTTCAACGGTACCAGTTATTCAGTCGTCAAAATTCCAAACGTTGGACTCACAAAGAGTTCCTAAAAAATATTTTCTATTCCCTCCTGGATGCAGCCTCCATTTTGAGAGTAACTCGATCCCGCGGGCAGAACATTTTATTGCGAGGCCCTCTTCTATTTTATTCGGCATCAACCTGGGACGAAAATATTCCGTTTTACGATTCAAAAAAGGGTATTTTTTTAGGTAACGAGGACACAGAAAGCCCGTTAGCTAGAACAATAGGGCTAGGGTTGAAAGTTTTTTTTTATATGTATATTCATTTAGGATTGTAAACATTAAAAGTTAAGCAAGTAGGTAGGAATTAATAACTAATAAAAAATAAACAGATCTTGTAGATCCACAAAATGATATAAAAATATTTATACACAGATAGAGTTAGCCCGCGACTTCGTCCACATAAATTATATACCAGATTTTAAGTCAGATCATAAGCTATCAAATAAAAAAGTTTCATCAAATTCGGTTTAGTAGTTTTTGCGTGATGCTCGATCAAACAAACAAATAAATACATAAACAGACTGACAAAAATTCTAAAAAAGGTTGATTTGGAGTCAGGAACACCTAAAAACCAAATCGTAATCTTTTCTTTGTAAATATTCAATGTACAGACACACTTATCTTACAGTTTTATAATAGTTTAGATATAATTAAGTATTTATTTATTTTTCTAACTTGTTTACGTAGTACCGACTGATGAAGGAAAACATCTTGAGGGAACCTGCATACGCTGAAGAAGAAATTCTGAGGCGTATGTAAAGTCTACCAATCCACATTGGGCACGCGTGGTTGAGTAACATAATGCCCATACACCGTCCCTGAGGCCTGTGCCCTGCAGTGGGACGTATACAAGTACGGGTGTAAAAAAATCCTGTTGGAGCCTTAAAGGGTTGCTTCAGACCATCAACCTGAACAACTTTATCTATGGGACCAATATCGAAATCGCGAAAAAACATCAGCTGTCCCATACATTTCGGTCGAGTTATGGTTGCAGTTCTGTACGGAACAGCTGACTTTTTTTCGCGATTTCAATGTTGACTCCATAGTGAAAGTTGTTCAGTCTGATGGTCTGAAGCAACCTTTTGTAGCTCCAACAGGGTTTTTTTGCACCCTGTTTACTAAATAGGCTGATGATGATGATGATTTATCTTTTTGGACTCCCAAAAATCTTTGCTCCCAACATTCGTTGATTACTTACACACACTAATTCCAAAACACTTAAGTCTCTAGGTAAAGGTTTAAGAACACATGAAAGACTAAAATGGAACTTGCAACTTCGTAAACTATAGTCCAATTTCGTCTATTCTACAAACCTAACCAAAAATAATTATTCTCTCCATTACATCTTCAATTAACATTCAGTTCTATTTTCAGCACCATCAGTCTATTATTTCAGTAAACAGTGTGTGCAAATGTCTTATTTACATAGCCGGTTGCTTCATTACATAAGACAATACAATTTAGTACCAAATTAAAGTAAGATAACAACATTTCAATCCATTGGTTGATGACTTCATTTAACTGTTAAATACTACTTATACAGGGTGTAAACTTAAATTCATTACATACCTTCAGATCATCAAACTGAACAACTTTCACTAGTGTTATACTTTTACGAATACGAATATTGATTCTATTATTCGGCGATTCATAAAAAGCCACTTATTTAAATCTTTTCCGACTGCTCTCAAACTGTGAATGAAAGCATCGTGAGGAAACCGGCATAGGCTAAAAAAGACATTCTTGTGGTCTATCAATCCGCATTGGGCACGCGTGGTGGACTAACAGCCATACACCAGGGAAGGCTTGTGCCCTGCAGTGGGACGTGTATAGGGTGATGATGATGATGATGATGATGATGACATACGTCAGAGGCCCTATTACACATCAATAAAAATGTAATAACAGCATAAAGCATTGTCACCTTTAGAAACGACGCATTAAATTCCAATCTATCAAGAAAGCTTTTATCCGTCAATCTGTTTGACTTTTCAATCAATAAGAACCACTTATAATTTTTCCTTGACACCATACACATTATTATACTTTGACACCTTATTTTTCTAGTATCATTGTCAACATTAAAGTTTAACACAAAAGGTCCATTATCCATTAGAAACGTGATCAATTTTTCATCATTATACCTTTTGATGGCTTGTTTTTGAGTGACACTTCTCTTTGAAGTAAGTATATCCTTTTGTTGCAGGTAAGAGATGGGAGACTTGTTCATTTATAAAGGCGTCGGTAAGTGACTTTGTTATGAATCCAAGTATCAAGATTCTTGAACATCATAGGTAAGCGAAACTGTCGCGTCTTGATGAGGAGTAGGTCAGGAATGCAATAAGTGAAAATAAGGGACTGCTATAAAATATATTCTGCTGTGGTCCACGACACATTAATTGACCTAAAATATCTAAAAGAGTGTAAAAATAAAAAATAAAACATTTGCATACTTACATCACAAATAACAGGTGCCCGAATAATTTTTTACTTCTTTAATTGTTTGTTTTTAGCGTTGGGGGTTTTCAAATTAGTAATTTCATGCTACCTCGTAATTTTTAATGTAACTTGAAAACCGCTGAACCGATTTTCGTGAAACAAAGCTAAGAACATTTTTGGAAAAACTAGCTTTCTTATACAAAAAAACTGCATTGAAATATCACCTGTTTGGGGAATTACGGTGGCACAGACAGACAGATAGACCTTCAGACAGACATAGAAATCAAACTTATACACCCCTCTTTTAGAATTTTGTCTAACTTCACCCTTTCTCGCCTTGAAGGATACTACGGAAATACGACATTCATAAATTACTAAATTATAAGTCACTGTTACTTGAAATAAATAAATGATTAATTGATAATTAATGCGAAAATTTTTAAATTTTAGAAAAAACTTCTATGAAAATATGGTTGCTTAGAATTTTTCTTGTTTCGATAATCCATTCAAAAAAGGCAAAATGGAAACAACCAGAAAGGGTTCTTTTATAATGTCATTAAAGGTGACATTTGCGTAACCTTTGCCTAAAATAACATTGAGGTTAAAGTTAGAAAACACTTGAGAATAATGTTTGCTTGAGTATTTTGTAAAGCAATAAGTTTTTTGGAACTTTCGGATTCAATTTCGGTGATTCATTTTATACTAGATTTTGCCCGCGGCTTCCGTCATCGTAGGGGGATAAAAAATATACTTACCAGTTTTTTGAGTCTAATCCAAACCTTTTAAACTCACAAACAAAAGTGTTATGAAAATTGTTTTTTTTTTTTGGTAAAACATTTCTTTAATATACAGACACACTAACTTCAGATAAAGTTTTATAAACATACATACATAAATATACTCACGACTATATTCCCCGAGGGAGTAGTGAAGAGATACAGCTTTATAATAAATAAATAAATAACGCTCACAGGCACATACATTGTAATGATCCCAAGTAAGCCTTAGGCTTTTTGTTATGGGTACCATACAACAACGGCACAAACATATAACATCCACGACCGAACCGGGATTCGAACCCAGGAACCTGGTTTGGCAGTCCGGCGTGGTAACCATTACACCAACCGGGTCGTCAGTAATAGTTATCGAATACATTTCTCTGCGATCCTTTAGCTTAGATTGCATCACAGATAGAAAAAAATCCTTTTTGATATAATAATTACATACATAAAGTCACGACCCAAATCCCTTTCAGGTTGGTCAGAAAAATTACTTACTAAAACGACAATTAAAAAAAAAAAATTTTTTTAATATAACTTAGCAAAAAAATTAACTTTTGGTTTTCAAGCACTACACAATTAAAACAAAATAAGAATATCTTTTTTTTTTGTCAAAACGCTTCAACAAATCACTCTTGCTCTAGTAACTTTTTGTTAACCATTAAAGCAGACGTCAATTTGGTTTACGCTAAATAAGTTTGAAGAGCTCTAGAACCTTAGGGCTACGGGCTACGTTGCTACGCCGCTACGTTGCTACGCCGCTACGTAGCTACGAATTTCGAGACGTTTTCGAGGGTCCTTCGCAAAACTAAATGAGTAAAGTTAGCAGTACCTAGGTACCTATTTACATTATATAGTAGTTAGGTATTTGCATATACAGACTGACATTGATATCATTAGCATCCTTTTAAAATAAGAGTCTACCCATCAAACTGAATAACTTTTACTATGATGGCAAACCAATTGGAGCAAAATAAGCTGTTGCGTAGTGCGTACATTTGGCTCGAGTAGATTTTTGTAGTTTATTATGGAACATCAGTTTTTTTTTCATCGTGATTTCTATATTGGTCCCATAGTGAAAGTTGTTCAGTTTGATGGTCTAAAGAGGTTGAACTGGAGTTATGCTGGCAGACCTGGTCCATCCCCATCACAGAGATGCTCTACACCTTATGAATACTGAATCAGCCTTGCTGGTGATGATAACAAAAAGTACGTCTACCTCTTATACAGAAAGAAAACGGTCGTATCTTGATTTATACAGGGTGAAATTAAATATCATTGGCATCCTTTTTAACTAAGAGTCTACCCATCAAACTGAACAACTTTTACTATGGGAGCAAACCAATCAAATGTTCAGTTTGATGGGAGTTTAAAAGGATGCTAATGATATCAATTTCACCCTGTATATCTAAAATGAAACAAATTCTAAACACACCTAGAAAGCAATTTAAACTAGTCAGGCAGAAACAGCTAGGTAGTCAACTCAAATTAATCTTTATACGGCACCACTGCATAGAGTCCATTGCATATTTAACAGACATTCGCCAACTTGCTGGAATATTCCATGGCATTTTAAACTTCTCCTAATGGTTTTATACGTGAAACCCGCATAGGTCGTAGATATAGAAAATACTGAAACGTACTGAAAATATAACGTTCTATTTTTCCTAAAACTATAATGCTTTTCGGGGTAGTGAAAAACCTTGCTTCTAAATACCCATCAACTTCTTAAGCGTGAGGTTGTGGCAAAGCTCATTTTTAACCGACTTCTAAAAAGGAGGAGGTTACTCAATTCGACCGTATATTTTTTTTTTAATGTGTGTTCGCGGATAACTTCGTCGTTTATGAACCGATTTTGATGATTCTTTTTTGTTGGAAAGAAGATATCCCAAGGGTGGTACCATGATAAGGAAACCAGGATCTGATGATGCATCCCGGAGCTACACAATAGAACTCCTCAAAAGTTGACAGCAAATCATCGGCGATTAAAAAATTAGCTTCATATCGATGTACCCTTTGCGTGTATAACTAGTATCTTAGTCGAACTAAAGAATTCACCACTGAAAACTGTGAAATAAACGAAATTTTAACAAAAAATTAAAACCGCCTTCAAAAAAACTAAGAAGTTAAAAAATAATATTGCAGCCGATGATGACTTTTTCGTTCGCATCATATGTCAAGCCAAGCCAAAAAACTAATGCAGTCGTGAATCGTACTGGCTTGACAGCGACTTCGATAAAACAATTTAATGTTTTTATGATGCGAAGGAAAAAGTCATCATCGGCTGCAATATTATTTTTTAACTTTTTAGATTTTTTGAAGGCGGTTTAATTACGATTCCGGGTTCATAAAAAAATTTGTGGGCTTTCCATACTAAATGGAATCAGCTGATCGTACGTTTGTATAAAATTTCGATTTTTTTTTTGTGAATTTCCTATGTTTCTTAGAGAAAGTTATTCAGTATCATGGCTAACCCCTTGACTTAGTAATACAACTTTACCCTAACACTACTTCCGTCCATTTGTCTGTTTGCCTCAACGAATACCTACTTCATTTGCTGCACCTATTGAAACAAAATTTTCAAAAACGTTTTTGCTCTAATTTCTGTTGGCTTTTCACACCAAGAATTAGGGGTTGAAAAAAAAACGTTTACCTATACCGGCGTCGCTAGATAGGGTCTTGTAAAATGGAATATTTGCGCTAAATTCCAAAAATAGGGCGAATTTTCCATTTACTGCCACTGGATAGAAAGAATATACTTAGGGCTTAGTCGTTATTTTATGTACTTATATTTGCTATCTACTAGCAACATCTTAGGTAGGTACACCATCGATCAAGTTTCCCGAGAGAACCGTTTTTCCTTTTTATTATTCATCTATTTTCGTTCATTTCTAGATATTCGAGCATTCCTTTTTAGCCAGGGGGCATACCGTCACATTCCAGATCATTGCAACTCAATATACTTATTGAGCAGTAGCGACATTTACGATTCTTTTGGAACCACAGAATTGAATATTTAGTCTTCGAGTAGTCGACCACTCCAACTATCGATTTTCGAGTCATGAACGTTTGTTCATCAATAACTTTTTTCCATTAAAAAACCCGATTAAAAAACAGTCTTGAAATCGAAATTACGAGTATAAAGGCTTGCTGGACAGGAATAAAATGTAGAAATGGTTTGTGCAATGCAAGCAACCAATAAATGAATAAGAATAGGAATATGCAAGCAAAAATCAAATATAAATTTATTTTTAATATTATGAATGAATGAAATATACTTTATTATTATGTTTATTTATATTTACATTTACAATAAGTATGATGTCCTCCTCAACGTCCGTCGACGACGACCTTCATTGGTTCCTGGCGTGAGTTCCGATGTGGTTGGAGAATCAGAGTTTTATTTTAAATAATATGTTACACGGCAATACAGTTGGCCAGTCGAATCGTTCGTTCGTACCTATGTAGGTTTAGGGGGGGTCTTGCGGTCTTGGCGTTTGGCGTCGAGGGCTTCCAGCCTAGTAGTGCCAAATAATGTAGCCAAATAATGGAAAGATTTTTTAGTGCTTTGTTCCGTCGTTTGAGTAGAAACACAGGCACGATACAAATTGTTTGTAACAGTTTTCTTTTCGCATTTTTGCCTGTTTTGTCTGTATCTATGTAATGTTGCTAAACCGCATTGGGCAAGCGTAGTGGATTACCACCGATACACTTTGAAGGTAATTATGATAATTTGTTCTTAGTCCTGGTACTGCCCAATAAGTGTATTGCGACTGTAATGACCTGCAAAGCAATTTGGCCAAAATTCTCGTCTGATTATTATTTGGTTTATCCTAGGATGGATGATGATTGATGAACGAGGTTTGTATTTTCATGGTCGTTTCTCTTCTCTTATAATTTTTTTTATATCTGCAAATAAACGTTGTACTAGGCCTTGTCTTTGTTCTCTTACAAAGCCTTGGCTTTGACTTCGGGCCTTCGGGTTTCGGTTTTTTGACGTTTGTATTTTGTTATGTAGGGTACAAACATAAATAATCGCACTACCGTAATCCCTCCATCTTATTACGTATTTTATTTTATTTATATCGTTGTCTAGCATTCATAACACAAATCTGTGATAGATTCTGATACTGTCGATGGAACTACAATAATCTGTGCGACATTGTTCAAGACATTTATTTATTTACTATTCATTTATTTTAACATTTTATTATAGAGACAGAAACATTTTTATTTATTTGCTTGACGCTAGTTTATTATGGATGTTAAACCAAAGGTTCGTTTTTTATTCCGGATACATATTTATATTTATGTCAATATTACATACTAACCTATTTTTGAATCAACTTGATCTATAAAATGAAAGTCACTTTAGTAACACCAAGTTTCTAAAACTTCCCACATTCTGTACAACTTCACAAGTCAAAGTGGCTCGTACAATCGGCAAACTATATTTGAACAAGTTCTTTGGAATATATGAGCACTTGAAGGCTGAGTATAAAGATACTTTTGTTGTCCACCGTACTTCAGATTCAGATAAAAGAGTTCAAGTTTCTAGTCGATTCGTTGATAAAAAATAGAAAACCCGCTTAGTTCTACAGAGAAATGCTTTTAAAGAGATCTTTAACTTTTTATTGGTCTGAGATAAAAAGCTATATGGGCATTGATGTAGAACTAGGTAAAGCGTTTGACTATATCACTCAGCTCATAATTAAAGTCAAATTCAATTATTTATTATCTATAGGTAAAATAATGTTTGAACACAGTTTCTGTTCTTGAAATACTAATAACAGATTAAGACTTTAAAATCAAATTAGCGAATAAACGTTATTAAACTCTAGTCTCGAATTGCATTCCGGACAACAACAATGGTTGTACCTCAAGGGTGTATATTGGGACTTATTTTATTATTTTCGTTATAAGAGGGAATTTGGCTTCATCACAAAATCCCCATAATGGCAGTCAGATTTAATAAATACAAATAAAAAGATGAACCCTAATGATACCTACTTAAGTAAATGTTACCCATTAGGTAAAACTCCTAAGCGCTTCGTATAATACCCAAGTACAGTAACAGGATAACTTTATTATATTACAGAACAACACCGAAAAGGTTAAATAATTATTATTCTGTAATTATAACTGAAGACAGAGTTGAATCTTATTTCGATTGACTTCAGAGTCACCAGAAGTGGCTTTTAGTAGCATCTGGAACTGAAAAGTGATAAAGTCACTTGACAAGCTTTGTGAATACTTGGCTAAAGTTATAAAGTTTTCAAGTGGGGTAATAGAATAACATTTTATCTTGTAGAGGCACATGAGTACAGACTACAGAGACATTATTGTACTGAAGTACAATAATGTCTCTGTAGACCAAGAGACCATGTAGTGAACTACATGGTCTCTTCAAGACAATGTACTTCAGTTCTCTGGCCATTTGTACACACTACCTGCATTGTCTACTCTATTATCATTCGAGACCAGGTAGTTCGAACAATTAAAATAGAACTTCACTTAGGTAAGTTCGTTTAATTTCTAATTATACTGTGACTAATGAGTTCTGAGAGTTTTGTAATCCTTGATTCATCTATCGAATATTTAATGATGTTTTCCGAGTGAATACTACTTTACATCAAAGTTTGTAATTATATGTAAGGAAAAAAATTGTCTAACTTAGATTTAAGCGATGTAAATTGAAGTAATTGGGTTGAATTACGCAGAAAGATTTATGCAAAATGGTTTACATATTTCATACATTATGTAGTAGTAATTGAAGATTTAGCAGAATGGGCCACTATGTGTTTTTAAAAATTGGTAGGTTCTCATATTTTTAGTAAGACAAAAAGACGAGGATTGATGATGGTAATGAAATGACCGATGAAAAGAATAATTACAATTGTTATGACAATAATGTATCAGGGAATTTTCACAAATGATGTATTTCTGTTGCCGCTATATTTAATATGCTGAAGGTTTTAGGCGGATGATTAGATATTTTGTGTCACATTACATTGTCGAACATAATGTGTGGGTGTAATTCAATCATTCAATCAATCAATCTAATATACTTTATTTTATTCCAAAATATAAGCAGTAAAATACAGAGAAAACATAGAAAAAACAACAAATTGACAATGTGGTATTTTCAATCTAATAAATCGAATGTTAGGTTAAGTTAGTTTTAGGTTCTCAATATTTTTATTTATTTTTAATGTACTTATCCACTTTTATTTGTTTTATCAATAAATTCTCATACAGTATAAATCGAATTACACAACAATTTTATTTGCACTTATGGATATATAAATAATACATCTTTCATACGATAATGTCGCAAACAATCTAACAGAGAGATATGAGCAATTCGTACAACAGAGAAATATCTATATTTTCAAAACGTTCCAGTGCAATGCTTTCAGTAGATCTAATCTTAAGATTCGATCCACGCTTTCTCTATTAACTAAATAAGAAATGAGCAAAACACTAAATAATAAATTCTATCTACCACAAAGAGAAACCACCCAGTCTCTGAAATTCTCTTTACGAAAATCTTTTGGAAAGGTTATTTACGTCAGTTCTTTATCCTAGTAGAATAGATAGAAGACAGATGCTTTCAATTTAAATAATACAGGCTCCAACAATACGATCAAATTATCCATTGCCGAGTGATTTATTTTCAGCCTTACCTTATTTCAGTCGGAATGTGGAGACGTGTGAATTTATAGGATTCGCACAAAGTGAGGTTAGAGTGAATAGCTAAGGTAGTAAAGTTGAGCCTGACTTCGTAGCTTATTGTTTTAGGTTCAACCTATATCTTGTCGACTTGTACCAACTTTCTTCGGGTACATAACTTTGTTCAAAACAGAAGCGAGATAATTTTACTAGTAGATAACTTAGACGGTATGAAAAAGATGAGGCTAAACTATGTAGTAATAGATACTCTTTCTTATACTGTAAAGTAGTAAGATATGAATATGATGGTTGATTATGATTATGCTGTTGATGACAGATCGAAGCAAGTTATAGTACAACGGTCCGTTATAAACTGTTATATAGGTATGTATGCACAATTAATATTTTGTAAGATCAGCCTACTTGTACAAGTAGGCTGTACTTGTATAAGTAGGCTGGTAGTACTTCCTTATGTAGTAGGGTCGAAAATCTATGGGTTCAATAATCATATAGGATAGTTCAATTGTCGCTGAATATCGACCTTCGTCCGGTCGTCTTCCCTTCTGACCAACCTTCGTCAAGAGAGAAATAAATAGTACAACCTATTTTTATTTGGTATTGTATGTATGGATGAGTACACTCCCTACTTCATTTAGATCCCTAGATTCTCGTTTACATAAAGTGTCGCATTTATAAACAGTGTCCATTTACGGAGTGGTTGTGTAAATATTGTGAAGGACTCTTGAAACACAGCCGAAGGTTCGGTTGTGAAAGAAGTTTGGCGGAAGGCCATATAATGTGAGACCCAGACATATAGGTCCCATACATGAATGAAACTTAGTAATACGTGTAGAGTGAAACAAAACTAACAAAAAAGGAAATTGGTTGTAATCTGTAGAAGTTGGGGGAAAGGTATTTCTCCTTATCATACCTTTTGTATCAAGTGTGTGAGAAACTTATAGATAGCCCACTCAATCTTCTACGCATTCATTTGTTTGTTTTAATGAAAATACTAATGTCATTGGAAAATTCACGATAACCGTACAATATTATGACAATGGAATCAAACGAAATCACAACGCACTATCAGTTCAATAAAGCCAAATACGTTCCGTAACGTCCAAAAACTACCTCAGTGATAATATTAGATGAAAATAGCTGTCATGATTGCGTTTTGCTACTGCTTTTTGGATGATTTGTTTATTTTACTAGTAATTTCCACTTTTGAACCCGGACTTCTAGAAAATGAGGCAGTTTTTTTTTTAAATGCCTTAATTTTTTCTGTTTATAATAACTATGATCGCCGTCCTGAAGGGCTTTTAGTTTTCGTAAAAATGGCTGGGTCCAAATTCGCCAAAGTTCTTTAATAGTTATTCAAGGTTACCTAAGTGGAGCGGCTTATAAAGGCTTTGTATGTCATCTCTGAAAGCCGATACCTTTTCGAAGTTTACCAAGGCTTCTTGTGTGCCCAACTGCCCACGTAATTTGCCTAAAATGTTTTCAATATTGATTCTAGGCCTACTCATTTAGTTTGTTCGTCAAGCGTCTCGGTGGCGCATTGTGGAGAAGTATGGACGTTAGACAGTCAATAATGAGAATCCGGGTTCGAATTCGCACGAATAACATAACATGCACCAATGAGTTTTTTATTATTATTACTGACTCCTCTCAAACGGTGAAGGAAAACATCGCGAGGAAACCTGCATACGCTGAAGAAAATATTCTTATGCGTATATGTAGTCCACCAATCCGCATTACGCAGGCGTGGTGGACTGACGTCCATATACCCTCCCTGGGGGTAGGCCGTGCTATGCCGTGGGACGTATATAGGCTGATGATGATGTTGACTCTATTAGTAGTGGTAGCCATATGCTGTTCGTGGTCATATTTCTTGGTAGTAAAATGTTGCTAGGTACTACAAACTACATTTTGATGATATCGGTTATCAAGAATCAATCCTAACAATAAAATATGAATACAAAATTCAACTAAGTTAAAACAATAACAAGAATTAGTTTCAAGGTAAAAGATTTCGTGAAATTTTTTCTGGTTTCATTAATTTAATTTCTATTGTTTATTTATTTTAGAATCTGAATTACAAATTACGGATGTGACCTTCGAGCGATTTCATATTTTTTAACTTTTTCTTAGTCATATTTTATGTACCTTCTATTTTTATATAATTACCTACTTACTTTCAGGGTTAGAACCCTTGCTAGATTCATACTTGAAAAACTGTAGCTAGCTTTTCTTTTCTTTGAAAATGTTAATCTAGAATATTATTCTGACTGTATGCCATCGGGAGCAAAGACAGGCGTATATAGGAATATAATATAATACAAAATGGAATTAAATATAAAGTTCCGATAGATGTTATATCATCGGTATCGTCTTAAAAGCGCCCAACCTATATCGGTCTCAGTAGAATAACCGCGGGTGATTTTTCATTGCAACCATAATTCTTGTAGATCATTTGTCTAGTACCCGAACAGCTCGGACCTCTCCATTTTGTATCTTGAGTAATTGTCCGGAACCTTTTAAGCGATTGGGTTCTTGTTGAACAAAAAGGTTTTAGTGACTAATTACTACCATCTTAAAGCAATACGGCTCCGGTCACCCCGAGGCGCGTTGCTTTAAGCTACCTATAGTTCAAAATAATCATAAAATTGTAAGGCTATTTTAAATCACTTATCACGACTGCCTCCGTGGTCTAATGGTTAAGAGCATTGGCTCTCGATACGGAGGTCGTGGGTTCGATTCCCAAGGGGGACACCTAGTGATATGTCACTTTGTGCGTTTTTCCCCAGTTGGTTAGGACATTGCAGGCTGAATCACCTGATTGTCCGAAAAGAAAAATGATTCCGTGCTTCGGATGGCACTTTAAGCCGTTGGTCCTGGCTTCAATCTCTGGTGGTAGTAGTCGTTACATAAAAACCACGTCAGGGGCCGTAAGGCGGTCTGAAAAAACTCTGACACCAGGGTTCTGCCCACACGATAAGATCACTTATCACAAAACCACCTTTAAGCAGAATAAAATAATTATCCTTCCTATCCTATCTTTCAGATAACTTCATTGTTTTGCTAGTAGTTTCCATACAAAAAACCACGATCACGTACAACACAGATCTAAATTTTATAGATTTTTAAATATTTTGTTAGTACGGTACAGTCATAGCATCGGAGAAACGTGGACCCTTCGTAATTAATCTTTATAAGCGCAAGTAGGTTAGATTTCTCTGATGCTGACCGTACCTATGATTAATAACCAGGTATGTAGATTAATTTTTTCGAAATTGATTATATTTTGCAACTTAAAATTTTAGCTTTTTAGGTATTTCACAAAAATGAAGTGACTTCAATTTAAAATCCCCACATTGCCCTCACCATTGTAAAGTTTTGCCTCTTTGTCCCGAAGTTTACGTACGTCCTTCGATGCTGCCACTTTTGGAGGTTCCAGACCTTGCTGTGTACCGTCGACGACCGGATATGTGCGCTCTTGTCTAAGATCCTTAACTGCAATCTAACGGCAAGGGCGTGGTCTCAGGCTTCCCTACCTGTCCGATTCGGGGGTATTGGAATACGCGGAGTCTCGTCAGTCTCACTGCCAGCTTTTCTGGCCTCGGCTTCCAGCTGCAATGAACTTTTCCACCAAATCACTGGCCCTTCTCTGGGGCATGCCGACGTTGTTCATCTGCCGGAGGCTACTGCGAAGTGGAAGTCATTGTGTAGCTGCGAAGTCCCTGCATCTCCATACTTACAAAGGCTCTGGGACGAGCCGCTGTGTAAGAGGACACAGCAAGATCTGCTGAATTCCTGCACATCCTCTGCGGAACGCGCACGCTTTCTTGCCGTTTTCGAGAAGGAATCAGGGCTGTGGCTAAATGCTATACCATCGTCCAATATCGGCAAACTCTTAGACGGCTGCACTTTATCACTTGCAATCGGCCTCCGTTTGGGTGTTAGGACCAATCAGCCTCACACATGCGGCGGTTGCGGCGCAGACGTCGACGAGCTTGGCCACCATGGTCTGTGTTGCCGCAAAAGCGCCGGTCGCAACCCTCGTCATTCGGCCCTGAATGATGTCATTCGTCGGGCTCTTGTTTCAGTGAACGTTCCGGTACGATCGGAGCCAAACGGAATCGTTCGCACTGATGGCAGGAGACCCGACGGGGTGACACTCATCCCCTGGCAACAGGGCAGGTGCCTGGTGTGGGACGCGACCTGCGTAGACACACTAGCCCCATCCCATATCCGAGCTACATGCGCGCGTGCGGGTGCCGCGGCCATGGGGGCTGAGATTGCCAAGGTGCGGAAGTATGACGAAATCTCAGGATGCTTCATGTTTGCACCGATTGGCTTCGAAACTTTGGGTCCTTGGGGCCCAGAAGCAAAGAAATTCATAAAAGAGTTGTCGATGCGTCTCCGCGAGACCACCGGTGACCGTAGAGCTGGCAGCTTCCTTGGCCAACGACTCAGCCTGGCTGTTCAAAGGGGGAACGCTGCCAGCATGCTTGGCACCATGTCTCGCGAGGACGCATCCGACGACCTTTTTTATCTTTAAGATCTCATTAAATTATTGTATACTTTTAGAGAAATAAAGTTTTACTAATAAAGAAAAGATATTTAAAATTGAAAATGATACCGAAACCATTTTTGATTTCTGTAATCATCATTCTCTTTTCCTATTATTTGGTGTCGGTGCAATATGTCATCCTCTTCTATTCACCTCTCTTACCCATCGATTCAGCACTCACTCCTTTCTTACACAATCCACCCATCGTTTCTTCTACCGCAGTCATATGACATTCGTCTCTTCGCATCACAAAAGCTCATAGCACGATAATCTATAACACTCATAGATATATAAATTATAAAAAATAAAAAAAACAATACACAAAAAAATTTTTTTTTTTTTTTATGATATAAATAATTTTGTAATTAAAATTATAAAAATGATTTAATTGACCAAACATAATGTTTAAATACGGGGAATTTATTTAAAACGAAAAGTACAAAGTGCGTATCCACGACAGGCTTCGTCAAAGGTAATAGGTACACCACTCACATCCACAACAGGCTTCGTCAATAAATACACCCATATATCGCATATCCCATATATATTTTGTAATTTGTATTTGCAATTTCTATAATGTGGGGTAAGAACGTTTTCACTTTTTGCATGGGTTTTCGCTGTATAGCTTGACAGTCGTCCTATGAGGACTCTAACATAACATATACCGCCATGTAACGTATTACAGCCCCTTAAAAATGTTATATAATTCATATAAGGTCCCACCCAAGGGACTGACATAAAGATCTTCATTCATCATTTAGAGGGTCGGTAATCTATCATCCGGTGGATAGTTGGTAAATATAATTTTGTAATAAGTTGAGCTTGAGGCGAGGGATTGAAGCAAAGGCGTTATTACAAGAATTCTCTGATTTCTTTTATGAATATTCAAATACTTTAACACCTAGTCTGAAATTTAAGAGAGAATTAAGTTAGGAAAGGCAGTAATTAGTGGTCCTTACAAAAACAAATTGGAATGGAATTACTTCGATTGGTCCCTTTATGGTCTATAAATAAAACAATTAAATAAATAGTAATTAAATAAATTAATAAAAAAAAACTTAACTAACTAAACTTAACTTTATTAATTATTAATTAAATAGTTTCCGATAGAAATCTTAAAAATACTACTAGGTACATTTCGTACAGTTCACCTATCACAGGAAATGCCGCGGGTAAAAGCTATAATGTACAAGTGTACCTACACTAAAACGTCATCAGTATTTAGAAATGTTGTTATTATGTATGACATAATGAGATAAATTAAGGAATCATAAAATTGGTGCAGTCGCTTTTGAATGAATTGCAAAATTTACATAACTGCAATTGTATACGGGTCAAAAAGGTCAAACAGAAAACCTCATTTCTTAAATCGGTAAAAAAATAATTTTCTTTACTTAGCTGTGCACTAAAAAACACTTTGACTAATGAAACCGGAGCTAAACAAACGTTTCGACCATTACCACCAGAGACTGAAAGTCTGTAAATAATCGTATAACGGCCCTCTTTCTGAAGATCTAGGTAAGGAGGTCAAGTAAAATGGACGCATTTCTAAAGCCCCATATTTGGTTTTAAGACAATTCGTAAGGCGAGGTGTTATACAGGGTATATTATCTACACGGAGGTCGTGGGTTCGATTCCCACGGGGGACACCTAGTGATATGTCACTTTGTGCGTTATTCTCCAGTTGATTAGGACATTGCAGGCTGAATCACCTGATTGTCTGAAAAGAAAAATGATTCCGTGCTTCGGATGGCACGTTAAGCCGTTGGTCCCGGCTAAGTATATCTAGTGGTAGTAGTTGTTACATAAAAACCACGTCAGAGGCCGTAAGGCGTTCGAAAAAACTCTGACACCAGGGCTCTGCCCACACGATAAGAAGAAGATATTATAGGGTGTACCAAAACTTAAATGCGATTCTAACATAAGGGGGTCCTTAAGACCATCAAACTGAACAACATTTACTACGGGACCAGTGTTGAAATCCGAAAAAAATCAGCTGTTCCATAGAAAATGACACAAATGTATGAAAACAGTAGTATTTTCAATACTAACCAATTAAAGTAAATGAAATATTTCAGAAACAATCTAGAAACTAATTTCTTTGTTTGGATGGTCGTTAAAATATACACTTTTAGTGCTAAGATTAATTTAAGATTTACTGTATGGAAATCTTTGAGGCACTGTAAGTTTAAAACTATAATATTTGAACGAAAATCTAACTTCATACTAATATAGAGATTTTCTGAAAAATTTCATTGACTTTAATTGGTTATTATTGAAAATATCACCAGACTTCGTTTGTATGGAGCGTGCTCCGAATTATACAATTTCCACATTTCACACCAAATTATCATCTAAATTGTTTTATTCCGATGCCGATGGGATAGCAACTATCCGCATAACCTATGCTTTTATTAACTTAAATTACATGCTGTGTAGGTTTTTGACTTCTTTTTAGGGTTCCGTACCCAAAGGGTAATAACAGGACCCTATTATTAAGCCTACGTTGTCGTAACTCGTTGGCTGTAACTTTTGAACCGTACCTAATAGCTAGATAGTTGAAATTTTCTCAGATTATGCATTATTACGGCGGATTTGTTAACAAATAATAAAAAAGACCTAAAAATTAAGGGGGGTTCTCAACAATAAACTAGTTGATATCAACTTTTTTTCTTCACGCTCTATCGTAAAAACGGTAAAATTTACAAGCGTCAAACTTAGTGTGATTATAGAGCAAACTCTACAGAATAACAACAAATACTAAAAACCGTGTGAGTCGGTCTTGCACTAAAGGTCCCGGACAAAAAAGTTTTTTTTTACTAAGTTAATAATGTTATGCTCCGTGGTAGTGTGGTACGGAACCCTCGGTGCGCGAGTAGCCCGACTCGCACTTGACCGGTTTTTTGTTGTTGTAAATAAGCAGTCACGGTAGTCATATTAACTAATAACATTATCATCATTTAAATTGGAATAAAATCTGAAATGTTTCGCAATTTCTCGCATTGACAAAAATTGTACAATATATTTCTGCCTTTTCTTTTCACTTAAACGAAGCCACGAAGTATTTACTTAAGTTCTTTTCCTCAGAACAACTTTTTTCTGACCTTTAAGAAATTCTTTGTCACCTTTAAGAAGAAATAAAAATAATGGTTTGAAAGCAAACACTTACTTTAATTCTCCTGTTGAAGTCAGATTATGTAGATTTTCCTTTGAAAATTATCTAGGTGTTATTAATACTACTATTATACATAACGAGCATTTACCCGTCCTTTCGTCCGCATATATTATATACCTACCAGATTTTAAGTCAGATCATAAGCTATCAAATAAAAAAGTTTCATCAAAATAGGTGCAGTAGTTTTTGCGTGATTATCGAACAAACAAACACACAAACAAACAAACAAACAAACAAACAGACAGACAGACAGACAGACAGACAAAAAATAAAATAATTGTTTATTTGGAATCAGGGACATCTAAAAACCATATCGTAATCTATATTTTTTTGTAAATATCTTCAATGTACCGACACACTTCTGATTTACAGTTTTAAATAATAGTTTATTTTAGTTTAGATAGGTGTTATGACTATTTGTGTTGGTTTAAACAGAGATTTGTGGTTTAAAAGAGGTATTTGTGGGCGTGGCAATGCGTCGACCGCAAATACCCAAAGCATTCGTGGCGTAGAGGAACTTCGCTATTAGCGCTTTATTTCACTCTCACCAAAGTTAAGCTATGCCAAATCTTTGGATAAAGTAGCGGGGTGTGACTGGATGAGGAAGGCCGAGGACATAGTTTTGTGGCGCGCCCTCGGAGATGCCTATGTTCAGCAGTGAACGATGATATGAGTGGCTGATGATAATGATGATATCTTTGGATGGGTAACTGTTTTAGTAGTATTTCATCTCAAGCACCTCTGTGCTTTCCATGACACGTTAGGCTGTTGTTTTACAGTCAGAATAAAACCCAATATAAACAAAACCAAAATCCAAAGTTAAAAATGTTCAATCCCAACGTTTGGTGGAAGTAAACCGACATCCAGAATGTTTGAACAAGTTGAAAAGCTTCGAAATTACGGGCCTTTGAGCGAACTAAGCCGTCCAATAGTCGAACAGCTGGGATAGATGGTAATAGCTGTGAATAGAATGTTCAAGCTTCATGGAATATTCGTTGGTATAATCGATAAGCAGTTTTGAATCAGATTTCCGAGCAGTTAAGGAGCCTAAAGCCTGGATAAAGTTACTTCAGGACGTGCAGCGGTATTACTTTCAAGATACAGTTACGGTCTTGTTATTTTATTACTTGTAAAATTTTACTACAGGATAAACAACAAGTGAAGGAAAAGGTTGATGTCGTGTCGTATCAAGAACTCAAGAGACCAGCGGAAAAGAGACAGGATTGGCGAATACTACACCACAAAGCGTAGCTCTTAAATAAGATGATGATGGTGATGATAAACAACTCACAGAGAGACGACTTTTGAAGATACGATCTAGGAAGACAACGGCTAAAGAAATTGGCGACACGATCAAGAGCGGTTTTTTTAAGGTTCCAGTACCTATCAAGTTTTGTAATTATCATTTTTCTATATTTCTGCATGAAACGAAAAAAACCCAACCTTTCAAATAATGGGTACATAATAATCTCAGTGATTTCCCAAACCAAAACTCAGATTATTGGATAGTAACTGAGTATTGTCCCATAGCCTGGTAAATTTTTATAATTTATTTGTATAAAAAATTGTAATCTTATATCTGACAGAATTTGGATCTAATTATGAATAACTACTGGGTTATAATAAAACAGCTAAATTTTCTGAGGTGGTTCAGGTGATCAAATTGAACAACCTTTACTAGGCAAGCAAAACGTTAAATCACAAAAAAAAAATCTGCTTAACTGCAATGCCTACTCGAGCAACCCCTGAAAATTACCACCCAGTTTTCAAATACAAAAGAAGTCTATTCGATGAACGACTTGTATCATCATCATCATCATCTCTAGCATCGTAGGAGCAGGGCATAGCCCTCCTCCTGCGAACTCAACAACGTAAATCTAGCGCGAATTTGGTGGAGTTAAGTTAGTGGTTAAATTGTTGTCACAGTATTTTCAAGCTCAATAGGCCTCTGACCTGATTTATCAAATAGGTATCCTGCTATGGAACGTTAAACCTAGTGATTTAATGGAATGAAGCTTAGAGTGTAAGCCATTAGGGTTGGATTGAATTTGGTCGATCCCTTCTCTCACAATTTGTGGCGAAATCAAGTTGATTGCTAACATTAGACTCATTTGATTCGTTCACTGCAATAGTTCAGTTCTCACGGTGACAGATCTATTTGGAGTTAATGAATAATGTATGGATTAATGTTCAAAGTCAAAATAATTTATTCATAATAGGAGCTTGCTACTACCGCGTCGGAGCGTGTTGCCGCTGTATAGAATATGCGGCCACAAACTCTACAACATAACACGACATAATAACGATTCAAATTATTTAAATTCTGAAAGAAAAGTCCTGAGGAGAGGTTTTGGTCCTATTAGAGATGGTAGCGGAATTCGGATATGAATAAATCTTGAACCGGACATCCTCATGCTAATGCAGCAGGAGACCTCACGAAGATTGATCAAATCGCAACATCTCAGATGGGCCGGACACGTTGAAAGAATTGAAGAGTACATAGGATGCCCTAAATAGTGACCCACTGGAAACGGCAGTAGATAGGGAGCCAAGAGATGGAACAACTGTGTTGAGGAGGATCTGAGGATCAAGTGGATGTTAGTATCTAAAAAAGGAAAGTCAGGGGTCAATTATGGATGAGGCCAGGACCCACCAAAGGTTGTACTAGCGCCGCAGAAAGTAAGTAAAGAATGAATGAATGATTCCTCGAGACGTTGAGGTTCTATCACAGAGAAAGATCAATTGATCAATTCTATTCTATTCCATTCTTTTCTAATCTATTCTATTCTAAAGTAGATGGGTTTGATCGTAAAGTAAAGAAGATAGAGCAAAAACTCTCAGAATGTTGTAAAAAAAAGTGTACCGCATACTTTCAAGATAAACCTAAAGTCAGTGTCGGGCGTAACATACTATTGTGCAGAGTATTTTTAAACCCACTCAAAAGGCATCTGTCTTGGATCAATTTGGAATCGAACTAATACTGCCATCTAGTGTAGAAACAGAAATCTGTTGAACATGCGTTTGAAGCACAGAGGTGATGAAAGTGTTGTACTAAACGTATCAATTGGATACACAAATGAAATTGCGTGTAGAAAAATAAGTCTTATTCCATTCCCCTCTTTGCTACTAATGGGCATGCATAAGTAATCCCGAAACTACACAAGTCATTAGTGAGAAAGTTAGGACGCGTCACACATGACGTGAGAGTCTGGTATCGATCTTGTGGCCGCGCCTTAATGTGAGCTGTGGAAAGTTTCACAAGTCAGAGTTGAGAGTAATCGATGGGCTGCTCGTAACTTCTCTTTCGAGACTAGACTTTATATGTGAGGCTGTATTAAGTTCTAGATTTCCGAACCCTAGCTGCGAATTTCTATTTCTAATACTGCAGGGTGTTAGGGTAAACAGTTGCATAACTAAGCAATAAAAATTGTGGACATTTTGTATGCAAAGTGATTTTTTCTTTGCGATTTTGCCTTTCTTCCTTTGGGAAAGCTGTTTTAGTATCATGGGTACAATCACCCCTTAAAGTACTGTAACTGTTTACCGTATCATCCTGCATAATAGTATACATCATTATTTATGATATAAAAGGCTGGATTGCAAGCACGAGCTGAAGGCGAGAGCGGTAAATAGTCGAGACTGAAATGACTAATGCTCACACGTTTCATACGACGTTTTTTAAAACCCTTGCGAGAATTTTTTTTTCACATATATGATTACAAACATTTTTTCGATTCAGTATTGCGCGCGAAGATATTTCCGCACTAGCAAAGAAAATATTGGCACTAGTGCAGTAATGTAAAGTAAAAAGCAAGTTTATTTTAAAAGCGGCATTATGAACCTATATTATAAGCAGTTTAATAAGAGCCACTTTACAAGCAAGTGTGTTAAAAAGAATTAACTTCAATAAAACCTCGTGCGATATACCAAAAAATACAAAACCATCCATCCGTCTTCGGGGCCTCTTCCATATTTCTCCATGACGTTCTGTCCCTCGCCCTTTGCATCCGGGACCTGCAAGTCTCCTAATATCGTTGACCTATCTTTCTGGTGGGCGGCCTCTACCCCGTGTGGTTTCTCTGAGTTTCCACTCCAGAATTCTTCTGGTCACACTGCTATATCGTAATCAATGAGGCGAAATACACAATACAAAGGACGTGGACGTGGTAGCCACTGTGGAACGCCGTGGTGGAAAGGGGCAAGCACGTTGCACGTACGAATACTGAACGATAGACAACCATTAGAACTTTTCGCAAGAAATGAGAGAACGAGATAGTCAGTTATGAAAACTTATGTGAACAAAAAAGAGAGAAATATAATTTTTTGTCACCGTGGCCGGTTTTTATGTTTGGCAAAATGTCAAACCCATGCAATGTTGACAAACAAAATTATCTTTTCGTACGGAAAGGGAACACTATTGCTGTTCCATGTGCAGCCACAAGAAAGGTTATGGTTTCATTTTGTTAGTACTATATCTACGCATAAGAATAATTAAGTCTAACCTCAGGCTACATAACAAACTACTTAACCGAGAAGTATTATAAAGGGGCTCGCTCACTACAGCTGTTGTCACTTTTAATTAGCAGCCTCATTGTTTTTAGATTGCAACATGTCTGTTGCTGTAATTAATAAAGTTGTTGTTTATAAATACTGAGCTTTGTTTTAACCCAGCTTTAAGATAACAATGGATTGTTCAGTAATATCGCATCTGTTGGAGTTGAAGGGGTAAATCTCATGTTTTTTTTAAAGTACTTTATTTGTGTGGTTCCAGATTTGAAATAGAAAAGACCGCCGCGTTTCATCAAACAAACGGTCCTTCTTAAGAGGGCTATCGCAGTCCAGTGGCGCCCTCATCACATTAAAAAAGATTTCTCAATAAAGAAAGCCTAAATTAAGAAAGGTATCAACACGAACACTACAGAAGCCTTCAAGCTATTTTCATAGAATACTTTTATAGGTTTTTTAAAGGTCTAAACATACAAATTGGGAAAAAAGAAAAGAAACGGCCGCTTTTGTTTTTATTCGCATTTGTCTAAAAGTGGAATGTTTAGAAGCTATAAAAGTATTGTATAACAATGGCTTGAAGGCTTTAGTAGTGTTCGTGTTGATTACTTTTTTAATTTAGGCTTTCTTTATTGAGAAATCTTTTTTAATGTGATGAGGGCGCCACTGGACTGCGATAGCCCTCTTAATATTCTCAAGGTTTTTAAGGGAATTATCAGACCATCAAATTGAACATCTTTCTCCCAAATGTATGATACAGCAGATTTTTTTCAGGACTTCGATGTTGGTCCCATAGATTTTTTTTCATTTCCATTAAAAACCAACACAAAATAATAGACTGAACAAGATAATCTTGTAAAAAAAAAAAGAATGACACTTTTCCCTTAAAAAATCTTAAATAAATAAACATTTGCAAACATAAATAACACGGAATTTACGGCATAAACACCCGTTGCTTCTACCCGGACCGCGATCTACACCCGGTCCATTAAATTTGCACATTTCTCCCATTCCGGGAAAACTTAACCCGGTTATAACACCGGATTATATGAGTAACATGTTTATTGCCAGATTTTGATGTTTGCTGTGCGTTCTTCTTTGTTTGATCTAGTTTCATGATTAACTTTATTTGTTATTTTAACTTATAACAATCATCATCATCATCAGTACGTCCCACTACATGACACAGGCCTACCCTCAGGGAGGGTGTATGGACGTTGTCCGCCACACGTACCTACATAATGCAGATTGATAGAATTTCTTCTTCAGCATAAAGCATAAGCATATGCTTATGCTTTATGCTGATTGCTGAAGAAGAAATTAGGGAATATAGTCGTGAGCATATGCTCACGACTATATTCCCCGAGGGGGTAGTCAGAGATATTCTGAAACCTCAGAACATCCATTCTTCTTCAGCGTAGGCAGATTTTCTCAAGATGTTTTCCTTCACCGTTTTAGAGCAGTCGGGATATTACCTAACTAAAAACAATGACGATGGATATTTTACGTCATAGGATCCAGTGAATCTTGCCCACGCGTGGTCATCCGTGGTCTTCTTGATGCGATTCTTCTTCTTCTTATCGTTTGGGCAGAGCACTGGTGTCAGAGTTTTTTTAGACCGCCTTATGGCCTCTGACGTGGTTTTTATGTAACGACTACTAGAGATAGTAGCCGGGACGAACGGCTTAGCCTGCCATCCGAAGCACAGAATCATTTTTCTTTTCGGACAATCAGGTGATTCAGCCTGCAATGTCCTAACCAACTGGAGAAAAACGCACAAAGTGACATATCATTAGGTGTCCCCCGTGGGAATCGAACCCACGACCTCCGTATCGAGAGCCAATGCTCTTAACCACTAGACCACGGAGGCAGTGTGATTTAATTTAGTACAGATCGCGCAACTTGCGGCCAAATTGGTATAGATTTTCGCTCGTGTTTATGACGTTAAAGATAACTGATCTTCCAAAGCCTCCGCTAACGTAATACTGCAGACATTGTAAAAAGTTCCACTTGTTAATCTTGGTATGGTACACTGTGACGACCCGCACTAATGCGACCCGCTCCGACCCGGTATAGTATGCGATAGTTCATATTAAATTGTATATGCAGAAGAGATTAGCGTAGATTTTTGTTCTGCGGTCCAATCCAACTTGATGCCTTTAGAAATATATCAAACCAAACGAAAACAATTATTTCCACGTAAAGGCTTGTCATTCCAAAATAAACTGAACAAAGGATTTCATCGATTTGTCAAATCATTCAAAGGTCTCTTTGAAACCTTTGACTTTCTTCTGTTGAAAGCCTTTTGTTATTTATAAGTCAACTTACACTATTCGTCTGAAATTTTAGAGTTTACATTCTTTGAGAATTGCGTGGTCTACATATAAAGACACATCTAGCTATATTTGATGTTTCGGGATGAAATGAAGTATAAAGTAGTGATAAATGTGTCTAGCCTTTCGCCTACAAAAACACAGCATAAGAAATTACTGTATCTCTTAGTCACCTCGAATGATGCCCACAGGTAAAAATAGGGTAGTCTATTCAACGCCCAATAAGGATACATTTAACTTTTATGTACACAAAGACGATAACGACGGTACGGCGCGGGACTTGAGTTTTTGACTTTGTAGTGCGTACTAGAAATAATACAGCACGTTACAACGCTGCCCTGTAACATGTAGGTATGCAATTGTGTTGAGATCGTTATATTATGACATAACCACCCATGTCATGCTATAGAACCAGTGTGTGCCTGTGGTATGTAGATAATCCATCGAAACTTACGCCATCTAAAAGTATATTTCCAAAAAAACCGCACTCTACCTCCCGGGCAAATGAAAGAACGGGAAGATGGGTTTTATTCGGTATTCACTCCTTTAACCTGAAAGTTCTTTATTGGAACGGCTTCCGTACCTACTTCAGATATAGTTCTACCTACTGAATCGTTGTTTTTACTAACTTTTAGCCTTCGTACGTCGAGACGAGACTAATGTTATTTAGAGGGATAATATATCGGATATGTACACCGAATACTTAAATGTTTTTAGGGTTCCGAAGTCAACAAAGAACCCTTATTGATAGTTTCGCCATGTCTGTCCGCGCTCAAAGACGCTTACTACTAGAAAGCTGTCATTTGGCATGGGTATACATAATTCATCACACCGACAAAGTGGTAAAATAAAATCTTGAAAAAAATTTTTTTAGGTTACCACAATATATGCCCTACACGTGAAGTGGGAATGGAATTTTATTTTTCTCTACCACATGGTGTGGGGTATCGTTGGATAGGTTTTTTATGGGTATGGGAAAACCATTTTTCGATTTAGGTATCCGTTAGCTTAGCGGAATATTAAACTTACATACATACATAAGCTCACGCCATTGTCCCAAGGGGGTAGGCAGAGACCACAGATCGCCAAACGCTACGACTCTGATACACTTCTCTAGCCTCATTGACATTCATAAATCTTTTCATGCACTTCCGTAGATAGAGGGTGCTACGCACTTGTCCTTTTCGGAAAAGATCATTGATTTGATCGTGGTATGTTTTCCTCGGACGGCCTCTCCCAACACTTCCACTCACCTGTGCTCGATAAATTTCATTCGTAAGTCTTCTTTCATTCATTCTCTCTACGTGACCAAACCATCTAAGCATACCCCTCTCAATCCTTGTTACTATATCATCCTTCAACTTACACCAATCCCTTATCACACTGCTCTTGATTCGATCAACCAAAGTAATACCACACATACTTCGTAAGGAGCGCATTTCAACTGCATTCACTCGACTTTCATTCCTTTTATTCCATACCCAACATTCACTCCCATACATTAGCGTAGGCACCAACACACCGTTGTGAATAGCCAGACGTGCCCTTTTTGATACAGACCGGCTACTCACCACGGCGTGCAGGGCCCCATTTACCTTATTTCCCGCAGTCACTTTAAACTTTAAAGTGAAAATTTTTGTTAGAGTCAAGTGGAAGTGGAAGTATGAAGTAAAAACATGATTTTTCTCTCAGTGTATCTCTATCAAAAAGTTGTAAGTAGTTCCATTTGATACTTTGAATAAACGATTTAGAGTTAAAGTTCCACTGGCAACACGCAAAGCAATTACACAGTCGTGAAACTTATATGGACACTATACCCTGCAGAGTTACGTTCATTACCGAGTCGTTCACTCGTTATGACCCTTGCATATTTGGCTCTCAAAATATTTGTGAAATTAACGTATTTTCTTGTTATTTTACGTTAATTCGACGCAATAAACTAATTAATTTGATTTCAAATTAACACTGTCAATACCATAATCCCTTTCTGGGCAGGAACTTGCTAGAACTAGCAATCTATCTTTAAAACATGCAGTTGTAACAAGCATATTGAAGATTTCAGGATAGAGTGACGATAAAAAGGCGGTTGTGACAATGGTTCTGATCAATCTTAAAGCAATCAGCTGTTCTCGCAAAGTAGGTCATGTTTGTCATCATCATCAGCATTTATACGTCCCACTGCAGGGCACAGGCGTACTCTCAGGGAGAGTGTATGGGCATCAGTCCTCCACGCGTGCCCAATGCGGATTGTCGGACTACACAATATGCATTATGATATTTTCTTCAGCGTATGCAGGTTTCCTTTCAATGTTTTCCATCAACGTTTTAGAACAGTAGGTACCTTACATAAAGGTGTAAATCTCGAAACAGAATTCTACAAAGAGCATTAAATAATTTTCTTTACAAACCGTATACGAATTCAATATAAACTCTCCTTTGAAACCTCTTTAGAAATTCTCTCTAAAACCAGCACAGCAGAAACTAAATAACTTGAAAATCACATTAATATTCTTAATGAAATAGCTCGCGTTTTAATAAAATTCTACATAGTAACAAAAACAAGGAGCTTTTGACGTAGAACTGGCAACACTATTGTGACGTCATTTTATTGGTGAAACGTGCCCCTGTTGTATTGAATTATGAAACGCTGCGATCGCGCTGAGCGTCGCCTTTATATTTTTTAAAGAAACTGCAGTGTTGCTAGTAGAGAAAAATGTATGAAATGCGGGAATTTTGATACATCTACTCTACTCCTTATATAAAAACATTCTTCGTTGTGTAAGGGTGAGAAGTATGGTGATAAATGGCCACTAAACAACGAAGCAACTCGTCGTTCAACTTTTACATCTTTGGGAAAAGACAAAATGATAAATTGAATTATAATGTTTTTCATATTTTTATCAGGCTTACCCATTTATGGGCTTACCCAATGTTAACACCTCAAGGATGAAATATTTTAGAACACCAAAACGAAACGACGGTTCTAACGCGTTAATAGCGTGCTCATTTACCGTTATAACGTCTCACGAGTTACATTTAATGTGTATTTTATGTACTATCACGTTTCTACGCACGTTTGATATTAACATGGTTCTCTTTAAGGTATGACAAGGTTTTGCACGTGTTAATAAAAGAATTGAATTTCAGTACAGCCTTCAAGTCTAACTTGCGTTAACTTAGGTTACCGATGAACTCCGAGTAAAATAGGTCTCAGTTGTTTTTGTCACAAAAGATCATGGGTCCACCAACTTAACCAGGAGTTTATTGCTAACCTAGGTTGACACAAGTAGGGTTAAGATACCCCTACTGCAGGGTAAAGGTCTAAAGGTTTCTTCTCACGAATAAGGGTAGGGAGAGAGGGAGTGGGCCATTATTCCTCCACGCGGTCCCAGTGCGGGCTGGTGGAGGTATTCAAAGTAGCATAAAACTAAAATTAACAATATTTTTCATAAAGTTTCAGTTATTAAATCAACACAAAATTAACTAAGGACAAACTATATGGCGCCATATTGTCTCTCAACTATTCAAGTAATATTCAAATTAGTCAAAAATGGCCGCCATCGTCTTGGAGGGAAGACAATTATACTAATTGGGTGGAAATCACCTTTTATCCTTTAGACGGCCAGGAGTCTACGAGACGTAAAGTTTCAATGTTTCTATAATTATTTACATTTTCGCACAAGAAAAAGATTAAATTGACACATCCTAGGAATAAAATTGTAACTTACTTTCTGTGTCAAATCAACGTATTGCGATGTTAAATAGAGTCACAATCACAAAGGTCCTTGTCTGGAAGAAATCGCTTCTTAGCGATAGCACCGCGTTATTTTCCGCCTCTTGTATTTTTTTTATCTTTATTTTACTGTTTTGTTTTGGTGTAAAATAAAGAATATTTGATAGATTGAATTAGAATCAAGAAAAATTTGTCAATCAATTTACTTGGTTTACATTTTGGTCCATCTAGGATCGTTTTAGATCCAAGTCAATAAACAAAAACAATTTTATCTTTGATGTAAATTTCTGCAAAATGCAAGAGTGAATTACTATATTTACAATATTATTTCTAGGGACCTCCAAAGGAAAGGGACAAAAAGAAAGTTAGGTCACACCTTGCACAGCTGTCACTTCATACAAAAAGGAAAAACTGACCAGAAGAGTTGAGCATGTGCGATACTGACAAAGTGCGAGTGAGAACGAACTCACACCATTGCCACATAATTAATACATTAGTTGATACTACATTAGTTATTCTATGGCAATGGTGTAGTATTAGTAAGTCGCTTATACCATTGCCTACTGCTTCCGTGGTCTAGTGGTTAAGAGCATTGACTCTAGATACGGAGATCGTGGGTTCGATTCCCACGGGGGACACCTAGTGATATGTCACTTTGTGCGTTTTTCCCCAGTTGGTTAGGACATTGCAGGCTGAATCACCTGATTGTCCGAAAAAAAAACGATTCCGTGCTTCGGATGGCACGCTCAGCCGGTTACTATCCCTGGTGGTAGTAGTCGTTACATAAAAACCACGTCAGAGGCCGTAAGGCGGTCTGAAAAATCTCTGACACCAGGGCTCTGCCCACACGATAAGAAGAAGACCATTGCCTACTGTTGTCTACCATGCGTTTGCCAAGAGAGAGAAAAGCCGTACTGCTGTATGTTGTACCATACTTTGGGGTATCTAATGTTAGCGGGCAGGGAATATCCATTCTATATGTTCTATTATAATGACATTCTGTGGTAGTAGGATAAAAGTCGACTTTATGTTTGAAAATCCAAGTTCACTTTCTGTTTTATAAAGTAAGCCTGAACGCCAGTATAATTAATAAAGTTTTCAAAGTCTTGCATAATAATGAAACTTATAGTTTTGTAGACAGTTACGGTTACTCAAGAGTATAATACTAACAAGTTTTCTCTATTAAACTTTGCCGAAGGTTCGGAAGCCATAATATTGGAGGCTAGAGAAATCGATATTAAAATGGTATAAGTAGAGATTAAACATTTACAAAATTGGTATTGTCGTTGGTAACCAAAGATATTGTAAATTCATGTTACAACCATGTTATGCTATTTCAAATCGAATTAATGATTAATTTAGTCTCGGGCGAGATATTGGAGGCTAGAGAAATCGATATTAAAATGGTATAAGTAGAGATTAAACATTTACAAAATTGGTATTGTCGTTGGTAACCAAAGATATTGTAAATTCATGTTACAACCATGTTGTGCTATTTCAAATCGAATTAAAGATTAATTTAGTCTCGGGCGGGACTTGGACTGGTAACCTGCCAAAGCGAAGCCGCAGCTGTGCTTTGGAGTCATTAAACCAGTAGCCCTAAAATCTAAAAAGAAATAAAATATAAAAATCGTGAAAAATAATCTGCTGCATACATTTGTAGGTTTGCAGTTTTGTATGGAACAACTGTTATTTTTGAAGTGAAACTTTTTATGGGAGGGCTTTGAAATTCGGATCCGCAACCTTTTCGTGTAACGGAAGTTCGACATTAAAATTTGACAGCTATGGTAGTTTTATTTGTGTCTTTATTTTTAATATTTCGTTTTCGGTCCCATAAAAAAAGTTGTCCATTCTGATGGTCTGACCATCTCCTTAAAAAACCATCCGCATAATTATTAAGAAAGAACCTGTATTTGCCGTGAGTTCTTGACATGAATTGAGTGTACCTACGTATTGGGGTCATGACAAAATATTTCGCAGAAATATGTAGAAGTTGGGCGCAGGGTTCATTAAAACTTATTTGTTCAGGAATGTGACGTTTTAATGTTCTGAACATCTGCCTCCAGTATAAAATATGTCTGGTACCTACTTATGTAAAATAATTATGTTCTCTAACGGTTGGGTTTGGTCCTGTTAAGTGGTCCTGTTTGTTTTTAATTAAGGCTAGCTTTTAGATTTATACAACAAAACTCTTGAACGTATTGCCTTTTAGCCAGCTTTGCTACATAATGTTACAATTTCATATAAAGAGCTAAGGGTTTTTACTATACCGGAATTATACCGGGTATATGGCACAGCCCGACAAATGCTGAAACTTTCACTATGGAGCACAATATGGTTTCACACATTTAAGTCTGGTTGGTACAACACCTTTGTTTGGAACAGCTGATTTGATTGAGTTTGGGCTCATAGTGAAATTGGTTCAATTTGATGGTCTGAACTCACTATTTCAGTACTTGCCAGGCTGTCGCTACACCCTGTATTAAAGGTTTTAGGGTCAATTCACACCGAGGTGGCAGCGGCCGGCAGGGCAATTTGAACAACTTTTTCGAGTCCCTCTAGCCATAGTATGTTCAAAATATTTAAAATAATAATATTATAAAGAGGAAAGATTTGATTTTTTGTTTATTTATATTGAATATGCTCAGAAACTACTGGAGCGATCTGAATAATTATTTCATCATTAGAATGCTGCATTATCCGTGATGAACATAAACTATGAAAGAAACATAAATCCTTCTGGCGCAGTCGGGTAAAAAGGCCCATATGTGTCGGGAAAAAAAGGGCATTGCGAAGCGTGCCACGCAATGGCTAGTTTAAAATATTTCACAACTGAGACTACTCGCCGCTTCACAATCGGTCGTTGTCATCTCAGTGTGGATTGAGCCTATTTTTTTAAGTATTTATTATCATAGGTCAAATTTTTCGATTCTAATCTTTATTATTTTCTTTGTCAATCATTAATCAAATAAATTTCCTTTGTTACAGGTAAACAAATAAGAACCGACTGGGCATCGATCCGGCACCGAAAGAATTCAAGTATCCATTCATTGGGCTTTTTAAAGAGAATGGTATTCAAATAAAAAGCATTTATTGGAAATTTCAAACGATTCGATATTCAAACCGACCAATCGGCTGATCTCTTATTGGCGTGGCGTTTGGAAATTAAAAATGGCGACGCTTAAAAATGGCGCCGGTTTGGAATTAATTTATTCATTTGGGATAAAGTGGATATAAATCGTTCTTTGTGGTATTTAGCTGGAATATTGAAATAAGATTGTAAGCTAAAATTTGGTTATTCCTAAGTATACGGGCTTAGAGGATATAGTATACGGGATTTATGTTGAGACCATAAGAAGCTTGAAATGCCTTTTTTTATAATATGTTTTATGGCTCTGGATACTATGTCCTTTAAAGCCATATCTTTTTTTTTCTTCTTCATATTCTTAATTTTGATGGTGGGTGAATGGATGATAGATGACGACGATGAATTTTAAGCCTCGAAACGTTGGTCTTCTTTGGAGTTTTTGGACATAATCGAAAGACGCAGGAAACGCAGAAGTCAACAGGAAAGAGGTGAACCGACCGCTTTGCCGCGCTAAAAATGACGGAACACTTTTCCTGTTTACGCCCATACACCATCATATTTCACTGAACTGTATATTGTTCACTTGCACGACACTTTATTACGTAAAACAACACAAATCTTACGAACCAAAACTCACTATAAACAATAAAAATTCGATAAAATATGTGAACCCCAAACGTAGCATTCGAATGCCGGCCAAAAAAC
The DNA here is from genome assembly GCA_922987775.1 of Agonopterix subpropinquella. Taxonomy (NCBI): domain Eukaryota; kingdom Metazoa; phylum Arthropoda; class Insecta; order Lepidoptera; family Depressariidae; genus Agonopterix; species Agonopterix subpropinquella. The sequence goes on along the minus strand of OV277708.1, from coordinate 1,683,264 downwards.
CGCTTGAAATACCTACTTGAATGACAAGTTTTTCTTTTTTATGTTTTTAAGCTGTTTTTATGAATCGACCCAATTTTTTCGAGATAGGTAATAAAGTTTCCAAGAGATTATAAAATTAAAGGATTTCAGATATTTTTTTTTTACAAAATAATGTCTTTTTTCAAGTGACCGAGTGACGAGTTTGTTTCCGTCACCGTGGCCGGTTTTTGTGTTTGGCAAAATGTCAGTCCTATGGAAAGTTGACAAACAAATTATTGTCTTTTAGTCAAGATAGGAAGTCACTTTTAGTATGCAAAAGTCACACTATTTCTGTTCCATGTGCAGCCACGTCACAGTTTAAGAAAGTTTCTCTATGATCTATTATTACTAAATACAGTACGGACACTCCCTTCCTCCCACCAACTTTTTACCTCACCCCCTCTATCGCCCTCTGGTTATTTCGCACTGGTTACTCGTTACCTAAGAAGAAGACATAAGGTTCAATTTCTTTGGTTTGACATGTGCTGACGTCATCTTGTCAAATTTAATTTTTTGTATGCAGCCACGTTACGGTTTCATTTAGTTACTATATCTATCTCTATGGAGTTAACAATATCTTCTCGCGACCATTTGCATTTTAGAGATCACATATCGAATTAGTAACGGGGCGACTAAGAGATAACGTTCATTATCCAGAGAGCGTTTTATGCTTCATCATCATCATCATCTCAGCCGATGGACGTCCACTGCTGGACATAGGCCTCCCCCAAGGATCGCCATAACGACCGGTCCTGCGCTGCCCTCATCCAACGTTTTCCCTCCGCCTTCACCAGGTCTTCGGTCCACCGTGTGAGGGGCCTGCCCACGCTGCGCTTTCCGGTACGCGGTCGCCACTCGAGAACTTTTCGGCCCCACCGGCCATCGGTTCTACGAGCAATGTGCCCCGCCCACTGCCACTTAAGTTTAGCAATTCTTTGGGGTATGTCAGTTACTCTGGTTCTTCTGCGGATCTCTTCATTTCTGATTCGATCTCGCAGGGAAACTCCGAGCATAGCCCTCTCATTACCCTTTGGGTGACTTTCAGCCTTTTTATGAGGCCTTGAGTCTGAGACCACGTGTCTGTTCCATATGTCATCACTGGCAACACACACTGATCGAAGACTTTCGTTTTAAGACACTGCGGTTTTATGCTTACTTTTAGGTACCTAATACTTACTCACCGTACATTGCCATATATTAATATTGATGATAAATAGGATTTCTGAGTTACTAAAATGTCGCTCTCACAACTCCATCTCTTAAAATTGTACGCAGACGAAGTCGCGCGGATAAAGCTAGTCAAAACTAACGAGTAAAGCCTATAGTTTCGGTTATAGTTTTGAATTCGAATGTACTTCAAAAAAATCTCTATTCGTAAGGGTGGGTATAAATAAAAATAGGTTAGGCTCGACTCGTGTGACCGGGTTATGTATAAACAAAGAGGAGGTCAATGCTCTAGTGTTACCTGTGGGAATTTGGGAGTTGTTTTGCGTTGCGGCCAAATGATAATGTATCTTTCAGGTTTATGAATAGAGATCGTTTTTTGCTGGCTTATTTATTATTATTATGGTTCTACTTACATTCAGCATGCATCACCCAACTAACAATTTGGTCCTATAGGTGTCATAAAAACTCAAAATAGTCATATAAATGGGGGTTTATACGACCAAATTATTTGCTGGGCGGTTCCAAGCAAGATATCAGTTAAATTTCTCGATCTCAGTTTCTAAGCCGACTGAAAGCCGTTAGAAGATCTAAAGTGATCAAAAGACTACATAATTATTATTATCTACATTAACGATTATAATACTTTTGTGGCGGTCAGAAACTTATCGACAACTATCTTTATCATCGTGCTGTTGTAAATCGCAGCATTATTTAAACTGTCTGGTGCTGTCAGTGTGAACACAGTATAAGAAAGAGTATCTATCACTAGATACAGTACGGACACACCCTTCCTCCCACCAACTTTTTACCTCACTCCCTCTATCGCCCTCGGGTTACCGTGCACTGGTTACTCGTTACCTACCTACGAAGAAGACTTCTTTGGTTTCGCATGTGCTGACGTCATTTTGTCAATTTCAAATTTTTGTATGCAGTGTCCGGGCTGTGCTTAGATTAAAAACTTTTCGCTTACGCGGGCTGTGGTGTGAATTTCTGGTTCAAGCCGTGACAGGTGGTGAGCTTTTCTTATTCAAAAATACTGCAGAAGATCCCTTAGTTGCCTCATACAACACCCAAGTGTCGAAATGGGATAGCCTATATTCTAAGCCGGAAAGATCATATTTAAAACATCCCACAATAAATTTTATTCGTTATTCATTTATTATTCCTTTTGGTTCATAATCATAATTATAATCGTGCAAAATAGTAATGACATTTCATTTTAAACTTGAGTGTGCCTAGGTACTTATTCAGAATATTTGGCATTTTAAAGTAGGTACCCCTACCCCCTCGGGAAATATTATAGTCGTGAATATTATGACGTGCATGCTATGTTGAATGAAAGACTCGATAATTGGAGAGTTTTTTATGCTTTATTAGGTAAATCAATATTGAAAGTTTAATGGAGTGTAACCAATCAAAAAATTTTAACGACCGTGGTACATGCCCAATCAATTAGGTTATTTAACGTGGTCTAATAAAGTTATATCTCTATACAGGTGAAATTAATATCATTAGCATCCTTTTAAACTAAGAGTCTACCCATCAAACTGAACAACTTTTGCTATGGGAGCAAACCGATCGGAGCAAAAAAAAATCTGCTGTTGCATACATTTGAGTCGAGTAGTCCTTGCAGTTTAGTATGGAACAGCTGATTTTTTAGTTGCTCCAATCGGTTTGCTCCCATAGTAAAAGTTGTTTAGTTTGATGGATAGACTCTTATTTTAAAAGGATGCTAATGATATCAATTTCACCCTGTAGTTATTGATTATTAAATGTATAATTCATTTAAATACATAGGTTGCGACCCCCGCTCTGGTTGCTTCCGGTACATTTTCATATCTGATTCAACAAGTGTACTTAGCTGTGCAGCGGGGAAATGCCGCCAGCATAATAGTTTGGCCAGAAACGACCTTTTAGAATAATCTTTTTTTCCCCTTATCTTAGTACAAAAATTTTAGGATTATGTTCATTTGCTTTATAACTGTTTTACTAAATAAAATAAATGTCAGTTTTCCATTTCCGTCGGTATTTTTAAATAAAAAAGGAAAAAAATTATATTATTCCAAGATCCCATTGCACATTTTTTATACTCTTTTGTTTAGGCAATGATGCATTTATTCCACTGGAGAGGACACAACATTAAAAAGAGCACTACGTTAGAGTCCCACTGCAGGGCAATGGCCTACCAACGAGGAGAATGTATGGGCGTTAGTTCAACACGCGTGTCCAATTGGTAGACTTCACATATTATCGGAATTTCTTCTTCAGCGTATGCAGGTTTCCTCACGATGTTCACCTTTATGTAAATTTTAAAATTAATATCCTAAAGAGCGTTAAAACAAATAACAGTTCGGTAAAACGGTTAGTAAACAAGATTTCCCAGTAGCATTGCAATCAACATAACGCTGTGAAGTAATTCAAGCATAATAACTATAATAACGGACGCCACGCGACAATTATCGTATTTTACCGACCGATACTCGGCTCTACCTAAATAAAAACAATGTTCGAGTTCCGAGGCGAGAATTGTGCCAACTGTCCATTGATATTGATGGCAATTTGCTCTTGCCACGCGGGCAAAATCCTTTGTGACTGTGATGTCTTGGCGGCAAAACGCATGTGCCTCCTCGGAGGGTATCCAAAACCGGGAGATCTTAGATTTCTTCCCCGAAATGGTATCGCCTCCTTTATCTACCATGTGTTTGAAAGGTGATGAAAATAAAAAGTATGGGGCTAACACAAAAGATCCCATTGGGTCGATGTGTTGCTAGCTTCCCAGTCCCTACAACGAGATAAGATAAGAACTATTACTTCGTAAAAAAACAACACTCATCGCGTCACTTTATCACTTCATACAAATGGGAAACACTGACAAGAAGAGGTAAGCACTGAGTGAGTGCAAGTGAGAGAGGAATACGCCATTGCACAGCCATTGCATACTATTTTCTGTCACGCTTCCAACCAAGGAGTGTAAAGTGTCCGTACTGTATTTAGTACTCTTTTTTATTCTGTTTCTCAACACTCACTCAATTTGACGTCCTCGCATTATGATTGTTTTTCCGTTCATGGTTTCCGTACCCAAAAGGTGCTAACAGGCCTATTGCCTACGCTGTCATATGCTGTCGATCCGTCCGTCTGTCCTACCTTTAAAGGACTATGTGGGCATACCTACACCACATGTACATTTACTCGGCGGTTCCCTATATCACGTCGGAGTCACCAGTTTGGAGATCTCTCACGTGCGGGTAGATTAGGATTTCAGTGGTGGTTACGGCAGAGAAGTGAAAGGTTTTGAGTCTCAATGTGCACTAATTTATTTGGGCATTTGCCCTTTGTTATATATAAAAATCAGCGGTTCCTATTGGGTGTCTGTATCTTTTCAACCGTTATCTGATCTTACGAGACAAGCTTTATTTCAACAAGTTGGACAAAGTGAAATATTTAAACACGATACCAATCTCGCCTCTATATTTCAGGTTAGCTAACTCACTAATAACTTGTACCTAATACCCAAATGCCGACATGACCTACATAACGCTCTGTCGCGTACAAACCGGGCAACCGGATAAAATGTCATTTAGACCAGTTGCTACACGAGACATCGAGGTAGCAGGACTTGATGAGATTATACAGGGTCTTTCTTAATATGCTGACACTTTTTTAAAAGGATGATCCGACCATCTAACTGACCAACTTTCTCTATGAGACCAACATGAAATCGCGAAAAAAAATCTGCTGTCCCATACATTTGGCTTGAGTTGGTTTGCAGTTTTGTATTGACAAGCTTTTTTGCGATTTCGATGTTGGTCCCATAGAGAAAGTTCGATATCGTATATATATCGATAGTGTGATCATCCCCTTAAAAAAGTGTCAGCATATTAAGACCTTATAGGTAGGAAATATGATTCCATAAAAAATGTAAACAGACTGATCTTATTATTTATCTTAATAAAAAGTAAATAAAGAGGAAATAGTAAGTCAATGCTGTGAACCGATGAGGAGTTCCTTCGTATGGGGAAGATCCTAGCTGCCGCACCAGGTCACTGTTACCATATTATTTTATTGTCATCAGGTTTTTACGAGGTGTAACAAAACACCCTAGTAATAATTTAAAGGCGTGGTTTAGACCACCAAACTGAACAACTTTCTCTATCGAACTAACATAAAGAAAAAGTAAACAAAAGTTTCATACTTCCCTCCCTGAGGGTACCTGTTTATACCAATTTTCCGCTCGATTGAATTCCTAGAAGTTAGATCAAAATTCAGTCGCAAGATTTGTAATAAACATACTAAAAAACTAACACGGCAATGTACCTAAATAAAATCTCTTAAACTTGTAAAAAGTATTTAAAAAATACGGACACCATACACCGGTGTGAAATTGGTAGCCAAAAGTAGTAGCTTTTTATAACCTGACCAAATTAAGGAGTCGTCAAGTTTAATACATTATTAAGCTTTAAAAACATGCAAAAATAATAAAATGAAAGTGTTTTATTATAATAACACGTTTCCTACGTAAAGTGCATTAAAAAAAAGTTCATATAAATAACTTTTTTTTTCTATACATTACATTGTTCGAGATTGGTTCCAACCATGATGCCAAAAGACCTGACAGGTTAAATTGTAGGTAGCCATAATATATGAACACTAAGCTATATTTTCAGCTTTATTTTATATGGTTTGATATGGTATGTGTGCTCGATATGGCAGACAAAATGTAGGAGAAATTTTTTCGCAATGTTAAAAAAAAAGCTACTGCAAGTTTGTGGTATGATGCAAGAGACCTGACAGGTTAAATTGTATAAAGGTATAATACTTGAATACTAAGCTTTATTTCAAGATACATTTTATCAGGTTTGATATGGTATGAGTGTTCGATATGATCAACGGAACGTGGGAGTAATTTTTTTCGCAATAGTACCAACTAAAAAGCAAGCTACTGGTACGATGCCAGAGACCTGACAGATTTTATTGTAGATAAAAATAATACTTGAATACTAACCTATATTTTAAGACTAATTTTATATGGTTTGATATGGTATGAGTGCTTGATACGACCGATGGCACGTGGGACTTATTTTTTTCGCTAAAGCGCCAAATAAAATGCTAGCTACTGGTATGTTACAAAAGACCTGACAGGTTTAGCTGCAAATAGGCATGAAACTTGAACACTAAGCTGTATTTGAAGACTAATTTTATAAAGTTTGATATGGTATGAGAGCTCGATATGCCCGACAAAAGGTAGATGAATTTTTTTCGCTGTGGTAAAAAAAAAGCCACTGCAAGATTTTGGTATGATCCTAGAGACCTGACAGGTTAAATTGTATATATACATAATACTTGAACACTAAGCTATATTTTAAGACTAACTTCATTAGGTTTGATATGGTATGAGTGCTCAATATGGCCGACAAAAGGTAGGAGAATTTTTTTCACTTTGGTAAAAAAAAGCTACTGCAAGATTGTAGTATGATGCAAGAGACCTGACAGGTTAAAATGTACATAGACATAATACTTGAACACTAAGCTATATTCCTAGATAAATTTTATCAGGTTTGATATGGTCCGAGTGTTCGATATGATCAACGGAATGTGGGAGTATTTTTTTTCGCTATAGTACCAACTAAAAAGCTAGATACTGGTATGATGCAAGAGACCTGACAGATTTTATTGTACATAAGCATAATACTTGAATACTAACCTATATTTTAAGACTAATTTTATATGGTTTGATATGGTATGAGTGCTTGATATGACCGATGGCACGTGGGACTGATTTTTTTCGCTAAAGCGCCGAATCAAATGCTAGCTACTGGTATGTTACAAAAAACCTGACAGGTTAAGTTGTAGATAGGCATGATACTTGGACACTAAGCTGTATTTGAAGACTAACTTTATAAGGTTTGATATGGTTTGAGTGCTCGATATGCCCGACAAAAGGTAGGAGAAATTTTTTCGCTGTGGTAAAAAAAAAGCCACTGCAAGATTTTGGTATGATCCTAGAGACCTGACAGGTTAAATTGTATTTATACATAATACTTGAACACTAAGCTATATTTTAAGACTAACTTCATAAGGTTTGATATGGTACGAGTGTTCGATATGATCAACGGAATGTGGGAGTATTTTTTTTCACTATAGTACCAACTAAAAAGCTAGCTACTGGTATGATGCAAGAGACCTGACAGGTTTTATTGTAGATAAGCATAATACTTGAACAATAAGCTATATTTTAAGACTAACTTTATATGGTTTGATATGGAACGAGTGCTTGATATGACCGATGGCACGTGGGATCTATTTTTTTCGCTAAGGCGCCGACTAAAAAGCTAGCTACTGATATGTTAAAAAAGACCTGACGGGTAAAATTGTAGATAAGCATGATACTTGAACACTAAGCAGTATTTTAAGACTAACTTTATAAGGTTTGATATGGTATGAGAGCTCGATATGCCCGACAAAAGGTAGGAGAAATTTTTTCGCTGTGGTAAAAAAAAAGCCACTGCAAGATTTTGGTATGATCCTAGAGACCTGACAGGTTAAATTGTATATATACATAATACTTGAATACTAACCTATATTTTAAGACTAACTTCATTAGGTTTGATATGGTATGAGTGCTCAATATGGCCGACAAAAGGTAGGAGAAATTTTTTCACTTTGGTAAAAAAAAAGCTACTGTAAGATTGTGGTATGATGCAAGAGACCTGACAGGTTAAAATGTACATAGACATAATACTTGAACACTAAGCTATATTCCTAGATAAATTTTATCAGGTTTGATATGGTCCGAGTGTTCGATATGATCAACGGAATGTGGGAGTATTTTTTTTCGCTATAGTACCAACTAAAAAGCTAGATACTGGTATGATGCAAGAGACCTGACAGATTTTATTGTACATAAGCATAATACTTGAATACTAACCTATATTTTAAGACTAATTTTATATGGTTTGATATGGTATGAGTGCTTGATATGACCGATGGCACGTGGGACTTATTTTTTTCTCTAAAGCGCCGAATCAAATGCTAGCTACTGGTATGTTACAAAAGACCTGACGGGTAAAATTGTAGATAAGCATGATACTTGAACACTAAGCAGTATTTTAAGACTAACTTTATAAGGTTTGATATGGTATGAGTGCTCGATATGCCCGACAATAGGTAGGAGAAATTTTTTCGCTGTGGTAAAAAAAAAGCCACTGCAAGATTTTGGTATGATCCTAGAGACCTGACAGGTTAAATTGTATTTATACATAATACTTGAACACTAAGCTATATTTTAAGACTAACTTCATAAGGTTTGATATGGTACGAGTGTTCGATATGATCAACGGAATATGGGAGTATTTTTTTTCACTATAGTACCAACTAAAAAGCAAGCTACTGGTACGATGCCAGAGACCTGACAGATTTTATTGTAGATAAGAATAATACTTGAATACTAACCTGTATTTTAAGACTAATTTTATATGGTTTGATATGGTATGAGTGCTTGATATGACCGATGGCACGTGGGACTTATTTTTTTCGCTAAGGCGCCGACTAAAAATCTAGCTACTGGTATGTTACAAAAGACCTGACGGGTAAAATTGTAGATAAGCATGATACTTGAACACTAAGCAGCATTTTAAGACTAACTTTATAAGGTTTGATATGGTATGAGAGCTCGATATGCCCGACAAAAGGTAGGAGAAATTTTTTCGCTGTGGTAAAAAAAAAGCCACTGCAAGATTTTGGTATGATCCTAAAGACCTGACAGGTTAAATTGTATATATACATAATACTTGAACACTAAGCTATATTTTAAGCCTAACTTCATTAGGTTTGATATGGTATGAGTGCTCAATATGGCCGACAAAAGGTAGGAGAAATTTTTTCACTTTGGTAAAAAAAAAGCTACTGCAAGATTGTGGTATGATGCAAGAGACCTGACAGGTTAAAATGTACATAGACATAATAATTGAACACTAAGCTATATTCCTAGATAAATTTTATTAGGTTTGATATGGTCCGAGTGTTCGATATGATCAACGGAATGTGGGAGTATTTTTTTTCGCTATAGTACCAACTAAAAAGCTAGATACTGGTATGATGCAAGAGACCTGACAGGTTTTATTGTAGATAAGCATAATACTTGAACACTAAGCTATATTTTAAGACTAACTTTATATGGTTTGATATGGAACGAGTGCTTGATATGACCGATGGCACGTGGGATCTATTTTCTTTGCTAAGGCGCCGACTAAAAAGCTAGCTACTGATATGTTAAAAAAGACCTGACGGGTAAAATTGTAAATAAGCATGATACTTGAACACTAAGCTATATTTTGAGACTAACTTCATAAGGTTTGATATGGTATGAGTGCTCAATATGGCCGACAAAAGGTAGGAGAAATTTTTTCACTTTGGTAAAAAAAAGCTACCGTAAGATTGTGGTATGATGCAAGAGACCTGACAGGTTAAAATGTACATAGACATAATACTTGAACACTAAGCTATATTCCTAGATAAATTTTATCAGGTTTGATATGGTCCGAGTGTTCGATATGATCAACGGAATGTGGGAGTATTTTTTTTCGCTATAGTACCAACTAAAAAGCTAGATACTGGTATGATGCAAGAGACCTGACAGGTTTTATTGTAGATAAGCATAATACTTGAACACTAAGTTATATTTTAAGACTAACTTTATATGGTTTGATATGGAACGAGTGCTTGATATGACCGATGGCACTTGGGATTTATTTTTTTCGCTAAGGCGCCGACTAAAAAGCTAGCTACTGATATGTTAAAAAAGACCTGACGGGTTAAGTTGTAGATAGGCATGATACTTGGACACTAAGCTGTATTTGAAAACTAACTTTATAAGGTTTTATATGGTATGAGTGCTCGATATGCCCGACAATAGGTAAAAGAAATTTTTTCGCTGTGGTAAAAAAAAGCCACTGCAAGATTTTGGTATGATCCTAGAGACCTGACAGGTTAAATTGTATTTATCCATAATACTTGAACACTAAGCTATATTTTATGACTAACTTCATAAGGTTTGATATGGTACGAGTGTTCGATATGATCAACGGAATGTGGGAGTATTTTTTTTCACTATAGTACCAACTAAAAAGCAAGCTACTGGTACGATGCCAGAGACCTGACAGATTTTATTGTAGATAAGCATAATACTTGAATACTAACCTATATTTTAAGACTAATTTTATATGGTTTGATATGGTATGAGTCCTTGATATGACCGATGGCACGTGGGACTTATTTTTTTCGCTAAAGCGCCGAATCAAATGCTAGCTACTGGTATGTTACAAAAGACCTGACAGGTTAAGTTGTAGATAAGCATGATACTTGAACACTAAGCTGTATTTGAAGACTAATTTTATAAGGTTTGATATGGTATGAGTGCTCGATATGCCCGACAATAGGTAGGAGAAATTTTTTCGCTGTGGTTAAAAAAAAGCCACTGCAAGATTTTGGTATGATCCTAGAGACCTGACAGGTTAAATTGTATTTATACATAATACTTGAACACTAAGCTATATTTTATGACTAACTTCATAAGGTTTGATATGGTACGAGTGTTCGATATGATCAACGGAATGTGGGAGTATTTTTTTTCACTATAGTACCAACTAAAAAGCAAGCTACTGGTACGATGCCAGAGACCTGACAGATTTTATTGTAGATAAGCATAATACTTGAATACTAACCTATATTTTAAGACTAATTTTATATGGTTTGATATGGTATGAGTCCTTGATATGACCGATGGCACGTGGGACTTATTTTTTTCGCTAAAGCGCCGAATCAAATGCTAGCTACTGGTATGTTACAAAAGACCTGACAGGTTAAGTTGTAGATAAGCATGATACTTGAACACTAAGCTGTATTTGAAGACTAATTTTATAAGGTTTGATATGGTATGAGTGCTCGATATGCCCGACAATAGGTAGGAGAAATTTTTTCGCTGTGGTTAAAAAAAAGCCACTGCAAGATTTTGGTATGATCCTAGAGACCTGACAGGTTAAATTGTATTTATACATAATACTTGAACACTAAGCTATATTTTATGACTAACTTCATAAGGTTTGATATGGTACGAGTGTTCGATATGATCAACGGAATGTGGGAGTATTTTTTTTCACTATAGTACCAACTAAAAAGCAAGCTACTGGTACGATGCCAGAGACCTGACAGATTTTATTGTAGATAAGAATAATACTTGAATACTAACCTATATTTTAAGACTAATTTTATATGGTTTGATATGGTATGAGTGCTTGATATGACCGATGGCACGTGGGACTTATTTTTTTCGACAAAGCGCCAAATAAAATGCTAGCTACTGGTATGTTACAAAAGACCTGACAGGTTTAGCTGCAAATAGGCATGAAACTTAAACACTAAGCTGTATTTGAAGACTAACTTTATAAGGTTTGATATGGTATGAGAGCTCGATATGCCCGACAAAAGGTAGGAGAAATTTTTTCGCTGTGATAAAAAAAAATATCTCCTACCTATTGTCGGGCATATTGAGCACTCATACCATATCAAACCTTATAAAGTTAGTCTTCAAATAAAGCTTAGTGTCCAAGTATCATGCCTATCTACAACTTAACCTGTCATGTCTTTTGTAACATACCAGTAGCTAGCATTTGATTCGGCGCTTTAGCGAAAAAAATAAGTCCCACGTGCCATCGGTCATATCAAACACTCATACCATATCAAACCATATAAAATTAGTCTTAAAATATAGGTTAGTATTCAAGTATTATGCTTATGTACAATAAAATCTGTCAGGTCTCTTGCATCATACCAGTATCTAGCTTTTTAGTTGGTACTATAGCGAAAAAAAATACTCCCACATTCCGTTGATCATATCGAACACTCGGACCATATCAAACCTGATAAAAGAGCTTCGAACATTTCAGTATGGAAGGTGGCATACCTACTTTCCGCCATTTTGAAAAAATCACGATTTTGCGGCCACTGATGAAACATATGCCAATCGACAGGGAAAATGATTACAAATAGAAAATATTCTTTGGTAAAATGACCTAAGTGGTATACTTTCGGAGATATAGGGGTTTGAAAATAATAAAAAATAAAAACATTTTTTTCCACCCAAATTGACTTTTTTGATCAGGAATAGATCAGCAAAGCTCAGGATCGATCAGGACATAGTATAATTATATAATATTATTATTATAAATAAGTTTTATTCATTTACTATGATAAATAAAATACCTATCTACAGGCAAGACAGCTACTCGAGCAAGACGGTTGTTGTAGCAGTGTTGCTAACTATTCCGAGAGGAATTTATATGTATTTACCTATGTATTAAATACTTGATCATCATCATCATCATCATCATCATCTCAGCCGATGGCCGTCACACTGCTGGACATAGTCCTCCCCAAGGATCGTCACAACGACCGGTCTTGCCGGTGTCCTAATCGAACGGGTTCCCGCCGCCTTCATCAGGTCGTCGGTCCACCTTTTGGTGCCCAACCTACCCACTGCTATTACCCGGGGTGCGGGATGCGGGAGCTACCCACGCTGCACTTTCCGGTACGCGATCGCCACTCAACGGCTCTTCGGCCCCATCGGTTCTGCGAGCAATGTGCCCCGCCCATTGCCACTATAGTTTAGTAATTCTTTGGGCTATGTCTCAGCGGATCTCTTCATTTCCGATTCGATCTTTCCGGAATACTCCGAACATAGCCCATTGCCTTTTGGATGACTTTCAACCTTTTTATGAAGCCTTGAGAGAGCGACGACCGACGTCTCAGTTCCGTAATTCATCTTGAGACACTGCGGTATTTTGGACGTGAAGAGACTACGTAGCTTTCCAACGTTGCCTTGCCGAGTCGGATTCGACAGCAGGCCACTTCTGCGGCGGTGGGCTAGGCTATAAAGCTTGGTCTCCACCAGCTTACTCTTGCCAATGAGCCTCCTGGCTCTGCGTTCAGCCGAGTCGAGTGCGTCAAGTTGATACTTGGCTGAGCCATCCCACAGGTGGCAGCAGTACTCCATACATGATCGAACCTGAGCTTTATACAACATTAAGAGCTGTCCAGGAGTTTAGTACCGCTTCACCTTGTTTAAGATACCCAGCTTTTTGGCCGCAGTTTGAGCCTTAGACTCGATGTTAGCGCCGAAGTTGAGTTTCGTGGTCAACCTCATGCCCAGAAGCCCAAGACTGTCGGAAACAGGGACAGATGTACCCCGGATAGTAGGAGTCAGATTAAACGGACTCCTTTTTGCGGTGAACATACAAGCCTGTGTTTTGGTGGCGTTGAAGTTGACTAAATTATAGTCACCCCACTGGGAGACAAAACTTAAAGTCAAGTTTTTCCGCTCCACCATGGCCTCCCTCTGCGAACGTTTTTCATCCCCGCTGGCCCTTGCGCCGGATACATATCTCTCCGTGACAGTACTGTCATCTGCATACCCAACAATACCTGACACAAGGAGGTCATTGATGTGTAGCAGGAAAAGTGTCGCGGAGAGAACAGACCCTTGAGGAACCCCAGCATCAATTGCCATAAGGTCTGAAGAGCAGCTGTCAATGACAACTCTAATCGACCGTTCTCTCAAGAAATCAGATATCCAGCTGCAAAGATCAGCGGGGATACCATAAGCTCTTGCCTATGGTATTTGGCACGCTAGTTTGCTGAGCAAGCTTCTTAGCTTGGTCAGCAAACTAGCGTGCCATACCCTGTCAAAGGCCTTCAAGATGTCAAGTGATACGGTAAGTGCTTCACCGTGTTTCTCGATGGCCTCGCCCCTGCAGTGCGTGACATACACAAGAATATCCCCAGTCGATCGCCCCCGGCGGAAGCTTTATTGGCGATCACTGAGTAGATCATTATCTTCTAGGTATGTCAGCAACTTACTGTTAAGTATTCTTTCCATGACTTTACAGAGAATGGAAGTAATGGCGATAGGTCGGTAGTTGCAGGGGTCGGCACGACTGCCCTTCTTGGGTACCGATTGCACATTTACAAGCTTCCAGAATTTTGGTACCGTTCTTGTTCTGAGAGAGAGAGGCGATACAGGCGTGTTAGAACAGGAGACAACTCAGGCGCACAATATCTCAGCACTCTTGTAGGTATACCATCAAGACCACTGGCCTTATTCACATCTAGACAACGCAATGCTCTGAGGACCTCTTTTGTACGTATTGTGATCTCCGGCATCGAAGAATCACAACGAGGGATGGTTGCTGGCTGTTTGGCACCAGCGTCCAGACGTGGATTGCTCGCAAACAGAGAAGCAAATAAATTAGCTTTCTCAGTTGCGGAGTGAGCCAGCGACCCATCAGGTTTCTGCATGGGAGGCAAAGTGGGACGGCAAAAATTGGATTCGACCTATTTTGAAAGGGACCAGAACTGTTTACTACCAGAAGGGTAGGATGCCAGTCTGACTCCAATGCGGCTGACATGATCGAATCGAGCCTCCTGGATCACCCGTTTGCAGGACTTGACGGCAGAATTAAAGGCCCTCTTTTTCGGCGCGAACCCTACGAGCTCTATCTTTGCGGTCGCGAACTTGGAACCATGCTTGGTAGGCGGATTCCTTTTTAGCTTCAGCGCGAGCACAATCCGCATTGTACCAAGGTTGGGCTTTGTGACCGAGTGCGATGTTGGAGAATGGAATATAATATTCCATTCCCAGTACCAGTACCATTTCAATTACGTTCGCAACCGCATTAGCAGAACTGGCAGGGTCACTCGAAGAAAAACTCACTTGCCGCCACGGGTAAGACGCAAAGAAGTGCCGCATCTCATCCTAATCTGCCGACCCTTATCGCGAGACTCGCCTCGTGCCCCTAGGGGTGTCATCGGGAGGAGAGCAAGAGAGAGATCAACACGGATTTCACCAGACAGTGATCGGACGTTCCCAGTGGGGCAGAGATCGATACGGAGTGACTGTCTGGATCTGATGTCAGCAGAAGGTCCAAACAATTGGGCGTATGGCCATCAACATCCGGTACCCGCGTTGCTTGATTTGCCTCTGAGCAACACTGTACCGGGAAACTCATTTTGTAGGCCAGTCATTTTACGGAGTTTTGTTAGGCGGGGGGTAGGGAGTAATTATAAATTGGACTTTTAAACTGTTATTGGCACCATTTAGTGACAAAAATACTATCTTAAACCATATTTAAAAAAAAATTGCTACGTAACATAAAAATCAAAATTGTGTGTCCCAGAAAGCTTTTAAATTAATGATATTAATACCAATGCACTCATTTGAATTAGATTTAACAATATATATTATTTTTGATCAATAAAATAGGCATAAAAATTAAAAAAACGAGGTATTTATTAGAAAAACGAATTATTTTTCAAAACCTTCTAAGTAGACAAAAATATTTACACCATGTTTGAAGTATGTATGATGCCTTAAACAGGTGCAAAAAAAAATTTATCATCAGGTTTTTTAGAACGAGATAATATCTATATTTTAAAATTGGAACTGTTGCTGACGTAATTTTTTTTTATTTTGGTACATTTTATATAATATTATAGCGAAAAAAAAATGCAATTAGTAATTAGTCCCGGCTCAAACCGTAAAATGACTGGGCTATTGGAGGGTAGCGGGATCCGATGCACGGTGACAGTCGTTGGCCGACCGCAGTTAATTCTTCGATGCCGGAGATCACAATACGTACAAAAGAGGTCCTCAGAGCATTGCGTTGTCTAGATGTGAATAAGGCCAGTGGTCTTGATGGTATACCTGCAAGAGTGCTGAGATATTTTGCGCCTGAGTTGTCTCCTGTTCTAACACGCCTGTATCGCCTCTCTCTCTCAGAACAAGAACGGTACCAAAATTCTGGAAGCTTGTAAATGTGCAATCGGTACCCAAGAAGGGCAGTCGTGCCGACCCCTGCAACTACCGACCTATCGCCATTACTTCCATTCTGTGTAAAATCATGGAAAGAATACTTAACAGTAAGTTGCTGACATACCTAGAAGATAATGATCTACTCAGTGATCGCCAATATAGCTTTCGCCGGGGGCGATCGACTGGGGATATTCTTGTGTATGTCACGCACTGCTGGGGCGAGGCCATCGAGAAAGACGGTGAAGCCCTTACCGTATCACTTGACATCTTGAAGGCCTTTGACAGGGTATGGCACGCTAGTTTGCTGAGCAAGCTTCTTGCTTATGGTATCCCCGCTGATCTTTGCAGCTGGATATCTGATTTCTTGAGAGAACGGTCGATTAGAGTTGTCATTGACAGCTGCTCTTCAGACCTTATGGCAATTGATGCTGGGGTTCCTCAAGGGTCTGTTCTCTCCGCGACACTTTTCCTGCTACACATCAATGACCTCCTTGTGTCAGGTATTGTTGGGTATGCAGATGACAGTACTGTCACGGAGAGATATGTATCCGGCGCAAGGGCCAGCGGGGATGAAAAACGTTCGCAGAGGGAGGCCATGGTGGAGCGGACAAACTTGACTTTAAGTTTTGTCTCCCAGTGGGGGACTATAATTTAGTCAACTTCAACGCCACCAAAACACAGGCTTGTATGTTCACCGCAAAAAGGAGTCCGTTTAATCTGACTCCTACTATCCGGGGTACATCTGTCCCTGTTTCCGACAGTCTTGGGCTTCTGGGCATGAGGTTGACCACGAAACTCAACTTCGGCGCTAACATCGAGTCTAAGGCTCAAACTGCGGCCAAAAAGCTGGGTATCTTAAACAAGGTGAAGCGGTACTAAACTCCTGGACAGCTCTTAATGTTGTATAAAGCTCAGGTTCGATCATGTATGGAGTACTGCTGCCACCTGTGGGATGGCTCAGCCAAGTATCAACTTGACGCACTCGACTCGGCTGAACGCAGAGCCAGGAGGCTCATTGGCGACAGTAAGCTGGTGGAGACCAAGCTTTATAGCCTAGCCCACCGCCGCAGAAGTGGCCTGCTGTCGAATCCGACTCGGCAAGGCAACGTTGGAAAGCTACGTAATCTCTTCGTCCAAAATACCGCAGTGTCTCAAGATGAATTACGGAACTGAGACGTCGGTCGTCGCTCTCTCAAGGCTTCATAAAAAGGTTGAAAGTCATCCAAAAGGCAATGGGCTATGTTCGGAGTATCCCGGCAAGATCGAATCGGAAATGAAGAGATCCGCTGAGACATAGCCCAAAGAATTGCTAAACTATAGTGGCAATGGGCGGGGCACATTGCTCGCAGAACCGATGGGGCCGAAGAGCCGTTGAGTGGCGATCGCGTACCGAAAAGCGCAGCGTGGGTAGCTCCCGCATCCCGCACCCCGGGTAATAGCAGTGGGTAGGTTGGGCACCAAAAGGTGGACCGACGACCTGATGAATTCGGCGGCGGGAACCCGTTCGATTAGGACACCGGCAAGACCGGTCGTTGTGACAATCCTTGGGGAGGACTATGTCCAGCAGTGTGACGGCCATCGGCTGAGATGATGATGATGATGATGATGATGATCAAGTATTTAATACATAGGTAAATACATATAAATCCCTCTCGGAATAGTTAGCAACACTGCTACAACAACCGTCTTGCTCGAGTAGCTGTCTTGCCTGTAGATAGGTATTTTATTTATCATAGTAAATGAATAAAACTTATTTATAATAATAATATTATATAATTATACTATGTCCTGATCGATCCTGAGCTTTGCTGATCTATTCCTGATCAAAAAAGTCAATTTGGGTGGAAAAAAAATGTTTTTATTTTTTATTATTTTCAAACCCCTATATCTCCGAAAGTATACCACTTAGGTCATTTTACCAAAGAATATTTTCTATTTGTAATCATTTTCCCTGTCGATTGGCATATTTTTCATCAGTGGCCGCAAAATCGTGATTTTTTCAAAATGGCGGACAGTAGGTATGCCACTAAGGCAGGTTGCTCTTTATCTAGGAATATAGCTTTGTGTTCAAGTATTATGTATAAATACAATTTAACCTGTCAGGTCTCTAGGATCATACCAAAATCTTGCAGTGGCTTTTTTTTTACCACAGCGAAAAAATTTCTTTTACCTATTGTCGGGCATATCGAGCACTCATACCATATCAAACCTTATGAAGTAAGTCTTAAAATATAGCTTAGTGTTCAAGTATTATGTATATATACAATTCAACCTGTCAGGTCTCTAGGATCATACCACAATCTTGCAGTGGCTTTTTTTTTACCACAGCGAAAAAATTTATCCTACATTTTGTCGGGCATATCGAGCACTCATACCATATCAAACCTTATAAAGTTAGTCTTCAAATACAGCTTAGTGTCCAAGTATCATGCCTATCTACAACTTAACCTGTCAGGTCTTTTGTAACATACCAGTAGCTAGCATTTGATTCGGCGCTTTAGCGAAAAAAATAAGTCCCACGTGCCATCGGTCATATCAAACACTCATACCATATCAAACCATATAAAATTAGTCTTAAAATATAGGTTAGTATTCAAGTATTATGCTTATGTACAATAAAATCTGTCAGGTCTCTTGCATCATACCAGTATCTAGCTTTTTAGTTGGTACTATAGCGAAAAAAAATACTCCCACATTCCGTTGATCATATCGAACACTCGGACCATATCAAACCTGATAAAATTTATCTAGGAATATAGCTTTGTGTTCAAGTATTATGTATAAATACAATTTAACCTGTCAGGTCTCTAGGATCATACCAAAATCTTGCAATGGCTTTTTTTTTACCACAGCGAAAAAATTTCTTTTACCTATTGTCGGGCATATCGAGCACTCATACCATATCAAACCTTATAAAGTTAGTCTTCAAATACAGCTTAGTGTCCAAGTATCATGCCTATCTACAACTTAACCTGTCAGGTCTTTTGTAACATACCAGTAGCTAGCATTTGATTCGGCGCTTTGACGAAAAAAATAAGTCCCACGTGCCATCGGTCATATCAAACACTCATACCATATCAAACCATATAAAATTAGTCTTAAAATATAGGTTAGTATTCAAGTATTATGCTTATGTACAATAAAATCTGTCAGGTCTCTTGCATCATACCAGTATCTAGCTTTTTAGTTGGTACTATAGCGAAAAAAAATACTCCCACATTCCGTTGATCATATCGAACACTCGGACCATATCAAACCTGATAAAATTTATCTAGGAATATAGCTTTGTGTTCAAGTATTATGTATAAATACAATTTAACCTGTCAAGTCTCTAGGATCATACCAAAATCTTGCAATGGCTTTTTTTTTACCACAGCGAAAAAATTTCTTTTACCTATTGTCGGGCATATCGAGCACTCATACCATATCAAACCTTATAAAGTTAGTCTTCAAATACAGCTTAGTGTCCAAGTATCATGCCTATCTACAACTTACCCTGTCAGGTCTTTTGTAACATACCAGTAGCTAGCATTTGATTCGGCGCTTTAGCGAAAAAAATAAGTCCCACGTGCCATCGGTCATATCAAGCACTCATACCTTATCAAACCATATAAAATTAGTCTTAAAATATAGGTTATTATTCAAGTATTATGCTTATGTACAATAAAATCTGTCAGGTCTCTTGCATCATACCAGTATCTAGCTTTTTAGTTGGTACTATAGCGAAAAAAAATACTCCCACATTCCGTTGATCATATCGAACACTCGGACCATATCAAACCTGATAAAATTTATCTAGGAATATAGCTTAGTGTTCAAGTATTATGTCTATGTACATTTTAACCTGTCAGGTCTCTTGCATCATACCACAATCTTGCAGTGGCTTTTTTTTTACCACAGCGAAAAAATTTCTCCTACCTTTTGTCGGGCATATCGAACTCTCATACCATATCAAACCTTATAAAGTTAGTCTTAAAATACTGCTTAGTGTTCAAGTATCATGTTTATCTACAATTTTACCCGT
Organism: Agonopterix subpropinquella; assembly: GCA_922987775.1. NCBI lineage: Eukaryota > Metazoa > Arthropoda > Insecta > Lepidoptera > Depressariidae > Agonopterix > Agonopterix subpropinquella. The sequence continues at coordinate 1,663,195 of OV277708.1, read as the reverse complement.
CAGGTCTTTTTTAACATATCAGTAGCTAGCTTTTTAGTCGGCGCCTTAGCGAAAAAAATAGATCCCACGTGCCATCGGTCATATCAAGCACTCGTTCCATATCAAACCTTATAAAGTTAGTCTTAAAATATAGCTTAGTGTTCAAGTATTATGCTTATCTACAATAAAATCTGTCAGGTCTCTTGCATCATACCAGTAGCTAGCTTTTTAGTTGGTACTATAGTGAAAAAAAATACTCCCACATTCCGTTGATCATATCGAACACTCGTACCATATCAAACCTTATGAAGTTAGTCTTAAAATATAGCTTAGTGTTCAAGTATTATGTATAAATACAATTTAACCTGTCAGGTCTCTAGGATCATACCAAAATCTTGCAGTGGCTTTTTTTTTACCACAGCGAAAAAATTTCTCCTACCTATTGTCGGGCGTATCGAGCACTCATACCATATCAAACCTTATAAAGTTAGTCTTAAAATACTGCTTAGTGTTCAAGTATCATGCTTATCTACAATTTTACCCGTCAGGTCTTTTGTAACATACCAGTAGCTAGCTTTTTAGTCGGCGCCTTAGCGAAAAAAATAAGTCCCACGTGCCATCGGTCATATCAAGCACTCATACCATATCAAACCATATAAAATTAGTCTTAAAATACAGGTTAGTATTCAAGTATTATTCTTATCTACAATAAAATCTGTCAGGTCTCTGGCATCGTACCAGTAGCTTGCTTTTTAGTTGGTACTATAGTGAAAAAAAATACTCCCACATTCCGTTGATCATATCGAACACTCGTACCATATCAAACCTTATGAAGTTAGTCTTAAAATATAGCCTAGTGTTCAAGTATTATATATAAATACAATTTAACCTGTCAGGTCTCTAGGATCATACCAAAATCTTGCAGTGGCTTTTTTTTTACCACAGCGAAAAAATTTCTCCTACCTATTGTCGGGCATATCGAGCCCTCATACCATATCAAACCTTATAAAATTAGTCTTCAAATACAGCTTAGTGTTCAAGTATCATGCTTATCTACAACTTAACCTGTCAGGTCTTTTGTAACATACCAGTAGCTAGCATTTGATTCGGCGCTTTAGCGAAAAAAATAAGTCCCACGTGCCATCGGTCATATCAAGCACTCATACCATATCAAACCATATAAAATTAGTCTTAAAATATAGGTTAGTATTCAAGTATTATACTTATGTACAATAAAATCTGTCAGGTCTCTTGCATCATACCAGTATCTAGCTTTTTAGTTGGTACTATAGCGAAAAAAAATACTCCCACATTCCGTTGATCATATCGAACACTCGGATTATATCAAACCTGATAAAATTTATCTAGGAATATAGCTTAGTGTTCAATTATTATGTCTATGTACATTTTAACCTGTCAGGTCTCTTGCATCATACCACAATCTTGCAGTAGCTTTTTTTTTACCAAAGTGAAAAAATTTCTCCTACCTTTTGTCGGCCATATTGAGCACTCATACCATATCAAACCTAATGAAGTTAGTCTTAAAAAATAGCTTAGTGTTCAAGTATTATGAATATATACAATTTAACCTGTCAGGTCTCTAGGATCATACCAAAATCTTGCAGTGGTTTTTTTTTTACCACAGCGAAAAAATTTCTCCTACCTTTTGTCGGGCATATCGAGCTCTCATACCATATCAAACCTTGTAAAGTTAGTCTTAAAATACTGCTTAGTGTTCAAGTATCATGCTTATCTACAATTTTACCCGTCAGGTCTTTTTTAACATATCAGTAGCTAGCTTTTTAGTCGGCGCCTTAGCGAAAAAAATAGATCCCACGTGCCATCGGTCATATCAAGCACTCGTTCCATATCAAACCATATAAAGTTAGTCTTAAAATATAGCTTAGTGTTCAAGTATTATGCTTATCTACAATAAAACCTGTCAGGTCTCTTGCATCATACCAGTAGCTAGCTTTTTAGTTGGTACTATAGTGAAAAAAAATACTCCCACATTCCGTTGATCATATCGAACACTCGTACCATATCAAACCTTATGAAGTTAGTCTTAAAATATAGCTTAGTGTTCAAGTATTATGTATAAATACAACTTAACCCGTCAGGTCTCTAGGATCATACCAAAATCTTGCAGTGGCTTTTTTTTTACCACAGCGAAAAAATTTCTCCTACCTATTGTCGGGCATATCGAGCACTCATACCATATCAAACCTTATAAAGTTAGTCTTCAAATACAGCTTAGTGTCCAAGTATCATGCCTATCTACAATTTAACCTGTCAGGTCTTTTGTAACATACCAGTAGCTAGCATTTGATTCGGCGCTTTAGCGAAAAAAATAAGTCCCACGTGCCATCGGTCATATCAAACACTCATACCATATCAAACCATATAAAATTAGTCTTAAAATATAGGTTAGTATTCAAGTATTATGCTTATGTACAATAAAATCTGTCAGGTCTCTTGCATCATACCAGTATCTAGCTTTTTAGTTGGTACTATAGCGAAAAAAAATACTCCCACATTCCGTTGATCATATCGAACACTCGGACCATATCAAACCTGATAAAATTTATCTAGGAATATAGCTTAGTGTTCAAGTATTATGTCTATGTACATTTTAACCTGTCAGGTCTCTTGCATCATACCACAACCTTACAGTAGCTTTTTTTTTACCAAAGTGAAAAAATTTCTCCTACCTTTTGTAGGCCATATTGAGCACTCATACCATATCAAACCTTATGAAGTTAGTCTCAAAATATAGCTTAGTGTTCAAGTATCATGCTTATTTACAATTTTACCCGTCAGGTCTTTTTTAACATATCAGTAGCTAGCTTTTTAGTCGGCACCTTAGCAAAAAAAATAGATCCCACGTGCCATCGGTCATATCAAGCACTCGTTCCATATCAAACCATATAAAGTTAGTCTTAAAATATAGCTTAGTGTTCAAGTATTATGCTTATCTACAATAAAACCTGTCAGGTCTCTTGCATCATACCAGTATCTAGCTTTTTAGTTGGTACTATAGTGAAAAAAAATACTCCCACATTCCGTTGATCATATCGAACACTCGTACCATATCAAACCTTATGAAGTTAGTCTTAAAATATAGCTTAGTGTTCAAGTATTATGTATAAATACAATTTAACCTGTCAGGTCTCTAGGATCATACCAAAATCTTGCAGTGGTTTTTTTTTTACCACAGCGAAAAAATTTCTCCTACCTATTGTCGGGCATATCGAGCACTCATACCATATCAAACCTTATAAAGTTAGTCTTCAAATACAGCTTAGTGTTCAAGTATTATGCTTATCTACAATAAAATCTGTCAGGTCTCTTGCATCATACCAGTATCTAGCTTTTTAGTTGGTACTATAGCGAAAAAAAATACTCCCACATTCCGTTGATCATATCGAACACTCGGACCATATCAAACCTGATAAAATTTATCTAGGAATATAGCTTAGTGTTCAAGTATTATGTCTATGTACATTTTAACTTGTCAGGTCTCTTGCATCATACCACAATCTTGCAGTAGCTTTTTTTTTACCAAAGTGAAAAAATTTCTCCTACCTTTTGTCGGCCATATTGAGCACTCATACCATATCAAACCTAATGAAGTTAGTCTTAAAATATAGCTTAGTGTTCAAGTATTATGTATATATACAATTTAACCTGTCAGGTCTCTAGGATCATACCAAAATCTTGCAGTGGCTTTTTTTTTACCACAGCGAAAAAATTTCATCTACCTTTTGTCGGGCATATCGAGCTCTCATACCATATCAAACCTTATAAAGTTAGTCTTCAAATACAGCTTAGTGTTCAAGTTTCATGCCTATTTGCAGCTAAACCTGTCAGGTCTTTTGTAACATACCAGTAGCTAGCATTTTATTTGGCGCTTTAGCGAAAAAAATAAGTCCCACGTGCCATCGGTCATATCAAGCACTCATACCATATCAAACCATATAAAATTAGTCTTAAAATATAGGTTAGTATTCAAGTATTATTTTTATCTACAATAAAATCTGTCAGGTCTCTGGCATCGTACCAGTAGCTTGCTTTTTAGTTGGTACTATTGCGAAAAAAATTACTCCCACGTTCCATCGATCATATCGAACACTCATACCATATCAAACCTGATAAATGTATCTTGAAATAAAGCTTAGTATTCAAGTATTATATCTTTATACAATTTAACCTGTCAGGTCTCTTGCATCATACCACAAACTTGCAGTAGCTTTTTTTTTAACATTGCGAAAAAATTTCTCCTACATTTTGTCTGCCATATCGAGCACACATACCATATCAAACCATATAAAATAAAGCTGAAAATATAGCTTAGTGTTCATATATTATGGCTACCTACAATTTAACCTGTCAGGTCTTTTGGCATCATGGTTGGAACCAATCTCGAACAATGTAATGTATAGAAAAAAAAAGTTATTTATATGAACTTTTTTTTAATGCACTTTACGTAGAAAACGTGTTATTATAATAAAACACTTTCATTTTATTATTTTTGCATGTTTTTAAAGCTTAATAATGTATTAAACTTGACGACTCCTTAATTTGGTCAGGTTATAAAAAGCTACTACTTTTGGCTACCAATTTCACACCGGTACACCATACGCACATAATATTACTATAAAATAATTTAAATCGTGTGACCACGACAATCGAATTAATCACTAAACTAAATTATGAACACGTCATAGTCGCGACCAAAATCTGGTTACAATTATAATTAAACTTGCGGCCACAAAATTAATTAATTTTGATACTGCGGTGCGTTTGCTGACGGCTTAGTTGGGTAATTGCGATCACCCTGCCCAGGGACCGATTTATGATCTAGGTTAGATATAGGTGACCTATAAAACAGAAAGGCCTAATGAAAGATATATGGAAATAGGATGTGGGTCTGTGGGTTCGTCCTTCGGCGACTATTAATAACGGTAGATAGAAACAACAGTTTCTGGAGATATCTTGTCTAATGCAAGCCGTAAAAAAACAAAAGACCCTAGTAATATTTTATGGGGTCATTTATATCTTCAAACTGAAGGAGCTATGTTTCGGCAGCCAGTCCTCTGGTATCAGAGTTTTTAAAGACCGCCTTATGACCTCTGACGTGGTTTTTATGTAACGAGTACTACTATCGTTTAAAATAACAATGTGCATGACCTTGAAGGGCCGTTGGATAACTTCACTCGGTTGACAAAGGAACTTGGACTCTATGTAAAGGAAACAATCATTTGAATGACTCGAGTGAAGTTCTTGTGATTGAGTGACGTCACTTTTGCGAGCGAGGTCATGCACATTGTTATTTTAAACTGATAGTACCACCAGAGATAGTAGCCGGGACGTAACGTACCAACGGGAAAAACGCACAAAGTGACATATGACTATGACTAAGGTGGGGGATCGTGGGAATCGAACCCACGATCTCCGTTTCAAGAGCCCAATGAGTATCACAATGTGGCTGAATGCTCCATACATCTTGATTAATCCTAACATTGATTTTATGGCCAATTGCTTGCGTACCGTGGCAATTCTGCCAATGTCAAGTAGTTTTGTGTTTTAATCTCAAATAATTATTATTTTATGGTCAAGAACAAATTAGAGCGTAACAAATTGGTGAAGCCACGTGCAAGCCCAAGAGAAGAAGATACGTGACCGCCCACCGACAGACATGCATTGCAATAATAATAACTTATGCCTACCATTTTAATTGGACGTCAAATAAGTAAATATTATTCAAATCGAAACTAAACAACCCCTGAATAGTTCAGTAAATTGGCGTAGAAAGTTAAAATGGATTCATAATAAATTCATGTTGACATTTAAAGTTTCCCTCTCACGAACCGACCGACAAGTTTCAATGCAATTGACCTATTTCTCGTACCAGGTGAGGTAATAACTTTTTATCCTGTTTGTATCGACATACTTTAGTTACCCTTCATCAATGATATTATATACCAATCCTTCATGTTATTTCTCTTCTTCTTCGGGTTCGTCTCCATTACTGAAGGTTGGCAGTCAGCCCTGGGCGGCAATTGCGGTCAAATTGCGGTGAATAAATCGCAACAGAACTATGATTGGACTGCGTGCGAAGCTAAGCTTTTTACACATTTGGTATTGAGCTAATCGCGGTACAGCTCATGACAGCTGTTAGAGCCGTTTTGACAGATGGCTCAAACGTTAAAGGCTGTCAGTCACATAGCAAATTAAGTCAGAATTAACACAGTTGAATAGTAATTGGATTACAATGTAATTAGAACTGCCTCCGTGGTATAATGGTTAAGAGCATTGGGCTCTCGACACGGAGGTCGTGGGTCGATTCCCACGGGGGACACATAGTGATATGTCACTTTGTGCGTTTTTCCCCAGTTGGTTAGGACATTGCAGGCTGAATCACCTGATTGTCTGAAAAGAAAAATGATTCCGTGCTTCAGATGGCACGTTAAGCCGTTGGTCCCGGCTTCTGTCTCTGGTGGTAGTAGTCGTTACATAAACACCACGTCAGAGGCCATAAGGCGGTCTGAAAAAACTCTGACACCAGGTCTCTGCCCACACGATAAGAAGAATGTAATTAGAACTGAAATTGGATTAGGATTGAACTTGGATGTTTTAAATTAGCGCGATCGCTCATGTAATTGTTATTATGATTTGTTTATTTATTTTCCTTATCACGGGACGTATGAGATCCACTACAGAAGTGCATCCAACGATAGAACCGTTCAGTGTAGGACTATTGTAATGAATGGAAAGAAAATATAACTGGTCTATTAGTTTGGGGTGCTAGCGGACTAGGTAATTAGGTTACGGAAGGGAGGCGCCTGCCTAAGCTATGTAAAACACGGAAAAAATGGCAGATGATGACGTGCCAACTTAAACAAATGGAAAAATGGGAGCTCCGCGTTTTATTATTATTACATAGACTACAATGAACAGTTGTACAGTGTAATTTATCCCGCAAAACCAATTGCTCGGTTTTTCTGTGAGAATATCACGTTCAAGCTATTTAAAACATAATCTTAATTTACCTAAAAAGTACAACGAACGCGAACGGTCCAAGTCATTATACATTTTTGGGATGGTGTCTAATAATAGGCCTCTTGATGTAGGACACCCTCCGGCCACAGTATCAGAAATAGTATCTAGTACTAGATACAGTACGGTAACTGCCTGCCTTCCACTAATTTCTTACCTCACCCCCTATGGCAGGATCGTGGCGTAAAATGTAAGCAAATGCGTATTCCTGTCTCGTTCGCAATCACTCATTATCGCACATGCTTACCTCTTTTTTTAAAGTTTTCCCATTTGTATGAAATGATAGCTAAGTGTCCAAGGTGTGCTCCAGCGCTGGATCGACGACCTGAGACAGGTAGAGGGGAGCAACTGGATGAAGAAGCCCAAGATCTAGATATCAGGGTTTGACTTCTTCCCCCGTGATGAAACCGAAGTTCGCCTGGTGCTCCCTGGACAGTCAGCCTCGATACGAACATTGCTAACTGGCAAATATATTCCACCATTACTGTATTCATGTCATGGAATAACAAACACATTTCTACGAACATTACTCGAACAACAATGTCAAAGTCACGGTCTATTTCGATTAGGGCCTCTCCATGAACAAATAAATAATGCTGGCTTAAGTTGTTCCTTCGCATAATATATGGCCCAACTTGACATCTCAAGATTAGTACTGAGTTGGGTTGGTAGAGAGTACATGTTTAATGGAAGGAAGGTGTAATTTACTATACAGGGTGTAACAAAACACCCTAGTAATACTTAAGGGAGTGCTTCAGACCATCAATCTGAACAACTTTCACTATGGAGCCAACGTCGAGAAAAAATAAAAAAAAAATCTTCCGTCCTACATTATGAAAGAAAGTTTTTTTTTTCGCGATTTCGGTGTTGGCTCCGTACTAAAAATTGTTCAGTTTGATGGTCTGAAGCACTCCCTTAAGTATCACTAGGGTGTTTTGTTACACCCTGTAGTTTCGAAAGTGATATTTTAAGTTTACTTCACCTTTTTTTGAGGATCATTCAAAATAGCTCTCATTGTTGAAATGGTGGAGAGACTCAGAATCCCTTTTTTGTGTGGAGAGACGAAAACCACAGTTTAGGCACGTTTTAAGGCAAGACGAAGACTATACTGTGAGAAAAGCATACTGTGGAAAAGCTTTGGCAATACCAGAGAAAACGAAAGGCAGATAACACTCTCTACAGCCACATGGTGGACCCCAAATAAAGGGATGAGGCAAGAAAGAAGATTACACTTTTTTTTTGTTAAGATGTTGGTTCTGGGTAGTACGTGATAGTACCGAGATGGCATTGACTGTTCACATGCTTATTGAGGCGGCTTGAAATACTCTTTAGAACTAAACTCTGCTCCCGTTGCATGTTGCATGTTCCCGTGTGCATAATAATATGGCTCACACTCTGTCCCCTTTTTTGTTATGAGAGATGCTAATTGCTAGTAGATGGATCGTACAAGCCAAACACACTTACTACACCTCGAATGTTGTACTATACAAACATAAATGCCTGTAAGAGATTATGGCCTTATGCTAAGAATCAGATTCATAGGTACATATTTTCTTGCAACTATAAGTAATTATTAGCATGGTAGATATCAGCTAAAGGCCATCTGGGACAAAATTAAATTAAAGTAAGTAATTAAGACGAAACATAATTAAGTCTTAGCCATAATTGGACATCACTGAGATAGATATATGTATTCAAACAAGTAGAAAATTAATGAAACACTGTTTATTCACAGATTTAGGTACACAGCGACAAAATTCTTAAATTATATATTTTAATAATATTAATGTGCATAAAGCTAGGACTGGCGAGACACACTGCCAGGCAAAATTATCAGAGATACGTCCATATAGGTACTTTTTGATAATTATGCACAGTGCTTCCAGTTGCTTGCAACAATGAAGCGCAGCTTGATACAAATTGATGTTATCTGATACATGTGTTAATGCAAGGTTAAAACAGTTGCTACATATAGGGCTTTACGATCAAATACCCCACAAAGACGGAGTTTCATAAAAATGCGTTCCGATAGGTACACTACTACAAGACACTGCTGTGTGTGAGTGGCCTTTCACCGACGTGGTCACCTACACGCCGCCCGTGGATAATCCATCTCGATGTCCCTGTCTCCAGTGGATAATCTACGGGCGAGTGAGAATTTTTTAGGGTTCCGTACCCAAAGGGTGAAAACGGGACCCTATTACTAAGCCTACGTTGTCCGTCCGTCCGTCCGTCCGTCCGTCTGTCCTACCTATTTAGGGCTGTAACTTTTGAACTGTAAGAGCTAGATAATTGATTTGAATTTGATTGATGAGATTAATTGATTTCACAGAATGTGCGTTATTACGGCGGATTTGTTAACAAATAATAAAAATGTCAAAAAGTTAAAAATTAAGGGGCTATGTAAAAAAAATAGGATTCTTCAAAGCTCCATATATCATGAAGTACTAACAGTAGGAGTATGATTTGCGGATATGTGTAAATTGAACATATAATTGAAGTTTTGATTAGAGCCAAAACACGATTAAGACAAATTTTCTCGATAGAAAAACAAGCCAAAGTAGCCTCTGTTTTTGTCTATAAACGCTTGTAACTGCGAAACTGTGAATAATAGAAACATGAGACTTGATTTAAAAAAAAGAGATTGCTATTATCTAAGTTTTGATTAGAGCAGAATTGAACTTACATAAATAAAGTTTGTTTTGTCGCTTGATTCGTTCCAGGCGCGCGCGCCGCCCCATCTCTTTCTCTCGCATCTGGCAGTAATATAAGCTATCACACGCCCGTTTCGCTAAAATTATTTTTCGACATAGGCTCTTAAGGGGGGTTCTCAACAAGAAACTACTTTTTATCAACGTTTTTTCTTCACACTCTATCGTAAAAACCGTAATACATACAAGCGTCAAACTTAGTGTGATTATAGAGCAAACTCTACAGAATAACAACAAATACTAAAAACCGGCCAAGTGTGAGTCGGTCTCGTGCTAAAGGTCCCGGATAGAAAAGTTTTTTTTCTAAGTGAATAATGTTGTGTTCTGTGGTGGTGTGGTACGGAACCCTCCCTCGGTGCGCGAGTAGCCCGACTCGCACTTGACCGGTTTTATTTATGTTGTGACAAACAAGTGTAATGTCATCGTAATGAACGTTTAATTTGGTTATATGGTACAGACTTTTCTTACAGTCAGTATAAGAAGAATTCAATACCTTTATTTGCTAGCTAACTCGTTTTCGAGCTGCTTAAATTTTTCAATATTCTCATTTGCTTGAACATGTCAAACTTCAATAAACAACTTAAGTCGATCAAAATTTTCCATTTCATCGTTATCATTAAAATTTACAGCATTATAATCATCAAATTTCTTTGAATTCATCAGCTGTTCTATTTCTAACAACGTTTTTGTATTAGTCTCTGGCATGACCTTATTCGATACTATTAAAATAATTATCATACAAATTATAGTTAGAAATAACATTCCATGAACCCCTATAATTTCTGTTAATGACGGTACAAGTTTGAAAATCGTATTACCAAAAGCCCACAAATAGGCACAAGTTAAGGAACTACCTATTCCTTTGTATGACATAGGAAATATTTCTCCTAACAAAGAAAATGGTAAAGCAGTTGTACCTAAAGACATAAACATAACAAATCCTGTAACTAAACTTAGAAACAACCATAAGTAGTCCTTAGAAAATATTTCTAAAGATTCCAAGAATAATAACAAAGAAGTCAAAGCTAAGAATATTACAGAAAATGAACCAGTGAATATAAAAAGTGTTTTTCTCTTTACAATTTGTATTAAAACACAAGCAGTTAGAGAACAAACTAGGGTAAGAACATCTAGTATGATAGTACCAATGTATTTTCCATTAGTCAATTTAAAAACATCTCGAAGCGAGTAACTTGAAACAATATTTTCTCCTCCAAAACCAACAAAACTGAACAGCAATATCATTATTGAAAGTGGCTTTAGAAAATCTACTGTCAACAAAGATTTTAAATATTTGACAACCTTTTCTTTAAACTTCATCTTCTTAATCGGTCTTAAAGCCTGTAATTGCATCTTTAATTTTTGGGTCTTCAGCATTTCTTCTAGTTCTTTAAAGGCTTCTTCATCATCACCTCTTAACCAACGGAAACTATCCGTACATTTAACCATATGCCCTTGACTTAATAACCAATATGGACTTTCTGGCCAAAAATATATCACTACTAAACTGTAAGCAGCCGTCAAAAAACCTAGAGCAGAAATCAACCGCCAGCAAGAGAACATTCCTGAAATATGACTTAGTAAAACCCCCAAAGAAATCATTGCTGTTTCAAGCATTAAAAACATTCCTCTATAGTTGGGACTACAGAATTCTGCAATTATTACACTGCTAATTGTAACAGCACCTCCTAATGATATATTATGTAAGATATTGACTACCACTAAACTTGAGAAGTGTGTATCGAAACTAATTAGCCAGCTAAATACGAGAGGTAGTATTGTTGCTAGGCTGGCAATCCTTCTGCCTTTCTTCTGCATTGTGTAGGGTATAATGAGAATTGATGGAACGAACGCGATCTCCCCCGCGGTCTCTGAAAAAGAATTAATTTCAGTTAGTGGTTTTGTAACAATGGATCCTCATTTTCGTTCTCTAATTAGGTATTCAGAAAATGTAAGATTTTCTTAAAATGGAATGAAACTGGTATTTTGTAAAAGATTTTACGTAAGATTTCTGAGATTAACAATTCAGATTTTTCGTTTTCTGCCAAGATAAGCGATTTGATTTTAAATCGCCATAATGATTTTCAGAGTTCGTTGTAGCTATTTCTTTTTTCTTTGTTATTGTTGACGAAAGACGAGATAACTATAGCATCTGATGACGCAACACATACATAAATTGTGTTAAACTTGTCAAATTGTAAAAAAACATAATAAACTGTGATTTTCACACGAGTGGATGTATGAATAATTTGACGTACCTATATGATTTATGTTTCCTCCTTTATAGGAATTTCAATATCTATATTGAAATTCGACTTATTAACCAAAATATTTCAAGAATGAAGGTAACATTTCGTGTGATCGGTTTCTAATACAATACTTGATAGAGACTTACCAATGAAACGTAGTGACCCATCTTCAACAAGTTTGTTGTTATCGCCGACAACACTGTGCCTGTAATCCAGGTATACAGCCAAGTATCCTAGGCCTAATCCACAGCTTAGGATGGTGCTCAGAACTCCGCTAACCACGAATACCTGAGGATTATTGACATGGACTGTTTGTAAATGGTCAGAAGTGCTATTTTTGAATCGTGAGATTCATGATCGAATGATGCAATAATCTGAATAGTAATTTTGACATGTTCTTCTGCTGATTTGACCTGTGTGTTGCGCTATGTAACTTTCAAAAATCGCACTCTTAGACTAATAATAATCCCCGAGGGTGTAATCAGAGACAAGTATTCTAAATAGGTATTGCACATTCAGACATAAATAAAAAATAATAAAATAAAAAAGAAATTTTTAAACTCTGCCAAAACATCAAAACAAAATATTTGTTTGACTGTTTTCGGATAAACCTGAAATAAACGAATTAACAGTACATTTTAAATATTACAGTAATTTGTTAAGAGTTGTGCCAAGGCCTGTCACATACATCCGGAATTCCGTAACGGAATTCTAATTCGGAATTAGGTTTTTTTATGGATTTGCTCCCTCCAGAATTCTGTTTGGAATTACCGAGGTATCAAACAAACCCATTCAAAATCAGAATTCCGTTAGAGTAAGGAACAATTTTTAAATCATCATCATATCATATATGGCATTTAAGATGTTTTTATATGTTTCATAATTATTAAAAAAATATGATACACACTTCAATATCAGTGCTCAAATTCAGGAATCCAGGATATTGAAAGTCACACATCCTTATACATACAACGTGTTAATGAATTAACGCAAAACTAGAAAGTAGTTTGTTTAGAATCGAGAGGAGAATCGAATTATCATGGTTTCAACATAGGTAATTTTTTTCAAAATATTAAAATTTTTTTTATGCAAAATTTACAATTTACTGAACCCGATGACAACCCACTGCACGGGCACACTCACCCTACTTACTACCAAAACAAGATTATAAAAATGTATCCATGAGTACGTTAGCGCTTTCTTTCAGTGCTGAAATGATAACAAATCATTGTTGCCTCAAAACTTAAAATGCAAATAACTTAAAATTTTAACTATCAAAATAATGAAATTATTATTGCAATCTAATTATTTTGTTATAAATCAGTTGGGGTGTATGAGGTTTTGCGTTAATTCATTAACACGTTGTATATGAAAGTAGTTCAAACCACACGAAGAGTACAGTCTTAAGTAACCAACGAAATAGGTATTTATCAAAAAAAATTACATACCTGGTTTACTAAATACGATTTATTCCTTTCAACTTCCATTTTTATTCGCACAAACTCATAAATAAAATAAAACTAGACACAATTACATATTAAAATAATAAAAATACATTAAAACAAGCGTAGTACATGCTTGGGCATTTAAACTACGTCTGAAGGTAAAACAATACTCAATAAAAACATCAGCTGAATAAATAAAACGTCATACATTTGTTACTTTCAGAGTAGTTTGTAAATATAATTGTTCGTATTTTGTTCATGTCATGAGTTAGTGTCAAATTCATCACGGTCATCTGTCAATATAAATCATACAAATTGTGTACTTATCAAACAAAAGCCTAAGCCTAAGGCTTACCTTGGGATCATTACAATGTATGTGCCTGTGAGCGTTATTTATTTTTATTTATTTAAACATGAGAGGGCCCCGCTGGAAATTAAAAACTTAAAAATTGAATAACTTTTAAACCAAAGCAGCTAGATCAAATCTTTTGATACAGTTTTAATAGGAATTAAGAGCACTAAATATTGATATAGCATTTTAATCATTTTTGTCTATAATAAAGAAGGGCCCCGCTGGGCTGACGCTAGCTTAGCTTTAATATAACTCCGTTATCTTTGAAGCACTAAATATAAGCCATACATATTCTAAAAGCACTAAATGAGCCCTAAATGATAAGCTAGGTTTCAAAGCCCTAGGAACGAGGGCTCCGCTGGGCATACGGACACACATATTATTACTACATAAATGCATTGAATAGTGGTTCATTTGTCCTATGACGTATTCGATAATGACGATGCGTGACGCACAGTCTAAGGTAATAGGTCAAAAAGTCGACCCGCCAACATATTTCGGCGACATTGTCGGCGATGTGGATGGTATTGTCGGCGATATGCACCCACGCGGGCTAAACGGTGACATGTCGGCGACAATGTTGCACGCCCAGTTTCCGAGGCGTTCGCTAACTGCCGAGAAAAACATGAACAACTCGTGCTGTCGACTTATCGCAGACAAAGAAACTAACATTTTTCCGACAATTGTCGGCTGCACTGGGCTGCACTGACGCCGGGTAGGCGAGTTTGATGTGTAGACCTTAAGAAAGACTTACAAAATGATAGATTTGAACTGAACTTTAAATCTTTGTCATACTTTTGAATTCCCCTTAGAAATCGCCATAGTACATTATTTCAGTTTGATGTGAACTATCTCCGTGGTCTAATGGTTAAGAGCATTGGGCTCTTGACACGGAGGTCGTGGGTTCGATTCCCACAGACTTGTCAAGGAGTACGTGTTTCTCTATGCCCACAGGGGACACTAGTGCCCAACTAGTGTTACTAGTGTTATGTCAATTTGTGCGTTTTACCCCAGTTGGTTAGGACATTGCAGGCTGAATCACCTGATTGTATGAAAAGAAAGATGATTCCGTGTTTCAGATGGCACGTTAAGCTGTTGGTCCCAGCTACTACCTCTCCGGTAATAGTCGTTACATAAAAACCACGTCAGAGGCCGTAAGGCGGTCTGAAAAAACTCTACACCAGGGCTCTGTACACAATAAGAAGTTTGATGTGTAGAGCCTTACTTAAAAGACCAACGATTTCGCCAGTGCGCGTTTACAGGCTGCCTACACCTTGCATAAACAACTCCCGTCATATAATTTCTCGTTGTCATTATAAACTAACAACGTCACAAGGGTCACTCAAAGCCTCTCATTTAATCCGCAGGCATCTGCCATCTGCAGCTGTAATTATTCGCGAGCTCTTCCTCTATTGTTTAACACCAATTGTTGGCTGGCTATTGTTTTATTTTTACCATGTTATACAGTTTCTGTGGGCGTGTGTAAGTGTAGAGAGTTGCATTATTATTTATAATGATACTAAACTACTTTCCCAATGGAAATTAAAGGATCTTCGCAAAAAAAACTCCTCGCAAAAAAAAAGGCTCCATAGATAGTGAAAATTGTTCAGTTTGGGGGTCTGAAGTAACCTTTAATATGAAACGCATTTAATTTTACACCTGTACAGGGTATGAGGGTAAACAGTTGCATTTACTTTAAGGGGCGATTGTAACCATGAAACTGAACAACTTTTACTAAGTAACCTATAGGAAATTCGCAAAAAAGTTTTTCGACTTCCCATACTAAATGCAACCAGCAAATCGAATTTTCTATAGGTTTCTTATGAAAATTTGTTCTGTATCATGGATACAATACATACATACATACATATGCTCACGCCTATGTCCCACTACTGGGGTAGGCAGAGACAACAGATCGCCACATGCTACGATTCTGACACACATCTCTCGCCTCCTCAACATCCATAAGTCCTTCATACAAGCTCGTCGGTTCCGGGTACATTTTATTGGCCCTTCTTCAGTACGCATCCGATTTGGTCAGCGTACATGCGCCTAGGGCGACCCCTTTCAACCATTCCATTCACACTCGCCTTGTAAATTTCATACGTCAACCTACTTTCACACATTCTTTCTACATGGCCAAACCACCTCAACATGCCTTTTTCAATCCTGGTCACTACATCTTCTTTCAGACCACATCTTTCTCTAATCACACTATTCCGTATCCGGTCCTTCAAAGTCACACCACACATACTACGCAGGGACCGCATTTCAACAGCATTTATTCTAGATTCATGCTTCTTCTGCCATACCCAACTCTCACTGCCATACATTAAAGTTGGTGCCAACACACCGTTGTGAACCGCCAAACGAGCCTTTTTAGACATAGTTTTACTCTTCATGACGGTGTGCAAGGCTCCATTAATCATATTCCCTGCTTTCACTCTTCTCTCTATATCTCCGTCGTACTTTCCGTCTCTTGTGAACATACAACCCAAGTACACAAACTCACTGACTTGCTCTAGCCTTTCATCACCTATCATAATCTTACATTCAGTCACTGTTTCATCGCGCTCGATAACCATAACTTTCGTCTTCTTCACACAACATGGATACAATTACCCCTTAAAGTAATGCAACTATTTACCCTAAAACCCTGTATACATATTGGCTTATGTTCAGCAGTGGACAATAAAAAGCTGATGATGATAATTATAATCTAGAACCCGCTCTAGAGTTAACTGCACTAGTATTTGAAGTTAATTATTCGAGCTCGGGCAATTTCCCTACGCTCGTAAAACATTCCGGTCGCTTATAAAGCAAGTTCCTAGGAACTATTACATGCCCGCAAGTTTTGTGAACTACTGTATTCTTTATTGCTTCCTCTCCAACTCGGCCGATAGAAAACTTCAGTTTCTTTGCTGAAATCTTGACATGGAATACATCGTTTCTATGTAAATTCATTTTATTTCTAGACTCTAGGCTAAGCAAATGGCTGCCCTGTAACATAGAGCAAACCATAATTATTCATTGAATGAATGATTAAAAAAAAAGGGGATGATCAGACCGTCAAACTGAACAACTTTCTATTTGGCATCAAAATCATAATCTCAAAAAAAATGTGCTCTTCCATACAAAACTGCAAACCTACTCGAGCCATAAATGTATGGTACAGCTGTTTTTTTGTCTCGATTTCGACGTTGGTCCCATAGAGAAAGTAGGTCAGTTTGATGGTCTGATCGTCCCCTTAAAAAAGTGTCAGCATATTAAGAAGGACCCTGTAACAGCCAAATACTCTCTCTCTCTTCCTGGATTTTAATCCCATATGGTGGTGGGTTCAGTCTTCCACGTCTGTTCTCTCAACCTTACCCTATTTCTGACGTCGTCTTCGGAGACATTGCACTCGGTCATATCACTACGAACTGTGTTCATCCATCTAGTCTTTGGACGTCCAATAGCAAGTCGGAATAAGAACACCCAAATACAATATCACTAAATGTAGATAAGTAGCAGTGGGTTCATGATGCTTATCGCAACCCTTTGGCAGCCAGTTGCGAAAAATTGTAATAATAATTCTTTATTGTGCACACTGAGTTATAAGTATTTACAATATACATTGTGGATGTGAAGTCATGCTAGTTTCATTATACTTTTGGTGTCGTTAATCTTGCCGTTAATGACGAACTCTGATCAGTATCTTTAAATGCATTTATTCAGGAAATACAACAATGATAAAATTATCTCTTAGGATTCGTCCGTCACAAGGAATAATAAAACAAGATCATAATTAATATGACAGAAGTAACTATAGAGCAAAACTCCAATAGACAAGACGAAGTAGGTCCTAACCGAACGCCACACCACCCCCCCACGGAGAAGGAGGAACCGGGGAAAAGATAAATGAGGACCTAGGTGGTTTACATATCGATCACCTGCTTGAACCGTACTCTGCGGCCTGACCTGGTCACTACGGGAGCAGGCTCTGGAATGGGTTTTAATGGGATGGATGAGGGATGGGAATGAGGCTGCGACACATCTGGAGAGGCAGGAGATGTAGTTGCCGACGGTGTGGTTGACTCAAGATGTGCTGGTTTAACTCGGTCAATGCTTACTGCTACATCCTTGCCTTTGATCTTCAGAGTGACCGTCTTGTCTGCCCTACATACGATCCTGTGCGGGCCGCTGTAAGGTGACTGCAATGACCGACGTACCGTATCGTCCCTTAAAAAGGCATGCGTCGCCAACGGTCACCACTTTGGTGTCGTTAATCTTGCCGTTAATGACGAACTCTGATCAGTATCTTTAAATGCATTTATTCAGGAAATACAACAATGATAAAATTATCTCTTAGGATTCGTCCGTCACAAGGAATAATAAAACAAGATCATAATTAATATGACAGAAGTAACTATAGAGCAAAACTCCAATAGACAAGACGAAGTAGGTCCTAACCGAACGCCACATACTCTACCTATACAGGCATATACACAAGAATACCTACAATAACATAAAATGAAAATTAATGTCACAGTGGAGTAACAATGGTAATAAAATCTAATATGTAATTTACAAACAATTTGAATTAAGCTTAATGCCGTCATCATCAGCTACAATAAAATAATAAAAATTTAATGTCAAAGTGGAATAACATTGAATTATACTAAATGTCATCAAATATTTATAATAATGTCACAGAAGAATGAAAATAACAATAATAAACTATAGTCAACAATTTACAAAAGTTTACAGCTATTTTAATTACATTAAATATCTTCAAATACTTACACTACAATAATTAGGAATAAGAGTTTCACAATCACAGTCATTATCTCAAAATAAACAATAATAAATTAAAAATAATTACAATGTACAATCATATTCATGTCATAATCTGTTTCAAAATGATAAAAACTTTAGTGCTAATCTGCCTCTATTCACTTCTCTAGGTATTCTTTAACACTGTAAAAACACTGCTCCGTTAACCACGTACGTAATTTATTTTTTAATTCAATAAATTCTAATTTCTTCCAACAATCTGGTAATTTGTTATAGATTTTGATGCACATTGCATTGCTATTATTAGAAACTAAAAAAAAATTGTCTCCCGTTCATATCTGTCCTACATCGAATATGTAAACTAATGTGTATCAAATTGTTGCAGGACTGCTATCATGGGATTCAGGAGAGTACCAGGTGGAGTTGGAGAAGGAGCTGGCCACCCTCACGGCGCAGGCACCCGAGGGGGAGGAGGCCAGATGTGGTACGTAACTCTTTGTACATACACTCGAATGCAATTAATAATACTCACTAGTACGACATACAAATAGCAGTTCTAAAAAAATGCAAGGTGCATATCCACAACGGGCTTCTAAGAAAATATATCACTCAGATCCACAACTCGTTACATACATCCTGTATATCTGCAAACAAACTTCGTCAATTTCTATATAAAAATGTAAAACCTACAACCTATAAACTTCCCCCAAAGCCTCACCCTGAGGGATGGTTCCGAGAACGCTGGCAGCATTCCCCCCTCTGAATCGCCAAGCTTATGCGCTGACGAAGGTAACTGCCAACCCTGGTGATAAGTCACCAGTGGTCTCTATAAGGCGCGCTGAAACCTCCTTGACAAGCTGTTAAATCGGGTCCCATGGTCCTAGGGTCTCCGCTCCAAGGAGCATTGGGCTCATGAGACGGAGGTCATGGGTTCGATTCCCACGGGGGACACCTAGTGATATGTCACTTTGATAATTTTTCCCCAGTTGGTTAGCACATTGCAGGCTGAATCACCTGACTGTCTGATAAGAAAGATGGATGGCACATTAAGCCATTGGTCCCGGCTACTATCTCTGTTGGTAGTAGTCGTTACATAAAAAGAACGTTAGAGGCCGAAAGACGGTCTGAAAAACTCTAAAACCATAGGGCTTGCTGCCAACACAATTAGAAGAAGACTGTACATTAAACACAAAAACCGGCCAAGTACGAGTCGGGACTCGGGAAATTAGTGTTCCGTACTACCAGTTGTTTAACATGGGTCATTGATGAAACCACTGTAAATTGACACTTACTTAGTATGTAGTCACATAGTAAATGAAGATAATTTTACACTGGTCTCACTGGTGTTAGTTTTTTGGGTATAGAAAAAAAACTATCCAAGTTAGAGTCACCCTGATAATTTTCCCGCCATCTAAACGATATTTCTGATGTTTATGATTTTTTTCAGATCTTATACGGCTATATTTTTTGAAATAGAGGTGGGGACAGCAATTTCTCGGATTGAATTGAAAATTTTGTTAAACAAAGTTCTTATAAAAATATGAAAAGTATATTTTTAGACTCGTATTTTCATAAGCTTTCAATTGATACCACACCATAGGATGGAAAAATTTTTTTTTTTATTTAATATTAAACGAGCTTTTACCCGCGACTTCGTCCGCATAAATTATATACCAGATTTTAAGTCAGATGATAAGCTATCAAACAAAAAAAGTTTCATCAAAATCGGTTCAGTAGTTTTTGCGTGATACTCGAACAAACAAACACCCAAACAAACAAACAAACAAACAGACAGACAAAAAATCCAAAAATTGGTGATTTGGAATCAGGGAAACCTAAAAACAATGTCGTAAATTTTTTTTTGTAAATATCTTTAATGTACAGACACACTTCTGTTACAGTTTTATAATAGTTTAGATTGCACCCCAATTTAAATTTTTTAATTTCATTTATGATATTGGACCACCAATTGCTATATCTGTACCGAGTCTCAACTTCCTATGTCTTACGGTCTCTGAGAAAAATGCCTGTGACAGACGGACGGACGGACAGACACCGACCTCTTTCCACAAGTGTTCCGTTTTTCCAATTTTGGTACGGAACACTAAAAATACACTTGAATACACGAAAAGAATAGTAGATTGTTAACCAAGGGATGAAAGTGACCCATTTCACACGAGATGTTTGGCGCCCCGAACGAACGTGAGGGGCGCCCATAGTTCGAGTGTGAAATGGGTACTTTCACCCGAGTTAAACACTCTGCTTTTCATCACGATTACGAGGAAATTAACCAAAACCAGATAATGCAAAATCAATTTCTGAATCGATATTCGCTCGATGAATTCATTTTAGGCTACGTTTCAAAACGTTTGAAAATCACTCGGGGACCAATAGGAAGTAGAAAATAAAACATACGAAGATTGTGGATGCTTGAGTGACACAGATATACTTCCCTAGTGATTTTTACACGTTTTGAAAAAGATCCGCAAAATTTGCAACATGTGGCTTTCCCTCCGTTTTTTTTTCAAGTTTTTTTCTTTTTCGCACAAGGCTGCATTCCGAACCTACGCCCCAGGTGCACCCCGACCGCAAATTTTCGCACCAACGCCGTTCAGGAGTGCGATTTTTGAACATTATACGAGCGACTCGGCAGTCGAAAATGTCATAATTACTACGAGATTATGCATCTTTCTACTGCCGATTCGCTCATATGATGTTCAAAAATCGCACTTCAGAGCCTCAGTGAAAAACGTTCTACCATAGTGCGAGTTGAAAAAACAACCGCACCCAAAGGTCCTGAACGCAGTCTTGCGAAAAAAAGAAAAACCTTCTTTTTTTAAACTAGCCTGTTTTTTAAATTAGGTACTTTTTCTTCACCTGTTTCTTCACGCAGAAAACAAAATGCATATAACTTATACAAAAGTATCGAAATGTTACAAATTATTGTTATTATTACTAAATTCAAATGTTTCTGTTTATAATAATTATAAAAATTAATAATTTTAATATAATGTTATCGAAGTGTAGCTGTATAGGTTTCTGCCTTTGCTCAGTATAGACGTAGATTTTTTTTAATTACTTTTCCGCCCTAGGTGGCCCTAGGGAAGAAATGTATCACTTTCAACCCGCTTCTTAGATAAACAATAACCTACTTTCAGAGTATGAGTGATGAAAAAAGTTTTTTGGTACTCTAATCAAAGCAACTGATACGATCAGAGAAGAAATCTAAGTAACTCTAACCGATATGGTAGGTATATTGGGTATCAGAGATGATGATGTTGTTTAAAGAAACACTTGCTTCTTTCGACACATTTGCATTAGTGCAATCCTATGCTGTCTGTTTGTGTGAATGTAACGCACAATGTGTAACAGTATTGAAGGTAGGTATCTAAACATTTTAAAGATTTGAAAGTTTACACAGCATATTACGAGTTCCCGATATTACAACAGTATTACAGTCACGACAGCGTAACTCTAAAAAAATATTTTTTTACTTCAGTGAGCATTTGCCAGGATCCTTTATTTTTTCTCTTCTAAACGATTAAAGGTTTTGTTATTGGCCATTTATTTGTTCCTTCCGAGCCGAGTTATTCGTTCGTGATATAATTTTATTGTTCGCTTCATTTGGCAAGGAGTTTCTTTTCAAGGTCAGAGTCTAAATATTAGCTTTTTTGGCACGGACGTGAAATTATGATGAAAATGAATCGTCTCGGAATTTTTTTGCTGGCATACTTGTTAGAAGCTTCCTTTTTTAGGGTTCCGTACCCAAAGGGTTGAAATGGGACCCTATTCATAAGCCCACGCTGTCCGTCCGTCCATCCGTCCAAGGTTCAGAGGGCTCTATCTTATGAATCTTTATAGGTAGCGCGTTGAAATTTTCACAGAAGATGTGTAATTGTACTTAAATTGGATTCGATGACAATAAAAAACAAAAAGTCAAAATAAAGGGCAGTCTCCATACAAGAAACTAATTTTTAACAACGTTTTTTCTTCTCGCTTTATCGTAGAAACCACTTCTGCCAAAATTTCCATGGCCTAAAACTAGATTGTCGAACCATTGAAGCTGTGCGAGCTATGCGAGCTGTGTAGCTGTGTTTTTTTAACCAATCAGGAGCACGGGCGAGGCGCGGCCGATCTCGCCCGAGCTCCTGATTGGTTAAAAAAACACAGCTACACAGCTCGCACAGCTTCAATGTAGTAACAAGTTTTCAGCACGTCGTCTAATAATTTAGAACACTATTTTCCATTCCCAATTAATACCGATTCTGATTAAAGTTTATTCATGCTGTTAATTAGAAAACTTATTCGTGCTAGAAATAGAGACGTTATAGGGCTTGGAATGACATTAAAGGTCGAAATCAAGCGACAGATGACGTCATAAAACTCATAACTCTACAGTTATCAGTGTTTCTGGTTCAGCGCTCACTAGGGACCAAGGAATATAACTGGACGGTCAGAGCTAGGGTTGGCACATGACAGATTAACTAGAGTCAAGGCTGTGGATTTATCTTTGTTCACGAATTAAATAATTGTTCTTTGAATATTGTCTCGGATTGGATTCGAATTTAATTTATGGATATTTGGAAATCACGCTCAAACATAGTCCACCGTAATTTAAAAGTGGAATACTTTAGGAATCACTTTGGTGTCCGTCTGTGACCAACAATTTTTTCCGAAACTAATGGAATTGGAAAATAGGAATTTAACTCTTGGAGTCACCATTGTGAATTGTAGCTAGCTAACCCTGATATAGGTTTTTTGGTTTGTTACTGCAACACCTGGCTGCAATTGGAGACTTATTGATTCTATTTCAAGAAGTATATACTTTTTCTGTGATTTTTGTTGTCTTACAAATAAATAAAACTCAAAGGAGCAATGGCTTGTGAAAGAAATTATTCTAATTTTAATACTGAAATGCTGGTACATGTTACTGGCGAATTCATACCGGTAGTTATGCCAACCCTATTCACATTGGCGACGAGGCTGCTAAGAGCAATTGCCATTTGGATGCTTTTGTTTCGCAAATATTGGTCGGGTCACTCGCTCTGTTAGATTGATAATGTGGGATGAAATAGGTCACATACATTTATATGCTCACGAAAGTAGAACCCTATTCGTTTGGGGTCAAAATATAAGTATTGAAAACCAGTCTTAATTGGTATTTCACCTGCCTTAAAAGGGCTATCGCACTCCAGTGGCGCCCTCATCACATTAAAAAAGATTTCTCAATAAAGAAAGCCTAAATTAAAAAAGTGCTCAACAGATAAACAACAAAAGCCTTCAAGCTATTTTCATATAATACTTTAATATGCTTTTTAAAGGTCTAAACATACACATTTTGAAAAATGAAAAAAAACGGCCGCTTTTGTTTTTATTCGAAATTGTCTAAAAGTGGAATGTTTAGAACCTATAAAAGTATTTTATAATAATGGCTTGAAGGCTTTTGTAGTTTATCTGTTGAGCACTTTTTAAATTTAGGCTTTCTTTATTGAGAAATCTTTTTTAATGTGATGAGGACTACGATATCCCTCTTAACGAGCTTATTTCTGACAGTTGATTGACCTTTCTCCAATAAGCTCTGGGCCTACTATGGTAGAGCATGGTCTACTCCTTGTTTACTCATAGTATCTACGGATTCTACGGTAAAAAATTAGGTGTTCATTTCTCAGCTCTAAGGGGCTGACAAAAATAACTGTAAATGTCTGTACTAATGTTTTTAATACCTTTACCTACCACTAAAAAATCTCGCTACAAGGAGAAATGCCACTCTTTCAAAATTTGTAGGGGTCATGTAGCCACCAAGACTAGGTACGAGTACGAGTTGGGCATGGTAGATACGCCCGGTTTTCACAATTATCAATGCGAATACCTAGGAATGATAATATTTCATGAAATTGTTTTTCCAAATTCAATGGAAATAATCCAGGTTTATGTAATATGGATGGATCAACGTGATCTAATTAAAGGACTTTAATATTCAGTTTTGAAACGAAGTTTTAAAAGGTAGAATATGGGGTAGGTATCTAACTTGATTATCAAGGGTTCATAAGGGTAGATAATACAATTATTTCGGGTCATGCATTTTGTTTTGGACTTAAGGGGCTATGTAAAAAAATAGGATTCTTCAAAGCTCCATATATCATGAAGTACTAACAGTAGGAGTATGATTTGCGGATATGTGTAAATTGAACATATAATTGAAGTTTTGATTAGAGCCAAAACACGATTAAGACAAATTTTCTCGATTGAAAAACAAGCCAAAGTAGCCTCTGTTTTTGTCTATAAACGCTTGTAACTGCTAAACGGTGAATAATAGAAACATGAGACTTGATTTAAAAAAAAGAGATTGCTATTATCTAAGTTTTGATTAGAGCAGAATTGAACTTACATAAATAATACAATCACAATTAAATAAAGTTTGTTTTTTCGTTTGATTCGTTCCAGGCGCGCGCGCCGCCCCATCTCTTTCTCTCGCATCTGGCAGTAATATAAGCTATCACACGCCCGTTTCGCTTAAATTATTTTTTGACATAGGCTCTTAATATAAATCGGGTACGAATGAGGACCCTTTGGACTAATTAAAAAAATATATTTAAAAATGTGTAAAATTTAATTAATGTGTAACATTATGTAACATATCGAACGGGTTGTTTCAGACAATCAATCTGAACAACTTTCACTACGGAGCCAAAGTCGAAATCGCAAAAAAAAAAACAACTATTTCATCTGTTCCATCAGAAAATGTCAATACTCGACCAAAATGTATATTTTCTATCGCGATTTTAAATTTGGTCCCATTGTAAAAGTTATTCAATTTTATGGTCTGAAGCACCCCATAAAGTATGTAACACATTTAAGTTTACACCCCGTATACAAGGTCTAACAAAATTAGCTGAAACTATTTTAAGGGGATGATCAGACCATGAAACTTAACAACGTTCTCTATGGGACCAACATAGAAATCAGGAAAAAAAGAAATCAGCTGTCCCATACAAAACTGCTCAACCTACTACTATAGGTAGAGAGCCAAATGTATGGGACAGCTGATTATTTTGGCGATTTATGTTAGTCCCTTAGAGAAAGTTGTTCAGTTTGATGGTCTGATCATCTCCTTAAAATAATTTCAGATAATTTTGTTAGTAGATATCCCTTTTTGTCCAAAAACAATTCTTGCTGTTGACAGCAAGAAGATACCGCTACCTGATCCAATTATCCAGGACCAACTGCTTTCCGAAGCACGGAGAATCTCAAGATTAAATACCACTTAACGGTCACCCATCCAAAGACTGACCGGAGCTGCCGTTGCTTAACTTCGGTAATAAATTCAAAATTCAAAATTTTTTATTCAAAATATTATCATATAGATAGCTTTTTGACGTCATTCTTTGACTCTACCACCGCGTCGGAAGGTGTTCCGTTGAGAGAAGATGCGGCCAGAAACTCTACAACACACATCTTTTAAACAAAACAAAATGTACAAAGTACAATTAAAATACAATATTGCATTACATAGTGTAAAATAGATTCCAATACCGAAGATCCACTAAGCCAACGAGCACAACAAAACCTATGTTATTAGTATTTGAAATGAAATTATCAAACGTAATACAGATCATGTTCCATCCATTTACAATTCTCAAATATCTTTTCCGAGAGGTAACTCAAGAAACCAGCCAAACAAAAAGGCACCTAAAGTAAATAATAGTAATACCAATTTCCATCACAGCCACTCAGCGTCGGTAAAATGGATTGAATTCAGATAATGCGAGTCGGTTTCAAATGAACGTTGAATTTACTTAGAACTCAATCGATTCTGAGGAGTGTTTGCTGTTCCGAAGTAGGGCTACCGACTGCCAAGGGACGACACATCTTGGTTTTTTCTACAGCGCAAAAAATCCTTCAAAGTTCCATCGTTTGTCATCAATGCCAGCCAACACCGTGTGGCTAGAAATAAGGACTTCGCATCAACGCTCTTACTCTGTTTTAACGGCAAAAGTGTGCTTGATTGTTTTACATTACTGCTTAGTGACCGAGGACATTTGAAAGGACTGGAATGTCAGCGACAATGTATGATAGAAGACACAAGCATAGCATACTAAGGTGACATTAGAGACATATGCCATTTTTAGGGTTCCGTACCCAAAGGGTGAAAACGGGACCCTATTACTAAGCCTACGTTGTCCGTCCGTCCGTCTGTCCGTCCGTCCGTCTGTCCTACCTATTTAGGGCTGTAACTTTTGAACCGTAATAGCTAGATAGTTGAAATTTTCTCAGATTATGCGTTATTACGGCGCATTTGTTAACAAATAATAAAAATTTCAAAAAGATAAAAATTAAGGGGGGTTCTCAACAAGAAACTAGTTTTTATCAACGTTTTTTCTTCACTCTCTATGGTAAAAGCGGTAATACATACAAGCGTCAAACTTATTGTGATTATAGAGCAAACTTTACAGAATAACAACAAATACTAAAAACCGGCCAAGTGTGAGTCGGTCTCGCGCTAAAGGTCCCGGACAGAAAAAGTTTTTTTTCTTAGTTAATAATGTTGCGATCTGTGGTGGTGTGGTACGGAACCCTCGGTGCGCGAGTAGCCCGACTCGCACTTGACCGGTTTTATTGGGTATTGTTATTGTATGGCGTGGTGAGGCCATGAAAGATAAGTGAGTACGAGAAACAGCACCAGCTTTTAGCGCTCCATAGGTCAAAAGCATGTTGTAAAACAAACGGCGTCGGCGTGGTATTGGTCCAGCCCGTTTACCGCAAACGACGTCACAGGCGCCTATTTTGCGTGCGACGGGAATGACGTTTGTCATCCCAGCTACTTCTGGAAGCCCACCAGCTTGCACCATGTTGCCGACGACTTCTGGAAGAAACCCCGATGGTGTTGTTTCCGATAGTATGCTAGACCGTTGCATTCCAGAAGCACGTTCGCAGCTGATTTCTGAACCTCCAAAAATACTCTGCACAGAGGACTGTTAGTTACACCAATATTAAAAAGATGCTTGTGACCAGTCAAAGCTCCTGTATCTAAACGCAGTTGCACTCTGACAGCAAGTAGACTATTTGCCTCCATCACGCTGCTCTTGGTCTATGGGATGGAATATAATTTATAAATTATAAATCTTTATTTCAGAATTTAATTTATTATTTCAGAGTTTAATTTAAATATTAGAGGTGGCATAGGGATGCAGTGGAATCTATAAAAGCTCATAATGATGATGATCATCAAACGGTATGTAAACCAGCGCGGACATCATGTAGAAAAGGTTTTCTTGTTTGGTGTTGTAGATTGACCATCCGGAGACTATACCTTCATTATTTCCGTAATTTTGCTTCATTTATGACGTAGCAGCCCTAGTTAAAATTTATAAAAGGAGTGAATAGTTGAGAGAAGGAATGATGGAAAGGATTAGCTTTCGAGGACTCTTTATATTCAGACCTCCAACAATTGCGTACTTAGTCGGTAAGACTTACAAAAGTATTGAAGGGTTATTCAAATTGACATTAGGAGCTGACAGTTTCCGAAGCCGGCTTTAAATTGCTATTAATATTTTAAAACGTTTAAATTATTTTTGAGTCTATCTTAAATTATAGTTTGTTTTTTACTGCTCTTGCCTTCTTCATCATTATCGTTCACTGCAGAGTAGGTCTCTAATGTGACTTATATATCAGTTATAGCTGATGTCAATAGCTCAGGAAATTAGTTTCTGCCTTTCATGGTATCAGTTGTACCATGTTGTACCATGGCCTACTATTTTAACATGGTACATCAATATTTTATTAGAAATCCGTTTGTAAAATGTTTTTTTGTGGATTGATAAATATTATCTATCTATCTATCTATAACGTCACGCCTCTTTCCCAGTGGGGTAGGCAGAGACCAGGGCGCGCCACTTACTACGATCTTTACATACCTCTTTTGCCTCATGCACATCCATACATCTCTTCATACATGCCCGTCGGTTTCGAGTACTCCGCACCTCCCCATTTTGTAGGACGCAACTGATTTGATCAGCATACGTCCTACGAGGGCGCCCTAAAAATATTAAATATTATTCTTATTATAATCCATCTGCTTCCTTTTCTTCTGGTTCCGTTACACAGGGTTGGTTTTCGAAACATGCAAAATTTGTCTTTGTACATCTTGGTCGCAGAGTCCGAGCGCAGAGTCATGTCTCTCCGGATATTCATCATCCAGGTGGTTTGAGGTCTCCGTTATCCACCTTTTTAGGGTTCCGTACCCAAAGGGTAAAAACGGGACCCTATTACTAAGCCTACGTTGTCCGTCCGTCCGTCCGTCCGTCTGTCCGTCCGTCCGTCCGTCTGTCCTACCTATTTAGGGCTGTAACTTTTGAACCGTAATAGCTAGATAGTTGAAATTTTCTCAGATTATGCATTATTGCGGCGGATTTGTTAACAAATAATAAAAATGTCAAAAAGTTAAAAATTAAGGGGGGTTCTCAACAATAAACTAGTTTTTATCAACGTTTTTTCTTCACGCTCTATCGTAAAAACGGTAATACATACAAGCGCCAAACTTAGTGTGATTATAGAGCATACTTTACAGAATAACAAAAAATAGTAAAAACCGACCAAGTGTGAATCGGTCTCGCGCTAAAGGTCCCGGACAAAGAAAGTTTTTTTTTCTAAGTTAATAATGTTGTGTTTTGTAGTGGTGTGGTACGGAACCCTCGGTGCGCGAGTAGCCCGACTCGCACTTGACCGCTTTTATTTTTAAGCTCTCCCAATCCTCTCCCAAAGAATGCTATCTTATTTTTCCTCATCCAATAGCAACCAGCTACCTGTCTCAGGTCGTATGATGTTTTGCATTATGAGCGTAGAATATTACACCTGTCTTTAAAACAACGCGTCTCTGTATTTTCAGGGCTGTTATGAATAATTCAAAACTTAACTCAGCTCTTCAGTGTCTGAAGGTTAAAGCTGGTTTTTGTTTATATTTAAAGGGGCTTAAGCTGGGCTTAAGTCTTCCGCAGCTTATTCTGTATTATGGCGCGTTTACAGAGAGATACAAGTTTCATTGTTACCAAAAATATTCACTTTTGTTTAGGTATTGTTCGCAGAGCACGTTTTTGATGTTTTCGCTTTTTTGCGTGGTATTTAGCCTTCTTTTTGTGAGAGGTTCATGGTTATTTTTAGTTAGGTATGTAAGTAAATGAGTTTGAGGTGGGTTGATGCCTGCCGTCTAGAATCCAACGTTTGTTACAGAATAAGTAGACAGGCAGGTATACTTAAATGCGTTAAATATTTTAGTGGAATTAAAATGAAATAAAAAAACCGGTCAAGTGCGAGTCGGGCTACTCGCGCACCGAGGGTTCCGTACCACACTACCACAGAACACAACATTATTAACTTAGAAATAAAACTTTTTTTGTCCGGGACCTTTAGCGCGAGACCGACTCACACTTGGCCGGTTTTTAGTATTTGTTGTTATTCTGTAGAGTCTGCTCTATAATCACACTAAGTTTGACGCTTGTATGTTGATAAAAACTAGTTTCTTGTTGAAAACCCCCCTTAATTTTTAACTTTGTAACATTTTTATTAATAGCCGCAATAACGCATAATCTGTGAAAATTTCAACTATCTAGCTATTACGGTTCAAAAGTTACAGCCCTAAATAGGTAGGACAGACGGACGGACGGACAGACGGACAGACGGACAGACGGACAGACGGACAGACGGACGGACGGACGGACAACGTAGGCTTAGTAATAGGGTCCCGTTTTCACCCTTTGGGTACGGAACCCTAAAAAAGAAAAAGTTTTCTATAGAAAACGCCATTGGCTTTGGCTTCTTGACCCAAACGGATGACGATGTTTGTTTTTTTTGCGTGGTTCCAATGTGAAATAGAATATTAGAATAGGTAATATTATGTAGTTCTATACGACGGTCTAAAGCACCCCTTAAATTATGTAACTGTGACGTATTTAAGTTTACAGCCTGTTTATTAACCTAGATTCTTTTAAAGTTTTCTGATTACAAAAGTGGTAATTTTAAATGCTGAGGAATTTTTATTTATAGTAGACGAACGTAAGAATGTTTTTAAAGTAGTTTAGTTTAAATACAAAACTAGGTTGTTAGCCAGTTGTTAGCGGATCTAATATTTTTAATTAAAACTATAATTATATAATTGAATCATTACTTGGCTTGGCAGTAATAGATATCTCTATTTTTCTTCGGTTGAGTCGATGACAGTCATCAATCATCATTGAGTTTAACTGCCAATTTAACTTCCCATATCGTGGTGAAGTTTGTCAACCAGTAATAAATACTGGCTGATTTCTGGACTACATGGTGATACCGACTCTCTTGGCGTGAATATAAGACACGTTTTAGTTTGTTGTGAATGCAGTGACACATCACAAGATAGTAGGCTAATCTTCTTCTTATCTAGTGGGCAGAGCCCTGGTGTCAGAGTTTTTTCAGACCGCCTTTCGGCCTCTGACGTGGTTTTTATGTAACGACTACTACCACCAGAGATAGTTGCCCTTACCAACGGCTTAACGTACCATCCGAAGGACGGAATCATTTTTCTTTCAGACAATCAGGTGATTCAGCCTGCAATGCCCTAACCAACTAAAAAATTCACAAAGTGACATATCACTAAGGTGTTACCCGTAGGAATCGAACCCACGACCTTCGTGTCGAGAGCCAATGCTCTTAACCATTAGACTACGGAGGCAGTAGACTAATGAAAGCGCGCAAATTGTTGCTTTCTTAGGCAGCGCAGTATCTGTAACTTCGTAACTATTAAATAATCTGTGGTTTTAGTGCGATCAGGGGATTTGGAGGTATGAACATTTTCCATAATATAGGTATTCTGTAAATTAAACGAATTTTTGATAAATCGAAAACGAAATTGCAATTCCAAATTGTCAGCTCCCTGATTTCGTAACACACAAAATGTATTCGTTAAAATGAAATGTCACGCTTGCGTTGCCACCAATTTATTTTTGTCACCATTTTATCGTCAAAATATCAATTAGTGGAACTGAACGTGAAAGTTGTGTGAAAAACCTGAAAAAGGCTGAAAATATTGGAGATCCAATATCAGGCACAATGGTTATTAATTGGGGATTTTATTACAAAAGGCTTCGAGAGCTTTTGTAATATCGGACGGTGTTACGTCACACGTGTGAAGTTCAAGCCTCAATTTAAATCCATACCATAAAGATTTTTGATATAACGACGTCGTTGCGACGTGTAAAAACG
Source organism: Agonopterix subpropinquella (assembly GCA_922987775.1). Taxonomy (NCBI): domain Eukaryota; kingdom Metazoa; phylum Arthropoda; class Insecta; order Lepidoptera; family Depressariidae; genus Agonopterix; species Agonopterix subpropinquella. The sequence goes on along the minus strand of OV277708.1, from coordinate 1,631,394 downwards.
ACGTGCGCGATTTAACCGATTTAAAAAAAGTTTGTACTCAACTTGGCCCATAATTATTTATCTATATACCACAGATTATTTAATAGTTACTACTCCATACTCCATGAATGGTTAAAGGATGAAGAAATCTTTTAAAAACATTTGACAGAGGAAAAATGAACGGACACTAAATACCACACGAGAAATTCTATGAAAAACTGGTACTGGTAGCGCGGAACACTAATTATTCTTGTCCCGACTCGCACTTGGCCGGTTTTTATTATACAGGGTATAACCCAACATCCTAGTAATACTAAAAGGGGTGCTTCAAACCATCAAACTGAACAACTTTCACTATTGAGCCAACTTCGAAATCGCGAAATAAAAATCTGCTGTTTCATACAAAACTGCAATACTGGCGCGACTCAAATGTATGGGATAGCAGATTTTTTTATTTTTTCTCGATGTTTGCTCCATAGTGAAAGTTGTTCAGTTTGATGGTCTGAAGTACCTCCTTAAGTTTATTACTAGGATGTATTGTTACACCCTGGAAATGTTAGCAAATCCAAAATTTTACACATAATTTATTCTGTGAAAATGTAAACTCGCTACCAGGGCCTCAATTGTGCTATTTTATACGGTTTTACCGTTCGGACGGAACATTTTTGGTTTTGGTTTAGATTTGGTTTAGCTGATGTAAAAATGCTATCGCGTTATTTTTTTCTGAACGGTTAAATTGCACAATACAGAACATTCGATCGAACGGACATCAAACGTTACGCCAACGCGTATCTTCTGAAATAAAGCTAAATCGTTACCGTTAATATAATTTGCACGATGCATAACGTAAAGTTTTTGGTTGTGGTTTTGTTTTGGTAGTATCGTTCAAAATTAGCGCGATTGACCTCCAGGTAGGTTCTCGCTACCATTATGGTTCAAAAGAGGCTCTAAGGGGCTGTACCCTTTAGAGCTAGGACGGACGGAAGAATAGACTTATATATATAGCTTATATGGGTCCCTTTTGGGTATGGAACTCTAAAAACCAGCACAAAAAATAATGAGTCTCCATTCAAAGAACAAAAGACCTAAAACGTTATCAAAGTTAATAATTTCTAGGTCTCTTTCCGCATTGCGCCACTTGGAGCCTTCTACTCGGTCCCCAGTCGTTTCCATTCATTATCTGAACAATTCTTAACCATGGCACGATATCGTAGAAGCAAAGCCTTTCTGCCGACTTCTGTCTTAATCTAATCCTTTTGGAACCGGCGACGCGATGATTGGTTTTATTTGGGTTGCAGATTGGTATCTGTTTGGGATTTTGTGAAGGTTTTTTTATCTACATACTAACGACCTTTTCTGGGTAGTCAGATAGTTTACTACAACTACCAACTATCTTTTTAAAAGTGTAGTCGTAGATAGACTCACTTTTAGCTAACGCTATATGCCTTACGTATTTAAAATAGTTGAAGCCAAGATTCTTAACACCCCGAAGTATAAGTAGAAATACTGTCCTGAATATATAGGATGTAAACTGATTTCCATAAATGTTTGTTATATGGTAATTAAAAATCTAAACAAGAAAACAATACAGGTACCTATAACTTAAGTGGGTGCTTTAGATTTTTTTTAGGATTTCAAATGTTGGTCTATAGTGGAAGGTATTCAGTTGGTTGGTTTTAGACCATCAACCATTAAAATATGTAAGTATCGCATTTAAGTTGAGACCCTATATCACTACATAGTATAAAACAAAGTCCCTTTCCGCTGTCTGTCTGTCCCTATGTATGCTTAGATCTTTAAAACTACTCAACGGATTTTGATGCGGTTTTTTTAATGGATAGAGTGTTTCAAGAGGAAGGTCCGGGGTCCGGGGTCCTGGGTTCGAATCCCGGTTCGGTCATGGATGTTTACATGTTTGTACCGTTGTTGTATGGTTTCCATAATAAACAGCCTATTAATAGTGCTTTCTTGGGATTATTACAATGTGCCTGTGAGCGTTTATACAGGGTGAAATTGATACCATTAGCATACTTTTAAACTAAGAGTCTACCCATCAAACTGAACAACTTTTACTATGGGAGCAAACCGATCGGAGCAACTAACAAATCTGCTGTTGTATACTAAACTGCAATGCCTACTCGACTCAAATGAATGCAAAAGCTGTTTTTTTAGTTGCTCCGATCAATTTGCTCCCATAGTACAAGTTGTTCAGTTTGATGGGTAGACTCTTAGTTTAAAAGGATGCTAATGATATCAATTTTACCCTGTATATTGCATTGCACCCGTGCGTAGCCGGGGCGGGTCGCTAGTACACAATAAGTAAAACATTTTCTGCGCCTATATTTTTATAATGTAAGTATAATAGTATGTATGTAGTATGGGCTACATCAGCCATCTAAGAGCACATCAACGAAGCTCTCAACCTCAACAGCCATATTTCATCGCTGTATGGTCGAACAAGGCCGTATGCTTCAAAGCTACCATCATATGTATGTTCAATCCTAGATCCAAAATAGGATAAAAATTAACCTTACATTTACCTACACATGGTTTGTAGTTGTTGAGACGTTTCAATCCACCCCATCGAAAACTACGAGCGTGTAGTATGTTGTTGTGCTGTATATTGTTCCAGCGATTCCAGCCTTTATATAGATTTAATTAACTTGTTTTGATCTCCAAAAAAACAGTGTTATTCACAGAACACCAAATAGCGTAATCTTTTCATTAAAGTGACTTCGCACAATAGCCTTTGTCATTCAATATACGAACCCCCGAATTTCCTTCCATGAGGCGTAAGCTTGGTCGTAAGTAAGGTCGTAAGTCGTATACATGTGTATACGTCATTAATTCTATTTTCGTTAGACAGAGGTCAAGGTCGAATTTCCCTCGTTATCATTCAGAAAGATTTATTACGTAAATGCGTTAAGTTTTTATTTTACTGAGATATCTGATACGTGACTTGGTTTTTAGGTTTGCCGAGTAATTTTACGATATGTGAGAGAGAAAATAAAATATGTTTTTAGCTTGCTCGAGATTTCTAGAGTAGGATAATATTTAAATTAAACTCGATTTTCAAGCTTTCTAGGATAGCGTCATCTCATGATATCGAATGCGAAGAATTAAATTAAAATTTCAAACAGTAAATAAAAAACTAATATCGAAATATATAGTTACCTACATAATATATTATCAATATCCAGTTTATTTATTTATTTTTGACGAAGCATGTTGCAGATACGGACATTTTACCATTTTGACTAAGCAATTAGAAGAAGCATTTAGATGTAGATTTGAAGCTTGTTGAGTCAAAAAATGACGTGAAAAAGCTATTTATATGATATTATTTTGAATAAAATATTTAGAATTTTGAATTGAATTTTGTTCTTTTTATGATTATAAGTAAACAATTTATATTATAGTATATTTAGATATTCTAAAACAAAATCAATCAATTTAAATAAATAAATAATAAATCAAACCATTTATTCAAAATAACATAATAATAGACAACTGCCTGAAGTAATACATCATCATCATAATTTTTTTGTAATTCTACAACCGCTTCAGAAGGTGTTATTGTAGAGATGGTGCGGCTAGAAACTCTCTATCAGAGCATAAAAAACAAAATATACTGAGTACATGATGTACCAAAACACCCTAGTAATAATTAAGAGGATGCTTCAGACCACAAACTGATTAACTTTCACTATGGAGCCAACACCAAAAAAGAAAAAAAAACAGCTGTCCCATACAAAAACTGCAATACCGGCTCGAGCTCGACTCATAACATAACATAACATAAATATTCTTACTCAAATGTCTGGGACAGCTTTTTTCTCGGTGTTGTTGGCTCCATGGTGAAAGTTGTTCAGTTTGACTGTCTAAAGCACCCCCTGGTGTTTTTTACACCCTGTATAAACACATACATTCACACTCAAAGTCGCACTGCCACTCACAGCTTACATAATTATTACGCAGACCTTTTCAATCGTGATATTGAAGCACTAATTAATTTTATGATTGTTACAGGAGAAAGACTAATTCAGTTCGCATCGGAGAACCTCGTCACGGAGATACTGATTCACCCACAAATGAACACTCTGATGCAGTGCATGAGGAATCTGCTCAGTTCATTCACCAGACACAGACACTTAGTTCATGCCGGCTACACCTTCGCTGGCAACGGCTCATGGATTATGCAGGTAAGTTTTTACTTTATTTATTAGGACTTGTGTTTCAAATCGTCATCCAGTGTTTTTGTGGATGGCAAGATAATGCGTGACTCTCCCGCGGGGTAGAGACGTTGCGGGAGGCGAGGTAGCAGAGTGTGCGCTTCCCTTCCCCGCTATACCAGCCCACCCCCGCTAACGTCTAGATTACCTCATCTCCACCAACTTATTTGCCCCGCTGGACTGTCGCTCTTGATTTGTCAAACTATAACACCTGATATATTAAAATCTGGGCCAAATGTGTGTCGGGTTTCGCATAATTTAAGGTTCCGTAGTCATTTGTCTTGACGCTTCGCTGCACAATTTGACCAAAAAAGTGGTTTGGTACCCGCTGATTTCAGAGTCTACAGGGTGTTAGGGTACACAGTTGCATTACTTTAAGGGGTGATTGTACCCATGATACTGAACAACTTTCCCAAAGAAACCTATAGGGATTTAGTATGGGAAGTCCATGTTTCTTATTACGAATGTAGGTTTCATAGGGAAAGTTGTTCAGTATCATGTACAATCACCGTTTAAAGTATTGCAACTGTTTATCCTAACATTCTGTATAAAAAATGGTTTTTAAGTCCACTTCTTCTATCGAGTCAGATCAAAACATTTTATTGAATACAACATTTTTTCCCGTGACTTCGTCTCATTTTAGTTAGATAAAATATATTCCAGATTTTAAGTATAATAATAAGCTATTAAAAACAAAAAGTTTCATCCAGTCTCGTTATTTTTCATGATGCCCAAATAATCACAAACGTCTACAGTTTTATAATAGAGTAGACAGAAAATCTAGCATTACTACGAAATGCTGTAAAAGTTACATCTATTCTAAAACGTTAACGACTGTGAAATGCATACGCTAATGTACCAGTACATTTAACGCTATTAAGTATACCAGTGCACGGTTCATTACCTAGACAATTCAGAAACTCACATTAAGGTTTTGACATACCTAATGATAATGGTGTTTGTCGGTAGTAGTGCTTTAAATTATATTTAAGTAGTAAATGAACCTCTCGTTAGTTTGACCTAATAATATCTATCTACACGGGGTATTAGGGTAAACAGTTACCCATGATACTGAACAAAATTTCCCTAAGAATATAAATTTTTTGGTCATTGCATACTAAATGAAATCAGCCGATATTTGTTTTAATTATAGTTTAAAAAACTAAAAAAACACGCTTATAAATAATCACAACAAGTTTGACGCTTGTATGTATTACCGTTTTTACGATAGAGCGAGAAGAAAAAACCGCGACCGACCCATAGTCACACCGAGTTACCACACCGGTGTGAACGTTGATAAAAACTAGTTCCTTGTATGAGGACCCCCCCCCCCCCCCCCCTTAATTTTTAGCTTTTTGAATTTATTAGCAAATCTGTCGTAATACCACACATTCTGTGAAAATTTCAACTATCTAGCTCTTACGGTTCAAAAGTTACAGCCCTAAATAGGTAAGACATAAGGACCGACGGATGGACGGACATAGGACGTCATAGGGTCCTGTTTTTACCCTTTTGGGTAAGGAACCCTTAATCAAAAACTTTCGTCCCAGATTTACAATGCAAAAAATCTCTTCATTTTTTGGAAAAAATTCGTTAAAACTTTCCAGTCACGTAATGAGTTCGTTAGCAATTTTAATTTCCGATGCGGAGCTGAGGGCTGTCAGCGACAGGAAATGTCCCCGATTCGTTGATAACTATTTTACTTATACACGTGTCGTGTTGCTCTTTTGCCCGTCGGGATATTTCCAAATTGAATTTTGCAATAGTGTGGAACATTTTTTTTTGGTTTTACTCTTCATTTTTAACATTGAATTTTCGATGTGCTCTAAATGGAGCAACCCGTTTCGTTCATAGTCGTAAGAGGTCATCATCAGCCTGTATACGTCCCACTGCAGGGCACAGGCACAGTCCTATCCTCAGGAAGGGTGTATGAGCGTTAGTCCACCACACGTGCCCAATGCGGATTGGTAAACTTCACATACGCATCGGAATTTCTTCTTCAGCGAATACGATGATTTCTTTCCTTTCCATCGAAAAGACTGATTATTATTTTGTACTCCTTATTTAGTTTTTTTATATTTAATTATTAGCCTACTTCATCCCACTGCTGGGCAAAGGCCTCTCCCTTGCTCTAAGCTATTAAGCTATTTAGTTAATTAGTCGTATTAGCTATTTAGTTATATTTTAGTTTCAGGATATTTTAGTTTTATTGTGACATTTTCTTTATAACCATTATTTTGTACTTTTTTTTATTAACCTGTATTGTCCCACTGCTGGGCAAAGGTCTCCCCCAAACCCTTCCACATCTCTCTATTCGGTGCTACGTTATTTTGTATTATTTTGTACTATTTTGTACTATTTGAAAATAATAATAAATGCCAATAAATGATTTTTAGGGTTCCGTACCCAAAAGCTGAAAATGGAGCCCTATTAATAAGCCTACGCTGTCCGTCTGTCCGTCCGTCCGTCCGTCCTACCTATTTAGGTCTGTAACTTTTGAACCGTAATAGCCAGACAGCTGAAATTTTCCCATAATTATTACGGCGCTATTACGGCGGATTTGTTAACAAATTATAAAAATGTCAAGTTAAAAATTAAGGGTCCTCATACAATAAACTAGTTTTTATCAACGTTTTTTCTTCTCGCTCTATCGTAAAAATGGTAATACATACAAGCGTCAAACTTGGTGCGATTATAGAACAAGCTCTACGGTATAAAAAAATTGGCGCTAAAAGTCCCGGAGAAAACAATACTTTTTTCTAAGTTAATATGTTGTGTTGTGTTGTGGTATGGAATCCTCGGTGCGCGAGTAACCCGACTCGCACTTGACCGATTTTTATTAGCTTTTTAACGTTTTAAAGTAATATTATATGTACAAAATTTTACTTCACATAACCCGCTCTATCATTCTGTATTGACTATAATCAAAATCTAATCGTCATACTAATTTAAACCTAAAACAATATGGACTTAAAATACAAATTTCAATACCACAAGATATGACGCTACGGTCGAGTTTTTAATTACGCCTTTATCGAAATACCGATACATAAATCAAGTACATTGAATATTCGATAACCAACCGTAAATGGAGAGCCATTGGGAACATTTTAAAATGGTCACTAAATTATATTTTGATATTCTCTCAGAAATCCGTGATATTTGCCGCTACTTTCATTGGCAGTTGAAAAATTAACGAGCGTGATGAAGTGGCATTTATATTAATTGATACTTGAGAAAAATGATCGATCACTTTGAATATCGGTAGAATATACATGAGGACACCAGAGGACACAGCTTAATATTCCGAGAGATAAGTGTACTTTTTGCAACCATCAGCAGCAAGGCTGATTCAGTGTTTATTTATGGGGTGTAGAGCTTCTCTGTGATGGGGATGGATCAGGTCTGCCTGCATAACTCCAGTCGGTTTAGGAGTTACTGATGAAAAATTAACGATCAGCTGCAAGGCTGATCGTATGATATTGTTGTAGTATGTACTGTAGCTATGTGAACAGTACTGACATGGTTCATCAGTCGGTTTAGGAGATACAGCCGTTCAAAGGTTGGATCTTTGACTGGCTGTATCTCCTAAACCGACTCACAGAACTTGACAGTTTCATACTGTTCACATAGCTACAGTGCATACTACAACAATATCATACGATCAGCCGTGCAGCTGATCGTTAATTTTTTACAGACCTTTAATCATCAGTAACTCCTAAACCGACTGGAGTTATGCAGGCAGACCTTGTCCATCCCCATCACAAAGATGCTATACACCCCATAAACACTGAATCAGCCTTGCTGCTGATGGTTGCAAAAAGTACACTTATCTCTTATACTATAAGTTCTGGCATAGAATGGATCACGCGTTTTCTTCCCGTGTGGCTTGGGTTTCTTAAATGTCAGTTTCCCTTCTTCGCTAATTTGTAATTACCAGGTAATTACAGACAAAATGGGTTCATAAATTCCAAGCTTGAAAACCCGGCTGGGCTTTTTAGTACCTGCTTGTAAGTTAATATTTTCTGTGCTGGTGTGGTACGGAACCCTCGGTGCGCGAGTCGCACTTGACCGGTTTTATTTTATAAATCGCCAGACTGAATCCCAAACTAGATTTAAATCGTGCAAACGTACTAGTAGACAGATAGAGAAATGTTAGCAGCAAACAGATTGGAGCAAATCCACCTGTACCCTGTCTAAAATAAGGTCCAAAGTAATCAATCCACGTGAACCTTTGCAAGGCTTTATATTATTATAGCAAATAGAGTGGAAACGAAGGTGAACTTGACCTTAAAATTGGGTGCTTATGATTGATTGTTGGGCTTTAGGTTAGACTGGGTTTATTTGTGAGACGTAATCGAGCGTAATCGTAACTGAGAAATCAGAATTGGTAAAATGGAGAGTTAGTTTACTAACAAATCAAGCTAATAAAACATTATCACCTATTTAGATAGTGAAATATATTTGTTATGATTATGCTCGTACTTGCTCGACTATGTGTCTCTTTTGAGAAAATCGGAAAATTCCCTATATAACCACTATGATCCTATTTTGGTCAAGTGGAAATAATAATATAACATTCGTTATTATTATAATGGGTTAGGAATATTCTATTGGTCTATAGAAAAATCAACCTCAAAACAGTCTAAGATCTAGGGCCCAAAAATACTTACTATGTGTCTCTTTTGAGAAAATCAGACAATTCCCTATATAACCACTATGATCCTATTTTGGTCAAGTGGAAATAATAATAATATATGTTGCAAACATTCGTAATTATTTTAATGGGCTAGGAATATTCTATTGGTATATTGAAAAATCGACCTCAAAAAGTCAAGGGCCCAAAAATACTTACTTTTCAAACTCAAAACTCAATTTTTTTTATTAAAAACTTTCTGACGTTATTATTTATTTGTCTCTATCACCGCGTCGGGAGGCGTTCCATTTTATAGAAATTATCATAAATCACCATGTAGGACACTGGCACCAACGGGAGGAAATATAAATAACTAGCTGTTGCCCGAGACTTCGTCTGCGTTACCCGGATAAAAGTACCCTATGTGTTAATCCAGACCATCGTCTATCTGTATGCCAAATTTCATCAAAATCCGTTCAGCTGTTTTTGCGTGAAAGCGGAACAAACATCCATCCATCCATCCATCCATACTTACAAACTTTCGCGTTTATAATATTAGTAGGAAGTAGGATGTTTTAACATTGACAAAGTTTTTATTGTCGCTTCGTTTCGGATAGGCTCGATTTTGAGCGGTGTCATGGATTTTGGGACTACGTGGCTAGTTGGAGTGTCAAAAAACGCGTCTCGACTCAACGAGGGCTACAAAAATAAACGATAAAAACTTTTTTTAAAACCGAAAAAATATTAAAAATGCGTTCGTTCTACCCGGCCCGATCTCGGTCAGAAAATTATTCATATCTCGAAAACCAAATGAAATATCGAAAATAATAAAAAAGACTAGAGAAATGACTTTGGGTAGAATTTATAAAATTATTGGAGGTCATGGAATCACTGAATGAAATTGTACCTTTGTGACGCAGAGAAAATTTTTTATTCAGTTCATTTGGCAGCATTTCGGCAGATTCATTTTCAATGTACCCGAAGGTCGTGGTAAACACGAGATCTGTGAATTTTTTTCTAAACCGAGAACCAGCTGTATATTATAGTAGATTTTTAACGCATGTCTCTGTATATATTGTTAAAATTAATGTAAAATTGACAACATTGCATTTTTTAACCACCTGTTTGTAATGTAAAATATTAAAGTTGGTAAAAAAATAAGAATACGTATTTTTCCGATTTAATTTTTGACCGATATATCTATTTTTAATTTAGTTTTGAATTTTCTGAAAAACGTAGGATTTATGGCTATAATACACGAAAATTAAAAATACAAACTCAAATACAATAGAAAAGCCAAGCAGGCAAAGGAATAAAATTTCAATCAACCTCTATTTTATTTTTCAGTATTTTTCAAATAACTCGAGAAATAATGGATAGAAAAATCTGATAATTTTGATATAAGCTTTGAATCACATAATCTCCAAATGGTTTTCTAATTTTGGTACCTTTCTTAAAATGATATGTTGTCAATTGTTACATCTCTGTATATTGTTAAAATGAATAACCAACTCCCCTTGTTGCAGGACGGAACATTTTCTCTATCCGACTTCACAGACGCCTACCAAGAGAATGAGGTTCAACGCGTCATACGCGCGTATGAGAACTCCATCTCGATCGACGTCCACTGCTCGACCAGCGGGGGCGGGGAGTGGGGGAAGCTGGCCGAGATGCCCTTCGTCAAACACTGCAAGATAAGGGTCAACCCTACTGATATTTTGGACTCTGGCTCTCAGGCTATCAAGGATTTTATTGGTAAGTGGAATTAGTTTACTTAGGTACTTATAGAACGTGTTAATGAATTAGCGCAAAACCTCTTACATCCCAACTGATTTATAACAAAATAATTAGATTGCAACAATAATTTAATTATTTTGATAGTTAAAATTTAAAGTTATTCCCATTTTAAGTTTTGAGGCAAAAATGATTTTTTATCATTTCAGCAATGAATGAAAACGCTAACGTACTCATGGATACATTTTAATAATCTTGTTTTGGTAGTAAGTAGGGTGAGTGTCCCGTGCGGTGAGTTGTCATCTGGTTCAGTAAATTTTAAATTTTGCAAAAAAACAATTTAATATTTTGAAAAAAATTACCTATGTTGAAACCATGATAATTGGATTCTGCTCTTGATTCTAAACAAACTACTTTCTAGTTTTGCGTTAATTCATTAACACGTTGTATACAGTCTTACGTCGCCGTCAGGTTGATAGATGGTTTTTAGGTTTCCGTCCTACATATAAAAGGCTGGGCCTTAAGGGGTGTATGTTTTGAACTATAATAGCTATAGCCCAGTTAGTTTACGGAGTTTTGTAAGGAGGGGTGGGGAGTAATTATGAATGGGACTTTTAAACTGTAAGCGGCACCATTTAGTGACAAAAGACTATCTGAAAACATTTTTAAAAAATCGCTACGCAATATAGAAATCATAATTGTATCTCCCAGAAGGCTTTTAACTCAATAATCTTAATACCAATGCACTCATTTTAATTAGATTTGACAATATATTATTTTTGAGCAATTAAATAGGCATTGAATTTTAAAACATTTGGTAAGTATTCATTAGAACATACTAATGTATTTTCTCAAACATGCTTGGAAATATGAGCATTATTTTGACAACCTTCTTCGAGATAAATCGAAATTGCTGTACTGACCAAATACATGCGCGCAGCGGCCGGCAATATTGTATGAAAATCCATATCTGTCGTGTTAAGCGGCCAAGTAAATTACATAGTAAACTCATATCTGCCGTGTAATTTAAAAATGGAACGATCTTTTTCTCCGAAACATGGCGACCAAGGAGGTAACTCATCAAAGCTTTTATTTAAATTTCGAACTCGCTTGCAAGTAGAAAGCTGTTCATTGAAAAAAAAATAACAATTTGTTTTTCGTTGTTCGTCATTGATTTTGAAAAGAGTTTTAATTTCCGCGAATTATTTGAGAAAATTTACTGTTTTAATTTCCGCGCATTATTTGAGAAAAGTACTATACAAGCCTTGGCTACAACTAGGCATTTATGGACTTACGTATGTGTACCTCGGCTTCGCCTCGGCCCACATTTACACGTTCGTCCATCAATGCCTCTGTTGCTGGCCGCTGCAGTAATGTACTATTTTCAAAGCCTATTCTATTTTTGTTTAATGGCGTTTCCTTGGTGGATTTTGCCAGTATCTAGTTTAAAAAGAGCAATTAGTGCTTGACGTTGTACGGTAATTGGATATGGCGATCTCAAAGCCCTGTTTTTATACAAAAACACACACTCGAAACCGCCATAAAATGGCGGAGCCGCGTGGCTACTTAAATCGCGAGCCAACGACAGACGTCCACTCGAAAGCCCTCTAGCCACGCGACTCCTTTCAAAGCCTTCTAAGTAGACAAAAATATAAAAACCATGTTTGAAGTACTTATGTATACCTACTTAATGGATAAAGTCTTAAATTGTGTAAAAAATACTTAAGTAACATCAGGTTTTTTAGTACGATATAAATGCTAAATTTTAAATTTGGGGCTGTTGCTGCGGTGATTTTTTTTATTTTGGTTTATTTCTAGGCTTTTAATTGGCTCTTAAATACTGCACCGAAAAAAAAATTAATTATTAATTTTAGTCCCAGCTCAAACCATAAAATGACTATAGGAATTTTTACAGAATTTGCGTTATTAAGGAAAGATTTGGTAATGAATAATAAAAAACCGGCGGAGAGCGTGTCGAACTCGCCCATAATTGGGTTCTCGTAGCCATTGTATAAGTTAAATAAAGGTTAAATAAGAAGAAAATTTATCAATCTGCTTATCTTACCTACTAAATACAGCGCGATTATTTTGTCTTCGTGCAACGCCAGTACTTATGAAAAGATATATTGTAGAAAATTTTCAGGTTTTTTACTCCATTATTTTAGAAGTTAGAGAGGCCCCCCTCCACCCCCCTTTATGTCCGCCCAACACTCTTGATCGATAGAGTCATACGAATTATTAACGAATGTTTGGACGAAAGAAAATATATTCCCCACCCCTCAAACTAGTTATGCTGCACCACTGGAATGGAATCGGGAATAATAATGGCAAACATTTGGCTGACCGCTCAGAAACTGGTAATGGATTTCCAATCGATTAGTTTTGGTCCATTCAATAATTCAGATTCGGATGTAGGTCATCTAGGAACTATAGGCTATTGAGCGTTTGCACCTAATGATACAAATTAACTTTAAAGCTGATAGTAAAATTATAGCCTGTACACTGAAAAAAATGCTAGCCTACTAAGACTCTTAATTAGCACCAAAATAATTGAAATGACGTTATTATTGTTTACTAAAAACAAAAGATGGTTAGTTGTAACAACAAGCTGAATTCGTTTAACAAAGTTCTCTTGGTCGGAGAAGTCATGATGTTGACAGGCTCATATGGATTCATGATGTTGGCTGAAGTAAACAATTTTTTTTTCAGTGTATAAAATAAATAAATATCTTGGACATTGTCACACAAATTATCAAAGTACCAGTGTCTAGCCTGGACTTGGATTATGATGTATAGAATACATATATAAGTAGATATAAACATCCATGACTCTGGTACAAATAAATATTCATGTTCATCATACAAATATTTGTCCGTTACGGAATTCGAACCCCCTTGGTACAGCAGGGTACACTACCGACTGAGATACCGGTGGGACGTCGAATTTGTAATTATAGTACTCTGTGGCATGGTAATACTGTAGGGCAAAGGCCTCCATAGTGGACCATATTTCACCCCGAGGGTCCAATGCGGATTGCTGGAGGCAAGTTAGTGGTCAACAGCATCCGAACTGGTTTAATGAATAGTTGTATCAAAAAATGGTTTTCCCACACCCACAATATTTTTGAACGATCTATCCAAAGACACTCTATGTTAAAACATATCTTGTCATCCCCACTTTACGTGTAGGGAAGGTAACTAAACTAAAAAAAAAAACAGTTTCTGTTTTACCACTTTGTCGACGTGATCAATATGTCTGTCTACCCCTGCCAAATTACAACTTTTAGTACTAAGCATGGTACAATAATATACTGCGCCTGGTATTCTCTTCCGACCACGTGACTGACCACGTGACTGACACAAGCCTACGTCATCATACCCTTTTACCATGTTTAGCGGCCATTTTTTTGTGACGTAGGCTTGTGTCAATCTCGGAATAGAAGACCTTGTTTTTTTAGACCATGGTACTAAGAGTCTCTGAGCTAAGCCGCGGACAGACGGATAGCACATGGCTAAACTAAAAGGGTTCCTTGTTACGGAACCCTAAAAACTGATAACAGATTTTTTTAACTCGCCCCTGTGTCTGTTTGGGGTAGACAGTAATTTTTTTTAGTTTGCCTCTAGGTATGATAACACTTTAAGGCAAAGGCTTTTGATTTGTTCATATTTAGGACAAATCCGGCCACTGATTGTCAAAAGTATCCCAAGTCAGACCGCACCTTATATTGTCATAAATTAAATTTAAAAAATCTGTTGATGTTAAAAACAAGACAAAATCTACAAATCAAAAATATTGACGATTCATTTTCGAATTTCTAAGTATCACCAAAGTATTTGCGAAGTGTTTTAGCATTATTGGCTAAAAAATATTCAAAAAATTTACATTTAAAACACGTGTCGAAAAAAAATCGATGGTGCAATTTTTCAAACGAGTCCGGGACTTGTGGGCAGGCCGCGGGCCCGTGGGACAGCTCGTGCCAAATTACAACACGTTCGCAATAATTTCCTGCTGTCATTGTCACCTTGCGGTTCGGCATGGTTCTGAAAACGTTTAGTTATTACACGTAATTTATATTGGTTCATTATTTGAATATACAGGCTGTAAAATTAAATGGGACACTTACTTAAAGGGGCGCTTCAGACCATCAAACTGAACAACTTTCTCTATGGGACAAATATCGAAATCGCGAAAAAAACAGCGACATCGTCATAATACACAGCAGTATTTTAATCCAAATAAAAAAAAATGTTTACCTCAAAAGCACTCACTCAGCAAGAGTGTGAGAGAGAAAGGAGAGAGCTTATTATAATCATTTGTTTCAGACCATAGTAAATCTATTTGTATAAGTAGATTTTGGCCCCGATTCGGACTGTGCCACGACTTAACTTAAATAAATTTATTCCTGTCACTTTCTAAAATAAGATTAAGAAAAGAGACAGAAAACCAACAGTTGACTTTAGTGCTGTCAAAGTGACACTTTCTAAATCTTATTTTAGAAAGTGACAGGAATAAATTTAGTTAAGTTCAGTCGTGGCACAGTCCGATTCGGGGCCATTATTTTAGTAACATTAAATAACAATTAAAATTAAAATGAGCAAATAAAATAAAATTCATTCAAAAACTATGGATTATTATGAACTGTGCACCACGTCTCACCACCAATAGGACCATTTCGAAGCACGGAAGCGCCCGAAATACTACACCCATCTAAAGACTGACCAGAAAGGACGGTGGTTAATTTAGTGATCTTTTCGTGGTTTAACAGGTTGCGAGTTCAAGTCTCGTCCGAAATTTGTCATTTTTCAAAACACAAACAAACAAAACATACAATTAATATTAACTAACGCATACTGCGACATGGCGTAGCGGGTCGTAGTAGTGTGCTAAACTTTTTACAACGTCTACCCGACCTCTACTAGTATTACGTCAAACTATAAATCCGTCAATGTGTTGCGACCCGCTCTAGTGCGCGAAGTACAAATTTTCCGCTACGATGCGACCCGCCTATATTAGGCGGTACGCTTCCGTTAATATGAGCTTACCTTTACGCAAAACTAAAACAGTTGCAACCTAACTCATCAATTTCCACTTCAGTGCGCAAAGCAATTTAAACTCTATTTCCATAACATAGCTTGTAGTTCGAAACTCTTGTTTTCAATGCTCTCTAATGTATATAACTTGTATTTCAAGTACGTATATGTAGGTACTGAATAGCTGTGTTTCTACTAACGAACCCACTTGTGCTTGAAGTTTGTAGGGTGGGTGCTTTTTGTTGGGTTTTTAGGATAAATCCTGTAAAGGCATTCATCATATCATTTAAATTAAAACAAATAAAAACTTTCAAAATTCCTTAAGATTTTAGATTGTTTTTCGTTTTGAAAAGCGTGGTCAGATAGACAGACATAGACATAATTTATTGATAACAGAAAGTTTTACAAGTCATACTTACTACAAACATTATTATTATTACTAGATACGTTGACTTTGATTAAGACTAGATACTTTGCTCCAACTATCCAACCTTATTAGGTGTGCTGTTGTTTCAAGATGCACTTTTAGGTTTTTAAGGCTTAGCATTAGCGGAGCTTTATGTTTAGCATTTTGAGGGTTTTAAGATGAAATCTAATGACGATGACGACGAATGACGACGAAGTGGCCTATCTTTTGGTATATAAAAAATAATAGTATCACTAATTCACCTCGAACGATCGCAGAAAATAACATTCAATATAATGCAAAAATATTGTCGATTAATAAGTGCATTTTTAAAACTCAACAAAAATATACTAATTAAAATAGTGCAAAAAATTTATGTTTTCCTCTTTGAATTTAAATACAAAACCAGTAAGTAAATCATCTTCGAAAATAATTAAAAAATTAAATGAAAACAGAAAACCTAAAAATCCTAGCTGCAGTTATTTAAGACTAGAAAAATCTCTTGAAAACCAACAAAAACATAGTCACCCTACATTCAAACAATCCCACTCATCACAAGCCAGTTTGCAGTACATGCAAATCAGATGCTACGACAATGCTACGGAACGCGCTACGCTCGACATCGCTACGCCGTAGTCTAAAGTTTAGCTATTTGACACTCGGGACTTACAGGTTAATGCTTGTTTACAGTTGCTTTTACGCGAGTTTACTTGTGTATACAAGGGGTTAAAATATCTAGTATCTCGCCAGCTTTAAGTGTAAATTAATTAGATTTAAATTCTTTAGCAGTGTAGAAATTATAAAATCGCCATCGTAGTTTAGTAAGATATTCTGAAATTGTTGAATTTCAAAGATTTTAATAAAATTCAAAGTCAAAATAATTGATTAAATCGTCGGCTTATCGCAAGAACTCATTAACGTCAAAAAGTCACTAAGTACAGCTGACTATACTACAGAGTTCACCGCGATGACTACTGTTATAAGCAAAAATCATTATCTGGATATTTCATCAAATTTCACCTTTATCGGCTTATATCGCAAGAATGACGTTAATGAACGTCAAAAAGTCACTAAATACAGCTGACCATACTCCAGCGTTCTCTTTACGCCTTTATGACTTATATATAAAGTCCATAACACTACAGACAAAAACGTTATGCCAAAATTAATTATTTGTTTTCTCAGGTTTTACAAAATAGTAGTTAATGATTTCTTTCGATAAGCCGACAAAATATAGGAGAAAGGCTGCTTATTAACTGGCAAATATTTCTTTGAAGTTAAATCACCGTGTCGGAACGTGTTGTCGATGTAGATAAGATGCGGCCAGAAACTCAACACAATGAAAATGGCATTGAAAAATAATAATGATTTTAATAAAATGAAGTGTCGTTGGATAGGTCTTATAAAATAGAACAAAATATAACTGGGGACTGCGTCATAAAATTATTTAAATACTTCTCCATCTGGAGCGTTTATCTTTTTATTCCCTCACCATCATCACCACAAATAAGTGCTATCCCAAAATACGCCACTGCGATTCATCTTCTTATCGTGTAGGCAGCAACTAGCAAGCCCTGCAGTGCTAGCATAATTACTCGCTTGACGCGCCCCTATGGTTTTGAAAACCATACCCGCGCCTGTCATTTATCCCGCGATGCTGAGCATGATTTGACAGCGCGCCAGCCACTCTACCGAGATATAGCAAAGTCGCGGCGCGGATTTGTTGGGTTACCATACGGTTAAAACTATCATTTTTAGGGTTCCGTACCCAAAGGGTGAAAACGGGACCCTATTACTAAGCCTACGTTGTCCGTCCGTCCGTCCGTCCGTCCGTCTGTCCGTCTGTCCGTCTGTCGGTCCGTCCGTCCGTCTGTCCTACCTATTTAGGGCTGTAACTTTTGAACTTTAATAGCTAGATAGTTGAAATTTTCTCAGATTATGCGTTATTACGGCGGATTTGTTAACAAATAATAAAAATGGCAGAAAATTAAAAATTAAGGGGGGTTTTCAACAAGAAACTAGTTTTTATCAACGTTTTTTCTTCACGCTCTATAGTAAGAACGGTAATACATACAAGCGTCAAACTTAGTGTGATTATACAACAAACTTCACAGAATAACAACAAATACTAAAAACCGGCCAATTGTGAGTCGGTCCTGCGCTAAAGGTCCCAACAAAAAAAGTTTTTTTTCTAAGTTAATAATGTTGTGTTCTGTGGTGGTGTGGTACGGAACCCTCGGTGCGCGAATAGCCCGACTCGCACTTGACCGGTTTTACTATATATTGAAACACCGAATCGGTAATTAGAGCCCGCCTACGAATAAGAATGTATAGAAATGTAAATCAAGCTCAAAAAGTGACCCCAAAAAAAGTACACAGTGTTCGAAATTTGTTCCTTAAAAACTACACCTAGCCGCCAAAACTCATACAAAATGTCATTTTTCAAAGGGTGCCAAAAATTATGTTGCTTTTGTTTAGAGTTATTCTTCCATCCCGCGCACAATTGGCCTGTCGCGACCATAAATCGCTCTCACTAATATTATTTACGCTATGACCGAACGGTGATCAAGCTCGCATTTGTAGACTAGAGTCTACGAATGACAGTTGAGCGCTCGCGTCATCGTAAGTCGCGGCCATCATGTTAGCTACTGTAGAGACAGAGGCAAAGGCGCGCTGATATAGAGATTTGGTATAGAGAGACTCGAAGTCGCGGGGTATCATGCTAGCACTGCTGGTGTCAGAGTTTTTTCAGACCGCCTTACGGCCTCTGACGTGGTTTTTATGTAACGACTACTACCACCAGAGATAGTAGCCGGGACCAACGACCAACCAGGCGACGTCGCCTGGAGGTGCGGGCGTAATTCTCCAAACGACGCTATGCTGCGTACTATAAGGTTTATATTGCCGCAACCCACCCGCGCCACGTCACGTCCGCGCCACGTCACTTCTGTTTTAACAGCACCTTACAACCTAAAAAAACCGAAAACAAAACACCAGCGGTTGTCGACAAAACTTCTATAACGTCAAATTACTCCAAATGCCAAGTTAGACCCGGCGCGAGTCCGTCGCGTCGGGCTCGAGTGTTAATTTGACGCCTGCCCGTACCGAATAGCAAATTGTACGTAACACAAAAGTTAGGCGTTTATTACAAAGCCCACGTAAATTGGTACAAATTAAAGGAGAGTAGTGAAAGCCCTTTATACTTGTCTATTATGCTTGTGTATGTATCTGTATCTGTATTTTTGTATTAAATGGAAGAGTACAAATTGCAGGATAGAGTTTTGCTGTTTTTTTAATGAATTTAGCTTCTGCCAGCAATACTGATTGGTGGACTTCACATGCCCATCAGAATTTCTTTTTCAGCGTAAGCAGGTTTCTTCACGATGTTTTCCTTTACCGTTTTAGAGCAGTCATCGGTATTACGTACATAAGTTATAAAAACTCAATAGTACATGGTCTAAGAGCCCGTGATGTTCAGACCATCGTTGTTTTTATAAAAGCTGAAAGTTTCTCAGCGCATGCTTTTTTGAGTTATGATTGCTTTGGCAGGTAGCAGATTAAACACCCTTAAACTTTAATAAATTTATCTTTACGGGCTTTTGCTCTAACATGGCATGTGGTCCGTGCGAATTCAACCCCGGATTCACCAAACCAAATACAACCCGGTTACCTATTCCAGAATTGCCTTGGCGAGAAGCCGTCAGTAAATAACCTAACCAATTTTTCTCTCGCAAGAAGAAAACTCCAATTATAAAAAAAAATAGACTGATAAAACTGACAAACACAATTTTTGGGGAGCCTGGCTATACTTGTACCTGTGTGACTGCAACCATTGCTGGACTTTTCTGAACGCCCATTTTATAGTTCCCTACTAATCCCCACTGCTTGTGCCTAATAATATATTGATTGGGATTCTTATTGTTCAAAACATAAAATACGCTTTTCGCCTATACCTCGCACCATACATTCAAACTCGACGGCAATTCGCTGAATACAAAGTTTCCAAACACTTGACAACAGAACACTGGGCTCAGAACTTGAGCGTTACTTAGACAATGTAACTTTACACCTATCTAGCAGTACAGACTAATTATTCTTAACTAGCTGTTGCCCGCGACTTCGTCTGCGTGGACATGTGATTTTGTCTCATGTCTCGTCTAAGGGTCATGAAGGTCATGGTCTGACCAAGTCTAGAAACCCAGGCATGTAAAATTAAAATGGTCATTAAGAAATGGGCTGATAAAATACACATGCTAGAATGCTCTGGCTTCTCGGGTCTGCAACATTGCAGGAAATTCATCAGCAATATAACACGAATCCCACAGTTCATACTGAACAACAGCAGGAGCAAAGCTCGTGCTATCGTCGGAGCTCTCACCGGGTACTACGCCTCACAGGCATGATAAAGCTCACCCTAGATCCCAGTTGCCGAGCGTGCGGAGAGGAGGAGGAAACCATGGAACATTTATACTGTGTGATTGCGATGTCTTGGTGGCTAAACGTATGTGTCCTGAGACTGAGAGATGGTTATTCAAAACTGGGAGATTACAGGTTTCTTCCCCTGAACACTATTGCCTCTCTCATTTTCCACGTTTTTCAATGGTGAAGAAAATAAATATTAAGTAGGAGTCAACACAAAAGATAGGTACCATTGAGTTGATGTGTTGCTGGCTTGCCAGCCCCCATAATAGGATAAGAATAGGATAATAGTCATGAACTTGAGCTGAATCAAAATCAGAAAGTACCTACATTAAGTAAGTATGTAGGTATAAAAAAAAGTCATTCACAGATCCATCACTTGAATTTTTCTACTGTTCGTCGGTTATTAGTGTTTTATTTATGTCGAGCAGCATAATAATCATCTTACGACCCACTGCGGATCACAGACCTCCACTCACAAATAAACTTTAGAGGATAGAGGATAAGCGGAAAGCGCAGCGTGGGTAGGCCCCTCACACGGTGGACCGACGACCTGGTGAAGGCGGCGGGAAAACGTTGGATGAGGGCAGCGCAGGACCGGTCGTTATGGCGATTATTGGAGGAGGCTTATGTCAGCAGTGGACGTCCATCGGCTGAGATGATGATGATGATAGAGGATACTCTACCACGCGGGCTAGTGCACAATGGTGGAGGCAAGAGCTAGAACGATAATATTCTAGCAAGCAAATGGTCAACTTGTTAAAAGAATAATTTTCAAGCCACATTTGTAAATCTCTAACCTTACTTAGCTATTATGAAAGTACTTAGGCACATTACCAAACTGTGGTGTTATAAGGACTTTTTAGATAAGTTGGTACCTATCTTTTCATAGATTGTGTTAGATTGATGTTCTATAGTTAAGCTACACAAATCCTCAAGAAATCATAATAGAACCGAAAATCAAACAAAACGAATATTTGGCAAAATTTTCTGCAACAAAATTATTATACCGTAGAATTGGCTCAGATTGGGCTCAAACTACCATTATACTTACATACAAAGATGTATTCAATCAATTTGTAAGCTCCTGCTAGAGTTAAAAATACGCCTAACGATATCTATGAAGATGAAAACGATACTACAATAAGTTTAGAAATGGTTAAAAGAAAGAAAAATATTTGACGACCCGTTTGGTGTAATGGTTACCACGCCGGACTGCCAAACCAGGGTCCTGGGTTCGAATCCCGGTTCGGTCATGGATGTTATATGTTTGTGCCGTTGTTGTATGGTTTCTATAATAAAAAGCCTATACTGCTTGCTTCGGATCATTACAATGTATGTGACTGTGAGCGTTATTTATTTAATTATTTTTCAATTCACCCGGTAAGTTACTTTACAATCAAATCTGTAAGACCTAATTTCTAAAACGCCTTGAGCGTGAGTTACGAGTAAGTGCAAGTATGGTCGAAATGTATGAACTTTGAGATCAGGGATTTAATCAACTAAATTTATTGTTGCACACTAGCTTTTAAAAAACGCCTCACGCCATCTATTAAGATGAAAACGTACTATAATTACTTTAAAAAAGGTTAAAAGAAAGAGTATTTTTTTATATTTGACGACCCGTTTTGTGCAATAGTTACCATGCCGGACTGCCAAACCAGGGTCCTGGGCTCGAATCCCGGTTCGGTCATGGACATTATTATGTTTGTAGGTTTGTGCCGTTGTTGTAATGTTTCCATAATAAAAAGCCGTGCTTGCTTGGGATCACTACAACGTATGTATTAAAATAAGAAAAAAGCCAAAGAAAACGTACTGTCCTAAAATTTGATCTGACCTAATCTCAGGATATTATTAAGGTCAGCAAATTGCTTCTGTCAAATCCGTTGAAAAATGGATAAAAGAAAAAAAAAAGAAATCTTACCCAAGAATCGAACCTCCAACCTCTTGCGCGAAAATCTGACCATTTCCCAACTACGCTACACAGCTCTTGAGAGAAGTGTTGAAAAAAGCAACCACTATTTACTATTGGAATCTACCCAAATACATCTGTCAGCGTCAAGTCGGCGCTAGTGAGCATGATAAAACATTGGAAATTATCCCACAGACTCCCACAGTAACCCATTGCTGGGATAAAAAGTATCCTATGTGTTAATCCAGAACACATTCTATCTGCATGCCAAATTTCATCTAAATCCGTTCAGCCGTTTAGGCGTGATTGAGCCACAAACACACAAACATCCAAACATCCAAACATCCAAACATCGTCACAAACTTTCGCATTTATAATATTAGTGAGAGTGATAGCCTATTTTGATTAAAGCAACTGCTTTATTAGAAAAACAGTCAGGATACTGAAGTGAAACTTTGTATGGGAGGGCTTTGAAATTCGGATCCACAACCTTTTCGTGTGACGGAAGCTCGAAATTTAATTTTGACCGCTGCGGAAGTTTCACTTCTGCCAGGCGTCCCGTGACAGCCAACTTTTTTTCAGTGCAAGTATTGCTAAGTGCTAAACACATTACTCACTCTCGTCACAGCAAAAAAAAACAACGGGTTGCACTCCGGGAGTTCCGGCAGAAGTGAAAACTTGAACATTAACGTTGTGCATTTTTGATATTTTGTAAAGGTTTGGGAATAATTTCGCACGAATTGCTTTAATTATCAGTGTAAAAATACTATCATTTATGTGGTAAAATACCATATTCATTTATTGCGCTATCGTACACAAACATGACAATTTATGCCGCTTAAACAAAACAGGAGGAACAGGCATACATTTTCGCCGCGCGGTAGAAGGAGAGGGGGATATGTCTGACCAATTTTCGATCAGGGTGACGTCACGGTCCGGACGCAAGTTTAAAATTTTTTACTTATACCAATAAGTGCACAACGCCGCTAAAGAAGTTTTCACTTCAATAATAATTATAGTGGAGTAGCTCACCAGTGGCAGCCAGGTCCATCAAGCGCATGGCGGTGTTCAGGAGACGGGGATATAGACTTTGAATCACTTTGTTGGTACAGCGTGCAGGCAAGTCGGTACCAGAACGCGCTCCCCTCAGCCCCCACACACTGCGCTCGATTGACCTATCGCACCTCTTATTCTAAGCCTATGCCCTGTAGTGGGACGTATGCAGATGATGAAGCCAATTTTTATTCCAAATTCGAGCGTAAATTATGTAGGGCCGCTACTGCTTGTTTCATGTATCTAGGTGTTACCAAGACAATGTCGTACCATATACAGTACGACCGTAAAGTCTAGAAATTAAATAAATCGGAACTAAACTTTTTCATTATCATGACAACATTATGGAAAACGTCAAACTGTCAATCACCAAAATTTCAAATGCAGTTTTATGCATTTCAAATAAAAATTTACCGTAAAATATTTGAATTTGTCCTAATTATTATTACTAATGGATTAAGTAACAAAAAGTGGTGCAAGTTTAGTAATTTACTACGTTATTTTCTGTTATGTTTGGAGGTATATCAAGCGGGGAAAATTGGAATAGATTGGATGTTGTTTACAAGCGATTTGCTGATATGGTAGGTTAAATACTTACTCTCATGTTGCTTTTTAACAATAGTTTTCAGCGTAATTATATCAATTATCGTCAGTTATCATCTGAAAAATAATCATTTAGGGCATTTTCTTTCGAGTTTGGTTCGTTTGGGGTTATGATCGTTTGTTGATAAAACTGACGTTATTGTATGCGTGGACCGCATAATTTTGATCCTTGCATGTCATTCCTGCATGTTTAGTTTATCTTCACTGCGACTAGTTAATATTTTATCGATTACCTACTTTTTTTTTATCGTTTTCAGGAAAACATTTATATCGCAAAAATTTTCTGTCCGGAATGCATCGATAAAAAAACTGCCATGCCTAGAAATAGAAATCTTAAATAGAAGGAATGTAAATATCAGATCTACGAAAATACGAAAATAGTAAACATCGTATTCAAAAACAAATAATTTGAAAGTACAATATAAAGTAATATGCGTTTTCATTATTTTCTTCTAATACAGGAGGCGTACATAGCATGTTACACGTGATATGGCTATATCATGCCTTTTATTTCGATCTTTCGCGCGCAAATAGAAAGAGAGCGAAGGTATGATAGCACTATATCACGCTGCCATGCTAGCCATGTAGTTGCCGAAATTTAAATTGGGTGTAAAATTAAGCTGCTGTCAGAGCCAAATTTAGCTAAACATAGATAACGTTTTGCATAAACTTTCAGAGTAAATACAGCAAGTATCAAAATAGTTTAGGTCGTAGTGTAGTGTTGCCGTGTAAAGCGACAGTGGCGCCCTCATTTAATTTCTACTCTTTCTGGTCGGGCTGTACGTTGCTGCAATCTCTTGTCTAATTGTTCTTTCATCATGTTAGGCAGGTGTTAACTTATTAGGAAACTTCTTTCAGGGGCTTTGGTAGGATTCTCTGCCTTGTAAAATATTAGTTGTTTTCAACCGATTTCGAAAAAGGAGGGTCTATTATAGTACCTATACATTTATTTAACGGAAACTTTTAACTTTTAAGCCAACTTTTAACGGAATCTCTAAAGATTGAGAATTATTAACAATAAATAAATAAAATAAAAAGATACTTATTCACCAGAAAAAAGCTACTCTTTTGAAACATACATTTAAAAAATAAAAAACTGGTCAAGTGCGAGTCGGGCTACTCGCGCACCGAGGGTTCCGTACCACACCACTACAGAACACAAAAAAAACTTTTTTTGTCCGGGACCTTTAGCGCGAGACCGACTCACACTTGGCCGGTTTTTAGTATTTGTTGTTATTCTGTAGAGTTTGCTCTATAATCACACTAAGTTTGACGCTTGTATGTATTACCGTTTTTACTATAGAGCGTGAAGAAAAAACAATGATAAAAACTAGTTTCTTGTTGAAAACCCCCCTTAATTTTTAACTTTCTGCAATTTTTATTATTTGTTAACAAATCCGCCGCAATAACGCATAATCTGAGAAAGTTTCAATTATCTAGCTATTACGGTTCAAAAGTTACAGCCCTAAATAGGTAGGACGGACCTATCCGTCCGTCCGTCTGTCCGTCTGTCCGTCCGTCTGTCCGTCCGTCTGTCCGTCCGTCCGTCTGTCCTACCTATTTAGGGCTGTAACTTTTGAACTGTAATAGCTAGATAGTTGAAATTTTCTCAGATTATGCGTTATACGGCGGATTTGTCAACAAATAATAAAAATGTCAAAAAGTAAAAAATTAAGGGGGGTTCTCAACCAGAAACTAGTTTTTATCGACGTTTTTTCTTCACGCTCTATCGTAAAAACAGTAACACATACAAGCGTCAAACTTAGTGTGATTATAGAGCAAACTCTACAGAATAACAACAAATACTAAAAACCGGCCAAGTGTGAGTCGTTATTGTTGACAAAAAAAGTTTTTTTTCTATCTTAATAATGTTGTGTTCTGTGGTGGTGTGATACGGAACCCTCGGTGCGCGAGTAGACCGACTCGCACTTGACCGGTTTTATTATTCTTATACTATGCTTTAGGTGTGAAATAGAACTTGTATAATTCCAAACAGGACTCCTACGCTACTCGTACCATTATGATGTTAAACCTATTTAGTAGGTACCAAAAACATTCCATATTTACGACAAAGTTAGCAAACGGCGGAGAAACACGAAACCATGGAACTTACGTTCTGTAATAGCAACTGAAATGAGCTAAACTTTTAATCTTATTGCAAACTTGAATTGCTTTTGCATCTTACCGTACAATATTAGATAAGTTTTGGTTGAATGTAGTCATAAGTAGGTTTCTTTTACTCACAAAGACAAATTAGCTTCGAAAGGAGTAATAAAGATAAGGCTAGTGACAATTTATTCTCTCATTTTTAGGGTTCCGTACCCAAAGGGTCCTAAGAACGCGTCCCTATTGTTAAGCGTACACTGTCCATCCGTCCTGATTCTAAAGGGTTTTCTATTCTATTTATTGATTAAGCATAAAGGTAGGGAGTTGAAATGTTAACATTATTGACAACAGAACATGACGTGTTCTGGATTTGCTAACAAATCATAAAAAAATCAAAAAGAAGAAATTAAGGGTACAACAAACATGTTTTTTTAAAGATTTTTTTTTGTTTTTGTTCTATTGTAAAAACGACAATATATACAAGCGTGAAACTTTGTGTAATTATAGAACATAATGTAAAGTAAAATAACAAATATTAAAAACCGGCCAACTGTGTGCGCTAAGGATCTCGTAAAAAAGGATTTTTTTCGTATATGAAACCCTCGGTGCGCGAGTCCGGTTCGCACTTGGTTCTTACAGATATAGAGGCAAAGTTTGTTATACCCATGTTATACCTCATTAGGTGGAATAACATTAGATAGCTTTTAGATAGATCCATGGAGAATAAACAAATATATCTATCGTGTGACATTTGTGCACTAAATCAGGGGGTGTTTTCAAAGTAGCACACGCATTCTCCAGTACATAGATAATCTAGCGATAGGTATCGTAAAGTCCACAATTCGCCAAGAAATATTCAACTGAGT
Source organism: Agonopterix subpropinquella (assembly GCA_922987775.1). NCBI lineage: Eukaryota > Metazoa > Arthropoda > Insecta > Lepidoptera > Depressariidae > Agonopterix > Agonopterix subpropinquella. The sequence continues at coordinate 1,604,417 of OV277708.1, read as the reverse complement.
CCAGACAAAAACAAACTGTGTCATTGTTGCGTAAGTTACGTTTTTGAGTGGCATCTGAATGTAATGGTGTGCTTATATTCAGGTACTTTGTAATGGTACTTCTCTCGATTTTGTTCAGGCTTCAAGAAGCTTGTTATAAGAAACTCTTAGAAATCTTTGCTAATGGTGGCGTTTATTTTAAGAAATGACGGCAGTTCCTTTGTTGTACCTATTGTTTTTTTTTTCTTTTGACATTGACTCGAGTGTTTGGAAGCCATTCTGATAGCATTTTACCTTTCATCTGTATAAAGTTTTTACATAAGCAATAACCTTTCAGCAAAACTTTTTGACGTCATTTTTAGGGTTCCGTACCCAAAGCGTGAAAACTGGACCCTACGTTGTCCTTCCGTCCGTCTGTCCGTCCGTCTGTCCGTCTGTCCGTCTGTCCGTCTGTCCGTCTGTCCGTCTGTCCGTCCGTCCGTCTGTCCTACCTATTTAGGGCTGTAACTTTTGAACTGTAATAGCTAGATAGTTGAAATTTTCTCAGATTATGCGTTATTACGGCGGATTTGTTAACAAATAATAAAAATGTCAAAAAGTAAAAAATTAAGGGGGCTCTCAACAAGAAACTAGTTTTTATTGACGTTTTTTCTTCACGCTCTATCGTAAAAACGGTAATATATACAGGCGTCAAACTTAGTGTGATTATAGAGCAAACTCTACAGAATAAAAACAAATACTAAAAACCGGCCAAGTGTGAGTCGGTCTTGCGCTAAAGGTTCCGGACAAAAAAAGTTTTTTTTTCTATGTTAATAATGTTGTGTTCTGTGGTGGTGTGGTACGGAACCCTCGGTGCGCGAGTAGCCCGACTCGCACTTGACCGGTTTTATTTGACTCTACCACCGCATCGGAAGGTGTTCCGTTGAGAGAAGATGCGGCCAGAAACTCTACAACACACATCTTTTAAATAAAACAAAATGTACAAAGTACAATTAAAATACAATATTGCATTACATGGTGTAACATTGTCAAGACCAAACTAACCAAGTAAACCAAACCAAGACTAACGCCCATACACCCTTCCTGAGAATAGGTTGTGCCCTTTAGTGGGACGTAATATGCTCTGATGATAATGATAAGACTACATAAATAAAATAAAAATTGTTTATTTAAATGTACACAAAAACAATAAAAAGAAAGTAATAGTTAGGTACCTATAACAGAAAATCTGTAATTGTATACATTTCAAAGACACTTCAAACAAGATTGACATGGGTTTCCACGATAGACACAGGGCCTGGAGTGTGTGGAAACCAATGCATTGAGCACATTACAGAGTAGAACTGCGGCATAGTACCATTTGTAAGTAAAACTATTCCTCTAGATTCTTCTGTAAACAATATAATAGCCTATACAGCATTTATGTTATCTATTTTTCTCAAGGCTGTATAGAGCAACAATGGAACGGAGACATTCGAGGTATTTCCAATAAAGGCATTCCCTGAGCTCCTGTATGACAGTTTACGTGTTTACCTTGCCATGTAATATCGAGAACACAAGCCTGAGTGGTATTCGATAACCCTAGTTTGTTAAATCGTTTAGGAAACTCAGCTTGCCGCATATTTACTTTATTAACTTGGCTTGCTTACGAACTTCATAATACAAAGTGTTTCGTATAAGAACGTTAACATATCGGGGCTAATTTGTGTTGCACAAGACTCAAGTCTTCGAGCCTTATGCGAACTGTTGATCCAAACTCGTGTCAAAATTGAAACTGGAATTAGTTTTGTCCGCTCGAGTCTTTCACTGAGCCGAGTTGTGATCGAGTCGTTTTAGTGCACGGAGTAGCAGTGTTTTCATTTGTTTGGGTACTTTCAGACACACAGAACTATGAGGGGATATTGATATTAACAGAAAAATAAAACCGACTTCAAAACTCAAAAAGTATAAAATAAAATATACACGTATTGCAGCCGATGAATTTTACGTTAGCTATCAGTTTTTTTTATCGAAGTCGCTGTCAAGCCTGTCCGATTCGAGACTGAGCTTGCAGTATTTTTTTTGGGGCTAGGCTTGACACCGACTCCAATAAAAAAAATTGATAGCTAACGTAAAATTCATCGGCTGCAATACGTGTATATTTTATTTTATACTTTTTGAGTTTTGAAGTCGGTTTTATTTTTTTGAAAAAATTATTACGTATTTTGGTGTTCCTGACGTGATATGCACTTTTAATCCCCAATATGCCAGGCTCCATCGCCCTCTGGCAAACTTTCAGTTTGGACTTCTGTGACTCTGTTATAGACTATGTTAGAAATAGAAATAGACATAGAAATCAATTTATTATGTGCATAATGTCAAGAAGTTGTTCACAAAGTATTATAACAGTACAATATGCTCTGCCTTTAATCGGCGTATAATAAAATTTATAATCAAATGTCAAACTACATTACTTATTAAGTATTCAAAATAAATTAAAATACAACTACAAATAAATTTTAAACTGAGATAAATTAGATAGTAATTATAATGTCAAACTGACTTATTAGGTACTCAAAATAAATTAAAATACAAATACAATGAAATTTTAAATCTGAGATAAATTAATTTTAGTCATAACATAATTAGGTACATCAAAATCATCACAATAACTTTAGTTCAGTCTTATATTAGTTTTACATGTCAATTTTCGGACCCATAAATATGTCGGTATTTTAATTATTCCGTTACATTGTTGTGTCGTTAAGATACTCCGATACAGAGTAATAGGGCCGTTCTATGAGAAACGTGAACAAGTGGGTTTTGAAAGTGTTAACGTCCCTCTGATTTCGTATCAGTTTTGGTAGCTTGTTATATATCTTGGGTGCCATTGCAAAAATACTCTGATGAAATAGAGCAGTTCTGCAGGACACCAGCCGCAATTCATCACATCTACGCTCACTAGTTACGCTTTTGAACAGATGATAGTTTTTCCGCACAAACAAGGCGGTCTCAAAGACATATATCGAGGGCAGGGTAAGTAGTTTAAGTCTCTTAAAGTGTGGTTTACAGCTGTCTGTTTGCCTTAAATTGCAATTGTTTGAGTACCATAGGTAAGGATATGCCTTGTCTCTTGCCGAATCAATAAAACTATCCAGGTTTTGCCTTCATTTTCATAACCATAGGTGCTGTTTGACTTTGACATAGCCCAAAGAGTTGCTAAACTTAAGTGGCAGTGGGCGGGGCACATTGCTCGCAGAACCGATGGCCGGTGGGACCGGAAAGTTCTCGAGTGGCGACCGCGTACCGGAAAGCGCAGCGTGGGTAGGCCCCTCACACGGTGGACCGACGACCTGGTGAAGGCGGCGGGAAAACGTTGGATCAGGGCGGCGCAGGACCGGTCGTTATGGCGATCCTTGGGGGAGGCCTATATCCAGCAGTCCATCGGCTGAGATGACGATGATGATGAGGTGCTGTTTAAACAGAAGTGACGTGGCACTGACGTGACGCAGGCGGGGTGCGGCAATTTAAACCTTAAAGTACGCATAGCGTCGTTTGCAGAATTACGCCCGCACCTCCAGGCGACGTAGCCTGGTGGCGCGGGCGCGATTTTCCTTTTCGACAAAAACGACGCTATACTGCGTGCTATAAGGTCGAATATTATGTTACTTTGACTATCCGCCACCGCCACGCGTCTCTTCTGTACAAACAGCACCTTACATCTCACAACATAGAACGAAATAGCAACATCTCTTGTCAGAAACTCCGCCAACGTTACGAAACCCGACCTAGATCCCTACACCTTCCTTCCCTGTCACTTAGGCGACCTAATCATTGACCTAGCAATATTTTCTACCCTACTTATTCCTGATATACCTACAACATGAGATTTTCAACCTAGTTACTGTAAGTCTAAAGTGGATATTTGAGTGGAGGTATTTCAATTTAAATCTCACGAATGGATGGGTAGGAGGTAAATGGTATGAAATCTTAATAGCGACGGGAATCTGCCAAATCTTTTTAGGTACTAAATTGGAATTAGGGAGGATTTTAATTATTTTAAAAAGTTACTGGCTCCTTACAAGCATTAATGCTTCTAAGCTGTGCGCATCGCGTCCCTTCGCGGGACTTCGATAAGTTTGTTATAAAATAACTAGTTAGTGAAATAAATTAAGGGTCTAATCAAGGTACAATAATAGATTTGCAGCGCGGGTCGTGTTTTGCCAAGGAATAGATTAAAAGAAAAAAATACTTATTAAGCAATTAATTTAATAGAGATGGATCAAAATGTTAACAATCTGAGCTTTTTGTCCTTTATAATATTATGTAAATCAGAAAATAAAAAATTACAAGTTATTTGGCATCCAATGTTAATCTTATCATCTAAAGACTAATCTAAAGACCTGTTTAAAAACTACTGTCAGCTTATTAAGAAGGTCCCTTTAAATGATAGACATTTATAAAATTTTTAAAATTGTAAAAAAGTTGAAAAAACAAAATAAAAATGTTTTAATTTCATCATTTGTTCAGTTAATGGTTAATATCATACACGTTAATTTAAATAAACTTTAATGATAAAAAAATAACTTATAGACTTTCAGCACATGCATAAATGAAATAAAGACTTCCTATAAAACTTATCTTTCATAATGGTTTTTTGGTATAAATTGTTTATAAAAACAAGTAACATGCAACTCTGTTTCATGCGAACTTTTGTATCAGATCGTGAGCACGTTAGGTTTTAAAAATTCCATTTAATTGTCATTTGCTGCAGTTTTAATTGAATTCAGTGTTCTTGTGCCCAACTACTGAAGCAAAGGAGCAAGTATAAGATAAGCTGAACTACCAAGGCATGATGATTACAATTTCGCATGTCAATATAATAAATGTTGACATAAAAATTGATTATAAAATTGGCAACATGCCTCGTCCAAAAATATGCACAGTCAAAAATCCACAACAAGCTTCGTCACAAGAGAATACAAAATAAATAATTACAACACGTTTCGTCACCAAAATAATGTCAATGTAATTCGCATGCAATGACTTTCTTTCGCATGTCAAGTTCTTTTTTAGAGGGCTAAATCAAAAACCTAAATTATAAATAATAAAAAAATGAGGTTTATTCAACCACAGTAACAATAACAAAAAAACTATATTTATAAAATAAATAATAAATAAATTATACATTTTTGAATGTGCACTAGAATAGGCATTGCTGCTGTTTTTTTTTTATTCAGTCTGTTTCTTAAGGCTAAATTGTCCTTAGAGATTATAAATTGAACATAGATATTTTAAATAGAATAATGTATTTTTTCAAGTGACCTAGTGGTGTCTCTCGGCGCTTTGTAAATTCCATGGATTTAGATGATAACAGTACCTATTTCCAGCTTCCTGGTAAATTCCATGGTAAACTTAAAATTACTGGCTATTAATAAAAAAATATAATTACCGTTTCTGTTTCCGGCATAGAGTAAGAAAGAGAAGGCAGGTTTTCTTTTCTTATCTACCTATCCAAAGATTTTCTCCATGGAGGATGAAGTTTGAAATATTTTCTCGCGACCATTTATTTGCATTTAGAGATCACAATCATCGAAATATTTTCAAAATTAAATTCATAAACTCAGCTATGGCCTATCGAAAAAAAAAATAATTGTGATTGTTATCCGTAAAAAATATTTAAGTATTACTTTTAAATTTTAAAAACCAAAATTAAACTACTCACATAATTCACTTCAGCAACATGCGTCGTCAACCATCTTAATAAAAACAAAAACTGCTTCAGCAACATGCGTCGTCAAATTTCCTACAAAACTCCCTTCAGCAACATGCGTCGTCAATTTTATACAGAATCATTCAGCAACACGCCACGTCAAACAAAAAAAAAAAAAAAGAAAAAAAAAAAAATAAAAATATATTTTTTTTTATTATTATTAAATATTATTTTTTTTTTATTTTTTATTTAAATTTTAATGTAAAAAATATAAAAATATATAATACCAAAATGAGATTGAACTTCTGTATACTACACGATTATTAAAGCCACATATATAGGTAATGTATTGGCATTGAAGTTATTTTGAAATAGCTAAAACTTTTTATTTTATAAGGCTTAGAGTAAAAAGTGTACGAATCCTACCTGCTCTCCCCTACATATTTAACCCACTTCAAAAAACGGTATACAGTATACCGTTTTTTGAAGTGGGTTAAATATGTAGGTGCTACGTACGTACTTAAATATTATTTCATTCACCTTTCTTTCTTCGTAATAAAAAAACTAATAACGCTTCTATTCCGTTCACTTAAGGTTCATAAAAGAATATTTTCTTAGCAGTTAGCTTTCAACAAAACTATGAAATCTGTATTTCATTCCTGTGAAGGAAATGGGCTATTCGTTGGCTATTCGCTGCAAATGCACTTACTGCCAAGCTGTTATAGCCGTTATTGCAACGAAATAAAGTACATATTTTGAACCGGTTTATGAATGGTAATTGCTGTATGAAACTCCATAAAATCGTGTTTTCTACAGAATTTATGTGTAGTTATAGACAGCATTCATGCAAATATGAAATGGTTTGGTTTTCAAATACAGTTCAATTTTGAAACCAATAAATTCAGGTTTACTTATAAATTGTTAAAGATAACATATTTCTATTGTTATTTAATTTGAATCACAGAACAGACATTCGAAGCACTCTCATCTACAGGGTGAAATTGATATCATTAGCATCCTTTTAAACTAAGAGTCTACCCATCAAACTGAACCACTTTATGGGACCAAACCGATTGGAGCAAAAAAGAAGTCAGCTGTTCCATACTAAACTGCAATGCCTACTCGACTCAAATGTATGGAACAGCTGTTTTTTTTTGTGCTTCGATCGGTTTGCTCCCATGTGAAAGTTGTTCAGTTTGATGGGTAGAATACTTTGATATCAATTTCACCCTGTATACATAGAACAGAATAGTATCTTTTTGAAAGCTGTTGTGGTGATAGCATAATTGTAGCGCAAACCGTAGGTACCAAAAAACAATTTGTAAACCTCTTCTGATAAAAGTGTGTTAAGTTAAGTAAGGTCAGAGCAAAAATAGTTAAACAATTTTCTATACAATGACTACGTTACTTTATCATGGATGTGACTGACACTCTCTTGGCTGGTAATACTTTTTTTAATTTTTCATTAAGAAATCTGCCACATTAATATATAACATATTTTCTATCCAGCTTCCTTTTACGGTTCAAAAGATACAGCTCTTTAAAGGTTAAACACACAGAGGGACCGACAGATGTAATAGGTTTAGTAATAGGGTCCCATTGGCTTTGGATAAGAAACCATGAAAACGGTAAAAACTCCTAGCTATCTTAAACGGTTACAACTTACAAAATAGTCTAACGAACAGTAGAATTCAAATAAAACTTTATTTTAACAGCTATAAAAGTGTAATTTGTATGTAAATTCTTCCCGGCGAAGTCTTCAAGACGTAGATTTATATTGATACCTAGAGAGCTCAGGAATTCTCCATTTTATTCCTCTACGCTTCTCTTGTTAGGTCTTTTGCTTTTATTTCAAACTGTAGTCATTTGCATTGTAATCTGCTCCTTTACTTTATACAGGTTGTAAGGTACATGCAAGGGTTTCAGACCAACAAACTAAACAATCTTTTACAAAAAAAATTTAAAACTTTCCATATCGAAAAAAAAACAGCTGTTTCATACATTCGTGTCGGGACTCGAGTTGCCATTAACGATTTCTATGGAACAGCAGATTTTTTTATCGCCATTATTCTCTTTGATCGCCATTTCCAATGTTGATCCCATAGAGAATGTTGTTCAGTTTCATGGTCTGAAAACACCCTGTTTAATATGTAACACATTTAATTTAACCCTGAATAGGCAGTAGCTTTTATCCATGACTTCGGAATCTTAATAATGTTGTTTGAAGTAACAAATCAATGTTGTCCACAGCTTACCTGGACCCATACGTAACGCCTGCAAGCCTGGAGCAACTCCTGGTGTCGAGCGACGTGGTCGGCAACATTCGGTTCAGCCACCCGACGCTCTACGTGTTCCCGGGGGGACAGGGGGACGCCGCACTCTTCGGCATCAACGGTTTCAACATGCTTGGTAAGTCTTTGCAACCAAGTACCTACAGTAGAAGGTACCAGGTTTTTAAGTCTTACCCAGGCCTATGACAGGTTTAGTTCCGATAGGTCAGATTTAGCGGTGCAGTCACATTTTACCTCATGAAACGCCATCATGGACGCCATATTTAACTTATGTCATGTTGTGTTGTTGCGTCAGGAGCTTATACAGGGTGTGAGATACCACCCTCCGGAAACTGAAACGGTGAACTAAGACCATCAAACTGAACAACTTTCACTCTGGAGCCTACCTCAGGAAACGCGAAAAAAATCGGCTGTCGTCTATATAATATTTGAGTCGGGTAGGTACGGCAGTTGATTTTTTTTTCGCGTTTCCAGAGGTCTGCTCCATAGTGCAGTTATGGCACGTTAAGCCGTTGGTCTCGGCAACTATTTCTGGTGGTAGTAGTCGTTACATAAAAACCACGTCAGAGGCCGTAAGGCGGTCTGAAAAACCTCTGACACCAGGGCTCTGCCCACACGGTAAGAAGTATAATGTCAAAACCACACTAAACCACAGAATAAATACTAGTACTATGACTAAACTAAAGATAAACTTAACGTAGCCCATCACAGTTTTAAACAGGACTGGTAAAAGTCGAGAAAGATGTAGGAAAAGTAAATCACGCTATTAAAGTTTTCCCTACATCTCTTTGCTTAGAAGTTCAGAGCGTCTGGAATACGGAAGGCGTCTATTTTGCAGATGGATCTTCAGATTTTGCTGTAAAACTTTATATTCAGGTTTCGTTCAATCTTTAATAGAGCCCTATTATTATGTGCGTAAATCGCGGGCATAAGACTGAAATCTTCAGTGCAGTGGTATCTTAAACCATAATAACTAGGGACCAGGCTTGCGTTTGCTTTTCCCTCTGCCAAGTTACACGATCAATTCATCATGTGCATTAACATACAATTTTATACCTTATCACTAAACGAGACAGCCTATAATTGCAGAACAATGACTTCAAACAATTCTCGTTTGGGATTCACACGAGACTATTTTTTTAACAATATTTGAATCTAAAGTAATGGATCAAAATCCAAAGTTGCAAATTTCATGCTACCTAGTCCGCAAAGTAAAAGTTAGTAGAATTAGACGCGTAACTCGTCCATGTTATATAGTTTAAGATATACTAATAAAAAATGCTCAACTCAACAAGAATAAAGCATACGCATACGCATATGCTCACGACTATATTCCCCGAGGGGGTAGTCAGAGATATTCTGAAACTTCAGAACATCCACGTTTCACTAGCAGTACTGAAACTCTGTCCAGTGTGACGGGGAGTGAGCCCGAAGAAGAATAAAGCAGTGGTAGTATAATAATAGCCTTCCGTGCAAGAAATTGTCATGAACGATGAACAAATATTGTCATATTTGACAATATTTTTCCCCCTCTTGGCGTTAAATAGCAGTTTCCAAACACGATTGGCAGGTGAAAAAAACCATGTAAGTAGATGTAAGGCCATTCGACTGAACGCCACTGAGTCAGCAATTCCCCATCTTTATCGTAACAGCAGTAACTTAGTTTCTGGAACGCCCTAGGGGTTTCCGAGGGGATTTTTTCGATGTTCTGACCGATATTGGCTTGGAGCCAAAATGTTGCCTGAGGCTTTTCGTTTGCCGCGATTTATTGAACGATAGTTGGTCGACAAAGTAGGGTTTACTTTAGTTTATTGGTGTCTTTAATTTTTGTAGTGACTGGAAATGCGTTACATTTAGGTGCTGAAGCACCATTAAACTGAACAACTTTAACGATAAATCCAAAATCGGTGATAGGTACCTCCAATATTTTTTTAAATATAGCTCAAAGTAGCACCTCTCGGGATTTTATTTTATTTTTTCTAGATATCTCATTTCGTTTTTGAGATATGCATTTTTTTTATCGAAACCGGGCGAAAAAGGAACGCATTTTACACATTTTTTTTGGTTGTTTTTTGTTGCGTTGCCCTCATTAAGACGCGCGTCTTCCGATACTCCAATCATCTACGGAATCCCAAATCCCACGACACTAGGGCGATTTCGCACTTTCGCTGAAAATCGGGCCTATTCTCCTTTACATGGTTTTCCAACTTTGGGAGTCTAGGACTCAATCATTTGTACACCACTAAATTGTACTCAAATAAAGATTTTTTTTTTCTGAAACGAAAAAAAAACCTTTTTCAATGTTAAATAATATAGAGTACGTTCCGAACAATACGGTCAATTTATCGAATAAAATTGTTATTTAAAAAGTAGTTGCCAGGCAATTTTCAAAACAAATAAAGTAGCTACCAAGCCTTGACATCTATAAAGCTTTCAGCTAACCTTCAGTCAGTCTTCAACGTTGGGTCTGAGCCAACAAGAATATTGCTTTCAATCGAAGAGCCTTTCCCTGACACTCGTCAAGATAACCTACTGATAATATAGGCTTAATGGACTCTTCAACTAAGATACAAAGTTATGCTATGTTAAACAATGTATAACAAAACACACTAGTAATACTTATACAGGGTCTAAGGGTCAGGGTCTTTGTTAATCAAAGAAAAACAAGAACTTTAATAGTTAAACTATTTATTAATAAAAATAGGTACATAATTTTGTACAGATCACAATGTGCTTGGTCGAAATAGAAGAGAGAAGATTGAGAGAGGGAAACAGCAACTCAATAATTATATTGACAGCCCAAGAATGTTGCCATTACACTCTAAGTTTATTACCATAAACAGATTTATGTTCAATTATGGTTTGAACAAGGGTGTTAAGGTAAACAGTTGCATTACTTTAAGGGGTGATTGTAACCATGATACTGAACCACTTTCCCTAAGAAAGCTATAGAAAAAACGCAAAAAAAAAAAATATTTTTAACCTTTCGTAAAAACATTCAAGCAGCTGATTGTATTTAGTATGGAAAGACGATTTTATTTTATGCGAATTTCCTATTGTTTTCTTTGGGTAAGTTGTTCAGTATCATGCGTACAATCAGCTTAGAGTAATGCAACTGTTTACCCTAACACCCTGTATAAAGGGGTGGTTTAGTTAGACCACCAAACTGAACAACTTTCACTATGGAGACAACGTCGAAAAAATCTCCCTAGTGCAAGGCTCTTCTTACAAGCAAACTTTTGCAATTAGCCATCCCGCTTCAATTGCGTAGCTCCGGTCAGAATTTTCCGTTTTCTTTGAAAACTTGCATGATTTCTTTATGAATTTTCAAAAAATAAGAAAACCACATCATTCTTTATTGTATTGTGAAGAATATTGCAAATTTTCATATTCTTCTGATCAACAATGTAAGAGTAAAACGGTTACAACTGGAAAAAAGGGGTGAATTTGGATTCGTCTTTCTTCAGTTTTATTAATTAAAATGGATTTCGAGAAAAACTACATCACTTCTCATATCCTGTAGATTTTTCAGTTTTCTTTTCTGCTTAAAAAGTGCCATAGTTAATGTGTAAAATGGTAACAAAGTTACTCAAAACAGGCGGACGCCCCTTATACGGTTGCAGTTTTGTATAAAAGAGCAGAATGCAGATTTTTTTCTCTCTATGTTTTGTCCATAGTGAAAGTTATTCTGTTTGATTATCTAAATCGGGTTGAATCGACTAATGGCAATGTTCCAAATATGACGACGTATTATCATGCGATATCTTATTTACAAGTAAATATTAAATGTGTAGGCAAAGCAAACGGTTACATAATAACAGGGCTGAGAGCTTGTTCAACAAGCATCGTGTTACAGTAAACATGTCGTGTACTAAACATGTCCAACTAAGTACTTACACGAATGTTGAGTGTCTTCTTGTGTTACTTGGGACGTGTAGTGTAATATTTTATGGATTTTGAGATTACTTGGTTCTAAAGAAGATGTTAATGAATTAATTCGAATTAAACCAGAAAAAACAATCATTCTTCTTCTTTATCTACAGGGTGTTAGGGTATGCAGTTGCATTACCTTGAAGGGGTCATGGTTCCCATGATACTGAACAACTTTCCCTAAGAAACCTATAGAAAATTCGCATAAAAATATTAAAAATGTTTGGACTTTCATACTAAATGCAATCAACTGATCGAACGTTTATATGAAAAGTCGAAAAAATAATTGCGAATTTCCTATATGTTTCTTAGGGAAAGTTGTTCAGTCTCATAGGTCCAATTACCCCTTAAAGTAATGCAACTGTTTACCCTAACACCCTGTATACAGGGTGGTCGAGTTAAGATGGACCATAAACAATACGCCTCCAAAAGTTTGATTTTTTCTCAAAAAATTTCAATAATTTTTTTTTTTAAATTGTTTGATATTTCAGTAATAAACTTAATGTCGGTCGATAGATACAGTTTTTTCAAACCGTCTTACGGCCTCTGACGTGGTTTTTATGTAACGACTAAAACCACCAGAGATAGTAGCCGGGACTAACGGCTTAACGTGCCATCCGAAGCACGGAATCATTTTTCTTTTCAGACAATCAGGTGATTCAGCCTGCAATGTCCTAACCAACTGGGGAAAAACGCACAAAGTGACATATCACTAGGTGTCCCCCGTGGGAATCGAACCCACGACATCCGTGTCGAGAGCCAATGCTCTTAACCATTAGACCACGGAGCAGATACATTACTAAAGTATGTTCATGCCGAATTTCAGCTCAAAATAGTGACTAGTTGGAACACAGTAACGAGTTTAGTGAGACAAGGTAGCTGATCGGTAAAAAATCACAAAAACTTGACTAACTTTGAAACCGTAAATTTTTGGATCACCTATATAGAACTAAAAAGGTCGAAAATGATGTCCTCTACCCCAGATTTTCCTTTGGTCCATCTTAACTCGACCACACTGTATATGACAATCGCTCATTGTGTAGTCAGTAATGGTCGTATCGAAGCGCCTGTCCAGGATGTTCAGGATGCGCCAGACGAACTTCGGTCTCGTTACTCGGGGAGAAACAATAATTCAATCAAATTAAAGATTGGAAAATTGGTTTAGGACGGGATTTAACTGAAAAAATGGGGCGGTAACATATTAGTAAAAAATAATATTGTAAATCGTTGAATCAGTTAAAATATTTTATTGGACACCAGAATATTAGACCAAAAAATCAGATAACTAATAAGGCGATTTTTTTGCTAAAAAGCTATAATGAAAACTCTTTGTGACGAACACATTTCATTAAAAGTTTAATAAGGTCTACTAAGAGCATACATCGTCCAATAAAAAGTTATGCAAAAAAAACTCAAATCTCAAAATATTTTATTTTGAGTTGGAATCAGAATATAGTCCAGAGTATTCATTTATCTTTTATTTACTCGCAAGCTTTAATCCCCTTTTCACTTAAAAGTATTTTGTCCCTGGATCACTAACCAAACTTATTTCATCGCAAGCGCATTACAGAATTCAGGAGGCACATAAAGCTTCTCCCCTAAGCCTGCCTTTCAGGATCCTGAAGCCACATAAAACTCGGTTTAGCTGAAACCATTTCAGTTCTAAGAAAATTACGTCGCTCTAAAAATGATTGCTTATTTATCACTTTATTATTTTCAGAAATAACTTTTCTGAATTTAGCTTGAGGGTTTACGTTATTTATCGTTGCTATAACTAGAAAATATAATTATATTAGTTGGTAGTAGCTTTTCTAGTTGTAACTTCAAATAATTATTCTTTTAGTATTGTTAATACCTATCGCATTTTCAAATATAATGTACCTGTAGAATGAATTTAGCGTTTAGGTAGGTTCAAGATAATTATAATTACGTCTCAAAGTGTAGACAGGAAGTCTACTTTTCGACCAATAAAAATTATCACTGTTAAAAGAGGCGGCTTTCTTCCCCAATGAGACAATCTCATTGCATATATTCAATGTTACCATATCCTACCCTAAGGTTATTTGGAAGAAATTAGCTTTTTAGCGATAATACCGCCTTATTTGTATCAACTTTATAAGTATTCAAAGGTAAATGTTTTGTTTTGGTGTACAAGTCATAGTCATAGTCATAGTCATTTATTTTGTAAAATAATACAAATACAATTTTTTGTACAATAAAGTATAGTAGCTTTTGACCCGCGATTTCGTCTGCGTGATTTACCCCTTTAGGGGTCGATTTTCGAAAAATCCTTTCTTAGTGCACCCCTACATCATCTGTTAGTTCAGTTCAGTTCAGTGGATTAGGCTGTCAATTGTCTGTCAGTCAGTCAGTCACAGAACTCTTGGATAATAATTCTATTGTATGAATAAACTTCACTGAACGCATCGACAATAAATTTGTAATGATGGATTAGGCTGACATTTAGCTATGGACATTACCTTCGTCTGACAATATCACTCTACCATATAGAAAATTGCGCTTTAACCTGTTAATTATAAGGTTCATTTTAGATAAAGGTTAGATATATACAGATGTGTCGACTGGTCCATTAACTATAGACCTAAAGCAAACATCGGATTCGGGACAGTTTGCAGCTTTCAATTTATTTTCCAATCAAATGTTTCGATGTTTGTTTTACAAAAACGTTTGCATTTCCATTTATCTTCTGTTTTGTTTATTATTAATGAAAGTATCGATCACGTTTTAAAACACGAGATGACGAGATTAATTTATATTTTATAATGTTTTTATTTTATTTTATTATTTTGTAACGTTCTTTTGACCCATGTAACTGTGATTCGTAATTGGTTTTGATAGCGGAAAATTTATTCTTCTTTCTTATTTATTTAATATTTTATTGTATACATGGAAATTATACAAATTGGCTAATATGAATGGCATACTAAACAAGTACAAAGGCCGAGAGAGTTTCTTGTTTTGTTAGAGGAATAAATAAGTATTTGTTCTTCTTTGGTAACTGGTTTCGACAGAGGAATAATGTTATGATCTCTGCTTATAGTAATTATAGTACTGTGTGAGCAAATACTTTCCTAATGATCACTATAAAAAAGTTCCGTGACTGACTGACAGACTGAAAGATAACGCACGCACAGCCTGTAGGCTGTACCATTCCAATACATACCATAACAATGGTGTACCATTGAAGATAGAAACATGGAATAGGTACCTACATATTATACAGAGGAAGTTAATAATTTTTTTTTCGAAAGTCACCTGTAAAGAGATGCAACATGTTGTTGAATTTTTCTGAAATCCACGCGAAAGATAAGGCTGCCAGTCTTAAGATTATTGGAACAATGGACGAAGCACAAAAACAAGGTTTCTGTTGTTATGTGACCCTGAAAAAAACCAACCTCCAGAACACAAAAGCTCACTAAAAGATAACCGCAAAAATAAATGAAATGAACTCAAGTGTATCCTCAATGATTGCTTTTAATCATTTTAATTAATGCGGCGAGCGCAATCAATGGCTTTCGCGTTATGTGCACAATGCTGAAATGTGGTGAAATGTGCAAATTAATATTAATTCAATTAAAACTTGTTCCCTTTTTTGTTGAACAGCCTTTTCAGGGCGTAATTAGTTCAGTTTTTGCGTTTAATATGCCAAAAGTGCAAAATGCTACAGTATTACGAACCGAATTAGTAAATGAAAATTAGGGGGAAAAGTTGTGAGTTTTTAAAAGGATCTTTGTATGAGAATACTGGCTCTATAGATAGGCACATCTCCCCGATCACCCTTATATGGGAAACCACAACAATTGCATTCCCAAAGAGAGACCGCTTCAGGCAGCTGGCCGAAAGCAAGATGGTGTAAGCATATTGCGCTGATCCTAAATAAAGGGACGGGGACATATGAATAGACTAAAATATTAGTATCCATTCATATGATGGGGGCAAGAGGATTGCAGTACCTACCATAAAGCAACTAAAATTCGATACTTAATAAGTGTACTATTATTATTAATATTAATTCGATACTAATCTGATGTGCCATCATAACTATAGGTTAGTTATAGTCTAGTTCTCATCATCAGCCTGGTAAACTCCACTGCTGGGTATAGGCCTCTTCAATTTCACACCTCACCATATTGTATCCTGTATTTCCTAACAAAGTAAATTGTAGTCTTAACAAATAAACTCTGTACGTTAAACCTGACTGATGTCCAAATAATCATCACGATTGAAGCCCCCATCTTCTCCCACTTGCAGTTGACGGCGGCTTCTCCCGCAAGGCTTGCTGGTGGGACTTCGCGCGGCACCTGGATCGCCTGGATGCCGTGCTGTTCACCAGGATCAACAACTGCTCCGTCTCCGGCATGGCAGCTGTTCTGCACAGGAAGGCTACCGCGCCTGTGTACCCTCAGATCGGACACTTCTTCTGTAATTTAGAGGTAAGTTTGTTCTGTATTTTAGTGGTAAAAGTGGTCGCCCTAGATGCACATAATATTATTATGCTGATCAAATCAGATGCGTACCTACTAAAGAAGGACCAAGTTAAATGTGTGTGTGTGTGTGTGTGTGTTTCTTTGGTAACTCATTTGAGAAATAAATCAAAATGTTACGTTTTAAAATTTTGGTATACCTATACGTACTGAATGATAAAGCCAAGCAATAATATATGCAAAGGATCCTCTCTTCCCACGTATTGCCCATGCATCTAATTTTTATAGGAATATAATTCGAAGCGCGCTCCATACAAATGAAGTCTGGTGATATTTTCAATAGTAACCAATTAAAGTCAATGAAATTTTTCAGAAATAATCTAGAAACTAATCTCTATGTTTGTATGAAGTAAGATTTTCGTTAAAATTTTAAAGTTACAGTGCCTCAAAGATTTCCATACAAATCTTAAATTAATCCTAGCATTAAAACTGTTCTAAGTATATTTTCAGGGTGTTTTGTTACACGCTGTAGTTTCAAAGTTACAGTGACTCAATGATCAGCACAGCATAAAAACTGTATATTTTAATGAAGATCTGACAAACCAGTAATAGATAGTGTTCCAAAAATGTCACTGACTTTAATTAATTAGTATTGAAAATAGGACCTTACTCCGTATGAATGCAGCACGCTCAAGCGCTCTGCAAGGACTACATTTACTTGGCGATGTTGGCAAATTGTACTGCAAGGTAGATAAATTCGTTCTGCTATCTACAATACTGCCAAACTTGATAGACTTTTATATATCCTCACGAGCATTTACCCGCGACTTCGTCCACACATAAATTATAGATTTTAAGTCAGATCATAAGCTATCAAACAAAGAAAGTTTTATCAAAATCGGTTTAGTAGTTTTTGTGTGATGCTCGAACAAACAAACACACAAGCAAACAAACAGACAGACAAAAAATCCAAAAATTTGTGATTTGGAAACATCTAAAAACCATATCGTAATCTTTTTTTGGTAAATATCTTCAATGTACAGACACACTTGTCTTCTGTTACAGTTTTATAATCCCAAATATTATAAATGTGAAAGTAAATTTGTTTGTTAGGCTTTCACGCGAAAACTACTTAACCGATCATCATGAAACTTTGTACACATATTCTTGGAGGTATTAGAAGTAACATAGAATTCTTGGGGTTTTCCAACGCGGACGAAGTCGCGGGCAAAAGCTAGTAGTTTATATTTCGGAGAGTTAATTAAGTACACAACGTAGAAATAGAGCTGCCATAGAGTAAATAAAGTAAAGAAGGCGCCACACCGCCGCCTGTCAAGGTCGTCGGTGTAACTCTAGCCAAAGGGATACAGTTCATTGGGCAGTGCTTACTGGTTGTAGTACTGCATCTATTGAGATTTAATACCCTGGTTTATAAAATATTTTTTTACTTTTAATCATCATCATGAGTTTTTGTCCACAAGCTGTAGGGTATATGCCTACTACCCGTTATGCCACCAAAGAGTAATGATACTACATAGTTTGGGCACTGCGCTTCTAATCATCGTTGTCATTTAGCATCAACCTATACAGGGTGAAATTGATATTTATTTATTTATTCACTATCACAATCATTCAATAATTTTTTAAATATCACTAGCATCCTTTTAACCTAAGAGTCTACCCATCAAACTAAACAATTTTTACTATTGGGAGCAAACCGATCGGAGCAAAAAAAAAATCAACTGTTCCATACTAAACTGCAATCAAATCAATCAAAGTCAAAATAATTTTATTTCAGACACAGTCCATGGATTTTTATGAAATTTTATTATACTAAGAACTATGATGTAACTTACAACAATAACAAAAATGCCAACTCGACTCACATGTTTGCAATTTGTAACAGCAGATTTTTTTTTGCTCCGATCTGTTTGCTCCCGTAGTAAAAGTTGTTCAGTTTGATGGGTAGACTCTTAGTTGAAAAGGATGCTAATGTTATCAATTTTACCCTGTATACGTCCCACTGCAGGGCACAGGCCTACCTTTAGGGGTGTATGGGCGGCAGTCCATCACGCGTTCCCAATAAGATTGGTAGACTTCACATACGCATCAGAATTTCTTCTTCAGCGTATGCAGGTTTTCTCACCATGTTTTCATTCAACGTTTTACTCTGCAGGAATGCATAATAGTCTTTAACATAATACAAAATTTTTAGTTTTGCTTTCATGTATTTTTTATACGTTTAATGAATTGATTTTATATCAATGGCTTGCCTTCAATAACGTACGCAGATGATTATGACAGTGTGGTGACTATTGGACCGAGCGATATCACCTTCCAGTATCTTACTTGTAACTCACATCGGAAGGAAGTGTAAAGTGATTAAATAATTATTTATTAATTACTGTGAAAAGTTTTGTTTTGAACAGAAATGTTTGAAGTTAAAAGCAAAACTTCTGACCGCCCCGAAAGGGGTGTGCTTAATTTATAAAAGGTACTTACAGTACTTAAAAAAGTATGAGGAAAATAAATACATATTTTTAGTGTGCCCAGCACATATTGGCATTACGGAACACGTATGGCCCAAGTTTATATAAATTAAATCGTTTAACTATATTTTTAACAATGGGTAAACAATGAAAAATAATTTTTTACATTATAGTGAAAGGTATTGATTGAAAGATTATGAAAATGAGAGTCCAATAAATATTGAAGGAAAGTTATCAGATGGGCATTCTGTCTTGAATAGTTTTATTTCAATATTAAAAAAAACTGGCCAAATGCGACTCAAGCTCGTGCACCGAGGTTTCGTACCACCAAATTTGCTAAATTTTCCAGGATACCTACATAGCGTGAGCCCACACACACTTAGTCGGATTTTATTATTTGTTGTTTTACTTTAGTGTATGCTGTATAATCACACCAAGTTTGTACGGAACCCTAAAAATGAACAACAGTTTTGTTGCTATTGAGAATAAAATTGGCCAGCTACCTTAATGGACTCGAAATATACATATTTCTTAGTCCAAATCAAAGTGCCTACCAGAATCTAAGTCTAAGTATATAATTTTATTATTTGCCTTCCTTATTTCACACTTTCGGTTATCACAGAAGTGCAGTTGATTCTTTAACCGTTTGGGAGTAGTTAGTAAAGTCGTTATTAATAAAATAAATAAAATAAAAAAGCCTCTATTATTTCTTGCCATTTACATTATTATTGTGCTTAAAAAAAAAAAATTTGAACTATCTTTATACTTATCGTTAAATATAAATATATGTTAGTTCACATATTACATAATTTTAAATGTTGGTTTACATTCTGCTGTGTTTATACAGTTACTTCATAATATAATTTAGTGGTACATAATTCTTTATGGATTTCATAGTTATTAGGAATTATAATATAAGTTAAGTACATGCTTTTATTTATATTCATTTTTAATCTCTGTTGGTAATTTTACAGTTATATTAGTTTCATTTACATGCTTCTATTTACTTAATTTACAATTTTATTACTATTTCATTTACATGCTTCTATTTATTTAATTATATAATTTATTTTTAATTAACAATTTTAGTTTCTTCTTCGTGACATTTATTTATTTCATTCAAATTTACATGCTTCTGTTTATTATATATTTCTATGTATATATTATATACATGCATAGTACATTTAGGTATACATTTGTTTTATATTATTATAATTATTATATTCTAGCAAGAACCCCTATTCGGGTGAAGGCCTCCTCCGCAGATATAAAATTTTCTCTATATTGTTTCTCATTTCAGTGTGTTGTTTATTTCTTTGGAGGGTTGTGGTCTAATCTTCCACGGTGACCAGCCGGCTTGGAAGAATGGTTTTGTTGTTTCTTTATAATGTTTCTTCTGTATTTTTCTGTGAGAGGGGCGGGCATTTATTGTTTAGGTACATTTTTTGCTATTTCTTCTTGTGTGTGTTTGTTTATATTATTATCATTTTTGTTCATCAAAAATTGTATTATGCCAGTGGGGTTGGATTTAGGGACTCCATCTAGGAACTTGCATGATCTGTTGTTGGATGTTCGCTGGGTTTTATTTTTCTTGCTGGCTCGAGTTTTTTGGTGGTGGTTGAACTGATCATGTGGGTTGTTTTCCGGTGATAATGAGAGGTTCCTCTTTTTATTGTTTGTTCCATGGTCTGATTTATTATTAAGTATGATAAGTTTATCATACCTAATTATAGCTGTGTGTCCTTTTTCGGTCTCTAATTTAACTTGTTCTTGTAATTGCCTCCTTATTTCCAATACATGGCATGGATAGTCTTCTTTTATATAGTAGGAGGAGTCTTTTAGTGCTCCTTTTTGTTTGAAAATTTCTATTTTTTTACCAAGTGTTGTAAATGTTACTACTAGTGGACGCGATCTTTCAGATTTCTTTCCTATTCTTCTGAGTCCTTGTATGTCAGCGCAATCCAGTTTTATTGACAGGTAATTGTCAATAAAACTTGAGATATTGCATTCTAGATCTGAATAAGATTTTTCGTTTTCTTCAATTCCAAAAAATACAATGTTTCTCTGTCTTGCTTGTTTTTCCAAAAAGTGTAGTCTTTGTTCCTGGTCTTCCACTTTTTCTTTCAGATTCTCGTATTTTTCTTCCCATATTTCAAATTTTTCGGCCAATATTTTATTTACATTTTCTGTTACTTTTTCTGTTACATATTCTCCACTTTCCCGGATAGTTATTCTTTGTTCGTCCAGATCCTTTTGAATTTTGTGAAGCACTGTCAACATTTCTTCCATTTTTTGAAGTGCTGCCCTTTCTGGGCTTTCTCTTCAGCAGTTGTATAAGTTTTGGCTACTAGTCGCTAGATGGCGATGATGGATTTTTTTAGTGACGTTTCATTTCTACCTTTGAACACTTTTTAGGTTATGTAAAATGGTTTTATGTTGTAGTAAGATTTTTCTCACCTTGTAGTATTCTATTATGGTTCTATTTCAGTCTATTTCACTGTCACTGATGTCCAGTCTGATTTTTTCACCACAGTTTACACTTTTAGTTAAAACAAAGTCACCAGTTTTTCTTTGTTGTTTCACTCGATATTTGCACAGTTTTTCGGGATTCAACGCTAAACTTCAATTTGTATGTAAAGAATGGTTAGAGAATTAACTTTTCCTGTTAAATTTGCACTTTAACTAGCAATGTTTTCAATTTAATTAGCGTAAAAATGTAGGAGACGATGTTGACAGTGGCACTGCAGCGCCCTCTCAAAAGTCGTTATTACTCCTAAATAATCAAAATCTAAATCACCTCGTTTTCAGAATAACTCTGACTACCCCCTCGGGAAATATATAGTCTTGAGCATAATTGCTATTACTCCTAAATAATGGAAATTTCGTGTTTTCCAGGAACGTCGAGCGCTAGCCAGCCCTGACGGAGATAAAGACGCAGACCCTCTGCTCGTATCCTTACTGCAGGAAGGCTCAGACATGATGGCTGATCTTAGACATCTGAACCTGAAGCCACAGTACTGCTACAGAAGTCCTGAACCCATCAATCTATATCACAAAGTTGGACATGGTAAGTTGCTTTTTGTTCGTTTCCTAAAGGTTAACTTTGTCCACACATTCACAAATGCACCTTTTTCAAGAGGTAAATAAGCAAAATGTTTTTTCTTCTTTCAGGAACACTCGACATGTACGTACTGAATCCGTCCAAGGACTCGAAATACGTTCGTGAGTTCCTAAAAAGGTGGCACAACAGTGAACAAAAACTATTCGAAGGTGCAAGCGTGTCTGGACAATTCAATTTCCCTATTCCCAACCTGGTGTCAATTTGTGCTCTACTCATCTGGCGTCCGGCGAATCCTGATGACACGATTACGAGAATCATGTTCCCAGGATCAACCCCTCAACATAAAATATTTGAAGGTCTAGAGAAACTCAAGCATCTCGAGTTTCTTCAGACGCCAACGTGCACGGGACGACAGTTATCAGCTGCTACTCCACCTGTCCCACCTCCCACAGTTACAACCACAAAAACTAGGCAAACAACTACAAAAGTCAGTAAAGAAAAGAGTATTATTACAGCGGAAAAGAAAGAAGAAAAAGAAAAATTGGAACCAGAGACTGTCAAAGCCAGTATTAAAGATGAAACTGACTCTAAAAATATTATAGATAATAAATTGCTCAGCGAATTAACTGATGGTGAAGAAAAGAAGTTAGAATCGGTATTACAAGAAGCTATAACTGCCAGAGCAGATACGAAGTTGGATGATAAAATTGCTCAGTACGAGAGCACTGTGATAGATGGTTTGCCTAAAAAGAAAGAAGTGAGGAAAAAGGTTGTTGATAAGAAAATTAAACGAGTAGATAAGACTGATGATGGAAAAGACTCTATAGTAAAAACGGAAACAAAGAAAGCTGACTCTGAATTGAAGCCTAAAGTTGAAACTAGAAGAAAAACAGAAAGCCGGACAAAAACAGAAACAATGACTTCATCAATGACTAGAAGCAAAATAAGCCATAGAACGACTCAAAAGGCAACGGAAAAGAGAATGACTGCTAGTACGGTTGAGAAAAAGGTTACGGCTGACGAGAAAAAATCACCACCAACCACACCAAAGAAAACAACCGAATCTAAAACAACTACTTCTACTGTACAATCAACAGTAAAAGAAAGAATGAAAGTAAAATCCAGAAAACTAAGTCCTGGGAGCACACCTGCTAAAAGTACTAAGGAAGCGGCAAATCGCAGGGTTGCCGAATCCAAGTACAAGCAGGCGTCTCCAAAACGTGACTTAACACAAAAACCAACTGAAAAGAAAGAACCTAAACCAAAACGAGAACCTATTTCTCGCAGGCCGAGACCACTAGCATCTCCAATAAAAGGACTGAAAGCAATGAAGAGCCCATCAAAGTCCATTAAGTCTGTCAAAGTTGATCCGAAACTGAAGGGCTTACAGAGAGTTAATTATGAAGATATTTTGAAGGAAGCTAAGAAGTCAGATGAAGAGACATCTAAATCACTAGACGATATCAAACTACAAGAACTAGATGATAGAGAAGAACAAGAGATCGTAAGAGAGATTGAAGCAGTATTTAACAGGGACAGTGAGGCCGAAGAGAAGGTAGAGTATGTTGGACGTTCTGATATTGAGAAAATCACATGCTTAATAGATGATACAAAGACTGAAACTACTGCCGATGGTGAGTTTGAGGAGGAATATTTAATTATCGAGAAAGAAGAAGTAGATTTATATACAGAGGATTCCATCGCCGACCGCGAAAGTAGCCACGAACGAGAAGACGAACTCCAGAAGCACATAAAAGACAAAGAAGAATCAGAAAAAAAGAAAGATGAAGCAACTGACGAGCAAAAAGAAAAGATAGATGACACTAAATTTAAGGTTGAAGAAACGCAGGTAACTGAAGCTAAACAAACAGAATCGAAAGAACATTCCGTAAGTGTTGAAGAAAAACAAGATATTAGCAGCGAAAAGAAAACTTCTGATAGTAAAAGTGCCGTTACGAAACCTAAAGACTCTCTGGAACTTAATATTGTACAGGAATCACAACCAGATGAGAAAATATCAACCACTATTGAATCTGGTGCTACCACTGCACCGACTCTTCCTGAAGATGAACGTATAACTCTCGACGATATCAAGGAAGATCAACATGTGGAAGAAAAGCACATAAAAGAAGACACTAAAGAAATTATTCCTCCACAAACTCTAATAGACATCCACAAACCAACATCTCTAGAAAAAAGTCCAAAATTGGAAGCTATACCAGCACCAATAAGAGAAATTGTAAAAACGCCAGATGAAGTAGCAGATCTTCCTTTGCACGAAGAAGTTGACTACAGAACCTATGAGGAAAAGAAAACACCTATTGAAGAAGACGTATTTAAACGGAAACCTGATGTAGGCTTCGTCCATGAAATCAAAGTTCCAAAAGACCTTCCTCTTCCGCAACAGGAAGCTGCTGGGTCTTACATAGGAATGAAAACAATTCAGGACGATGTCGTCATCAAAACGGTTGAACGTCCATCTCACGCTGAATTAGTAACTGTGACTCCTGGCTCAGCCCCAGAGTCACCAATGTACCCAGAGCAAATGAAGATTGCTGGAATACCTGGGAAAGACTTAGAACCCGTCAAAGAATATGACGACGGTGATTATTATGGCCAATATACGGAAAAACTAAGAGAAACTCACATTACAACTGTAGATTCGCCTATAAAAGACGATATTGTTATCATAGAAGAAGTTCCATGTATGCCAGACAAGATTCCATCAATACCAGAAGATGTTGAGAAAGAAATTGAAGAAGCGCGTAAGTTAGAAGCTGCTGAAAAACTTTCTGTCAGTCCTGTTGACGTGCAAAGAATAGTAGCAGATGTAGCTCAAGTATTAAAATCTGAGAAATCCCTTGAGGAAATCATGGCTGAGAAATCACCTACGATACTCAGTAAATCCCCTGATATTTTCTCTAAAGTAGAAACTACTGTTACTAGTGCAATTGAAGCCACTAAAATGTTAATTTCCAGTGAAAAAGAAATAAAACAAGAAGTTAAAAAAGAGACAAAAGAAGTCAAAGAACAAACATTGGAAACAAAATCTGACCACGCTGCTGAACAAGTTCAAAAAGAAGTTTCACCAGCTAGATCAGTCACGTCTGAAGATGTAAGTGAAATCTCTGATAAAACTGTACTCAGTGAAGGAAAGAGATCAAAACGTGAAATCAAAGAAGTAATCCATGAAGCTGAAACATCAATAGCGCATGCTGAGAAAAAAACAGAAGAATCACAACCAAAACTTGAAGAGACTGACTCTTTGCAAAGGGAATTAGAAACCTTCGACCTTAACGTTGAAGTCCAAATAGAAAAACATGTCGGTGAAAAACCAGAGATGACTCAAAAAGATGATGATGAAAAATTTAAACAAAAAGAAGAACTATCTACTTTAGAAACAGAACAAAGAAAAATAACCCACGAAATCGATTTCGTGAAATCTCTCTTAAAAGAAGATGAAATTGATTCATTAGACATTGATGAAGGAGAAGTATCAGAAAGAAAACTCAGTATTACATTAGATACAGCAAAAACGTTAGAGAAACTAGAGGAAAAGATGGCTGACTTAAAAAAGAAGGAAGAAGCATTTTCGCAAAAGTTGTTATTTGATAGAAAAGTTAAAATTGATAAAAAAGAGCCTAGTCCAGAAAAAGACGTTGTTGACCATAGGGAACCTAGTCCTGAGATTTTTAGATCCGAAGAAAGGAAAACAAGTTTGGTGAAAGAACAAACAGACGAGAGAAAATTATCTCTAGGAAAACAAACCAAGGATACTTCAGAAGTTTGTGAAGAAAAAATATTAAGTATTGACCAAGAACAACTAGAAAAATTCGTCTCTGATAAAGATGAACCTGAAAAGAAAGTTCTAGCAAAGAAGCTTTCTATTTCCAAGGAAACCACTAGCATTGAACAAAAAGAGCTCAGTTCATTACTTGATACTACAGACGAAAAGCTAAGTGGTGAGGGAAAATCTGTAGTGAAGTTAGAAAATGGATTACATAGTCCAGATATAGTCAAAGACGTAATTAAAGGCAAAGAACCTAAGCCTGCCGATGAAGAACAGACATTAAAAGAAAGAAAAAAGAGTTTACAAAAAGAGGCAGACATTTCTCAAGAGGATATCGAGAAATTTGATAAAACAGTAGTCGGTCATTCAAAGGATGTTGTTGCTGATGTTGCTCTTAAAGAATCAAGAAAAGATGAAATAATTGAAGTCTCAAAGGACATCTCTAGGAAACTATCAGTAGACAAAGACGCCGATATCGTTGCCGACACACTGGACGATAAGCAAGAAAGTTTAGAAAAAGATATATATAGAGCCAGTGAACATGTGACGAAAATCGATGGTACCCAGATAATGACTAGCAGGGAAAAACGAGACAGTAGGACTGAATCGGACATGAAAAAAGATGAGAAGCAAATGAAAACAGAAAAAGAGGCAACGTCTATGTTTGGTAAATTTGTTGGCAAATTCGACGAGAAAGTCAGTTTAGCCAAAGAATTCTTGACAGAAAAACTGAGCAGTACAAGTAGTAAATCCAGCAAATATGAAAATGGTGTATCTGACTTTATGGATGAAAAAGGAGACATAGATGCAAAATATAAATTTGATCATAAAGTAAAGAGCCTAAGGACAGAAATTGACGAACAAAAAGTGAAAGATACCAAAACTGTAATGGCATCGATTTCTATAGATGAAAAGCCAGTAACCCTAGAAAAAGAGCTTGATATGGTCAAAGATGAAATTGAAGAGAAAGTAATGAAAACTGAAGAAATTGAAGAAACACTAGATGGAAGAAAAAAGAGTCTTGTAACTGAAACTGTTTCTGATGTATTAGACAGAACAATTGAAGATGTTGGTACTCACATAAAAGAAAAGGATTCAGAAGAGAAAATAGCTCTAATCCCAAAACCAGTTAAATTGGAACTAAGTCCTGAACAGCTTGATGACTTGGAACCAGATGAGGAAACCCCAAGTCCAGACAAGCCCATTGACAGGGCAATAACTGATAAAGCATCATCTCCGATGGTATCCAGTCCTTCTCAAATAAAAGAAAAGAAGTTGGTATCGCCAGGGGTATTTGAAAAAGTACATACTCCCTCTATTATGGATGCAAAAATAGATGAAGAAAAAGAAACAAAATTAGCAAGTCCAAAAAAATCCGAGACTAAATTGTCATCCCCGGAAAAAATTCCTGAAGAGGCACCTAGCCCGGTAGCTATAAGTGAGAAGCCATTATCACCAATAGTCGAAAAAGCTCCATCGCCGGATAAAGTAGCTGAAAAAGAGCCGATTGAAGCTAAACCAGACAAAAAGAAACCAGAAGAACCAGACTTAATTCTTATTACTGAAAAATCAGATGAAGATGTGGTACACATAAAGGACAGTCATAAAAAGACCCCTAGCCCAACAAAATTAGACGAATCTATACCAGAAAAGGCTCCTAGCCCTGTTGAAATGGAAACAAAAGTTTTAGAAATTAAGGTACCAGAAGAAGGTGCACCAATGCCCACAGATAAATCAATAATACCTTCTCCAGTAAAAATTGATGAGAAGATACAAGAACAGAAACCATCGCCGAGAGTAGAAGCCGTATCTGTATCTATAGCTCTTGATAAGGCAGCACTTTCTCAACAAAAGCTAGGAGAAAAAATTTCATCTCCAGTAAAACTAGATGTGCAAATTCTAGGTGACCAATTACCAGTTGAATTAGACGAACCCGTGGTGGATTTAGAATTAGATTCAGGGATTGATCTGGATAAGGTCACTGACGAAAAAGTGCCATCTCCAATTAAATTAGATGGCATCGACAAGGCTCCGCCTCCAGTTGATTTAGTCGAAGAAGTAATAGACAAAAGTCATGTTGCACTCCATGAAAAGCTTCCGGAAGAACCTTTACCTTTTAAGCTTGATCAAAAGGTGCCACTAGAAAAAACACCATCTCCAACGAAGTTGGAAGAGACGATCTCAATTGAAAAAACACCATCGCCTGTCACATTTGAAGAAAACGTACTAGAAGACAAGATGCCTTCTCCCATCGCACTTGATGAAAAAGTGCCAGATTCAGTTAAACTTGATGAGAAGGCCCAATCCGATAAAGTAATAGTACCTGAAGAAAAAGTGCCTTCGCCTATAGCTCTTGATGAGAAGATCCCATCAGATACAGCGCCATCGCCTATTGACAAGGCACCGTCTCCTGTTACACTTGATACTAAGGTACCAGAAGAAAAGGCGCCGTCTCCCGTGTCACCTGTTACTTTTGATCACGAGGCCCCATCAGACGAAATACCATCATCTATAGAAAAAGCACCATTGCTTGTTGACAAGGCACCGTCACCTGTTACACTTGATACAAAAGTACCAGATGAGAAGGAGCCATCTCCCGTGTCGCCTGTCGCTGTTAATGAGAAGGCTCCATCAGACAAAGTACCATCGCCAGAAGTAAAAAAAGAAAAATCACCTGTTGACCAGGCACCGTCACCTGTCACACTTGATACTATGGTACCAGAAGAAAAGGCACCTTCTCCTGTGTTGCCTGTTGCTGTTGATGACAAGGCTCCATCAGACAAAGTACCATCGACAGTAGAAAAAGAAAAATCACCTGTTGACAAGGCACCATCACCTGTTACACTTGATGCTAAGGTCCTAGAAGAAAAGGTACCGGCTCCCGTATCCCCTGTAACTGTTGATGAAAAGGCTCTATCAGACAAAGTACCATCGCCTGTAGAAAAAGCATCATTGCTTGTTGACAAGGCACCATCACCTGTTACACTTGATGCTAAGGTCCTAGAAGAAAAAGTACCGACTCCCGTATCGCCTGTAGCTGTTGATGAAAAGGCCCCATCAGACAAAGTACCATCGCCTGTAGAAAAAGCACCATTGCTTGTTGACAAGGCACCGTCACCTGTTACACTTGATACTAAGTTACCAGAAGAAAAGGCACCGTCTCCCATATTGTCTGTTGCTGTTGATGACAAGGCTTCATCAGACAAAGTTCCATCGCCAGTAGAAAAAGATAAATCACCCGTTGACAAGGCACCGTCACCTATTACACTTGATGCTAAGGTCCTAGAAGAAAAAGTACCGACTCCCGTATCGCCTGTAGCTGTTGATGACAAGGCTCTATCAGACAAAGTTCTATCGCCAGTAGAAAAAGAAAAATCACTCGTTGACAAGGCACCATCACCTATTACACTTGATGCTATGGTCCTAGAAGAAAAGGTATCGACTCCCATATCGCCTGTAGCTGTTGATGACAAGGCCCCATCAGACAAAGTACTATCGCCTTTAGAAAAAGCACCATTGCTTGTTGACAAGGTACCGTCACCTGTTACACTTGATGCTAAGGTCCTAGAAGAAAAAGTACCGACTCCCGTATCGCCTGTAGCTGTTGATGACAAGGCTCTATCAGACAAAGTTCTATCGCCAGTAGAAAAAGAAAAATCACTCGTTGACAAGGCACCATCACCTATTACAATTGATGCTATGGTCCTAGAAGAAAAGGTATCGACTCCCATATCGCCTGTAGCTGTTGATGACAAGGCCCCATCAGACAAAGTACCATCGCCTTTAGAAAAAGCACCATTGCTTGTTGACAAGGTACCGTCACCAGTTACACTTGATACTCAAGTATCAGATGAGAAGGCGCCATCTCCTGTGTCGCCTGTCGCTGTTGATGAGAAGGTCCGATCAGACAAAGTACCATCGCCAGTAGAAAAAGAAAAATCACCTGTTGACAAGGCACCGTCACCTATTACACTTGATGCTAAGGTCCTAGAAGAAAAAGTACCGACTCCCGTATCGCCTGTTGCTGTTGATGACAAGGCCCCATTAGACAAAATACTATCGCCTTTAGAAAAAGCACCATTGCTTGTTGACAAGGTACCGTCACCTGTTACACTTGATACCAAAGTATCAGATGAGAAAGCGCCATTTCCCGTATCGCCTGTCGCTGTTGATGAGAAGGCCCCATCAGACAAAGTACCATCGCCAGTAGAAAAAGAAAAATCACCTGTTGACAAGGCACCGTCACCTGTTACACTTGATGCTAAGGTCCTAGAAGAAAAGGTGCCAACTCCCGTATCGCCTGTAGCTGTTGATGAAAAAACCCCATCAGACAAAGTACCACCGCCTATAGAAAAAGCACCATTGTTTGTTGACAAGGCACCGTCACCTGTTACACTTGATACTAAGGTACCAGAAGAAAAAGCTCCATCTCCTGTGTTACCTGTTGCTGTTGATGACAAGGCTCAATCAGACAAAGTACCATCACCTTTAGAAAAAGCAACATTGCATGTTGATAAGGTACCGTCACCGGTTACACTGGATACTAAAGTATCAGATGAGAAGGCGCCATCTCCCGTGTCGCCTGTTGCTGTTGATGAGAAGGCCCCTTCAGAAAAAGTACCATCGCCAGTAGAAAAAGAACAATCACCTGTTGACAAGGCACAGTCACCTGTTACATTTGATGCTAAAGTCCTAGAAGAAAAGGTACCGACTCCCGTATCGCCTGTAGCTGTTGATGAAAAAGCCCCATCAGACAAAGTACCATCGCCTGTAGAAAAAGCACCATTGCTTGTTGACAAGGCACCGTCACCTGTTACACTTGATGCTAAGGTGCCAGATGACAAGGCGCCGTCCCCCGTGTTGCCAGTCACTGTTGATGAGAAGGCCCCATTAGACGAAGTACCAGTGCCCGTTGAAAAAGAATTATCACCTGCTGACAAGGCACCGTCACCTCTTACACTTGATGCTAAGGCCCTAGAAGAAAAGGTACCGTCTCCCTTGTCACTTGTCGCTGATGTTGAGAAGGCCCATTTGCCTATAGCTCTTGATGAGACGATGCCATCAGATAAAGCGCCATCGCCTATTCAAAAGGCACCGTCACCTGTTACAGTTGATGCTAAGGCGCCAGAAGAAAAGATTCCGTCTCCCGTGTCGCCTGTTACTGTTGATGAAAAGGCCCCATCGGACAAAATACCATCGCCTGTAGAAAAAGCACCATTGCTTGTTGACAAGGCACCGTCACCTGTTACACTTGATGCTAAGGTGCCAGATGACAAGGCGCCGTCCCCCGTGTTGCCAGTCGCTGTTGATGAGAAGGCCCCATTAGACGAAGTACCAGTGCCCGTTGAAAAAGAATTATCACCTGCTGACAAGGCACCGTCACCTCTTACACTTGATGCTAAGGCCCTAGAAGAAAAGGTACCGTCTCCCTTGTCACCTGTCGCTGATGTTGAGAAGGCCCATTTGCCTATAGCTCTTGATGAGACGATGCCATCAGATAAAGCGCCATCGCCTATTCAAAAGGCACCGTCACCTGTTACACTTGATGCTAAGGCGCCAGAAGAAAAGGTTCCGTCTCCCGTGTCGCCTGTTACTGTTGATGAAAAGGCCCCATCGGACAAAATACCATCGCCTGTAGAAAAAGCACAATTGCTTGTTGACAAGGCACCGTTAACTATTCCGCTTCATGCTATGGTGCCAGATGAAAAAGCACCGTCTCCCGTGTTGCCTGTAACAGTTGATGAGAAGACCCTATCAGACCAAGAACCATCGCCCGTAGAAAAAGAACCGTCACCTGTTACACTTGATACTAAAGTATCAGATAAGAAGGCGCCATCTTCCGTGTCGCCTGTCGCTGTTGATGAGAAGGCCCTATCAGACAAAGTACCATCGCCAGTAGAGAAAGAAAAATCACCTGTCGACAAAGAACTGTCACCTGTTACACTTGATGCTAAGGTGCCAGATGAAAAGGCGCCGTCTCCCATGTCACCTGTAACAGTTGATGAAAAGGCCCCATCAGACAAAATACCATCGCCCGTAGAAAAAGAATCATCACCAGTTGAAAAGGTACCGACTCCCATATCTCCTGTAGATGTTGATGAGAAGGCCCCATCAGACCAAGTACCATCGCCTGTAGAAAAAGAATCATCACCTATCGACAAGGCACCGTCACCTGTTACACTTGATACTAAGGTGCCAGATGAAAAGGCGCCATCTCCCGTGTCGCCTGTTGCTGTTGTTGAGAAGGCTCCTTCACCTATAGCTTTTGATGAAAAGATTCCTTCAGATAAAGTGCCATCGCCTGTCGACAAGGCACCGTCACCTGTTACACTTGATGCTAAGGTGCCAGATGAAAGGGCGCCGTCTCCCGTGTCGCCTGTAACAGTTGATGAGAAGGCTCCATCAGACAAAGTACCATCGTCCATAGAAAAAGAACCATCACCTGTTGACAAGGCACCGTCACCTATTACACTTGATGCTAAGGTCCCAGAAGAAAAGGTACTGACTCCTGTATCTCCTGTAGATGTTGATGAGAAGGCCCCATCAGACAAAGTTCCATCACCTGTTGAAAAAGTGCCATCACCATTTGATGAAAAGGCAGAGGAGAAAGCACTGTCAGATAAGGCACCATCACCTATCCCAGTTGACGAGCTAATGCTTGATGAAAAGGCGCCATCACCAATTGAAAAAGCGCCATTGACTGTCGTGTTCGATGAGAAGAAGGTGCCAAAACAAAAACTACCATCGCCTGTAGCACTTGATGAAAAGATCTTATCGGATAAGGCACCATCGCCTATTGCACTTGATAAGAAGGCCCCATCAGACAAAATAGTATCGCCTGAAGAAAAAGTGCCATCGCCTGTCGCTCTTGATGAGAAGATCCTATCAGATAAGGTGCCATCGCACGTTGACAAAGCACAGTTACCAGTAACGCTTGATGCTAA
This sequence comes from Agonopterix subpropinquella, assembly GCA_922987775.1. NCBI lineage: Eukaryota > Metazoa > Arthropoda > Insecta > Lepidoptera > Depressariidae > Agonopterix > Agonopterix subpropinquella. Next base: position 1,571,796 of record OV277708.1, on the reverse strand, counting down.
GGTACCAGAAGAAAAGGAGCCATCTCCCGTGTTGCCTATCATACTTGATGAGAAGGCCCCATCAGACAAAGTACCATCGCCTGTAGAAAAAGCACCATCACCTATTGACAAAGTGCCATCGCCTGTTGACAAAGTACCGCCACTGGTTACACAAGATGCTAAGGTGCCAGAAGAAAAGGCGCCGTCTCCTGTATTACCTGTTGTACTTGATGAGAAGGTGCCATCAGACAAAGTACTATCCCCCGTAGAAAAAACACTATCGCCTGTTGACAAAGTGCCATCGCCTGTTGACAAGGCGCCGTCACCCGTTACACTTGATGCTAAGGTGTCAGAAGAAAAAGCGCCGTCTCACGTATCACCTGTTATCGTTGATGAGAAAGCCCCATCAGAAGAAGTACAATCGCCTATAGAAAAAGCGCCATATGTTGTCTTACTTGACGAGAAGGCGCAATCAGACAAAGTGCCATCGCCCGTTGTCAAGGCACTGTCACCAGTTACACTGGATGCTAAAATACCAGAAGAAAAGGCGCAGTCTCCCGCATCTCCTTTAGCACTTGATGAGAAGGCCCCATCAGACAAGGAACCATCATCTATAGAAATAGTGCCATCGCCTGTCAAACTTGATAAGAAGATGTCAGAAGGCAAAGCACCGGCACTAGAAAAAGCGCCATCTCTTGTCTTATCTGATGAGAAGGCGCCATCAGAGAAAGTGCTATCGCCTGTTGACAAGGTACCGTCACCGGTTATAATTGATGCTAAGGTACCAGAAGAAAAGGCATCGTCACCCGAATCACCCGTAGCACTTGATGAGAAGGTCCAATCAGACAAAGAACCATCGCTCGTAGAAAAAGCACCATTGCCTGTTGATGAAGCGCCTGTTGTCAAGGCGCCGTCACCGGTTACACTTGATGTTAAGGTGCCAGAAAAAAAGGCGCCGTCACCCGTATCACCTGTTATACTTGATGAGAAAGCCCTTACAGACAAAGTGCCATCGCTCGTAGAAAAAACACCATCGCCTGTAGACAAAGTGCCATCGCCTATTGACCAAGCACCGTCACCGGTTACACGTGATGCAATGGTGCCTGAAAAAAAGACGCCGTCTCCTGTATCACCTGTCGTACTTGATGTGAAAGCCCCATCAGACAAAGTACCATCGCCAATAGAAAAAGCGCCAACAACTGTTGCACAAGATGAAATGGCTATCATGTTTGATGAGAAAACTCCATCAGATAAGGCACCGTCGCTTACTGAAAAAGCGCCATCACCTGTCGCACTTGTTGAGAAGACACCATCACCTGTCGCACCAGCTGAACTTGACAAAAAGCTACCAGAAGAGAAAACTCCAGCACCTATTGCAGATGAGAAGACTCCATCACCTGCAGAGGACGATAAGAAATTGCAAGATGAGAAAACCCCTTCACTAGTCGATGATGACCAGAAGGTACCAGATGAGAAAGCACTAACACTCGTTGATGTTGACAAAAAAGTGTCTGATATAAAAGCTCCATCTTCTGTTGATATTGATAAGAAAATGCCTGATGAGAAAGTACGATCAACCATCGATATTGACATAAAGGTGCCAGATGAGAAACCATCATCCCACATAGATCTTGATAAGATTCCTGATAAGAAAACACCATCACCCGTCGATTTTGATAAAAAGGTGCCTGATGAGAAAGCAGCATCACCCGTAGATCTTGACAAGAAATTGCCTGATGACGAACCACTATCACCTGTTGATCTTGACAAGAAAGTGCCAGATGAAAAAGCTGCATCCCCTGTCGATGCCGATGTGAAAGTGCAAGATGAGAAAGAACCGTCTCCCATCGACGTTGACAAGAAGGTGCCCGATGAGAAAGTACCATCACATATCGAACATGATCAGAAGGTGGCAGATGGGAAAGCACCATCTCCTATAGATCTAGATAAAAAGGTGTTGGATGAGAAAGCACCGTCACCCGTTGATATTGACAAGGTGCTCGATGAAAAAGCACCTTTACCCTTCGATGTCGACAAAAAGGTGCTAATTAAAAAAGTACCATCAACCTTCGAACATGATAAAAAGGTACCAGATGAGAAAGCTCCATCACCCGTCGATGTCGACAAGAAAGTGCTAGATGAAAAAGAACGATCACCCATCGAACATGATAAGAAGGTGCCAGATGAGAAAACTCCATCACCCATCGAACATGATAAGAAGTTACCAGATGAGAAAGCACCATCACCCATCGATGTTGATGTGAAGGTACTAGATAAAAAAGTAACATCACCCATAGATCTGGACAAAAAGGTACCCGATGAGAAAACACCATCACCCGTCGATATTGACAAGAAGGTACTAGATGAAAAAGCACCTTCACCAGTTGATGTTGACAAAAAGATGCCCGATGAGAAAACTCCATCACCCGTCGATGTTGACAAGAAAGTGCTCGATGAGAAAGCTCCCTCAACCGTGGATGTTGACAAGAAGATGCTAGATGAAAAAGTACCATCACCCATCGAACATGATGAGAAGGTGCCAAATGAGAAAGCCCCATCACCTGTAGATATTGACAAGAAGGTGCTAGATGAGAAAACACCATCACCCGCCGACCTTGACAAGAAGGTACCAGATGAGAAATTAACATCACCCTTTAAAGACGACAAGATGATTACAAGTGAGAAATCACTATCACCCGTGGATGTTGATAAAAAGGTGCTAGATGAAAAAGTACCATCACCCACCGAACATGATGAGAAAGTGCCAGATGAGAAAGCTCTATTACCCGTCGATGTTGACAAGAAGGTGCTTGATGAGAAAGAACCATCACATGTACATATTGACGAGAAGGTGTTAGATGAGAAAACACCATCACCCGCCGATCTTCACAAGAAAGTACCAGAAGAGAAATTACCATCACCCGTCTATATTGACAAGAAGGTTACAGGTGAGAAAGCACCATCACCTGTCGATGTAGACAAGAAGGTGCCAGATGAGAAAACTCCAGCATCCGTCGATATTGATGTAAAAGTTCCTGATGAGAAAAAACCATCACTCGTCGATATTGACAAGAAAGAACTAGATGAAAAATTACTTTCACCCATCGATATTGAAAAGAAGGTTCTAGATGAAAAAGTATTAACACCCATCGAACACGACAAGAAGGTGCCAGATGAGAAATCTCCATCACCCGTCGATATTGACAAGAAGGTGCCGGATGAGAAAGCACCATCAGCCATCGATGTTGACAAAAAGGTGGTATATGATAAAGTACCATCACCCACCGAATATGATGAGAAGGTGTCAGGTGAGAAAACTCCATCACCCGTCGATGTTGACAAGATTTTAGATGGAAAAGTACCATCACCCACCGAACATGATGAGAAGGTGCCATATGAGAAAGCCCCATCACCCGTCGATATTGACAAGAAGGTACCAGATGAGAAAGCACCTTCACCCATCGATATTGAAAAGAAAGATCTAGATGAAAAAGTATTAACACCCATCGAACTTGATAAGAAGGTGCCAGATGAGAAAGCACCATCACTCATCGATGTTGACAAAAAAGTGTTAGATGAAAAAGTACTAACACCCATCGAACATGATAAGAAGGTGCCTGTTGAGAAAGAACCATCACCCGTAGATCTTGACAGGAAAGTGCCCGATGAGAAAACACCATCACCCGCCGATGTTGACAAGAAGGTGGTAGATGATAAAGTACCATCACCCACCAAACATGATGAGATGGTGCCAGGTGAGAAAGTTCCATCACCTGTTGATGTTGATGAAAAAGAACCATCACCCGTCGATGTCGACAAGAAAGTACTAGATGAAAAAGTATTAACACCCATCGAACTTGATAAGAAGGTGCCAGATGAGAAAGCACCATCACCCATCGATGTTGACAAGAAAGTACTAGATGAAAAAGTATTAACACCCATCGAACATGATAAGAAGGTTGGGAAAGAACCATCACCCGTAGATTTTGACAGGAAAGTGCCCGATGAGAAAACACCATCACCCGCCGATGTTGACAAGAAGGTAACAGAAGAGAAATTAGCAGTACCCGTTAAAGATGATAAAAAGGATCCAGATGAGAAAGCTCCATCAACCATCGATGTTGACAAGAAGGTGGTAGATGATAAAGTACCATCACCCACCAAACATGATGAGATGGTGCCAGGTGAGAAAGCTCCATCACCTGTCGATGTTGATGTAAAGGTACTTGATGAGAAAGAACCATCACTCATCAGTATTGACAAGAAGGTGCTAGATGAAAATGTAGCAACACCCATTGAACATGATAAGAAGGTGCCAGATGAGAAAGAACCATCACCCGCCGATGTTGACAAGAAGGTGGTAGATGATAAAGCACCATCACCCACCAAACATGATGAGATGGTGCCAGGTGAGAAAGTTCCATCACCTGTCGATGTTGATGTAAAGGTGCTTGATGAAAAAGAACCATCACCCGTCGATGTCGACAAGAAGGTGGTAGATGAAAAAGTATTAACACCCATCGAACATGATAAGAAGGTGCCTGATGAGAAAGAACCATCACCCGTAGATCTTGACAGGAAATTGCTCGATGAGAAAACACCATCACCCGCCGATGTTGACAAGAAAGTAGCAGAAAAGAAATTACCGTCACCCGTTAAAGACGATAAGAAAGTTCCAGATGAGAAAGCACCATCACCCGTCGATGTTGACAAGAAGGTGCTTGATGAAAGAGTACCATCACCCACCGAACTTGATGAGAAGGTGCCAGATGTGAAAGCACCATCATCCGTCGATGTTGATATGAAGGTGACTGATGACAAAGCACCATCACCCATTAAAGACGGTAAAAAGGTGTCAGTTGAAGCTCCATCGCTATTTGATGTTGACAAGAAGCTGTCAGATGAGAAAGCACCATCCTCAATCGAGCACGATAAGAAGGTGCCAGATGAAAAGATACCTGAAGTTGTAGTTTTATCACCTATCAAAGTTGATGAAAAGGTTTCCGAAGAAATAGTAACTGAGAAAACTGCATCACCAGGACAAGAAAAAAAAGTTTCTTCCAGTGTGAAAGACAAAGAGAGTTCCCTAGTAAAGCTGGATGAAAGAATCTCTGGAGATAAAATTCTTGAAGACAAAGTGTTGTCTCCTGACCGATTAAAAGAAAAAATATCAGAAGTAAAAGCTTTATCGCTAGATAAACATGATGAGAAAGTATCGGTAGCGAATATAACAACTAATGTTAAACTAGATGAGAAGGCACACGATAAAGTGCCATCGCCAAGTAAACTAGAAGACGAGATTATGGATGAAGATATACCGTCCCCGGAACTAGTTGAGGAATTTGACGTAGAAGAATCAATATCAGTAACCAAACTCGACATGAAAGTCCCGTCACTAATTAAAATTGATTCGAAGGAGCCAGAAGTAAAGGATATTTCTCCTGTGAAAGAAGACATAAAAACGCCATCAGATAAAGCATCTTCTACTTCTTCTAGTCCAGAAAAATATGACGAGATTGTACCAACTTCTGAGAAGGATGAAAAGAAGCCTGAAAAATCTACTAAACAAGGCCATGAGAAACTAGATAAGGATGTGACAACTTCTGAGGAACCCGATGAAAAAATTACTACACCTGAAAAAGCACCATCTAGAAAACTCGACGAAAAGATTGAAAAAGACAAGATACCAGGAGATAAAGCACCATCGCCTGCCAAGATCGAGGAAGACATTTTTGATGAAAAAGCTGCATCTCCTACCGAAATCGACCTAAAAATGCCAGAGGAAAAGACGTCATCTACTGTCCGCCTTGATGAAAAGATCCCTGTAGATAAGGCACCGTCTCCTGTACAGGCCACCCTTCACGAGAAGCCAGAAGACAAGCAACTTCCTCTAGAAATGGCAGAAGAGAAGACGCCGTCGTCAATCAAGCATACGGAAGATACAGCAGATGAAAGCTCTAAGCATGATGCCGAATCTCCTCTCAAACTAGACGAGAAGGTTCCTGTAATAAAATCCCTTTCACCTGTCAAGCTTGACGAAGCAATTCCTTTGGAAATATCTTTATCACCAGTTGTGGTTGATAAAACAGTTGCAGAAGTAAAAGTTGCTTCTCCAATTTCACTAGACGATAAGTTGGAAGAAAGTAAAACAAAAGTCGAGATAGCTTCACCCCCAATACTCATTGAAGAACAAACAGTTCCTACAAAAGTAATAGCGGAGACAATGGTGCAACGCCCTGGTGATTTAGACGTTTTATCACCAGACGACAAAATAACAATTCTAGATCAGCATGTGCAGCTATCAGAGATGCGAAGTACAGAAATAGAAGATATGGAAACTGCTAGTCCAGAAAAGACAAAAGAAAGTACACCTAAACTAGAAAAACCAGAAGAAAAGGCACCTATTCTTGAGAAAGCAAAAGATGAGGCATCTACTCCTGTGAAACCAGATGAAACGGTATCATCTCCAGAGAAACCAGATGAAAAGGCATCTTCGCCTGAGAAACCAGGTACGAAGGTACCTACTGCTGAGATATCAGATCAAAAGGAATTGACTCCTCAGAAGAAGGCGGACGTCGAGGCACTAACTACTGAGAAGCATGATAAAAAGGCACTTACACCTGAGAAACTAGATGGAAAGGAGCCAAATCTTGAGAAAAAACATGAAAAGGAACCTTCGCCCGAGAAACCAGATGAGAAGTCACCTACTCCTGAGAAACTAGATGAAAAGGCACTTACTTCAGAAAAACCTGACGAGAAGTCACTAAAAACTGAGAAACCAGAGGAAAAAGTACCTACTACTGAAACCCCAGATGAAAAGGTACCGACTCCAGGGAAACCAGATGAAAAAGTACCTACTCCTGAGAAACCAGAGGAAAAGGCACCTACTTCAGAGAAACCGGATGAAAAGGCACCTACTCCAGAGAAACCGGATGAAAAGGCACCTACTCCAGAGAAACTAGATGAAAAGGCACCTACTCCTGAGAAATTAGGTGAAAAGGCACTAAAACCTGAGAAACCAGATGAGAAGGCAACTGCTTCAGAAAAACCGAAAGAGAAGGCTCCGACTCCAGAGAAACTGGATAAAAAGGCACCTATGCCTGAGAAACCGGATGAAAAGACACCTACGCATGAGAAATTAGATGAGAAGGCAGCTACTCTTGAGGGACCAGATGAAATATCACCTAAGCCTGAGACACCAGATGATAATGCATCTACTCCTGAGAAACAAGATGAGAAGGCACCTACTTCAGAAAAACCTGACGAGAAGACACTAAAACCTGAGAAATCAGGAGAAAAGGAACTTATTCCTGAAAAACCAGATGAAACGGTACTGACTCCAGAGAAACAAGATGAAAAGGCACCTACACATGAAAAATTACATGAGAAGGAGCCAACTCTTGAGAAACCACATGAAGAGGCCCCTACGCCTGAGAAACAAGAAGAAACGGCACCTACTCCAGAAAAACTTGACGAGGAAGCATCTAAACCTGAGAAACTAGATGAAAAGGCACCTTCTCTTGAGAAACCGGATGAAAAGACATCTACTCCAGAGAAACCAGATGAGAAGGCACCTACTCTTAAAAAACCAGAGGAGAAAGAACCGATTTCGGAGAAACCAGATGAGAAGGCACTTGCACCTGAAACACCAGATCAGCGGGCACTTAATCAAGAAAAACCAGAAGATATGGTTCCGACTCCAGAGAAACCGGAGGAAAAGACACCTACACATGAGAAATTAGATGAGAATGCAGCTTCTTTTGAGAAACCAGATGAAATGGCACCTAGGCCCGAAAAACTAGATGAGAAGGCACGTACTCCTGAGAAACAAGATGAGAAGGCAACTTCTTTAGAAAAACCTGACAAGAAGACAACAAAACCTGAGAAACCAGGGGAAAAGGCGCCTATTCCTGAAAAACCCCATGAAACGGTACCGACTTCAGAAAAACCTGATGAAAAGGCACCTATCCCAGAGAAACTTGACGAGAAGGCACCTACTACTGAGAAAACGAATGAAAAGACACCTACTCTTGAAGAGGAAGAACCGATTTCTGAGAAACCAGATGAGAAAGCACTTGCTCCTGAGAAACCAGATGAGCAGTTACCTACTCCAAAAAAGGCAGAAGAGAAGGCACCGGCATCAGAACAACCTAATGAAAAGGCACCTCTTTCTGAGAAACCAGATGAAAAGACACCAATTCTTGTGAAAACAGCTGAGAAGGAAGCGACTCTTGAGAAAACAGAAGAAAAGATACTTACTTCTGAAAAAATAGATGAAGAGGAACCCACTCCAGAGAAACCAGATGAAAAGGAACCTATTTCTGATAAACCTGATGAGAAGACACTTACTCCCGAGGAAGCAGATGAGAAGACTTCTGCTCTTGAAAGACCAGATAAGAAGACACCTACTCCTGAGAAACCAGAGATACCTGTAAAAAAAGAACATATACCTGAGAAACGAGATGAGAAAGCACCTACACTTAAGAAACCAGATGAAAAGACTCCTACTCCTGAGAAGCCAGATGAGAGGGCACCTACTCCAGAAAAACCAGAAGAGAAGGCACCGACTCCAGAGGTAGATGAAAAAGCACTAACACCTGAGCCACCAGATAAAATGACACCTTCTCCTGAGATAACAGATGAGAAGGCACCTTCACCTGAAAAACCAAGTGAAAAAGAACCTACTCCTGCAAAAACACCTACTACTGAGAAACTAGATGAGAAATCAGAGACTCCAGAGAAACTAGTTGAAAAGGAACCGACACATGAGAAGCATGATGAAAAGGCACCGACTCCTGAGATACCAGGTGATAAGGCTCCTAGACCAGAAAAACAAGGGGACATGGCACCTTCTTCTGAGAAGCTTAGTGAGAAGACGCATGGTACTGAGAAATCAGTTGAAGATGTTGTTTCTACCACAATTTCGGAAGAGAAATTGCAACGGCCAACAACTCTAGATGATATAATTCCTTTAACTGAACTAGCTGACTTTGGCATGATCATAGAAAAATCTGAACTAAAAGAATTACATAGTAAGGTTCAGGAAAAGACGGCCAGTTCTAAAAAGGTTGATGAAAAACTAACAGCATCGATAAAAACAGTTGACGATTCAATTTCAGATGAAGACGATATGCAAGTGACGTCGGTAGTAAAGGTAGAATTAAAACCGCCAACTCCAGAAAAAGCTGCTGAAACTCCCTCTGAAAAAACTCCTACTTTAGATAAGCCAGGTGATAAGGCTCCTACTCCAGAGGAGCCAGGTGAAATGGTGACTAGTCCTGAGAAGTTGAGTGATAAAGCACCTACACCTGAAAAACCAGACGAAAAGGTACCTATTTCTGATAAATCTGATAAGAAAGCACTTACTCCTGAGAAATCAGATGAGAAGGTATCTGTGAAGCCTGATGACAAGATTTCTTCTCCTGAAAAATCAGATGACAAGGCTCCTACTTCTGGTGAAAGCGGTGACAAGGTGCCTTCTCCTGAAAAACTAATTGGGAAATCACATATTCCAGAGGAATTGGATGAAAAGGTACCAATACCCGAAAAACAAGATAAAAAGGTACTCACTGCTGAGAAACCAGATGACAAAACTCCTACTGATCTGAAGTCCGGTGACAAGGCACATTCTCCTGAAAAAGTAAATGAGAAGGAACCGACGCCTGAGAAACCAGATGTTAAGGCGCCTACTCCTGAAAAGCCAGGTGACAAGGCGGCTACTCCAGAAAAAACAGGTGACAAGATGCATACCCCTGAGCAGTCACATGAGAAGGCTGTCACTCCTGAGAAAGATGATGAAAAGGCACCTTCTTCAGGGAAACCAAGTGACCAGTCGCCCACTCATGAAAAGCCAGGTGACAAGGTACACACCCCTGAGAAGCCAGACGAGAAGGCTCTTAGTCCAGAAAAGCCTGGTGACAAGGTGCCTTCTCCTGAAAAACCAGTTGAGAAAGTACATTCTCCCGCAAAAGTGGATGAAAAGGCACTAACACCCTTGAAACCTGATGAAAAGGTACTCACTCCTGAAAAACCTGAACACAAGACTCCTACTCCAAAGAAACCCAGTGACAAGGTGCCTACTCCTGAAAAACCAGATGAGAAGGCACATACTCCCGAGAAAGTGGATGAGATGGAACCTACGCCTGGAAAACAAGATGATAGGGCGTCTACTCCTGAGAAGCCAGGTGATAAGGCGCATACTCCAGAGAAGCTTGGTGAAAAGGCACCTACTCCTGAGAAGCTAGACGAGAAGGTTCTTAGTCCAGAAAAGCCTGGTGACAAGGTGCCTACTCCTGAAAAACCAGTTGAGAAAGTACATACTCCCGAAAAAGTGGATGAAAAGGCACTGACACCCTTGAAACCTGATGGAAAGGTACTCACTCCTGAGAAACCTGAAGACAAGACTCCTACTCCAGAGAAACCCAGTGACAAGATGCCTACTCATGAAAAACCGGGTGAGAAAACACATACTCCCGAGAAAGTGGATGAGAAGGCACCTACGCCTAGGGAACAAGATGATAGGGCGTCTACTCCTGAGAAGCCAGGTGACAAGGCGCATACTCCAGAGAAGCTTGGTGACAAGGCGCCTACTCCTGAAAAGCTAGACGAGAAGGTTCTTAGTCCAGAGAAGCCTAGTGACAAAGTGCCTACTCATGATAAACCAGTTGAGAAGGCACATGCACCCGAGAAAGCAGATGAGAAGGCACTTACGTCTGAGAAACCTGATGATAGGGCCCCTATTCCTGAGAAGCCAGGTGATAAGGCGCCTACTCCAGAGAAACCAGGTGATAAGATGCAAACCCTTGAGAAGCGAGACGAGACGGTTCTTAGTCCAGAAAAAGTGGATAAAAAGGCACCCACGCCTGAGGAGCCAGATGATTTGGCGTCTACTACTGAGAAGCTTGGTGACAAGGTGCCTACTCCTGAGAAATCAGTTGAGAAAGCACATACTCCTGAGAAAGAGGATGAGGAAGCACCTACGTCTGAGAAATCTGATGATAGGGCTCCTACTCCTGAAAAGCCCAGTGATAAGGCTACTCCTTCTGAAAAACCAATTGAAAAGACGCTTTCTACTGTCAAACTAGATGAGAAGGGGCTTACTTCTGAGGAACCAGTTGACAAGGTATTATCTCCTGAAAAACTAGATAAGGCGCTTACTCCTGAGGAATCAGATGAAAAGACTCATACTCCTGAGAAGCCAGGTGATAAAGTGCCTACTCCTGATAAACCACTTGATAAGGTGCTTACGCCCGATAAAGTGGATGATGAAGCATCTACACCATCAAAACTAGATGAGATGGTACCAGTTTGTGTGAAACCAGAAGAAAGTGTGACGTCACTTGTTAAATCAGCAGAGATACAAAAACCTGAAAAAAATGCACTTATATCGGAAAATTATGTGGAGACGACAACTACAGAAATGTCAGATGAAAAAGTAGATTCCCCCGAGAAATCTGATGATAAACCTCTGAAGCCGGTTAGTCTTGATACACTAACAGCAACATCGGATGTTAAAACTTCAAGTCCATCAAAACTCGACGAGAAACCAACACCAATCGAAGTTGAAGAGGATGAGGAGGAAGAGGAAACACTTGGTCAAATTAAATCTGAGAAAGTAACACCGTTAGATGCTGTAACTCATATTGATGAGAAAAGACAAAGTTTGATTGAATCTGAAAAGACTTCAAGCCCAATCACATCGCATGAGAAGACTCCGAGTCCAGTAAAACATGACGATAAGGAACACGCCGCTATTAAACTTGTCAGTGATGTTAAAACACCCGAGCAAGTAAGTTCTCATGTACAATCGTCAAGCACTCTTGAACTCAAAGAGAAAACACTTACAAGTCCATTAACATCACAAGAAAAGATCCTTAGTCTGGCAAAGCCAAGTGAACATAAAATAAAGGACTTAATCCACGAAAAAGAAATTCCAGGCGAATCTTCTTCACTTCAAGAATTACAGAGGATGAAAGAAACTGAAACAGTATCTAAAGAAGACAAAAAAGATATGGATGAAAAGTCTGCTGTAGTTTCTAGAGTAAAACGTGAACTCCAATCAGAATCCGGAGACCAAATTGACGATGAAGATGCTACTTTACTAACGGGTAAAGAAAGCCCGACTGAAGAGAAATCGCAAGAATTAAAACCCATAATGGACTCAGTGCGTGACAAAGTGAGTCCTATTCGTGAAGCACTACAACCAAGTGAGGATATTGACGGTAGCAAATGTATCCAAGATTCTATTATTGAAAAGCAACTTGAATCAAAAACAGTTCCTGATCATGTCTCTAGCAAAAAAGCTGATTCAGTAGAAACTATTTCTAAAGAAATTAGTCTTATAAAAGAGAGTGTAAAAGAAGTCACTAAGGAGAAAAAAGAGCATGACATGAAATCGGAAACATCTCATAAAGATGAAACTACAATTAAAGATGAAGAACATATAGATGAAAAAGATATCTTCGAAGATGGGGAATCACTAAGCGAAGATAGCCAAATTGACAATAAAGCTTTGCAGACAATGAAAGATGAGGTTACTAAAACGATACTTACGAAAGAGACCGAAGAATTACTGAAACAAGAACAGTCGTTTGCCACCAAACTAGAAAGCAGCTTCACAGGAACGACGGATAGCACTACATATCACGAGATCCGAAAAAGGTCTATAATGGATCAAGATCCGAAGGCAAAAAAAACAAGCTATGAAACTCTCTCTTCGATTTCAACTACAGATAGCGGTATTGTAGATCGAGATAGCATAACTCATGTTTTAATTCATGGCAGTAGTTCTGAAGATGTGTCTAAAGAAGTAAGCTTAGAAGAAAAATATAGTTTCGAAAGTACAGAGAAGGGTGATAAGAAATTAGTTAAAAGTAAAGTACCATTTGATGATTCTAGTAGCTGCACAGATTCTCTACAGTCCATCAGTAGTCAAAAGTTTGATCAAGAAATAACTGGCGAAGATATATCATTTACGTCAACTCTTAAAGAATCAGACCAGACAAAGACTCTACCTGATGATGAGAAAAAACGAACAAAAATAGGACAAACTGAAAGTGGATCACAAAGAGATGAGATTCCTCTTTCTGAAGCATCAGACTCTGGCGTCCACAGCATACCTACGGATATTGACCAAGCAGCTTCTAGCACAGAGGATCGATCAGTATCTCAAGACATAAAAGATAGTGCCGTACATCTAATGGAGTCAATACATAAAGCGTTTGGTGATGAAGCAGTACAGCAAGGCATTAAAACAGATGGCGTTGAATCTCTAGTAATTCAATCTGAATTTGACCGAGTGTCAACACCTCCGACTGTTCCTGTTAGTCCCCTTCCAAAGACTCCAAGCAGTTTCCAAGATATTAAAGTAAGCGAGGGCGTACAGAGCGAAGTAACTTACGACAGATCAGATGGGTCTGAAGACACAGTTACCAAAGTCGTTCATGTCGGTGAAGATGTATTGACACAGAAAATCTCAACGTCAACAGAAAAAGTTCCAAAAACCATAAAGAGCTCTACGTCCGATGTAGACGATGCTGATCTTGTGAGCCTTATGCATACCATGGGCAAAATTAAGACTGAAACGGATACTGTTACAAAAATAATTAAAGAAGGTGAAAATGTCGTAACTCAAACTATAACTACAGTTACAACAAAAGAAATAATTTCTCGAGAAGATGGCACACCACAGAATGTCAAGACAACAATTGAAACTACAACATTAAGCAAAGGATCGGACGGCTCAACAATTACAACCACAGACACACAAACTTTACTCTCAGAATGTTCTTCCAGCCTTAGATCTACCTCACAGATGGATATGTATGCCAAAGATAGTAAAATAGATAAACTATTCCTCGAAACTAGTGACGATAAGTCTGAAACTGTAATAAGTAGCCAAACTAAAGAGACATCTGAAAAAACAAATGATCTTGAGTCTTCCTTTGTGAGTAAAGAAGTGTCAGAAACTGGATCTGAATTCATATCTACTTACGTCACAGAAACTGATGAAGATGAAGATGTTGAAGACACCATTATTGATACTGATGTAAGTAAAAGGATAATTAGAGAAAACAATATAGACATCGTAGAAACAGTGACAACAGTAACGAAAAAGGAAACTTTGAAAATCGATGATAGCAAGAAAATAATAAGAACCACGGTTGAGACAAACATCTGTAAAGATCATCCAGATGGTTCACGAGATGTACAAAAGAATGTTGAAGTTAAGACAGAAGAATTTGTTGTTTCTACAAGCAGTAATCTTGAAGAGATTTTAAGCGACTTTGTAATATTATGCGAACCAGAAGAGAGTGTATCGACAACTACGGAAGAGATTAAACAAGAAAGTATTATTATTAAGCGAATAATTGTCACTAGAATAGTTAAGACAACATACGCGGATAGTTCAGGTAAACCTAAAAAACTAAAGACAGTAACGACAGTGTCTACGACCGATAATTACCCTGATGGTTCTTCACAAACAAAAGTAGATACTAGCACGTCACTATCTGATATAGAAACCGAAGAATCTTTAGAAACATCGGAACTAGTTGACTTCACCGAAGTTGTAGATAAGTCAGTGGAAATGAGTAAACAAGAACAACCTACTATAATTAATGGGAAAAGTGTTATGCAAATTATAACTACAACTACGACGAAAGAAATGTTGTCAAACAAAGACAGGTCTAAGAAAAAGCTTAAAACGACAGTTGAAACTATTACAGAAACAATGTTGCCTGATGGTATGACGGAAGTCACTAAAGATGTAAAAGTCTCAATTTCAGACGATGAAATGAAATCAGCAGAAGATAATCTAGAAGGATTTGAACCGATAAGTGAACCTAAAGAAGAAACAACGGTAAAAAATGAGACAGTCACAGAGAATAATGTAATTATTATGAGAAAAACTACAATAACGACAATCGTATATAATTTCCAAAATATTTATAATAAAACAAAAAGGACGAAGACAATAGAACGAGTCACTATTGAAGATGAACATCCAGATGGGTCTGTTGTCACAAAATCAAGTGAGAAAGTCTCATTCATAGATGAACAATATGATAAATCACACGATAGTGAGATTCCTTCTGAGAGCAGAACTGTTTTGGAAGATGAATCAACGTACTATTACTCTGACGAGGAAGGAACAACTGAAACTAGTGATGTACAAACTGTACTCAGGCAATTGACTCCAAGAGGTGAGCCTGAAGAGAGTGTAACAAGTAAAACGGAAGAAATAAAGCAAAACGGTATCCTAATAAAAAGAAAAATTGTTACCAGGATAATAAAAACAAAATACTCTGATAACCAAGGTCATCTGAAAAAACAGAAGACAACCACTATGGTTACTACTACAGATTTGTACCCCGATGGCTCCACAAAAACAACTGTTGATACAACTTCTTCAGTGAGTGACATTGAATACGAAGATAGAACTCAAATTAACGACTTAGGTGAGTTCTCGAAATTAGAAGATAAGACTGTGAGTGTTGATACTCACGAAAAAACTGTAGTACGGGAAGGCAAACAGGTTACTCAGATAGTAACAACAACTACTACCAAAGAAATTCTGTCATCTTCAGATGGTTCGAAGAAAAAGATCAAAACTACTGTTGAAACGATAACTGAAACTAAATTACCTAATGGAGCTACTGAAGTAAGCAAAGATATGAAAGTGTCTGTAGCTGATTACGGGATGGACGCTTTTGATGAAAATTTAGAAGGATTCACAGTAGTTGGCGAACCCGATGAACAAACTAATTCAGAAACTGAAACTGTTACTGAACATGGTGTCCTTATTATAAGGAAAACTACTGTCACGACGATAAGGCAGGAATTTGAAAACATGTCCATAAGATCAAAGAAGATAAAGACTACTGTTAAAACTATTATTGAGGATGAATATCCTGACGGTAAAGTAATTACTAAGAAGAGTGAAAAGGTATCTATCGCTGATGTGTTCTTAAAAACTCCACCAACAACGCAAGATGATACTGAAACCGAACCTCCAGAATCATACATTGATGATAATGAGGTAGTAGAAGATACAACAGAAGATTTAGATGTCAAACATGAAACTGTTCAACAGGGTTCTATTAAAATCAAACGCACAATTACTACTAAAACGAAAAAAGAAACGTTGACTAGCTCAGATAAGAATGTTAAACGTGTAAGAACAACTGTAGAAACGACAACAGTAGATGAATATCCTGATGGGTCTACCGAAACTACTAAGGATGTCAAGATAACAATTTCGGAATTCCAGAAAACATCTGACAGTAACTTGCAAGCCGCCCTGCAAGGCTTAGAAACAACTGGAAAAGTTAAAACTTCCACTGATCACAAAACTAATATTGTAACAGTAGATGGCGACAAAATTACTCAAACAATAACAATCTATGTAACTAAAGAGGAGTTGAAGAATAGTGAAACAAATGAAATCGCAGTCAAAACTGTTACAGAGACCTTGACAGAAAACAGGAAAGACGATGGATCGGTCGAGTCAACCAAAGATACCCGTACACAAATCACTTACCTTCCTCTAGGTACTGGTTTAGATGACTGGTCACCAGAAGAGCTAGAGGAAATTGAGAAACAACCAATAGCTCAAGAAGAGAAACCAAAACTTGAAGAATTGCCTTTGAAACAAAAAGTGGAACCAAAGTCAGAAACGAAACCAATGAAGAAACAGCGCTCTCCCGTCGGAGAGATCACCACAGAAACTGACACGTTCACTAAAATTATAAATGAAGGTGGCAATGAAATTACTCAAACGATTACTGTAGTTACAACTAAGGAAGTAATTAGTCCTGAAAAACTGAAGGTTACTGTTGAAACAACCACAGTAAGCCGAGGTAGTGATGGTGTTACTAAAACAACAAAGTCAACCAAAACCACTATTTCAGAATTCAAAGAAGAATTTGAAGAAATAATTGACACTGGCGAGAGCGAGAAATCGTCAAAACATTCCTCAAGGACAGGAGAAATGCGAAGCTCATCGGCTGCAAGTGATGAAATGGATCATCCTGGTATATCCTCCCCACCTTCAGATATTAGCTCTAGAGGGTCGAGGGCTGCGACTCATGTCTGGGGAACGGAAAGCAGTGGCATGTATTACAGTGATGATGACGGAGCGGGAAGTCCAAGCAGCACAAAATCACAAGTCGCACATTCACCAAGATCTAACCTGAGTTTTGAACTGGACACAGCTAAGCTTCCCCAGCAACGAGAGACGAGCCAAGAAATGTTATTTGACAAGCACGATCTTGGCACTTCTACGCTGTCCAAGGATCCAATGTCAACATCAATTTATGGACAACTGCCAGAGGACGATTCTTGCACGTCCTCAACACATTCCGAAGTAAAGACTGAAGTTTACGTAACTGATAAATCGTCAACTAAAATAACAGAGGAATTCTTAACGCAAGAGAAACTTAAATCTGAACATAGCAGTAAATCGTCTGATGCTACATTCTTACGGGAAGCTGACGAACACTTTGAAAAAGCCATCGAAGAACACAAAAAAGTAAGTGGTTCTGAGGTGATCTCAAACATCACTGCTAAATACGAGCTTGACCACAAGAGTCAATCTAGTTTAAGTCACCACATGAGTTCTAAAGAAGAAAGCACAATAACGCTTAAAGATCTAAAATCCGATTCTAAGAAAGTAACAGAAACTAGCTCATCGTCAAGTAGCAGCAAACAAGAATCTAAATCGGAGAAAAAAGAAACTACGACTTCATCTAAAACTGATATTTCTAAGGACCCTATTGAGTCTTGGGGCAAACCTCTTGGACTGCCAAGTCCTATTGGACCGCCTACTGATGGCAAAAGTACGCCTAAGAAGCAAGCACCAAGTTCTACTGTTCTAAACAAAAATAAGCTTAACCAGGAGAAGAGCAAAGAAGCCAAGAGCCGGGTGTCAGAATCTCCTAGTAAGAAAAAGGCCCCTGCACCAGTGTACATGGAGCTGACTTATGTTCCTCACCACGGCAACTCCTATTACTCCGCTGTGGAGTTCTTCAAGCGAGTCCGAGCGAGGTACTACGTGTTTTCTGGGACCGAGCCTTCGAAGGAAATTTACAATGCCCTGCTTGATGCCAAGAAGACTTGGGAAGACAAAGATTTGGGTAAGTTTTCAAAGTTTTAGAATAAAATCTTATTGTGTATCACACTCGCTTGTCAAATGTTAATTTATTCAATTCAGTCAATAATTTTTTACAATCTGCTAGAAATATGATACCCTGCTTTACGAAAATAGTTAAATATATTCAGTGTGGTTAACGGCTTCAAATTCGCTGGCTCAGCGACCTAAAGTGGGTCTTGGCCTCCAAAACAAGGGAACGCTACTTTTCCCTTTTCTTTTTTCAATGTTCCTTTTTATTTGTATAAAAATATGAATACTAATTGACAAAATCATTATTTTTATTACCTGAAAAGCTTGGAACAATTCGTTTTATCATTTGAAATCTGAGTGCAAAAGTGCATTTTATCCGATAGCGTTCAAAAATCGAATTTATCTACTCAATATTTTTCTATACCGCCAGTCCACTGAAAATGCATGATAACTTTTTCATGTAATTGCGCCAACATCTTTTTTAGACAGGATCGTGTTTTTAGAACTGTTTTTAGAATAATCGCACTGGCCAGAACGATGAGAGCATGAAAAAAAAACTTGCAATATTACGTGAATATTACCAAATGTAGGTAGTAATTAAACTTTTAAGTTGTAAAGGAATAAAATCCTTATTTAATATATTATTTAAGCTGTTTTTCTTGCACCTAGAATTTTCCTCGCTGTAGTGAGGTGAAAAGTTGTCTGTTTCGGTCGGCAGCAAAGTTATTTTGCGTCTCGTACCTTTAAAACCCTCGCTACGCTCAGGATTCTGCTTGTTTAGGTTTCAATAAAGTACTCGCGCCAAAAAACAACCTTTAGCCTTGTATTACAAATAACTATTATTTTTATTTCTTATTACAGAAGTGACCATAATCCCCACGTATGACACCGACGTCCTTGGCTACTGGGTGACTGAAAACGAGGAAGCTCTGGAGAAATATAAAATTGACCTCTCCCCGTCTGCATCAAGGTGCACAATCAATCTGCAAGATCACGAGACGTCGTGCGCGGCGTACAGACTCGAGTTCTAGGTGTCGGGTCTATTTGTAGCCTTCTCATCGAAGAAGTGAGCCGCTAGTTAAGACGCTAATGAATGGAAGGAACTAAAAGTAATTTGTTGTTTAGGAAAAAAAATCAGACTGTGATAAAAAAAATTGAAGGTATTCTAAAGCGTCTGTACAGCTAGAGGCAACTACTCCGAATGAGATAGTTCGCAAATAGATACATTATAAAAGACATTGTGATAAATGAATGCAATCGACAGACTGCTAAAGAGTTTGATACAATCTTAGATATAAAGTAACAGAAGAGATACGAACTGAACGAAGTGTTGGTGTCGTGTGCTGTGAGGTGTGCGTCACAAGGCTACAGTTCCACGGCCAGACTTTGATCCCGACCTGACAAGTCCTTACCGCATCCAGTTTTAAAGTCAATAACCAATTTCTCGACCTAAGAACAGAAACGTCCATTTTTTTCTAATAACTGTTTTCTAGTAGCTTCATTGAAAATAGTACATGCCATTTAAAATATTATATTTCTGATGATATTTTAAAATTTGGTCTTATACAATCAGTAGTGCTTTTATACACGATTTTTAGCGTGACCAGTCCATTTTGTTTAGCCAAAACACCGCTTGTGCGAATATCAAAATTTTTTAAAAATTATTTTGCTATCGCATTGTGAAATTTTAAAAATAGAAATTATTGTACAAATAGTAGCTCTAGCATGGCCACGTTTTGTTTTAGCAACGCTTTATAAAAGGACGTGATAAAATACGGTATCGGTAGACATGAAGTCAATCAAATCTTTGACGAATATTGAATTGAAAAACCTGATGTACTTTTTTATGATCAGAGAGTTTAAAATAAAATATATTTAAATAATAGTCTTAAAAAGACGTTCTTAAAAGTAATGAAATTGCTCGACGACTAGTGCGGCTTGCGCTGGTTAATATTAATGTTTGTTAGAAGTGACGTAATTACTGTTGTTAAACTACTCTAGAACGACAAAGATGACTTCTCGTCTACACTTAACTAAGTGAACACGTAATTTTAAGACATGAAAATAATGTTTCCCGAGTTTTTTTGACTTGAGCTTATTTGTATGCAATTTGTTATTGTTATGGTTCATTGGCCATCGTGTCTTGATGCACAGACGAGATTATGATCTGAATCGTTCAAACAATTTGACAGATGTTTGAGACATATGCTTGAATATTCGGAAATTCCTGCACTTCTTAATATTCCTGCGTATGTGGCAAACCATTTATCCAACATGTTTGATCCTACGAATAAGAATGTTTGATCTCATTGGCAAATGTGACACGACGGTTACTCGATACCATAAAATTGAAGTGATCTCTGTTTTTCTAGATAACAATGAGCCTAAAACGATAGAGAGCTTAAACCCGTATAAAATAAATGTTTTAGTAGAACTATTATTATAAATGGAACACTCTATTTACCTTTGTTTAAGTTGAAATTTGCTTGTTGCGTCAAAGATTCCTATGACATAGTTATAATGTTATATAAATTTAACTCATTTGAGAAAAATGACTCTTGAAGTGATAATTGAATCTCTGAATTTTACATTTTGTTTGGCATTTTATTTTTTGGTCTGTTGTAATTTATTTTTTGAAATTTCTAGTCGAACTGACCCAAATACTTATAAAGACGTTATAGTCATTATTTTGTTCCTAATTGATTGGAACTATATAGAGTTTCTAATACTTTTTTTAAATAACCAAATCCTCAATGTAATTTTAGATGAGATTACTCCATTAGAAGATTATTTGTTTTACCATCGTTATGTTCGAATGATGTGAGCGAATGTGATAATGATAAAAATCATAAAATAAATTTACTTACCATCTAGTAAGTAAGTTATATCGAGCAAAGCTTTTCTCAATGTTTAATCTGATATTAATTTTTATTTTATCGTTTGCCAAAATATCAAAAGAAGGTTTTGAGTCAATTAATTTTAAGTCATTCATAGTGTTAAGCCGAACTAAAATCACTCGTCTTTCATAGCTTTCTTTGCCAACATCCTTCTAATTATAGTTAAAAATAGCAAAAAAAAACAATTCGTATATCTCTGAAAGCACCAGCACAATGTATTAACATAAAAATAAACTAAAAATGTTAACAAAATACATAAAATATGGTATTTTATATTTATTTTTGTGTAATACTTTATGAAAGTACGAATGAGAATTTAATTTTATAGTAAACACATTATTATTATTGATATAGTATGTGTTTGTGTGTCGGTTGATGTGAGCACAATAAATAATTATGTTTGTTTTTTTGTAAATCTATGCTTTAAGTAGTTTTGGATGGGACTAAACAGGGGGATGAAAAAATAATATCTGTCGAAATGAGTCTGAACTGCTCCTCTCCGTCTTTGACATTTTATTATTTCTTTCAAATGCTGACAAAAAGGCCAATGTCGTTTTTAGAACACTCAAGCCTCAAAACTCAAGCTTTTAGCTTTTTATTTTTTGAAAATCGTAAAGTTGTCAAAGATGAAGAGGACATAAATAAGGTCGATAAATAAATGCTACGGAAGTTCAGAATAATTTTTAAATTACTAGGCTTTACATTTATTTTAGCCAGCATCCACGGTATAGCTGGCTCTAAAGCCTGACCCAAAAATTTACTATTGTATTTTATAGCTAGAACTCTAATTAATGCATATTATTAGGAATATTAAAAATGTTATTAAAATTAAGAATTGTATCAGCTTAGTAAACATCAATAGCTCTGAGAAATAAATCATTATTGAAATTATTAAATGTTGTATTTTTCCGGCTGTGGTTTTAAACGAAACTTTGTCATTGTTTCTTATAAAATATTATTTACTATCTCTACAGATAATTACTAATAAAATGTCTTCGAGACTTTATATTTAATTTTATCGCATTTTATTGGTAACCAAGACCCATGAAACAGTATTTTTTTAATATTCCGTGATATTAACGTTCCTATCACAATATTGAAATCATATATCATCACATTGTCCTTCCAAAAAATACCGTCAGATTTCAATAAGATAAAGTCATCAAGAAAAATGTTACGAAATGTCAAAGTGTTACATTAATTCCCTGAAATATTCGTATTTAAACTGCCTTTAAAGAACTTAAATATTTGTCAGTAAACCTTATTGAGTAATATTTATTTGGGCAATAATTGAAAGTGGAATTGGTTTGGGATATTAAGGAGATGTTTTAAAATATTTGATGACTTAACTTACATCGATGACTGTATGATTGAAACATTATTAAACTCATCAATGTAAATTAAGCAATCAAAAGATATGGTAAGTAGTTATAAAAGTGTATGCTTATGTGGTGCTAACAACTGAAATGTGCTAGGCGATTAAAAATATGTTATTATTGAAAGAAATAAGTTGCAATGGTATCCGGTGATACTCACTTCATTTGACAGAAAAAATTAATTGATTATGAATTGGAAAAATTTCAATTGATTGATTGTCACCAGTTACCTACTTTATGTAACCTGTCAACACGCTTAATGGTTTCTAAGACTGATCGATGTCCTCTGATTTACAATAACTTCCATAATATTTTTCTGCAGTCATCGTTAATTTTGAGACCCCACTTTGAGAAATAAAGTAAAATATAAAGTTTAATAATTAAAATAATGATGTAAGTCCATCGGACGTTTAGGTATTTGTAACGATTATTGTATTATGTAAATCTAAAACGTAAAAAAAATAAACAGACCATTCATTGCATCAGTCATGTCGCTATTCTCCATTCAGCGTGTTTGGAAGTGTAAGAGTCATTGAAAGTAATAAAAATATTTCAAAATAAGTACCGTTTTTTCATTTCATGTAGAAAACCTATTAAAGATTTTAGTATCTCCCATTTAATATGTTACGTTCATTATTAACAAACCACAGCATGGAGCTATACTTCCACGTGGAAGTAGGTATATCTATGTATAGGTGGAGGCAAGTGAGTGAGTTTTCTAAACAGACAGTAAAAAGATCATGTCCAAAATTATATGAAAGTTAGGCTGAACTTGCGTCTGGCCAAATTGTCACCTAAAGATGGGAAATGTACCAAGCATTTTTATAACAAGAAAATCGCAAAATATTTGACGGGAAATATTTAAAAAATCCAAATTAAAAAAAATTATAGGATATAAAAACAAAAGCATTTCTAACAAAAAAATTACTATAAAATTTTATTTTATTTTTAAACCCACAGGGCTAAAAATATATATGAAGGGATTCATAACAGTAAACAGACCAAATATTTTTGATAAATGAACGATGATAACGCATTGATGACGCATCCTAAGCCTGGTTTTGGGCATTGTCTTTTGTTGATTATGATTTGCATTCCTATTTAATTATTATAATGAACAAAAAATTATCATGAATGAAAAGAAAACTTTACTAGTAGATATTTTTTAAAGAAAAGAAAAGAGAAAAAGGGAAGATCTTGAATATTTGGGATCATGATGATGACGAGATTTTGCCTCTTTTTTTAAATGAAGGTAATTTAAAATACTACAACCTTTACAGTTTAAAAATTGACGCTTTTTTTTGTATAGAAATCTTTGAGCCGGTGTAACTTTGAAACTATATAACATAACGGAAATCTGATAAACCACAGACAAGGATATTAGTTTCTAGATCGTGTTAAAATAAAATCATAAAATTTATTTGGTTAATATTCAAAATAGAATCAAACTTCGTTTGTATGGAGCGCGCTCATCAAGGTTTATTCATCAGCCAATCTCAATTAAAATTGCCTCAAAGCGAAGAGCATGTCCTGTTCTTACATGAATTCGCAAGTTGTGAAGTATTTTTTCTTAAAATTTGTATTTTTTGGGTTACAACTTTTTACTTGACTGAGAGCGTCAATTTTTAAAGTATAAAGGTTGTAGTATTTTAGATTACAGACGTTTTAAAAAAAAATCATGAAAATCGGAGTAGTTTTGACCGGTTACGAAGCAATAGAACATTTTAAAGCTACAGGTACTCGGTTATTTATACTATGTTTGAAGAGTGAAAATAAACTAGCTTTTACTGTTTCAAATTACACTTTAATAACAGCATTGTATTGTAAAGGCGCACAAACAAATAAACATCATAAAAGTATACAATTCACAAAAGTAAACACAACTCTACATACTTAAAAACGAGTTTGCTATCTTATTGGTTGCTTTAATTTTATTGACAATTTGAAGACTTAAATAAGCAACAAAATAATTAGGGAATAATTTTAATTTTTATGTAAGGCATATAGATTCATCCTGCCCGGTGGTGTTAGTTTCAGTCTTGACAAAACCAGTAGCGATAACTGTCTTGACAGAAACAGTTCTCGGTTCTAATGTTACTGAAGAGATTTTTCGATTGCAGAGTGTAAATATGTTTTTATCATTACCTATTGCAATTTTATCTCATCTTATTAGTACCTACTACAATTTTCCAAAATGTGGATAAATTTATTTGGCGGGCAAGAGTAAACAACCAGTCTGAATATTATGTAACCAACATAATATACTGTATGTACGATTGTATCTCACTCGATAATATAAAAACATTTTATACATTTACTGCATATTAAACCTAAATTGGACGTACCTTTGACTACATTTTGGAATGATAGAAGTATTATTTTAAACAAGTTACTAACTCTTATCTAAGGTAGCTTCCGCCAAAAATTAGTATGCTTAAACGTAATTAGTGAAGCTCTGTCTTTCACACTGTTTATGTTGATGACAGTAATGGCATCATTTTAACATGTCTAAACCTAAATACTTTTTTGGTATAAGGTATAAGCCACCCTTAGTCGGCCATTGACAAAGCATATCGGCAGAAATAATAACAATGTTCTGTGATGCTCATTAGTCAACATATTCCACGCTAGTAAAAATATTGCCCAGTTAAAATAATGACTCTAAAACTACATTGATAATAAATAGCATTTCATACATAAATCTAAGTTTTATTACTTACGTATTATCACAACAAGTGTTATTTTAAACAACAATTAAAATATGTACTACTTAAAAATTAAATGGAAAGGCAACATTGGAATGATAGCTCAAACTAATTTAACATCTATAGTATACTATGGGACTAGATTTAAAAATACTTTTAACTTTTACTGATAAGGTATATTGGAAACGCACAAGACAAATATAATATTATTAAAGCGCTTATAGCTATAAAATTGGATCCAAGCCCGTATCATAATATTAATATAGCCAGATCATTTACTGCGTATCATCGTTTCACTCATTAATCACTAGATTAAGAAAAGACTTCATTGAGTATTGCCAGAGTAAACGAGAAACTGTAAACAAGCGTTCCGAAACGCACGCACTCAATGGTTTGACTACTTAGCACATTAACAATCCCTCGTAAAGATCAGCCAAAATATTTGGACATAATATGTCCATATAGTGCAATGATGCGCAATATTTGCAACGCTTGAGATGCAGTGAATGATCAGGGAGAATGATACAAGTATTATAAACGCAGCTTAAGGACACTACGGCAATAACGTCATTCTGAAGTCATTCCATTGACTTGATTTCTTTCAACTCCAAAATCTGTCCTGTAGCTTTTGCGTGACAAACAAAAAACTGACAGACAATTTATCGTAAAGAAATTTTGATCAAGTTGACGTCACGTGGGCAGTAATGGCCTAATGGCACATCCTAACTGCAATATGAATATGACAGAGACTGCGAGTGGGGTAATTGTGGAGCCACCACGAAACATGTCGGGACAAACGCAGTCATGTCTTTTCCTCTTGTATGTCTTAAATGACATTCATCCAAAACAATTTGGTATACAATATTATTGACAATTCTCACTAGAATCTCATATCATCGGGTTTTCTCAAGAAGTAAGCGACGCGGTCGATAGGTACTTTATATTCATGCATCCAGCGGTTGCCCTTGCGCAGAGATCCGTCGATGCCGTCCTGCCATAGCCCAGCTGGGAGGTATACTACAAAAGGATATAGACAATGATAGTAAAACAGAAAAATTGCAATAAATTATTCATTGGAATCACAAGGATCAGGTGCCAAATCGCCCACTATTTATTGGTCCGCTGGACATATAGCTTCAGTTCATCTATTTCTTGAATACTTGGAGTGACTCTCTTTTCAAAGTTAACGGTTTCCTAATGATTTTATTGCTGAACGACTTTTGAAAATTAAAAAGCATCGGGAAGGTCATCCCTTTATCATCTACCAAAACTTCTCACCCCAATTTTCAGCCTATTAAATCTGGCTCCACATTTGATTTGGAAACTACTCGACCGTTAAAATGATTTCTCTCTAAACTTTCAACTACTTCTTCTTGGTCGTAACCTCATGGCTGAGGGACGTGACCATCATGGGTCGCTTGTGCCACCACAGCTCTCCAGGCCGCTCGATCTTGAGCCCGGTGTATGCTGGCCTGTAGTGTTGTCTCGGTCATTTCTTTCACCACATCGGTCCATCTCGTAGGCATGCGTCCTCTACCTCTCTTTCCCTCCATACTTTCAACTACAGTATTCATGAAAAACAAACCTTCTCTACTAGTCTGTCCCTGCTGCAGCACAGGCGCCACAACGATCTCGTCGCCGAGCGCAAACTCGTCCTGCACCAACAACGCGGCTTCGCCACCGGCCACCAGCCACAGAGGTCTGATCAGTGGCAACCCTTCTTCGAGAGCTTCACGCTTGTATTTTAGGAGGAGAGGTGTGACCTGGAAGTAGTTATATGATAAAATTGGAGACTGAATGCAGAACTGAGATCTTAGTTTTCCACGTTTTTGTTTGATTAAGGATACCTATCGTATTCTACGTGGGTAGAATCCGGGATAATCAAAAAGTTTGGTACTACTGATATGCCAACGGGATTTTTAAACTCTCAGCTGTATCAAGGAGGTCTCAGGAGTTAGGACAATATAACATGACTTAGGTTTTGATAGGTGATTTAGCTCACAAATATGGGTAAGTACAGCAAAAAACCTATCCCAGAGTCGTCACATGCATTTTCCAATGAAAAAAATGAGTATTCTTTTTTTGTAATAGACAAACCAGTACAAAAATACAAATAAAGAGCAATAAACTTACCAATTTTTGTCTCAAAGAAGTCAAATTCTTCGCCATTTCCAAAACTTTCTCATCGTTATATTTACTCGGCAGATGTGTGAACTTCATCACAGGCAAGAACGTCGCCATTTGGAGCCATCTCATATAAAGCTCCCTATCTGGCAAGTCTATTCCATTCTCTTGGGTCGTATTCATTGCTGTTGGGTCCAAAGACCCTTTAGGAGACGGTAAGAATTGCTCACTGCCTGGCCAGTAGATATCACCTCCAACAGCGCCGGGCATTATGAATGGGTACCCATTGACACCGTACGTGAGCATTGTAGGAATAACAAGCCTCATTGCTTCCCAAGTCGACTCAAAAGGTGGGAGCGACACAAATATTGGTGGTCTTGGAAGGGATACTGCCGATGACACACCAATTATACTCAGTACCTTTTCAAAGGTTTTCGTGAATATGGTCTTGTATTGATCGGGGTTTATCAGTTGCTTTTCGCATTGATAATAATGAGGCATATCGTACGCAGTTCCTAAGTCTAAATAGAAAGCGTCTATGTGATATTCATCTATTACCGCTTGTAGCTTATTGAGGAACCAAGGTATTGATCTATTGTTAGTTATGTCTATAACTCCAGAGCTAGCTAAGGATTTGAACCTAGTTAGCGCTGGTATTCTTCTATCACTATTCCTTTCATTAATCAGTAGTCTCTTTTGAACACATTCAGCGAAATTTTTGCTTTCAGTGCTTATAAAAGGTTGTACAGTAAATGCTACTTTGAACCCTCTTCTATGGAGTTTATACACAGTTTCATTTAAAGTTTCGAATCTACTGCTATCCACAGTTAAATCTCCTATTTCATTTTGCCAGAACTCGTTGACTAGTACATGTCCAAGTTTAAGAAATCCTAAGTTTATGACATCTTCTGTGTATTTTGAGATCGTTTCTGCCTGTAATTCATGTTTGAATCTAGGTGCTATTTGCCAGACTGGTTCTGATATAAGCGATTCTAATGTTTGCATATCTGCTGGTTTCAAGCCATCCCATAGAGGAGCTCTTCGATGACTATGTATAGAAGAATGGAGAGATTTCATATCTATAGAAGTACAAATATTGTACTTCATTTCTGCGTATTCTGTTAATCTATTCGCATAAGCGAAGTTATCGTATTTGGCTTTCAAACATATTTCCTTATTTCCTCTGTTCACTGATATTTGTAACGGTGTTTCTTCATCTATAATCACGGCAGCTCCTTTAGAATTGATTAAGTACCGAGTCAAGACATTACCCCACTGTGATTTCTGTATGTCACCAGTGACGAAAGGCGTGTAGTCTATGGATCCAGTGTTCAATGGCCAAGTTAAGTTGATGGATTGACCACCTCCGTACCATTGTACTTTCGTGTCTGTCCAATCGAAGCAGTCGTTTGGCGATACGTCTGTGAAATAAGAAAGTAGAACACTTTTCATACGAATGTACAATCGAATGCATGAATTGCATAATACACAAAAAGTAACGACCATGAAGTAAAAACATTTGGGCAGACAGAAACATTTCTACAACTACCTCTTAAAGTAAATTTTTATAGCAAGTCTTTAGCATTCTAAAGACCACGTCACCACTCCATTGAGTGGCAAATCTTTCTCCCACAAAAACACATCATAAGAAACATTAAGTCACTTCGTATCACTATAATCGAGAATGGGATGATCAATTCTAAGCCCTCTACAGGATGAAGTCTTATAATTTTGTAGAACTTACCATGTCTCAAAGCCTTCCAATGTATCGAGTAGCATGTAGTGTTGTCTACGCCTGGATCATGAGGCAAGCTCTTCAAATAGAAGCGGAGGTTGTGGAGCCACTCCAGACATTCAGATCCGTCTGACCGCCGATGTTCTGGTAGACATGGGAACGCTTTGCTCTTGCCTTCTATACTGACCGCTGTAGAACAAACAATTCGTGAGGATTCGTAGATCACAAATACATAATAGAATTATCATTGTAGAGTAATTGTAAATCATTTTGCGTTCTTCCGTATTTTGATCTTTTCAAGATATACTACGAATTGATTGTACCTTGCATGTAGTATATAAATTCTTCTTTCATAGTTTGATGGACTTTATTAAGGTTGAACTTACCCAGTCTAGCCTTCAGAATCTCAACATCGTCCTTATTAAACACCCGTATCAATCTCTTAGGTTCGTTAAATTGTACATTGTCAAAGTAGGCCTTAGTCAGAGCCTGTTGGTGGTACAGGACGTAAGCAAAGCCCACGAAGAAGACGACAGCAAGAAACATGAGACCGACGAAGGCCCGAAGTTTGAAGTCTGTGGGCTTCTTGCGAATCTTCTGGGGTATACTCTGGAATAACAAAAATGAAAGATTAGTTTTTTTCGGGTTTTGGTCCACCACTGTTGTACCTACATCGTGTTGGGGCTAGCTATAGATCGGTAGATTGATAAAAAAGGAAGAAGTTGATAGGTTTTACTTTCAATCCAAAGTCTTCAAACGTTTTTAATGCATTTTTGTGCCTCTTAGTATATTTTCTCTCTGACACTTTTTTAAGGGAATGATCAGATCATAAAGTGTACCTATTTGATTAATTGATTGATTAATATAACTCGGGTAGTGTAAACACCAACTAGCAGGCTTAGAGGCCTTAGATATAGAGTAGAACGCTCTGAACCGACTATCTGACGTAGGTAACGAGTAGCAACTGGATAGATTTTTTTAGCTCACCTACGCCTATGTTTAGCAAGGCTCTAAGATGAGTGTCATACGGCTACAAAAATATGCACAAACCTGCAATTTCTCCCGCAACAAGCTGGCGAGAGAGTTCACAGAAGTGACAGAGTTGCTCGGGGAATAGTCATCGTCGTCCATACTGAACTCGGAGCGCAGGCGCCGGGGGCCGGTCTTGCGTCGCGGGGAACGGAGGGGGGTCCTGGGGACAGACAAAATATTAAATATCAATCATTTATCTCTTATTTGTCTGATATCAATGTACCAATTGTGGGAGTTTTCTCAGACTCAAGACAGGTATCACAAACGTTCAAAAGAAGCAGTGTAAAAAGAAATAGGACAGAATCGCGCAAACGATGTCTTCACAAGATCTGTCATACCTATTATACCTATTACAAGTTTATACACCATCGGTTCATTACCTATATCGCAAAAAATCGCAAGTGATCTTAATAATATAAATTCTTCTTGATTAGAAAGCTTATTGATAAATCATAGTCGAGATTTTCACTCCGAATCATGTCGTCAATTTCCTCAGTCATTCTATCCATAGATATATGGTACGTACGGTACGTTGGTGTAATTATTATAAAACAAGAATATAAAGATAAACTCTAAGAGCAAGGATCTTTATTGATAGACTAGATACTCAATGAAACGTAGACTCAAATCCACTGGACAAAAGGTGTAATTTTAGGATTGTGCTAAAACATGCGTATTGCCAAGGTTAACTTTGTAAGTTCCTCATTACCTCCATCCCAACGCAATTCCCGGGTTCTGTATTATTGTTAAGTGTCAACTAAATGGATGGACACGAGGTCACAGCCGACACTTCGACTTATGTAAACTCACGACCATACTCCCTTTGGGGGTGGACAGAAACCCTATAACTAGAAATATGACAGAAAAATGCAAATTACAACAGTCATATTCCACTGCTTCATTTCCATTCTTTTTTTTCACTGTTTTCTCAATAATTATGTTTTCCGTTGTTTTGCCAATGTGTTTCAATTGTTTTTCCAATTTGTTTCCCAATGTATTCTCCTTTGTTGATTTGTAAAATATGGCTAACTAGCTTTTGCCCGCAACTTCGTCCGCGTGGAGTTTGGAAAACCCCAAGTATCCTATGTTGCTTCTAATACCTCCAAGAATATGTGTACAAAGTTGCATGATGATCGTGAAAGAGTAACAAACAAACTTACATTCACATTTATAATATTAATGGATTAAAATTAATGAAATGACGTGTTAAGGAGCAATACCTAGTATTTTTTTTGGTCACATAGAACCCAACTGAAAACAGACTACAAACCCCAGCGTATGACAATGAGAAGAAAAATGGAGTGGTTTGTAAATAGTAAACTCATTTAATCAAATCCTTGACTTAACCTTAACACTAACGTTGTTTACGAACTATTTTATTATTATCAACGCGCCGATTTCACCAGATTAGTTATAAATAAATTAGAAAATAGTTTAATGTTGCATAAGATAGCATAGCATAGTTTTCTTAACCCGGGTTTGGGCTCATTTTATCTATATTTTTCTAGTTTTTTATTCATATTATCTTGGAACAAACTACGACGCTGAGTTTCGTAAACTATGGTCATTAACACTAATTATGATAAGCAAACGTGACAAAAGGTTCTTTGTATGATTGTACCAAATAACAGAAAAATGAAACGCTCCCCCTTTTGTACCTAACCCAGTTTGCGACCATATTTACGCAGTGTCATAAAGATAGCTTGAAGAGTTATTCGGTGGTAATTAGTCTTAAGAGCCTACCGAGCCTATTGTGCTGCCCGCAATCGTATGTTTTTATTTCTAAACAATTCACACGTTGAACGCCGTCGGGTCACAATAACAATAGATTTTCCATTGTTTGTCGGTCATTTGGTAGTCAATGCCTTAAACAACATTTCCAAAAAAACAATAAGGCCACATTGTAGTGAGAAGCCCGATAATAACTACAAGCATTATAAAAACAAATCAGCAGTGACCCGATAAATTGAAAATCAGCTATGACTACAATGTGACATTCTTGTTTTTTGGAAATATTGTTTAATTATTAAGAAATAAAAAAAATACGATTGTGGGCAGCACAATAGGCTCGGTGCAGCCTTATATACTCGAGTCACATGAATTTGAGTCTTTGCACAAAAGTTTTTAAACAATACAGGGTCCCTCTAAAATATATAGAGCACAATACTTAGAGGAGATGATGAAACTGTCAAACTAAATAACTTTTTAAAGAACTAAACAAGTACGATCTAAATTCGCAAAATAAAATCAGCTGTTCCATATAAAACAGCAATGCCTATTCGACCGAGATTTATGAGAATTAGCAGATACTTTTTTTAGATTTCAAAGTCGGTCCCATAGTTTGATGGTAATCTCCTTTAAATATTGTGCAAGTACACTATTTCAGATGGATGAGAAAGAACTGTGGGATTCGCGGTGTTATATTGCTGATGAATTTCCTGCAATGCTGCAGACCCGAGAGACAAGACCATTCTAGCATGTGTCTTTTATCAGCCCATTCCTTAATGGCCATCCTAATGTTACATGCCAGGATTCCTAGACTTGGTTCTGACCATGACCTTCACGACCTTAGACGAGACATGAGAGAAAATCACAAATGTCCACGCAGACGAATTCGCGGGCAACAGCTAATAGTGATATTATAACAAAAAGATGTTCACTAGAGCGCGCAAAGTGAAGATTCGAAAAAGACCCAAATGGGTATTCTTTCAATTTTCCGCGTCAAGTAATGCTACGAGCGAGACGGCTGTGGCGCGGCACAATTTTAAGCGCCACTTTCTATGAATATCATAATCTTGTGTAAAATATATTTGAGATTATATCCTATTATATCTAAGTATTCTAGAAAATGTTAGTATTGTTACGTAATATGTTTTCGAATTCATCATTATGACTACAAACAGGTTTTAAATCGACAAGGAAAGAAATTGTAAACAAATTAATGAGGCAGATAATCTAAATAAGCAAATACCTTCCTCGACATTAAAATATTCTAAACAATAGCGGAAAAAAATTATTTTGTGATTTATTACCTATTCTAAAAAGCTTGGTAACAATGTGGATTTACGATGTTATGCTAACCATAGGACTCATGCATGCACCCTGCTTGTGGATTAGAGAAATTCGCTTTCACATCAGAATTCCTTCTTCAGCGTACCAATGTTCATTTCCTAACTATATTTTCCTCCATCGAAGGCCCCGTAGTGTTACAAATCTTATAACGTTTCTTCCTCAACTATATTTTAAATGCATGCAACCCATCCAAGACAGCCTTAGGATGGCGCCCACCAGGCTAACCCAGGTGCCTGCGCCGCTCTGTGGAAGTCGAGGCCGAAAGACTTAACATAATCTGGGAGGACTTTTCTACAGTGCTACCCAAGATCGCAACCGATCGATGGAGGGCTATATTACACGAGCCCTATATCCCACGTTAGGGTTGAAAACATCACGATAAAAAAAATACACGTATTTTAATCACTTTCCACTACCCTACGGCCAAAGCCTTTAAATGTAAATAAAAAATAAAAACTTACAACTTTTCCAAATTAAAAAAAAAAGTTAATCAAAACACCATTTGAACACTAAAGTAGATAGCACATCAATAGTCCAACAATATCACTGCAATGATCTATAGATCGCGGATCAAGCGTGCACACGCACAAGTGAACACTCCGACCATGCGCAAGAATATACTGAATATAGTGCGTAGACGCAGCGCTACAGCTGTTTTGGTAAATCATTCACTTAAATTATGATGGCACGTTTTATGGTCGTTTTGCTAAACTTGTTTTAATGGACATTTCTAGATAAATAGGTAAACGTTTTGTAAAACAACAAATGATAAAATGATGTCACCTTGCATTATTAATGAGGTTAGTTAACTAAGACATTACTACGTAAACACTAAATAAGTGAAACTGACTTAATTAAACTGGATTGTATATCTCGTATATTATATAGAATTGACAATGTAATCCAAAAAATACAATATTATGTCTTGTAAAATGATGCCAAGACTCTCACTGCAATCTTAACAAGTTATGATATGAGACTAGATATAATGTAGAGCAAAGTTTTGAGTATGTTTTTATCTAAGTCAAGCGGAATTCTTCGTAGCCCTAAAGATAGTTGCGAATTGTGGTGAATTATGCTTATTTGCCATAACCAAGACGCCTATTTCATTAAGATGACAATCTAAATCTATCTTTCTATCTATAGGCCGGTGGAAATTAACATTAAATTCGCAAAGCATGATGTAGTGCTGCATTTTTGGTATGTTGTTTGGATCAGTTAGGGTGATGTAAATCCCAATTTGCAACTTCGAAAAAGATATGCTCGCTGCGCACCACGTGATAAACTGCGAAAATTTTCGACTTTTTTCACTTTTTGCTCTCATCATCATCATCATCAGCCTGGTAAACCCCACTGCTGGGTATAGGCCTTTTTGCTCTAAAAGTCATAAACTATGCGTTTCCGACAAGTAACATTCACTACATAAATGAAGCTAATTAAATTGGCAACCATTTAAGCCTAACTGCAGCTCTCTAAACTTTATAACAACTAAGCTGTGGCCCTTCAAAGATGGTCCGATTTTAACGAAAATTTGAAATTTTTAGTTTTGCTCCCGTTTGAAGCAAAATATTGGCAAAACCGCTCGTTCTATGAGAAGGTCGTAAAATAAAGTTGTAGTACATTTAATTTTCTTTCATTAGAGCACAGAACAAAGTCTGTGAGACAAATAGTTCACTCACAATATCTGAAAAACAAAAAGAGGGTAGAAATAGATAGATGACACACAGACAATGCACAGCCTAAACTGCTGAACATGAAATTTGGAAATTATATGAATCTACGGAGGATGTAGGTGGATGGAACTAAGAAAGGATTTTTTGAAAATCAACCCCTAAAGGGGAACAACGTGGTGTTGAAAATTTCCTAAATCCACGCGGCCAAAGTCACGGGCAAAAACTAGTTGTAATGACAATGACAATTTGAGAAACAGTACTGAGAAAACGTAAAGTAACCCAATGTTAGGACATAATATTAAAACCGAATTTTGTCATTGTAAATTACTATTGTCTTGTTCATGAAATATGCTCAAGAGGTACTTGATACATAGAGGGGTCGTATACTATGACTCACAAGTGAATTCTTGCGAAGTGTATCCTCCTTTTGTGAATTACTGAGCAATTTTACACTAGCTGGAATTGCTGTGAGGAAGGAAACGTCTGGTGTCCATTGACAATACTGATTGAAACAGATTAGAGAAGAATCTAGTCAAAATTGATCATATTGCGCTAATGCAGCTCTCTCTCTCTTCCTGGCTTTTAATCCCATTTGGTGGTGGGGTCAGCCTTCCCTGTCTTTTCTCTCCACCTTGCCCTATTTCTGACGTCGTCTTCGCTAATGCAACTATGGACAGATATCGCTAGGACAAAGAATACTAGCAAAGGTTAGGGTGAATAAGTAGGAAAGTGAGATGCCCTAAGATGTTTTTATATGTAGATGTCTTGCCCGCGCTCCAAAATGGCAACAAAAAAGCAAGGTAATCACATAGTCACGCGCCGTGTAGTGTACTGGCTACATGTCACTTTATCGCGCCATTTTAAAGTGCAGTGATGTTAGTGTATGACGCTTCTATTTATAAAACGTCATTGGAGATGCCCCTAGTACCTTCCTAAGGTTTGTCTTGCTAACACAGCGCGTCGCTTCGAAGGAAGCCTCGATAACGAAGCGAGCGTGCTGCAGCAAAGCAATCGGATGCTGAAGTTTGGCTAATGAAACAAAAATCTATTAAGAAACAAGGTGGAACTCTCCTCCATAGAAAAGGGAAGATCTTCCGCCAAGCTGGTAGGTGCGCCAACTAAGCATTACTAGTCAGAACTTTAATAGATCTTGCAAAAACTTTTTTTTAGCTCGATTTAGG
The DNA here is from genome assembly GCA_922987775.1 of Agonopterix subpropinquella. Classification (NCBI taxonomy): domain Eukaryota; kingdom Metazoa; phylum Arthropoda; class Insecta; order Lepidoptera; family Depressariidae; genus Agonopterix; species Agonopterix subpropinquella. Next base: position 1,535,901 of record OV277708.1, on the reverse strand, counting down.
AATCATATTGCTTTAGTCAAAAGAGATAAACCTTGGTCTTACGAGCTTCCTGACGTAATGTCGTGTCTTTGTGTACACTTGTTTTTATATGAAGGTCCCTTTTTGAGTCCCTTTTTGGGGTGGTTGGGGATCTACCTCCTAGTGGTCCACCCTGGGCAACGCCGCCACAGACTACAACAAGTTCGTGGTGTCGGCTGAACGATCCCCCACAGCGGTGGTAGGCTCCGCAAGGAGCCGCCTGGCTCGCGACCACCCTCCTGCCGGAGTCCGGCGCCAAGCAGCTTGCTGCGTTCCGTCGGTGTGCAGGAGTCCCAGCGCCATTGGGGAATGGGAAAAAGTCAGTTGCGCTACTCAGAACCGGTCTTGACCTCTGAGCAACACTGTACCGGGAAACTCATTTTGGAGGGTAGCGGGATCCGAAGCAACGTGACAGTCGTTGGCCGACCGCAGTTAGTAGGGGGCCCAAGTAGTGCGCTAGCCACGTGTGAAAGGCTGCCCCACACAACTTGCGAAAAATCCCGCAATGCTCCACCGTGCCAGTTGGCGACTGGAAGGGAGGACCCGGTGGCCATTGCGGGGGGGTTCGGGCGTCCCCGCAGTCTCCAAATGAGTTTCCCACCAGTCAGTCGAGCTCATGAGGTCTTCTAGGGTACCTAAGTGGCATCTCGACTTTTTTTCCACCTCTCCACCACTCGACAAACTATGAAAAACAAAGTCACAAAAAAGAAAATGGTTAGACAACGGCTGCACTTCCTCCCACTCAAAGTGCACCTCAGTAACATACGAGGTCTGCACTCAAATCTCGATCCGGTCCACCACCACCTCGAGACCGAGAAGCCACACCTATTCTTTTTAACGGAGACGCAGATAGCAACCCCGTCTGATACGGCGTACCTCAACTACCCAGGATACTCGTTGGAACATAAGTTCAAGAGGCGAGCTGGGGTCTGTGTGTATGTTCGCGACGACATTTGCTGTCGGCGTCTCCGTTGCTTTGAGGTTTCCGGGTTCTCCGTATTATGGCTTTTTGTGGACACCGGAATGGAGAAATCTCTCTACGTCGGTGTCTATCGATCGCACGACGGTGACCAGGAGACAACCAGGCTCATGGAGTATCTCACTGAGACGGCAGAGACAGCCCAACGAAGGTATCCAACGGCGGAGCTTGTTTTTCTGGGGGACTTCAATGCCCACCATAGCGAGTGGCTGTTCCCGTTCCAGTTAACTGACCATGCTGGGAGAGAGGCGCGCAAGTTTGCATTATCGCTAGATCTCACCCAGCTGGTGAATCAAGCAACGCGGGTACCGGATGTTGATGGTCATACGCCCAATTGTTTGGACCTTCTGCTGACTTCAGATCCAGACAGGCACTCAGTATCGGTCTCTGCCCCGCTGGGAACGTCCGATCACTGTCTGGTGAAATCCGTGTCGATCTGCTCTCCTCCCGATGACAGCCCTAAGGGCACGAGGCGAGTCTGGCGATACGGGTCGGCAGATTGGGATGAGATGCGGCATTTCTTTGCGTCTTACCCGTGGCGGCAAGTGTGTTTTTCTTCGAGTGACCCTGCTAGTTCGGCTGATGCGGTTGCGGACGTGATACGACAGGGAATGGAATATTATATTCCTTTCTCCGACATCTCACTCGGTCACAAAGCCCAACCTTGGTACAATGCGGATTGTGCTCGCGCTGAGGCTAAAAAAGAAGCCGCCTACCAAGCATGGGTCCAGGCTCGCGACCGCAAAGTTAGAGCTTGTAGGGTTCGCGCGAAGAAGAGGGCCTTTAATTCTGCCGCCAAGTCCTGCAAACGGGTGATCCGGAGGGCTCGATTCGACCATGTCAGCCGCATTGGAGCCAAACTGGCATCCTACCCTTCTGGTAGTAAACAGTTCTGGTCCCTTTCAAAATCGGTCGAATCCAACTTCTGCCGTCCCACTTTGCCTCCCATGCAGAAGCCTGATGGGTCGCTGGCTCACTCCGCAACTGAGAAAGCTAATTTATTTGCTTCTCTGTTTGCGAGCAATTCACGTCTGGACGCTGGTGCCAAACAGCCGCCAACCATCCCTCGTTGTGATTCTTCGATGCCGGAGGTCACAATACATACAAAAGAGGTCCGCAGAGCATTGCGTAGTCTGGATGTGAATAAGGCCAGTGGTCCTGATGGTATACCTGCAAGAGTGTTGAGATATTGTGCGCCTGAGTTGTCTCCTGTTCTAACACGCCTGTATCGCCTCTCTCTCAGAACAAGAACGGTGCCTAAATCCTGGAAGCTTGCGAATGTGCAACCGGTACCCAAGAAGGGCAGTCGTGCCGACCCCTGCAACTACCGCCCTATCGCCATTACTTCCATTCTCTGTAAAGTCATGGAAAGAGTACTTAACAGTAAGTTGCTGTCATACCTAGAAGACAATGATCTACTCAGTGATCGCCAATATGGCTTCCGCCGGGGGCGATCGACTGGGGATCTTCTTGTGTATGTGACGCACTGCTGGGGCGAGGCCATCGAGAAGCACGGTGAAGCACTGGCTGTATCACTTGACATCTCGAAGGCCTTTGACAGGGTATGGCACGCTAGTTTGCTGAGCAAGCTTCCCGCTTATGGCATCCCCGCTGATCTTTGCAGCTGGATATCTGATTTCTTGAGAGAACGGTCGATTAGAGTTGTCATTGACAGCTGCTCTTCTGACCTTATGGCAATTGATGCTGGAGTTCCTCAAGGGTCTGTTCTCTCCGCGACACTTTTCCTGCTGCACATCAATGACCTCCTTGTGTCAGGTATTGTTGGGTATGCAGATGACAGTACTGTCATGGAGAGATATGTATCTGGCGCAGGGGCCAGCGGGGATAAAATACGCTCGCAGAGGGAGGCCATGGTTGAGCGGACAAACTTGACTTTAAGTGTTGTCTCCCAGTGGGGTGACAATAATTTAGTCAACTTCAACGCCACCAAAACACAGGCTTGTCTGTTCACCGCAAAAAGGAGTCCGTTTAATCTGACTCCTACTTTCCGGGGTACATCTGTCCCTGTTTCCGACAGTCTTGGGGTTCTGGGTATAAGCTTGACCACAAAACTCAACTTCGGCGCTGACATCGAGTCTAAGGCTCAAACTGCGGCCAAAAAGCTGGGCATCTTAAACAAGGTGAAGCGGTACTTCACTCCTGGACAGCTCTTAGTATTGTATAAAGCTCAGGTCCGATCATGTATGGAGTACTGCTGCCACCTGTGGGATGGCTCAGCCAAGTATCAACTTGCCGCACTCGACTCGGTTGAACGCAGAGCCAGGAGGCTCATTGGCGATAGTAAGCTGGTGGAGGCCAAGCTTCATAGCCTAGCCCACCGCCGCAGAGTGGCCTGCTTGTCGGTCTTCTACAGATTGTACTTCGGTGAGTGTGCCCTAGAGCTGCATGAGCTCATCCCACCTTCCCCTTTCTACTATCGGACTTCCAGACGCACCGCGGGATATCACCCCTTCTTGGTTGACATCCCACATATCCGCACCAAGCGCCTTTCTGAATCTTTTATAATGCGCACAGCCAAGGAGTGGAATGCCTTACCTGCGTCAGTATTTCCGAGTACTTACAACCCGAATTCCTTTAAAGTACGAGTGAATAGGCATCTTCTGGGTAAGCTCGCTACATCTACGACCCCATCTTCGTCCTGAGGACTGGATTGAGGTCAAGAGCAAACCCATAGTTAATAAAAAAAAAAAAAAAAAAAAAAAAAAGTCCCGTCACAAAATTCATTAAACCACAACTACTCTAATTAGCATTTCTTTTTATTAATCAACTTACCGCCAGGGATTTCATTATTCTGTAACCTCAATAAGTTTGCAATAACATTACAAATATATTTTTACGTCTATCAAAGTTCTCTGACGTAGGTAACCTAAGTCCAGATCAATGGGGAAGAAATAACCGGATCTCTGATCACTTTATTGTTGGTGCTTCTAAGATTGCAACACAACAATACAACTTGCAATATTCTCATGGAACAAATAAGCAATTGACACACATATCGGCCATTAGGGCTCTAACGTGCGTTAACCTGCGTCTTGGCAGGATGATTTATTGTCTATCCGACCTGAGTTGCTTGTTTCTAGCTTAGTAACTGAATCCATCGCCTCACCCTCAGTCAAATATTTCAATCTATTTTGTCCAAAACAAGGCAGAATAACAGAAAAAAATTTACCAAACTTTTTTCGCTTAGCTTAGGGACGTGACTGTCATATGCCGTTTGTGTCACCAGAGCTGTCTATTAGGCTGTTCTATCTGGGGCCCGGTGTATGCTGGCCTATAGTACTGCCTCGGTAATTTCTTCAACAGCATCGGTCCACCTCGAGAGCATGCGTCTAATGCCTCTCTTTCCCTCAATACAGCCGGATGATTCCAAACTGTTTGATCTCCTGACCGTCTTCCCAAAGAATTTGTGTCAAGGACTCGTTACAGGCAGATAGTGGAGAGCTTCGAAACGTTTTTTCTATGTAGATGTTTGTGTTTGACCAAAAAGTACTGTCATAACTCTGTCTCTATGTTTCCTTTTTTTTTAATAATAACTTAATAAATTTTCCTTTTTTTCAATAATAATTTAGGCATGGATAGTATAAACGAATTAACATTTTTGAAAAGGAATGGAACAATCCCCAAGCGATAATTTTTTGTAAAAGAATGACTAACAATTTTTTTTCTTGTACAATTTAAAAGAATTTGCAGATTTTTTTTTTTTTTTTTTGCGGATTTTTTGTTTTTTTTTTGTTTTTGATCTTTGTTTTTTTTTTTTGCTTTGTTTGAATTTGTTTTTTTGTTTGTTTGTTTTTTTTTTAAGAACTTAGGAAGAAGGAGGCGTCTAGCATCTTAACTGTTATGAAATGGTAGCGGCCTCTTAAGCTCAATGTTTGGTATACGTTGTTACAATATAAGTAAGACAAAGACATACAATCATCCAATCACGACCTACGCAACATTTCTCTAAGAAGACAATACGTTCTGTTTATTTCAGTATGATGTCATTGACCTTCCTAAGAACATTTTATTGTTTTGCTGAGAGAGATAATTTCCGAATCTTTATGGCAGGACTTACAGAGTGATTAAGGTCACAAAAGAGATAAAATTTGTCCTGTACGAGAATATTATCCATTTGAATAACAGTATATTGTAAGTTGTGACTTTTAAGTTCCTACTTTTTTTTTATCGGGCATAAGCCCACCACACATTACCACTGCTGTAACAGGATCAACAGCGGCGACCATTCACAAGACACTAGACAATGAAGTCCAGCGAGCCCGGGGGATCTGTCTTGGAAACCGCAATGAATTAATCAAAGTTCCCGCAATTAGTAAATAAGTTCCGATATTTAAAAAAAGTGTTGGCCAGAGATTGCATTGCATAGGGAGGATTGGAGGAGAAGAGGGGAGGCCTTTGCACAGCAGTGGGACACAAAACAGGCTAAATAAAAAAAAGATAAAAAATAAGAAAAATTTTGAGTTTGAGTTTGATAACCTTCCATGGCGTTCTATTTCTTGCCCTCTACATCCAGTTGGGACCCACGTGTCACCTAATAACATTGACTGATCTTTTTGGTAGGCGGTCTCTACCCCGCGTGGTTTCTCTGAACCACCATTGCAGTGTTCTTTATTCATAAATGAATCCCAAGTTCTTTCGGCTGTCGTAAGCATTTAGCATGCATCAACAGGATTTAAGACCGTGTGAGCGCTTAAAACGGGTTCTTGTAGCAAAATCTCTGCCCCAAACAAGAAGCAATCATAGGTTTATGTGTGTAAATCACCAGTCTAAAGTGTGCCTGTATGCCGCACAATGCATTCAAAGTCAATTATTTCGCAATACAAGCCGGGTCAACGCACGGACGCGCTTCCTTATTACCGCCTCCCTTGAGATGACACGCTGAGTCCCTTCGCCCACGAGTTTGGTCACTGATCAGTTTGGTGGAGTTTACTCGAAGGAATACATCTTTGTTATAAGTTGACCGTTGTTAATACCGACATTACCGACTGCTCACAAACGGTGAAGAAAAGACATCGTGAGAAACCTGCGTGAAGCCCATTAATCCGTATTGCATCCAAAGTCATTAACTGCCTGCGTGGTCTAGTGGTTAAGAGCATTGGCTCTCGATACGGAGGTCGTGGGTTCGATTCCCACGGGGGACACCTAGTGATATAACACTTTGTGCGTTTTTCCCCAGTTGGTTAGGACATTGCAGGCTGAATCACCTGATTGTCCGAAAAGAAAAATGATTCCGTGCTTCGGATGGCACGCTAAGCCGTTGGTCCCGGCTACTATCTCTAGTGGTAGTAGTCGTTAAATAAAAACCACGTCAGAGCCGTAAGGTGGTCTGAATAAACTCTGACACCAGGGCTCTGCCCACACGATAAGAAGAAGAAGAATCCGTATTTTGCACATGTGGTTGATAAATAACCATAATTCCTCCTTGAGACGGACTTAAATTTTTAGGGATTCTCTATATTTATTGGTAGTTAATATTTTATCCAGGAAGCTGGCATAATGTTGTGGTCGTGAGTTTATCCATTGGCAACCATGGAGATAGGAAATACTAGTAGGCACCACCAGAGATTCTCAATCATAAGTTTGTGTTCTCAATGCCAGTCCACAGAGAAACCAAAAACAAACCAAAGACTAACAGCCTTATTATTTTATACAGTTACCGCCGGTACCGATGAGTTACCGTCTCTAATTTCCGAATACATTTTTCAATAACATAATACATAATACCTAATTGAAAATTTCATCCGAAAATCAGAGACGGCACACGGCGACGGCGACGGCAACATGATTGCTATTTGTAATCAATAATTTGATTAAATAGCAAACCATGTCACATCCATTATTGTGCTATTACAAATCAAATTAAAAAGGTACCGGATGGAATTTGAACCCGCAACCGTCCAAACCGGGGTTTTGTTTTCGCCCAATTAAGAGGGGGTCATACCTATTTTGTCTGTTTTCGAACCGATTTTTGAGAACCAAATTATTACATTTAATATATATAGTTCACATAACAGTGTAGATACGTTCTTTCTGCAGGGCATCTAACCGTTGAAAACACGATTCTATTAAATTTTCTCGATAGAAAAGAGGAGCAAAGTAAGCTCGATTTCAGATTTATAACCAGTTTTACAAGAATCACACTACACCATTTCTTCTGAATATACCATCATTTGAAAGGTAAATAATTATAGCAGGGCTTCTAACCGATGGATTTTTCCCCAAACACCCAAGAGAAAAGATATTGATGAAAAATGCGTTTTTTTGCGATCTTGCTTTCAATTGAAGCGGGATGGCTAATTGCGAAAGTTTGCTTGTTAGAAAGAGAGGCTTGTTCTACTAATACCCAGCCTTAAGCTACCGGGCCTACTACGTTAGAGAACTAAGGCTTTTTCGTGAGTGTGTGTGTGTAGTTTTTGAAATTGATTTGGTTGAACAAAACAATCACTCACTTGACTCTATCATCATCCGACAGCACCTCGTGGGTGTCGTCGGCTGTGTTGTCGCCATCACTGAACCCGGAGGCCGAACTCTGGTGGTGTTCTGGAATCTGCGGGGATAATAATATTTTACAACATTTCTGTTTCACAGCGTAATAAAATACACATGATTTTAAAATCGGGCATAGGCCCACCACACATTCCCACCGCTGTAACTCCTGTAAACCAGGATCAACAGCGGCGACCATTCACAACACTAGACAATGAAGTCCAGTGAGCCCGGGGAATAACTCTAATCTGTCTTGGAACCTGCAATGAATTAATCAAAGAAGATAGGAGGAGTAGGAAAAAGAAATATCCGACTTCCCTCCATTGCAAACGGGAGACAGCAATAAGAAAAAGCATGGCTATTAGAGAGCCAATTCCAGAGATAATTTATGGCAGTGTTATAGACTCTACCGCAAAAGCACTAAAAATAAAAATATAACAATGGGGACCTAGCATTATACTGAAACTATGACCTATTTTGCTTCCAGTAATAAGTATGGCAAAAACATCTGAACGCACGGAAGTTATCCCTAGTTGCAACAAGATCCATGTAGTAAATACACATGATAGGTGCAATAATTTATAATACAACGTAAGGGGCGGGTTATTTGACTGAGCATGATCGGACTCCTATGCCGCGGTTCAAAAATATCCTCGGCTCCAGTCGCTCCCCGCTAACTTCCCCGAAAAGCATGTAAGATAATTACCCCCTAGGATAACACGCTGACGTTCTTGGCTATATTTATAAGCTAATTATTATCACAGTAACGATAAAAAGCTACAGGAGTGCGATTTTTGAATCTCATTCGCTGAGTTCAGCATTTTAAAATGTCAAAATTACTGTGGAGATATGCATCTTTCTACTGCTGATTTGACTTTCAAAAATCATAATTCAGGAGTGCTATTTTTGAAAGTCAAATCAGCAGTAGAAAGATGCGTAACTCCACATTAATTTTGACATTTTAAACTACTGAATTCAGTGAATGAGATTCAAAAATCGCACAACAGCACGTCTAGCATGATTTCTATACACGCGCGCGATGCGCCTTCGCTGCATACAAAATAACCTGTTCCCGCGCTTTTCGGAGAGCGCGAACCGCGCTTGCCGCGACTTGTAGTGTGGAAAAAAGCCGAGTTGCGCGCGTGTAGAGAAATCATGCTAGACGTCCGCGCCGGCACCGTGCGGTACGAATACACAGTTGACCAATTTTGTATAAATGTTATGTCGCACTAAAACAAACCTTGATCAAAATCAACACTTTCTTAGTATTTTGATTAGCATACATTATTTTAACACTTAGAAATCTTAGAATAATCACAGTTCAAATAATTAAGGTATTACAAGTAAATACTATTTTAGAATAAATTATGTAATAAATGTACTCAGTCTTCAACGAATATTGTTACACTAAATTATTATCTAGACCAAAATGAGAAAAGTAAATATGTAATTTATACGATTGTTTATTTATATGTATCTAGATATATGTGTTTGACTAATTACGATTCATTTTGATTGCGTACTGCCTAGATAATGATACATATTAATATTATTATTAGCTGTTTGATGTTTGCGACGGGCTCACTCCCCGTCACACTGGACAGAGTTTCGGTAATACTAGTGAAACGTGGATGTTCGGAGTTTTTATTTCTAAACAATTAAACAACATTTCCAAAAAACAAGAATGTCACATTGTAATCCTTATAGGCTTTAAATTTATCGAAAAATTACGGATAATTAATTATGTTTAATGCTTGTAGCTATTATCGTAAAAACCACTAAAAGATATAAAAACAAATCCGCAGTGACACGATAAATTGAAAATCAGCAGTGACACAATGTGATATTCTTGTTTTTTGGAAATATTGTTTAATTTCTAAGATATAAAGAAAATACTATTGGGGAACAATACTATTGGGGTATATTTGGGCAGCACAATAGGCTCGGCGCAGCCTTAAGAGGATAATACCAAACTTGAAATGTCAATACACTAAATGTTAAACAAAAGAATAAATATAGGTTAACAATCAGCAACACATGCTTCGGCAAAATCTTAAAAACTAATCACTACGTTTAAAAGTATTGTATACCTTCACTTATTAACAACAGAGTATAAACAAAGTAAATAGAGAAACAATTATATCAAGATGCTATCGAAAAATTGATAGCAGTAAACAATACAGGAAAACTTGATAAAACAACCTTTGCCCAGCAATAAACCATGTAGTATAATATAACTAAAAATTACTAACGGTGCGTTATTATCAACAATGTACAGTAAACTGAGAAAAACATAAAATAAAATAAACATATTTCTGATAAAAAAATAGGTTTCTGAATAGAACACATTTTCTGCTCCATGTACGATACAATACGTGCATATACCATTTAAGTAAATATGAAAATTACATAAGGGGTGTCCAAATATTAATAAATTATCAAATATTACCTAATTTGAAATCGAATCATGTTTTGACGAAATAAACTATTTTTATTCGTAATCTCGTGACCACAATTCCTATTGGTGAGAAACTTTTCTACAACTACGGACTATCTGTTGTATTGTGCATTTGTGGCAACACTTTCTCCGTTCATTTCTTTTATTTAGCTGTCATTTCAGGGCTCACAACATAATCCATCCATATTTTCGTTGGTCGTGCTCTCCTGCCGATATCCACATTCATAATTTAATACTCGTCTTCTTATAATATATGACACTCATCTCTTGTACCACGATAACCAATTACCGCGCCGTTTTTAGTCACAAGGCCTTATGGCCGCTTTCAAATTTCCTCAAAGTAACTATTGTCAGTAAATAAACAAATAATAACCTGAGTAAGAGGGATACAGTCGCTCCTTCGCTTCGTCCCTCCCATCTTTAAATATTGCAATATTATGCACCACACTGCGCGGTGAGAAGTAAACTAGTAAATTAAATTAGTTCCTTGCAGTTAATTAACGAAGGGTAATCGTGCTAGGTGTCTGTCTGTCGTCTGGCGTAGGGCTGGTGCATTTATTTATAACCGACTTTAAAAAGAAGGATGTTCTGTTCCTTTATTATCTAGCTAGCTAATGATATTTTTCAAGTCATCACCCGCCTAACAATGTACACTGCTGAACATAGGCCTCTCCCAAGGCGCGCCACAAAACTCTATTCTCGGCCTTTCTCCTCCAGTCACTCCCCGCAGCCTTTTTTGTCTTCTGTCCAGCGGGCAGCAGGGCATCCCACACTACGCCTGCTAGTTCGTGGTCTCCACTCTAGAATTCTGACACCCCATCGGTTGTCAGTTGTTCGGAAGATATGACCAACACTTTGCTATTTCAGCTTGCTCATTTTCTGACCTATGTCAACCATACCACTCCAGTCTGGTACTCGTCAAAACTGACAGCTTATGAGAAGTCGTGCCAATTTGTCAGTTCTTTGGTAGATCGGCAGATCTGACCAGCCCATCGTCCCTTCAGCCTGCAAATATGTGCAATTTTTCGAGTGCCACGCTTCAAAAACAAAATGTGTTATCTTCGTATATTATTCATTTCTGATACTCCTATACTAGATCCTTCATGCTAGTCTATTCACAACTTGACAGGGGCGCAATGACCATGTAGTTTTCTTCTCTTTAGCTTCAGGGCTATCCACACAAGAACCCCCACGACGGTTTTCTAATAAGTCAGTTTACGGTACTTCGCAGGCAATTATTAAAAAGACATAGGTACACAGCACTTTATTTCTTATGTCCCCCTAAACATTCTTTCTCCAAATCTATGTATACAGGGTGTTAGGGTAAACAGTTGCATTAATTTAATAGGTGATACTGGGGGGATAAGGGTGGTACTCATGATACTGAACAACTTTCCCATTACGAACGAAGGGATTTTTTTTTACTTTTCTTGCAAACGTCTGATCAGAGGATTTCATTTAGGATCATCATCCCATTTCCCATTTTATGTCATCCTCTTCCATTCATCTCTCTTAGCCGTCGTCATTTCATTTATTTATTTGCATTCATGTACATACAGCATAGGTATTATAAAGTAGTTGCCAAAGTGGGTACATGAGCCCTGCAAGGGCACGGCAATATATGTAGGAATATCTTGTCGTCTTATTACTAACAAAATTTTATTACAGAGTTACAAATTTTACAAATACATACTTTTTTAAAATTTTCGAATTTCAGCGCTTACTCCTTTCTTACACATATCATCTTTCACACAATCCATCCATCTTTTCTAGTAATACATCAGTTTACCTACAATACCCTGTATAGCAAGAAATTTTTTACTTCTCCTAATAATATCCACTCCTGCCCTAATTATATCTTCATATCTGATGAACTTTGATGTGATCAATTAGTCGCGTGAGGTCCACAATTTGTCATCATCTTACCTACTCAACTGCATCAAGCAGCTTAATTACGTCCATAGGGTATAAGTCACGTACGACCGTATTTTTTTTGAGGTGATTAGAAACTTTGTTACTGTCACCCTAGATGAAGTCTTTCAAACAGTGAAAAATGGGTCAAATTCTTTACAGTAGTTCTCATGATTATGGAGGATACACATATGCCCAGATACGACTGACGGTTTAAAAATTGATTTTCTTGGATCTTATGTAGCGCCTGGTGGGGACTATTCTTTTTTTTTACTCATGTGTGTACAGACATACCATTTAATACTGTAAATATAAATTGTATATTGTGTTGGTAGGTTAGGAGGTTCACTTTCATGTCTTCTTTTTGAGGCATAATGATCTAAGTGCATCATCCCTAATTATCATACAACAAGAATGAAATATAGGTAATAGGTAAACGTCAGTTATCAAGTTTTTTGAAAAATAAATACTTACATGCATAATTACAATATTCACTTTTGCTTATTATTAATATAGCTTTTTTGTGATTTTTTTTAACTGTTCTTATAAGTATGCAATTTTCTTTTTATAATGTTTCGTAATAAGTTGTTGTTTTTTGCGTGTAAAGGCAATAAACTGATTTGATTTGATAGGCAGATACAATTGATAACAACATAAATAAATATCAAGTCGTTGTTAGTTATCGATCCTATTTTTAAGTTTTGCGTTCATTATGGTTCATATTTAGCAGGTAGGTTAGATTAAACGGAAATAACCACAACGCTGTTTTTCCCATGCACAATTAACCATAAGTTATATTTAACGCGTCTATGTACAAGACAGGTTAATGGTTTAACGGCGTGATTTAATAAATGTAGGTAATTAACGTTTTGTTCAACGAGTCATCAGGTAATTAAGTAGGTACCTATTATTATTATTTCAAATTAAATATACTTTATTTTACTCCTAAACATAAATAGTAAAATATTTATTTATTTACAATATTTACAGTGTAGGTACATTAACAATAATCTTAACAATAGCCTAGCCTAGTCAAACTGAGAAAAAACTTTAAAAAAATAATAATTATAAAATAGAAAAAATAAGACATAAAGGCAAAGGAGCACAGGGTCCCGGGAGGGTCTTCGTCGAGCACATCTTCTACTCGGCTCATGCTAAATAGAAGATGTGCTCGAGGCTGCCGTCTTGTGGGAGTAAAATACAGAGATTAAAATACAAGAGGCACAAAATAAGGCGGTCTTTCTATTCATCACGCCGACAAAGTGGTAAAATAAAATCTTGAAAAATATTTTTTTAGTGTACCTCCCCTACACGTGAAGTGGGGATGAATTTTTTTTTTCTCGTCTTTCCCATGTTGTGAGGTATCGTTGGATAGGTCTTTTAAAAATATTGTGGGTTTGAGAAAACCATTTTTCGATTTAGGGATCCGTTAGCGAAATATTATAAGCTTTAAAGCGAAAATTTTGATTAGAGTCATGTGTCCCCCCCCCCCCCCTCTCCCGGTTGTAGTTGGAGATTTAAAAAAATTCACGGCAATAGCATATATAACGAATTTAAAAGGAAAACTATCTCCACTAAGTAGGCTTTACAATTTTACGAGTAATAGTCGACCAAATAATAAAATGTACTTTTTAGACTTTATTCGCCGTTAAACCGGTAGGTATAAAACAAAAAGCTTCCTTCTAAGTCCATATTATATTGTAAAGGGCAACTACGGAACCCTACCCTGCGCGTGGTCCAACACGCACTTGGCCAGTTATTTGATGATAAGTACCTAAGTACATTCTTATTTTATTTTACTTTAATTAAATTGAGATGTGCAAAGAACTTGAGCTTCAGAATGCTCGGCTGCATATTATCTCCTACTTTCTTACATTGAATGTTCAAGATTATTAAAATTATAGTAGCACCGTAGCACTAAATACAAATCTACCATTTCAAATTAAAGAGAGGAACGTATGTTAAATGACATCTAATGCAAAAAGGAAGAACTAACTTTATCCGTCTGAACACAGCTTGTTGAGCCTACTGTAGTAGATCGAATAAATTAAAAAGATGCAGATAAATTGGGGTAGATGGCGCTGAAGAATAAAGAACAGTGCAGTATATCTGATAGAGGAATTAGATAGAGCGATGCTTAAATTAAGAAAATCAGCAGGTACCTGGTCTAACCCACGCCGATAGTTTCTAAGCATATAGGACTATGTGCTGCACATGGGAGACAGGAACACCTTCAGACGCAATGGTAGAGCCAGAAAGATATCTAATTATGTGTAATATAATAGCAAGTAATATGTTTGTAGAATAAATTAAATTAATGTGATCTTCTTCTTCTTATCGTGTGGGCAGAGCCCTGGTATCAGAGTTTTTCAGACCGCCTTACGGCCTCTGACGTCGTTTTTATGTAACGACTATTACCACCAGAGATAGTAGCCGGGACCAACGGCTTAACGTGCCATCCGAAGCACGGAATCATTTTTCTTTTCAGACAATCAGGTGATTCAGCCTGCAATGTCCTAATCAACTGGAGAAAAACGCACAAAGTGACATATCACTAGGTGTCGAGAGCCAGTGCTCTTAACCATTAGGCCACGGAGGCAGTCAATTAATGTGATAACATAACATAATATAAATAACTAAGTATTTATTTTTATTTCTACGCTAAAACATAATAGGAACGATGGAAATATGGAGTAAGTACCTAAACATTGCCATGCAGCTTTAGACTAAGAAAATCACTGTATTATTGGTATTAGGTACCAATAATAATTTTCGTCGTCAGTGGTGTGCTTGGCCTGGCAGATCACGAGTTTCTTAACATTTTGTTTGTTTGTCTACAACCGGATCTATGTAGTAGGTGAATGGACTACCAAGGATAGCTTTTTTTATCATGCGATGTACATACGGTACCTACATAATTAAGAAATGAGATATAGATGAGAATTTTTTAAGAGTGCCTACTAACCAACCTCTTTTTTCGATCTTAAATCATAATTATAATTTTATCGGACGCAAAAATAAGTTTGTAAGTAGGTATTCATAATACCTACTAAAAGTACTTTTCAAAGACACTGTCGAATTACAACTTTATTTTCGCGAGCACTAAAAAAACAACTTTCTTAATTTTATTAACATTCTTAATTTCTATTACTTTTCTTTCTTTTTCAATAACAATTTCATATACCTAGTGCCAATAGTATCAGACTAAAAAAGCGGTGAAGTACGGACGGTCAGGAGTGCGATTTTTGAATCTCATTCGCTGAGTTCATATTTCGACTGCTGATTTGACTTTCAAAAATCATACTTCAGGAGTGCGATTTTTGAGAGGCAAATCAGCAGTAGAAAAATGCGTATCTCCATACATTTTCAACTGCTGAATTCAACGTATGAGATTCAAAAATCGCACTCCAGGACGAAATTATAAGGGTTTCTTTTTTTGCCATTTGGCTTACTGAACCCTAAAACATGATCTATGACAAGCCGTTTACCAAGAAAAAATTTTCCATACGAAAAAATTCTTCTACAGCTACACTCTCAAGTTTTTTGTCATATTATAAAGACATATATAATTGTAAATCTATTTCGCAATTATGCTTCTTTTTACAAGCATTTCAACTAAAGAGTGTAGCTATACTCTTAAGTTTTTTGTCATCATAATAGTCCGAGATCCGACCGTAAAATTATGCACCTATTTCATAGGCGAACGAAATGTGATTCTAGTGTTTGTTTACACAGGTGTTAATTCAACGCCGTCAGGTTGCCTAGAAAAATCTTTCCGCAAGTACCTTTTCCATTATGACTTTTGGTATAACTTTTTCCACATGTCTGTTAGGGAAGTGAATGAGGTGCCATCGAAAGGAGACTGATCTAAAGTATTGGAAAAACGAGGGTTGCCACCTCTCAGTATCCCGTAACTATACGGTTGGCAGGTTCAAAAATGAAATCTTTGAACCTGGCAACCCTTTAGTTGCGGGATACTGAGAGGTACCGTGTTCAATATGATATTTTATTAATGAAATTACACGGGATAGGTATTCGAGGGATAGCCCAAGATTGGTTCGCATCTTACTTAAAAAACCGAATACAATACGTTGAGGTCGACCACTATAACCTCCATACAGGATGGAGCACTAATGTAAGGTCACAAAAAAGAGACGTCACTAAATCCATACCCCAAGGAAGCGTTCTTGGATGCGTTTTGTTCCTGATATATATAAACGACTTACCCAAAGTTATAGATAGTACCTGTTCCCTATTTGCGGATGACATTTCGATAGTTTTTCCATGTAGAAATACATCAGAATTGAAAAATAAATTAACAGATACTCTAACTCAAATAGTAAATTGGCTAAACGAACACAACCTGGAAATAAATTTTATAAAAACAAAATTAATGCAATTTCTACCTTGCCAAAAATGTCCTATCAAAATTGATTATACCTATCAAAATACAATGCTGGAGTGTGTAGATACATATCCACTTTTGGGTATCAATATAGACACAAATTTAAATTGGAAAGATCATATAAATACAATTAGCTTAAAACTATCACAATTTTCTTACGCCCTATATCATTTGAAAATAACTACAGATATTAAAACCGCAACTACCGCTTACTATTCGTATGCACACGCATGGCTTCAATACGAAATAATCCTCTGGGGAAATAGTACCACGATCACAAATCTATTCAGACTCCAAAAGAAATGCGTTCGTATAATCGCGAATATAGGAAATCTAGAAAGCTGCAAACCGTATTTTATTAAGTATAAAATATTAACGCTCACGTCGTTATACATACTGGAAATTTGTAATTTTGTGAAAAAGAATAATAACATGTTTCCACTCTACTCTCGGCCAACCAACCTACGACCTCAAAGTAGACTTGCCCTTCCAAAATCAAAATTACATATATTTCACTCCGGACCATTTTCAATGTGTGTAAAAATATATAACAACATCCCAAAAAATATCCAAAATGAAAATAACCCTAATAAATTCAAACGCCAATTAAAGGATTTGCTAATTAATAAAAGCTATTACTCGCTGCAAGAGTTTTTCCAGGAGTCTAATAATTGATAATATTTTACTATCTATAATGCATGTTTTTTTGAAATAAATGTTTATATATTGTTTAAATTATAATTAATCTAGATGTAATAATTAAATAATTAAATATTCTTTCATATAATTTTAAAATTAAAATTTTTGTAGGCATGTTAAAATTTTCTATGATTTATTTACTTTTGTTAAATTCTTATTGTTATTTGCTGTGCCCTCACAGGGTTCATGACAGGAACTTGTAAAATATTTCTAAGAACATCTTTGTAAACCACATGAAAAAGCAATAAATATTGATTGATTGATTGTTTGGTGGCAACCCTCGTTTTTCCAATACTTTTGATCAGTCTCTTACCAATGGCACCTCATTCACTTCCCTAACAGACACGTGGAAAAAGTTATACCAAAAATTATAATGGAAAAGGTAATTGCGGCAAGATTTTTCTAGGCAACTTGGCGGCGTTGAATTAACCCCTGTGTAAACATACACTAGAATCACATTTCGTTCGCCTATGAAATAGGTGCATAATTTTACGGTCGGATCTCGGGCTACAAAGACATTTAAATAATTTTAAATCTATTTCGTAATTATACTTCGTTTTTTACAAGTAAGTACTTTTTGTTAACTAATTTTATTTAACCATGAAAGTTTATTATCATTTTGGTAGATACATACATACCTAGTTTGAGTAAGATTATATGAAGGCATGAGCTTAGCTAGGGGGGTCATGACCACCCATAAAAACTCATTGCCTAGAAAAACTTGTATTTCTATACCGAAATTGAAAGGTTACGGTGATGGATTAGTGATTCGGTAGCTCATCAAAATTCATTTTTTTTTCATTCTATGTAAATGATATCATTAGCATCCTTTTAAACTAAGAGTCTAGTAAATAGTAAGAGGCAAACCGATCGGAGCAAAAAAAAATCAGCTGTTGCATACATTTGAGTCGAGTAGGCATTGCAATTTAGTATCCAGCAGATATTTTTTTTTTGCTACGATCTGTTTACTCTCATAGTACAAGTTGTTCAGTTTGATGGGTAGACTCTTAGTTTAAAAAGATGCTAATAATATCAATTTCAAACCGTAGAGCATAATACTATAGATAACTTTTAGGCGGATCAGGTCGGTTACGTCCTTTTCCCTGTACGTCCATCACCCGAATTCCTTGGACGACTATTTCCCCCGAACTGACATTTCCTCGAATGTCCATTTTCTTGGACCATAACCATAGCTAAATACCGAATTGTCAGCTCGCCGATGTTTCAACGACGAATTTAAGGTTGTGACGATGTTTGCGCTTAGATAATTGCATTGCAGGCATTTTGGTCATTTAAATAATCATCGAATTTAGAATAATCCTTTTTGATGACATCTAAGGAAAATCCGTAGCTTGGTAGAGCTAACTACATATTAATGTCATATAATTATTTCAGAGAAATCATGCAGCTCTTAATGATTATGATTATTACTTACATCAGTAAGTGCAAGTAAAATAAAATGCATGCAAAAACAACAAACAATAACCTTAGAATCCAAAAAGTTGTTGATACTTCCGGAACTGCCACTGCTATGGGAGCCGACACTGTCTTCGCTATTAGATAACCCACTACTTTTATTGTCTGAGTCCGATTCTATCCACAAAGGAGATCGGTATTTAAATGTATGCGCGACCGCATTGAACTTTGAATCATTATCCATTTTGTTTATAGGTAGGGTCAAATATCACTTTCTTTTGTGTTTCTTGTACAATTTGTGGGCAGGTTAATAGTTCGTTAAATATTTTTTATTTTATTTAAATATTGAAGATGGTTAATGGTAGAGGTCTAGACCATACTGGGTCTTGAATCTAAGATCACGGGCAAATTTGACTGATTGAATGTAGGCAAATAGGACGGGGTCTTATGGGACGTTCGAATTGAGCCAGCGACATTAATATGCTTTAAAGGATATTTTAATTTACATAGATGCAATATCGATCAGTTATTGACCAGTTACTAGGTATTACATAGATTGATGCAGAAAAACAATAAGTACATCGAAATTTTGGTTCATTTCGGTGCTAGGTGGGCAGGTATCAGGACATTTGAGCGAATCCCTGTGCGCGAAAAACACTTGAGCGAAGGACATTTCAGCGAAAAAAAAATTGAGCGAAAAGAAAGTCTTTCGCTCAAATGTCCCTTCGCTGAAATATCTTTCGCTCAACTGAAGGACAGTTGAGCGAAAAAAGTCTTTCACTCAAATGACCCAGATCCAGGTGGGTACAGATAAACTGTCAGAGCCTGCAAACTTAGGTTTTCCCTCTTTTTACGTTAGGGGGAAACAATGTACAAAAATATAAACATCAACAGACAAATGAAACAAAAGTTTAATTTGATTTAGAGATACGGTGGTGGCCATGCGACGACTATTTTTGGATTTGAAAATACAGGGTCTTTCTTAATATGCTTGCGGTTTTAAGGGACTAAACAGACCATCAAACTGAGCAAATTTTTCTATTGGATCAATATCCACATCGTGAAAAAACATCAGCTGTCCCATACATTTGGTTCGAGTAGGCTTACAGTTTTGTTGGAAACAGCAAGCTGTATTTTCGAGATTTGTTAGTTAATAGAAGTTCTGTTTGAGGGTCTTATTCTCCCAAAATCAAACAAAGCAAAAGCAATACCATATCCATGGCTACAACTGAGGGCACAGGATAAAATATTAGACCCTGAACTCTGAAGCGTTTAAATCTGCTAAACCGTATTAGTTAAGCGATATTCATATCGCATTTACCTAGTTGGCGTATTTAAATAGAACACTAGATTCGATAAGAAAGGTAAAAAAAAAACCTAGTTCGAAAGTGCAAATCGATGTTGCTCAAGCAGAACGTCGCGTCGAGGCAGGATGTCATTGTACAATTTAGATGATTTACTATTCTTACGACATAAGACCTTTCAGTGTCACTGTGGTCAATCTTTGCTATAAGGATTACACCTAGATTACACGTAGGTAATAATGTTTTATATTTTTATTATTTAAAGGTCGGTACTCAATTTATTAAATTATATCGATATCGAATAGCTTCGCGTTTATATTATTGTACTCACACAAAAAATCGAAAAAATTCGGATGTGTTGTTATCATCATTATCAGTTCAGCCTATGGACGTCCACTGCTGGACATAGGCCTTTTCCTAGGATCACAAAGACCGGTCCTACGCTGCTCTTATCCAACAGGTTTCCGCCGCCTTCACCAGGTCGTGGTTCCCCCGTGTTAGAGCCTACCCAGGCTGCGCTTTCCGGTGTAGGTAACGATGTGAATATGAAGTCTACCGATCCGCTTTGGGCATAGGTACGTGATGAAATAATAACCCATGTAAATTCATGTACGTAAATAATCAGGAATAAAGAAATTCTTATCTGAAAATACTGTTTGACCGTTCAATATCCCTAGCCGTCTAAAAGTCTTAGCTAAAACTCACATTGCCAGCATAAATCTTCTCTAAAGCCGCCAAAGCCTTCTTTTCAAGGCCTTCTGGTGCTGATATTGATGTCCTTTTCAACTGCCTCCTATATTGTATTGGACTATCATTAACCTCCAAATCAGCTTTACCCTTTACTTCATCTGGTTCAGTAAATTTTACTTCAGGAGTCGAAGATCTGAATTGGTCATCAAATTTAACACTTCCCATAGGACTTGTTACTCCAGGATCATTGTTATTAGTTCTTGTAATTTCGTCATCATCATCTATGAATTTTATGTCATTGGGGGTACGATTAGCTTCTAGGATTAATCTTCTTGTCTCTGGTGGCATTTCTACATAATCGTGTGGATAGGATGGGATCATAATTCTGAGATCGGGTTTTTTTCTTCGCCTTTCCGTCATTTTTAACCGACTTCAAAAAAGGAGGAGGTTTTTTTATTTATGGCTTTGCCTTTAGGATTAATGTGATTCCTAGTTTCTTCTGTCTATGTAACTTTTTTTTTCAACGGTTTAGGTCTTTAATCGCTTTGTAAATTTACGCAAGTAGGTAGATCAAATATTGAACTAGTGGTTGGATCTTTGCTAAGGAGATAAGCGTTATCTCTTTTAAATCAAGGTCAGATAGTCGCTTCTTAATTCGTTGCTTCCTTTTCGGTAAGATCCATTGATTAAGTCACCTTTTATAAACATTTTCACATGTAATTATTACTGAGAACAATAGTTCATCCTTTTATAACCGTTTTACAGTGACACGTAAAGTACACAATTATAATGCAAATCACAATACAAATCGCACTGTTTCACACGATCACTTATGAAAACTAAAAAAAAAAACAGAAACACAATCAGATGACGTTCTTTCCTATGTATTTATCAACCTCCTATCTTTGATAACATTTTTCAAGATTATTTGTAGTCGCCAATGCAAAATATTACATGATAATTGGAGACTTTTCTCATTTGTTCAGTTTATTATCGTTTGTTTAAGTTAACCCGTTTGTTTTGGTCATCGTTACATGATGTAATCTTTGTTTTTATTGAGAGAAGAGACAGAGAGTAACGACCAGAACGAAACATATTACTCCAAAAACTATTTCAGATATAAACGAAAAATTTAATCTTGTTTGTCATTAAACACCCAGTCGTTTATTAGGCCATTACTTTGATAAACTTAAGTGGACAGCAAAGGTGTAACAGTTTTTAAGAATTCATTGTTACTGTTTAAGTATTCTCCACGACTTGTTCTAAATGGTCCAAAGGTCCAAAAACGCTGAAATGGGCTAGCAGAAATTCTGAAAAATGAAATGAAATGAAAATGAAATGAAAATGAAATGAAAATGAAATGAAAATGAAATGAAAATGAAATGAAAATGAAATGAAAATGAAATGAAAATGAAATGAAAATGAAATGAAAATGAAATGAAAATGAAATGAAAATGAAATGAAAATGAAATGAAAATGAAATGAAAATGAAATGAAAATGAAATGAAAATGAAATGAAAATGAAATGAAAATGAAATGAAAATGAAATGAAAATGAAATGAAAATGAAATGAAAATGAAATGAAAATGAAATGAAAATGAAATGAAAATGAAATGAAAATGAAATGAAAATGAAATGAAAATGAAATGAAAATGAAATGAAAATGAAATGAAAATGAAATGAAAATGAAATGAAAATGAAATGAAAATGAAATGAAAATGAAATGAAAATGAAATGAAAATGAAATGAAAATGAAATGAAAATGAAATGAAAATGAAATGAAAATGAAATGAAAATGAAATGAAAATGAAATGAAAATGAAATGAAAATGAAATGAAAATGAAATGAAAATGAAATGAAAATGAAATGAAAATGAAATGAAAATGAAATGAAAATGAAATGAAAATGAAATGAAAATGAAATGAAAATGAAATGAAAATGAAATGAAAATGAAATGAAAATGAAATGAAAATGAAATGAAAATGAAATGAAAATGAAATGAAAATGAAATGAAAATGAAATGAAAATGAAATGAAAATGAAATGAAAATGAAATGAAAATGAAATGAAAATGAAATGAAAATGAAATGAAAATGAAATGAAAATGAAATGAAAATGAAATGAAAATGAAATGAAAATGAAATGAAAATGAAATGAAAATGAAATGAAAATGAAATGAAAATGAAATGAAAATGAAATGAAAATGAAATGAAAATGAAATGAAAATGAAATGAAAATGAAATGAAAATGAAATGAAAATGAAATGAAAATGAAATGAAAATGAAATGAAAATGAAATGAAAATGAAATGAAAATGAAATGAAAATGAAATGAAAATGAAATGAAAATGAAATGAAAATGAAATGAAAATGAAATGAAAATGAAATGAAAATGAAATGAAAATGAAATGAAAATGAAATGAAAATGAAATGAAAATGAAATGAAAATGAAATGAAAATGAAATGAAAATGAAATGAAAATGAAATGAAAATGAAATGAAAATGAAATGAAAATGAAATGAAAATGAAATGAAAATGAAATGAAAATGAAATGAAAATGAAATGAAAATGAAATGAAAATGAAATGAAAATGAAATGAAAATGAAATGAAAATGAAATGAAAATGAAATGAAAATGAAATGAAAATGAAATGAAAATGAAATGAAATGAAAATGAAATGAAATGAAAACATGCTCTATTGCCAATTACTGCAATGCATTTCATTATTATTCTGCTATTGGACTGGAGTGCGATTTTTGAATCTCATTCGCTTAGTTCAGCAATCATACTATACTTCAGGAGTGCGATTTTTGAAAGTCAAATCAGCAGTAGAAAGATGCGTATCTCCATACTAATTTTGACATTTTCAACTGCTGAACTCAGCGAATGAGATTCAAAAATCGCACTCCTGGTGTTGGTTTCTCTCTGTTAGATGGCCTACGACACTAATATTTATTCTGTGCTATGATTCGAGTGATATTTTTATATTCCTCATAATTCCGATCCACCCCTACACAAAAATGACATTTTCATGGAAGATTTAATGTAAGTAAGTATACAAAAACCAGCCAAGGGCGAGTCGGGACTCGGGCAATTAGTGTTTCGTACTACCAATTTTGTTTAAAATGGGTCGTTGATGACAACCACTATAAACTGACACTTAGTAAGTAAGTATTGTAGTCACATAGGTAGTAACTGGATCACTTATTTTAAACTGGTGGTGGTTTTTTGGATATAAATAAAACTATCTAAGGTAGAGTAGTGCCAGCCTGATAATTTTCCCTCCATCTACTCGTACACGTTATTATTTCTAATGTTCTGATTTCTTCAGATTTTATATGGCTATATTTTTTTAAATAGAGGTGGGACAGCAGTTTTTCTGATAAAGTTTTAATGAAAAATTTTAAATATTTATATTTGTTTTGGAGAGTCGCATTTTCATAAACTTAAAACACGATTCGAACAAAAAATTTTCTGTTTACCCTTTCTAGCTCCCAAAATTGCCGAGCTGATTCCATAAGTTTTCCGTTTTGCCAACTTTGGTACGGAACACTAAAAAGATTCATAACGTCTTAGGCATAGGTATCTCATATAGAAATTAATAAGATAAGAAGGTACTACGATATAATCTGAACGCTACTGTATTGCTTGTAGATGATTTACATAATTTATTCCATATAAACATAAAGTTTTATGATTTAAATAATCTGAGAGTTACAGAACTAGAGTTTATAAATCTAACGGCACCGTATCGAATTATAACAACATGCACATCCGTGCATGGAATGTTGGAATTATTTGTTTGCTACCTAATATTTAAACGTAAACAACTGAAAAAGGAAAATGATTATTATAATAAAATTCCAGATCGTCTATCAAATTCTTTGCAACTAAATACACAAGACCCTCAACCACAGATCAAATATGCAAATAAAATATGTTCAAATTAATAAATACACTCACTTCATCATGAGGGTTATTCAAATACTGCTGCCTCAGCACCTCCAACTCCAAATTCGGTAGCGTTGGCATCGAAATAGAATTCCTCCGCAAATTAGCCTTTCTCCTCTCGATATCATCTTTTTCATTCTCTATCAACTCCTTCGATTCTTCTGATCCAAACGCCTTTGAAGTACTCGGAGTTTCCAAATCTTTTGACTGTGTAGGGCTAGAGGGTTTGGAAGAATCTGGGTTTAGAGTTATATATAATGTCCCTTCAGGTGTATTGACTACTATTGTGTCGCTGTTCGGAGAATGAACAGCTCCTAAGTCTGATGCATGTATTTTTCTATCTCGGAAAACTAAAGGTTCCAATCCTCCGTTTTCAACGTCTTTCTGTCGTTTTGGTCGAATTGGTTCGTCAGCTCGCACATTGTTAAGTTCGACAAAGTCGTCTACAAATGGGATGTCGTTGTTAAAACGTATTTCAGGTGAATTGAGACCTTGTGCTATTTCTTTGTAGGGTTGCTCGTTTGTGTCCTTGGTCATTTTGTTGTTCTATTTCATAGTAGGGTCCTGGAATTTGGAAAAGGGTTTTATTAATTCACTGTGGAAAGCACGATAAACAGTAAAGTTGTTCTTTGAACATACGGTAGTATGTATTAGAGGAGCCAAGGGTCTCAAAGAACTAGCCACCTATCACCAAATCAGATATACCTACTTATTAATATTCTGAATCCGTGAATATGCTAAAAATCGTAACAACCTTTCCGACCATTGACGAAAAGATATGACCATGAGATTGTTAATGTGTGCTGTTGTAATATTGATAATAATGTTAAGTCGTCAAGCCAAAGTAGTTTTTTTTTTCATTCAAAAGTAGCCAGAGTCAGGGACCTTACGATGGCCTTTGGCTCTTAATTTTAAGTCGTCAAGCCTAAGTAGTTTTTTCATTCAAAAGTAGCCAGAGTCAGGGACCTTACGATGGCCTTTGGCTCTTTCAAGCATTTGTTTTGTAATATAATTTTGAGTCGGCTATAATGATGCGCTGTGTTCTTTGACATTTTTCATTTAGTGTGCTGTGAATTGTGTCTGTAATAGTCTTAGCTATTAGAGTCATATTAGACTCTGCCATATTCGTATTCAATGGTGATATAATTATAACTAGAAACAAAACATAAGTAAATTATATTATAATCTATACTTTGTTCGTAGTTTTTTTTAATTGTTCTACCTATTGTTTTACTGTAAGTTTAAAATTTAAAATCTTATTTTTTAAGCACTAAAGTATGTTAAAATAATCACACACGACACATCATTCTATTCTGAAACCTTCAATATGCAGTTGATGGCTGTAGCATAGCATTGACCACCCCCAAAGGCATTATGGTCGTGAGTTTATGTACGTATATCATCAATGACAACGTTGACAACCCTGTTTTTAGCAAGGCCTATGTTGATATGGGACCTATTTGCTGCTGTAGCATACAATAAGTTACATGTTTATTCTGTTGGTGATGTATTCTTGATGTATTGTATTCTTGTTGCGTAAACTTGTACCGAACTGTAACATTACTTATGTGTGTGTTACTTTTCAGTGTATGCACGTTTCATAACTAATATTATGAACATGAAAGTTTATGGTGATGTTTGTAAATTAGTGACTCAATCATGGACTTGAATTTTTAATCCACTGAAAGATTTTTTGGAGTCCTTTTAAAGTTCAGTGGCATCCTCATCATAATATTAAAGACTTATCAATAGCGTGTAATAGCTAATTTTTTTAATACTCAGATTCTAAACATTCCACTTATAAGAATATCGAAATAAATGTAAAAGAGGCCGTTTTAATTTTTATTTTCATGTTTAGTTATACAAAACCTATAAAAGTACCTATTGTATTTAAAAATAGCTTTAAGGTTTTTGTAGTAAGTTGCAGTACCTATAAGTACAACTTTTTTAAATTGAGGCCTTGAGTGATTGTCATTCGATACAACTCATGCTGACGAAAGAAAAAGAATTTAGGATTTCTTGATTAAGTAATTTTTAAAATTATTATGCCACTGAACGGTAAAAGAAACCTTAATACTTTAATTAGAGGGGTCTATTTTTAACATTATGTACTAACTTTTTAATCTAAAACCTACGTA
The DNA here is from genome assembly GCA_922987775.1 of Agonopterix subpropinquella. Lineage (NCBI taxonomy): Eukaryota > Metazoa > Arthropoda > Insecta > Lepidoptera > Depressariidae > Agonopterix > Agonopterix subpropinquella. Next base: position 1,509,428 of record OV277708.1, on the reverse strand, counting down.
ATTAGAACTTAAAGCCTAAAATGCAAGGACACAATATTATAGAACACAAGGTCTCAACGCGGCAGTTAGTTTACACTAAGATTATCGGGATACTATCAAACAGTTTTCATACATTGCTAATATTTTTTGTACACACACGAATGACGTCAAGCGTAATTAGTACGTAATCATTATACGAAACATTATTTTGTAAATATCTGAACTCAGAAAAAGCCTTTAATGATAATATACTAGCTGTTGCCCGCGACTTTGTCTGCGTTACCCGGATAAAAAGTGACCTTTGTATTAATCCAGGCCATGGTCTATCTGTATGCCAAATTTCATCAAAATCCGTTCAGCAGTTTTTGCGTGAAAGCGGAACAAACATCCATCCATACTTACAAACTTTTGCGTTTATAATTTAGTAGGATTAGCCTTTTTTTCCCTACTTATTTATTTCGGCAGTGTTGCAACCTGAAGTGTTATTTTTGAATCTCACACTTTTCAAAATCATGATTGAATTATGCATAATTGCCTTAGTAATTTTGACATTTGGACATGTGACTTTCAAAACTCGTACTCCTTTTAAAATGTTTAGTCATATTTGAAATTGTAACCTTGTAAGTAAATAGTGAACTTCAATCAATTGGTTATTTTATATTTTTAGAACAATGATACCTACTTAACTTGGGTATTCTTAAATAATCAACGTCGTTAGATACAGTCAGGAAATAGTTTACAACAAAAAACAGTAATTTGATTGAGTAACTAGTTACTTAGAGAAAAAAACAATGATCTATAAACACCTACCTACGTACTTTGTTTTATACAGGGTGAAATTGATATCATTGGCATCCTTTTAAACTAAGAGTCTACCCATCAAACTGAAAAACTTTTACTATGGGAGCAAACAATCGGAGCAACAAAAAAAATCAGCTGTTGCCTACATTTCTGTCGCGTAGGCATTGCAGTTTAGTATGGAACAGCAGATTTTTTTGTTGCTCCGATCTCAATTTCACCCTGTGTAGAATCCTTCTTTAATACTGACGGTTTTTTTGAAGGGAATGATCAGACCTTAAAAATGAACAACTTTATCTATGGGAGCAAAGTTGAAAACTCGAAAATAAAATAAAAAATCTCAACAACTCGAGAACTCGAGGAATCAATCCAAAGAACAATAACAATAAAAACAAGCGTCTCACAATCAATGCGTGTCACGTTTTTTTTTATTTAATTTAGGTTTCCATTGTCAGATAATAAATGAACGCTCGGTATGTGGTAAATTATATTTGTCTCACCAAATATAATTTACCACATACCGAGCGATCCAGGAAAATTGCTGGAAAATCTCATTTTTAATTTTTTTGAAAATAGTCAAGGCACCAAAGAGACATATTGGGATTATTTGGGATTTCGGAATAAAAACTTTTTATTGATTCTAATTTTTTTTTAAATGTTAGCTGGCAAGATGTCATGGAAACAAAATATCAAAAGCAGAGATCAAAAGCCATGAAAACAAAAAAAGAAAAAAACTTTTTTCTTTTTAATTGAAGTATAAGGCTTAACGTAATTTTTTTCTGACAGATAGCTGCCAGTTCTGTATAAATTTCTTAGATGTAATGAAAACTCTTTAGCTGTACTTATGAGACAACCTCCAAAATGGACCATTTTTGTACTACCTAATAGACCGAGATCCGACCGTAAAATTATGCACCTATTTCTTTGGCGAATGAAATATGATTCTAGAGAATGTTTACTTGTATTAATATTTAATACAACTCCGCAAGGTAGCCCAGAAAAATCTTGCCGCAAGTACCTTTTCAATTATGATTTTTGATACAATTTTTTCCATCTATCTGGTTGGGAAGTAAAATGAACTGCCATCGGAAGGAGACTGATCTAAAGAACTGGAAAACTAGGGTTGCCACCTCTCAGATCGCCAAAACTCTAGGGTTGCTAAGTTAAAATATGACTTCTTTTGGCACAATATTAGGCGGTCTTATCGCTAAGAAGCGATTTCTTCCATGCAACCTCAATATCTACAGTACAACAACTTAATCAAAAACTTATCAAGGTTGCTACAGGAAAACGTAATTACATACCCACGGACCTGAAAAAAAGACGGACGGAATCTCGTCTAATCAAAAGTGAAGCACCCATTTATATGAGTGTGCGTGCTGCCGCCCTGTTGCGCGGGAAAAAATGGCGGCGGGTTGTCGCACCTGCGCCTAGAACTGGTGCGTCTCTGTGAGTGTAGGTGCTTTGTACAAGCGAAATTGTAGCACCTTGCATGCTTCACCTCTTTTTAATGTGACATTACGTCCGTCTTTTTTTCAGGTCCGTGTACATACCTATCTATATACAATACATACATTATACTCACGCCTATGTCCCACTGGGGTAGGCAGAGGCAATAGATCACCACATGCCACGATTCTGACACACATCTCTCGCCTCCTCAACATTCATAAGTTTCTTCATACAATCTCGTCAGTCTCGGGTACATTTTATTTGGCCCTTCTTCAGTACGCATTCGATTTGGTCAGCGTACGTGCTTCTAGGGCGACACCTTTGAACCATTCCATTCAAACTTGTCTTGTTTTCATACGTCAATCTACTTTCGTTAGTCCTTTCCACATGGCCAAACCTCAACATGCCCTTTTCAATCCTCGTGACTAAGTATAAACTTGTTTCAGACCAAATGTTTCTCTAATCACACTATTCAGTAATTAAAATAATATTTACCTGGCTCTATATTTGGAGCAAGTAGTATATAAATAACACTATAAGCACTGTCACCAGACAGCCGTATATAATGTAATCCAAGTGGAATATACACCAAAAACATTTGACTTTGTCCCTTTTACTAACGCTTGATTCACAATCTTCGACTGACATGGCCAAAATAAAAAAAAAATAAAAAAAGAAGATCGTATTATCGTTTTTCTGCCCTGGTCATAAAAAGTAAAAAACACTTTTTTATAACATTAGAATTAAGAACAAATTCTAAATTGAAACCTTTATCAATTTGAATTTGTAAACAATAATTAAAACTCCTGATTAGCGAATGGTAATGACGCCACAAATTATAATGAACACTTCGGTATCACGAGACTGACTAAAAACAAGTGTAAAATGAGCGAATGAATTCAAAATTAACGAGAAAACTGTAATTGAATTAGTGACGTCACTCGTTAATGATCGACTGCATGATTTGATGCTGACTAAAACATCGATTTGTTGGGTTTAATTGATTACTAAATGGAGAGCGCCACTCTATAGTTTAAATTTTAATTTCCTAATTTAGGTAGGTTCTAAGTTGATTACCTACTAATAAGGAGTATAAATTAGGAGGTCCCTACTATCTGACACTTTTGATAGACAGATGATTTTCAATTCCTATTTTCAAAGATTTTACAAGGATTTTACTTGTTTGGGAGTTTGGGATTCGATAACTCAGAAGTTGAAATCCTTGCATTCATAGATACCTATATTTTGGACTGATTTTGGATATTATGAGTCAATAATATATCTCTACTATTATAAAACTGTAATTTAAAAAAATATTTTTTTTGCTTTGGGTATTTGAACGAGCATCACGCGAAAACTACTGAACCAATATTGATGAAACTTTTTTTGTTTGATAGCTTATGATCTGACTTAAAATCTGGTAAGTATATAATTTGTGTGGACGAAGTCGCGGGTTAACGCTAGTCTAATAATAAAATAGTTTATTTCAGACATAGAGTCTATAAAATTTGTTAGTGATAATTGAAATAACTAAAATGATTAATTGACTACCAGTGAAATGTCTTGTATTCATGCATTCTTGGATACATTCTTGAGAGTCTATTTAAAATTCAGACATTTTTTTAATTATAGGAATGCTGAACTGAAGCTTAATACATTCCAAATTTGCTGATGCAAGCAAACGTGGACCTTATTCGTCAAAATATACTGGTACGGCCCAAGAATCATTCTTTGAAAGTCTTCTTTGGTAGTTTTAATACAACATTTGAAATATATAGACGGATTTTTTTTGCAAAATAGGATAGGACAACCTTGAACTCCCTCGGACGCGATAATAATATCGCAAAGAACAAGTTCAATAATGAACCACTCATTTTTTTTATCAATAGAATTTTAAAAGCTGGTTGCGAGTGGTTAATAAAAGCCTTGATGACGTCACAAAAAAAACCATGTCTTAGTCAGAATCTCAAATTAAAATAGAACTAACAAGTTAACAACACTAGTTCCTTCGTTGACTCGTTACGTTAAAATGGCGTCAAATTAGTCATTTAGAGTAAACAATAATATATTGTAACTTACCTATAGGTAGTATTTACTACAAATTATCGACAACAAGCGTAAGTACCTAGGTACAAACAATAACTATTATGTTCACTAGTAGTACCTACCTATAATATAATACTATTAATAGTAAACATAATTGTACTACTACAGTTAAACCTAAATATATGCACAATAAAGATTTACTTACTTTACTTACTTAGATACAGGATGACATTGAAAGAGTTCAAACATTTTTAGGGATGGTTCAGATCATCAAACTGAACAACTTTTACTACGGGAGCAAACAAGAAATTGCAAAAAATCTGCTGTTTAAAAAATTGATTTGAATCGAGTAGGCAGGTATTGCAGTTTATTCGTCTGCCGCCCTTTTAAAAGTTGTTCAGTTTGTCGACTAATTTCAATGATGACTATAATAATAGGTTTAATAGTCTTTTGTAATTTTCATAAATTTTGTTTACTTAATACGTACGTACGTTACGTACCTACTTATTTATATGGACGCTACCGATAGTGCTAAAATATACAAGGTGAACTTAAATACGTTACAATACATAATTTATATGGACGCTACCGATAGTGCTAAAATATACAAGGTGAACTTAAATACGTTACAATACATACTTTAGGGTTCAAATTAAAGATTGAAAAATTTTGTCTCGGGCGGTACTTGAACCCGCGATTTGGAAGGGTGCGGGTTCAAGTCCGCCCGAGACTAAATTTTTCAATCTTTAATTTGATTCGAAATAGCACTACATGGCTGTAACATGTTTAAAAATCCATAATATTTGAAATTGGAACAGGGTGTGTCATCTACACCGTATGAATTCCAGTTGTAATGCTGGACTTGCGGGTTGGCTAGTTTGTAATAACTTCCAGTAGATGGCGCACACGTCCCCTCAAGACGCAACAGATTGAAAATTTCGTTCTCTGGCTAGTGGACTCGGTAGCGAAATTGGATAACGCACTTCCCCGGTTTGGAAGGGTGCGGGTTCAAGGCCCGCCCGAGACTAAATTTTTCAATCTTTAATTTGATTCGAAATAGCACAACATGGCTGTAACATGTTTAAAAATCCATAATATTTGAAATACCTACTTTAGGGGTTGCTACAGACCATTAAACTGAACAAATTTTGATTGATTTGATTTGTTACCATTGACGTTTTCTATGGAACAGCCAGGAACAGCTAAATGATATATTATTATACCATCGACTTGATAGAAGAATGAAATGAAATTATGATATCCCATAAGAAACTAGAACTCAAGGATAAATATTGCTGTAAACTATATATCGAATTAATAGCTAATAATATGAGGAAGGAAATCTATATAAATAAACAAATGTACCAAGGTTGTCGATATGTGGTAAAGTAGTTAGGTACCTACTATGTTAGGTACTCTCAAAAATTATATTCGTTTACTCTAAGTGACTATTTTGAACCTAAAATCGGAATAGAAAATTAATTAAATAATTTTTTAAGGTGGCCTGGAAGAAACAGCTTTTGAGCGATAGGGCCGCCTATTTTTTGTACCTTCTGTACTTCCTGTCAGTTAAGGCAGGTTTAGACGATGATAATTTTGCGGTGCGAATTTTTTCGCACAAAAAAAAACACGGCACACTGTCGTTTACACGGTGCTAATTTCCAGCGCCAATTTGTTCGCATGCAAATGGATTTGCTTGGGAAAACCGTGCGAAAGATTGGCACGACGTGCTTAAACACGAGTCGAAAAATTGGCACGGGGGTTGCGAGGGACGCGGGCGGAGCGGAGGTCACTAGCACCGAAAAATAGACGCGTGCTCTATTCCTTGCGTACGTTCGCATGCCGTAAATTGGTAAAAAAAAGCACCGTAGGTATAAACACTTTTCAAAAGTGTTTATACCTAAGTGCTTTTTTTTGAGGCGCCGCAGATTTCACACCGCAAAATTGTCATCGTAAAAACCTGCCTTTACTCGCGCGAGCGTGCGGCGATCGCATAGCATCGATCGAATGAACCCGCGATCAAATATCTTTGAGTTAAAGTTAACGTGATCGCGCTGGTGGTCAATTAGGACACTCGATGCAAGTTGGTATGTGTAGAATACACCTTTCTACTAAGGGTTGGTTGAGGTTAATGTATATAATGAAACACAGATATAGTCTTCACTAGTGAATGTGACTAGCGCACGTCCGCACAGCACGGCGGTCGGTGCACGAATACCGAGCGAATGAACGATAGATATTGACCACAGACCGCACCTGCCGATAGACGGCGCTACCGGCGCTTTCCACATTAACTACTCTTTACTGCTGTACACTACATCCCTTTCTTGTTTTAATTTATTTTTTACGTTTACTCGAATCTACCACCGCTTCGGAAGGTATAGCCCGTGGAGAAGAAGCGGCGCAAGAAACTCCACAGTTTAGCTAATATCTTAAATCTTATTTACAATACAGTGTTGACTGTTATCAATGCTATTACATTAAACAAATTACGAATAAGTTATTGAGACTAATTTGTTTACAGAAAATAGATATTTATCAAATATTGATCTGAAATTGTCAAACACCAAATTCAACGATAAACAATGTTTATGGAAATTACAATCTCATTATATTAACACATTTCAGTTATTGTTACTTCTGTTCTATACTATCCCTTCCCTGTAAAAATATTTTTCTATTGATAGGTAGGTAAGTAAACCTACAAAAATAACGTTCCATAGATCTTTATTATCTCTTATTTATTTATTTTGGCTAACTACTAGTCAAAGTCACTGCTTCAAGATCGTATCCATTTCCGTTTTATCAAATTAAGGAGGTAAGGACAAAAGAGTGAATCTGTGTTAAGCACATACACTTATGCACTCAAAATATTCTGGCGGGTGCCAGCCATTGCAATTAAGCACTCACAGCTATTTTATTTGCATGACCCTTTAGCTTTTGCTAACAACTTGATAGTTGCATGGCTCTGTAACCCATATCATTTTATTGTTGCATGATATTTTAGCTTTCGCTAACAACTTCATAGTTGCATGGTCCTATAACCCATATAATTTTACAGTTTCATGAATGCTGATATAACGCTGACTGACAACAATATTAAGTAAGGTACACTAGGTCGCTTTCGTTACCAGCTATGTTCAGTAGTTACCTTTAGTTAGTCGACTAGACTAGTTTTGAGAAATCAGCAGTTTCAATTTAATGGACCCGTTTAATAAATAGATACTATTTTGCTCAACCTATACAGATAAAATGCTGATACCTAAATTAAAATAATAATCGTAATAATTCAATTAAATGTTCTTTGACCCACTTTAATGCTGATCTTTGACGGTGTTGCAATTATTCAAAAGATTCGCAATTTAATACGCAGTCACAATTTAATGTTACGGGCAAGTAACAAATCAGAGTCCACACATTACTGTCGCTCTCATTTAGGGCTCTATGCCACGAGCACAATTTCAGCCAACGCCCTATCTTATTCATCTATTTCCCCTTTGGTCTGTAAAAAGTTCTACCCCATTAGGTATGCTATGCTTCGATTGTTCCTAATATTGGAATAAATTTTTGTGGTTGAAAAGCTTGTCATTTTCTCACCATTTGGTAAGTCATTCCGTCCATAAACCAAAAATAAAAAAGAAGTCTAGCCTACTACAACAGTATGCTAGACTAGAAACTTGAGATTTGATTCCGCTATCTTGGTACTCACGAATATTGTTTTAGCAAAGGGTCTGATGGTGGTCTACCCTATGAGTTATTTTGTCTGCTATACCTAAGTATTCAGTCACTAAAGCAGTATTCCAAAATAAATTTTATAAATTGGCATAATATTTCCTGCCGTTCAACAGTGAATAAGTTATTATAATTAATTTCCCTTATACATACATACCTATACATTTCTATAACAATAAAAATAAAATAAACTATAACCAATTTAGCAATTAGTTGTTAGTTACATGTAACGTCATGAAACTCATGAAAATATTGTGTAATGTAAGGTATACCTAGGTATGTATCTGAAACATTAGTTACTTACTTATTATTTAAACACTAATAATGTTTTCCTTTTACGAAACATACAGTTATATCATTTGGTAGGCTTTAAAAAAATAATGCTATTTTTAATTACAATGTACATGAATTAAGTGCAACTGTTGTTTCAACTTAATTGCGTGGCGTAATATTATTACAGAACTGCAAATCATTTTGTTTTTTGACTTGCTTGCACTGAAATTATATTCTTTATTTAAAATATTATGAATTTATGACTAACTGATTTGGTTCAAGTACAGTATAGTATACTTTAACACATACAAATGAATAAATTAACAGTGCAGTGCCTGCAGTGATTAGGTAAGATACAGATTTTATCTATACAAGAAGAAAGTGCAATAAGTCATTAATTCCTTATATTAATGTCAATGGAATGACCAACTACAAGCTGCTAATAATTACTTATTTGACTTGCCATCTGAATGACCAACTACGAGCTGCTTATAATAATTTATTTGACTTGTCATTTGAATGACCAACAAGGTGCTGATAATGAAATAACAGTTTTTTTTTTCAATTGAATGACCAGCTGCAAGTTGCTAATAATTATTTTATTTATTTGACTTGTCATCTGAATGACCAACTACAAGCTGCTGATAGTAAATTTGATAGCATTTGATGCCCAGCTAAAAGTTGCAAATGTCAATTGAATGACCAGCTACAAGTTGCTAATGTCAATTAAATGAACAGCTGAAAGTTGCTAATGTCAATTGAATGACCAGCTACAAGTTGCTAATGTCAATTAAATGACCAGCTGAAAGATGCTAATGTCAATTAAATGACCATCTGAAAGATGCTAATGTCAATTGAATGACCAGCTACAAGTTTCTAATGTCAATTGAATAACCAGCTAAAAGCGGCCTATGTCAATTGAATGACTGAATAACCAGCTACAAGTTGCTAATGTCAATTAAATGACCAGCTGAAAGATGCTAATGTCAATTGAATTACCAGCTAAAAGTTTCTAATGTCAATTGAATGATCAGCTAAAAGCTGCCTATGCCAATTGAATGACCAGCTGAAAGATGCTAATGCCAATTGAATGACCTGCTACAAGTTTCTAATGTCAATTGAATGAACAGCTAAAAGCTGCCAGTGTCAATTGAATGACCTGCTACAAGTTTATAATGTCAATTGAATGACCAGCTAAAAGCTGCCAATGTCAATTGAATGACCAACTGTACGTTGCTAATAACTGTTTGTTGTACATGGCAAAGCACTAACCATTAACATTACAAGCTGACAATATGAGAGTAATCACCCTGACCATTTCAAACCTCTTAGCTATTAATTGGAGACATTTTCTCTTTATTAAGCACTAAAGCAAGGAGGTATGGTTCAATCGGCGCCTTAGCAGTCGTCCTCTTGAAGGCTGGTTTTTCTGTGACATCTAGGACCATAAAATCTGCGAACAAAATTGTTAACCAGTATTATCGGTTTGGTCATGAATGTTATGAATGTTATAATGCTTGAATATGATATAGTTATTAATCTTCTCTCAACTGAGATGAGTGTTTCTTGTTAAAATGTGAGTAGGTATTTCCAGAAATACTAAATTTAATAAGAAATCACCTAATCATTTTCTAATACTTTTTGTAAATAATTGTCTGAATTTACATTGATCCTTAAAATATAAAATTCCTTGCTCAAATAGCCAAAGAAACTAATTAGTTTCACCTGGAGTAATTATATCCATAATTATGACATTAACAACAATGTTGCAAAGATAAGATCAACGTAAGGTTACTGAATTGAAGTTCTATAAAGTATAGAATACGTCAAACAAGTTCCGGTAACAAATCGGATGATGATGATGTTCGGCAATTATGTTGGTACTATTGATGTTTGAATTAAAATATTTTCATGAACCAAATAAGCTCCGAAAGTGTTGTATATTATTATTGTTCTCGCATACCTACACTGAGAATGTCCAATAAGTAAAACGTTCAAAACGTAAAACTTTGGATTTCAACTTAAATTTTTGTGACATCAGAATGTTCGTTACGCCGAATGTTCGTTACGCCGAATGTTCGTTAAGTCGAATGTACGTTACTCAGAACGTTCGTTACGTCAAATGTTCGTGACGCCGAATGTTCGTTACGCCGAATGTTCGTTACACCGAATGTTCGTTACGCCGAAAGTTCGTTTGCCGAATGTTCGTGGCGTCGAATGTTCGTTACGCCGAACATCCGTTACGCCGAATGTTCTATACGTAGAATGTTCGGTACGCATAATGGTAATAAGTAACTTTTATTAGAGACTATCACAACTACAAAGTAAGACAATTACTTAAAAATGACAATGTGTCAATAAAAGTATAAAAAACTATTGGAATAAACTCACTTGGCATATCTTGGTTACCTAATCCTGTTCGTATCGAATCAAGACACTATTCTTAACCTTTGGTATGCAGGAACGCGGATCAGCATGATGAAAACCATTTATTTCTATTGTGTCTGGCTTTTCCGGCATACGAGAGGTTAATGCGCGTATTTTGGATACCTATTAGGGCATAATGACGGACTACAAGCATGCATTAGTAATGCTCACGAATACACTCCCCGAGGAGCAGTCAGAGACTCAGAAACCCCAGGACACCCTTGCCCCACCAGCACCGGAACTCCGTCCAGTCACGTGTGACGGGCAGTGAGCCTGGAGCTACGGACTTGAATAAATTATTTCAATCGTTTAAAGTAATAAGGAATGATTACGTGACCTTAAAGATTGATGTCCACAGCTGGCGCTGGCGTACATTTGTTCATCCTAGGCGCCGCGCCGTCCCGTGTTGTCCCACACCTTCCTCCTGTCTGGTCTCCCCTCTTTCCTCCAGCATTCGATGGTCGACATGTGGGAAAAGAAATACAGTATGTAGATAATTCCAAATAAACGATTTAAAATCGGGACAAAAAAACCGTTTTTTCTTTTCTTTTGAAATATATTTTTATCACTAGGCAAAGGCAAAAACAAAGCAATGCTAGCAGAAACCAGATAATTAAGATAATTCCAAATAAACGATTTAAAATCGGGACAAAACTATTTTTACTTTTCTTTTGAAATATATTTTAACACTGTGTAACTTTTTAGGCAACAAACAAAGCAACGCTAGTAGAAATCGTCTTCGATTGTGTTTAAATAACTCGCTTAGCTTCCTTAACTGGGTGTCCTAAACTGGTGGATTCTATTTCGTTGGCACCGTTTGTATTTTTTAATTTTCAACCCTCAACAAACTGATAAACACTTTACTCACGTGAATTTCGAATCCCGTCGTCGCCAATGTAGAATACACCTTTCTACTAAGGGTTGGTTGAGGTTAATGTATATAATGAAACACAGATATAGTCTTCACTAGTGAATGTGACTAGCGCACGTCCGCACAGCACGGCGGTCGGTGCACGAATACCGAGCGAATGAACGATAGATATTGACCACAGACCGCACCTGCCGATAGACGGCGCTACCGGCGCTTTCCACATTAACTACTCTTTACTGCTGTACACTACAGTATGTTAGATCGCGATTTCATGCTATCGTCGCACGCTCGCATGAGCGATGCCGATGGCCTATTAGGAAACCACGAGTCTTCCTTTTTTAAAACCAAACAAAAGAAAACAATGCACTCCAAGCACCAATTTACTAGCATTTCCATAAAACTACGGCTAAGTATGGTCATTACAGTATCGTTTCGAAATAATTTAAAACACTTCAGTATAACGACTCGAGGAACACAATTGAAATGGCCGGTATTTTTCTTAAGTATCCCGTTGTATCTACCTATTAAAATACAGGGTTTTACTGCTACCATTGTCAAGACCCAATTGTAGAGCGTCGGTGACACTTTGCGAAGAGGAATGGAGACGGAATCATGAGGGTCCGAGTTCGAATCCGACATCCGGTGGACGACATGCCATATACCAATGAGTTTTTCTAACTTATGTACGTAATACCGCGACTACTCTCAAACGGTGAAGAAAAACAAAGTGAGGAAACCTGCGTATGCTGAAGAAGAAATTCTGATCCGTATGTACACACGGCGACAGATCAACCTACCCATAGTTGAACTCTATGTTCATGGACATAAGGTCGAACTATGGGTAGGTTGATCTGTCGCCGTGTGTACACATACGGATCAGAATTTCTCCATGTCCATGTCCGCATCGTGCATGCATGGTGGACTAAAAGCCCCCGCTTCATGGGGGGTCGGACTATGCCCCGTAGTGGGACTGATATACAGGGTGTTACAGAAGTAAAAATAAACATTTCAAACTTTTATGGGGGTTGTTGAGACCATCAAATTGAACAACTTTTACTATGGGACCAACATCGAAATCGCGAAAAAAAAAATCTTTTGTCGCATATATTTAGCTCGAGCAGGGGTGCGATTTTTGAATGTCACCGGTGACCTTGAACGGTTTTTAAATCTCATACAAAAGCCTTATTCTCATACCTATGAGCGCTATGGCAAATCTCCCCATTTTGGGGGAGGCCTATGTCCAGCAGTGGACGTCTATCGACTGATATGATGATGATGATGATGGAACATCCGATTTTTTTTTTTCGCGATTTCGATATTGGTCCCATAGAGAAAGTTGTTCAGTTTGATGGTCTTAACCGCCCCCTTAAATGTTTATTTGTATTTTTGTAACACCTTGTATAGGCTGATGATGATGATGATAGGAAAGTTGTTCAGTTTGACGCAAACCCTTTTAACACAATCCTTTAAAACCGTACCAATTAAACAAAATGTTGTGTTAAGTACATAATTTACGAAACAATTTTTGGTTCCTTAGCGCGAGCATAATTATGACTTGAAGCAAAACTACATCCAATTATTATGACTTGAAGCAAAACTACATGCAATTGTGGGTAGAATTGTGGGCGTATTTTGAAATTTTGTTGTAGGCGAATCTTGACGTTTATTGAGGGAGTCTATAGTGCATACTATTATTATCTATTCATTATGGCGCGAGCCTGACTTGGTTTGCGCTATAATCATGCCAAGGTATTACCGTTTTTACGATAGAGCCACAAGAAAAAACGTTGATAAAACACGTGTCTATATGGGAGTCCCCTAAATTGGAATTGCGACAGTCCGTACGTTAAGGAACGTGTTGGCTGCTTACTAAGTGTTTCTGATTTCTCAACCTTTTTTATTTCTCGAGGCACGAGAATTCTCACGAGTTTTTTAAAGTTGTCGTGATTTATCTACACTAATATTATAAAGAGGAAAGATTTGTACCTATTTTTGTATGTTTGTAATGAATAGGCTCAAAAAGTACTGGGCCGATTTAAAAAATTCTTTCACCATTAGAAAGCTGCATTCACCCTGAGTAACATAGGCTATATTTATTGCTAGAAAAGATTAGACGTCCACCCGTGCGAAGCCGGGACGGGCCGCTAGTTTTTTATAAAACAATGATTTTTCTTATTTTACAACGAAAAAAGGTAGTTTCGCTGGCAAATGAGATCAATGAAATCAAAGTGGACTAGCTTTTAACCAAAGATTTTTTTTGGTCTATACAAAAAAAAACTTTGCTTTTAACTATAAATTAAACGTAGGCACGGAATATTTATACGACACGTAGGGTAACGTAGGTAATAACAAATCTAATATCACCAGAAAAGAAGAATTAAACTAACTTCGTTTTATTTAACAAAAATAGTTATTCTTTCAAACAAATGAAATCAATAAATTCAAAGTAAAGAACTAGTAAATAGTTACAATGAAAGTAATGAAACATTATTAATTTAGATAAAAATTATTAAAGGTTTTTTTTGGGGCTTTGACTAATTTAGATTAAAGTTATTGAAGGGTTTTTTTTAAATGCTCTAACTATTTGGATGTTTGGTATTTCGATAGGTACTTAATAAATAATTAAATAAATAATAAATTAAATAATATATAGATAGTCTTTGTCTAGGGGTTTTTCTAAATTACCAACCTCGTACTAAAACATCAGAAATACGAGCAAAGATGTTATTTTTATACCTTTTTTACCTAATATTTGAATTACCTAAGATTGGGATTGATAAATCAAAAGAAGCTAAATAACATTTATGGAATCCAACAAGTTTTTATTTCTCGTCTACATATTTTTCATCCAACCAAAGACTTTTTAATACATCTAAGATATACGAACTGGCAGCTATCTGTCAGAAAAAAAATTGTCGTTAAGCCAAATACTGCAATTAAAAAGAAAACAGTTTTCTTCCTTTTTAGTTTTTATGGCTTTTGATATTTTTTTTTCAAGACATCTTGCCAGGTTCACATCAAATAATTTTAGAATCATTAAAAAGTTTTTATTCCCAAATCCCAATAATAATCTTTTTAGTACCTATTTTTCAAACAGTATAGAGATTTTATAGCAATTTTCCTGGATCGCTGGGTGTATTTCTGGGTGTTTTTTCAGTTAGTGTTCTTTGAATTGATTACTCAAGTTGTTAAAAAAAAAAATCTCTATTGTCGATGGGTTTCCTCTTAACCTCAATCATAGATAAGCTACTACCTCAATCTAGTCCACAGGACAAAGATGGGGTCGAAGGTGAAGCGAGCTCACCCAGAATGGCCAGATTTCTCTTTCTCAAGAATTGTCGCTTCGAGAAAGCCTCTCAGGTTATAGCAGAGTTTCTGACCACCCGAAAAGGTAACACGGTCGTGAGTTTAAGTGTGTTATGTACATAAATAATCAGCGAAGATCACGCGCTCAGATAATCGCCATCCGACTTGCATTAGCATACTAATTGCGACCTCGTCGTTAAACAATGCACCCTATTCTGCTCAGTAGGGTACCTAACGGTGCAATGCTATTTTATTCCCTGTTGGTTTATATTAAGTTGTTGCAGTTGCAGTCGAGCGTCACTCTGATTTATCTTTGAAAATATATAAAAAGTCACCTAGATCTGGCAGTCACTACTCCATCCCCTCTATTTTATTTATTACCCACCAATTATAGTAGGTAGGTATTAAGGGTGTCCTAAAACTCAACGTCAAGCCGAAAACAGGAGATAGGCAAGTTTACAACTGTTTAGGGAAAATTACTTACAAAAAATCCACGTTTGATACATTTTCAAATTTTGTAATTTTTTTTTACAGTGGGTAAATCGCCGCCCTGCGTCGCACCTTTAGAACTTAACCTTTTTTCCTTAACCTTTTTTCATGAAAATACTTGTTACGCTATCCGGAATAAAGTATCTTACAATGGGTAGCTCTAAAGTTGCTCTACTTGCTACTGATTAAGCTAAATATTATTGCATGCTGTATTTCTTTATAAGTGGTTGTGCATTTAGTTTTAACTTGAACATTATGTAACCTCTCTACCTTTGAACAATGTAACAATCGTTAAGACATCAATAAATAAAATAGAATAAAAAATAATCTTTTCAGATGACTCAGTTCAAAAACAAAGGATTAGTGACATACTTTTCAAAAAAATCACTGAAAAAACACAGATGACGCTTGGCTTTTTTATTTAGGATAGAGCAAAAACAAAATTGGTTGAAAAAACAAGTTATTTGTATGGGGACGCCTTAAGTTTTTTACTTTTTTTTATTTCGAAGAAAATGCGCCATAAACTCATAGTCTGTGAAAATGTCAACCTTATTGCTATTACTTACAGTTCAAAAGATAAATTCCTTTAGATTATTGGTAACGTCGCCTTATTAGAGTGAAAACCTCGGGAATGAAATTTTAGTATTTTTTGAGCAGTTCCTTTATGAAAAGAAAATCTCACAAACCGTGTCCTGATTTCACTCAAAAAATTATCTGATACTCGTAATGCTTCTAAAGCGTGTAATAAGAACCTCGCAAATACAACCAAAATTACAAAAAGTTATAGGACGCAGTTTTATCAATTATCTCTTTTGCACTTACCAGTTCTTCGATATGACTATGGTATGACGGACGGACGGACAGCGTAGACTTATAATAGGGCCCCGTTGACACCCTTTGAGTACCTACGAAGCCCTAAAATGAACGATTACAAATCAACTCTTAATTTTTTGTGTTTTCTACACAAAACGTATTATCCGCTATAACCAAGATAACCTACATAGATGCCAACTTGTATACAAAGAAAGATAAGAAATAGTTCACTTCGATATACTTAGGTTATCGATACCAATCCTGAAGTGTCTGTACCTTCTTATTTCATTAATTGTCGTTTGAATAATTTTATAGAACATATACTTTGATATACAGGGTAACATTTATATCAATGCGTGGGAGGAGGCCTTTGCCCTGCAGTGGGATCCCACAGGCTATAACTTACTAACGACCAAAATTTCTTTCGGGATGATCGAATGCTTTGCTGCTATCTTATAACAATACAGGGTGTAAGGGTAAACAGTTGCATTACTTTAAGGGGTGATTGTACCCATGATACTGAACAACTTTCCATAAGAAACCTATGGGAAATTCGCAAAAAAAATTTTGGACTACCCATACTATGTAAATGGAGTCAGCTGATCAAACTTTTGTATAAAAAGTCGAAGTTTTTTTGACGTATTTCCTATTGGTTTCTTAGGGAATGTTGTTCAGTATCATGGGTACAATCACCCCTTAAAGTAATGCAACTGTTTACCCTAAGACCCTGTATATAAGGTAGACTTCACATATGCATCAGAATTTCTTTTTCAGTGTATGCTTTCCTCACGATTTTTTTCCTTTACCGTTTGAAACCAGTATGTATCTACAGGGTGAAATTGATATCATTAGCATCCTTTTAAACTAAGAGTTTACCCATCAAACTGAACAATTTCGTTCGACCGGGTTCAATACTAAACTGCAATGCCTACTCGACTCAAATGTATGCAACAGCAGATTTTCTTTCGCTGCGATCGGTTACAAGTTGTTGAGTTTGATGGTCATAACCACTTCTTTAAATATTATTAGGTATATTCCAAATTATTGTCTATTTCAAAATACAAGTCAGGACTAGATTCATTTTTACTTTGATCTAAGCTTAGATTTTTGATCTAAGCTTATAGATTATCTGCGTAACAATGTCTAAGATATTTATTTATTTTATATAGTTTCGTAGAGCGCCTTGGGTGAGGCCTATATTCAGCAGTGGACAATGACAGCTGATGATGATGATGTAACTATATTTACATACTTTATGATTGAATGTCATGAAACTTTAACGACTCACTATAAACCGTTTACATGCTTATGGTTTTATTGGTTTTCCTTTGGCTTGCGTTTTAATAAGAGTCTCAAATAACCACATAAGAACAAACAATAGTGTAGGCAGGTATACCTACTACCCTGAGGCACATAATAATGTCCGAGGTTCTGCTTTCCCAATTAGGGATACTGAGCGTAGGTATAATGTATATCATAAGCTTTTAAATACTAGAAGTTTCATCAAAATCAGTCCAGTAATTTTAGCGTGATGCTCGAACAAAGAAACAGACTGCCGAAAAAATGAAAAAATCATGGAATTGGAATCAGGAACACCTAGGTAAACAATATCGTAATCTTTTTTTTTGTATATAAGTACGTAATAATAATATCTTTAATGTAAACGTAATGTCTACAGAAAAACTTCTGTAACAGTTCTGTAGCCTAGATGTGTTAAAATCATACAAAATTATTAACCTACCGTATCAGAGTTTCACACAAAACTTATTTTAAGAATTATCCTTCACAAATTTTCACTTCACTTTATTTAAAAAAGTTTGGACTAAAATTCAAGAGATGCGCAAGTCTTGTCGAGTGCGCGAGTAACACTGCCTCATTATCTATCACTTTACGCGATTCGACGATCTATACGCTCAGTATAGCATAGTTAACGTGTGGGAAATTGTTAACGCTACCTTTAACTATGAGTAACATAAACCAATCTATATGCCCACGACTATATTCCCCGAGGGGGTAGTCAGAGGTATTCTTGAATTTTCCGGATCTATATTATAGAGTGTCCTATAAGTTAAGGTAGGAATCAGGGCTAAACTCAATTTTTTTTCTACAGGTTTACTGTGAGGATAAAAATGAAAAAATTATTAAAAATATAGTGTTATGTGTCGGTCGGTACTGCAGTTTTGTATGAAACAGTAGATTTTTTTTAAATGTTATTTCCATATCGGCTCCATAGTGAGTTTTTCAGTTTGATGGTCTAAACTCTAACTTAACCAACCACCCCATTAAATATTAATAGGGTCTTTTGTGACATCACCACATAGTATAAAACAAAGTCGCTTCCCGCGTTCTATCTGTCCCTATGTATGCTAACATCTTTAAAACTACGCAACGGATTTTGATGCGTTTTTTCTACACTAATATTATAAAGAGGAAAGATTTGTACCTATTTTTGTATGTTTGTAATGAATAGGCTCAAAAAGTACTGGGCCGATTTAAAAAATTCTTTCACCATTAGAAAGCTGCATTCACCCTGAGTAACATAGGCTATATTTATTACTAGAAAAGATTAGACGTCCACCCGTGCGAAGCCGGGACGGGCCGCTAGTTTTTCATAGATAGAGTGATTCAACAGAAAGGTTTATATCAGCATTGCACCCGTGCGGAGCCGGGGCGGGTCGCTAGTCCTGTATAACAAAAAACAATTCGAAAAGTACCTACTGTTAATCGTTTATTTTATAGTAGAAAAAAAAATCTCTTCCCATGAATGTGTCTTCGCTTTATTTTATGTTGAAGGTTCTCTCCGTAGAAATAAAATTCCAAACTACATCTAAATAAGGGGTCGTAGCTAGAACTGAATTTAAGCTAGGGCATGGAAAGTACAATCCCCCTTTAAAGTAATGCAGCTGTCTACACTCATACCCTGTATTTACGCACGTAAGCACTGTTTATAAATACTTATAGGAATCTGGAGCAACAAGGTACCTACGTCCTACCGACAGTAATTCCCTATTAAGGAACGTCTGGACGGAAATATTAATATTACACTTAACTCTCTAAGAGCAGACGAGTGTTAGTCTGTGGCGGATCTTACTGTTTAGTATCCGAGGTATCCTGTATCCAGTGTCGTTGTCCTTGGTTCAATCTTTACGTCACAAGGGTACAAACTTTGGTACGAATCACCGTCATTATAACAGACGGTTGACGTCGTCTGCTCCACATAAGCTTCCCCAAGAATCGCCAAAACGAGCGGTCCTGCGCTGCCCTCATCCAACGGGTTCCCGTCACCTTCACCTGAGTAAGTGTGTAAGTTTCAGATTATATCGTTTACGAGACCTTTAACGTAGGTATTAGGACTGTGTAGGTGTCCTACTAGGCAATTTTTGAGTACTAGGTAGTAGGTAAGTCATATTTTGTATCTGTGCAATCACTGCATAATATACATTGTCTGAAATTAAATTAAGTTAGGTATTAACCCGGCGGTACTCGCTAGGTCTTTACAAACATGAATACTCGCTACCGGGTAAAAAATACCACGAGAGTTTAATTGGCATTATTTAAGAAAAGAAGTTTGTGTTTGAATGTTTGACAATGCATTTGTGTTATTGGTATTATTGTCCATAAATAAAACAACAAATCCAAGTTGTAATGTTCATGTATTTAAAATAAAAGCTCATCCAAAAAAATCAACATAATATTTAGTTTTTACTTAGTAACCTTAGAAAAATCAACAAAATTATTGTTTTTTCATAAATTATACAAAATTGAGATCAAAATCGAAAATAAATTTAGTACACTAGTAAACTAACAAAAAATAATTATCCCTTTATAATAAATGAACACAGACATAATCAACATCCAAACGGAATGCCCCGTGGGGTGCGGGTGTGCTATCTACTGGTTCGAAGGTACTGAGAACCTTGGGTTGCCAGAAGGCTTAGAAAAAAAAATACAACCAAATTTAGGTACTCTGTGGTATTTTTTACCCAGTAGCGAGTGCCGCCGGGTTAAATATTAGGAAGCAGAATCGCTAAGAACTACCAAAAACACCATGTCGATTTGATACTGATTGAATGGGGTACTTTTACTTACAAAATTAGTCCCGTCGTCGGTCCACCTTGTGGGGGCCTACCCACGCTGCGCCTTCCAGTATGCGTTTGTCACCAGTAAACTCTTCGGCCCCATCGGGTATCGGTTCCTGCAAGCAATGTGCCCTATTGCCGAATTTAGTTTAGTGGCCAAAAACACGGTGGACCGATGACCTGGTCATTGTAGCGGGCACCCGTTGGATGAGGGCAGCAAAGGACCGGTCGTTGTGGCGATTCTTTGGGAGGCTTATGTCCAGTAGTGAACGTCCATCGACTGAGAATCATCTCAGATGATAATTGCTTGTTCTAAATAATTGAATATTCAGTCGTAGTTTTAGGTGTTACATTTGAGTGTAACAAGGTTTTTTTCAAACTAACCTATCTATTTATCAACAACCTTTCAAGGTCAGTTAAAATAACAGAAGTCATGAAGAGTTCGATAAAAAGGTACCTACGCATAGGCAGGTATCTCGCAAGCAATTTACTTCAGACACGCTAAGTAAAGTATCACGACTCGACGTTGCTAACGAGAGCAAGCAAATGTATGATTTGGTTGCGAGATTTCATTTGATTACCTACTCATTTGAATCGATTAAAACTGAGCATTTGTTAATTTTTATAAGTACAACGTGTTAATGAATTAACGCAAAACTAGAAAGTAGTTTGTTTAGAATCAATAGCAGAGTCGAATTATCATGGTTTCAACATAAGTAACTTTTTTCAAAATATTAAATGACTTTTTTGCAAAATTTTAAATTTTCTGAACCCGATAGTCAACCCACCGCACGGGCACACTCACCCTACTTACTACCAAAACAAGATTATAAAAATGTATCCGAGTACGTTAGCGCTTTCTTTCAGTGCTGAAATGATAACAAATCATTTTTGCCTGAAAACTTAAAATGCGAACAACTTTAAATTTTAACTATCAAAATAATTAAATTATTGTTTCAATCCAATTATTTTGTTATAAATCAGTTGGGGTGTAGGTATGAGGTTTTGCGCTAATTCATTAACACGTTGTATAAGGTCTATCAAAATTAGGTGAAACAATTTTAAGGGGATGGTCAAACCATCGAACTGAATAACTTTCTCTATGGGACCAATATCGAAATCGCAAATAAAAAATCTGCTGTCCCATACAAAAATGCAAACATAATTATCTCGACTCAAATGTATGGGATAGCAGATTTTTTTTTAATTTATTTCGAAGTAGGCTCCATAGTGAAAGTTGTTCAGTTTGATGGTCTGATCATCCCCATAAAATAGTGTCAGCTAATTTTGTTATACCTTATCTATCTATCTATAACGTCACGCCTCTTTCCCAGTGGGGTAGGCAGAGACCAGTTAGACCTTAGACCTTTATGTAGGTAGGCATTGATCAAATACTTATAGGAACTAAATGCTGTCTTATTAGGTGCTGTTTAAACAGAAGTGACGTGGCGCGGGCGGGATGTGGCAATATAAACCTTATAGTACATAGCATAGCGTCGTTTTGAGAATTACGCCCGTTACGCTCCGTTACGGCGACGTCGCCTGGTGGCGGGGGCGCGATTTTCCTTTATGACAAAACCGACGCTATGCTACGTAATATAAGGTTTATATTGGTGTTACTTTGACTATCCGCCATCGCCACACGTCTCTTCTGTATAAACAGCACCTAAGGTATTATGTGTCATGTGTTGTAAATAAAAATACATTATAAATACGATTTACTTTATTTAAGCGAAACCGATACATACTTTTCAGAGTTATACCCAAACTTCGACCGCCATATATTTTATTATACTTACTAAAACACAGGATGTTTCAAACACGAAGCAACTTTCAAAGTCGAACTAAAATTGTAAAAGAAAATCGATATATTATTATCATGGATATTTAAAACAGTGCCTTCTAATTTGAAACACCCTGTGTGTATGAATGTGAAGTGAGACAAACTACACTAATAACTGGAATGTTAAATAACCATAACAAAACATACTGGATGATTAAACTTTTGTCATCTTTTGTATAAAACTGTATATAGAAAAATTATATGGCTTTGATGACGGATTTAGTATTAATTTTTATAAATTAAAATGATACGATATAAAAGTATCAAAAGATTGATTTGCATTTACACGAAATGAAAAATTAAAGTTCCAAATACATATATTTTTAATTTGCATTAATTAAATACAGTTAAAAAATACACCCAGTGATATTTTTCTACTGTCTGTGGCCATTTTACCAACCCCGTGCATAAACGTGCATGGCACCTCAAAAGACGAATAAAAACAAAATATAATAGGATTAAGTAACCTTAACACTAGACAATAAAATGATAATTGCTCATATATAACACAATTTCATTGATTCTTGCATTTATTGCACTTTTGATAATTTTTTTTCGAATTTTACATTCGAATAATGTTTGCTATTTTGTAACCAGGCGACTGATTAAATCCTAATAAACGTTATTAGTAAGCTGACTGATTAAGTTTTTGTCACAGACAATGACTTAGGCTGCCTGTCCATTGACGCGAGCTGGCTGTGCGAGCTGTGTAGCTGTGTAAATATTAACCAATCAGAGATCCGACCGAGATCGGCCGAGCTCCTGATTGGTTAATATTTACACAGCTACACAGCTCGCACAGCCAGCTCGCGTCAATGGACAGGCAGCCTTAAGGTGATGTTTATACAGAAGAGACGTGTGGCGGTAACACCAATATAAACCTTATATTACGTAGCATAGCGTCGTTTTTGTCATTTTTGTCAGGCGACGTCGCCTGGTGGCGCGGGCGTAATTCTCCAAACGACACTATGCTGCGTACTATAACGTTTATATTGCCGCACCCTGCCCGCGCCACGTCTCTTCTATATAAACCGCGCCTAAGACGCTTATAACTGCAAATAACCACCACCCCGTGTTTCATTTGACTAAGCTTAGCCATAAAGAGTAGAAAAAAAGCAGCGGTCGCCATTTTCTTTGCAAGAACGTCAAAATCACGCATAACCTGACAAGACCTGAAATATGTAAAATTGTGAATGTAGGTATCGTTAGCAAACCTTTAAATAAATTAAATAAGACCGTCCAAAATTGTGTATAAAATATTTAGTTTCTTCTGTCATCGTTTTCTACTCTTTTTGGCCAAGTTGTACATTCTATGAAATTGCCATTTACAAAAATAATCCCCCTTTCTCGTATAATTCGTTTCATACACGCTTCTCAATTCCTGGCAAGTATACAGGGTCCTTCTTAATATGCTGACACTTTTTTAAGGGGATGATAAGACCATCAAACTGAACAACTTTCTCTATGGGACCAACATCGAAATCGCGAAAAAAAATCAGCTGTCCCATAGATTTCGCTCGAGTAGGTTTGCAGTTTTATATGGACGAGCAGATTTTTTTTTCGTGATTTCGATGTTGGTGCCATACAGAAAGTTGTTCAGTTTTTCGGTCTGATCATCCCCTTAAAAAAGTGTCAGCATATTAAGAAGGACCCTATATTTTTTTATTTGTCCCTTTATTAATAATTATTTTTAGCGATACGACCACGTTATTTTGTACGCAAATAAATATACTATACGCAATACCTATAATATACGCAAATAAGGCAAGATTGATTGGCAAAAAATATCAAGACCAAGAAATAAGAAATCGATATACGTTTGCAAATTAGTATCTTATAGGTACGTAATACGTATATAAAAAACAGGGATATTGTTTTTTTGTACAATATCGATCGTTACAATAATATCGTTACGATAAGTCACAAAGGCGGCCGTACTTTCAAAGTTCTAACAGTGCCAATAATAATATACAGGGTGTAAACTTAAATACGTTACATTCTTACTTTAGATTAGATGGTGCTTCAGACCATCAAACTGAACATCTTTTACTATGTGACCAATATTGAAATCACGAAAAAGTATGTAAAACATTTAAGTTTACATCTTGTATAGCTTACTAATAACATTTGATTAGTAAATCACATATTTCTATTAACTAAGTGTAACCATCTGTCATGAGAAACCTATTACAAAACAATTGCTTAATTCTACTACAGCATGGAACAGAAAAAAATATTGTAGAAATAAGTTTAAGGGGTCATCTGGCAGCACGGAATCGCATTTTTACACGCTCTATCCTTTTCTGTCGCTCAGGAATGTCATTTGCTAGAGCAAGAAAGGTCGTAGCACTGCCGGTGCTGCCGCGTGCTGTCGCATTTTCGCCATATTTCTCGCTCTAGCAAATGACGTTTCTGAGCGACAGTAAAGGATAGAGCGTGAAAAAATACGATTTCGTGCTGCCAGATGAGGTTCAACCCTTAGTCACCACCATCACGTTATTTAGGCTTATAACAGATGACGTTCTTTTGGAGCGATTGAGAACGTGACATTCTCTACAGTACAGAGTTTCAACGACCTTTTTACGTGCCCTATTAGTAGGGATACCTAATCTATGTGTTGTCCATTTTCATTCTCGATCGCTCAAAACTAACATCGTCTATTAAAGCCTTTAAGAGCTATGCTCTTGTCGGTGGAGTTTTTGCATAATTCTGTCCCCTTTCCGAAAGTGACTTGAGTGCCTGATCCAATCAACTTTTTCTCAATTTTTTTTCTGTTAAATACCCTAAAACGCTAACAACATAGATGCTCTATAATAAGAATACAGAGCCTAAAAGAAATAGCATAAGTACTTCAAAAAACATTCCTTGAAACACTGGGCATAGTGGACACGTGAGGTCGTCATTTTCACGAATATTTGTATGAAAATCCATGTTAATCTTGTTAAGCTATTTCCAAACGGTCTCCGTATTCTACGCCCTACACTAATGATAATAAAGCTTAATAATTAATTATAAATATATCTATATACAAATAATAAATTTGTAATACGAAACTCAATCACAATAACACGTTACTAGAAACATTTCTGAACGGTCCGCTACACAACAGCATTTGATAACATGCCAATTATAATTTGTATTATAATAACCATTTTAAAATATAACATGAGGTTTCAATAAACATTGATTAGAAGAATATTAAGACGTATCTCTGACCGAACGACTTTGACCCTATCACTTCCTTCTACTAAACTACATAATTTCAGGAAATCTTCAAAGTAACATGTTTTGACAAACCATCGTAGCCGCATCGACGGCGGACGGCTTCACATACTAAATTACATTTTTGTATGGGCCTGCTTTCGGTTGAAGTCGGCAAATCTCAAGTTCTCAAACCTAATGAAACGGGGAACCACCGCGTTCAAAGGTGAAGGCAAATAGCTATTTCTACTATTATGTATTATGTCACCAAGGTATTTATGACCATTTTGTAGATAATTAACTAGACACTTTGTCTTATATATTTTGTGCACATCTCCTAAACTAATCAATGTTTATAATGAAAAGATAGCAGAGATTGTCGCATACATATCGCCTGGCATCGAAAAGAAACATTCAAATATGAACTGTAAATCGTGTGCCATTCAATAGATTTTATTTTAAAGATCGCCGTAAGCGCGCGTCCACTCGCGTCATTTTTATTTACTTTGTACTTTATTCCGTGCAATTTAAAGCTCATATTTGCACGTTCCGTTTCGAGATGAGACGATATTTGTGCAGATAATCTTTAAGCTTGAATTTTAACACATTATAAAGCTGTTTGATCAAATATTTGAACGACCGACATTCAAAATATAACGCGAAGAAGTTAGATTCAACAAGGGTGTACTTTTACCGCATTTCGAAATGAATTCTTATTGTATCTTAAATAAAGTCACAATTACAACACCAAAACATACACTGGGATCTGTCCAGTCTGTTTAGGATCTGTCGTCAAATTACCAACTTAATATGATACTAACGTTTGTACTGTTATCCGAATATTTGATCAAACATTGGATGTGTAAAAGCAAATACAAGCTTTATTCCGATGCATTATGGCACCAATTTGAAACAAACTTCATACATATAATACTGCACGACTGATGTCATGGCCGATTCTCAAACAAAATACTGTTACACTATATCACAAAAAACTCAACATAACCACAATGATTGTTAAACAAATTTGATCTTTTACGCTTAACTATTAATGTACATTTTCAGTTTCAATTCTGCTCGTTTCTTGAAATATCATCAATCAAACTTAAATGTATTTGTTGCGTAAATGATAATGATGAAAATGTTGATTCAGGTTATGTTAGGAACGAATATATTTTTCAAACACTTTTGTACAAATTCATTTATATCATTATTCAAACCAGTGAGCTAATATAAACATGAAATAGGCCTACCGCTTGTAGGTCCATAGGTAATAAAATATGACGCTTGTCGGCTGTCGGTCTATTGGCTGTGTGCAACACACTAGCGCCCCTAGCGGTTCCGGACGAATTATTTGAAGGTAAATGTTAGGTAAAAATTTGTTATTTTAAGATAAAAGGATGTAAAAAGTAAAGAAATTAGAAACATCCTAATTAAAATACCTACTAGCTGGAATTCTCGATCTTTGCAGCGCCAATTACCGTACAAACTTTTATCACAATATAAGAAAGAGTATCTAGTACTACATACAGTACGGACACTCCCTGCCCACCTATTTCTTACCTCACCCCCTCTTGCAGGATCGTGGCAAATAATAGCAAATATTCCTTTCTCGCTCGCACTCACTCAGTATCGCACATGCTCTCCTCTTTTAATTTTTTTTCCATTTATATGAAATGACAGCTAAGTGTCCAAGTTATGCTTTTCTCCAGGTTTTCACACCTTTGCGGCTTGAATTTCAAAACGCCCTTTTTTAGTAAGCACCTAGCTGCCAAAAGAAACTTCCATGCGAAATTTTAAGTTACTAATCTTTAGGCTGCCTGTCCATTGACGCGAGCTGGCTGTGCGAGCTGTGTAGCTGTGTAAATATTAACCAATCAGAGATCCGACCGAGATCGGCCGAGCTCCTGATTGGTTAATATTTACACAGCTACACAGCTCGCACAGCCAGCTCGCGTCAATGGACAGGCAGCCTTATAGTTGGATTTGCATAGATTCAAGAATATTTCCACAGCTTGTCCGGAAAAAGTACAAATTTCTGCCACTCACCCTGGGAGCTGCGATCGCTTTGACAATTTCCATCAACCTCTTCGCCACACCATACCTTCTCATCATACCTTTTCAATATTCATATTAGGTCACTGATTGAATTCATCTCCAGTTTATTATATAAGTAACACCATTCGTTTTAGCAACGATAATATAAAAAGACAACGCAATGTGAACCTTAACACGTACACAGTAGAAATATTTCGTTCAGTAGAGATATGTAATGAGCTTTTTCTTAAATTTAACACAGCACGCGTACCATTCAACCATTTTATTTACTGAATTATTATTTTGTAGGTTTTTTTTAATGATTAAATACTGATAAATCCTAAATTATATTAATATTTATGATTAAGATGAAAAAGTAAAGGGTCACTAACACATGAGTAAATATCCCAAAGAGATAATGCTTCTAAGGACACACTGCGAGATCACGTGACGCTCATCGCCCATAGATTGTCCACTAACACTCGCCGATTTGTCCACGGGCAGCTTGTGGGTGGAATTCGTCGGTGCGTGAGGTGCTAGGTGCGCTAGTAGTTCACCTACATGCCGCCCGTGGACAAACCGTAGAGGGCCAGTGGACAATCTATGGGTGTTGTGCGTCACGTGATCATGCCGTTCGCTCATTTAAAGCTTTGTCTCTATTGGATATTTACTCATGTGCTTCTATCATAAGGTTCAATATCCAGCAAAGCGTAGAGGAGCCAAAAACGTGTGATACAAAAACCTAAGTGATACACATGAGGTGTCTTTAGACGCTCGCGCTTTCGCACGTTCAATCCCGCGTGATTGCGCGCGATAGAGAGCGCGGGTAATCACACACGCTTGGCGTTTGTAATAACTGCAATCCCGCGCGACAACGCGACCTTTTTTACCGCGAACTTCTTATGTTAATATTTATAAAGGTTATATTGCAGCGTGAAAATAAAACGAATCCCGCGCGATCGCGTTGGTGGATCCGTAATTGCGCGCGCGATTGCAGGATACAGCTCGCTCTTTCGCACATGCCACCTAATTGCGCGCGATTGAATGTACGTCTAAAGACATCTTATGATCGACTCAAAAACTTATCCAATATTCTGCGATCATTTTGATGAATATCCTTCGTTAGTGCGACTTTAAATCCTAGGTCATAAAGTTGATTTTTGAGTTGACTCACGAGATCAGATTGTTTGTCTACGCTTCAGTCGATATTGAACCTAAATTTAACAGAGATAGAGCTTGTTCTCAGAAAATGACAAACGAAATGTATCTATATTCCAAACTGTACACATGATAATATTATTTATATTTAATGATTGCGTTTGAGAGCATTATTAGAGATTTTAAAATTAAATTAAGAATAGGCAGTATTTTTATCCCCATTATAGGAGAAAATCTACAAAACTCAAATAAATTATAGTATTTTTTTAGAACAATAGATGGCTCTTAAATTATCTAATAGACAATTTTGACTTACAATAATTTTATATTATTTATAATGTATTTATAGTTATTTTATTTTATGGGGATGAAAAGTTTATTTCATTAACACTACATTTTGTATAATTCTATATGAAAGAACAGTTAATTCGTAGTACATTTTTATACTTAATTATTTAAATGCTATCTTGATAAATTATAATTGATATAAAATGATCTTACAGGTGTAAATAAATTCTTAACCAACTTCAAGTCATAAGAACTGTAAAATGTAGCAATTTATTTATTTTAAGTACAATGTTATTAAAGTACGATGATATAAAACCGTACGCGCCGCTCTTTGCGCAAATTTTGACAGTGAAATTGACACTAACATGAGTGTAAATAAACTGAAAAGGGAGACAAAATCGTTTGTATGAACGCTCTACTCCAGATTATGATTATGACCCTTAGACAATTTAATAGGGACTCGCCTTGTAGTAGCATTTCCCCTCTGCCACGGTATAAGATCAATTGATCTTGTGCATTTACACCCAATTTTATACCTTATCACTAAACGAGACAGCCTATGATAGCGAAACAATAATTTTGAATTTAGAACGTTTGGGGTTCACACGAGACTACTTTTCATGATTTTTTACATTCAAAGGACAACCGCCGCTCTCCCTTGAAAAAATACCTTAAAATGTATAGAAGTTTTGACTGAAGTCAAATGTGTAATAAATTATGAGGTTTTATAAAAACGACTCAGATAGTATCATTATTTTTATTTAACGAGTTATTTAATCATTTATTATTAATAAATTATAAAAAAAGCAGCAACCCCAACATGGCTGTCAATGTTGTTTAGTAGGAGGAGGTAGGAGGTGTTGCAAGCACAATGTTTTTTTTATGTAAAAATGATTAAAACTAATAAATCATTATAAAATAAACTAATGCCTGCAGTTAGATTCTAGTCTTCCATAGTCCATAATAAAAATAGAAGGACGGTTATAAATTTTTGAGTATTATGTGCCAGATGTCCTTAGAATCTAAACTTATGGGGAATAAAATCCAAAGAAGCGGATTTCATGTTCCCTCGCCCCCCGCAAAAAGTGGCAGAAATGTTTCTTAGTAGAATGACACGCGTAACTCGTCCCTATTAAATTGTCTAAGTTATGATATGACCTGATTTGCAAATTGCAAATAGGTATTTGTCTTTCTGTACATGTTTTGTTTAAAAGATGTGTGTTGTAGAGTTTCTGGCCGCATCTTCTCTACAAAGGAACACTTTCCGACGCGGTGATAGAATCAAAATATGACGTCAGAAAGCTATCTATGTGATATTATTTTGAATAAATTGTTTTAAGTTTGAGCACAAAAATCTGCCCAAATCGCTTCTATACAATTTATATGAACTTACGCATACTACGCTACGTCGGGACAGAGCGGGTCGCATAGAGTTGATAGAGTACTGTTTTTGAGCTGCCTTGTTTTTTGATATACTTATTATCAATATTTTATAAGGGATTCGTAATCAAATGGCAAGCGGAAGACTTATAATTTCGTCTTTGCTTAACAGATGTCAGATTTGAACGTTTAGAACCTATAGGACTATATACAATGTTCTTGGTTTAGTTTAGAACAATTCAAAATACCGTATAGCTGCCGTGGAGATTTTGAGCAAAAATTAAGTATTTGTTTTGGTGTGCAATGAAGTATAATTTATTGATACTGTCAAAATTTGCGCAATAAATTGAAGTTAACAGCCAAGAATACTTACCTTCATATTAGATTAGTGTCTCAAACGAGACCCGACATAGTGAGTACTACCACCGACATCTAGATGGCAGCACTACCACGAGAACTAGATAACAATCTTGTAGATTAGGTACGTTTCAAAACGATTCTGCACGTATTATGTTATGAGGCGAAAAAATGCTCGAACACTTTTCAAGTGGTAATTAAATATCAACCCTATTCCATTCAAACAGAGCTGAAAATAGTATGTAACACTGTAACAGTAAAATCTAATGCAGCGGACAGAAGCGTCGTTTTACGCTAATTTTGAATGCGGCCAAGAATATGCTCGAACAATTTTACACCTTATCTGAAGCTAGCCCAATACCCTAAATACTAGGGGCATTCGGGGTATACTGTCCCAATAGCCCTAATACTAGGGACATTCGGGGTATACTGTCCCCAAAAGCCCTAACACCAGGGACATTCAGGGTATACTGTCCCAATAGCCCTAATACCAGGGAAATCCGGGGTATACTGTCCCAATAGCCCTAATACTAGGGACATTCGGGTTATACTGTCTCAATAGCCCTAATACTAGGGACATTCGGGGTAAACTGTCCTAATAGCCCTACTACTAGGGACATTCGGGGTATACTGTCCCAATAGCCCTAACACCAGGGACATTCGGGGTATACTGTCCCAATAGCCCTAATTCCAAGGACATTTGGGGTATACTGTCCCAATAGCCCTAATTCCAGGGACATTCGGGGTATACTGTCCCAATACCCCTTTTGTAATAGAATAAATTGTGTATATTTAACAGTGTTTCAAGAGATTTAACTTTAGTTGTAATAAGTTACGATACAGTGCCGCCATCTAGCATCGATTGTACGCCCTCATCGAAACATTAGATACCTATTTCATTGAACAATTTGGATATATTACTTTTAAACGAATCTTATTAACATTTATATATTTTAATAGTATGATAAGAGTAATAGACTAATCACGCTGCCATTTTAGTATTTTTTTTAATTAGCAACATCAGTGTTGCCAATATAAACATTTAAAAAACTAACCAACAGTTTTAGACGCGTTAATAATTTGTTAAACACAATTTGAGATCCATTTAAGCGCTAAAACTTACGCATGCATTGTTATACAATTTCGCTACCATAGCGCGGCAATGTTGCCAGATTTTTTCAACTTAAACCTACCAAACACTAGTGTTGCCAACATTAAAAATGTGATTTATCTAAAATGTCAGCGCGCACGATGGTATAGTAATACCGTTAGATCGCTTACGTTCTAGGCGGTTCTCGAAGGTTCCTTTACTCGCCGGTGTCAAGCCAGTTGGCTTCTTCAGCTATTCGGTCCATGCAGTTGCACAGGAATTGGTACTGTAAACAAAATTGGTTTTATTAAAAAGACTTTTGCGACGGCCCGATTCATACATTTCGTTTACAAAAAGTACAAATAAGTATAAGTCATTATGACTATTTAATTCAAATTCAGTCATAAGGCTTATGAATACACCGTCTTCCTGAGGATATACATTAACTTTGGTCTGTTATTCTGATATATTTAGTTTGATCATATTTCACTATGGGATCAACATAGAAATCTTTTAGGCATTCAAATATGTGAAGTTTTAAAAAAACCGCCATTCTAGGCATCCACAGCAAAATAAACATCCACACAACAATCCACAGCAGAAAATAGATGTCGCTACTGGTGTGAACGAAAGATAAATCTTAATTAAACGTTATTAGATCACTATTATTTGAGTTTTGTTCCACGGAAATAAATTATATACAACGTGTTAATGAATTAACGCAAAACTAGAAAGTAGTTTGATTAGAATCGAGAGCAGAATCGAATTATCGTGGTTTCAACATGGGTAATTTTTTTCAAAATATTACATATTTTTTTATAAAAATTTTAAATTTTCTGAACCCGATGTCAACCCACCGCACGGGCACACTCACCCTACTTACTACCGAAACAAGATTCTTAAAATGTGTCCATGAGTACGTTAGCGCTTTCATTCATTGCTGAAATGATACCAAATCATTTTAACCTCAAAACTTAAAATGCGAATAACTTTAAATTTTAACTATCAAAATAATGACATTATTGTTGCAATCTAATTATTTTGTTATAAATCAGTTGGGGTGTATGAGGTTTTGCGCTAATTTATTAACACGTTGTATATTAATTTTTCTTAAAAATTTTAATAACAAATGTGTTTAACACGTATTTTAATGTAATTAAACATTGTTGTAGTACCGGATACTCACCACCGTCGCTGTACTTGCGCGAGTTTTCATACAAGAAGGTGGCAAACTTTCTTAGTATGGGCATTGACCCTCTGTTGTGTATAAATTTATGTACTCTATGATGATAGTGTACTCACGTAGGGAGTGTAGAGGGTGAGTGTGCGAGGCGCTTCAGACCGCGAGTAGTGCAGGCGCAGAGCGGCGGCCTCGTCGTCGCAGCACCACTGCCTCACGCTGTCCCACGGCACCTCCACGCTCGCGCCCACCGCCTGCGACGACGAGCACCATGTCGATAGCTTCAGCCCGCTCCAACCTGCGTAGACGAAGAGGTACTTGTTTATATTGCAGGCATATAGAAAGCTATAAGCGCGGTTTCCACCACGAAGTAAAGTACGATACGAGGTCAACTGAGCTCTACATATTTTATGTAATTTAGCAAGCATATAGCTGACGACTATATTTTTCAAGGAGTTTGTGTTATTCTGAACACTCAAAACATCTACGTTTCACTAGTAGTACCAAGGTAGTACCCAAACTTTGTCCAGTGTGACGTCGTCACTTATAATGGACAGTGGATACAATACATACATAAAAAATAAAGCACGCAGGTTTCCTCAAGATATATTTTCCTGGTGTTTCAAATTGTACATAAATTCAAAAAAACTAATTGGCAAAATAGGGAGGAGGCTTATGCCCTGCAGTGGGTGGATACGGGCTGAAAATGATGATGATGATGAATTGGTATTAGTACGTTGGCGTAGACGGGGATTGACTTATCGTCTGCTGCATAGCAGGCAAGGTTACTCGCACAGAACATTATAAGAGGGGTTTGAAATGCAAAGTAGCGCTTTTGCTTCGGAGACGGCTGTCGCCACTTGTCTTCCCGCTCACTCTGCTACAACTATTCATGCCCTCTCGCTCGCACGACGCCGCGAGCCTTATAATGTTATGCGAATCCTTGCATAACCTGTGACGGTGCGTTTCACGCTTAATTTGCACTTCTAACCCCTTATAATGTTCTGTGGTTACTCGCCACTTACATAAACATAAACGACTAGTCTAATTTGTTATCCCTATCATTTGAATGCGAATATGGGACAGAACAGAGATAGCGCTTTGTCACATGGACATCATGCGACACCGACAGGTCTACGTGTGCACGTACCTATGGTGGGCATGGCCTGCGCGGCGGCGGGGCGGTCGGTGCCGGCGGGCGGGAAGGCCACGGCGCCGTAGCCGGGGAGCGTGCGCGCGAGCGACAGGTACTCAGCGGCGCGCGACACGCTCTGCAGCGCCTTCAGCTGGTAGAGCCGCGCGCCCGCCACACACACGCCGCGGTTCACGTCCTCCACCGCCTGAAAGGGCATTCAGTTAGTTATTATCGCGTTTGGACCCAAATACAAACTAGTAGCTAAATTTTGAAAAATTCTTTATTTATGTGTGTATTTTAGACTAGTAAGATATTTTATAAGAAAAAAATATTAAAAAAACTATAAAAGAGAAGTAAATTGCAAAACCGTACGTCGTATCATAAAGCAACACTCTTTGGCACTACAAATTTAGCTCGAACCAAAGAATAGCTAATATATGCTATAAAATGTGGTTACTTCAACAAATGGCCCCAAATAAGGACAGCGGGCGTAAATGGGTTAAACAGTTTATTGTTTTTAGCATTTACTAAAAACTATTATCTATTTTGTTCTAACGTAGCATAGCATATGCCTACGACTATATTCTCAGAAGTACGTGGGTGGATTGAAAAGTTCGCGGCCTTGTCTAGAAAACAGAATAAATTACATACAAAAATATTCTTATTTCTCGACGTAGTCTCCATTTAGCTCTATGCACTTCTTCCACCTGCTTTCCAAAGCTTCCATGCCAGTTTTAAAATAAAACCGGTCAAGTGCAAGTCGGGCTACTCGCGCACCGAGGGTTCCATACCACACCACCACAGAACACAAAAGTTACAGCTCTAAATAGGTAGGACAGACGGAACCCTAAAAAGCATCTTGTTGGTACTTTGGTTGGGGGTACTTCAGACTATGAAACTACAACAACTTTCAGTATGGGAGCAACATTGAGAATGAAATTTATAAAATCATGTAGAGTAGCTATTGATGTTTATATTAATGAAAAAATAAATTAATGAAAATACTTAATAGTTCAGTAAATCTGTTTGGAAAATGATACCCTACCTTACAAAAGGTCGGGTATCCGGGATTTTTGGATATGTTATACAGGTAGAGGTCCTTAATAAAAATACAAGTTTTCGACCTTGGGGTCCTGTCGCGGGCTCTGGTGTGACCATAAAACAACGAAAATTTTGCTACTTTTTCAGTAAAACTTAAACGTTGGGTTTTAGAGCAAACTTGTTTACTAAAGCTTTAAAGAAGACCAAATCCGCTACAATTTGATAGTTGAATCATCTTTATATACTGAATAGTTCCCAAGATACAACACCTCAAAGTATGGAGAGGTATGACTAATTCCTTAAAATTTCGTTTTTTTTTTAAATTAAATAATATGTTATTTATTAACTTTACGGTTTCACTGTGAAGGTGTTCAGAAGAAGTATAAATAATGCGCTACAATATGTTTTTTGAACCATAAGATGCGACACTTGTAAATTTTCAGCAAATGTCAATTGGTAAACAAATACTTAGATATCGAACAGATTTTTTTTTTACAAGATCAAATGTAGCCTATGGTAATCAGGGATAGTGTAGCTTTCTATCAGTGAAAGAATTTTACGAATCGGTTTGGTACTTCCAGAGATTACCTACATACAAAAAACCCTCTTGAGCCCAGCTTTTCTGCACCCACAGGCATAGGGCAGTTAGGAATTAGCCCTAACTGCCCTTATTTTGAAGTGCTGTATCTCGGTAACTATACAGTATAAAAAGATGATTCAAAAACCAAACTGTAGCGCATTTAGTGCTCTTAATTCCTCTAAAACATAATTTGACTCTAAAACCTAAGCTTTAGATTTTAAATAATGAATACTGAAAAATCTTCGAAATTTTCGTTCTTTTCTGGACATGGCAGAGCCCGCGGCAGCACCTCAAGGTCGAAAACTTGGATTTTTAATAAGGACCTATACCCGTATAACATATAAAAAAATCGTGGATACCGGACCTTTTGCAAGGTAAAATGTTTACATTTACTAGGCTATAATTCACAACAAAATTAATTGTCACAAAAAGTACAATGAAAAATATTGTATGCAAATTGCTACATTATAAACTCGGTGATTAGATAAATAATACTTTAAATAGTTGCCGGTGCAAGAGTAAGTTATAGCTTGTACACAGATTACCCCCAATACCGCATGATGAACATTTTGTACACGCCGCCCGAAGTCACAATTTTTGGCGGTAGGTGTGGGTAGCGGGGCACGAAACGGTGCAACGTGATTGGTCAACTCAAGGTCGCACTACTTCCAGCTCGCTCACTCGCGTTGCTTGTATCAGTGAAAAATCATAGATGTGTGGCGAGCGTCGGCGGCCCTGTATGCGGTATCTATTGGGGGGTAATCTGTGAGCTTGTAGGATCCTACTGCCAGCCAAAGACGAATAAGCAGGGTTCGAAATAACCAAGAGAATTATTTCGTTTGATAATCTGTATTTGTTTTAATCGAGCAAAAAATACAAAGTGCGTATCCACGACAGGCTTCTTCAAAATGCTGACGTCATCTTGACACTTTCTGCCCTTTCCGGGCAGTGTCCGAGGTGTGCCAATAATATTAATCTTTACATTTTATTTAAAAACTGCCTCTCACCTGCCAAAATATAAAAGCAGCAGCTTTACTGTCCTCTTTGACGACAGAGATCTCCCTGTCGGGGTTGAACAGCCACTTTCGTATGGAGAGGCAGCTACTGCTGGCCGTCGAGTAGTTTTGTATGTACAGCGAGTGCGGGCATTCGTTCGGCTGCAGTTTGCGCTCTGGAAGGAGAAACGAATTGCATTAACACTTTCGCTGCTAAGCTCAAAATAATGATACTCGTATACTGTGGAATGCGATACAATCCTGACTCACTTGTTGCTGACCTACGACGAGGTCTTCAGCACTTAAAATGTTAAAATGCAGCGTACGGTGCAGGCCATCCCCAAAAAACACCATCTTAAGCATCATAATGGACAAACTGGAATGTCTCTACATTATGCACATCAATAACTTTCATGTATTAATCATATAACTTAAAAAAAATTCTCTAGCACGATTTGTACCTCGAAATATTTTTATTAGTACAAATTAAAACAATCCGCCATATTGGATTTATCATGAACTCACACATACATACACTCAAAACCATAGACCCTTTCAGGGTGGTCAGAAACATTGCTACAACTACAAACATTATTGCAGGCAGTTTTAGAAAGGCTCACGTTCATGAACTCTTGTATG
Source organism: Agonopterix subpropinquella (assembly GCA_922987775.1). Taxonomy (NCBI): domain Eukaryota; kingdom Metazoa; phylum Arthropoda; class Insecta; order Lepidoptera; family Depressariidae; genus Agonopterix; species Agonopterix subpropinquella. Next base: position 1,472,239 of record OV277708.1, on the reverse strand, counting down.
TAAATTAGGTGTCCCTGACGATACCATGTTACTACTGACATTGCATGCCACTGACATAATGGCTATTTAGGCATGATCAAACTTTTATCTAATAACATCTAACTTGTACCTACCCTATTTATTGGCAACTAAATTATTTGTATTTGTATTCCCCATTGTTGAGAGTTATTTTGAGTTCTTCCTGCCTGACAATACTAATTCACTTCAAAAATTGATCTTATTAAAATATTGTTTGCTTACAAATTTTGGCCTTCGTTTTGTTTGACTGCATATGCTAATAACATCAAATATAAACAGAGATACCTTGCTTTTCATAAATAAATAAGTTTTTGGAGATTATTTTGAATAACAACCGGTGTTATTTACATATTACCTTGGGACTTAAATATGATTCTACAAGACTAAGCGTAGACAGAGCAAACAATAGTCTGCTGGATGTTTTGAATTTGCACAAGAAAGGGAGACCAAATGCGACGTGTGGTGTCGTTTCGGCTACTAAACTGATGTCTGACGAGATTCTTTCAAGCATCGTCAAGATCTCTAATGCCCAGACCTTCTTGGTTCTACCAGTTAGGCTACCATCTGAGCCCACATTTATGATTGTAGTGGCACACCTTAGACCAATGAACGATGTGATCTCTCAGAGAAACACAGAGCTTAGCTCTCTCCATAGCTTGCATAGTCGCTCAACCTTGAATGAATGGACTAGTCACTAGTCCTATAAATACATCACACAATAATTCAGCATAGCATAAGCATATGCTCTGCTCACGACTATATTCCCCGAGGGGGTAGTCAGAGATATTCTGAAACTTCAGAACATCCACGTTTCACTAGTAGTACCGATTCTCTGTCCAGTGTGACGGGGAGTGAGCCCGTCGCCACTTGTAATGGACAGTAGGTACGATACATGCCTCGAAATTGAAGCATGCAGGTTTCCTCACGATGTTTTCCTTCACCGAAAAGCCAGTGGTGTTACAAATCGTACATAAATTCCGAAAAACTCATTGGTACGAGTCGGCCTGGACGGGGATCGAATCATCGCCTCCTGCACGGCAGGCAAGGTTACTCGCCACTGGACCACCACGGCTTACAATAATTCAGTGTGAAAGTTAAAATTATTTCGTAATGAAAGTATCATCTTTTGAGCAGAATATCAGCGGTTGTTGGCGATTTCGTCAACTTTCATTAATGCTAAGTCATACCTTGTCTGTCTAATAACTTAAATTAATTTTCTTATGCCATTTTGTGTATTGCTGTTCTGAGACGAATACAAAACTGTTATTTATTTATTACTAGCGACCTGCCCCGGCTTCACACGGGTGAAATGCTGATACTAAAATATACATATAAACATTCCTCTTGAATCACTTTATCTATTTAAAAAAACCGCCTCAAAATCCGTTGCGTAGTTTTAAAGATCTAACCATACATAGGGACATACAGACAGCGGGAAGCGACTTTGTTTTATACTATGTAGTTATTATCTATGGTGACGTCGTGTCTACGTTTGCACACTATACTGGCAGAATGCACTGATACACAAAAGTTTACTTACCAAAATTATACTCTACGATCTCAAACAGATAGAAGTACTTCTGCACCGACTTGGACAGCCCGATCTTCTCGCAGACCGCTCTGTATACATCGTCCGCGTTGGTCGACTTCAGCACCGACACTGTGACCACTTCCTTATCTGGCAGGAGGACCTTCAAGTCCACTGGTGAAGGGTTGGAGGAGTCGTCCGAGTCTGTGAGGAACTCTTGTACTGCATCTGATTCTGCTATTACGCGCACTGCGCATACCTGTTGATACGACATTTTATTATTATATCTTGTTTGAATATCTTCTTTCTTTTCTTGGTTAATATAGAGTTAATATGATGAGTAGATAGCGATATACAGGGTCCTTCTTAATAATGCTGACACTTTTTTAAGGGTATGATCAGACCGTCAAACTGAACAACTTTTTCTTTGGCACTAACATCGAATTCGCGAAAAAAAAAAACAGTTCGTCCATACAAAACTGCAAACCTACTTGAGCCAAATGTAATTTTTAGAAAACGCATCACATAAACAAGCACCCACATTATTTTCACGGTAGTCAAAAATATTGCTTCAACTACCCATCACCTTCGAAACTAGGAATCATACCATGCAAATAAAGCACTCATAGCATAGAACTGGCTAACACCAAGAATGGTCTCTCTGAATGAGCTCTTTATTTCCGCTGATCCCATTCGATTATGTTATAATAAAACTAAAAGATCTTGTCAAGACTATTGAAAATAAATAATAGTGAGAACAGCAAGTATACCTTTTCTAAATACTGTTCAAGTCCACGTCTTCTTGCGTCCAGTTGCTGCTCGCTCAGTGTGAACGGCCATTTCCCGGGCAGCTTTGGGAAATTGAAACCTGTAACAAGATGTAGTTGTAAAGATTAGTTCTCCTTTACAAGCGTTTCAAGTGTTATAACTCGCGTGTGCAAAAACGTCTTGTTCCGGAAAAGGACTGCATCCAAGTCTGCAATCTACATCTCTTTAAAGTCTGCAGTTCCATGTTTGTAAATTTTTAATCCTATGTCCGTTTTCAGGGTGTAATTTCAGATCAGTTCAGCGGTTTAGCCATAATATCGCAAACGTAAGGCTCTGCCTTTAATTTTTTTCATTTATTACCTCAACACCTGCTTCAAAATAGTCCCCTTATTTCCAGAATGACAGACTTTTATCTCTTTTCCGTCCGCTGTTAGCATCTGCATTCTCAGAATATCTGCGTTCTGCGGTTTCGGCATGCACTCACCAAGAAACTCCTTCCTCAGCATCTGATGGAGCTGCGCGAACTCCCTGTACCGGCGGCTGCAGAGGTGCCTGCCGGCCATGTGCACGTTGAAGGCGACGTAAGAGCGGCCGGTGTTGCGCTCCATCACCACGCGGTAGTCCGGCACGGAGACCGGCAGCGACCGCTTGTCCGTGTAGTCGTAGCGTTGGTAGACGGCAGCTCGGGAGTTGGCTGCACCGCCAATTACCCCTACAGGGGCTGTGCCGTCGTCGCATGGCTCTAAGCGTTCTGCTTCCTGTGGGGAGGGTAATAAAATAAAAATGTTTGTTTAATCACTTATCTTAAGAAAGCGATGATAGTCCATACGGAAGAGAGCTAGCGACTCAATCAAGAGGCTACGGTTCGATTCACTTAAGTCTACTGAATTTATGTGCGGTTGTATTTATCATTGAAGAAGGAAAACATTGTGAGGAAACCTGCATACCCGAGAACGAAAAGGAAATACCATAAGTTCGGAGGTATGCGTAAAATATGGGTGAGCATGGGGTGAATACAATATACCAGCGATGGTCGCGGTGTTACATAACGCTTGCTTGCAATAGCCCAACCAACAATCAATCAATCACTTAGCTTAAAAGATACATTGATGATGCTCAGAATGTTATTACAAGATTGCTGTGACAATAAAATTAGAGGAACTCTGACTCTGAGACGTAAAAAATCCGATCGTGAGAATGAGAGTCAGCGCTCTTCAGTTTATAGATATTCGCTATATGGAAATCAATTCGTTGTTTTACAACGACAACAATGGTGAATAGTACTTTGGGAATACATAGACGCTACGATTGTGTTTTTGTCGCTGTGGCAGCGTTGCTATAAGTGGATCACGGAAATAAAAACAGCACTCTAGGCATATGCCAATCGCGTCCAGAAGGTATAAAAGTGGAAGAGGTGGCTGTAGCCTCTGCTACTGATACAAGAGAGACCAATGAAGAGACATAACTTACTTTAGGTGTAACAGATATGACGGTGAGCGTGAGACAGTCGCCGCCAGATTTTATGAGGTCGACGACCTGCTTGTGGGTAGACCCTTCGACGTTCACACCGTTGCTGCAACAAAACATAGTTTACATTAATTATCTGTTTGTGCCGAATGCACACCGAGCGGTGGGCATCCATCGTCACGCAATTGGTGCCTCACGAGGAAGACCCAGGAAAAGGTGGTGGGATGATTTGGATGCCTACTGCAATAAGTAGTTGGATGTTGCACCGAACAGTGGAAGAGTTAATGGGAGATCTTTGCCCAGCAATGGCACAAGCGGTAAGACGAAAATTATCCGTTTGCAAAGCACTTGATTAAATACCTTGGACATTGTCCCGATTAAAGTAGCAGCATTTAGTTTAGACTCGTATTATTATGACAAACGATATTGGATACTTACATAAATAGATACAAATATCGATAACTCTGGTAAGTACAATATCATTAAATTCGTGTACATAATATATTCGAAGCCTCCCCAGGCAAGCTCACTACTAAACATAACCGAATTTCATCAAAGTTGTTATTTACCTACGGTACACACCAATTATTATAGTCTTATTATCTTATTTATCAAAGGAAACTAATTAAGATTCATAATATATTATGCAATGTCGTTCTTTATTTTATAATATACTGATGGTTTTTAAGGGGACGATCGGACAATCAAACTGAACATCTCTGACTATTTCGACTACTATCGAAATCGGAGAAATAAACCAGCTGTCCCATATCAAGTGGGTTTGCAGTTTTGAATGGAACAGCTTCCACGGCTTACAAATACAAAGGACTACGAAATAATATAACATAGAGGCAATATTTTATCAACACGTGATATGTAACGACTATAATTAGATCATAGTTGAATTAATAAACGTCGTAATAATTAATAATAGAAGAAACATTGAACTGTTACTAATGAGGCAACAAAGATCAGAATAGATCAATACTATACTAATTATAAATAGGTAAAACTGCGCAGTTATGGACAATGGGGAAGATATTGAGAGGTATATTATTTTCTTTGTATTATATTGTCCGTTGTCCGTGTGGTGTCGGCTAAGAATAGCACCATCCCATTTCCTCCCGTGGTGGGTGTCGTAAAAGGCGACTAAGGTATTTACCGGAGGATGGGCAGCAGCATCCTCTGAGTACACACATTCAATCCAACTGCAATCTCCAGCCCGCCTGCCAAGCGGGGCGATTATGGCAAATCCCCCCATTTTGGGGAAGGCCTATGTCCAGCAGTGGACGTCTATCGGCTGGTATGATGATGATGATGATTAAATTACAATAATGTCTATCATTCTATCTATTTCAATAATGTCTATCGGCTGGTATGATGATGATGATGATTAAATTACAATAATGTCGTGGCTAAGGAAGGACGGAGGTCAGTAGATAAACGACATTGCGAGGGTAACGGGTCAGAAATGGATGAGAGATTAGAAAAGGACCGTGAGAAATGGCAAAATGAAAAGGAGGAATATGCCCAGCAGTAGGTTTATGTGGGCTGTTTGTTTGCTTGCTTTAAAGATTCTATACTTTCTTGTAAAATATAAAAATTATACAAATATTTTATTTACTATCAAACATATCGTACTCTAATATGGTCATAATCATATAACGTCTATAAAATATGTTTAGACATTTAATGAGAATATGAGTTAGAGAACAGAATTTTGTAAATTGCATTTAAAAACAAATAAAAAGCAAAAAGTCCACCGCAACTGTGTGGTTAAAAACAATACGGTCGAATTGAGAAACCTACTCCTTTTTTGAAGTCGGTTAAAAACACACTGCTATATGCGTCTTAATGATATTAAATTATTAAACTATTTATCAGAGATTCTCAAGCACGAGCCAATGAAATCTTATACTGCACGAGGAAAATTGTAGGTTCAGGGAACTGTATATTAAAGGTTAAAGATTGAAGTTCAATATTCAGTGGAAAAGTACTTATTTATAAACCGGATAAATTATATGAGAGGCAGCTGGGAGACACTGGACGAAGGAAGGCCGAAGTTTTGTAGCATGCTAAGAGGCCTATATTCAGCAGTGGACAGTGATAAGCTGATGATGATGATATTGATTATGAAACCGATATTATTCCAGAACTTAAGAGGGCTATCACAGTCCAGTGGCACCCTCATCACATTAAAAAAGATTTCTCAATAAAGAAAGCCTAAATTAAAAAAGGGCTCAACATCAAAACTACAAAAGCCTTCAAGCTATTTTCATAGAATACTTTTATAGGTTTTGTAAAGGTCTAAACATACAAATTTTGAAAAAAGAAAAAAAAAACGGCGCTTTTGTTTTTATTCGAAATTGTCTAAAAGTGGAATGTTTAGAACCTATAAAAGTATTCTATGAAAATAGCTTGAAGGCTTTTGTAGTTTTAATGTTGAGCACTTTTTTAATTTAGACTTTCTTTATTGAGAAATCTTTTTTAATGTGATGAGGGCGCCACTGGACTGTGATAGCCCTCTTAATGATTCAGACAAATTCATTAAGGGACGTCCAAAATACCGTGAAATTGAGTAAGTTTGTAACAATTTTATTCATTAGCTATGGCACTTTTTAAGCAGAAAAAATTATGAACAATCGACATGAGAAGTGATTTTGGTTTTTCTAGAAATCTATTTTCTATTTTAATTAATAAAACTGGAGAAAAAGAAATCTAAAGTCACCACTTCTTTCCAGTTGTAAATATTTTATTCTTATATTGTTGATCGGAAGAAAATGAAAAGAAGTTTGGCGGACGGCCATGTAATTTGAGACCCAGACTTAGAGGTCCTGGACATGAATGAAACTTAGTAATACGTGTAAAACAAAACTAACAAAAAAGTAAATTGATTGTAACCTGTAGAAGTTGGGGGAAAGGTATTTCTCCTTATGATAGGTACCTTTTATCAGAATATTATTCATCAAATTAAAATTAAACATTGAAAAATGTTGTAGTAAGTTTCACAATGATCTACTTTCTGCCCGACAAATCTTAGAACTAGGGATGCAACGATTACGAAGCGGTGCATTGTTTTGCATCTGTAATCGTAATAATCACGATTAATAACGATGCAATGCACCGTAGTAAGAATCGTACGATTATTAAACCGAATTGAAAACGTCAATCGGATTGCACTTGTTGACGAATACACGACCTGAATACCAGATTCCAGAGACAAAAAACAATTTTTAAAAAATCGGATCTCTAGCTGCCATTTTAGCTCATTTTGAGCTAAATCTGACTTTTTTTTTGGTCAGATTTGACTCTGATTAATTTTTTTTTTAATTCTACCGAGGTCTATGATTTGATGTTCGGATTGTAGTATTACATACATTCTCGTTTCCGCGATATCTCATCCACATTAAGTATAAAAGATTAATCTCCCACGCAGAGATTTTGTATAGTAAGAATAGATTCATTTTTTTTAAGAAAGAGTCTAGAAATGGCCAGGTCTCTCATTCTTAGTTATGGTATCGCTTCATTTGAAAAAAAAAGACAAACACAGACAAATGTCACCGTCTTGAACGTCAAAGTGTACGTTTCTGATTCATCGTGATAGCCGGCGTGCTTCCAACGTCATTGTGTTATTTTGTGTGAAATTAAATACGAATATTTCATTAATTTCAAAATAAGTATCAAATGCGTGTTTTTTATGCACAATGGCTTGTGTGGCCTCTGGCTGCACTAGCAGAATGGGAGTTTAAAAAGAAGATAATCAGAGGATATCTTTCCATCGGTAAGTAATCGGCTCCTATTTTTAAGATGTTGACCTTGGTAATGAATGAAATAATTCATTCAGAGTAAAGCTTTTTTCATTGTGAATGTGTTACATAATGTGAAGTATCATTTCAGCCTGTTTTGTTTACGGAAATTATAAACTAAAATCATAAGTTCATTTGCATTGACAGTTTATGTACTCTAATTTATGCCATTAGTGTTGACCCGAATTATCGACAATTGCACAGAATCTGATTGCTAATAAGGAAATCAAATGACATCATGCAAGATGTAACGGGAGTTTGGATTAGGGCCCTTTACGCACTGCGACTTCGCAACGCGATAAAGCATCGATGCAAACGCGATACATCTTCGACGGAATACGTTCGTCATCGTTTGATCAGTCAGTTCAGTCACAGTCATTCATCAACAGTCTTTGTCGTAATGCACACGCGCGTCTGCATTGATAGTTGCGTGTGCATACAAAAACCTGTTAAATTGCTAGTGTAGCGATGCAGTCACGCGATTGATAAACGCGCGTTTATCCGCTTCAAAAAGTCGCAGTTTGTAAAGTGGCTACTTTGACTAGACAGATGAAAGTTTGACATTACCATGTGTTAACCTAAATTTTTTATTCCATTGAATTCTGGTAGACTTATACAAATTTATTGTTACGTAATTACGTTAATTTATTGCTATTATTTTGCAGACGGTGCCTAGGCATGCCAGACCTTCCAGACCGGAATTGGTTGAGCCGTCAACATCCATCAAGAAGAGTTTTCAGAAAGAAATCAATACAATGGTCTACCTACGGTCCCTTGGAGGTGTAAAAAGAACGTCATCCAGGATTCATCATCAAACTAATTTGATGTAAATATTTCAACGTAAGCTGTTGGTTTCATCAGTTAATAAAATAAAAGATAAAATGTTTCTTTTTTATTTACTTATACCTACAAAAAGTCTGCCCATAAAGAATAGAGATGAAAGACTGGGCCACATATAGTGCAGCTGCAGAAAGGCTGCGGGCCTACTGCAGTCCGGCAGTAGTTGTAAACTATGGAATTATAAATGCGAGGTGTCGCACTGCGGCTACCGTTCCGCAGCTGTTCCGCAGCCGCGCCGGACTGCATCTAGTGTGACACCTTGCATATAATTCCATAGTTTACAACTACTGCCAGCCTGCAGCCGGCCTGCAGCCGTTCCGCAGCTGCACTCTGTGTGGCCCAGCCTTAAACGAGAGTGCTACTTTCTCCGTAACTGTCAGGCGGTGTCCTATTGCCATCGCACGCGCGATGGTGCGATGCGATCTCATCGCGCGATGAAACCGATCGCGCGATCAAAAAACGTGTGTCCTAATTTGGTGCGATGCGATCGATGCGATCGATCACCCTCCCTTGCTTCGTGTACCTGCACTCAGCGGGACCCCGTGTCCTAGAACGATGCGAGTATGTATGGGATTTAGTTCCGAATTTGTTCTATCGAATTCAATTAGAAATAAAAAAAAATCCGTCAAAATGGAAGAATTAGATCCAGAGCCACCAACGGTCTAGGGCCTAAACGTATTATAATTATAGGAAAGCTGGATTCAGTCTAGCTCGAAAATAGACGCCAAAGTACATCATTTAGCCTCGGTCTTATGACTCAAAGTCACTGATTTTTTTTACAGCGGTAAGACAATCGCGAAAAAATGGGGTCTGGGCCTAAATATATAGGATACGAACTGGACGCATTTTAAGAAAGAGCCCTCTTAGGAGAACACCACAGCAGATTTAGTTATTCTCAAATCGGTCACCGTTCAAAATCAGACTGGGGTTGAAAATAAAAAAAAATAGGTCTTAGGCCTAAACATATAGGAAATGTGAAACCAACTTGGATCGAAAGAACACACTTTACCCATCACGAAAAACCCGGTCTTACATGGCGGATCGGTCACCTTTCCAGAATCAGACCACTTTTATAATATAACAAAAATGACAGATATCTCGACAATGGTAAGTGATAGAAAAAAATTTGTTATGAACAAAATTGTTGGAAATTTAATGGTCTTCACGCTTGTATAAACTTTGTTTACAATCCTATGCATAGGAGACGAGATATTTGTAAAAACTGAATAATTAAAATAGTAACAGACAGATATATCGACAACGGTTGATGATAGGAAAAGTTTTTGAAAAATAAAATTGTAGATAATGTTATGTTCTACAAGTTTACAACTTTGTTCACGATTTGAAGCATACGAAAAGAGATATTTGCAAAACCGAATAAATTAAAATAGTAATAGACCGATATCTAGAAAACGGTTCATGATAGAAAAAGTTTATCTGAAAAACAATTATAGACAATGTTATGTTCTACAAGTTTTGTTCTAACTTTGTTCACGATTTAATGCATACGAAAAGAGATATTTGCAAAAACGAATTAATTAAATAGTAATAGACAGATATCTCGAAATTTTTTGATGATAGGAATAGTTTGTGCAGCATACAATTGTAGATAATATTATGTACTACAAGTTTTGTTATAACTTTGTTCACGATTTCATCCATACGAAACGAGATATTTGCAAAAAATAATTAATTAAAATAGTAATAGACAGATATCTCGACAACGGTTCATGATAGAAAAAGTTTCTTACAGATACAATCATAGAAAATATTATGTTCTACATGTTTTGTTTTAACTTTGTTCACGATTTGATGCATACGAAAAGAGATATTTGCAAAAACGAATAAATTAAAATAGTAATAGACAGATATCTAGAAAATTGTTGATGATAGAAAAAGTTTCTTAAAAATACAATTATAGACTATGTTATGTTCTACAAGTTTTGTTCTAACTTTGTTCACGATTTCATGCATACGAAAAGAGATATTTGCAAAAACGAATTAATTAAATAGTAATAGACAGATATCTCGAAAATTGTTGATGATAGGAAAAGTTTGTGTAGCATACAATTGTAGATAATGTTATGTACTACAAGTTTTGTTTTAACTTTGTTCACGATTTGATGCATACGAAACGAGATATTTGCAAATAATAATTTTTTAAAATAGTAATAGACAGATATCTCGAAAATTGTTGATGATAGGAATAGTTTGTGTAGCATACAATTCTAGATAATGTTATGTACTACAAGTTTTGTCATAATTTTGTTCACGATTTGATGCATACGAAACGAGATATTTGCAAAAACGAATTAATTAAAATAGTAATAGACAGATATCTCGACAACGGTTGATGATTGAAAAAGTTTCCTTCAGATACAATTATAGACAATGTTATGTTCTACATGTTTTGTTTTAACTTTGTTCACGATTTGATGCATACGAAAAGAGATATTTGCAAAAACGAATTAATTAAAATAGTAATAGACAGATATCTCGAAAATTGTTGATCATAGGAAAAGTTTGTTCAGCATAAAATTGTAGATAATGTTATGTTCTACAAGTTTTGTAATAACTTTATTCACGATATGAAGCATACGAAAAGAGATATTTGCAAAAACGAATAAATTAAAATAGTAATAGACAGATATCTCGAAAATTGTTGATGATAGGAAAAGTTTGCGTAGCATACAATTGTAGATAATGTTATGTACTACAAGTTTTGTTATAACTTTGTTCACGATTTGATGCATACGAAACGAGATATTTGCAAAAAATTATTAATTAAAATAGTAATAGACAGATATCTCGACAACGGTTGATGATAGAAAAAGTTTCTTAAAAATACAATTATAGACAATGTTATGTTCTACATGTATTGTTTTAACTTTGTTCACGATTTGATGCATACGGAAAGAGATATTTGCAAAAACGAATTAATTAAAATAGTAATAGACAGATATCTCGAAAATTGTGGATGATAGGAATAGTTTATGTAGCATACAATTCTAGATAATGTTATGTACTACAAGTTTTGTCATAATTTTGTTCACGATTTGATGCATACGAAACGAGATATTTGCAAAAACGAATTAATTAAAATAGTAATAGACAGATATCTCGACAACGGTTGATGATAGAAAAAGTTTCCTTCAGATACAATTATAGACAATGTTATGTTCTACATGTTTTGTTTTAACTTTGTTCACGATTTGATGCATACGAAAGAGATATTTGCAAAAACGAATTAATTAAAATAGTAATAGACAGATATCTCGAAAATTGTTGATGATAGGAAAAATTTGCGAAGCATACAATTGTAGATAATGTTATGTACTACAAGTTTTGTTATAACTTTGTTCACGATTTGATGCATACGAAACGAGATATTTGCAAAAAATTATTAAAATAGTAATAGACAGATATCTCGACAACGGTTGATGATAGAAAAAGTTTCTTAAAAATACAATTATAGACAATGTTATGTTCTACATGTATTGTTTTAACTTTGTTCACGATTTGATGCATACGAAAAGAGATATTTGCAAAAACGAATTAATTAAAATAGTAATAGACAGATATCTCGAAAATTTTTGATGATAGGAAAAGTTTGTGTAGCATAAAATTGTAGATAATGTTATGTACTACAAGTTTTGTAATAACTTTGTTCACGATTTCATCCATACAAAACGAGATATTTGCAAAAAATAATTAATTAAAATAGTAATAGACAGATATCTCGACAACGGTTCATGATAAAAAAAGTTTCTTAAAGATACAATTATCGACAATGTTATGTTCTACATGTTTTGTTTTAACTTTGTTCACGATTTGATGCATACGAAAAGAGATATTTGCAAAAACGAATTAATTAAAATAGTAATAGACAGATATCTAGAAAATTGTTGATGATAGAAAAAGTTTCTTAAAAATACAATTATAGACAATGTTATGTTCTACAAGTGTTGTTCTAACTTTGTTCACGATTTGATGCATACGAAAAGAGATATTTGCAAAAACGAATTAATTAAAATAGTAATAGACAGATATCTAGAAAATTGTTGATGATAGGAATAGTTTGTGAAGCATACAATTCTAGATAATGTTATGTACTACAAGTTTTGTCATAATTTTGTTCACGATTTGATGCATACGAAAGGAGATATTTGCAAAAAATTATTAATTAAAATAGTAATAGACAGATATCTCGAAAACGGTTCTTGATAGAAAAAGTTTGTCTGAAAAACAATTGTAGACAATATTATGTTTTACAAGTTTTGTAATAACTTTGTTCACGATTTGAAGCATACGAAAAGAGAAATTTGCAAAAACGAATAAATTAAAATAGTAATAGACAGATATCTCGAAAATTGTTGATGATAGGAATAGTTTGTGTAGAATACAATTCTAGATAATGTTATGTACTACAAGTTTTGTCATAATTTTGTTCACGATTTGATGCATACGAAACGAGATATTTGCAAAAACGAATTAATTAAAATAGTAATAGACAGATATCTCGACAACGGTTGATGATAGAAAAAGTTTCTTTTTGATACAATTATAGATAATGTTATGTTCTACATGTTTTGTTTTAACTTTGTTCACGATTTGATGCATACGAAAAGAGATATTTGCAAAAACGAATTAATTAAAATAGTAATAGACAGATATCTCGAAAATTGTTGATCCTAGGAAAAGTTTGTGTAGCATACAATTCTAGATAATGTTATGTACTACAAGTTTTGTAATAACTTTATTCACGATTTCAAGCATACGAAAAGAGATATTTGCAAAAACGAATAAATTAAAATAGTAATAGACAGATATCTCGAAAATTGTTGATGATAGAAAAAGTTTCTTAAAAATACAATTATAGACAATGTTATGTTCTACAAGTTTTATTCTAACTTTGTTCACGATTTGATGCATACGAAAAGAGATATTTGCAAAAACGAATTAATTAAATAGTAATAGACAGATATCTCGAAAACTGTTGATGATAGGAAAAGGTTGTGTAGCATAGAATTGTAGATAAAATTATGTACTACAAGTTTTGTTATAACTTTGTTCACGATTTGATGCATACGAAACGAGATATTTGCAAAAAATTATTAATTAAAATAGTAATAGACAGATATCTCGAAAACGGTTCATGATAGAAAAAGTTTGTCTGAAAAACAATTGTAGACAATATTATGTTTTACAAGTTTTGTAATAACTTTGTTCACGATTTGATGCATACGAAAAGAGATATTTGCAAAAACGAATTAATTAAATAGTAATAGACAGATATCTCGAAAATTGTTGATGATAGGAAAAGTTTGTGTAGCATACAATTGTAGATAATGTTATGTACTACAGGTTTTGTTATAACTTTATTCACGATTTGATGCATACGAAATGAGATATTTGCAAAAACGAATTAATTAAAATAGTAATAGACAGATATCTCGACAACGGTTGATGATAGAAAAAGTTTCTCAAAGATACAATTGTAGACAATGTTATGTTCTAGAAGTTTTGTAATAACTTTGTTCACGATTTGATGCATACGAAAAGAGATATTTGCAAAAACGAATTAATTAAATAGTAATAGACAGATATCTCGAAAATTGTTGATGATAGGAAAAGTTTGTGTAGCATACAATTGTAGATAATGTTATGTACTACAGGTTTTGTTATAACTTTATTCACGATTTGATGCATACGAAATGAGATATTTGCAAAAACGAATTAATTAAAATAGTAATAGACAGATATCTCGACAACGGTTGATGATAGAAAAAGTTTCTCAAAGATACAATTGTAGACAATGTTATGTTCTAGAAGTTTTGTAATAACTTTATTCACGATTTGATGCATACGAAACGAGATATTTGCAAAAAATTATTAATTAAAATAGTAATAGACAGATATCTCGACAACGGTTGATGATAGAAAAAGTTTGTCCATGATACAATTGTAGACAATGTTATGTTCTTACTTGTACAACAGTGCTTGATTTTTTTAATAAAACAACTTGAGTTTAATTATTAAGGCCAAAGGTTTTATTTCTCACCTTTATCAAACTTCGATAAAACAAAATATTAATTTTCTTATAGATTCGAACGTAAAAGTCAAACTGAAATATTATTTTTTAACTTTTTTACTTTGAAGTCGGTTTTCATTTTTTGTTGTTGTTGAAACTCGAATTCTAGTCGTAAAGACCAAAAAAAATCTTTGCCTATGCCATTCTCCCATTTTGACGGAACACATTTTATTTCTAATTGGATTCGATAGAACAAATTCTAATGAAATTAAAGATTGAAAAATTAAGTCTCGAGCCGGACTTGAACCCGCACCCTTCCAAACCGGGGAAGTGTGTTATTCAAAGGCTGTAATATGTTTGAAATCAATAATATTTGAAATTAGAACAAATTCTATAGAACAAGTTCTAGGACACGGGGTCCCGCTGAGTGTAGGTACACCCTTGCCTCGTCGCGCTCCTCGATCGCGCGATCGAAATTAGGACAGTCAATACTGATTCCTATGTTTGATCGCACGATCGCACGATCGTGCGTCGAAAATAGAACAATTCGAACGCATCGCATGATCGCGCGATCGAAATTAGGACAGTCAATACTGATTCCTATGTTTGATCGCACGATCGCACGATCATTTTCATCGGACGGACGCATGATCGCGCGTGCGATGGCAATAGGACAGCGCCTCACATTTTTGGCGTAAACTACTTGAGAATGGTGACAAATTTTTTATGATTTTTTTTCGTAATTAGGGTTCTGTACCCATAGGGTGAAAACGGGACCCTATTCCTATAAGCCTACGTTGTCCGTCCGTCCGTCCTACCTATTTAGGGCTGTAACTTTGAAAAGGTAGACAAAAAAGGTAGAAAAATAGCTAGACAGTTGACATTTACACAGAATGTGCGTTATTACAGCGGATTTGCCACAGAACATTATAGGTATAGTCTTATTTTTTTTATGGGATTTGCTAACAAAAAGTAAAAAGTTAGGGGGCTCATACAAGAAACTATTTTTTTAAGTTTTTTCTTCTCGCTCTATCGTAAAAACGGTAATACATAAAAACAAACGTCAAAGTTGGTGTGATTATAGAACACACTGTACACCTACAGTATAATATCAAATAATAAAAACCGGCCAGGTGAGAGTCTGTATCACGCTGAAAGTCCCGGCGAAAACAACACTTTTTTTGTAAGTTAATATTTTTGTGTAGTGGTGTGGTACGGAACCGTCGATGCGCGAGTAGCCCCGTAGAGTTTTTATATTATTAATTTCCCTTTTCTTCACTTTCATTTTGGGCAGGCTGTAAATTATAGATATACTGCTATCGATAGGTTGTCGATATGTATCACAGGAACAACACTAGTATCGTATATATAATTAAAACAAGTATCTATAGATAATCGGTCTCATTGGCACAAAAGGTGGCATAGATAAAAGTATATCCAACCATTTATTTATATGGCATTTTATAACGTAAAAAAGAGAAAACCGATGTACATGTTTCGTCTTAAAAGAAATTAATCTATTCTTACTATACAAAATCTCTGCTCCCACGTAAATCGGACGCGATATCTCTTGATTAACGAGATTATACAGAATCATGTTACATATTCTTTTTTTTTCAAATAAAATTGGCCTCTACGCATCCAAAAATCAGAATCCTGACCAAAGTGAACCTTTTAGTTCGATCTCAAATTAGTAGAAAAAGTTACAAAATCTTGGAATTTTTAGAAAGTTTTTTTTAATGATTTAATTTTCATTGGAATGCAAAGAAACATTATGAGAACTCATTCTGAGGATAATCTCAACTAAACTTGTTTAAATAATCGTAATGCATCGGTTATCGTAATAAATAACGATTAATATCGTAATCGTAATCGTAATCGTAATGGCCGAATCGTTGCATCCCTACTTAGAACTCTTGCTTCTTCTATCCAATATGTATTAACATTTTCTAATAAAGACGAGGGGCGTCCGCCCGGTTTTGAGTAACTTTGTAACCATTTTATACATTAACAAACTTTTTAACAAACTGAACAATCTACTAATTTTTGAAAATTCATAAAAAATCACCCTTTTGAGCGAAGTATCTAAAATGCACCATGCCTATGAAGCAAAATGCCTAGAGTCAATGTCTAAAACTCAGGATGCCTATGAAGTTTTAATGTCTAATCATACAGGTCTTTAAAAAAACGGAAAATTCTGACCGGAGCCACGCAATTGAAGCGGGATGGCTAATTGCAAAAGTTTGCTTGTAAGAAAGAGAGCCTTGCACTAGGGAGGAGTGGCCTTCAAATTTTAATAGAGTTTTTCGTCTATTGACTTGACATACATAAACTATCTGCACCTACATCTGCACGTTATACGTACGATATCGACAAATTATGGTTAATGAATTGTGAATAGACGAAATGAATGATGAAATAATAGGACGTAATTTCAAAGAGACATTCGCGGCACTCGTGTGCTTACTATGTACAGAGTTCAACTGATATACCTAATTTCCAATCCGATATACCATTATGTTACGATAACTATTGAGGAAATTGTCTTCCGTAAGATGATATTATGGAATAGAAAATTACATAAGAATTTTTACTCTTTTGTTTTCAACTTAAACTTTCTGTTACTTCTGTATTGATTTTACATTAAAAATGAATCTTGGAATCTTAATAGTCTTATTATTATGTATTTAAAAGAAAAAGAAAAGTAATCATAATGCTATTCCTAAGGGTCAATTCACACGTACCACAACCACACCACGTCGCAGCGACAAAATGTGGTCAAGCTGTGGTTACGTGTGAATAGTGTCGCAGCGGCTTTTTGCAGTTGCGTGGTGGTACCGATAAAATGTCGATGTGGCTGCGTTGTCGCTGTCGTTGCGTTGTGGTAACCACGTGGTCGTGTGAGTTATACTCCGGCTTTCGTAGAGGAAACACGGCTTGACGGCATGTCGTGGGGATGTGGCCGCGGTGCCGCCGCCGGTGGTGGCGTTGCCGTCGCGATGTGGTTGCGATGTGGTCGTATTACACAGGTGGTCGATAACAACGGCAAAATGTGGTACGTGTAAATTGTAATATTCATTTTCAATACAAAATATACGCCCGACGACATGGCGTCGTTGTGGTGTGGTTGTGGCTGTGGTGTGGTTGTGTTACGTGTGAATTGACACTAAAGTTGTAGCAAAGCCGAGGTGGCACTAACCAAATGCTCTCAGATAAATCGTGAACCTGACATTTTTTGAAAGTTGATTGGATTCTAGTTTTTTATCAGCAGGGTAAAAAATCGTGATTGTAATGAAGAGAAATTACGGTTAAATTACGGCACAACACTAGAATTAACTCTAGGATTTGCAACTTTTAGGGGTCTGCATGACCCAGCATGACCCTACTTTTTATGTCCGCTTCGTGCAGAACTCATCCGCAAGAACATTTTTGAACATGGCCAGTTTTGGCGTGCGACGCCCCATGAAATAAATATGAGACACCTATACTTTTCTAAACTAACTAAACTAACTTTCGGTCCCAGTTTATTATACAAGTTACACACTACACTACACAGTAGCCATTCGGTTTTGGCACAGTGGTAACTAGTAACAAAGGATAGCACGGCATTGTATACCTAGTAATAACGAGAAAAAAGTCAAGTAATTTAAATCAACTTGATTTAAAGCCTCGTATCCACTAGGCAACAATTGACGCGCAACACGCGACGCGAACATGTTGAATGTTCGGCAACGTTGCAAAACAACGCGCGTCATTGCCATTATAGTGCGTCCAAGATAGCTTAGTGATTTTGACAGACATTTTAGAGCATTTTACTATATGTAAAAGTTTGAGCCATGAGTGTAATACACTAAAAGTATACAAGATTAATTAACATTTAACATAAAATTAAAGGTTTTACGGCTCAAACATTTTCATACAGTAAAATAATCGCTCTAAAATGTATGTCAAAATCACAAAGCTGTCTTGGACGCACTATAATGGCAATGTCGCGCGTTGTTTTGCAACCTTTTCGAACATGTTGAGCGTCACGTGTTGCGCGTCAATTGTTGCCTAGTGGATACGAGGCTTAAAATCAAGTTGATTTAAATTACTTTATTTTTTTCTCGTTCAGCTTTGACGGTTCAAAAAGCTTTAAAAAGTAAAATTAAATCTCTAAAACCGCCTGTCAATATCACCAAGATATCTTGAACGCACTAGTTGAAGCGCTAACTTTCAACATGTTGGGCAACATCTTGTGCAACATGTCGCGCGCCAAATGTTGCCTATTGGATACGAGGCTTAAACTCTCAACCCTGTTTATTAGTGAAGGTTTTTGATTTCTTCAACCGTTCGGGTAGTGGGAAAAGGTAATTTACCTAACAGCAGCCGCTACCACCTCTTCGGGCGTCTCCAAATCGTAGATCTCGAACCCCGAACTGGGGCAATAATAAAAACAATATCGAAAGTCCCCTCTGCCCCCCCTCTGCACTGACATATCTGTAGCAGCCTCAGGTACACCTCGTTGACCATTGACACACTATTCACTGTACTTTTCTATTAGAAGCTTTTTTTCATTGTAATTTGGGCCAGTCTTGACAAGGGATAAGAGCACTGTATACACTTTTTATGACAACGTTACGCGAATGTTTTATTTCATCGTAAAAACATTGAACATTCATTAAAAAAAACACTCTTTTATGGTCTTTATTTCTGCATGAAGATTCAAAATTATATTTTAACTAGATAAGAACAAATCGAAACTCAGTAACTGTTACTTCCAAAGTTTTAAGTATCGATAAAGACACTGGCAAACTAAGTTTTAATACAGCAATAAATTCTAAAAATATATAAGATACTTTTCTAACTGATATTATAAGTAAGAATCTATCTAGGCACTTAAAAGACACGCGTAATGAAGTAATAACAAATTAGTAATGACATTAATTGGCATCGAGATAATAGTTTTAACCGCATACAGTCTGATTACTACGTCGCGTCGTCAGGAAACAATGCTTTGGCGTTGTGGCTGCCACATTAGATGCTGTACTTATAATTAATTATATTGAGACGGCAAAACTAACTGGGACTGGGCACACCAAGCGGTGGGCATCAATCTTCACGCAAAAGGTGACAACACGAGCTGGATGCCTACTGCGGGATGTCGCACCGAACAGAGAGATGTGGAAGAGTTTAGGGGAAATCTTAGTGGGACTGGGCACACCAAGCGGTGGGCATCAATCTTCACGCAAAAGGTGACAACACGAGCTGGATGCCTACTGCGGGATGTCACACCGAACAGAGAGATGTGGAAGAGTTTAGGGGAAATCTTTGCCCAGCAGTGGGACAGAACCGGTTAAGAAAAAAGTTGTATTATGTTAAGTAAGGCCAATTAAGGCAGCTTAAAGAAACCATCAAATTAAACTAACAAGATCTGAATCATGCAGAATCAAAAGGGTCTGGTCAAATGTACCCATAACCGACGGGTATATGTATGAAGACTAATGAATGTGGAGAAACAGAGAGAGGTCTGTCAGCATCGCAGACAGGTGGTATTCTGTTATATCTGCCTACTCTAATAATGGGAGACAGGCGTGAGATTATGTATTTATATGTAAAATCATGCTATGTTAGCTAGTGCCCGAGGCCCGAGCCAAGCCCAGAAGCCATGTTTTGTAAGTTTTTTGAGCAAGTTTATCTAAGTATTTTTTTTATGTACTTATGTCTTATTTATGCAGTTAAAATAAATTGGAGCAAATGCACTAGCGTGAACTAGCACAGCACATGACTACGTAACGTACCTAGATAAGAGATAAAATAGGTTATTAGAGTAATAATTGCGATGCAGTCACTACTATTTACACATTTAGTTTTAATAGTACTCCGTAGATAAAACTTAAATGGGAAGATGCGGCGAGGACATCACTTTTTTTCTCTGTATGACCAATACAGTATTCTCAGGGAGCAGAGCATCGACTGCTTATTACTGCGGACTATGTGGGGAGTACACCAGAGACGGCGAAGCGCCCTGGTATGTCAAGCGGACCAGTGAAAGAACTTAAGCAACCTGCCCAGTGCCCAAGGGCACCCATAAGGGGTACGGACTTCGGCATTGGGCGGTGCTGGGACTGTGCGACGGATTGGGTGGCGGGAATCGGTGAGAAGCGGCCTCTAATGTCTGTATGACTTCACTTGTCACACAAGAGGGAGTGAGGGAAAGATTTGGAGGGCAGGAAGTGTCCTTACTGTATGTGGTACCATACTCTATCATATACTTTCGTGTTATTCAAACGCTTCTTGAGACTGTTGCAGCATATTGGTTTTATCCAAGACTCCACAGTAAATAAGGACACAAATGTTACGAAAAGCTTAACTGGATTAATCTGGTTTTGGGCAGCAAATAACTAGTTTATTCATTCGAAATCTTCATTTCTTATTGTAACTTTAACAGAGTCGCTCTTGTTGATGGAAGTATGTTTATTATATAGTACTGCGATCAGATCACCCATGAGTGCCCATGACCCCAGTTTAAAAAAAGTTAAACTATTCCGAGAGATAAGTGTACTTTTTGCAACCATCAGCAGCAAGGCTGATTCAGTGTTTATGGGGTGTAGAGCTTCTCTGTGATGGGGATGGACCAGGTCTGCCTGCATAACTCCAGTCGATTAAGGAGTTACTGATGATTAAAGGTCGTCGTGGCACAGTCCGAATCGAGGCCATTGTTGTAGTATGTACTGTAGCTATGGGAACAAAACAAACTGACATGGTTCATAAGTCGGATTAGGAGTTACAGCCGTTCAAAGGTCGGAATTTTGACTGGCTGTATCTCCTAAACAGACTAACAGAACTTGACAGTTTTTGTACTGTTCACATAGCTACAGTGCATACTACAACAATATTATACGATCTGCCGTGCAGCTGATCGTAAATTTTTACAGACCTTTAATCATCAGTAACTCCTAAAACGACTGGAGTTATGCAGGCAGACCTGGTCCATCGCCATCACAGACATGCTGTACACCCCATAAACACTAAATCAGCCTTGCTGCTGGTGGTTGCAAAAAGTACACTTATCTCTTATACAATACATGGCAAATGCCCCGGGCGGGGCGGCACTTTATTAAAAGCGGAATAATGGGCAAGGTGTAACTTCTTATAGGTTTCTTAGGGAAAGTTGTTCAGTATTATGGGTACAATCACCGATTCGTAGCGCGGTGCAATTATAATGCATACATAGGTAATTCAACAGGGCTCTGACAACAGTCAAGCAGAGATGCAAAAAATTTGGGCTCGCTGTGCCCACACTGTAATTTTTACTTCGATACACGTACACACGGCGACACATCAAGTTACCCAAAACCAAAATATCATTATACATTACTATGCCGACGCGCGGCCAGCTTATTTTGGTTTTGGGTAACTTGATGTGTCGCCGTGTGTACATAATTAGTTGATACCGAAAGAGGTAGGCTACTGTTTCGCTCGTTCTAATTCTAATTTTCTGTTTATTTAAGATTAAGGGTGATCAGTAGTGATCACAGAATCAGAAGAATTATTTCGAAATATCACGTAGGTAAGTATTCTATGCATGGCAAGGGAAAACGGTAAACTCGGACTCTGCCCCGAGTGACAGAAATCTATGCTACGCCACTGCACCACAGAATATACTGTACTACGCTCGCAACGCATCTCACCTTTCAGTAATAGGCATAGAATAACTCATCATCATCTCAGCCGATGGACGTCTACTGCTCGACATAGGCCTCCCCCAAGGATCGCCACAACGACCGGTCCTGCGCTGCCCTCATCCAACGGGTTCCCGCCGCCTTCACCACGTCGTCGGTCCACCGTGTGGGGGGCTAACCCACGCTGCGCTTTCCGGTACGCGGTCGCCACTCGAGAACTTTTCGGCATCATCGGGCATCGGTTCTGCGAGTAATGTGCCCCGCCCACTGCCACTTTAGTTTAGCCACAGATAATAATTATAATACTAAAGCAATTCTTTGGGCTATGTCAGTTACTCTGGTTTTTCTGCGGATCTCTTCATTTCTGATTCGATCTCGCAGGGAAACTCCGAGTATAGCCCTCTCCATTGCCCTTTAGGTGACTTTCAGCCTTTTCATGAGGCCTTGAGTGAACGACCACGTCTCTGTTCCGTATGTCATCACTGGCAACACACACTGATCGAAGACTTTCGTTTTAAGACACTGCGGTATTTGGGACGTGAAGATACTACGTAGCTTCCCGAACGCTGCACAGCCGAGTTGGACTCGACGGTTGATATCTTTCTCGAAGTTGGACCTACCTAACTGAATAGTTTGTCATATCAATATAGGAGTCGCGTGGCTAAAGGGCTTTCGAGTGGACGTCTGTCGTTGGCTCGCGATTTAAGTAGCCACGCGGCTCCGCCATGTTATGGCGGTTTCGAGTGTGGTTTTTGTATAAAAACAGGGCTTTGAGATCGCCATATCCAACTACCGTACAACGTCAAGCACTAATTGCTCTTTTTAAACTAGATACTGGCAAAATCCACCAAGGAAACGCCATTAAACAAAAATAGAATAGAATATCAATATAACTAAATTCCTATGCCTTAAGACACAGACGATTTTATCAGAGTACGTTCTTAGGACGTCCTCTACTTCGATTCCAATTTAAAGAGTCCTACTAGTATGGATTATAGTATGACGGTACTGAGGGTTAACGACGAAAGCCACCAACTTATCGGGTAGCTAGATAATTAAGCAGTAATTAAGAACATTAAATAGTTATTTAATACAGGTCAACATCAACATGTCAATTGAGAATAACACATTAGATTTTATCGGTTTAACTTTGACTGCGCAATCATGTACTTATACTTGTTTCTATGTCAATTTTGCATAAGAATAGAACAGACATACGTAATACCGTCTGCCCTCAAATTGTGAAGGAAAACATCGTGGGAACCTGCATAAGCTGAAGAAGAAATTCTGATGTGTACATAAATTCTACCAATCTGCATTGGGCACGACTGACAAAGAATGTTCATGTATTTGCTGACAATGTGGCTTTGCGTACATTGCAGGTAACATCAAAATAGGGGTGTACTGTACCTAGGTACTAGACCATACCTGCACTGTAGTAATGGGTCTTTTTTCCTCGCGATGTTAAAACACTTAGCAGCCGGTTCGTATAGACAATTCACACCGTTATACATTATAGAACTGAGCACATCGATTGCACAATTAGTCGTTTGTCGCAGTTTATTTATTAACCACTATCTTTCAATTGTTAAGTAAACTGTAATCAATTTAATAGGAATATATCTATATGCCGTATTATAGAACGTTCGAAGAAATGTCATACTTCTTATAATTATATGCATAGGTATCTACGGGCAACAGCTTTTTAGAAGCAATAAACAGGTAGAAACAAATCATTTCGTGTATTTCGAGAAAATATTAATATTTCATTACGGAATTAATGAATTAAGTACCTACGTAAAGGTTAATTATTCTTATGGTAAAGGTAAGAGAATCTACGCCACTTTTAGGGTTCACTACTGTTTCCCGAAATCAGCCCTTTTTGAGTAAATTTGCCTGGGCTATAAATAAAAATAATTGAAAAATATAATAGTTAAGTTCACATAAAAATAGACACACAATGATTAACAACTTTCTTTAACTGTCGTTGTTGTGTAACAAATATTATAATAATAATAAAGACATGTATTCACTAGGTCTCAAGACAAGTCTTTGACCAGTGTAGGTATACTGCTAGTAATGACATACGGAACTGAGATGTGGTTGCTCACTAAAGACTGTTGTGTGGTTGCTCATGAAAGGGCTAAAAGTCACTCAAAGGGCAAAAGAGAGGGCTATGCTTAAAATTACGCTGCGAGATCGAATTATAAAACGAAGAGATTCACAGAAGCACGAAGACAGCCGAAGAATTGCTAAACTCTAGTGGCAATGGGCGGGGGCCCTTCATCCTTCATCACCTTCGATCAACAATATAGGGTCGAAGAATTCTCGAGTGGCGACCGCGTACCGGAAGGCGCAGCATGGGTCAGGCCCGACGACCTGGGCCCTGTTTAATAAACGCGACAATGACAATGACAATTCAGAGTACATTGATGGTTACTAATGACGCTACACTTGCAGTGCTTCATATGTCCTAGCATTCTCAGCAATTTACTCTGATTTGTCATTGTCAAATTGTCATTGTCGCGTTTATTAATCACAACCCTGGTGATAGGAAGGCATTGGATGAGAGCAGTGCAGGACTGGTCGTTGGAGGAGGCCAATGTTTAGCAGGGGATGTCTTTCGGCTGTGGCGATCCTTAGGGGAGGCATATGTTCAGCAGTGGATGACTTTCGGCTGATATGATGATGATTTAGTAGGCGTGTGCAACAATTGAAGCCCAACACATGCGACACATTGATAGACAACGCGTAACATGGTCCCGATCTGTTGTTGACAATAGGAACATCACCAGAGGTGTTGATCTAAGCTGCATTATCTTTATGCAGTTTTGTTTTGTCATGTTGCGCGTTATCTGGCAACGTGTCACACTATTGTCACATGAATAAAATATCCCTACAGAATGAAAGCTTCATTCACGCGGCCGCTGTCGGTGCACTCACACACGGCGCGCGTTGGAGGGAGGACGTACAAACAAGTGAGTACGAGGCTGAGTGTGTGCAGCTGTTCGTACGTACTCTAACGTGCGCTACCCAATGTAGTAGTAGTATCCATAGTAGTTCCAGCAAAGACCAATGCAGAGGTCCGTACCCTCTATGCCCTTGGGCAGGTGGCTAATGTTCTTTCACTGGTCCTATAAAAAGGTTGTCTGGAACAAATAGCTTCTTAGCGATAAGACCGCCTTATTTTGTGCCTCTTGTATTTTATCTCTTTATTTTACTGTTAATGTTTTGGTGTGAAATAAAGTATACTGATTGATTGATTGATTGATACATCTCTGAAGTCTGAACAATAGTAAAAAAGTAGTGAAAAAGTAGATATTTAGTAACTACAACAGAATCGTTCATAACGTCTGACCCATCTGTCAAAACGGCTCTAACGGCTGTCATGAGCAGTAGCGCGATTAGCGCAATACCAATTTTGTAAAAAGCTAAGCTTCGTGGTCCAATCATGGTTTGGTCACCGAATATTTACCGCAATTGCATCTCAACCCGCTTCGCCGTCACTGGTGTGGTCCCCCTATAGTCCGCAGTATAATAAACAGTTGATACTCCCTGAGTAATGCTGAATTGGGCATTTCGAGAAAAAAAAGGCTGCTTGTATGAAGCTTTCGTTCTGTAGGGATATTTATTCATGAGCTATTGTGCAACTAATGCGTTAATTGTTAGCTAGTGAATACATGGCCTAAAAGTGCATAATATTGCATAAATATCTCTAGCTACAAGCTATAAATATAACTTGTTATTTATGGGGTAATTATAATAGACAGTTTTATAGTTTTGTTATTGTGACTTAATAAATGAAGTTAACTTTTATTTTTATTGCATGTAGTAAGTTAGTATTTTATTTTATGGACTTTATTTGGTACTCAGGGCGCATTGTCTGCTTGTTTTACTACTGCTTCGAGTTGGTGCAATTCACAATTCACAAAGATATTCCTGAGAAGTCACAATGATCTCCATACTAAAACTAATATTATGTGAAAGTGAGATACTTTCACATGTCTGTCTGTTATATTTTCATGGTTAAACAGCTAAACAGACATAAATATTTTTGCTATTTGTTTTACCACAATGAGCGTTTTTCTTTTCTTTTTTAATTTTAGTTCCTATAAAACTCGACAGATGACATGCTTATCGCTCCATAGAGACGTAGGCGAGATCCTGTCAAAATCATGTCAAGACTGTGCCTGACTTTTTTTAAAGGCCAAGGGATCGAGCCCATACAACTATGTCAGACGTAAACAGTTTCATATTTTCGATTATAATGATTCGTAAATAATGACATATTCAATCAAAAGATGCGTTGGCATCTTTTTGATCATCTTCTTCCTCTTTATTATTTTAAAGAAAAACTTTTTGAAATTTTGACCTTTATTCGCACAGACCGTAATGCCATCTATCGATCCACTAGAAAACCAAAAGAAAAACGCTCATTGTTAAACTTTTTTTAATTTAGAGTAATTTGTTATTGGCCTTATTCTAAGCTCAATTTCTTTGTAAAATTGTTTTGTAACGCTATTGATTACTTCAATAAACTTAAATAAAAAATAAAATAATTCCTACTATACAGGGTGTAACAAAATACCCTAATATTTAATGGAGTGGTTTAGATCATCAAACTGAACCACTTTCACTAAGGAGCCACTATATCCTCCTGCGTACATCTGTACTTCTCATAGTTTTAGTTGCCAACCAAAACACCATCAATAGATTTTATTATTTCTTATCTAAATAAGCTGCTTCATACAAAATAGCAGTACTTACTGACTCGACTCAAATGTATGGGACAACAGATTATTGTCAAAAATTTTCGACCTTATCTCAATAATAGTGAAAGTTCATTTTTAATTTATTTTATTTATTCTTAGGAAGATTTACGGCATTAATCAGACTTGTTGAGTTTCATGGTCTTAACACTTTAACTGCTAACAACCTACGTGCTAGGTCAGCGACAAATGGGCCGCAGTGCGCACGACTCAAACGTTGAATCAGAATTGTATAGCATTCCAGTGTTAGCACTGCACGAATATCATTGTTTTGAGCTTAGCAGTGAAAGTGTTAACCACCCCTTTAAACATTACAATGGTATTTTATCACATCTTATAGATAATCTATTCTATTCTATTTTTGTTTAATGGCTTTTCCTTGGTGGATATTGCCAGTATCTAGTTTAAAAAGAGCAATTAGTGCTTGACGTTGTACGGTAATTGGATATGGCGATCTCAAAGCCCTGTTTTTATACAAAAACACACACTCGAAACCGCCATAAAATGGCGGAGCCGCGTGGCTACTTAAATCGCGAGCCAACGACAGACGTCCACTCGAAAGCCCTCCAGCCACGCGACTCCATAGATATTCAGATATCTTCAATAGCAACATTTCACTAGTTATGCCAAAATCATGTCCAGTGTGACAGGTAGTGACGTATTGCTAGTTTTTTTAGCACATTTGCCATAATACACAATCTCAAAATTGAAGCATGTTCATAAAATAAACCTATTTGTTGTTCTGATTCTCAGACTATATCTTAAGTAACATGTACATGAAGCCATATAGAAGTCTTATTAGAATCTTACAAGTTCCAGTACAGTACCTACCTACTTGTTGATAGATTTGTGGAAAGTCATTGCGCGAAATCTGACCCAGTTAACTAAATTTTTCCTACAAAAACCAAATTGGTTTTAAAATGTTCAGTATTAAGCCACATTCAAATTTATGTAGTTATTTATTTTTTAAACCATGGGAAAATTTACTAAATGGATTATAATACTAAAATGTGCTAAATGTCCAAAAATGTAAAAAATGTATGAAAAGGTTCAAAATGAAGAAACTACTTGATGACTAATTGTACTAAAATGTACAAAATGTAAGAAAATGTATTAAATGTACGAAAATGTAAAAAAAAAATACCAAAATATAACATTTTTCTTTATTAGTTTTTGGCCTGAATCCCATGGTCTACATTAATGCGACATATATATTCATGAACTAGAGACATTTATCTAAACATCCTATACTTTTTATTTTCTGTATGTCGTGGGTATAGGTTTCATACTAAGGTGCCCAATGACCTTTTTCCCACTACTGTTCTCACAGTTCAAAATTAAAAACCAACCAAGTGCGAGTCAGACTCGCGTACCGAGGGTTCATCAACATATTTTTTTATATGAAAAACAATATTATCCAGCCTGGCGTTCTTTGCGCGAGCCCAACACAAGCTCGGCCGGTTTTTATTATTTGTTGATTTACTTAAGAGTATGCTGCTATAATCAAACCAAGTTTGACACTTTTTTTTATTTATAATTATAATTAATGGATTCTTGCTAGTGTGTTAGCACTGCATTTCCACCAATGTCAAGTAGTTTATGGGAGAATCTATCCCAATCTCAGGGATTGTTTTTGGACAAGAATAAGAAGAGATGTCTGGGAGTGGGGGAGTGGGAGTCACGTTGCAGGGACTGACCCGAGCACAAGTCTCGCGTGGTTTCGCGCGTCGCGTTTTTGCCTGCCACGAGGCTCCGCAATCCTCAGTCTCTTCTTGTTCTTGTCCAAAAACAATCCCTGAGATTGGGATAGATTCTCCCATAAAATACTTGACACTGGCGGAAATGCAGTGCTAACGCACAAGCAAGAGTCCATTTAATTGTAAATAAATAAAAAGAAGAGATGTCTATAAATATTGCCATAGCTATGACAGCAAAAACAAAAGATTTTGGATTTGATTTAATTTATTATTTGCTAGTATTTGTTAGCAAATCCAAAATAATAACACATATCCTGTGAAAATGTTATTTCGCTAGGTACCTATTACGGTTCAAAAGATACAGCCCTTTAGAGTTAGGACGGACGGACGGACAGACAGCAAAGGCTCAGTAAACTAGAAAGTTACACTTATAAAGAAAAGTTTTGGAAAGAAATCCAGCACATCAAAAGATTCTCATATAAATTTCGACTTCAAGGTCCGCCGCCACACACATACGAAAATGCAATCTGGAATCCGGAATCCGGAATCCTGAATCAGGATTACGATTTCATATGGATTTTCCCCCTCCACAATTGCGAATGGAGTAGAGCTGTCAAATCCTACACAAAATCACAATCCTGATTCGGAATTCCGGATTGCAATTCCGTATGTGTGTGGCGGACCTAAAACCAACAAAAAGAAATATCTTTATCAGAAACAATTTAACGTGGTAACACAGCCAATTGACAAACAATTATAATCCCAAACAAAGTACTTTCAAGGCAGATACCTAACTGTCCAAAATTGCCAGACTTTCATTTATTGAATATCAATTGATTTCTGTTTTTCTCAGATGTACATTACAAATATACAAATGGGAAGTTACAGAACAGACTACACTGTTTGTAGACGCATAAAATTAGTATTAAGTCTATCCACAGATCACTGTTATCCACCTTTCATTCATTTCAAAACATGTTTGTATGACTCATAGTAATAAACGCTTATGTAAATCAGGTACTGAGAGCTTGAGACAACATTCCTAGATTACTGGAAGCTAAGAATCGAATCTATAGCAGTTTTATTTCATCATTAGCTTTTAAAAAGCGTTGCTAAGTAGAAAATTACGGCAAACAATCATGGGAATCAGTGGGAGGTACTAAGACGTATATTGGTGGGTGGTAATGACTATATCGAGTACTTACACTTCGAGGATCCTGTCGCCCTTTCTGATGCCAGCTTGCTCAGCTGCCCCTTGCTCCAGAACAGCGCTTACGTGCTGGAGAGGAGCATAAAGCTCACCGTTAATCGATCTAAGCTGCCCACCCTCGGACACTTGGCCACGCACATTGAAACCGAAACCAGTCTCCGTTTTGTAGATAGTAACGCGACGGGGGCCATTGGCGGTCACTGTGGCCTTGTTATTTCTTTCAGGCCTTATAATACTGTTTTTATCCGTTTCTGTCTCGGCCATTTTGGACGATTACGGGCATAGACAAACTCGAATTGTAGACTTTTAGTTTGACGTTTGTTTTTTTTTAAAGTATTTTTACGGCATTGCGTTAAAGGTGTTGCCAGTTTTAAAATACCATAGACAAGAATAGTTGTATTTTAGCGCCATCTAGCTTGTTTAATGTGAACTCACTGCGAAAATGTCTCCTCATATAGTTCACTATTACACGCTAGATGGCAGTAAAAGTCAAAAATGCGCAATGAGTCTGAAAATAAATTAGGAAATAAGACTGTTTTATAGAATTAAATTATTGCAAAAATTTTATTACTTAACAAATTATACTGCTTATTCGAAAAATAATCCAAAACCTCATTAAAATCTTTAGAATATCGGCTCAATAAAAATAAGAAATTTTGATGCATATTTTTTTAATTGCTCTTATGATAAAGTAGTACTGTAGTTATTTTTGTGCACACTAGGTGGCGGGAGTACTGAAACAACGTGGTGCATGAAAATCCAACTTCTTTCACATCAAAATCAGCTGTGAACATCAGTATCAGTATGGCCGCTCCAATATCTCGAAAATAAAAATTTGTTTTATAAAATCAGACAAAAAAATACCAGGAAAGTGCAGTTTTCGTACTTACATCGTGTAATTGAACAATTTCGAACAGTGTCGGTGTTGTTGACGATATAAAAAGTGTTGCGTCATGACAGAATCGCATTCTCTCCACTGACAAACAAATACAATAAAAATTGCGACTGGCGAATTACCGTGTAATCGCAGCATTTCTATTTCGCCCGTGTTCCGTTTCTGTCGATAGTAATCTCGCTGATGTTAATTGTGAATATCGAATAGTAAAATGACTAGTGTTAGATTGAGCTTTGTATCGGTCGGGAGGATTGCTGTAGGGAGAAACTCTCAATTCGCGTCAGGTGAGTGGTCCCCTTTCATTTACTTATTTGTTGTTTTGTTGTATTGGCCGCTCTCCAGGGCTTTGTGTCGATGTCGTACGTTGCACGCGTAATCTCAAATGTTGTGATAACATTCTCTGCTTTATCAAATCGTCACACATTCATCGCTTACACGCGCGGTTATTGTCTATATTTTCTTAGATTATTATTTTCATTTGTGACTGTATTTTGTGGTAGTTTTCCTTAGTATTCGATGGCTCTTGTGGCTTCATTCAAGGTAAAATGGTCTATGAGAAGGTCATGGGCCATATTAGAAGGTCTAGTAAGAATATAATGTATATGATTTTATCTCAATGTCAATGGGTAATTTATGAATTTCATTAGTTACATACATATATCCTTAACTTGTTGATCAACCCTCTTGTATTGCACTGAGAAAGCATGAAAAATGAATGTTTTGTTGACAACCCTAATCTATTTTATCAAATAACTATCTTTTGCCCGTGACTTCACATGTGAACGTAGAATATCGAAAAATCCTTTAGTAGTGCAACCCTACATCCTCCGTAGAATCTAGATCCCAAAAGAAAACGCTCAATCTCGTTTTGCCACAATATAGAAAAAGATAATTTTCATTTCATTGGGAAGCACAATATTCCTCCTATCCTAGGTGAATAATTTTAGCTATCACACAATTTGAAATGAGCGATGTCTTTTCATGTGTCTATATTCAGTGGTTTAGGCTGTGCGTTGTGACTTTTTGAATATTCAGTTTTATCAAATTTGATTGAAAATAACCTTTTCACCCCTCTGGGCGGAAAGCGTCAACTTTCGTCCCGCTGTGCTAAACGAAGTTGCCGCTGTACGCCTCCGTCGGGGAGACAAATAGTTACTAACCTCGGGCAGAAAATAAGAAATTTTAAGATCACATGTCTGTTGTGAGATCTGAGACCTTTCTTCCTTTCCTGCCCTCGGTGTTTAATAGACTTTTGTATACTTTTTTTTAAACCTATTTCGTCCCATTGTTGGGCAAAGGTCTCCCCCAAGCTTTTCCAGCATTCCCTATCCTGTTGCATACCTATACCTTTATAATTATAATAAACCCAATGATTTTATTATGATTTTGTAAACAATTCTTTTTTCTCATTTTTTGAATCAATGGGATGTTGGTGGATGTCATAGACGAACATTTTTTCGCTTACGCTAGTAGACGTAATTTCGGTGTTACCGCGTATGAGATAGCGATAGTCATAAAATCCTATACAATTTAAAATATGACTTGACTCCGGAGTTAAGTTGCTGTTGTAGTACAAAAAAGTGATTACGTCGATAAGGACAGCAATAAAGTAGTGATTTCCTTTTTTTAACTAGAGCGAATTTGCTATGTGCATCTCTTATTGAGTTAATATGACAAGACACGTGCTTCCCTCTATTACCTTCTCTCCTCTACGGTGGATGTTAAAGCTTTGCTTTAAACTGACATATCTTTTAGATAATCCCATAACTTGTGAGATGAGTTTGATGGCCTGACCCTGTACCCGGACTTTCGATGTTCTATACGTCACTGTTTCGGTCCGCACCTCATTGTAATAGAGTTGACATTGGAATGAATACGAAGTTCGAATGTGCGGGTAGAGGCCCAGTAGTGGGACATAATGTTTATATAGTCCGTGAGCACTTAGAATAGGATTCGGGTCTCAAGTAGGCTTGGGTTATTGCCGGAGGCATGCAAATATAATAGTACTTTGCTGCTCTGCATAAACTTTTTACAACTATTGAAAAACTATTGCATCTATTTTCACTATTATAATGAATAAAACTGATTTTAGCTGACAGCTGAATCCTATTCTAAGTTGCTCATGGACTGTGCCTATGTACCTGACCCTAGTCAGAGAGAGATATTCTGAAACCTCAGAACATCCATGTTTCACTAGTACCAAAATTCTGTCCAGCAAACACCATACACAAATTAGTTTCTTTTTTCTATTTCTTGTAATGCTCCCCAAACATCACAGAAGCTCAAAAAATACTTAGGTGCCAACCTCTACTATACCTAGGTACTAGTTGATAAATAAACAATTATTGTAGAGCATAGGTTTTTGACCCTCGACCTTCAATGTCAGTAACATAAGAGCAACATCAAATAGGTATATATTTTTTACAAGTTAGCGTATTTGACCATGTAGTTTTTGTGTTTGTGCAAATTAAATAAAACAAGTACTTATTGAACTTCTTATGTACTTATTAGCATTTGAGAGAGATAAGATATTTGACATCAATGGAGATAAGAAACAAATTGTGCTAATAAGTTACATAGTTAGAGCTTGTATCCCTTATAAAAATGGTAACAATAACCCAAGACTATTTTTTATCGGTCTGTATTTTCCGATACGCGGTCGCCACTCGAGAATACTTCGATTCCATCAGTCATCTGTTCTGCAAGCAATGTGCCCAGCCCACTGCAACTTTAGCAATGCTTCTGGCTATAATATCGGCTACCCTGGTTCTGGTTCTCTTGTGGATCTCTCTTCATTTCTGATTCAATCCCACAGGGAAACACCGATGATATCCCTATCCATTGCCCTTTGGGTGACTTTCAGGCTTTTTATGAGGCCTTGAGTGAGCGACCACGTCATAGTAGACATTGGTCAGACTTTCATCTTGAGACGTTGTGGTCACTGTGGTACATATTAAGGATGAGAAGATATTGTGTAACTTCCTGGTTGATAATAATAATGATCTTGGATAAGACAGGCCTTGCTCACTCCGCACTTTAGGTATAAAAATGTACCTACGCGGCCGGGCCCCGACGTCGAGGCCTAATTCAGTCGAGTGTCACGCGCTCATTGTATCGCACCGAACGACCTTAATACTTGTTTTTCGTTTCGAAAATGTTATTAGTATCCTATAGATCGTCAGGTGTATAAAATAATATAATAATATTCATAATCGAAAGATTGCAAAAAAATACTCCATCGTAATCGGTTGTTTGGCCCGAATTTTATCTATTTTTTTGACTTAAATGAATCAAAACCGTTGGCCGCGGTCAACGACCCCTGGCCCCAGTCGAGCTTAACATTTGTTCGTTCGGAATCGAAACGCACTACTGACATCCCTTGCGCCAGAGTCCATGTGTGAGTGACATTCACGTACATAGAGTCAATGTGTCCGTGTCAGCCGTGCTTGGAGCGAGCGTTCGTTAGATTGTGAACCTTCTGTTGTAAACTCTTATACAGGTTGAAATTGATATCATTGGCATCCTTTTAAACTAAGAGTCTACCCATCAAACTGAACAACTTTTACTATGGGAGCAAACAGATCGGAGCAAAAAAAAACTGCTGTTGCATACATTTGAGTCGAGTAGGCATTGCAGTTTAGTATGGGACAGCTGATTTTTTAGTTGCTCCTATCGGTTTGCTCTCATAGTAAAAGTTGTTCAGTTTGATGCGTAGACTCAGTTAGTTTAAAAGGATGCCAATGATATCAATTTCACCCTGTATATTCCGTGGATAAGATAGCAGTCGAAGCTACAAAGTGTCGAAAAAAATTGCAACCAGCACTGCATAATTTTTATGACACCTCACGTACACCAACCTAAGAAAGTTGGCCCCTTTTGTTTTAAACGTCTCATTCTAGACATTTTATTATTATTATTATAGACTTTTTCTAAGATAATGAATTTAACGATAGTGAAATGTGAATAATATTCCGAAATGTTTCAAAATACTGTCTTTTGTTGGGTATCAATGAGAAGTACCTTCAATACGGTACCTAAATAGCAAACAACAATTACTATCAAGGCCTCTTATCAAGTTCAATGAAACAATGAAATGAAATCTTATTGTCTACCGTTCAATCACACGCATTCTCACATACACACACTCTCACAGAATATTAGATAATAGTATCTTTTTTCAAATACTAAAAGTGAGTGCTTTGCTACAACTGTATGCTTCAAATTGTTAGTTGTAGCAAGGCTTTTGACCAACCCGATGGGATTATATGGTCGTGAGTTTATTTTAGAGTCTAAAAATTATAATTTTGAGATTTCTGTCTATTGTATGTATGTGTGTATCATCTAATCTTGAAAGCGACTGGACCGATTTTAATGAGGTTTTCAATGGGTAGAATGTAGAATTGTATCTTCTTTTAATCAGGGTAAAAATTACCATTCTTATCATTCAGCTATAGACAATGAACAGTGTAAGCTTATGACACAAAATTCTAGCCTCCATATAAAACTGCAAACCTACTCAACACAAATGTATGGGATGGGACAACAGATTTTTTCGCGATATCGATGATTATCGCATTGATGGTGTTAAAATCAAACTACCGAATTAATTAAGTTTAGGAACTTGAAGCACACTTATTAAACGTCATATTTTTTTTAAGCTACCACCGCGTCGGAACGTGTTGTCGCTGTAGAGAAGATGCGGCCAGAAACTCTACAACATAACACGGCTTAACTATTACAATATAAATTCTTGCTCTGATTATCTCCTTGAAATATCGTCAGCATATTATGAATGACCCTGTATAATAAATCTGGTAAACTAAGACATTATAATTGATATTGAACTTGCATACAAATAAGGAAGAATGAAACAGTTTTAACAATAATTAAGATTAGTTAATGAACTTGTTGTTTATTTGAGATCGCATGTTGCAATAATCCTTGGCTTACAAGGTTAAAATACATATCGCAAGTTGCATACTTGCATATAAACCTGATTATTAATAAAATAATCCTGAAGCAATGTGTTTTATAAAAGAAGTACGAGGTCGTAAGGTTGTAAAATTTTCCGGTCGGTCGTCAGTTTTAATTTTTTAACCCTCGAAGCAAAAAAGAGGGGTGTTAATAAGTTCGATGCCTATTTGCCCGAGTCTTTCTGTCTTTGTCTTTGCTATTTTGATGTTCACCCGTAGCACCCTTATTTATTGTAAGCTCAAATGTTAAGCAGATTTTTGGGCGATTTTATATTAATTACAAAAATACAAAAACTTTATTTTCTCCACAAAAGGTTTACATGTACGTTGCACAATTTATTGAAGGTGGAGACTGGTGCTTGGTGATATTATCAATTTTACAGGGTCTGATTATGACCAGGTCAAAAAAAATTGGTTCGTATTGCTCAATGTAGCATGTCCCCACCATGAAACCCCACACTAAAAAACAAACATTTAAAATGTAAACAATAATTCTCACACTTATTAGATAGGCTATTTGTGTTGTATGCAGATGTTTGTTTGACTTTTTTAAATTAATTCTCTTACAAATTTTTATTTGTTAATATTGAATCTAACAAACACACATACTTTCTGATTTATTTGATTAATGCATTAAATTTCTACTTAACTTTGTTACCTTTTACGGACCTAAAAGCGTACTTAATTCTTCCAATTTTAACGTTTACTTTTAAACAAAAGTATCCGGGTGATCGAGCTTTGCTCTACTAGAAATATCTCTACGCCGCCGTCACAAATTTTCCCGACGATGAGACTTCAAAAGATAAGATAAAATAAAACTTACTTTTTCTTTAATTTACTTTATTTTATTGTTTCTTTTTACTTTTATTTACTTTTTTTTCTTTTAACTTATTTTTACTTTACCTTTTTAGGAAAATCTGTTTCTTGTCCCGACAAATCCCCTAATTTCTAGCCCTATATTACCACATTAATGTCGTCATCGAAATTATTTGATAAAAAAAGGATTGTTTAGTTGCATTCTGCAGAGTGTTATGTCATTTTCTCTTTTTATTATTATACGATATACTATACTATACTTTAGACCATTTAACTAATAGCCTAGATATTAGCATAGCCTAGATGATTTTCTATGACTGCATGAATATCAAAATATTATGCAACTTGCATAATATTGCATGATTACAAGATCAATCGACGACATGACGAATAACATGATCGCGGAATACATTTTATTCGGGTTCCTTACAAAACAAAAAGTAGTTTCGAAAATAAATACTGCGATAATCTGGTTTTATGCTCTGAAAGGAAAAAAAAATTGTAGGGACTTTAGGACATTTCATACTAACTTAGAAACGAAAATTGGTATTTGTTATTGCTAATTTTACTTGAGTTCCGACATTTTAATATTTTACGCTACCCTCACATTAATTTTATCCCTTCGTCGTTATTATACCTATAGTATACTTCGCCATTATTATAATCCGACTTTATTGTATTTCGACTTTATTACACTTCGACTTTCGACATTTTTAATACCTTTCAGTAAAGTATTGATTTTGAAATAGGTAATTGTTTTTATTTGTTTTCACCTTTTGGGTTGGCCGTATAGGCAAAGAGACCAAAGCCACACGCATGTAATATAAAGACGCAATTTTTTAACAATAGAATAAACTTAAAAATGCTTAAAATGATCTTCCTATGCACTTACTACAATACAAAAAAAGGTTGGTTAAACTTACCCTGGCGGAAAATCGTTCCTTTAAAATGGAGTCGCTTTCCATCTCATTCATTCTATCCTGTAAATTTTCCGAACCGTGTAAGGTACCTTAAAAATAGAACGCAGAACCATAACAACAATCTGATAAAAATGAATAATGCATTAAAAGGCAGGCTGTTACAACTTGATACTTTCTCTTTCATAACATTCTAGAATCTAAGAGATCTAAGCACGGCGGCGCCTGCGCCTGCGACGGATCGAGCGAATGTTAATGCATAACTATTACGTATTATTATGTTGGACTTTCTTGGTAATTGGATGACCCGGTCGACGAGAATGTTATTTACATTAACTTTTTATCTTTTCAACCTTAAATGTGCTAAAAGTGTGCCTTGCTATAACTGCACGCTTAAACAAATTGTTGGTAAGTTTAGCAAGCTTCTGACCACCCCGAGAGGGATTTAGGTCTTGGGTCAATGTATGTACTATCAGTTTAAAATAACAATGTGCATGACCTCGCTCGCAAATGTGACGTAACGCAATCACACGAACTTCACTCGAGTCATTCAAATGATTGTTTCCTTTGCATAGAGTCTACATTCCTTTGTCAACCGAGTGAAGTTATCCAACGGCCCTTCAAGGTCATGCACATTGTTATTTTAAACTGATAGTATGTATGTTTTTTTATCTTTTAAGGTTATAGGGATATTGGCATAGTTTATACAGGGTGTAAGGGAAAGTATAATTAACCTTTAAACAACATACTCTACCCATCAAACTGAACAACTTTTACAATGGGAGCAAATGACCTACTCGACTCAAACAATCAAACGTATGGAACAAAAGTTTTGTGTTCTGATCGATTTTCTCTGGGGACAACAGCTGTTCCATGCAAAACTGTAAACATTATCGACCCAAAATGCCCAGCTTCTGAAAACAAATCTGGTGATTTATCTTTCGCAATTTCTATGTTGGTCCCATAGAGAATGTTCTTCAGCATGATGGTCTGATCATCCTCTTAAAAAACCCTCAGCATTCTAAGTTGGACCCTGATGTATCTACTTATTTGGGATAATCTTCGCGAGAGGTCATCGTGCTGTGCGTGCGGGGTCTTAGAGGGTACAAGTCGTAGTGTCATTTTTATCTCATTACCACAATGATGAAAACAACGTACTACCCATACATTAACCGTCTTGATAAGCGCTATTTGAGGAGTCACCAAATTGAAGTTGTAGGTTTCCTCTCAGTGTTTTCCACCGTAAAAGCAGTTAAGCTACAAGTAGACACGGCGACAGATCAACCTAAATTGAACTCTATGTCCATGAGCATTGAGTTCAACTATGGGTAGGATGATCTGTCACCGTGTGTACATACGTTTGTAAAAACTACAAGTCTGATTCAGTCTGGGATCGGTAAAACCATCCCTGTTGAGAAGGTGAGTCTAGCCACGAGAATACACCAGCTAGACGGCAGTTCATTGTGAATATTGTTTGCGATATCCCAGTATCCCACCTCTGCGTCTCGTCGCCACTAAGCCGAGGTCCGTACCCTCTGGTTGCCCTCAATCCGGTTGTGTAACTTTCCCCGGGTTCAATCCACTCTAGCGGACGCTTTGCACTGCGACTAGTCCCAATGGTCCTATCCTAACCTACAATTATCAGCTCATTCAAGATGATTTTTTTTTTTGTATATTTTCTTATTCAACCTCCTCTATAACATTTAATTTGCTAACATAACATAACATAAATATTCTTTATTTGCACACCAAAAACATACAGCAACAAAAACAGAATAAGAAGAACGTAAGGGTCAGCGCACACCTAGCGTAAAACTGTTCGAGCATGCGCGAGCAGATTTCATTGATTCAATTGATAATGAACTCTATTCCCATTGAAATAAAGTCGAAAATAGCTTGCAAGTGATTAAATCCCTTCAGCGTCTGTTCGAGTATGCTCGCGTATGCTCCTCGCGGCGACGCGAGCAGTCGCGAGCATGCTCGCGCATACGCCCGTGTCGATGCTTGCGATCCGTGTTAAGTGTTGTCACCTCTGCCGGTTTCGGACTAAATCTAGCATATTTTTTAACTACTTTAGCCCGAAAAGGGCAATTTAGTACAGAAAATATATAATAATCTAACTCTTTTTGAAAATACAATGAAAATCTCAAAGGTCGAAGCAGATTTAGTAGGTTTTCAAATTGTTAATATTCCATTTTATAGTAGTCATAAAATAACTGTCCCTTGAACTTTAAACCGTAGCACAGGGTGTGGTATTCCCCAAATGTACATCTTTCTTGCCAGGTTGCTTCAGCCCATATTCTTCTTTCAATTTTGTGTCGTCCTCTTTTCATTTTATTGATGTGCTCTTCTTGCTCCTCTTCCTCTGCTAGTAACCCAATAATTACCAAATCCCAGTCCACCATACTTTAAAATTACTCTTCGCACGTCTTTACTTTAAAATATTGTAAACACAATTGCAAAATTCACTGTCAACTGTAGCAACACGGGAGCATCCGCGAGACTGTTCGAACACGCGCGAGCATGCTCGCGCATGCTCGAGCATCCGCCGCTGCCGCCGGCGGATTTCGCCTCTGCCGCCGGCGGATTTTGCCGCTAGGTGTGCGCGACTGCAAAGAACATGCTCGAGCATGCGCGAGCAGATTTACGCTGGGTGTGCGCTGACCCTAAGGGTACAAATGGCTAAATGTGCTCCTTGCTACAAATGCACGTATCAAAAGATTATAGGCAAAGGTCCTATCATATGTTTATATGTTCTCATTTACATGCATGCATATGCTCACGACTATATTCCCCGAAGGGGTAGTCAGAGATATTCTGAAACTTCAGAACATCCACGTTTCACTAGTAGTACCGAAACTCTCCAGTGTGACGGGGAGTGAGCCCGTCGCCACTTGTAATGGACAGTAGGTACAATACATGCCTTGAAATTGAAGCATGCAGGTTTCCTCACGATGTTTTCCTTCACCGAAAAGCCAGTGGTGTTACAAATCGTACATAAATTCCGAAAAACTCATTGGTACGAGTCTGCCTGGACGGGGATCGAACAATCGCCTCCTGCACGGCAGGCAAGGTTACTCGCCACTGGACTACCACGGCTTTCATTTACCTATTTCATAACAGTCAAATCGTTTTCAAATAGGTTGTTATTATTAGTTTTTCGCGCGTCTTCGTCCTAGCACCAAACAAACCCAACAACAAAGGAACAACGGTTTTTAAATAGAGTATTTATCGGCTTTAGGATCGTGAAAATCGTATCAGAATCAATTTCAGTATTTTTCGCGTAATACACTCTACCACCCCGCTTTGGAAGGTTTTCCGTTATTGAGAAGATGCGGCCAGAAACTCACAAAACGAAGTGTTTTCCGACCTTCTCTACCATCATTTGTCATTCTACTTGGTGAGCATCGAAATCATCACACCATCTATTTCATGGTCCGCCCTGGCCCCGAGTTCAATCATCAGGATCCCATTGTTGGTCAAACAAATAATATTTTCAAAGTTTCTTTTTGGGTTCTTCAAAATCTTTACCTAAACAGACGGCTCCGTCATCGAAAGTGTCATAACAGTACAAAACTACAAAAGATCAGATTGTCTCAATAAAATCCTTGGTATTATAATGCAGCAGAATATCCCTTAAACGGCATCAACAAGGTAAGGCTGGTTTCAGAGTCACGTATGCAGCCGCTCGGTTGGTTAGCGGCACGGGCGCATTATGTTGCATTTTCCAAAAAGTTCGTGGTTTCTCGACTTCGTACCATGTTTCACACATTTTCACGCAGTTATTATTCTGAAGAACCTGTACATATAAAGAAAAAATTTTGTTATAGGAAAATTATCGCATGGTACCTAATTTTTCAATAACAACAAAACTCGAGTGGGTTTGAAGCCTGAACTTAATAAACAGTACCTACTTGATACACTATGATGATGATGTCCTCCATGACGTATCCGTCGTCGGAGACCCTAATTGGTTCCTGGCGTGAGCTTGGTTGTGGCTGGAGAATCCGAGTGGATGGATACACACTATACTAAACTTACGAAATGAAGAGAGAAAATTTTTTTTTAACTTTACTACAAAGGTAGTACGCGGGCGTACACGTGACTCTGAAACCAGCTTAAAATTGCAACCTACTTCGTCCATTACTCAATATTTCTCCAACCTTGACACGCAAAGCTAAAAATAGGACTTTTAAACGTTTTTGAGTTTATCGATGTCACCGCTTTTGAGATTAAAATTACATAGTAATTGTTTATTAGTACTGCTTCGTTTTCCCACGTTAAACAGCAATTTTATAGAAATGCACTAAGACGCATTCTTCAAATCATAATAATTATAGCTAATTTTGTTTCCAGCTTTCTGTCAAAGTATTTTAAACCGCTAAAAAAGGCCTCTGCCTTTCGATAAGCGCATTTTAACTGCCCTGTTCTAAGAAATAATAAAAAAAAACGTATCTAATTTGTTCGCCTTTCACCAAATCGTAGAGAACTAGAGAGTATAAGAAAATTCGCAAAAACGATGCAAATTGTCTCGAATTTTTCTTTGTGATCCTACAATACAATCTTGTTTACAAAAAAATGTTAATTATAAACAAGATTCGTTTCTATAAACAATCCTATTGGTTTGAATAGAAGGTTAACTTTTCCGTGTATGGTCGGGCGATGATTTGTATGGAGAGGTAACGTCACTCGTGTAAATGATGCAATTTTGATAGCTTATAAAAAAATCAATAATTTGTACTAGAGTCAAAAATATATAAGGAACTAGTCCCATCGCTTCATTATAAATTACATCGGACGGATCGCAGGACACGTGTGACGTGTCGGAAGGCCAGACAGATGTCATCTTGAATGAATAGGCCATATAGGTAACTAAATAAAATTTAATTAAAGACTAACAGAGTCTAGGCTTTTGATCAAAGGCTGGATTGCTGGTATCAACATGAGCCTGTGACATGATCATAGTATATACTTAACACATTCGCTGCTCGTCTCAAAATGTGAAACACGACGGGGTGGTACCACCGTCCGAATGCGATGCAAACTGCTAGGCGACTTTTTACACCTCGCCACGTTATTGCAGGTGCAAGGAAAACAGAACAAGAAATATGTGGTAATATCGTAAAACAGTTTCTATAAATACAATTTCGTGACATGAATCTTAATTATGCTGTGTTTTGTTTTTATAATTTTGTAGTTAAGTATAATATGTTTGCTTTAGATGGTTAAAGTAACTGTACAATTAATCTGCCCTCATTTCCTTAAATTCCACTCGAAGAAGAGAGAGGCTGAAAATTAGCGCTGCGCGTGTTCAGCCCACAGAACATTGTAACAGAAGAGGGGTTAAAAATGCTAAGTAGCGTTTTTGCTTCGGAGAGACTCGCCATTTTTCTTCCCGCTCACACTGCTTCAACTACTTATGCTGCTCGCACCATGCCGCGCGTCTGACGGTGTTATGCAAATTATCGCATAACCGTGTGGCATGCGTTCCACGCCCACTTTTCACTTCTAAACCCTCTTATAATGTTCTGTGGTCCAGCCCCATGCCAGCACAGCTGACCCTAAAACTTGTGTAGGTTATCCTACTTCATTAGGTAGTTAGATTGTAAGAACACTAAATAAAACTACATTGCTAATTGAGACAATAATTTAATTCGTTTAATTAAAATGGTTTTTGTTCAGGTGGCGTACCGTCGTGCCGCTCGGTGCGGCGCGCGTGCGTGTCGTGCCGGCCGCGCGCGCTCAGCACCAGCAGCGTGCTGTGCAAGAGCACCGAGCAGCCCCCGCACACCCCTCACACCCACCCGCCCAAGGACACCGCCGCCGGAGGTAAGGACTGACCCACTACTAAATTAAAGATTGACAAATTCAGTGTTGGACTGGACATGAATCTGCAGTCTGCCAATCCGGGCTTTGCTTTCGTCCAAATAAGCTACCGACAATTCTGCCAGTACTTTTGAATTAGGGGACGAATTTGCATTGTATCAGATTAGCACAGAACCGTGAAGAATGTCGCAATAAAAGGGAGGCATATGCCCAGCAGTGAGTTGATGTGGGCTGACTTGATTGATTGCTTTGAAGCCCATTTCAAAAGTAAGCGTTTACTTCATTCTACATAACTTTCCCTACAGGATCAACAACAGGTGGCAAGAAAGGGTCAGGCAACGGCGTCCTAACATGCCCGAAATGCGGAGACCCGTGCACCCACGTGGAAACCTTCGTCAGTTCCACTCGGTTCGTCAAGTGCGACAAGTGCCACCACTTCTTTGTGGTGCTGAGTGAAGTCGACACCAAGAAGAGCATTAAGGACAACGCTGAGAATAAGAATGGGTTTTATAGGTGAGTGTTTCTTCAAATATTATTGATTTTAAACATGTTACAGCCATGTTGTGCTATTTCGAATCAAATTAAAGATTGAAAAATTCAGTCTCGGGCGGGACTTGAACCCGCACCCTTCCAAACCGGGGAAGTGCGT
This sequence comes from Agonopterix subpropinquella, assembly GCA_922987775.1. Lineage (NCBI taxonomy): Eukaryota > Metazoa > Arthropoda > Insecta > Lepidoptera > Depressariidae > Agonopterix > Agonopterix subpropinquella. The sequence goes on along the minus strand of OV277708.1, from coordinate 1,428,365 downwards.
TATCCAATTCAACGACGACGATTCTTCGACGTTTCCAACGTCCCCTCAAGACGCAACAGATTGAAAAATTCGTTCTCTGGCTAGTGGGCTCGGTAGCGAAATTGGATAACGCACTTCCCCGGTTTGGAAGGGTGCGGGTTCAAGTCCCGCCCGAGACTGAATTTTTCAATCTTTAATTTGAGTGTTTCTTTTCTATGTTTCTGTAATTTGTGTGACAATGTCCAAAACTTTTACTTGTTATTGTCGACAGTTTGACTGTTGTGGAGAGATTTTCTGGTATAAGAGGCTTACTGGTTGCATAGACGGCCTAATAGCTTGGGTAGCGAACCTGCCTGCTGATTAGAGGGTCGCGGGTTTGAATCCCGCGAGGAAAAATATTAGCATGATGAATATAAATATTTTTACCTGATTCACGGACGTTTTGGTGAACGTGAAATAACAAAGATACATCTCAATTTCTCTCTTTATCTTGGGGTTGGCAAGCTAGTTCCGCTAATATTGAAAGATTTGGGAATCAGGTAAATAATATTCCAATCATAAACGCAATCCATTAATTTAAACTGAAGGCAAAAATGCTTATACAAATAAAATTTGCAAGCTCTTGCTCAACCAAATTGTGTAATTAGTTTTAAGTGGAACACAATTAAACCATTACTGAATGTATTGCATTTATAAATATATTGTTGTTCTCGAAATGATCAATCAAATTAAAGGTCAGTGATACTACCGGGTCAGACGCAAATATTTATTTTTAGTCCATCGACAGGGTGAAATTAATATCATTAGTATCATTTTAAACTAAGAGTCTACCCATCAAACTGAACAACTTTTAATACGGGAGCAAACCAATCGGAGCAAAAAAAAATTTGCTATTGCATACATTTGAGTCGCGTAGGCATTGCAGCTTAGTATGGAACAGAAGTTTTCTTTTTGCTCCGACCTGTTTGCTCCCGTAGTAAAAATTGTTCAGTTTGATGGGTAGACTCTTAGTTTAAAAGGATGCTAATGATATCAATTTCACCTTTTATAAATGCCGCATAAGTCATGCCATTCTGAAACCGCGCAATATGCTAAACGTGAGGCTTGCAACTGCACGTGGTTTCTCAGCGTATTGGCATGACCTAAGAGCAAGGATCTCCTTTATTCTAAAGCATAGACACCGCATCAATTTACGATTGTAGTTAGTCTCTTTTGTCTTATGACGTACCTATAATAGTAGAAGGAGATGGAACTGTAGATCTTAGTTTATGCGGCTGTACACTTTTCACTTGTCACTTTTGTGCTAGTGTGTGTGAAAAGTGACCGTAAACATGAGGGCAGAAAGTTGTCACTTTGGTCACCATACACTCAAACACAAACGAAAAGTGGACATTCTTGCAATGGTATGGCTCCCTCTATGTTTTTATATTAAAGGAGATCATTGCTCTTAGGGCATGACTAATGTAAAGCGTGAAACACCCTGGAGAGGCATAAGGTGAAGGCACGGGACAGACGCGTCGCAGACATCCGTGCCGCGCCGCTTGAGTGTAATCACGTACCCTTGTTTGGTCATGGATTCACTACCTTCGTGGTCTAAAGGTTAAGAGCATTGGGCTTTTGATACGGAGGTCGTGGATTCGATTCCCACGGTGGAAGTACACAACATACGTAACATACACATGATGAAATGTATGCAAACATCATGTGTATGTTTCACGCCTAACAGTTGCGATGCGGCATGGAAACAGTCGCAATGCAGCAGATACACTAGCGATGCAGCATCGATACAAACTTCCACCGTGGGAATCGAATCCACGACCTCCGTGTCAAAAGCCCAATGCTCTTAACCTTTAGACCACGAAGGTAGTGAATCCATGACCAAACAAGGGTTCAAATCCATGAACAGTTTGGCAGTTCGGGCGTAATAATCACAACAACCGGTTCATTCACCCAATTTGTTTATCCGTAATCAAATCGCATAAATTCTATCAATTTTGTCTATTCTTTACTAAATAATTATCACAGAACGGTCATCGGCCGGAATAATGAACTCTGCGTAGTAACTGTAGAGTTCAAATTTAAACAGCTGGTTTCATAAACAATTTATTTATTATCATGGAGGTAATTGTACTTTCGAAACGAGGTCAGTGGATTTGTGATTAGTTTAATTAGTTTGCAAATCTCTTACCTATAACTTTTTGTTTATCATGTATCAAAACATACGATTTTGTTTACCATTTATTTGAGCGATGATAGTCCATACCGGATAATCATGAGGCGGGGGTTCGATTCCTGGCCTGTACCTCTCGGAATTTATGTTCATTATCACTAGCTCGGCGGCGAAGGAAAACATCGTGAGGAAACCTGCATACCCGAGAATGAAAAGAAAATACCATAAGTTCGGGAGGTATACGTAAATTATAAGCATAACACGATAGACCAGCGATATAGTAGCAATGTTTCATATAACGAACCTTGTTTGCAATAGCCCAACCAACAATAATAATAATACCATTTATTTAATGAAATATGTTCCCCAAGATTAATGAACTACAAATAACTTTTTACCCTGCTTTTTCTGGAAAAATATAAAAACATCACACACAACATCACAAGGTCATTGACAAAGGTCAGGTCCAAAGTCATTAAATAAGAGATACTTCCGTATTTTTCTGATTTCATCTTTGATCGTTATTTCTATTTTTTTAAATTTACTTTTGAATTCACTGTAATCGTATTCAAATGTAAAATATACAGGGTGTACAGTAAAATGGGACAGCTACTCAAAGGGGTGCTTCAGACCATCAAACTGAACAACTTTCTCTATGGGACCAATATCGAAATCGAGAAAAAAAAATCCGCTCTCCCATACAAAACTGCAAACATAACTCGACTGAAATGTATGGGACAGCAGATTTTTTTTTCGCGATTTCGATATTGGTCCCATAGAGGAAGTTGTTCAGTTTGACGGTCTGATCATCCCCTTAAAAAAGTGTCAGCATATTAAGAAGGACCCTATATAAACTATATTTATTTATTAACGCACTAACTCACATAAAAGACCTTTCATTTATTCACCATCATTAGCCATTTAGCAACCACAGACAGGAAGCAATGAAACATTCTAAGCCGGCACCACATGGAATCCTTTTTTTATTTTTTTTTATTCGTAATGGGTTTGCGCTTGGCTTCAGCTCACCTGATGGAAAGTCTAGATGAAGCCGAAGATGTAGCGCGCTCGCCCAGAAAAAGCCTATTTACTCTTCTTTTAAAAATATCCTGATTGTATTTGCTTGGGAAAACAGACGCAGGGAGAGAGTTCCAAACCTTACCGGTTCTCATTATAAAAGAGGATGCGAACCTATTTGTGCGTATTGTTGGAATATCGACAACGTATGGATGCAGTCTCGCACTACGTCTTTACAACATTAAATAAACCTTGTTACAGAAAACCACCACCGCCCCCCAAGAAAATCTTCGAATACTTAAACAAGCATGTCGTCGGACAAGAGTACGCGAAGAAAGTGTTATCAGTGGCCGTATACAATCACTACAAGCGTATATACAACAACGTCACCAGTGGAGCGCCGGCCGACGCTCACCATCCGCTGCATCACACGCACAGAGGTACGTAGCACGCATAGTTATGCGTGTCACGCTATTGTGATACGTGTCACGCTATTATGACGCACGTCATTACTTTAGGTCTTACGCAATTTGTGTAGTAGTAGGATAGTATTTTATTTAGATGTCTATAATTGCTATAAAAGTTTAAAAATACCGTCACCAGTGAAACGCCGGTCTATGCTCACCTTTCGCTACATCAAACGATTCACACGCACAGAGGTACGTCGCACGGGTAGTGATGCGTATCACGCTATTGTGTTACGTCTCACGCTATTGTGTTACGTCTCACGCTATTGTGTTACGTCTCACGCTATTGTGATACATCTCACGCTGTTGTGACACACGCAAATATTGATAGGTCTCATGTAATAAAATCTCTTCCGCGAGAAGGATCTGGTACAATACAAGCCCATACTGCTATATTTTAAGGTGCTCTAATTATTTAAAACCAACCGTTTTCTATTCGAGCGTGGTAGATTACCAAGTACAAATTAATAGTATGATCGTTCAATACCGTGTTTCTTGCAAATAAGACATTTAATTTCTGTAGATATCTACTAGTACTAGCAATTTACATCAACTTCACCTGTATTAATCACTATTGAGTATTGACCCATACCATCCTATATCACAAGCATGTCTACGGCGCACGTTAGGGTAAAATCAAACTTATAGAGATAGGTCGCACGCGTGAGTTTACTTTTCACGCTATTATAATGCGTAGTGATAAGAAATGATTGATATAATAATTTGTCTTCCGCTGTGTTTAAATAGTGGTAGAATGATAATGATAGAATGGATAGTGGTAGAATGACAAATCTTTATCAATTTGAGCATGTATAAATTCTATTGTAATGTAATCAGATTTAAAAATTATTAATGTATGTACCCTATCCTAACACACAGTCTTTAAATTAAGTATATTAATTATGATTACCACGCTGTTAATATTTCAAATAAATTTTCGTTTGACATTGTAAATACTTAATAAAAATTATATATGACATTGAATGCCTTGAAGAGGCAGATGTAATTTTTTTTTTTTTTTTTTTTTTTTTTTTTTTTTTTCAGAGGCAGATTGCTGTACCACAAATTAATCATACCATCTTATGTAACGTGTGCAATCAAAAATGATTAAATGAATTATGAATTATGATATTAAAATACTAAACATCTCCGATTCCTACTCGACCACCTCTTAGGGAATATAGTCGTAAACATATGCAAACAAAGTAATTGGAGGTGTAAAGCATAAGTAATACTAATTGAGATTAAGATAATTATCGATTCGGATGACGTTTTCAGGAAAATAAACCCCTATTTTTTAATTACCGACATAATTTCAAGGCTGGGTGTATTCAGATAATGAAACAAAAGAACTTTCCCTAAGGAACATGGGTCCATCAACCGATAGATTTTCTATGGGAGATAAAATACATTTTCGTTTTTCGACCAATGTTCTTGCGAAAGTCGTTTAGTTTCATTATTTGAATACATTGTTTTGTCGGTAATTAAAAAATATCTATGAATAGCGATAAACTTGGAGTAACATGTTACATTTCGTTTTTGCATTTAAACAGACTAAGGGCGCCTTCAAATTTTCCGCAGATTGTCGCGCGGCGGCAGCGCGGCTGCAGCGCTGCGCTATCAAATTCATACAAATTAACAAAACGCGGCCGCAGCGCGGGTGCACCACTACAGCCGCGCTGCGGCCGCGTTTTGTTAATTTGTATGAAATTTGTATGCGCTGCGCCGCCGCGCGACACTCTGCGGAAAATTTTAAGGCGCCCTAACTCAGTCAAATGTTATGCAATAAATATAAAACACCATGTAACAACCTATCAGACATTTAAAAAAAAAAACCTGTCAGCCTGTGTATGACAATAAAGAATTTATGATTATGATTTAAAAAAATTTAGATAGATAGATAGATAAGTCATTTATTTCATCAGAACAATACAGGATATAGCCCAGTCATTTTACGGTTAAGTAAATCAAGTACAGCTTCGGTACGTATTTGTGTGGTCTGCACATTCGAAGTCCCAGGCGCAAATATCATGAAATATATCTATAGCACAGAAGGTCAATGTTACTAACAAAGTCTTCTCAAACTATGATCACGCGTTGACACGTCACACGCATATCTGTTATTAAACGTGATGTTCACTCTCCAATGTAAATATTTTAATGTTCCATGCGCTTTGTGCAATCTGTTATCATTGTCATTAGTCATTACACTAATGTCATCCATTTCATCGCTATAATTATTATGTTAAGCATACGCTCTCGAATATATTCCCCGAGGAGTACAGTCCGCACGTTATCTTGAATGAAGACTTCTTGGCTATCTGATTCGGCATCCATTGCGTGCTTTGTTCGACACTTCAAAAATAGAGAGTGTAGGTCAAGTAATGAATGCCTGCTGTTAGCCAGTCAGGAAGTCTTCATTCAAGACAATTTGCCCACTTTAATGGTAGCCTTAAGTATAGAGACATTCAAAAAATTGCGTACAGCTAACACGCAATTTTTGACCCGTGGTTTTTTTTCATAAACAGTTGCCTATTTTTTATTTATTTCTTTTATTACTATTCGTAAAAAAAATCACGTCTCCAGATATGATTGTAGGCACAAGGTGTAATGTAACAGTCTCAGGCAGTCGTAGCTAATTTATTTTGCTCCAAGAAACACGTGATTTTGCTAGAACTCCATTTTTACTAATTACCAGACACGCATAATGCCAGGACTCCGTTTTGCTAATTACCAAATACGCAAATTGCGAGGATTCCATTTTACTAATTACCACACACTCAAATTGTCAAAACTCTATTTTTGCTAATGACCAGCCAGGCACACATATTGGTAGAATTCCATTTTGGTAATTTTCACCATTTTGCTAATTACCGACACGTAAATTGACAGAATTCCTTTTTGCTAGTTACAGTCCGTACACGTATATTACCCGAACTCCATTGTGGTAAGTTAAAACGCACTTTGCCAGAACTCCATTTTTATAATTATTAGAAATGCTTTCCACAGGACTCCATTTTGATAATCACCAGACACACAAATTGCCAGAACTTTGGAGTTCTGACACGCATATTGCCAGAATCTTTACGTTCCTTCTCATCTAAAGTATTTTTTTAATTTATATTATTTTGTATAATTTAATTACAAAGACAATAAAATAAACTATAAGATACTTAAAATGAAATAACTGTTTAATGTTTGTACCTACGCTAAGTTAAATGTAGCTCAAGTTATTTAATTACGAACTTAATCGTTTCTTTATTGACACTTGCTCTAAATCCGTAAAGCAATAAAAAATAAATTTCCATGTATAATTGTGATGACTTCATTACGCTTCATAGGTCTCTGATCGCAAACTGGATAAATTTCACTCATTTTCCCGGGGTTTTGCACCGCCTAGTTATTCGCTGAACTGGACTGTGGTCAAGCGTGGCGAGATCATAAATAACTTTTACTTTCAAGGGTACTTTAAGAGGATATTGCGCCTCCAGTGCTGCCCTCAATCGTCTTATAATTTTTTAAATTTAATATGTTAACAATTAAGTATTAAAATTTAACATTGAATGTCGCATAAACATAAATCAGTAATCCGCGAATGTCTCGATAACTTTTTTAAAGCTTAATTTTTAAGAAATATAAAAAACCTCGAAACGAAACGTGGATGTTCTGAGTTTTCAGAATATCTCTGACTAACCCCTCGGGGAATATAGTCGTGAGCATATGAAAATAAACGAAATGTCGCATATGTAATTAATTACTTAGGGATCTACACTGAAAAAAATGTTTTGTTAAACTAAAATATAAAATTATAGTAAAACTAAACAACTAAACTGATTAGAACGATGATTTTTATCATTTATAATAAAAGGTTACATTAAGGACCTGTGTCACCACTTCTTAGCTAATCCTTGTTAGCTTATCTGACATATCTTTCATACAACATACTTCAAACAACGGTCTGTCAGATAAGCTAACAAGACCTTACTAATAAGTGGTGAAAGATGCCCTAAATAAAAGCAAAAATGTCTGTAAGGCTAAATCAAAACTAAATTCCTTTCAATTAATTGTATTTAGTTAGAATAAATTAAACACTTAATTAACTCAGACAATCCACTTAATACTTAAACACCAGTCTCATTTTCATAAATTTTCCCGCAGTTAAGCACTGCCTACTAACCCGGTGAACTAGTCGGTCAGGCGTGACAATCAATCACCGCCAGTTATAACTAGTTTCAGTAAAAACTTTAGGCCTAGGCCGCGGAACGAATGATCCACTAACTTTCATTTCATTTTCTGAATTTTTTAAATTTTTAGCCTTATTTTGTCTGACTTTTTTTCTGTCTTCATGGTTTCATAATCTTATAAAAAAATCTTGATTTTGTAGATGAAATTGATAATGATTATTGCTATTGGGATCAACAGGAATAATCATAAAACCGGGGTTGGTTAGCAGAAGTAACAGTGGCACTGATTTGACCAGGTGGACGCATAGGACACCACTTTCTTTCTTTCTTTCTTTCACTTTGTACCTAGTCGCAGTATACTAGAACTTTATTTCTTTAATATAAGAAATCAAGTTATCGGAGAGCAATAATGAAGAAAGCAATTGCATACTAATTGTGTTATGGTCATAGACGAGAATTTGTTCGCTTACGCTTGGTAATGGTGGTTACCATTTCATCCCATGGATGTCGTACGATGCTAATAAGGGATAAAGTTTTCTTGTGCAGTATTTTGGCGAAAGGTTGCCCTGTCACCTCATTCCTTCCTGAAACCAGAATGTGTCAAATGGAAGCCTAAAATTTAGTTTTCAGTTGTCAGTAAAACTTCTGACCACCCCAAAGGGATTATAGTCGTGAGTTTATGTTTGTATGTGTTATGGGACTTTAAATGTGGAAAAGAAAGACACAATGCCGTTATCTGTCACACACAATCTTTTTAAACAATTTATATGCTTATTTGATACGCACTGTAAATACAGTATCCTAACGGACAGCTTTTTCTTTCGAAACCTACCTGTATAATGCTAATGTGTCGTTTCTACAAGCTATTTGAAACAGTTTTGAATTAATAACATAATATTTTAAGAAAGTGTATTTATGAAATAATAATAATTATGTTCCTATAAAATCACGAATACAGAAGGAACAGACTTGCATAACCAAACAAATATTTAGTTAATTATACTGCCAAATATCTCAAGCGTGATTATATTTACAGATCTACTTCATCTGAGTAATTCGGGAGGCGGTGGAGGTGGTGGGGGTGGAGCGGAGATCCTAGAGAGACAGAACCACGAGCTGAGGCTGGACAAGAGCAATGTGCTGCTACTCGGGCCCACGGGATGCGGTAAGATCATATTTATTGTCAGCATTGCGGTGGAGATCACCGAGAAAGCCACGATCTGAGGCTGGACAAGAGCAATGTGCTGCTAGTCGGGCCCACGGGTTGCTGTAAGTTCATATTTATTGTCAGCATTGCGATGGAGATCCTCGAGACAGAACCACGAGCTGAGGCTCGACAAGAGCAATGTGCTGCTACTCGGGCCCACGGGATGCGGTAAGTTCATATTTATTGTCAGCATTGCGGTAGAGATCCTCGAGAGACAACCACGAGCTGAGGCTGGACAAGAGCAATGTGCTGCTACTCGGGCCCACGGGATGCGGTAAGATCATATTTATTGTCAGCATTGCGGTGGAGATCACCGAGAAAGCCACGATCTGAGGCTGGACAAGAGCAATGTGCTGCTAGTCGGGCCCACGGTATGCGGTTAGTTTATATTTATTGTCAGCATTGCGGTGGAGATCCTCGAGAGACAACCACGAGCTGCGGCTGGACAAGAGCAATGTGCTGCTACTCGGGCCCACGGGATGCGGTAAGTTCATATCACAACAAGTCATAACCAGACTCAGACCAGAGGAATGTTTGACTTTAAGGAAGGAATAGAAGCAGATTATTCCTTTCGCGATTTCGATTTGCGTTTAGTCCCATAGAGAAAGTGGTTCAGTTTTATGGTCTGGTCATCCCTTTAAAAATCCTTGAGCATATTAAGAAAGGCCCTATAAATAAAACCGATGTGCATTTGCGTGTCTTTGTGTAAACAACATTTCATCATCATCATCACAGCCTATATACGTCCCAATGCAGGGCACAGGCCTACCCTCAAGGAGGGTGTATGGGCGTTAGTCTACCACGCCTGCCCAATGCGGATTGGTAGACTTCACATACGCATCGGAAATAGAACGGGCGAGGAATAGACATTTTAGAAATTAATAAATATGGATACTATCGGTTTAAAATAACAATGTGCATGACCTCGCTCGCAAATGTGACGTCACTCGAACACACGAACTTCACTCGAGTCATTCAAATGATTGTTGACTTTGCATAGAGTCTATATTCCTTTACAATCGAGTGAAGTTATCCAACGGCCCTTCAAGGTCATGCACATTGTTATTTTAAACTGATAGTACTTGTTATGATGACTTTAAGCCAACAGAGCAGAACAGAACAGTTTTAAACAAAATGAATACTTATTTTCGCTATTTAGTCCTGCATTATCCATGAAGAACAAGACGCAGTGACTATAAACACATCTAATATCCTTCTCGTTAACTTTTCTCTCATTTTAGTATAAAAAATTTTATTAAATTAAACTTACCTACATACAACAAATAAGATGAACATAAGGATACACGTCGGTCTAATCACTAAAAGTGATTTCTTGAAAGCGAGAAATTTTGCATGGACGTAATTGTTTTGATGAATTATTCATAATTATTATCAGATTGTGGCTACCAGACCGTCGTGTGAGACGACTGCGCCGTGAAATTTATCACTTTATTTAGTCTGAGATGAAAATGTGTTGATTAATTGTAATTTTATGCAAAGTTTCTCAGGATATAGTTATCTTTTGTTTTAATCGAACGTAATTGTAAATTTTGATTGTTATGAGAAGAAACCTTACATGGAAATACTTACATAGCTGTCGAAATTACGCGACCGAAATTACACTTGCAATGCTTTTTACGCGAAACTCTAGCTTTAAATGTCGACGACATTTTTTAAGATTTTTTTTACGGTACGCCTGCCAGTGCCTACAGTGCAGCCCCCAATTTTTTTAATTTTTTTTATTAATTAAACGATATTTCTAAAAAAACTATAGGTAATTATCTATACAACCTGTTAATGAATTAGCGCAAAACCTAATACACGCCAACGAATTTATAACAAAATAATTAGATGGAAACAATAATTTCTTTATTTTGATAGTTAACATTTATAGTTATTCGCATTTTAAGTTTTGAGGCAAAGATGTTATCATTTCAGCAATAAATGAAAGCGCTAACGTACTCATGGATACATTTTAATAATCTTGTTTTGATATTAAGTAGGGTGAGTGTGCCCGTGCGGTGGGTTGACATCGAGTTCAAGATAGTAACTATAAACATTTTTCATAAAGATCTGATAAAGAAACAAAAAATATATATTGAGGGCAGCACTGGGAGCTCGGTGCCCCCTTAATGGATAAGGACAAGAGGGTCAAAAATTTCATAATGGCGAAATTGGTTTTCAAGGTCCGACTCAAGATAGTTACAGAAATATTTGTCCAAAATATCGAAAATTGCTTTCAAAATTCGACCCAATTTAGTTAGAGAAAGTAAAAGCTAAATACGAAATAAAAGCTTTAATTTTGCAGTTTTTATCCGAAGGTCAAACCCCATTCAGTGATGCAATCTTAAACTTGCAACACCGCCATAATAAACAATATTTAAATGTTCACTATAAATAAATACCACGTGAACTTAATTGTGGCCCTCGGCCCTCGGTCCCAAACCAGTCCTGTATCATCAGTCCACAATATTTATTGAGGAAAAGTTGCGTAACGTGTGAAATCATCTTTATTACTTTTTATACGCATATGTTATGAGAGATGATGCTGAGAAGTTTAAGGACCTATAGCGTTAAGTTTATACAGGATGTAACAAAAAACCCTGGTAATATTTAAAGTGGTGGTAAAACTATATTTAAAGGGGTGGTAATATTTAAAGTGTTGGTGATAAGTTGAAGGATGATGTGGTAACCAGTGAGACTGTACGTTACTACTGTAGTTGCGATGCCAATTTTGTATGACAGAATTAGTTCTCAACGTAACAACGTTTTACTAGGAGCGCTGTACAAAATTTAATACAAAAACTGTAGTTTACTAAAGTAGAAAGAAGAAGAAGAAGACTGTAGTTTAGTACAGTGTTAACTCATGGTAGGCCTTCAGGATTGAAAGAGGTATGCTTAGGTGGTTCGGTAACGTACAGAGGATGAATGTGAGTAGACAGTAGACTCACTAGGGAGATTTATCGATCCAATGTGAGTGGAACAGTCGAGAGAGGGCGTCCGAGGAGAACTTACCACGACCAAATAAATGGTCTTCTCCGAAAAAAGACAAGTGCGTAGAACCCTCAATCGACGGAAGTGTATGAAGACATGTATGAAAATGGACGAGGCGAGAGAAGTATGTCAGAATCGTAGTGTGTGGCGAGCCGTAGTATCTGCCTACCCCTAATGGGGATAGTATGTGTATGTATATGTGGTAAATCCTTTCCACAATATGACTTGGCTGTTCTTCTAATTCTTAAAGGTCAGTTTGAGTTACTCTTAAACATGGACTAGAATGCCAATTGATTAAATGTTCTCAAAATTACCTGTGCCAAAACAAAAAAAAGTATTTTAAAATTACTTACCTGATCAAGGAAAACTGTTAAATAAATTGTAGCTGTCATCGTGAGCCGAATTACAAACTTTTGCTCGTACTTTGTCTTCCAAGAAATGTATTAGCTGTTATTACAAAAGGCTGTAGTTAAGAGGATATACCCGTTTTTTCCATACAAACGTATTCTCCTGTTTCCTCCCTGGATAATGAGTAATGACACTAGAGCAACAAAAAATATAAAATCTATGTTACCTCTGCTATGTCCCTATGTTTTACATTTTTTCATAAATTAATTACTGTAAGAACTAGGGAGGGACCTTCGGAAGTACCCAATTTTAACGCCCGTTTTCAGACATCCAGCAAACAAATTAGAAGAATAAAAGGAAAACATACCGACATATCCAAAGTCATTCACATATAATTTTTGAAAGAATTTTTAGTTTTGTAGGAGGAAACAGTATAATTGAATTGAATTGAATTGAATTGAATTGAAACAGGGGAATACGAAATGCTGATTTCGTCCATTTTATTTAGATAAAAGTTTGTGGGAGAGGCGGATCGGACAAATACGTATACAGTCGGAAAAGTGGCTTATCCTCCAAATTTCTTAGAGAGCCCGCCTATCCTCTTAAAATCGGAAATGAAAAATGATGCATACTTAAGTGCGAAGTATTCCTTATAAAATTAATCCATGGGTTTTTACATTCACTTTCTCGGTTGCTTCATCAATAAAGTATCAGCATTAATCCTTGATTACTTACAGACGTATTTACCCAACTTTCGTATGACCAACGTGTAGTAACCACAGAATAATAAACAAACAATAGAAGTAACTCAATATTCACCGCTAGTAGAGAAACCTATATTGTCGCCGAATCCTCAGATGGACTGATTCGTCTTAAAAAGGACATGGAGCAGCGAACTTTCCATCGACTATGTTTTTATTAACAGGGTGTAACAAAACACCCAAGTAATAGGAAAGGATAGGAAGGATAGGTAGGATAGTAATAGGTTCTGGTATTTAGTGATACCAGTAAACTACCACTTTCACTATGGAGCCAAAATTTAAATAATTTGCGGTTTCATACAAAACGGCCTAGTTAGGTACTATGTATGCTCATGAGATTCATGAGTTCATGACTATATTCCGAGGAACTTGAGATATTCCAAATAACTTTAATTCTCAAATAAACAATTATCGACTAATAGACTATACGATTTCCTGGCGGTTGATTTTAGCATGCATTACTGTAATAATAGGATTATAATGATATTTTTGACATTTTGTATTTCAGTCGAAACGATACAGGCGTTAATCTGTGCTACTATCACCAGTTTAGACATATTGGTGCATATTTGCACTCCGCAGAGACGTGCATAATCCGTTCTTAAGACACTTCTACCTATTATTTAATGTTCTGTGGCAGCGACAGCCTCACACGAAGATCTGTTTTAATATTTCAGTCTCGAACCAAAGCCCTATTTAAACGAGGTTTGAGATTAGCTATAAATAGCTGTGATTGTGTATTCATGGAGGTGGTCGGATGAGACAGTGATTTGTTGGTTTACCTATATTTTCATTTGAATTATTCATACCTGTGATAGTGAGATTATGTAATGTTTTGTCTAGCTGATTTTCTATACGAAATACTTACTAATTAACTATCTTTATTAGTTACTATTTTACGGAGTGCTTAAGACCATCAAACTGAATAATTTTCACTATGGAGTCAACACTGAAATCGCAAAAAAAATTGTTGTTCCATAGACGACATAAATGGCTACCAAAATGTATGGAACACCATAGTCTCACGCCTATAATCCGTTTATAGGTGCTCAGGATCTTTGTTGCTTCCATCCAAAGCCTGAATCCACCTAGTGCTGGGCCCATCTTTCTGATAGGGGCCTACACCGCGTGGTTTCTCTGGGCCTCAGGTTCTTCTGTAGCAGTACAGGGTCCAACATAATATGCTAACAGTTTTTACTATGATAATCAGACCAATAAACTGAACAACTTTCTCTATGAGACCAAAGTCGAAACGTGAAAAAAAATCAGCCGTCCCATACATTTGGGTCGAGTAGGATTGCAGTTTTGTATGGAACAGCAGATTTTTTTTTTGCCATACTGAGGGTCATTATCATGGTTTTTTTAAAAACAGTCAGCGTTTTAAGAAGGACCCTATGTACTGGGCTTGGAAAGATCAATCGATCAATTAAATATTCTTTATTTTTCTCTTGCATTGAAAGATGTATAATGACATGCCATAGACCTATTTCTTAAGCTGAGAAGCACACCAAATTTTCTCACACGGTCATTTCTTGTACTTTTATCTCCCAATAGCATTTCTAATCGTTTTTTGAATGTCCACAGGTAAAACGCTCCTCGCTCAAACGATAGCTCAGTGCCTCGACGTGCCGTTCGCGATCTGTGACTGTACGACGCTCACGCAGGCGGGCTACGTCGGCGAGGACATCGAGAGTGTCATCGCCAAGCTTCTCCAGGACGCCAACTTTAAGTGAGTACCCTTTGTGAATGCAGGTTCCGACTTTATCAAAGACTGGCAGTCCACCAGGGCAGATGGCGTCATAAGGGAATTTGAGCTATTCTATTGGTGGATTTTTCCTCGCTCACCGCCCCACTGCCTCGCACAGCTCTTGTGGAAAGCTAGCCTTAATGTTATACTAGCAACCCGCGACTTCTTCCGCACAAATTATATACCAGATTTTAAGTCAGATCATAAGCTATCAAACAAAAAAAAATTCATCACAATCGGTTCAGCAGTTTTTGCGTAATGCTCGAACAAATAAACACACAAACAAACAGACAGAAAAAAAATCAACATCTAAAAACCATATAGTAATCTTTTTTTTTGTAAATATCTTCAATGTACAGACACACTTCTGTTACAGTTTTATAATAGTTTAGATGTAGTCGGAAGACTTGTAGAAAGGAGACAACGGTCATCAATTCTGTGACAGATGCGACCAGGAGTGTGATTTTTGAATCTCATATGTTGAACTCAGCAGTTGAAAATGTATCGAGATACGCATCTTTCTACTGCAGATTTGACTTCCAAAAGTCGCACTCCTGGAGTATGATTTTAGAAAGCCAAATCAGCAGTAGAAAGATGCATAACTTCATAGTAATTTTGAAATTTTCAACTGCTGAGTTCAAAGAATGAGTTTAAAAAATCGCACTCCAGCTCATTGCGACTTTAGTTTGCTGATGCCTTTCGAATCCTATTTCTCAGGATTCTATAGTAAATAGTTGCAATGAATAATTTTCAGTGTGGAGCGCGCACAGACCGGCATCGTGTTTCTGGACGAGGTTGACAAGATAGGCGCCGTGCCCGGCATTCACCAGCTGAGGGATGTCGGCGGTGAGTCTTATCATGTTCCTATATATCAATACTATAATTATATCTATAGATCGCGCAACGAAACCTAAGCGATGACCTTGAATGTGCCAGAAATCAAATTTGAGTCTATTTGGCGGGGGAAGCGCATGAGGCGCTGTTACAATTACTCATGCCCTCTCGCTCGCACCACGCCGCCCTCCTTATGGCGTTATGCAAATCATTACATGTGGCGACACGTTCCACGCTAATTTGCACTTCTAACCCCTCTTATAATGTTCTGTGGTGACAGGCGTGAGAATATGTACAGGATGTTCCGTAAACCGACGTCAACCCGGTGGATGCTGATAGGTTAGTTCATGCCTAACCAGAATATATTAAAATAAAAAAATAAAAAATAAAAACAGTCAATCAATCTGTCAACATTTTACTTTAGGAAATAGTCCTTAGTTTTCGAGATAAGGACAATTTTATGAAATTCGTAAAACTTTTTACCTTAGTCACAATTTTGAGTGCCACTGCTATAAATGCTCTATAGTCTATGCAGTATCTGTGTTAAAACTGTCAATATCTCGAAAACTAAACTTACCGAATTTTAAACACTTCGATTCGACCAAAACTGTGAAGAGCGCTGACCCCTATAGTACATCCATTTTTGGTTTAGGGGTCAGAGTTTTAAACAAAAAAGTGTATCTGCCGCTTGTACTACATATTACTTGTATTAAATAAACAATTTGTGTAATGTAATGTAAGTAGGCTAAATGAAATGCAAATAAATAAATTATTATTATGTATGTCTTACGTTCCGTAATCACGGGCAATTAAGTCCCGGACCTTTGGAAGACGTGCATGGGGCCGAAGCCAACATGTAGAGGCCCGTTCAAAAGACAAGTTAATCTAAATGTAAGGGATACACAAATGGCGGATACCATCTCCGAGCGTACAGCATGATACCCACGGGGATGGTCCCCGCCATTTGTGTAAAGACTATTGGAGTACGGCGCTATGGCCGCGATGGAAAAATAAGGTCTTGGGCTATGGAGGTGAAAGTTGGATGGATGGATACTGGGCTATGGGAGGAGACTAACGGACGCCTGCCATGACAACTAGTCTCAAAATTGTAAATAGGGCAGGCGGTGACTCGCCGACTCGTCGAGTGGGCCCCATAAAACGGCCGCACGCACAAAGTGCGACAATGGGGCAACATCTCATTGAGCGGCTGAAGGTTGTCGAGAGGTGCGGCTCCGGTTTCACCATCGCGGGGTTTACCCCCGTGAGCGGGTTTCCCCGTTATTACGCCATTACGTGCAATACACTTCCAACCTAGAGCATAGGTTCTGCTCTTGCGATTCCACTCTGGACGGCCAATTAAGGCAAGCCAGAGGTAGGGGGGTGTGTTACTGTGTGTGTGGGTGTGGGGGTGTGGGTGTGTGGGTGTGTGTGTGTGTGAGCGCATGTCTGTATGGTCCCCCTGGATAGGGGTCCGCGGTGTCGCCACTCACCGTCAGCTCGCCACAAGCTGCCCCCGCGGGGTTATTATTATTACTTTTACTAAAGCCAAATTTTTATATTCCGCTTAGTCATGACCTAACCTATCAGCATGCGCCGGGTTGACGTCGGTTTTACGGTTTACACCCTGTATGTATGTACTTCATTAACCTGCATGAACGTCCCTACACTTTTCCCTAGTGCTCATGGTTTAACTAGCTGTTGCCTGCGATCACGTTTGGGTTGACTTTAAAAAAGTATGCCATCCAAATTAGTGCAGCCGTTCATTCAAGATTGAGTCACAAATATCGTAAACACACTTGTAATTTAGAAGGATGAATGCTCATAGCAGATTTCGACTACTTGGTTAAAAAAAAGTATTCAAGTAGGCAGGATACTTATATTTTCAACGTAATATTATAATAATGTCCTCCTAAGTCTGCAGGAAAAAGTGATATTTTTCTGTGCGTCTTTGGTTGCACGAAAAAGGCCTCGCCGTGTTACCCTGGGCAGTAAAAAAGCCTCTAACGCTACATGACAAATTCGCCACTACGGTGGCAAATAAAATTCTATGATAAATGCCATTAATACGATAGAAGAAACCATCTCGCTCCAAACACAACATGAAGAACGAAATCATCGTGTTTCAGGAGAGGGTGTCCAACAAGGCATGCTGAAGATGTTGGAGGGTGCTGTAGTGTCGGTGCCGGAGAGGAACTCGCGCAAGCTGCGCGGCGACGCCGTGCAAGTGGACACCACCAACATACTGTTCGTGGCTAGCGGCGCTTACAATGGTCTCGATAGGTGAGCTGGGGAGAACTGACGGTCGATTGGAGATTAAATCGCTCATTGATGCTCAAATACACGCACACACTTACTCACATACACCTTAGGACATCTCATATACTCACACTTTAGTCACAGAAGAATCCTAGCATTGAAAGTGCATTTTTAACGGGAATCTGTCAAACCACAGGTGCACAGATTAGTTTCTAGATCGTATTTAAAAAATGCCAAGACTTTAAATGGTGAGTATTGAAAATAGGATCAAACCACAACATTTGATATTTTTGGGCCATAAGCGATTCCTTTACTTATTGTTCAAAATTGTTTTTTTCTGAGAACACAGAGGGTAATTTCAAAGGTAGCTAATTCTGGAAAAATGTCTTCAGCGCATAGATATAGTAACTAGATGAAACCATACCGTGGCCGCACATGAAACAGCAATAGTGCGACTTTTGCATACAAAAAGTCGGTTTGTTTGGCAAGATGTCATCAACATTCCATAGGTTTGACAATGGTTTGACATCTTGCCAAACAAAAAAACCGGCCACGGTGACCGAAACAAAAAATAATGTTTCTATCTTTTTTGATTACATAAGTTTTTATAACTGGCTATCTCGTTCTCTGATTTCTTGGCTCCATCTTTCAGCGTAAGCGAAAAGTTTTTAATCTAAGCTTCAGCGTAGGAAAATGTATGTCATCGTGGCAGAAGTTAAGTGGGTTTTGCGAAGAGATTTAATTACTTCCTTGAACGTCGTCCTGATATTCGGCGAAAACGAATATCCGGTAATTGGCTGCTATTCGGCGGATATGAATTTTTATTTTTATTTTATTCATTTTAGGAAAACTTAAGGCATAATTACAGGATAGGATACCGACATTTTTTATAAAACAACATTGCCAACTAAAAGTTTCCACAGATAAATATCATTCGTTTTAACATAGTTGTGAGAAAATAAGAATGCATTTTGTCAATAGTTTGTTTTTGCACGGGGAACATGTGGAACGGGACGTTGCCTAAGGCTTAGCAAATTGATACGAAGATGTTTTTAGAGACTAAATCGGAACTGTCAATGGATCCATTAGAAATTTTAATCAAGTAGCAAATATCGTTAATGGCCTCGATTCGGATTGTGACACGACTAAACTAAACTAAATTTATTCCTGTCACTTTCTAAATTAAGATTAAGAAAAGAGACAGAAAACCAACAGCTGACTTTAGTGCTGTCAAAGTGACGTTAAACGCCCAAAAACGTTTTAAATAAGATGGCGTACATTATGATGGCATCTTATTTTGCGCATTTAACGTCACGTTGACAGCACTAAAGTCAGCTGTTGGTTTTCTGTCTCTTTGCTTAATCTTATTTTAGAAAGTGACAGGAATAAATTTAGTTTAGTTAAGTCGTGGTACACTCCGAATCGAGGCCAATATTACGTCGGTGTTCAAGGGGAAGAAAGTGGTAGCGCTTGTAGCGGTGTTGATAGTTGACTGACCATTGCCATGCAATATTGGTACCGCCGCGCGCCGCGGTGACCGCTAGCGACGGTGCAGTATCGGTTGCCAAATTCTGGCAAAGTACTATTTAGCGACTTTGTTGTGTTGAAGTCGATACGATTAGCAAGCAATATTGGTATTCGTTGCATCACTACCATACACGTTTTCACGGATTATGATTTCTCAGATATTTCCGATCACGCGCTTGATTCTCGGTCTCGCAGCCGTCATTAGCCACTACAGGTCTTGTAACAGTTTCGGCACGCTCTCCGCAGACTGGTGCAGCGTCGCAACAACGAGAAGTACCTCGGGTTCGGGGCGTGGGACGCGCGGTCGGGGCGTAGAGCCGCGCTACAAGCGGCCGCGGCGGACGCCTCCCCGCTGGACTCTGCGGCCGCCGAGAGCGACGAGCGCGACGCCTGGCTGCGCAAGGTGCAGGCTCGCGACCTCATCGACTTCGGCATGATACCGGTACGTCACTGTTACATTACATTACATGTAGGGTTAACCATATCATTGGCCCCCCTCCAATTATTGGCACTTTAGAGTTTATGTCGAAAAAACAAGGAAAATATAGACTACGAGCTTTTACCCGCGACTTCGTCCGCATAAATTATATACCAGATTTTAAGTCAGATGATAAGCTATCAAACAAAAAAGTTTCATCAAAATCGGTTCAGTAGTTTTTGCGTGATACTCGAACAAACAAACACCCAAACAAACAAACAAACAAACATACAAACAAACAAACAAACAAACAGACAAAAAATCCAAAAATTGGTGATTTGGAATCAGGGACAGGTAAAATCCATGTCGTAATTTTTTTTTTGTAAATATCTTCTATGTACAGACACACTTCTGTTACAGTTTTATAATCTACTTTATAATAGTTTAGATTCAAGTTCAGTACTGCACAAAAAATATAATTAGATTATATTTTTTGTGCAGTACTGAACTTGAATAGTCTATATTTTCCTTGTTTTTTAGACATAATCTCTAAAATGCCAATAATTGGAGAGGTGCCAATGAAAGGATGGTTTACACTACAACCCGGACGAATTAACTTGGCACCTGGATCGCACGTGGCTCGGAATAAAAAACTCTGAAAGAATAACTCGAAAATGCTAAAGCGCAGGGACACGTGCAACGGTAACTGAAATGCGTATAGTAATACTACGGCCTCGCACGGCGACGGCGGGGTCCCGCGGGGGGTAGCAGAAGGGGTGTCAAATTCCGAGCCACGTGCGAGCCAGGTGCCAAGTTAATTCGCCCGTGTTGTACATACTACCTACATAGTGTATGAGAGCTCGATATTGCTTCAATGGATCACCTTTGTAAAACAATCAGCTCTCTCTTAATCCCCCACCACAGTATAAGAAAGAGTATCTATTACTACATACAATACGAAAACTCCCTGCCTCCCACCTTCTTTTTACCTCTCTATTGCCCTCTGATTACCTCGACAGTTACCAGTAGCATAAATTGACACCACAAGTGACACTAAAATGTATGTTCTCGAAACAAAGAAGTATAATCTCAGGACGAAGAATAAAAACTATTTTGACAGTGCACGAAGCTAAAGTTATTGCAATCCTAAACTCCGTTTCGCATGTGCTACCGTCATCTTGTCAATTTCTGTGTTTTTGTAAACAGTGCAGGGTGTGCCCCCGCTACGAATACACATACAGAATCCTTCTTAATACGCTGACACTATTTAAGGGGATTATCAAACCATCAAACTAAACTACTTTATCTATCGGACCTACATCGAAATCGCGAAAAATCTGCTGTACATACATTTGAATCAAGTCGGTACTGCAGTTTTGTATGAAACTGATCTTTCTTTCGCAATTTCGATGTTCGTTTAGGCTCCATAGTGAAAGTTATTCAGCCTGATGATCTAAAGCACCCCCTACTACTATAACTAGGGTGTTTTGTGACACCCTATAAAATTGTTCCGTGCCTGACTGATATACGAATGATGTTCTACAAAGAATGAAATGAAATAATTTATTTGCTATAATAATAATAATAAAATAGTTTATTTCAGACATGGAGTCCATAAAATTTGTTAGTATACATAATAAAAACTTAGAAAACTAATGTTAGTAGGTACAGAATATTTTAATAGGTACAGTTACATTTTAACAGCATGCAGCTGTATCCAACGCTTCAGCATAGGGGAGTCCCATCGCTCTGCCAACACGCTCAGGACACTGTTGGAGCTGGCTCGCAGGCGGGTCAGCACGGACGCGCACCGTTTCCTCATGATGGCGTGGAAGCCGTCGCTATGAATAGGTCCATAAATGTAGAGGTGCACTAAAAAACTGGATTGTATTGTAGGAGTTGATAATGCCTTTCGCGCCCGAAGTCGCGTACAAAAGTATTTTTGAATAAGTAAACATACAAACTACGAAAACGAGCGTCGGTGGCGCGTGGCGGAGAAGTATGGACTCCCAATTATGGGGGTCCGGGTTCGAATCCGCACGGACAACGTGCCATGTACCAATGAGTTTTTCTATCTTATGTACGTAAAACCGACTGCTCTCAAATGGTGAAGGAAAACATCGTGAGGAAACCTGCATACACTGAAGAAGAAATTCTGATGTGTATGTGAAGTCTACCAACCTGCATTGGGCATGCGTGGTGGACTAATGCCCATACACCCTCCTTGAGGGTAGGCCTGTAGGCTGATGATGATGATGAAACATACAAACTAACGCGTTGTCTAATTGTCCCTTAGGAGTTCGTGGGTCGCTTCCCGGTGCTGGTGCCGTTCCACTCCCTGAACCAGGAGCTGCTCGTGCGGATACTCACGGAGCCCAAGAACGCTATGGTACGTATCATATGAACAGCGCACTGTCACTTGCGTTTGACACCTGCTATAATTACCTACGCCTACGGCATGCATGCAACACCGAACATCCCAGTATCTGCTCATCCTCAAGATACATCGAACCGTGGCGTTTGATGGCAGTTTTCGCTATCTTGCTACCAAATGTTGGAAAAAAAACAATGCGGGTTTTGTATGTAAGGTTGGCGCCTTATTTCTCGCCGTTTGGGCTTGAAGTTGAAAATATTACCATTACGTGCACTTCAAGCCTTATATCTTAGTTCGGACTGAGTTCTGAGATATTTGTAATAACAGGTGTTGTTTTTAAATTAATCCTGAACTATAAGTCTATAATATTCAAGTTTGATTGATGGCCGCGCTAAAAAAAGAAAAAGGACGCTATTTTTAGGCATCGGCTTTTGTCACCTCTGAGACAGATGACGTCAAAATTTACTTTTAAATAATAAACTATATAAACTCTGTGTTCTCGACTGTCAAAAACATATCTGTTAATTAGTAGCAAATACTACTATTTACTATTTTTAAACTACGCGATACAATTCTGTTTCTATTATAATTAGTCAATTGATTGGGCTTGACCCACGCGATAGACACTTGTCATTAATTTTATAGCATGGCAAATTAATATCCTGGCAAACAACTTCACAGTTTAAATTACTAACTATAAGGTTGAATATATTATTATCAATGGTTTCGAGTATCATCTGGAAATGTTTGTCCCTTTCTGCAGGGCTATTATGCCACGCATGAAAAAACGAGAAAACCGTCATGCGCGCTCTCTTTTGCATACGCAAAGCAACAGAGAAGTACGTCTCGATTTTGTCGCTTTCTCGGGGGTAGCATGAAGTCCCCTGCGCTAACAAAGATCGACAACACGAAAAATAAATATTACGATCACGTTTATTTGTATTATGGCATGTCCCAGACATAGACATTATTATACTACCTTCCGTAGTAAGTGTGTGAATGAGATTCCGATCATAATGAAAAAAGCTACGTGTGCGAAAGAGATTATAATATAATTGCCATAAAACCATTTTGAAACAATCTGGTCTCCGTCGGTATCCTGTCAACAAATTATCTCTCGTTATTTTATTGATTTTCTTTAAATTCATTTTGTGTTTTATAAGACGAATATAAAAAAGCATTATGGTATCATGTTCTGTAATGGAATGCAGTGTAAATTCCACCAAAAACCCAAATAAAGAGACGTTACAAAGGTAAATGGGATTAGTACAGTACTACTTTCACAACACTTTTTCTCATATATTTTATTCTTAAAATTATTTCGTAATACATTCATTATATGCAGTAAACGTCCTATTTTCTAAATAATATATCATTTCAAATAATTATGTGTAAGATAAAAAAATATTGTGTACGTGAAAAAGAAACCGTTTCGCATAGAGATTGTCCAAAATCTAATCGATATGTCGATAGTTTTGAAATTTATTTTTCTAATCTACCACCTAGCTCCCTCCGTTCATGTCACGTGAAATTTTCTGTTATTTTTTTTAACTTATTGAAAGGCGGATTTAGCCTGGCCAAATATTGCCAGAAAATCTCTGTCAGAAAAATTCTTACACGCCCATTTTGACGGAATGGTTTTACTAATTGCGACATTATAATATTACTATTTAGCATGTCCATAACCCATGACCAATGATACATACTGACAGATTGACAGATTTATCAAAAATCATTATTCCTCTCTTTCCACACATTAAAATGTATAATAATTTAGCGATATTTTGTTACATTCTTCTTCTTCTTGTAGTGCCATCTCCTATCGGAGGTTGGCTATCATTAGGGCTATTCGTACCCTGGAGACTGCAGCCCTAAATAGTGAGGTCGAGTTCATATCGAACCATTCACACAGGTTCTTAAGCCAGGAAGTCCTTCTTCTACCAGGCATTCGTCTTCCCAAAATTTTCCCTTGTATAATAATCTGGAGAAGTAGATATTTTTCACTTCTCATAATGTGACCGAGGTACTGAAGTTTCCGAGTTACATTGCACAGTGTAATATCGGACCCTAAAATCGAACGTGGCCCATTTTTTGCCAGAAATAGATAGTTAATAAATACAATTTGATCACAATAGTGAAACTCCCGATTCCATATTGGAAATCCGAATTTAATAAAAGCGAACTAAAGTCCTTTAAGAAATATTCCTGATTTCCGGATATTTTCTGAGGAATTAAAAGTGACAACTCTAACCCAAACTTTAAATCTATAATATTATATTAGAATTAGAGAGTCCACGGAATTGGTTGATAGTTTTTTTACCCGATATGGTTGACTTCAGTGAAAAAATAAAGAAGAAAAATATTAAATAATTAATATTTAAATTTCTACGAGCACGAGTCTCAAACTATTCTTAAAACACGTGTAAATTAAAGGTCTTTCGACATGTATATGCAGCAAAGTAGTAACAGGTTTAGATATTTAAATTTTTTTTATTTTCTGATATCCGGCATAAAAAGTAGGCGATTTTCAGATTTTTTTTGTCTCTCAGACTATAAATCGCAGACAATCGGGAGTTTCAATCTTGTATTCAAAATGTTATTAACTATATTTCTGGCAAAAAATGGACCACGTCTGATTTTAGGGTCCGATATTACACTGCGCACTTATGCACTGTGCGACCGGGCCAAAGTAATGTTTAATATTATTGACTGGGTAACTTCGTAACTTCCAGATTTCCTGCAAATGCAATAACGATACAAAAAATGGGTACGAATGTCAAATAGAATACGCTAGGAGCCTAAAACAAATATATGGTATGCAGTCGACATTTCAAAGAAAACTGTTTCGTGCCACGAAATCACCGATCGGCGTCTTTAATAGAAAGGATCTATACCTACTGAATTTGTCCCGGTGTTGGTAGGTGTTTATTCGTTATATGTGGGCGTCCAAACATAAAGGGTTCAGTAGTGGGGTATAGAGTTAAGACAAGATTCGGAATCTAGAACTTCCAAATTGATAATATTGATTAATAAAATTTTCAAAAACTGGCATAGTTTTTTTTTTATCTGACATTTGTAGTTGAAACTCTGAAAAAGCTTGTTTTGAGAAAAAGCATTTTTAAAGTTCGATAAAAAACAGTTCTACTTATTTGTTACATAGATTTTGATTTATTAATGTAGATTAAGATATTCTGCATGAAATCCACATATAATTTATATGTGAAACTGTTGAGAAATCTATTAAATAACAAGTTTAATGTTTCTGTTGTGAGAATTTTTATTAGAAGTGACGTGACAAGGGAAAACGTTCTTTGTACAAAAGAAAATAATTTTTAAATATTGACAGTGCATTTTATCAAAGAGATAAAACTACAACACCCTCCCCTCAATGGAAATAAACATAAATGAACGGAACATACACCAAAACTTACAAAGAACAATAAAAAGCACAACAAAGAACAATAAACAAAACAGCGTAATAAAAATCAAGTATTAGTTAAGCCCATTCCTACAATACATCTTAGGTGAGCTGTACGCCTTAGGGGCTTAGTTAACACATCAGCTGCCATCTGATCTGACTGTTGATACTTAACATTGATAACACCATCGTTAATTTTTTCACGTATAAAGTGAAATTTGGTGTCAATGTGTTTTGTCCTATTATGGTGGATTGGATTGAGCGCTATTTTCTGCGCACTCTGGCTATCATTAAAAAGTACAACCTTATCAGCGTTACCACTAACTTCAAACACTAACCTTCTAAGAAATATAGCTTCTTTAGCAGCGCTAGCTAATGCCATATATTCGGCTTCAGTCGAAGATAATGCTACCGTGGGTTGCTTCTTACATTCCCAACTAACGGGTCCACCTGCGAGCGTAAAGTAATATCCAGTATACGATCGCCTGTCAAATGTGCAATTCGCCCAATCTGCATCTGTGTATCCACACAAGTAGGCACCTGTCTTCCTGTAAGAAATACAGTAATCTATTGTACCTTTAAGATACTGTAAAATCCTTTTAGCGGCCAACCAATGTTTCCTTTCGAAACAATTATTAAATTGGCTTAAATAGCTCGTAGCATAAGCTATATCCGGTCTAGTATTTACCGCAAGGAACATTAGGGAACCTATTAGGCTTTGGTAAGGATAGGATTCATCTGATTCTTTACCCTTTTCATATTTATTATTTTCCAGTGGAGTGGACATATGCTTACAGTCTTGCATATTGAAACGTGTTAGAACTGTTTGTATGTACGTCTTTTGGCTGACGCATATTTTGTCGTCCGTTCTTTTCACATTCAAACCTAGAAAATAATCTAATTTTCCCAAATCTTTCAATGAGAAATGCTTTTGCAATTCTGTCTTGACAGTGTCAAAAGATGTCTCTTTCTTATAAAAGATACAAATGTCATCGACATAAACTGCCAGGATGACGGTTTCGTCACCAAACTTTTTTAAATAAACGCATGACTCCGAAGAAGTTCGTTTAAAACCTATAGAAGACAAGGTTTGGTTTAATTTAATATTCCAAGCTCGAGCTGCTTGCTTTAAACCATAGAGCGATTTTTTCAATAAGCAAACTTTATGTTCTTCGCCTTGTTTTATAAAACCTTGAGGTTGCTGCATGTAGACTTCTTCTTCTAGGTCACCATTCAGGAACGCTGTATCGACGTCCAAGTGTCGCATTTTCAAATCCATTTCTGCCGCTAAAGCAATAAGTGTACGCAGAGATGAATTTCGAACAACTGGTGAAAACGTTTCATAGTAATCAACTCCTGAAACTTGACTAAATCCTTTGGCAACAAGCCTTGCCTTGTACTTCACCACTCTACCTTCGGCATCCTTTTTAATTTTATACACCCATTTACATGGTACAACCTTCTTGTTTGGTTTTTCAACTAACACCCATGTCTTGTTTTTATTCAATGAGTTGAACTCATCTTGCATAGCAGACTGCCAGCTTGTACTATCTTCTGCTTTGATAGCTTCAGCATAGCTTTGGGGCTCATCAGGTTCACTACTCATAGCAGCATTGCAGTCAAACGTATTTTGATTTATCTTATTTAGCCTATTTCGAAGTGGGTACCGTTCTTCAGGCTCTACCACAATCTGTTCGGTTACATCTTCCTCATCAGAAGCGTCATCAGCGCTAATGAATTCTGAAGTATTGTGAACTTGATCTATAACTGCCTCCAAGTCATTCGCCTCCTCTTTTGAAGACGAACCAATTGACGGTATCGGTTTTTCCTCATTCCTATGAACCAATTCAAAAATAGATTCATTGTTGTCGGTCAAAGTAACTGGTTGATGTGTGGTTTTTTCCTTTAAATCAGTGAAATGGTCTTCAAAGAACACCACATCTCGACCTTTTACTAACCTCCTTGGATTACTTGGTTCGCGAAACAGATAACTTTGTCGATCGTCTGAATATCCGACAAAAATATACTGCGCGGCTTTTGGATCCAACTTCTTTCTCAGTGGATCAGGAATCTTCACCATCGCGCGACAGCCAAAGACTTTTAAATGAGTCAGGTTTGGTTTTTTATCATGCCATAATTCATACGGCGTCTTCCCGTCGAGAGCTCGGTGCGGACATCTGTTCTTTAAGAACACGGCCGTTTCAACAGCATCTTGCCAATAACCTTTTGAAAGAGAACTGTCTGAAAGCATACAACGACCCTTTTCGACTATGGATCGAAACGTTCTCTCAGAAACACCATTCTGTTGTGCATTATAGGGCACTGTGGTTTGGTGCTTGATACCTTCTTTGCCTAAGTATTCAGAAAACTCTCTATTTACATACTCAGTTCCATTATCGGATCGCAAAGTTTTAACCTTCAAGCCCGTTTGTCTCTCGACCATCGACTTAAACATGCAAAACCTACTAAAAACCTCATTCTTAGATGATATAAAGTATATAAAAATCATGCGACTAAAATCGTCTATAAAAGTCAAAGCGTATTTATTTCCTTGAAAAGAATTTTCTGACATTGGACCACATAGATCAGAATGTATAAGCTCCAATTTAGATGTTGCCCTTTTGTGCGATACAGGTTTGAAAGGCTTTTTAGCCTGCTTACCTTCTATGCACGCGACGCAAGGATCTTTATCAACTTCAGTGTACACTACGCCTAGATTATCCTTTTTAAGTTTGTCTAATCCTATACGGCATAAGTGACCAAGTCGTTTATGCCATAAACGAAAACTTGTTACATCACTTTGTACTTCGAACGCTGATAAGGGTTTTGGGGGACTAACTGTACAATCCAGCGAATACAATCCACCATAACAGGATCCATGTAAAACTGCATCACCTGTACAAGTAAAATTTGCAGAATTATAAAATGTACAACCTTTCGTATCAAAAACAACACTAAATCCATTTTCAGTAGCTTTCTTAACAGAAATCAGATTAGTATTTAAATTAGGAACAAACACTACATTTGAAATCTTCGTAACATTACAGTCACTTTCCGTTTTAAAGTTATTTGAAATAGGAACATTACCTATACCTGCACTTGACAATATGTCTCCATTTGCGATCTTTATCTGACCAGTTGTAAATTCTTTATAATTCACTAACCAATCTGATCTTCCAGACATATGGGTACTGGCTCCAGAGTCTACGTACCATTTTTCAGATGAGATTTCTTCAGAACCTGCGTTCAATGCGCCAAATAAACTCTCGAGTTTATTTGTGTCCTTGCTAGAGCCATCGTCTTTGGACTTTCTGTTGAGTGGACAGTCCGGTTTGACGTGTCCAGGCTTCTTGCAATTATAGCAAACTACTCCTCGTTTCATGCTATTTTTCTTAATCTGCACGCGCAAAGCCGTGTCTGAACTG
Organism: Agonopterix subpropinquella; assembly: GCA_922987775.1. Taxonomy (NCBI): domain Eukaryota; kingdom Metazoa; phylum Arthropoda; class Insecta; order Lepidoptera; family Depressariidae; genus Agonopterix; species Agonopterix subpropinquella. Next base: position 1,399,239 of record OV277708.1, on the reverse strand, counting down.
GAACCTTCATCGTTTACAGTTGATCTCGATAACTCAGTTAAAAGTTTCGTTTTTACGAGCTCACTTGTGATGGCACTCGTAGAGTTCTCTAATGCCATTATTAGGGGATCGAAGCGCGGCGTCAAACCGCCTAAAAGAATGGCTGCGACAGAGGCATCTTCTATAACCTTGCCTATGTCAGCCAAGTCTTGGACAGTGGACATCACGGCATTTATGTACATCTCTATATTTACAAAATCAACCAGAGTGTACCTGTAGAGCTTGCGTTCTAGGGCTAAACGACGACCCATCGACTTATCTTCGTAAGCCGCCGCTAATATCTCCCACGCCTCTTTTGCCGACGTACTGTTTCTAACGTGTGTTATTGCTGGTCCGTCCAAGGTTAAGCAAATCTTTGCTAAAGTAATCTCGTCATCCCTTTTCTTATCTTCAACGGGAGTCGAGTCATTTTCTGGGTAGCCATTGACGCTATTCCACAGACCTTCATGTACTAGGTACATCTTCATCTTAAACTTCCATATCGGATAATCTTGCCTACCTTTTAAAAGTATTCCAGCAAGGGAACGAAGATTTGATTTCGATCCTTTATCTGACATCTCGAAGTTTTCAGAAAATTTTCACTTTTAAATGGTGAAATTAATTTTAGACTTCACTCACAGCAACAGTACATAAATACACAACTTATTATTTACTTTTAAAAGAGCTTCGTGCTGATAACGTGTTGAGAAATCTATTAAATAACAAGTTTAATGTTTCTGTTGTGAGAATTTTTATTAGAAGTGACGTGACAAGGGAAAACGTTCTTTGTACAAAAGAAAATAATTTTTAAATATTGACAGTGCATTTTATCAAAGAGATAAAACTACAACATTTATAAAATAAAAAGTTACGATCTAAACAAAGAATTGATACAAAGTTTAGTAAAAAGGTCCACTTGTCGTTGTTTAGTACAAAGTGAGTTAATACGACCACATAATGTAATAAATAAAAAAGCAAAGTTAAGTAAATTATATTCAGTACTCTATTTAAGAACTAACAAAATAACAGACGAGATCTTTTTGATTATAATTTGAACAGAACACTGAATCTTTAAAAATTACATAAAAGGATCGTATTTTCGTATTTTTTTTTAAATCCTCCTTTTAGAAGAACATAAAATAGTTTCCAGTTTGTAGTATTTATATTCACATATTCACCATTGGTTTATCTAGTGAAATCATAAAAAAATCTGTAAAAAGTACTTTTGTTAATTCTTTTTAATCGAAAAAACGGCACACGCACGCACTTTTCGTGGGGCTGGGCTGGGCAATCGCGTTATTCATAGAAAATATTCGTCTGAACTTATGGCCCCTTAAGTTACAGTTTTATAACAGTGTAGGTAGATAGATTGTAGCCTAGCCGATTTAGACTTCATAATATAAAAATATAATAGTAGTAGTGACTACTATAATTATTGATGTGACATTGACGTAATCGCGATTATCGGTATCAAAATCACATCGACTACTAAGTAGTCGATAATCTGATATCGATGGTTTTGATATCGATAATCGCGAATACGTCAATGTCACATCACTAGAACTCACACTCTTATCAATTTCGCACATATTGACATTTCGGTTTCGGTGATGCGATAATTCCTTGGTCTACTCGGAAGTATAATATGTTTATGGTCCCAGAGGCATTATTCCACTATGGCGCGTAAATTAAGAAACGAAACGAATACTTAGAGAAGTATACAGGGTCTATACTCTATAGGGTCAAAGATTGTCCGCCAAGACTAAGAAATCTAATCCTAGGTTATAAGATACTAATTCAAAATTATATTCCGAGATCGTAAATGCGCGCTGCATACAAACGAAGTGATATTTTCAATACTATCCAATTAAAGTCAATGAAATTTTTCAGAAACAATCTAGAAACTAATCTCTGTTTGTATAAAGTCAGATTTTCGTTAAAATTTACAGTTTTAATGCTAGGATTAATTTAAGATTATGGAAATCTTTGAGGCACTGTAACTTTAAAACTATACATTTTAACGAAAATCTAACTTCATGCAAACATAGAGATTAGTTTCTAGAGACTGTTTCAGAAAAAATGTCACTGACTTTTATTGGTTAGTATTGAAAATATCACCAGACTTCGTTTGTATGGAGTGCACTCCGAAATTCAACGTGTTAATGAATTAACGCAAAACTAGAAAGTACTTTGTTTAGAATCGAGAGCAGAATCGAATTATCATGGTTTCAACATAGGTAATTTTTTCCAAAATATTAAATAATTTGTTTGCAAAATTTAAAATTTACTGAACCCGATGTCAACCCACCGCACGGGTACATTCACCCTACTTACTACCAAAACAAGATTATAAAAATGTATCCAAGAGTACGTTAGCGCTTTCTTTCAGTGCTGAAATGATAACAAATCATTTTAACCTCAAAACTTGAAATGCGAATAACTTTAAAGATAAAGACCGCCTTATTTTGTGCCTTTTTGTTTTTTTTCTCCGTATTTTACTCTTATGTCTTGGTGTAAAATAAAGTATATTTGTTTGTTTGTTTGTTTGTTTGTTTAAATTTTAACTATCAAAATAATGAAATTATTGTTTCAATCTAATTATTTTGTTATAAATCAGTTGGGGTGTAGGTGTATGAGGTTTTGCGCTAATTCATTAACACGTTGAATATTCCCTTAATGAAGGTGGCCTAGATAAATTGGCAAAGGTGCAAAGTAAGTCGCCTTGCAGTCGACCTACATTACTTGAAATGGATGTCGGATACTAGGTTAGCATCCATCCATCCAACTCGAACGCTTTCCAGCTGATATAGAACCAATTGTTTTCCCACAGGTGTCGCAGTATAAACTGCTGTTCGCGATGGACAAGTGCGAGCTGACCTTCAGCGAGGAGGCGCTGCGGGCCGTGTCCGCGCTCGCCATGGAGCGCAAAACCGGCGCCCGCGGCCTCAGGGCCATCATGGTAATGTACTGCCTCTGTTATAGTATAGTATAGTGTAGCACAGGTCCGGCACTCTATAGATCTTCAGCGAGGAGGCGCTGCGGGCCGTGTCCGCGATCACCATGGAGCGCAAAAAATTGTGAATTTCCTATGCCTTTCTTAAGAAAAGTTGTTCAGTATCATGGGTAAAAATCTTGTCACTCGTCACAGTCAAATGCACTACTTATAATTATATTATTGTGATGCAATTGTTTACCGTAACATCCTGTATAATTAAATAATAAACTATACAGGGTTACAGGGAAAGTCGTGCTAGATCCGTTAAGGGCGTGTAGTACCCATCATTTCTGACCTATTTCACTATGAAACACCCTACCCCAAACTTAACCGTTTCCGAGATATTCGAAATTGATTTTTTTTTTTTAATTTCCGATTTTTTTGCTATAAATTTTTTTTTTTTTTAATGTTGTGTGTGTTACTACTATTATTATTTTATTTTAAGATGTAGAATAAGATGCTTTATGACTTCAATCATTAAAATAGAGCATAAGCTAATTGAATAGGCCGTAGTAGGCAAGGGAAAGTTAAGAAATTAAAAAAAATATTTGAAAGTTTATTTTTCTCTAAGGGATATCTAAAAAAAATATTATGACAGTTGTTCGGCAGATGTGTTTTAAAATATCTACGTTTCATCAGCTATCTAACGAGGACAATCTAGGATTTGTATTACATTTCGTGGAAAAAAAGTAGTTGGGACGCTCCAGGTAGCAGTTCTAACGGTCCCGCGCCTATTGTCCTTCAAGTTAAGACGCACCGTGCGAGCGAGACAAGTGACGATTTATGTAGGTGCGAATGAAAGAAAAAAGGTTAGGGCTGGGAATATAACACGGGATATTGTTTTGGTTGTCAGTCTGCTGTTGTGCTTCGTAAATAGTAGATGCGATATCGTTTTGCTCTTTTTCTCGACTTGGCTGTGATTCTGGACTATTTCTTCAGAAAGAAAGAAGGAGACCCTGCGAGATGGTTGGACTTTTGCAGATTTATGCTCAATGCTGACGTAGAAGACCCAGATTTTCTAAGAAATATCTTGTGGACAGATGAATCCAAATTTGATAAAGATGGGATCACTAACTATCACAACGCCCATTACTGGGCCTCAAAAGAACTAGGGAATCCCAATAAGAAAAGAGTGAAGGGGTCCCAACGAAGATTCAGCGTAAATGTGTGGATGGGCATTATCTCCAATCATTTGATTGGACCTTACTTTCTCCCGGACAATCTAAATTGAGAAATTTACGAAAACTTCTTAAGGGGAGACTTGAGTGATATGCTGGATGATCTGCCACTCAACTTGATCAGGGACATGTAGTTCCAACATGATGGCTGCCCTGCCCATTTCAGGAGAAGTGTCAGAGACTGGCTGGATACAAATTATCCAAATAAATGGATAGGACGAGGTGGGCCGTTGCCATGGCCAGCAAGATGTCCGGACCTAACCCCCATGGATTTTCATGTGTGGGGGCGCATGAAAAGTCTTGTCTACAGCGAGCCAAATCCAGTTTCATCTGTGGAAGAATTAAGAGCAAGGATTGTGGATGCAGCAAATCAAATGAGGACAACGTTGACCACTGGAGTAGTGAAGACTGGTCTCCGTAGAAGGATGCGACAATGTATTAGAAACAGAGGCGGCCATGTTGAACATGTACTGTAGAATAAGAAAAAGTTGTGTGAAAACCTGATTTAATAAATGACATATCATGCTTAACTATTGTTTTATTTTACTTTTTAGGGCTAAGTATTAATTTTCTTCTCCACTCGCCTATGAAACTAACTTTTTTTCAATGCCTTTAATTAAAATCCTAGATTGTTATACCTCGTTAGATAGCTGATGAAACGTAGATATTTTAAAACACATCTGCCGAACAACTGTCATAATATTTTTTTTAGATATCCCTTAGAGAAAAATAAACTTTCAAATATTTGTTTTAATTTCTTAACTTTCCCTTGCCTACTACAGCCTATTCAATTAGCTTATGCTCTATTTTAATGATTGACGTCATAAAGCATCTTATTCTACATCTAAAAATAAAATAATAATAGTAGTAAGACACACAAAATTAAAAAAAAAAAATTTTATAGCAAAAAAATCGGCAATTTAAAAAAAAAATCAATTTCGAATATCTCGGAAACGGTTAAGTTTGGGGTAGGGTGTTTCATAGTGAAATAGGTCAGAAATGATGGGTACTACACGCCCTTAACGGATCTAGCACGACTTTCCCTGTAACCCTGTATATTGAAACTTGAAATGACTCACAACCGAATTTGATTAACTTAAATCAGATTAGATATAGGATCAAATCGTACAAACAGAGCTTTCCTAATGGATTTAGCACTCCCAAACAAAGATAAAAAACGTTCGGGTCTGTTAACAGGAGAACCTGCTCCTGGAGGTGATGTTCGAGATCCCCGGCTCGGACATAGCGACGGTGCACATCCACGAGGGCTGCGTGCGCCGCTCCGAGCCCCCCTCCGTCGAGCGAAGAGCCCCCGACCGCCCCGCCTGCCCCACAGACCTCGACGACTGGCCCTCGGTGCGCCTCACCAACTGTACGTAGTCTAGTGTAGTTAGTCTTGCCATATCTGAGATCATCATATCAGCCGATAGACGTCCACTGCTGGACATAGGCCTCCCCCAAAATTGGGGGATTTGCCATAACCGCCAACGCTTGGCAGGCGGGTTGGCGATCGCAGTTAGATTGAATGTGTGTACTCAGAGGATGCTGCTGCCCATCCTCTCGTAGATCCCTTAGTCGCCTTTTGCGACACCCACGGGAGGAAATGCCTTAGCCGACTCCACACGGACATCTGTGAGATCATGCCACAGTATTACTATAAGCCTCACAGTATGGCAACGCTCTTGATGGCGGGCGATGCCGCCGCGTCCGTGTACTCTAGCTAGCACGCACAGATATGCAAGGCAATACCGACACCTCCATACACATCTACACTAATATTATAAAGAGGAAAGATTTGTACCTATTTTTGTATGTTTGTAATGAATAGGCTCAAAAAGTACTGGGCCGATTTAAAAAATTCTTTCACCATTAGAAAGCTGCATTCACCCTGAGTAACATAGGCTATATTTATTGCTAGAAAAGATTAGACGTCCACCCGTGCGAAGCCGGGACGGGCCGCTAGTCCGGTAATAAGACCCCCGCGCCGCCCGCTTCCCCGCCGTTGCTCTGCGCAAGTACATCCGTTGCCGTGCTGTAAGGACTATATAGTTATGCTGTGGATCCTATGCTATAGTATAGTGCTGGAGCTGGACCACTCCACCTGCCCAAGCGACCTCGATGAATGAAAGAAGTCTTACATTTATTTTGTTTTTTTATTCATAGATTAATGACAGACAGACAACTACCACTTTGAACTCTTATAATTATAACGGAAGAATTAATTTTTTTTTCTTTGCGTTGTTGTTGGGAGATGGAGAATGGGAAGGTGTATGAATGGTAGAGTAATTTTACAAGCTGCATTTATTAGACATACGTGTTCTATTGCAGAAAACATACATAAACCCAAATCCCAGCTACTACCCACAATCGCAAAACGGATTCAATTACTGACATAGTGCGTAATCGTTTCCATTTCACGTAAAATCTACAACTAGATAAAGATAGATAATTTAGTTTCGAACTATCATTGTTACAATCATCATCATAATCTTGTCATTTGTCCATATTGCATTTAAGGTTTTGGCAAAAGCTTTACGGCCAGTCACCAACCCTCTTTAGAAATGCTCTTATTGAGGTTTCATCAACAATTTGTAAGAGCCATATCACATATCTCCGCGATTACGTCGAAAAATCGCTGTGATATTTTTGCGATCAATCAGTTTCACGGCGGAATCTCGGCGATATCGCTCATCAAAAAACGCGGTGATTCAGTTGCGACGTCGCGGCGGATGCACCGCCCGCCGCGACGAAGTTGCGATATCGCCTCCGCTCAGGAATCACGTATGTGATATGGCTCTTATTGAGTTTGTAACTGATATTGTGCTCAGAAAATACTACGTCGTTTTCATATCAATAGCAGCTAAGGCGTAATATCGACTGTGATTATTACTGAGGATCATCTGTGCTCCAGATGTAGACGTATACAGGATGTAACAAAACACCTTAGTAATACTTAAGGGGGTGCTTCAGACCATCAAACCGAACACCGCTATTGAGCCAACACCGGGAAAAAATAAAAAAATGTGCTTTCGAGACGGTATAGATAGCAGATTTTTTAAATGTTTTCTCAGTGTTGGCTCCATAGTGAATTTTGTTCAGTTTGATGGTCTGAAGCACCCCTTTAAGTTTTTCTGACATTTGTTATTGTTTTTGTTGTAATTTCAACAGATTTTGTAATTGTAGAATTGTAAAGTACCTACCTACATGCTCTGCATGCCCTCTCTCCAATTAAATATTGCATGCTCATGGGCAGATCACAGAGCTCTATCTAAAATACTGTTCACCATCTTTATATTACCTGTGTCGCAATAAAGTCTTTGAAGTTTGAAGTATTACTAGGGTGTTTTGTTACACCCTGTAGAGGGTTAGTCCATCTAGTTATACTATTAGTTATACAATATAACAGAATGGACAAAAAAAATCCTAAGAGATGATAATGATCTAATCCGGGTACAATCAGTTATGTTCTATTTATTGAAATAAAAGTAGCTTAGCTTATGTTCGTCCTTTCTCATATAATAATTTATTAGCTAGTGTATATTTAGCACCAATTCAATATACCACACTTATTGTACTTATAGAATAGTGTATTGTAGTTTGTTAAAATATTTCTGGATCAAATAATGCTTTTATACTAAGATCCGACCGTAAAATTATGCACATATTTGTTTGGTGAACGATTGTGATTTAAGTGAAAGTTTACACAGGAGTTCATACAACGCCGCCGCGTTGCCTAGCAAAATCTTTCCGCCAGTACCTTTACCATTATTATTTTTAGTACAATTTTCTGAAGGAGACCGATCCAAAGAACTGGAAAAACTAGGGTTGCCACCTCTCAGTCTGCCGCAACTCTAGGGTTGCCAAGTAATTTTTAACCTAGAGTTGCGGCAGACTGACAGGTGGCAACCCTAGGTTTTCCTGTTTTTTAGATTGGTTTCCTTCCGATGACACCTCATTTACTTCCCAAACACAGGTGGAAAAAATGATAGGTACCATAAATCATCACGGTAAAGGTACTTGCGGCAAGATTTTCCTAGGCAATCCGGCGGCGTTGTATAAACCCGTGTAAACTTTCACTTGAATCACATTTCGTTCACCAAACAAATAGGTGCATAATTTTACGGTCGGATCTTAGTATATTTTGCCGATCATCTATCGATATATACTTTTGTTATTTTAACGCTAATTGTTTCTCCCACAGAAACTACATTCGCCTGCCTCTCAAGCATCTGTAACTCAGCGTGTCCTGTGAGCGGTAAAGTATGGTGGTTAAATAGGCGAATGAGCATTGTCTTACTTAACGAAATTACGCGGCGTTACGTTTACAAACACTGCTACATTCTAACACGCAAGTTTAACAACGTGGACAACTTGTGTTCTTGACTATTTGGTCTGTAAAGTCTGATGGGGTTTTAAAAAATCTGATGGTGCTTAGACTCATTTGGAATGGCTAGCGACTGCTAGCAATAACAATTTTATTATTCCCTTTAAAAGTTTTATAGTATAAGCATATGCTCACGACTATATTCCCGAGGGAGTAGTCAGAGATAAAGTAAAAGTGTTTATGTAGCAAGTTAATAATTATGTAAATGCAAACAACTTGCTTTTAGCAACTATTTGTTGAAATAGAACGCAATCCTACCATTTTTAATCGTCTTTTCAATATTATAAAAAAACAATTTAGAAAATAAAGTAATTTGTTTTTGTGTGCAATACGGTGTGATTATTAAAGTGTCAATATTTGGCAAATTTTGATGGCAATCGAAAATTTTTGTTTGATTTTTTTGGTTTGGTAGTTTTAAAATTTTTACGCAATATTGCGCGGGTTTTTTTTAGAACCTAGACAGGCTTTTACAGTATCTTTTAAAGAATTTAATATTCTGAATATTAGCTACTGCATTACACGTAGGTTTAGTGTATCCAGATAGCATTTCATAGAAATGTGCCAATTAGTATATTTTTAGGTTTGTCTTGTTAGCAGATGATGTTTTGTGGTTCAAAAGACAAAGGCACAAAGATATTTCCGCGTTGATCTTGAGAAATAAAGACACCGCCAGTCCCCAGATGTTTTCTGTTAGCTTCACAAAATCGACGAGTGTAAATGTGGTATTGCAAATTGATATTTATTATGACTGTAATGCGGGCGAATGTAGTAAGTTTGACAATTGCCATCTCCCAATTTATTGGAATGTATCAGAAATTACAGTAAATGTTTTTATGTATAAGTTCAGACGGTGATCTTAAATGTAGTTCCTTATTGTTTTACGTTGGAAAAAAATGAAAATTATAAAAAAAAATGTTGTCTCGACCACCATACAACATTGCTCTTGTGATGTAAATTACTGTAAATAATAATTAAATAAATAATGGAGATGTTCTAATAAACGTAAGGTTTAAAAAATTGGGTTTTTTTAATGTCCAATTTTTAAGTTGTAAGTACGAAAAGTTACACTAAAACTAGATTTATAATGAGGTGAATTTTTTTCGTCTGGCAACACAGAGGTAAATTGATGTTTTGACATTTGTTATATTATTTGTTACACATAGTTATTTTTTTAATTTATAAATAAATCGGACGTTGTGATGTGATTATAGTACTTATTGCGTATGTGTATAAATGTCATTTTTCTTCGAACACAAACATTCTCAATTTTTGGCGGTGGAAATTTCAAGAAATATAATCACATTGCAGCTAAAGTTAAATAGTTTAAGCCTATTTTCAATTTAAATATAATGAAAACCAAGAGTCTTGTTTTATTTACTTTATTTTTATTTGAGAACCTGCAATACAATTTAAAAGTGGATGAAAACACTTTACAATCTGAGGATAAACCATTATTATAACATAGTGGAACATTTAATGAAATATTTTGTAGTTTTAAAGAAATGCAAATGTTTGAGGGAAGTAAAATTTTTCTCTACCTAGTCTTGCGACCTCGGCGATTCTTCAATCAAATTCGCTCTTTTGCGAGAACAACGACATAAACCGTAATTTTATATGACGCTTTTACAGAAAACAGTTCGTAAACTGCAAAATTCTTAGTAACACAAGGATTTTGCTTTTAACAAATATTAACGAGAAAAATAAATCATCCCCACTTTACGTGTGGCACAATAATTTTTTTCACGGTTTAATTTTACCACTTTATTGGCGTGGTAGCATATACAGTTTCAAAATTATTTATTTAATAAGTTAGAATATTTACAACATTAATTATGTACAACTTAAGGCTAAATATAAAGATAAAATAAGTATATATTATATTAATATAATTAAAAATATTAATAAATATAATTAAAAATATTAATATATATAATTAAAAATAATAATAAGAACAAATACAAAAAAGTGAAGAAGAGATGAGCCACTATATCGAGCACGACTTCCGTTCGACTTACACTAAACAGAAGATATACCTACTAAATCTATGGGCGCATGCTAAAGTATAAGTAAGAGTATCTAGAACTACAAACCCATGCCAAAATACAGCTTTTTAGTACTATCTGAGCTAAGCCTCGAACAGACCGACGGACATGGCGAAACTATAAGGGTTCCTTTTTGACTGCGGAACCGTAAAAATCGCGTGTCCTTCTTGCAAAGGAGCTTGCATTTCCTTAGCTTTAAAATCGCTATAGTGAAAGATTGGAATTTAATAAGTAATTATCCATTATTTATAAATTACTACACAACTAGAGCCCTACTCTCACTAAACTCTTTATAACTCTCCTTCTTCATAATATCAACCAAAATAATAACAACGTTATAAACTTCCACATAAGTAGTGTATAAGGCTGCAGGTGTCAATCTAATAACATTTGGATCACGAAAATCTGGTACCACACCTCGAGATTTTAACGCCAAACTTAACCTATACGCTTCATCGTGTTCTAAGCAAACGTGACCGCCTCTTCTATCGTCATCCCGTTTGTTACCTATCGAAAAACCGTAGTAACTCAACTCCTTTTCTATCAAAAACATCAAATAAGCTGTAATATGCAGGGATTTTTTCCTTATATTGCTCATTCCAGCTTCGTTGAACATTTTCAAAGACCCTTCTAAAGATGCCATGGATAAAATTGGCGGTGTTCCAATTTGCCAGCCACTCGCCGATTCTTCGTGTTCGAATTGTTGACGTAATAGGAATTGAGTTTGTGGTTTATTACCGTACCATCCAGCGAGCCCTGGAAGCATTTTGAAATGCTTTTTGTTAATATACAAAGCTGCCGAAGAACCTGGTCCACCGTTCAGATATTTATAAGTGCACCAAACTGCGAAGTCTACATCAAGCTCCTTAAAGTCGATTTCTATAGCACCGATTGCGTGACACAAATCCCATCCAATGATAATTCCTCTTTCTTTAGCAGCTTCGCTTATTTTCTTCATATCAACGACTTGGGCTGTTCTGTAATACACAGTGGGTAGGAAAACTATAGCTACATCGTCACTCATCGCGTTTATAACTTCGTCTTCATTTAGGAATTTTCCTTCGCATTTTACTACTTTAACGGCATCTTTTGGATTGAGACCTTTCAGTAGAACTTGGCTGTCTATAGCATAGCGATCTGTAGGAAAGTTGATGTCGTCTACTAAAATTTTGTATCGATCCTTAGTCGGTTTATAAAATGTGCTTATGGTTTGATGTATGTTGGTTGTTGTACATTCTGTCACAGCAATTTCTTCTTTATCAACGTTGACTAAAGGTGCCATTAGCTCGGCTAAAATATTAGAATATAATAGGTATTTACTGTTGTCCACGTTCCAAATCTTCACTCCTTCTTCCTTCCATTTTTCCAATGCGTACAAGACTTGTTGTTCGGCGTCTTTTGAGGCGAGTCCAAGGGAGTTTCCACACATGTAAATGACACCTTTCTTCAAAAAGAATCTTTGTCTAAAATGTCCTAAAGTGTCATTATTGTCCATAAGCGTCGGGTAGTTCGGTCCTTCTTCAAATTTTCGGTCCATGTTTGAGTGGTTCTTGCTTGAAGAATGACTGCAGATAGAGTATTGGCGTTACATAAATAGCCAGTTAAGATTATCATTTATTGTAAAGGAAGTGATAGCAATAATTACGGCTGTTAAACAATAGTTTCGTGACGCTACTATAAATCATATTAAAAAAATAGTGTGACCATAATTTGCAGTTATTTCTGAGACAAGTTTTTAAGACGGGCTTACTAGCATGTTGTTGGAAATTTTCATTGGTAACGTAGGCTAGGCATGATACAGATGCAGTAGGTTCTTAATATGCTGACACTTTTTTAAGGGGATGATCAGACCATCAAACTGAACAACTTTATCTATGGCACCAACATCGAAATCGCGAAAAAAAATCTGCTGTCCCATACATTTGGCTCGAGCAGGTTTGCAGTTTTGTATGGAAGAGCTAACATGTTAAGAAGGACCCTGGTTATACTGATGAAGAAATTATAATGCGTACTAAACCTACCGGTATGTGAATCTAGCAATCTGCATTGAGCAATGCCCATACATCTTCCTTGAGGGTAGGCGTGTGTCCCGCAGCGGGACGTATTATATGCTTATGATGTTGATGAATTATTATTATGGAATTATGATAATGATCACTTGGAATCTGAAAATATGGCTTTATTACCTCTTTCTTTTTTGTACGGCAGACTGACAGACAATGGTACCTTTATGGTAATTAAATAGGGCACGAGCTAGGTCACTTAAGTATAAATAATCAGGTATGACACCAATACAATATTTATTACGGCAATTATCGCAACTTAGTTCGACCTAAACTCGGCCTTCATCTTGGCCTCCTAAACGAAAGAGCGCAGTGTCACTTTTCCCGATCTTGCGTAACCACTTGCCATTTGCTGGCTTGTAGCTGACTAAACAGGGTGATTTAGACCAGATGGATATTTTTTTTAGATTGCTTGGGGCTTGGGGTCATACCAGGACCCGACAGGAAAAATCTTACAAATCTTTTTAATAAACATTTTTTTTTTAAAAAGTGCACATAGAATCAACCAATAGGACTGGTTTTTTGTTGCTGTACAGTTTTGTTACAGTTTATAAAGTAAACACGGCATAAGAATTAATATTTAAAAAAAAGTAATACCTAAATATGCTCACGACTATATTTCCCGAGGGGGTAGTCAGAGATATTGAGTGATACCTCAGAACAACCACGATTCAATAGTTCAGTAGTATCAAAGAAGATTGTCAGATTTGGACCCAGCCATTTTTTACGAAAACTAACAGCCGTTCAGGCCGGCGGTCATCTACACTAATATTATAAAGAGGAAAGATTTGTACCTATTTTTGTATGTTTGTAATGAATAGGCTCAAAAAGTACTGGGCCGATTTAAAAAATTCTTTCACCATTAGAAAGCTGCATTCACCCTGAGTAACATAGGCTATATTTATTGCTAGAAAAGATTAGACGTCCACCCGTGCGAAGCCGGGACGGGCCGCTAGTAATTATTATAAACAGAAAAAAATTAAGGCATTTTTTAAAAAAACTTCTACGTCTCCAGAAGTCCGGATTCAAAAGTAGAAATTACTAGTAAAATAGACAAATCATCCAAAAAGCAGTAGCAAAACGCAACCACGACAGCTATTGGCCTCGATTCGGAGTGTACCACGACTAAACTAAACTAAATGTATTCCTGTCACTTTCTAAAATAAGATTAAGAAAAGAGACAGAAAACCAACAGCTGACTTTAGTGCTGTCAAAGTGACGTTAAGTGCGCAAAATAAGATGCCATCATAATGTACGCCATCTTATTTAAGTCGTTTTTGGGCGTTTAACGTCACTTTGACAGCACTAAAGTCAGGTGTTGGTTTTCTGTCTCTTTTCTTAATCTTATTTTAGAAAGTGACAGGAATACATTTAGTTTAGTTTAGTCGTGGTACACTCCGAATCGAGGCCATTTTCATCGAATATTATCACTAAGGTATTTTTTGGTCGTTACGGAATGTATGAATGAATGAAATGAATTTTTCTTTCATTATTATAATATTGTACGGTCATCGTGAATTTTCATTAAAATAAACACAATGAATGCATAGAAGATTGAGTGAAGAAAGATTATGAGTTTCACACACTTGATACAAAAGGTATCATTAGGAGAAATGCCTTGCCCCCAACTTCTACAGGTTACAACCAATTGACTTTTTTGTTATTTCACTCTACAAGTATAACTAAGTTTCATTCATGTATGGGACCTCTAAGTCTGGGTCTCAAATTACATGGCCGTCCGCCAAACTTCTTTCAATACCCAGATTTTTAAAGTAATGTTCCTCAATATAGAGATTAACAAAAAATCTTTTCATGCAATCGGGTAGTACCTAACAGATTTTTTTTCCTGACTGGTCCTGACAGGTCCCCAAATCACAATCTAATAAAAAAATTATATCCATCTGGTTTGTCGTAGGTCAGTACATTTTTCGAAATTTTCTTTTCGGCGTTTTGGTAGAATACTTAACTTTGAACGATAAATATTGATTTATGAATAAGTCACACGAAAAATTGGAACGTTATTGCGAATTTCAAAAAGTTACTTATCCAATGTGGGTTCGGTTCAGCCGATGAACGCTATTGTTCCATCGATTCCAATTCAACAGCTTGCATCCATCTTCCGACTTCATGAGGCTCGTGTAAGTAAGTACTTACCTATTTGCGTATGTCTAATAATTGTGAATACTTATATATGAATATCGTAATATTAAAAATATGGTCACTCTAGTCTCTACAGCGAATAACAAATGAGTTAAGAACAATATAGTCATAAAAGTGACAGGTTGATATTTTGTCCAAAATCTGTTTAACGATTGCGCCTGATTTGTGAATTTATACATACTCGTACAAGAGACCTATAGAAAAATCATTTAAGAATAAACATACCTATCGTCCCATTGGTCGGATTTATCCCCCCAAGCCCCCTGAAATCAGAATATTTGTTGAGAAAATTAATTAGAGCGATTTCTCCTTTCTTGTTTTTTTTCTATGTTTTTGTTAGTAGGTAGTAAGTAGGTAGTAGGTTAGTACGACTTACCTACCTACTTAAAAACTAGTGTTGAATAATGTATAGGTAAGTAGTCCATCCGGGAAAGCGATTCCTTCGATAAAGTGAGGGAGGTACATGAGGGGAAAGTGGACGAACCGGGAAACAGCGGTATAATCAGTAAAGTGGTCCATGAGGGAAAATGGACGGGTCGAGATAGGTAGACCTTCCTGGCCCTATACTCGGACTTTCGATATTAATTAGTATCGTGACCGTTTCTGTCCGAACTTCATTGTAATAGAGATGACATTGGAATCAAAACGTTGTGGTGTGAATGTAGAATAATTCCACGGCGGTGTTCTTCCCAACTTTGTGTAAGTTGGGAAGAACACCGCGTTTGTCGCTATAATGCCAAAAGATTCAACCAAATCATTGATCCCCCTGTAACCTTGACTTTCGCGATGAAACAAGGTCATTATCGTTATAGTAATATCAACGCTAATTCCGTAATAAAGTGTTTATAGTATACATAGTGATATAATACCTACCATAAAACCATTTATGGCTTGTTTTTCCCTATCTTCGAAGGTAGTTATTTAATGCAAAATACTTAACGGTTAATCCCTGTTATTGCAGGGCACTTTTATGTACCCTTAATAAAATCTAGCCCTATAATATATGGATAAATAGGATTTGATATAGGCCTAATCGAGCGGAGATGCCTGTTTAGGTTGCGGCAACAGCATGTATAAGAAATAGTATGTCAGGTTGATCCAGTAGGCCTCGTGTGCCATATCCTTATTATTTTACGTAGGCCAGAAAGAGCGCGCATGACTTTTTTCTCGTTTAAACGCTTTGTTGTGGGTGGCATGCTAGCCGTGCAGGAAGGTGGCATAGGTATTTGTCACGGGTATTTTCTTGATCCTTTGCCCGAAACAGCTACGCCCCTCGGTCACCCATTGCCTTAAATAGGCAATTTGAGAGGCATTCAAGGAACAATTTCGCCTCGCTCTATATTCTAAAGCCCTCCTAGATCTATTGATCGAAATCAACGGGCGTAGATATAGACCAAGTAACAACTATATTGTCGTCACCGAGTACCAGTACGAATACAACGTGCAGGTACCTGTACCAGGTCTGCCAACCCTCATGAGTTGTAACAGCTGGGTATATTGTCGTCACCGAGTACTAGTATGAATACAACCTGCAGGTACCTGGTCTGCCAACCCTCATGAGTTTAACGGCTATTTCATCACCAAGTACCAGTATGAATACAACCTGCAGGTACCTGGCCTGCCAACCCTCACGAGTTGTAATGGCTATTTCGGCACCGAGTACCAGTATGAATACAACCGGCAGGTACCTATGCCAACCCCCATGAGTTGTAATGGCTATTTCGTCACCGAGTACCAGTATGAATACAACCTGCAGGTACCTGGTCTGCTAACCCACATGAGTTGTAATGGCTATATCGTCGCCGAGTACCAGAATGAATACAACCTCCAGGTACCTGGTCTGCCAATCCTCATGAGCCTGATAGATTTTCGTGACAGACCTATTTTCTTGCACGGAGAAAAGAACCTGCCATAATTTTCGCCGTAGCTGATAAACTAGTTTAGGACAAGATTATATTCTAATGCTAATAGCATAGTGCTTTGGTACTCTTTCTTCTAAGGTGCCGATCATAGTTAAAGGTGCCGATGGTGCCTTATCGGTTTAGTAGGCAATAGGGAGAGAAAGGTGGATAGCGAATGAAAAAATACAGATCCTATGAAAAAGATAATATTTGTTGAATCCTGAAGCCTGGAAGCTGGCATGTAGGTATTGCCTGAAACCCGGATGCTGGGAAAGGTATTGTCTGTTTATTCAGGGTGTTACAAAAATAGAAATAAACATTTAAGGGGGTGGTTAAGACCATCAAACTGAACAACTTTCACTAAGGGACCAATATCGAAATCGCGAAAAAAGAAAATCATCATCATCATCATACCAGCCGATAGACGTCCACTGCTGGACATTGGCCTCCCCCAAAATGTGGAGATTTGCCATAATGCGATGCGTTTGCGATGTTCCATACTAAACTACAGATCTACTCGAGCTAAATGTATAGGACAAAATATTGTTTTTTTTTCGCGGTTTCGATATTGGTCCCATAGTGAAAGTTGTTCAGTTTGATGGTCTAACTAAACCACCCCGTAAAAGTTTTCAATTTTTTTTTACTTCTGTACCTGTAGGTATATGGTTTATATCCATGCCTGAAACTTGCGGAAACGTTGCCTGAAACAAAGCCTCATTTTCAAATCAACTTTTTCATCATATCCTTGATCATATCAGTCATAGAGAACGGTAAAAAAATGAGACTAGTCTTTGACGTCAACAAAAATCTAATTAGGTATCAAATTAGGTATCTTTGAATCTTATTTTGATGTGATATTGTTGCAAGGAATAATATTATACTACTCTTGTTTTGATGTAAAATCGGAACCAAAACAACAATGAATAAAATTCTACCATTAAAAACCATTACTAGAAGGTTTTCTTCAGGCAGCACCGACCGAGCTCAATGCTGGCCGAAGCCAGATTATGGGCCTTCACGAGTTCACCGATCGAACTTCATGAACGGGATAAGGGTGGGTGCTTCCCAGTCTACCGGCACTCAGATGTCCGCTTGTACTATTATGTTTAAGGTAAGTTTTGATCTGGATTTACCTAGAATCAGTGGCGCGTCCAGCTTTTAATTTAGGCTCGATTGTTGAGCATAGGCGATGTAGTAGATGCACGGCAGCGGCGGTCGTCGCAACGCAACTGAATCGGTGCGACCGACACTGGGGTGCCATTTTTGAATGTCATCGGTGAGCTTGAACGGTTTTTGAATCTCATAAAAAAGCCTTCTCATACCCATGAGTTCAATACGAATGCGAATGGGGACTCGTATTGAACTTTCAGATTATAAGGAGAGCTAGAGGCTTTAATATTCATGGCATATTGTCACCGGCCCACCCTACAATCCTTCTGGCCCACCCCAGAAATCAAGTGATCAACTTACTAAAAATAAGAAACATCTATAATAATAAATAAACAATATTATTTTCTTGTGTTTCGTTTCCTATGTTCACTTTCTTGAAAAGTAAATTTGGTCAGAATGTAGGTTCTTCGAAAATTCGAGCTCGCTTCGCTCGCTCAGCATTTTCTGCTTTGAGACTGAGTTCTTGCTACAATCGAGTCATAATCTTGTAGGTTTATATTTTAGAACTCTATTCGTTAGCTCCGGTTTTATTTTAAACACAAATATACTCAACTAGGTACCTACTCTAATTTCAAGATGAGCTCTACAGTCGAGCTATTATGTATGTAGCGAAATCATAAATAAGCATAAGCTTGTTTCAGCTATTTGCATGAATCAAGAATTTAAATAAATACATGAATCGCCTCGATTTCGACATGAGCTGGAAAAATCGAGTTATAGGGAAATGCTTGAGGTCGTCGGTCAATTTCGGGAGCGAAGGGAGTCGTGTTTGGACATTGTTTGAAGAAGCTTGTGCAGATTCATAATAAAGGTGTAAAACGGTAAAAGTAGTGGTTTTCTTTTTATAATGAAGCAAAAGCTCGAGCTCACTTCACTCGCTCCTTTTTTAGAACGTACTGCACTGATCTCATTTATATTGCTGTTTAATCTCGAGCTCGCTGCGCTCTCTCCTGACTAGACACATTGCAGTAAAATCATGAGCTCACTTCGCTCGGTCCAGAATTCGGTGAAATCTCGAGCTCGCTTTGCATTTTTCAGATCTTATTGCAACGACCCTGGGCATGGCCATGGGAAAAAATTCATTGCTACGCCCATGTTCTACAATGAGGATGAGGAAAGTATAATTTAGGTACAGAAATAATTTCAAATGAAAGGCCAGAATCAGAATAGTGAAATATTATTTAATTCTTTGACTATCCTTTATATCTAAAAATGTTATTATTAATAGGTTGTTTTATAGTAGGTAATTATGTACAAAAATTTTCGAATTTAGTAATTACTTTTATATAACTTTGATTATTACCTCACATCAAATTATACTATGATTTTAGGATGAATAATATATCGGTAAACACAACCTATGAAACAAATAAGTACATTTTAGTTGACCAAGTAATTCTCACGTTTGCTTATTGGCGCGGACCAATCAGCGACAAGACGACAGTCGTTTATATAGGTACCTATTATTTTTAGAAACACATAATAATATCCATTGGATTCACTATAATTAATCATTAATTATTAGATCACAGAATCAGAGTAATAACTGTATAATTAATATCACAATTACAACAAGATTCACCATAATAAAGATAATTACTTAACACTGTCAACAATGGATTGCTTTTTAATTGATTATATAGAATTGCCAAGTCTAAAAATGAAATAGGTTACTCGATTAACAGAAATAATTTAGATTCATGATAAAATTCATGACTCGACTCACGACTCATTATCATTAACCGTTTTTCTCGTTATTTTTATAAGAACTTATATTTCTAAGTTTTCTGAACAATGTTAATTTACGTACCTACAGTTTTCAATTACGTAAAGTCGAATATTCTAACAAACTCATGGGTATGAGAATTTAGTCACCGATGAGATTCAAAAATGCTAACTTTAGGAAATCTGTGAATATCGATCATTTTAATCAGTCAATGACTTTCAAAAATCGCACTCCAGTTGATGCATAAGCATAAGCTTTGCTCACCAGTACCTATATTCATCGCGGGGGTAATCAGAGATACCGAAACTCTGTCCAGGGGACGGGTAGTGAGCCCTTCGCCACTTAGGCTGCCTGTCCATTGACGCGAGCTGGCTGTGCGAGCTATGTAGCTGTGTAAATATTAACCAATCAGGAGCTCGGCCGATCTCAGTCGGATCTCTGATTGGTTAATATTTACATAGCTACACAGCTCGCACAGCCAACTCGCGTCAATGGACAGGCAGCCTTATAATGGACGGTGGGTAGGTACTGTAGCATGGAGATACATGCATCGAAATTGAAGCATGCATTGTTTCTTCACGATATTTTCCTTTTGATAAATTATATCTCTGTAAGAAGACCTCTCCCGAAAACTCGAGGGCTGAAGGTACCCATCAATATGAATAACTTTTCTTGTGGGACCAACTATGAGAACTCAAAAAAAAACAGCTATTTCATACTCTGAATAACCTACCTACCGCGTAAAATGTATGGAACCCCTTTGAGTTTTCGGGGGAAGTCTTCTTACATTCTCTTAATGCGTGTGATGTTAACCGGTCACCCGACTCTTAGATAGGAGGTACCTAGCTTTCTAACAGATAATAAAAGCGGTCAAGTGCGAGTCCGGCTACTCGCGCACTGAGGGTTCCGTACCACACCACTAAAGAACACAACATTATTAACTTAGA
The DNA here is from genome assembly GCA_922987775.1 of Agonopterix subpropinquella. NCBI lineage: Eukaryota > Metazoa > Arthropoda > Insecta > Lepidoptera > Depressariidae > Agonopterix > Agonopterix subpropinquella. The sequence continues at coordinate 1,378,655 of OV277708.1, read as the reverse complement.
AAAACAAAACTTTTTTTGTCCGGGACCTTTAGCGCGAGACCGACTCACACTTGACCAGTTTTTAGTAATTTTTGTTATTCTGTAGAGTATGTTCTATAATCACACAAAGTTTGACGCTTGTATGTATTACCGTTTTTACGATAGAGAGTGAAGAAAAAACGTTGATAAAAACTAGTTTACAGTTGACAACCCCCCTTAATTTTTAACTTTTCGACATTTTTATTGTTTGTTAACAAATCCGCCGCAATAACGGAGAAAATTAATATGAGAAAATTTCAACTATGTAGCTATTACGGTTCAAAAGTTACAGCCCTAAATAGGTAGGACAAACGGACAGACGGACGGACGGACGGACAACGTAGGCTTAGTAATAGGGTCCCGTTTTCACCCTTTGGGTACGGAACCCTAAAAATGAGACCTCCAATCATTATAAGTTGTACATTGATCTTTGTATAACCGTAGGCTGGATCCCGCTATGAAATAGACGATGAGATTGGCGCTACACACTTCCTCCGAGCGGCAACTGCCGTCACTGGAGTAGGTTACTCTGGCTTCATCAAGTCAAGGTTCTTCCTTAACATTACTTTCCTAAAACAAACCCTTTTTAGTGAGCTTAACTGTGATTTCAGGAAGCTCACATTGATAAGTGGCTGCCACTTCTTATCGATGTGGGCTTCGTAATCCAAAGCCTTTTCAACTGACTGATTAGAACTGAAATTGGACTAGGATCGCCCTCCTGGGTCCGCGCTCAAAAGTGTCCGCACCAAGATACATAAAGAGACACAATCAGCGGTGGAAGTCATCGCGGTTGGTGATAATTCCAAACCGGTATTATAACCCCACTTGTAAAGGAAGGGGTCGCAAAGAAATAAACACAAAAATCCCACAGAAATTCGCGACCATAGAGTACCTGCTCTATGTTAGAACTATCACTTTCGGTTGTACTTACGACATCTTCATTCTTGGTACGACCAGGATCGAATCGAATCGATGAGCATCGTATGCCCAATATGAAAGCATAGGTACGCCAAGAAACACAAGACTAATATTTTGGAAACATAAAACCAAAAAATCATTTATTTCAGAAAACAATGTCTCATACAATAAGCTTAACATAGGTAGTTTGACACATAAGAAACCATAAAGTTATTACACCTTACGGAATAGAGGAACTGATAGCTGAGAGAGCAAGATGTATTTAGCCGCACCACTGTATAACTGAAAGAGATACGTGACGCGAAGCAATAGAACCGTTTTCTGGAATCTTATCGCAGGGCAAAAATTCGGTTTTTGTGAATACTGAATACATGCGAATCGAAAGTAAAATCGTAGATAATTTTGTAAAATATACTAACACTCTATACACCGAATAGAGAGATGTGGAAGGGTTTGGGGGAGACCATTGCCCAGCAGTGGGACAAAACAGGTTAAAAAATACTAACATTATTTCATTAAATTATCCACGATTTCACGCGTTAGACTCAGAACTTATAGACAGTGTTCGAGTTTTTTCCTGCCATTAATCTCCTGAAAACAGCAGGGTTCATTTGACAACTCAAGTCATTTCCTCTACTACTGTAAGGTATAATAGCTTTATGTAAGAAACGACCAGCTGTAACAAGGCTTAATTCCAAGGTACTTACAACAACATGGCGGCTATATCACATGCAACTCAGATCGCCAGACCATTTGCTTCACCCTGCGCTGTCCTATGCCTCTTTTTAGAGATCTCAAATGGTATCTGCTGGATGCTGCCGTCAGGTTTGTATTGTCATTAAATGATCTGTTAGAAACTAGGTATAAGTTCCACGAAAGTACTGTTGCTATAAGAATTTTATAGCTATCATCAAATCGTATACCTATACTACTTATTCATCAAGATCATCGTCAATTTCTATTGTCATCAAACTTCTTGAGCAAGGCCTTGACTGCGCAGAAATAAAAGCAGACGAAAGCGCTATTGAGCAGAGTCATCCCAAAGCTTTTCAATCATTGTGCTCTTACACATACAAATTACAAACATACCTAGGACTGGCAAGTTCCTGTCAGTTTTTGTACTTTTCACATAGCTACAGTGCATGCATACTACAATAATATCAGCCTTGCAGCTGATCGTTAATTTTTTACTGACCTTTAAACATCAGTAACTCCTGAACCGACTGTAGTTATGCAGGCAGACCTGGTCCATTCCCATCACAATGATGCTCTACCCTGAATCAGCCTTGCAGCTGATGGTTGCAAAAAGTACACTTATCTCTTATACTAATAACCTAGAGCGTCGAGCGTCACATTTCGAGACCAGTCAACATTTATTATTATTAATTTATTACTTAGGTATAGATACGTACATTTAATTAAAAAACATATTGATAGTGACTTAGCAAACTCCAATGTTTTTGATGACAGTCTCTTTCTCCCTAGATGCTACTACAGAGAAATTGACTTAGAAGATTTCGTGCGACCGATGGTAAAAGCGGACCTGGCCAGAATACCCCCAGAGCAGCGTGTCATGGACCTGATACAGAAAGCTTTCTGGGCTGGCCCTCTTAACAACTCCATCTTCTGCCAGAAGGAGAGAATCGGACACATATCTACGGATGTACTAAATTGTTATGCTGGCACTTTCTACAAAACTAGTCGTTGCTCGTTTGGAAGTGTCGGGGTACCTTTTGATGAAACCTTGATGTTGGCTGAGCATATTGATTGTGGGAGGACGGTAAGTTGATATTCTTCTTCAGGGCTCTCAGATTTATGACGTCACTATCGAAATTATGTTGGTAATTAGGGGAAAGGTGTACGAGTGGTCCCCTTAAGGGCTCTTACAGACGAGCGACACTTTGCTGTCGCGGTGGGTCGCAGAGCATCGCTCTCATACACTTTACGGTCGCGCGACCCTCCGCGACACACGGCGATCACAAAGTGTCGCTCTTCTGTAAGCGCTCTAAGAGAGAATGCTCGTAGTTTAAAAAATATTCGACTTAATTCTAATGCTTAAGCGATTAATGATAGCAAGTTTATCAGTCTACCTTTTGTCATACTCAAAATGTTGAATTTATTGATCTTTCATTATTATATTTCACTTTTTCCAAAACCCTACCAAAGGATCATCTTGGGCACCCCGGTGTCCTACCTCCTACCTCCTCCAAACCTCAAACCTCAAAACTAAATTATTTAGGTACTGTTTGTTTGTACACATAAAATTTGCCTTGGGATATTTAGCTGTCTCTATTGCTGATATGCTGGAAGAAATATCTTTAGAAATAAGCCTGCCCTTGCCCATTTCTCAGGGCCTATTTAACCCCGAAATCTCGACAAAAGTGTTATAAACTAACAGTAATAGGTATTAGTTCGAACACAAATTACTAAACTAATCTCAAACCGTATTTTTCCTAGACTATACCTAATTAGACGCAATGAAATGTTTTATACACGATCTAAAAATAAATCTAAGTGCCTATGGTTTGTCAGTTTAAAACTGTAGGTAAAGCTTCAAAGTTACAGGTGGCTCAAAGATTTCCATACAAATCTTAAATTAATCCTAGCATTGAAACTGTTTTATTGGAAATCTGACCAATCACAGGCACAGATATTTACAGACGAGCGACACTTTGCTGTCGCTGTAGGTCGCGGAGGGTCGCGCGTCCGTAAAGTGTATGAGCGCGACGCTCTGCGACCCACGGCGACAGCAAAGTGTCTGTAAAAGCCCTTAGTCGTGTTTAAAATTTTCATTGATTTTTATTGGTTAGTATTAAAATTATGATCTAATTTTGTTTGTATGCGGCGGGCTCGGCGGCGGGCGCTTTGCATTCTCCAAACATGCAAACTTATATGTCTACAGGAAAGACCGCCAGAACCTTTCCAATTCGTGTCATTCCCGCGAGCTGGATACGAGACCTACGACCTGGGACCTGGCAGTGAGACCTACATTGCTGTCGCCGTCCTTGGTTCTGGAACTTGCAATATTCCGTGAGTTTCGGTCCTCTTGAATCTTTGCAATCAAAGGATAGTGGGCAGAAGTGGTCCAAGAAGCCCTCCCATAAGTGGCATACAACGTTTGAAAGGGGGGTTTAATATAGAAAAAAATTTGTATATTCGGTACCAATATTTTTTCGAGAGGAAAAAACTATTTTTATCTGCTGCTTGAATTCCTTGTTTCATATGGATAGTATAGTATATATTATGGTTTCTCTATTATTATTAATGCAAAATAATCCCTTAGAATATCGTAAACTCAAAACGAGAAAATCGTTATTTTATCCTGAAATAGTTCCTCTAAGGGATCTAGGGGCTTCTATCTGAAAGTTCTCACATACTTTTTCGGTAATTTCTCATTACCCCCTAACTCCTCAGCTATTCAATATACGCCCCTAAAAAGACAGCGTTCTAAACTTCTGAAGTGCGATTTTTGAAAATCATACGAGCGAATTGGCAGTAGAAAGATGCATAATCTCCATAGTAATTTTGACATTTTTTACTGCCAAGTCGCTCGTATGATTTTCAAAAATCGCACTTCTGGGCATCCGGTCTAGTAGGTAAGTTAGGGACCCACACATAACTGCGAATTCGCATCGCATCGCAAATATCTGCCAGCGCTCGATGACTTATGTATGATTTTCAATCGTAGCCCTCGCAGATATTTGCGATGCGATGCGAATTCACGATGTGTGGGAGCCCTAATGTAGGGCTACAAGAGTCCTCTCCACAAATGATAAACAATCTTCCACGACAGCTGCCTGTTGACGCACGCGATCGTTGCGGAAGCTTGCGGCACCGGCAACGTGTCGGTGGGCCAGCACGCGATGGACCGCTCACCACACTCTCCCCTCGGCACCATGGCCGATGACGACGTCTGCACAGAGTTCAAAGCCTTCAATATATCTTATGAAGAGACTGGTATTTTTGGTTAGTCTGCATCATTTAATAGACCATAAAATTTTAGACTAAATAGACCAAGAAATTAGAACCATTAAAGAACTTGACTTGGAAACGTATTGGAACTGTCATAAGCGTGTCGCGGATCTGAAGTTTGTTCTTTCTTATGAATTTAATTAATTAATTAATGAAATTTTAAACAATTATAATTAATCAAATCTTCAGGCATCCTTGTGAAGACCAGATCAGAGACAGCGAGGCAGGCAGCTTTCACAGCCGCTCAGTTCCTGCTCAATGTCAAAGATCTGAGTTGCAGCCAAATCGAAGTTGGGAAACGGAGGCTCCGTGAGTTATTGTCATCGATGAGGTGGCCTTTGATTAAATTAGAATAATGGAAGATAGGTAACGTTCTTGCATTACGCACTCGAAAAATGGACCTGCTTTTCATGTACTTACGAGTGAATAGGAATGCTGTGCGATTTTTTTTCTTTTTGAATGATTTGTAAAGGCATTATGGTACCTTTATCCCGCCTAAAATAAAAAAAGTATCTCAATCACGCAATGACGCTCTAAGGGGCCTAATTTATGCGGTCCATGCGATATTGGCTAGTCACCTATCTAGCTATTTTAATTTAATCAAAGGGTGGAGCTATTTAGTTGGAGACTGATATCAGGGTGAAATTGCTATCATTGGCATCCACATTAAAACTTTTACTATAGGAGCAAACCGCGCGGAACAAAAAATAAATCAGCTGTTGCATACATTTGAGTCCAGTAGGCATTGCAGTTTAGTATGGAACTGCTGATTTTTTTATGCTCCGCTGGGTTCCTCCCATAGTAAAAGTTGTTCAGTTTGATGGGTAGACTCTTAGTTTAAAAGAATGCTAATGATATCAATTTCACGCTGTATAGGTAGGCACCTAGTATAAGTGTTGTGTCTATACAGGGTGTAAAATTAAATGGGACACTTACTTAAAGGGGTACTTCAGACCATCAAATGGAACAACTTTCTCTATGGGACAAATATCAGTTTCCTGAAGTAGTCTCTATAGTGAAAGTTGTTCAGTTTGATGGTCTGAGTTACGTGTGAAAAATGTTATTGACTTTAAGTGGTTTATATAGAAAAAAAATAGGACGGAATTTCGTTTGTATGCAGATGAAGCGCGCTCGGGAGATTTCGGAAAAAACTTCTCTTAACCTTTAAAACACATGCTTTTCATCAACTATTTTTACTCGAAATAAAAATAAACTGATATCTCCACACTTTCGGCTTAGTAGGGTCAACACGTCTTTCATGGGTCACTCTATACGTTGTTATAATAAAATCCCCGAGACCATTTTGAATCTTTCTGAAAACATGTTTAAAACTCAGATCAAAAAAGTCCTTTGTAAAAAAGCATATTATTATAAACTGGATGATTATTTCAATGATCGAAATGCTTGGGTCGGACGGAGTGACACTAACTTATAGTACTTGTATAGTATCAATTATTTTATTAAATGGACTATGTATTATTGTATCCATAACCTTAGCATAAGAATTTATATTGTTTAGTTACTAAGTCGTGTTATGTTGTAGAGTTTCTGGCCGCATCTTCTCTACAGCGACAACACGTTCCGACGCGGTGGTAGCTTCAAAAAAAGATTTGACGTTTAATAAGTGTGCTTCAAGCTCCTATATTGAATAAATTATTTTTGACTTTGACTTTGACCTATCAGCGCTAAAACAAATCAGATGTTCCATACTAAACTGCAGCGCCTACACGACTCAAATGTATGAAAGAGCAAATTTTTTCGTTCTGACATGTTTGCTCCTATAGTAAAAGTTTTTCAATTTGATGGATAGAGTATGTAGTTTAAACACCCTGTACAGATATTGGGATTAATCCAAAACCAATCCAAAAAGTCAAATTAAATTCAATGACATTTTCAGAAACAATCTAGAAACGAATCTCCATATCTGTATGACGTCAGATTTTCGTTAAAATACCTTAACCCAGTAAAATTAGATAAATCAGAAGAAATAATTTCCGGAGTTTTGGAACTTTTTTTAAACGTTCCTTTGGTACGTAATATTGAAGAAAAAAAAAAGTCCTGGTGAGGGGGGGGTGAGCTCGAGGAAGGGGGGGCTCTAAAGGTGACTTTTTTCAGTTTTTCGCTTATTTCTTGAAATGTGAAAGTCGTATCGAAATACTTTGTATGGACAAATTAAACCTAACAAAATTTCCTACAAAACAAGTGGTATGCATTTTTGTCATAGGACTTAACCTTTGAGGGCTAAGGGGCCGAGAAAGTAACGGAATTTCAAAAATTATGAAATTTGTATGGCGACCCTCATGAAAGTTAAAGATAAAAACAAAATGATTTCATATTCTTAATCAGCAGCCCCGAAAACCCCCAGATGCAAATTTTCAGTCGGTTCAGGGAACCCTTAAAGGCTGCATTGGCGTTTGAAATTTCCATTGGAGCCATCTTGGATATCGCAATTTTGGATTTTTTTCACCGGCAACCAAATCTGACCAGGGTCCTCTATGACATTTGTTCAAGGTCCATAACCCTATCTGTCATAGTTTCCGCGGGCCGTTGACCTCATCCATCAGGAGTCAACCTTCCGAGGAAGTCAAAGTTTTCCCTGTATCACCAAAGCATCCATATGATGATCCCCAAATGTCATCCTTGTACCGTAAGGGGAAACCGGAGATAAATTGGAGGTATCTTGTTGACCCCCCCGCTCCCCCCCCACATAGATATTAGATAAATACCCGTATAATTGTTCACCGGGTTTCCCCCATTCAACGTATAGTAAAATTATTTTAGGGATCATCATAAGGATGCCCTGGCGATAAAAATAATATTGCGACTTCCTCAGAGGGTCGACTCCTGATGGATGAGGTCAACAGCCCGCGGAAACTATGACAGATAGGGATATGGACCTTGAACAATTGTCATAGAGGACCCTGGTCAGATTTGGTTGCCGGTGAAAAAAATCCAAAATTGCGATATCCAAGATGGCTCCAATGGAAATTTCAAACGCCAATCCAGCCTTTAAGGGTTCCCCGAACCGACTGAAAATTTGTATCTGGGGGTTTTCGGGGCTGTTAATTAAGAATATGAAATCATTTTGTTTTTATCTTTAACTTTCATGAGGGTCGCCATACAAATTTCATAATTTTTGAAATTCCGTTAATTTCTCGGCCCCGTAGCCCACAAAGGTTAAGTCCTATGACAAAAATGCATACCACTTGTTTTGTAGGAAATTTTGTTAGGTTTAATTTGTCCATACAAAGTATTTCGATACGACTTTCAGATTTCAAGAAATAAGCAAAAAACTGAAAAAAGTCACCTTTAGAGCCCCCCCCTTCCTCGAGCTCACCCCCCCCCCTCACCAGGACTTTTTTTTTTCTTCAATATTACGTACCAAAGGAACGTTTAAAAAAAGTTTCAGTACTCCGGAAATTACTTCTCCTGATTGGTATATTTCAGCTTAATTTTACTGGGTTACCTATCTATACAGTTTTAATGCAAGGATTAATTTAAGATTTGTATGGAAATCTTTGAGGCACTTCTGTAACTTTAACTTTTTAACGAAAATCTGACTTCATACAAACATAGAGATAAGTTTCTAAATTGTTTCTGAAAAATGTCATTGACTTTAATCGTTTAGTATTGAAAATATCACCAGACTTCGTTTGTATGGAGCGCGTTCCGATGGTTTCCTTGCAGAGTTAGCAGTAGCTCTGAACGATGACAACTGCGTGATGACATCAGAATCACTTGCTCTTCAAGTAGCCAACTTCGGTTGTATGGACAGCGCAGTGGACACCATCAACATGATAAACTCGATCGGTGCTGCCGACGTCAGCAACACTGCCGTGAAGTTATCTGCTCAAAGTAAGCTAGAACACGGGCGACTTAACTTGACACCAGGAGTGCGATTTTTGAATCTCATTCGCTGAGTTCAGCAGTTGAAAATGTCAAAATTACTATGGAGATATGCATCTTTCTACTGCTGATTTGACATTCAAAAATCGCACTCCTGAAGTATGATTTTTGAAAGTTAAATCAGCAGTAGAAAAATGCGTATCTCCACAGTAATTTTGACATTTTCAACTGCTGAACTCAGCGAATGAGATTCAAAAATCGCACTCCTGGGCCCTCTACCCGCACATTCGAACTTCGCAATTCCGTGAACATTTTCGTTCCAAATTCAACTCTATTACAATAAAGTGTGGACCGAAACCGTGGCGATATATCGAACATCGAAAGTCCGGGTACAGGGCCAAGCTCGAACGAAAATTCCAATAACAATGACAAATAACTGCAAAAGAATAATCTCGGAAAGAATAACTCTAAAATGCTAAAGTGCAGGGACACGTGCAACGGTAACTGAGATGCATCGCTACTGGCCTCGCATGGCGACGGCGGGGTCCCGCGGGGGGTAGCAGGAGGGGTGTCCAATTCCGAACCAGGTGTCAAGTTAATTCGCCGGGGTAGTATTAACTTTCTGCTTTCAGCCCCTATAGTGTGCTTTCTACACTTGCGCGCAATTCTACTTTTTTCGCGGGTTTCGCTTTCTGAAAAGCGCGGACAGAAGACATTTTATATGCAGCGAATGCGTATGAGTAGATAAATATTATACTAGAGTTGTAGGGAGAAATCGTACTGGAGGTGCTGTATGGCCTACATGCTACTCACGATAAAGCGACAAAACGACAAAGATTTCATGCGCGCTCTCTTTCGTATATACTCGTATAAAGTAAGAAAGACAGATGCATATCTAGGGTATCTAAAGGGTGAAAACGGGACCCTATTACTAAGTCTACGTTGCCCGTCCGTCCGTCCATCTGTTTGTATGTCCTACCTATTTATGGCTGTAACAATTTTGTATCGAATAAGCGCATTTGCTAACAAATAATTAAAATGAAAAAAAAAATTAAGGAGCCCTCATACTAGAAACTAGTTTTTATCAACGAACAATTTCATTGACTTTAATTGGTTAGTTTAGTATTGAGCATATCACCAGACTTCGTTTGTAAGCATTAGGGCTCTTTGAATAAACTTCTCTTAACTACTTGCCTAATACTACGACCCGAAGCATTAAACATTTTTTTTTAACTCCAGATTTTTGAATCTCATTCGCTGAGTTCAGCAGTTGAAAATGTCAAAATTACTGTGGAGATGTGCATCTTTCTACTGCTGATTTGACTTTCAAAAATCGCACTCCTGAAGAATGATTTTTGAAAGTCAAATCAGCAGTAGAAAGATGCATAATATCTCCAATATAATTTTGACATTTTCAACTGCTGAACTCAGCGAATGAGATTCAAAAATGGCACTCCAGGTCCAAGAATGGCAGTGGCAGTAGTCGGGGATGTTGGAGCGGCACCCCATGATGGCGAACTTCGATGTTATTAACTAGTTTAATTTAAAATTGTTGTGCAAACATCTTTTTAGAGTTTATTTATTAAAATTTTGTTACTTATTTTGAACGCATTCATTTTTCTTTCACCCTTAATCTACTCTAAAACTAACTAAGTAATGGAAAACATTAATAATTATTAAAATACTAATTTTAATCTACTTGCCATATTTGGCTCTTATTTTACTGATTGCATAGTGCATACTATGTGTAACACTTTTATAGTCAAACTTATCCCATTGGTTTTCACTTCCATAATCTTCAACGAATTTCAATATCACCTTAATCGCGAATTCATTTAATTCGGGCCTTGTTTTGTTGCCATCATGACATTTACCTCTGGCGCCATTTAATGAGCATGAGCATGAAGTCAACGCTTTGTGACTGAAGACTTCAGTTAGTAACATTCGCGCCAATGTGTTGCAATTGTCCGATGATCGTCTGCAGTGAGCCAGTTCTATGGCATTGACGTATATACCAGTGTCCTGAACGAGCTCTACAAGACCTCGCTCGCGTTTGCGATACTTTAATGTCCATTTTGAAGTTTTTGGGTTATATTTCGGCTTACGAACGTGATGTTTAGTAGATCTTGTTTCTTCTGGGAGAGATTGCGGAGTAGGTGCATTTTTAATGTAGTTCTGTTTAGTATTTATGTCATTTGCGCCCTGGAAAAACTGAGTGGTGATATAGTCAGCTATCTGTTCTAGCAAAGACGGATTAGCTTCTTTTGAAGGTTTTTTAATAGTCGGCGCTGTAAATGCCATATTAACTTGAACATTGTTCGATCTTGCAGCAGCTATTTCTTGTGTGTGCATCTCTCGAACTAGATTTTCGACGCAGACTGGAATGTGTCTGCTTACTTCTGGTTTTCGCGGCACTTCTTGTGGAAAGTTTTGAAAAACTGATGCGAATTGTTTCTCCAATGGGTAAGGTTGCGGGCTAGAATTTTGTGTCAAATTTGAAGAGCTTTTCACAGCGTGAATCTTCAGTTTAACGGGATTTATATGCTCTAATAAATATTGTTTTGTAGATTCAACTGCGTTTGCTGTTTGTGACCGGTTTTCATTGATATCTGCTCCAGATGCTGGCAATTCCGGCCGATTGCGTACAACTGGTGAAACCTTTATCATAGGCTTCTGAGGTTTCGATGGAGCCACTACTGTCTGAAGTGTTTTGGTATTAAGACTTGGCGGGAAATCTCCGGAACTGCGTACCATCCCATCCAGTGCAGATAATGATTGATACCCTTTAAAAAATGAAATCTCTTTTATTTCGAATGAAGGAAGAAATTAATTTGCAGTTATTAGGGCTGCCATCACCAAAATCGCCGTCACCGGGCAAAGACGTCAAAAACCCCGGACATTTCATGAAAATCGAAAATTTTCCCCGGACAACATCGAAAAATTATATTTTGACAATAAAGAAACGATTAAGTTACTGCAATACGTATATATGTATAAGACAAAAACCGTCGTCGCAAGCGAAGTAAACTCTTATTTTTCGGGGTACGACTCTGTTCTAGCGCAAGTTGAGTTTCTGAGTGCAGAACCAAAAAATAAAATTTCGCAATACAATCTTTATTTTTTAGTTTTCCTGCTCGTGTTTCAGGAACGTTTGTTTTAATGTTTTTGTTTTGATATTGAAATTATCGGTTTTTACCCGGACACGTAAAGTGTCCGGCTTTTTCCCCGGACTCTTAGTGACAACCCCGCCCGGACGCCCCCGGACGCCCTTCAAACTAGGACAAATCCGGGGAAACCCGGACGGATGGCAGCCCTAGTTATTACCATTATGGTATTGTTTTTGACTTACCTTTTTCAGCTGACTTTTTGTTCTCAACAGTTGCGTGAGAGTTTGCGATCCAAATCTCAGGATCAATGTAAGAATCTGCAAAGAAAAGGATAAATTTGAAGTGTCTCCTGTATTCTCTTTCTATTCTTCTTCTTCTTGAAGTGGCCTAACGGTGGTTGACTATGCTATTCGGACCCTTTCTATTGAGTAGTATCATTTCTAAGCAGAACATCGTTTTTTGTTTTTTTCCTTCCGTAGTCAAACAAGAAACTCCTATGCTTTCGTCCATTCTGTCTGTCTGTATGCTCCGTTCACATCACACTCGTTGTTGCAAATATTGAATCGAAATTTAGCATGAAGACAGATAACAGTACCTAACCCAAAAACAGAAACGAACGCTGTAACACAATCCCTGTCGGTCTTCTTCTTATCGTGTGCCACCAAGCCCTAGTGTCAGAGTTTTTTTCAGACCGCCTAAGACCGCCTTACGACCTCTGACTTTATTTCATTAGATTTTCTAGTATGATAGTAATATTATAACTAAATCGTGCTGGTATCACATTTATATTCCTAGTAAGATAGTTATGAACCGCTTTCATATAACTATATTACGGTTTACAGGGTGTAAGTGAAAGCCTAGCAAATACTGAAACGGTGAACTCAGACCACCGAACTGAACAACTTTTACTATGGAGCCTACCTCAGGAAATGCGACTGCGCGAACAAAACTGCTGTATGTACCTATACCCGACTCAAATCTATGGGACAGCTGATTTCTTTTCGCTTACCTGAGGTAGGCTCCATAGTGAACGTTGTTCAGTTTGATGGTCTGACTTCACAGTTTCCGTATTTGCTAGGTGTCACTTTACACCCTGTATTGCTATATCCCCAGGGATGTAACTATATCACGGGTTAAACCATCTTAGTGAAAAAAAAACAGCCCTTAATAATAACTTACTCGATTTATGTTCGACAATTGCTCGGTAATGTTTCCAGTTGTCCCTGGGTTTTTCTGGTCTTTTAGCGCGATATGTTGTAATTACTTGGTCTTCTACCGGGTATGCAACGGAGACATTCCAATGCGTCGATCTCGTGGGATCTATCCAAAAGTCCGGAACGCATACGTACTCATGTACAAGACCATCCGGTTTATCTAAAAACTTAACAACCACATAATCATATGGTGTTAAAAAATATTTGTCGAAGGAGCGCACCATCTGTAAATCAATGAAGAAACATTAACACACTGAAACTAATTAAGACAAGACAGCCCGATAGCAAAGTCGGTAGTGAACCAGCCTGCTTTGCCGAGGGTGGCGGGTTCGAATATGTACGTATCATCATCATCATCATCATCTCAGCCGATGGATGTCCACTGCTGGACATAGGCCTCCCCCAAGGATCGTCACAATGACCAGTCCTGCGCTGCCCGCATCTAACGGGTTCCCGCCGCCTTCACCAGGTCGTCGGTCCACCGTGTGGGGGGCCACCCATATGTACGAGTACGTATAATGAATACTAAATATTTGTACCCGAGTCATGAATATAATATCTTAAATAAGCGCAAAAACCTTATACACCCAAACTGATTTATAACGAAATAATTGCATTGAAACAATATAGGTACATTACCTATTTCATTTATTAAAATTTATAACTGTTCGCAGTTTTCATGGAAAAATTGTTTGTTATTATTTCAGCAATGAATGAAAGCGAATTACGTATGCCGCAGCCGGAGGACTCAGAGAAACGAAATTATTTTAAGATCTAATTTTAATATCAAAAAATTTAAAGTTACAACAACTAATTCTAAACTAAAACTAAGGTGGTGACTCGACCGATGTTAGAATCGAAGTGCCGAAGGTACGGAGCTTCGAGGACTCGCTGCTTGGCGTTCACACGGTGCTTGGTACTTCAGCGTTTCCGGCGTCGGCTTCAGGAATTCGGGAACAATGCGGGCACTGTATTAGCGTTGACAGCTATTGCCAACAGTACGTTCTCTGTTATCGTAACATCTCCCACCCGAAGAGCAGCAACTATTTTTGACATTAAGCAAAAATATTGCTGGCAGGTTCTTGTGGGTGAGCCTGCGATGTGGCACCTACTGGCGTCGCGTAGACATCCGAATTTTCAGTTGCTTTTTCTAGTTGCTTGGGTGTTCTCTGAAGTCAGGTCATAGTATTTTGACTTAGTAACGATGCAGTAAGTGCGAGTGTACTTAACATCACACGTAGAACGGTGTAGTAGAGGATAGAGTATGTCCGTAGATAAGGTCTTTCAAATTCGGAGGAGGTTGAGTTAATAGCTTGTCTTGAATTTCACGTAGCTTATTGAGATTGATGGAGCCAATGTAGATGGAAGGCTCTTTTGCAGATGTCATCTCGGTGGTATCTTCGAAAGTCATGGTCATGTAGATGGTGAACTTTTTCGTATACATTGAATAATGATGAGAGATTGTTACTATAGGTAGCTTTCATCTAGAGCTTGGTAGTAACGAGGTAGTCTCTGGATACATTCCGGTCCCGTCCGCAGCTGAAGGTGGAGGTTTTCTTGGTAGAGATAACGAGTCTTGTACTTCGGGCATTCTGCCTCTATGTACACGTAAGAATTCCCTTTTGTTGCTAGAGGAGATAAGGAGGGATAAGGATATTCTTGTTCCTATTAGGTACTTATTATGGATAATTTGTAAAGATCGGAGGTGTAAGAAGATGTCATTTTCGTTATCCGTACAACTAAATTTTAAAATAAATTTTGTGTTAACTAACTTATTTACAATCTAATTTTATCTATTATATTCCTAAGATTGAATAATGCGTGCACGATGTACGCGTAAAACAACTAAATTTTAAAATAAATTTTGTGTTAACTAACTTATTTACAATCTAATTTTATCTGTTATATTCCTAAGATTGAATAATGCGTGCACGATGTACGCGTAAAAGCTAATGTATCCTTCTATTCTATTTTATGAAATATCTAATACGTATATCGCATTTTACTGTTAACGACTGTTACTTATGCAAATAAATTGTTTATCTATCTATCTATATCTATTCCTAACATAAAATGATATGTACTCGATGTACACGTAAAAACTAATACGTATATCGCATGTTACTGTTAACGACTGTTACTTATTCAAATAAATTGTTTATCTATCTATCTATATCTATTCCTAACATAAAATTATGTACTCGATGTACACGTAACAACTAATTCGGAAGTTAACCTGAGAACCTATTTTCTTGGTTATCCAAGAGAAGAGTGAATTCCACATGAGTCTATTTTGAATCTATTTTTATTATTCAGTTGGAAAATAAGTCTTACAAGCAAATTTCACATAATTCGAGACAAAGAAATGTAATGCAATGTAATGTAGAAATATAATAGTACGATGCTATTTTTAGGCAGAGAAGTAATAAGTACAAACTATAATATTGTGTTCATAACTTAGCTACTTCGAGTGGCACGATCATAAAAAAAAATGCGAGATCAACTTCAAAGTCATGAGAATGTTTTTAAAATAGAGGACTTTAAAACAAACAATCAAATCTTATCGCCTGCTACTATACTTAACATTCATTCATGAGATGGAAACTGGCGTCATGCTTGACTATTCAAACTATAACAAAGAACCCGTTGTTAATTGCACATAGAAAAAGTTTAGTGAGGGCTGAGACAGAACTTTTGAATAATACTTATACCTACAATCAGTATTATAAAGAAAAGGGACGCAATTGAGAGAATATTGTGTCGTATTGATTATCGAGCCCTACATATTAGATGAACTTACGACTATAATCCCTTTCGAGGTGGTCAGAAACATTGTCACAAATACTAGCTGTCTTGAATACAGTAGTAACAATATCACTTTGAATTTGAGTGTGGTTTGAGTTTGAATATCGAACTTTAGATAAAATGAAATGACCATCAAAGACAGAGAATTCCTATAGGAACGAGAGACATGTAATAATGTAGAGAAAGAGCCTTTGTAACATTTAAAGGGCGCTAAGAATGGTTGCGATGCGAGTAACTTTTGGTTTTTGTGATAGTTCTGTGATGGACACAAAAAAAATGCAATTATAGCTTTGAGACATTAAACATTAGAGACGTTGATTACATTGATAGGTTATTGTACAATCGATCAGTATGGAATAATGTTGGAGGCTTAGTTTAGCGTTAAAAGCTTTAGACGATGCGGTGTTTATAACCAATTTTAAAAAATATGGAAGTTTATGCAAACTGAAACTGATTACTTACTGAAGGAAGTATTTGACCACTAATAATTACTGAAGGTATTTGATCTAGATAAATGAAAGTAAAGTCGATTTTATCTAGTTTTTGACATAGGCTGGGAGCCTGGCAGATTTTTGCAAAATAAAACCGGTACTTTTAAATGATGCAAATGATTTGGAAAGATGCTAATGATTCAATGTAATTTTATTCCAAAGTAACAATTAAGATTTTTGTGTTGTAGTATTGTAACTAGACTAATCGAAAGAGTCTAATATCTTAGTTTTGAAAGCACTCAAACAAGTAAAAAAAAATGATTACAGACTGTAACGCTGTGAGATTAAAGTATTATTATATTATTACGAATTACTTGATACTAGAACTGTTGGAATATTTATTATAGCATATTATGGTCACGGCTGATAGTCGGAGGTATCTGAATATAAATAATTGTGTTGATTTTCTTTGCAGAACGATACAATAAAATAATTGTTGAGGTGCTGAAAACCCTGATAGATGAAATATTATGCAAAAATATAAAATGCTTGTATTGGCTATGTGCGAAGTGGGTGTTGGGAACTGACAAGTAGATCGCAGCGCACACTGTATTAGAAATTTGTACTACTCTCGGCGAAACTTTGTCAGATTTGCTTGAATCTATGCAATCCGCACACTCACTCAACACTCAAATATGTAAAACTACAAATACCTACTAACTTAAAATTTTGGAAGGTTTTTTTTTTATGGCTATCTGGGTGTTCACAAAAAAGATTTTTCGCAATTAAACACCCAAAGGTGTGAAAACGGGGGTGAAAGTTTGAATGACAATTTCGTAACAAAGAATGGGAATTCAAGCTAGTTAGTTATTATAATCTTTTTAATATTGACAAGATTGTCATTTATTTGTTTTTACTTTAATTTAATATAAAATAACAAACTTTATCCTAACATTTTATATACAAATCGTCGCTAGCCTTACTAAACGACGGTATCTGACATTTTTGACGTTACTGACTTATTCATAGTGGGCGATCCACTTTTCGAAGACGAATCGATCGGTCTAATTGACGTATCTGTATCTTCAACCGTTACCGAGATAGCACATTTTGTCAGGTAGACGTAACTAGCAATTCATACAAATACCGTTCACACTAAGTGCTGTAAGCGCCATACGTCTTTTAGTCATACATTTTAAGAAAAAAAATTAACTACTAAAAGTCATAAAAAGAAATATTATTAAGTTCAAAAAAAAATGCTAATAATTTCATATTTTCTGAAATTGTAATTTCAAAGTGGTTCCTATATTACATTAGGAACAAATAAAGTTCAAAGCATAGGTACCAGTAATCTTCGTGATCTCTATGAATTATAATAACCTACTTTTAATGTTGGCCTTCATTGGATATCCTTATTTTTGAGCCTGATTAATATTAACATTTTTTTAGGATAAATTAAAAACGGAAAATATGAGAATTTGTACTTAGTTTAAGATGTGTTGATTTTTTTAACTCTTGATACTGTAAAAATTATAGTGTGGACGTAGTTTTTATGGTTGAATAGGTAAAATTAAGTTCGATATTTTTTTTTGTTCTGAGTTTCTGACCAATAATGGTAGAAGAATACCTGGACAGAGTTATCTAGCACAAGAGAAGGAAAAGGTTGATGTCGTGTCGTATCGAGAACTCAAGAGACTAACGGAAAGGAAATAGGATTGGCGAATACTCCACTGACAAGAGCTTGATGCATTGATGATGACCAATAATGACTAACTAGTAATTTTCAAGACTGATTGCCTCTGAAAAGCTTACTTTGCCATTAAACGCAACTTGATTTTGAAGTTTGTGTGTTATTTTTTTATCCTTTCTTATGCAGAAAAATAGAAAGTTGATGAGATAATCCGCAAAAATAAAAATAAATAAAGGCTAATAAATGCTATTTTATTTATATTGAATGAGTAAATTGAATAGCCCGATTCAAATTATTTTAATATTTTCATGACGTAAAATGTCATTATTATTGGAGATATTGGAGTAGACAAGTTTACAATTGGAAAGAGCATTTGAACCTGATTATTGAAATAAATGTGATTGCAACTAGAGCTAGTAATAAGGCTAAGAATGAGAGCAAGCTGAGTGAAGTGTCGAACTTGCGAACTTCGGCGTCGCAATAATTACTCATAAGTCAGAATGGACGAGCGTAGTAGAAAAAATACAGATGACCCTAAATACCACTGAGTTGCCGCCGAGGAGCAATGGAAAACAATGACGTTCTAAAAACTGAAGGGTATTCGATATACTGCGTTGTGCAATTTAAAAGGTAGTATTGTGTCTAAAAATCAGAGATACGAGGGAATATGTTTGCCCAAAAGACTGAAAAACAGTTGACAATATTGCCACAAAAAAAAAAAAAATTACTTAAAGATGAAATTTGACTATGGGATTGGAAGGCTACGGAAAATGCCGTGATAGCCAATGCGATTAATTAAATAAAAGAGATAATGAGACTAATATTATACAATAAAATGGCGTAAGCAACTTTTAAAGTTTGCTGGGATCGCTATAAAAATGTTTGTAAGTACATAATATTGTCAAATAAAATGGCGTAGGCAACTTTTAAAGTTTGCTGAAATCGCTAAAAGCGAGCATCCTGTGTATTGATAAGAGTACTAGGACCGCAAATAAAAATAATAACAAACAAAGCGTAAGTGACTACTCTTGGTAGGACGCTGGGACCGTAAAGCAAAAACAAACCAAACAACAACAAAAAAAATATTATAAAAAATGAGAGTGCATCTGGTAGCTTCCCGCAAAAACTACGCACTTGACAAATGGGTCATTGACTTATAGGATTTTAATGACATAGATGAATAATAATTTTTGTATCCTGCTCTGTACTGTATTTATGTGTTTGGTGTAAATAAAGTATATTTGATTTGATTTGATGAATAAAGCGCGTTAAAACGTTGTGATTTCCGTCGAAATCTGGCACCATTCGAAGGGCCTTAAGTATATAATATTACATTTGGGTCGGTCGACATAGTGACTTCGCTACTTAAACTACTACTATCGAAACTATAATTATTATCTAAATTCCTATTTCTATCTAATCCTCGTGCCCGACTATTCGAACAATTTGTCTTATAAATTCGTGGATTAAACATTTTGAAAGTTATAGGAAACTAGTCTAAGGAACACTAGGTACGTTATAGGAAAAGGAGAGCAACACTAGGAAAAAATCAGTGGTGCACTTACTTAAATATTTTTTCTTCTCGTTCTCTCTGAGCAGCTATCGATGTCTGGATATACTCCGGCGCTGGCTTTGAGGTTGCAGGATACCCGGCGAAGACTTGATAGTCAGTTAGACACGGCGATATTTCGATGTTAGAAAGTCTCTTCGCGAACTAACCCGGGGCCCTACCAGACTGCGCCAATTACGTATGCCGCAGCCGGAGGACTCAGAGAAACGAAATTATTTTAAGATCTAATTTTAATATCAAAAAATTTAAAGTTACAACAACTAATTCTAAACTAAAACTAAGGTGGTGACTCGACCGATGTTAGAATCGAAGTGCCGAAGGTACGGAGCTTCGAGGACTCGCTGCTTGGCGTTCACACGGTGCTTGGTACTTCAGCGTTTCCGGCGTCGGCTTCAGGAATTCGGGAACAATGCGGGCACTGTATTAGCGTTGACAGCTATTGCCAACAGTACGTTCTCTGTTATCGTAACAAGCGCTAGCTAAAGCGCGTACTCAGCTCATAAATATATTTTAAGAATCTTATATATTTTAGTAGTAGGTAAGTAGGGTCAGTGTGCCAGTGCGGTGGGTTGACATAGAGTTCAGAAAACATAAAATTATAGGTACTAACAAATTATTTGATATTTTGAAAAAAATATTGACCTATGTTGAAACCTTAATTAGATTCTGCTCTCGATTCTAAACAAACTAATTTCTAGTTTTGCGTTTATTCATTAACACGTTGTATTGGGTCCGACCGTCAAACTGAGCAACCTTCTCTATGACAGCAACATCGTAATCGCAAAAAAATCTGCTGTTCCATACAAAACTGGAAACCTACTCGAGCCAAATACATATATAGCGATTAAATAAAAGCCTTATGTTTTTGTGAAAACCCTATCCCAATTAGGGGGACACTTGACTCTAACAAAAATTTTCACTTTAAAGCGTAATATTTCGCTAACGGATCCCTTAATCGAAAAATGGTTTTCCCAAGCCCACAATATTTTTGAAAGACCTATCTAACGATACCCCACAACATGGGATGGACGAGAAAAAAAAATGTCATCCTCACTTCACGTGTAGGGGAGGTACCCTAAAAAAATATTTTTCAAGATTTTATTTCACCACTTTGTCGGCGTGATGAATATGTAAACATATGCCAAATTACAGCTTTCTAGTATTAATCGTCTCTGAGCTAAGCCGCGGACAGACGGACAGACGGACGGACATGGCGAAACTACATGGTGAAATTGATATCATTAGCATCCTTTTAAACTAAGAGTCTACCCATCAAACTGAACAACTTTTACTATGGGAGCAAACCGATCGGAGCAAATAAAAAATCTACTGTTTCATACTAAACTGCAATGTCGACGCGCGAGTTCGCGACTCAAATGTATGTATGCAACAGCAACATTTTTTTTTTTTGCTCCGATCGGTTTGCTGCCATAGTAAAAGTCGTTCAGTACGATATGGGTAGACTCTTAGTTTAAAAGGATGCTAATGATATCAATTTCACCCTGTATAGGTTCCTTGTTGACTTCGGAACCCTAAAATGTACAAATGGCGAGCTTATCTTAAGATATTTCTTTCTAATATTTCTTTTAATAATTATAAATAGCAAAACTAACCTCTGTTTTTTATCTCTTGTTTAAATATCAATAGGTCAATAACAACAACAACATCATAAAATAATCCGAATTCACAAAACAAACGTCCTTCCACTCCAATGGTATCACAATGAATATCAATGAGTTACTCAGAGTTACTCACAGTATTGTGTGCGCGATATACTGCGCAGTTTCATTAGGAATACACTTATATCCTAAAAAAAATCATGAAAAAAGTAGCCAAGACCCCTTTACTCTTAAAATTAAGAAAAACAAAAATCCGACCGATTCCATAAAAATTATCGAAGGCAGAAAATGAAATGTTTTATAGTCGGCCGCAATAAGTTATACAACGTGTTAATGAATTAGCGCAAAACCTCATTAACCCCAACTGATTTATAACAAAATAATTCGATTGAAACAATAATTTAATTATTTTGATAGTTAAAATTTAGAGTTATTCGCATTTTAAGTTTTGAGGCAAAAATTATTTCTTATCATTTCAGCACTGAATGAAAGCGCTAACGTACTCATGGATACATTTTTATAATCTTGTTTTGGTAGTTAGTAGGGTGAGTGTGCCCGTGCGGTGGGTTATCATCGGGTTCAATAATTTTTTTTGCAAAAAAAATATTTAATATTTTCAAAAAAAATCCTATGTTGAAACCATGATAATTCGATTCTGCTCTCGACTCTAAACAAACTACTTTCTAGTTTTGCGTTAATTCATTAACACGTTGTATACACTTTAGTACCTACTACGACGTAGAACAAAAGTGTATACAACTTATTGCGGCCGATTGTACCATGGAGACTTAATATCTACGCTACGACTATTTCATGAGAATCGGTTAAGAAAAACTAGTACAGTTCCAGAACCTCTTTCAATTTATAAAGAAGTTTGGCGGACGGCCATGTCATTTGAGACCCAGACTTATAGGTCTCGTACATGAATGAAACTTAGTGATACGTGTAGAATGAAACAAAACTAACGAAAAAGTAAATTGGTTGTTACCTGTAGAAGTTGGGGAAAGGTATTTCTCCTTATGATACCTTAGGTATCAAGTGTGCGAAACTAATAATATTTTTAATAGGTAGTTCACTCAATCTTCTATGCATTCATTGTGTTTATTTTAGTGAAAATTCACGATGACCCTACAATTTATTATGATAATGGAAGAAAACGAAATCACACACACTATCAGTTTAACCAAGCCAAATACGTTCCGTAACGACCAAAAATACCTCAGTGATAATATTCGATGAAAATAGCTGTCATGGTTGCATTTTGCTACTGCTATTTGGATGATTTGTCTATTTTACTAGTAATTTCTACTTTTGAATCCGGACTTCTAGAGATGTGGAAGTTTTTTTTTAAATGCCTCATTTTTTTCTGATTATAATAATTATGACTGCCCGCCATCCTGAATGGCTTTTAGGTTTCGTAAAAAATGGTTGGGTCCAAATCTGTCATTCTTCTTCCAAGTTTTCTATTTAGTTAAATCCAGTTAGCATGCCAAATTTCAGTTTCCTATGGACTTCGGGAAGTGCCTATTAAGGTTTGATGATCAACAGTGCTTGAGTAAGTGACGAAGTCAACAGTTTGTGTATCAATAAAATCTAAAGATGATAATGATGATGCCGATGAAGCTTCATGGCCGTGTTCGACCGCAGCGACTGATTATGGCTGTTGACTTTGAGAGCTTTGTTGATATGTGCTCTCAGGTAGCTGATGTACCCTATCTTGGCTTTGAAAGTGCGTCCGCAATGGCAACATGCTATCCTGAAAATTTGAGCTCATATAGGTACTATCCAGCCCGAAGTTATGAGCGCTCAATAATCGCTTCGAAATAAAATTACGGCAGTGCGCCGCTCGTTTAGTTGGCTCGTCTTGGCGGAGGCACTACCGTACTCCCAGAACCCGGGCGTCCTAAATCGTGGACTTTTCGGATAGCTTCCAATATCGCGGTTAGCCGCCAGCACGCCGCCGCGCCGTGCCCGCACTCAAGTGTAGTACGACTTGTTAGGTGCTCACTATGTTGTATGTATTGAGGGGGTTATACGGGGGTGAGGGGAGTGCGCAATCGCGTTTTCGTCTGCAAATTTTGTTCCACGCAGTCAAGGTCTTTGCCAAGTTGTTTGCCGGCTATTGTATCTCTCGACTGGGTATTACTGCCTTGACTGCGATGAACACAATTTGTAAACGCGCACCGCACATCCCTCACCTTCGCAGTAGGTTTTACAAGCTAAGAATGTGGAATCGTTGAGTTTAGTCTAAAATCTTCTAGATCTATCCATTTATAATCCACGAGAGAACACCTACATGTCAAAAATGCGTCCTGGATGAATTTCAAAGAGAGAATAATTTTCAGTTTTAAAAAATCGTGAAAATTTCTACTGGTATAAAAAAGTTGCATAATATTGTAGGCTTAGAAGACTTTAGGTATTTTAGGTCGTCGATCCACCTTGTGGGGGCCCATCCAAGCTGCGCTTTCCGGTACGCGGTCGCCACTCGAGAACTTTTTGGCTATCGGTTCTACGAGCAATGTGCCCACTGCCACTTCAGTTTAGCAATTCTTTGGGCTATGTCAGTTACTCTGGTTCTTATGCGGAACGGGATTATTCCATTAATGCAAAATAAAAAGGCAAAAAAACACAACTGAAATGCGTACGTGATGCGTGACATGTTTTTCTGTGAGATCGCCCATACGGGCCCCAGCCACGGGCGGACGACGGGGCTTTCTCTGAACTCTATCCGTATTGAAATAAGGTATTATTTTACAGTGCACTCTCCGCGCCCGCCCATCGCCAGCCATCGTAAGAGCTTCTCACGATCGACTCGCCAAATATAGTACTTACACTTGTTTTCGCAAAATTTTTAACCGACGAAAAAACAAAACACGGAGGAGGTTCTCAAGTCGACGCGTATATTTTTTGTTTTTTTGTTTTATGTATGAACACGCATAACTTTTTACAGAGTAGTCTGATTTTGATAATTCTTTTTTTATTGGATAGGGTATACTCCCGGGGTGGTTCCATTTCAATTCGGAGCTACAGAATAGAACTCCTCAAAAGTTGACAGCAAATCACCGATTGCGATTGAAACGTTTACTTCGTAACGATGTACCCTTTGTGTGTGCTAATATCATAATCCAAGTAATGTATTTCACCACAAAAAATTATGAAATAAAACATTTTTAACAAAAAAATAAAACCGACTTCAAAACTCAAAAAGTAAAAAATAATATTGCAGCCAATGAATTTTACGTTAGCATCGATAAGAATATCAATTTGTTTTATTGAAGTCGGTGTCAAGCCTAGCCAAAAAACTGCAACTCAGTCTCGAATCGTACAGGGTTGACAGCGACTTCGATAAAACAAATTGATATTCTTATAGATGCGAACGTAAAATTCATTGGCTGCAATATTATTTTTTACTTTTTGAGTTTTGAAGTCGGTTTTATTTTTTTGTTAAAAATGTTTTATTTCATAATTTTTTGTTGACTCCCTATTTATCAGCGTTCGGGTTTTTCCCGATTCAAATTCAAATCCGATGACGTGAGCGTGGCGTCCCGGGCTACGGCCAAGGTTAACTACACTAATATAACAACGTATCTCTTTGTTTCGTAATTGGATGAAACGATAACATGACCTAATATACTATTCTTTAATTGCTCGACTAAAACATACAACAACATCATACCGATACGAACATAATATGAGTACAAAACTATACAACGTGTTAATGAATTAACGCAAAACTAGAAAGTCGTTTGTTTAGAATCGAGAGCAGAATCGATGGTTTCAACATAGGTAATTTTTTTCAGAATATTATTATAGTTTAAGCAGAAATAACTTTTTTGCAAAATTTAAAATTTAGGTACTGAACCCGATGACAACCCACCGCACGGGCACACTCACCCTACTTACTAGCAAAACAAGATTATAAAAATGTATCCATGAGTACGTTAGCGCTTTCTTTCAGTGCTGAAATGATAAGAAATCATTTTTCCCTCAAAACTTAAAATGCGATTAACTTTAAATTTTAACTATATAAAAATAATGAAATTATTGTTGCAATCTAATTATTTTATTATAAATCAGTTGGGGCGTATGAGGTTTTGCGCTAATTTATTAACACGTTGTATATAAAAAAAATATATTTATTAGTTGAGTCATCCTACTAGACTTTGGCATGCAAGTATAGCATATGCTCACGACTATATTCCCCGAGGGGGTAGGTAGTCAGAGGTATTCTGAAATGGTAATTTGGAGAATAGGTTACTTTTTAACCGACTTCAAAAAAAGGAGTAGGTTCTCAGTTCGACCGTATATTTTTTTTTTTTTTTAATGTGTGTTCGCGGATAACTTCTTCATTTATGTACCGATTTTGATGATTCTTTTTTTGTTGGAAAGGAGATATCCCAAGGGTGGTCCCATGATAAGGAAACCAGGATCTGATGATGGATCCCAGAGAAATCGAGGGGAACCTTCGAAAATCGTAGTGCCGATTAGTGCGTTTGTTAATTTGAAGCACTACTGTTAAATCAAACTAATGAATTCACCACTAAAAATTGTGAAATAAACAAAATTTTAACAAAAAATTAAAACCGCCTTCAAAAAAACTAAAAAGTTAAAAAATAATATTGCAGCCGATGACTTTTTCGTTCGCATCATAAGAACATTAATTTGTTTTATAGAAGTCGGTGTCAAGCCAAGCCAAAAAACTAATGCAAGCCCTGTCGCGAATCGGCTTGACAGCGACTTCGATAAAACAAATTAATGTTCTTATGATGCGAACGAAAAAGTCATCGGCTGCAATATTATTTTTTAACTTTTTAGTTTTTTTGAAGGCGGTTTTAATTTTTTGTTATTTTGACTGTATACGTATTTTGTCCGATCCGCCCACCCATACACGAACTGACTAGAGTGAGAAAGAGACAACTGTAGCTCCGACCGATCATATCGACATAAAATCAACAAAATCAGCATTTCGTATTCCCCTGTTTCATCCAAAACTAAACCGATTTTAATAATTCTTTCAAGAACAATATGAGAAAGACTTTGGCTATGTCTGTATGTTTTGTTTTTTTTTTACATTCGTCTTTGTTTGCTGGATGTCTGAAAACGGGCGATAAAATTGGTAATTTTCAGCGTTATCACACCTTCACACTCTTTCTATTTGCGCGCGAACGGACGAGATAAAAGACGTGATACAGCCGTATCACGTGTAGCAAGCATGCTACGGCTGCTGCCTAGCTAGTACGCCAACCTGCGATAGCGATATCACATCTTTTATCTCGCTCGATTGCGCGCGAACAAACGAGATAAAAGACGTGATATAGCCGTATCACGGTTATCGCGGGTTGGCGTGCTAGCTAGGCTGGGGTCTCAGCTTCCACCCCTTTGAATATTATTGGGGTGTTATGTGTTACACCTTGTATAAGCCGTGTGGTTCCGGCTTAAAATGGACCACCAATTCTTCACGTGGGTGTCGTACGAGACGACTAAGGGATAAAAGGTTTCATGTGCAGTGTTTATGTGGGCGAAAAAGTTGGTAGTTGTAGCAATGTTTCTGACCACCCTGAAAGGGAATTACGGTCGTGAGTTTATGTATAATGTACGTATGTTGTATAATACATATTACTTATACTTAAATATAATTAACTATATTTAGTTTCCAAAGTCAAAATAATTTTTTCAATATAGAAACTTGAAGCCTACTAAATATTTAATTCAGTTCCTAGAAGACATTCCGCAATCAAATCAACCGAGTAAAATGTTTACTAAGTAGATAATTATATTTAAATACATTTATGAGTTTGATGTTGAATCATTCATACAAATAATGGGAGGCATTTTGTTTTTTGGGTCGGTTTTCCTTATGATAAGATGCTGTATTAAAACATAAACACTTGTTCTAGTTTTAAGGGCCTATGTCGAAAAATAATTTAAGCGAAACAGGCGTGTGATAGCTTATATTACTGCCAGATGCGAGAGAAAGAGATGGGATGAGAGACGCGCCTGGATCGAATCAAGCGAAAAAACAAACTTTATTTAATTGTGATTGTTCTATTTATGTAAGTTCAATTCTGCTCTAATCAAAACTTAGATAATAGCACTCTCTTTTTTTTAAATCAAGTCTCATGTTTCTATTATTCACCGTTTAGCAGTTACAAGCGTTTATAAACAAAAACGGAGGCTACTTTGGCTTGTTTTTCTATCGAGAAAATTTGTCTTAATCGTGTTTTGGCTCTAATCAAAACTTCAATTATACAACGTGTTAATGAATTAACGCAAAACCTCATACACCCTAACTGATTTATAACAAAATAATTAGATTGAAACAATAATTTCATTATTTTTATAGTTAAAATTTAAAGTTATTCGCATTTTAAGTTTTGAGACAAAAATGATTTCTTATCATTTCAGCACTGAATGAAAGCGCTAACGTACTCATGGATACATTTTTATAATCTTGTATTGGTAGTAAATAGGGTGAGTGTGCCTGTGCGGTGGGTTGACATCGGGTTCCGAAAATTTTAAATTTTGCAACCAAATTATTTAATATTTTGAAAAAAATTACCTATGATGAAATCATGATAATTCGATTCTGCTCTCGATTCTAAACAAACTACTTTCTAGTTTTGCGTTAATTCATTAACACGTTGTATGTTCAATTTACACATATCCGCAAATCATACTCCTACTGTTAGTACTTCATGATATATGGAGCTTGGAAGAATCCTATTTTTTTTACGTAGCCCTTTGATAGAAATATTACCGTATATGGACCCCAAGGAGTATTTTAAGAAAAATTGGTATGTAGTAGTACCTAGGTTTGCGCTCGGCCTGCGGCTCGCTTGGCGGCAGACTGACCCCGGAGACCAGGTTCACCAGGTTCCAGGGGGGACGCTTCAGAGCTTCGCTCCTACGCGTACTTCGCGACTTCTATTTAATAGCTTTATTTTCCTCTAAAAAACGATATTGTCCTCTGAATTACTGGGTTAACCACTATCAATGCGCGTCTAAAAATTACGATCTTAGCCACTATAATTATGAATCTTCGATCGATTTAAGCTTCTATAAATACAGCGAGCATGGCAATTATTTTATAGCATCTAAAGAAGTTTGGCGGACGGCCATGTCATTTGAGACCCAGACTTAGAGGTCTCATACACTGAAATAAAAATGTGTTTACTTCAACCAACATCATGACTCCATATTATAAGCCTGTCAACATCATGACTTCTCCGACTAAGAGAACTTTGTTAAACGAATTCGGCTTGTTGTTACAACTAACCATCTTTTGTTTTTAGTAAACAATCATAACGTCATTTCAATTATTTTGGTGCTAATTAAGAGTCTTAGTAGGCTCGCATTTTTTTCAGTGTACATGAATGAAACTTAGTAAATACGTTAGAGTGATACAAAACTAATAAAAAAGTAAATTTGTTGTAACCTGGAGAAGGTTGGGGAAAGGTATTTTCTCCTTATAATACCTTTTGTATCAAAGGTGTGAAACTAATAATCTTTCTTATTATTCTGCCACTCAATGTTCTACGCATTCATTGTTCAATATTTTAATGAAAATTCACAATATTATGATAATGGAAGAAAACGAAATCACACACACTATCAGTTCAACCAAGCCAAATACGTTCCGTAACGACCAAAAAATACCTCAGTGATAATATTCGATGTAAATAGCTGTCGTGGTTGCGTTTTGCTACTGATTTTGGATGATTTGCCTATTTTACTAGTAATTTCTACTTTTGAATCCGGACTCCTAGAGATGTGGAAGTTTTTTTAAAAATGCCTTTATTTTTTCTGTTTATATAAATTTTTTATGACCGCCATCCTGAATGGGTTTAAATCTGCCATTCTTCTTTGTAACATATGTTCAAGCATTAAACTTCTGACGTATTTATGACACCAACAAAGTAATACTATCGAAATCTAATTTTATAACTCAGTACTTACTTTTAAAATGGAGTTTAATATAACTAAAAATATACTTCATCTAACATGCTCGTCGCTTCACTCCTGGCTACCCTGACTTACTGAACTTGATGTGGAATGCGGAGAACCATGCGAAGGCACGGCATATTTAAGAGTCGAAGGTTATAGATCCAGTAACAATGACCCTTTGGAAACAGTAGCGATTCGGTTCTGGGCTGCTGGCACTCGCCGGCCAGCGCTCGCCAGCGGCACCCTCGCTCCGCAATTTTCCATATTATGTTTCTTAGGGAACGTTGTTCAGTACTATCATGGGTACAATCCCGCCTTAAAGTAATGTAACTGTTTACCCTAACACCCTGTATAACATCCAATTAACTTGTGAATTGCAATAAAAATCTGAATCTGAAATGCAGAACCTATCCTACTATAGAGTTATTAGCCATATAATGTGGTTGTCGTCCATTTCCGTCATACAAATAGGAAGGTAGGCAACTTATTATACACTGATCATAATCAATTAACTCATGTTTTAACAAAGGCTGGTATGGATCGCAAAACATCCCGAGACCCGACGTACCCGTGAGCTCTATTATTTTACATCAGTGAATTCACTAGCGATATACGATATGTCGCAGGTGACGACAACGTAGTCGCCGACGCGACGCCTTATCGCGAGTCGAGGCTATCCATTTCCCGACCACATAGCCCAGTCATTTTACGGTTTGAGCCGGGACTAATTAATAATAGAAATTTTTTTCGCTATAAAATTAAAGAGCCAAATTGAGCTTAGAAATGTACCAAAATTAAAAAAAAAATCACGCCAGCAACTGTTCCATTTTTTAAATTTAGATATTATCTCGTTATACAGGGTGAAATTGATATCAGTAGCATCCTTTTAAACTAAGAGTCTACCCATCAAACTGAACAACTTTCACTATGGGAGCAAACAGATCGGAGCAAAAAATAATCGGCGGTTGCATACATTTGAGTCGAATAGGCATTGCAGTTTAGTATGGAACAGCTGATTATTTTTTTGCTCCGATCGGTTTGCTCCCATAGTGAAAGTTGTTCAGTTTGACGGGTAGACTCTTAGTTTAAAAGGATGCCCGTCTTGGATGAAAGCAGTCGATGCCCGCCTCTGCGAACATGCCTGACTCACTGCAGGCACGGGGCAGCCGCAACAGCACCCTGTACGCGTTGTTATATTGCACGCACAGAGCATTGTATGATTCTTCAGTGTAATTTGCCCACAGGCTGCTCGTATAAAGCAATATGCTCTAAACAGCGTGATTTTCACCCCCTTGAGAGCAAGGCGCGAACCTGAGAGCAATCATGTTTGCTCTTACCGATAACGCGCTACGCTCTCTATCAATATCCGCGTCATCCTTAAGGATATCCGTAAGCAGGTGTGCAAGATATTTAAATTAGTTTACCCTCTTTAAGGGAACCCTGTGAAGGTAACGGAAGGGAAACTTGTGGGGCTCCTGCTACCAGCCTTACCTACCTCAGGCCGCAGACCGACGCGCTCAGCAGCGCCATATCGTCCGCGTAACTGATACCTATTGTTAACGGACACTCCATCAATATGGCAGCTGACCCGCTGCCTGCTGAGCGCCACGATCAACACTGGTAGCATGCCAACCCGCGATAGACGTGATACGACTTTATCACGTCTTTTATCTCGTTCTTTTGCGAACGAACGAGATAAAAGACGTGATGATAAAGCCGTATCACGGCTATCGCGGGTAGGCATGCTACCAGTGCTGCTCATTTACGTACAGATTGGTAAGCTTGTGTGACGTCAGACCCCCTGCCTCACCCCGCATTCCAGTCTGTAAGGTTCCGATAGTGTACCCGCCCATCACACGCTGTTGACCTGATTCGTACACCAGTACTGAAAAATTTTTGTTAGCTCTGTAGGCATCCTCAGCTCCTATAATTTTTACAACAATAAATCGTAACAACCAGATCAAATGCCTTCGACAGATCGACCCAAATTGGTTGTCATACAAATCTAGGTCTTTATCTAGTTGTGAACTAAGCAGAATACCGAAAGCCTTTGCAACAAATTTATGAAAAAAGTAATTTCCGTATTTTTAACCGACTTCAAAAAAGGAGGAGGTTTCTCAGTTCGACCGTATATATATTTTTTTTTTATGTGTGTTCGCGGATAACTTCGTCGTTTATGAACCGATTTTGATGATTCTTTTTTTGTTGGAAAGGAGATGTTCCGAGGGTGGTCCCATGATAAGGAAACCAGGATCTGATGATGGATCCCAGAGAAATCGAGGGGAACCTTCGAAAATCGTAGTGCCGACTAGTGCGTTTGTTAATTTAAAGCACTCCTATTAAATCGAACTAATCAATTCACCACTAAAAATTGTGAAATAAACAAAATTTTAACAAAAAATTAAAACCGCCTTCAAAAAAACTAAAAAGTTAAAAAATAATATTGCAGCCTATGACTTTTTCGTTCGCATCATAATTAACGCCAGTTGTCGTTAAAATTTTTCGAGCATTATTATAACTGGGTGTTAATCTGAGAGTTTATAATAACTGGCCAAGTGCGTGTCGGACCACGCGCAGGATAGGGTTCCGTAGTTGCCCGTCACAATATAATATGGACTTAGAAGGAGGCTTTTTGTTTTATACTACGGCTTAACGGCTAATAATTTTTTTTTTTTTTTTTTTTTTTTTTTTTTTTTTTTTTTTTTTTTTTTTTTTTTTTTCGAATTGACCAATACAGTATTACTCTTGGAGCAGCTACTGCTTATTACTGCGGACTATGGGGGGACCACACCAGTGACGACGAAGCGCCCTGGTAGGTCTACCGAACCAATGAAAGATCTTAAGCAACCTGCCCAAGGGGCACCCCTAAGGGGTACGGACCTCGGCAATGGGCGTTGCTGGGACTGCGCGGATTACGATGGGGTAGCGGGGATCGGTGAGAATCGGCCAGCGACGTGCCGGTAGCGTCTGTAGGCGCCAGAAGGCAAAAGAGTGGGCAGAGATCGCGACGAACCCCTCCGGGGTCGGAGGGGATTTCGATTTTGACGACGACGTAACAAAGAAATGATTGTGTTACCGCCGGCGGTGGTCGTGTTGTTTGTGTTCGTGTTGGTGAGTCGTGACTGAAAGGCCGCCATCATGGCGACCGTGATCGCGTCGTCCGGGTCGTCCAGGACGTTCCGAGGCCGACGCTTTCGGGGCATGTTATACCTACACGGGTAGGTGGCATTGACTCTAATGAGAGGGTTTGAGTGACGTGACAGGGTGGCGAAATAGTCCGTCACCATACATTTGAGAAGTTGCCGGATGGTAGGCAACTCTAAATCGATATTTAAGTTCTTATTACGTAAGAACCATGGCGCGCCAGTCGCGGTACGCATGAATCTATTCTGAATAGTCTCCAATGTATGGATCTGGGCCTGAGCGGCGTGGGCGAATACCACTCCGGCGTACGTAAATATCGGCCTGACACAAGCCTTATAAATTGTCAACTTATTTCTAAGTGACAACTTAGAACGCTTGTTCAGGAGCGGATATAGACGATGCAGCACATGAAGCGCGTTCTTTCGAACGCGCCTTATGTGAGGCCGGAATGTCATTCCCCTATCTAACGTGACTCCTAGGTATTTGACCGTATTCACCCAAGGGATCGTACGGCCGAATAGCCTGATCGGATCCAGTTCTGAGTGTACGTCCTTCCAGAAAAAGAACACTGCCATGCTTTTTTCTGGATTGACCTCGACTCTCCATTTCCGAAACCAGTTCCCGAGGGCACTGGCTGCGGATTGGAGCCTCGAACACACCAGGGACTTGTCCCGATGGGAGGTGTATAGCGCGGTATCGTCCGCGAATAGGGCTAATTGGCAATCGCGGGGGCGCGGTATGTCGTTAGCGTAAAGAGAAAAGAGTAAGGGCGAGAGAGCGGAGCCCTGGGGGACCCCGGCGGTTATGGCCCGCGGGGACGAGTGCGTACCCTCCACTCGGTAGCGAAAACTACGATTCGACAAAAAGTCTCTTATGATGAAAACGAGACGGTCTGGCACTTGGAGTATAAACAGTTTGTAAAGCAAACCGTTGTGCCAGACCTTGTCGAAGGCTTTCGCTACGTCGAAGAAGAGCGCGCCCGTCCCGTGAGGGCGGCGTGAGTGTTTGAATTTAAGTATGTGTTCCGTGAGGCGGTGAACTTGATGGATACACGAGTGTTCGGATCTAAAGCCAAATTGCTCGTCTATGAGAATGCCCTTGGATTTTATAAAATCTTTTAGGCGGTTTAATAAGAGGCGTTCGTATATCTTCCCCATAGTCTTGAGGAGACTTATGGGGCGATAATTAGAGGGTATTGTCTTGTCTTTGGAAGGTTTCGGGATTCCGATGACATCGGCCTCTTTCCAGGTGTCGGGAAAGATCGAATTGGACATGGCCGCATTGAAAATGGCGGTCAGTAGGACTATGAGTGGCGCCGATAGGCACTTGAGTACCTTATTGGTGATGCCATCGGAACCCGGAGCCTTCCGGGGTTTCAGTGTCTTGATGATGTCATGGACCTCGCTAGGGGTGATCGGTGACAGAGTGTCAGTAGGGGGAACCGAAAGTCTGCGTTCGACCTCACCGTCAACCTCCGAAAGGTGATCGGCGTCTACTGGCAGTGTACTGGGGGCACATTGAGATTCGAGGCTGTCTGCCAGAACCTCGGCCTTCTCTTCATCCAGAAAGGCAGGGGTTGGATTGTCGGGTCTAACGAGGGGGGGCATAGGTGCCACTGTGTCTGATTTGAAAGCTCTGGCCACCTTCCAGAAAGCAAGGTGGCTGGGAGTGATACCCCGCATAAACTCGTCCCAACGTGCTCGTCGCATCGCCCGAATGCGAGTCCTTACATCTCTCTGTAAGGCTCGCATTCGGACGCGGTTCGCCTCGTTGGGCATCGAGCGGTATGCGCGGCATGCGGCGTTTCTAACTCTCATAGCCTCCCTAATGTCGTCCGGCAGCTTCCAGCGATGATCCATCATCACTGGAACCTGCCGTGAACAATCGTTGACGACATTACGGATGTGGCTAGTGAGAGCGTCGATTGCCAATCTAACGTCCTCTACTGTGGATATGTCTGTCGGTATCGTGTCAAGGAGGGGAGAATTGATAGACTTGAGGGATTCCTCAAGTTTCTGCCAATCCACTAGTGTCTTGGTGGGGGGTGCTAGCTGGGGGGGTTGCCCTAGCTGTACAATGACCGGTCGGTGGTCGGAGTTAAGCTCCTGAACTACTTCGATATCACAAACCGGGAGGTTTATGTTTTTGAGGAGAGTGAGATCTAGTACGTTGGCGTTGTCGCCCGGACGCGTCGGATAGCGGGTTGGGGACATGGGCGCTATTATGGCAAAGCCAAACTCTTCCGAGAGGCGGTTGAGTAGTGTGCCTCTAGTATTAGCTCGCGGGCAGTGCCAGTCTGGATGTTTGGCGTTGAAGTCACCCGCTAGGATGACCGCGCCATCGATATTGATGAGACATTGTAGTTCATTTCTGTCCAACACTGTCTCACCACTACCGGAGAGATAGGCCGAGATGATGGTGATTGGCTGATGGCCTGTCATGGCTAGACGACACATCGAGACCTCAATGTGCCTTAGAGAGGTGGGGGGATCGAGCGGTATGCAGTGCAGGGCTTTCTTGTAGTAAATGAGAGTACCACCGCGTAGACCGGTGGTTCTATCATTTCGTACGAGATTATAGTTTGCCAATTTGGGGTCACGGGTACCCGGCTTTAGCAAACTTTCCTGCACTAGCATAACGTCGATGTTGTGATCGCGTAAGAAGTGACCAACTTCGTCACGTTGGTTTCTGATATCGTCCGCGTTAAAAGTGACAACGCGGAGGGATCGGGGTTTGATTCTACTTGTTTCTACTATGGGTCGTATATCCATCAAGAAACGGGTAGGGATGCGACATTAGGGACCTGCGTGCCCGTAAGGAACACGCTGTTCTCAAGACATACGTCAAAGAATTGAGACTGGGTGGTGGCCTCCGCCAATTTGGCCATAATCGCCTTGAATTGGGCAATGCCATTCAGGATATGGCCAGATTGATGGGGCGGGTTTGTACGTGGTGGGTCTGTCCTGGTCTGGCTCAGAGGTTCTGACTGCGCAGGGGGGGGTTTGTTAGGCGGAAGGCCCGCGGCGACCTCCGCGAAGGGTTTGTTCGGATGTACGAACTTTTGTTGGGGGGGGGGCCTAAACTGGTCGTTTGGGCGGCGGAAGGATTGACCCGACTGTGAAGGGCCGGAGTAGCCGCGCCCTCCACCCCTACGCTTCATGCGAGGAGCCTTGGAGCATCCGCGATAGTTCGCGGGATGCCCCTGCTCCCCGCACAATACGCATGCGGGTGGTGTGACGCAGAGAGTCCGGTCCTTCGGCCTCTCGCAATGTACCGTTGCGTGGTCACCCAGGCACTTGACGCACCTTGGGTGAGCCTGGCAGTTACGGGAACTGTGCCCGTAGAGCTGGCAACGGTGACATTGCGAGGGGATTCGGTTCTTCCTCGGCTTTTCCACATGGAACGTTGTTAGTCCCACCACGGATTTGAGGCCATAAATATTATGGCCCCCTTCCATGGTGAGGATAACAAGCACCATGTCGTACTTCACCTTGGTCCTTCCGCTACTCATACGGTGGACCTCTAGAGCAGGTAGTCCCTGGCTCTTGAGGTCCGCCAGGATAGAGTCGGTCGCGAGTTCCTGGGGAATACCTCGGATCACTGCCCGAAGGACTTTGTCCTCCTCGAGAGTGAAGGAGTGGTAGCCCACCCCTTCACTATCGAGCAGACGCGTGAGTCCGCGGTGGTCCCCAGGAGTGGGGACGATGACTTTGATTCCCTCGTGGGTGTTTTTGGCGTGGGTGAAATTTATCCTCCTGTCTCCCATCAGCTGCGAGACCCGCTCCCACTTGCCCTTCTCGCGAATGACTAGTGGGGGCGGTGCCTTGCTCTTCTTCTGAGAGGCAGGGGGAGTTTGTGTTTGGTTTTGGGTAGGCTGAAGGCCTTGGAGGAGTTGGCCTGAGGGGCCGGTATCAGACTGGCTTGTGAAGCCTGGGTTTGGTTGGCCTGATGGGCCAGGGGTAGGTTGGCCTGAGGGGCCAGAATTTGGTTTTGCGGTTTTTTTAGAGCGTTTGCTCTTTGGTTTTGGCGAGAGGGACAGACACAGTCCCTTCTCCGCGGCCTCGTCCTTGCGCTTCTTTTTAAGAAGGCGCTTCCGGGATGCCTCCCCAACCACGGTCTTGAACTCGTCCTCCTCCAAGGAGGAGGAAGAGCTGCTGAGGATGGCTTCGATCTCCATTTGGGTTTCGGAGTCATCCTCAGACGATGATGACGATGACCGTGGTTCCGGGTTGCAGTCCGGGGCAGGAGGAGGACGAGACCTCGGGGCTGGGCTTTGTGAATGCGGACAGTCCCGCGTCGGGGCCGCTCTCAGAGGAGAACGATCCCGAGGCGGGTGCGCGGGGGTGGCTGTAAAGCCGGGGGGAACTGGCGGCGCCAACTGCGCGGGCTTCGGAACGGACCGGTCCGTCCGGGGTTTGACCTTGGCTGCGGCCATGGAAATCTCGATAAATTCGAGAGTCCTTTGGCCCATGGGGGTTTTGCCGAGCCTGTCTGCCATAACGCTGGAGGGGGCGAGATCCTGCGCGTAACCGAGCAAAGTATAGAACTTTACTCCAATTTCGCGCAGTTCCTTGTCCTTTTGAGTCTGCAGCTGTTTGCAGCGGACCTCGCTCGCCTCTTGGACGCGCGCTAGCTCTTCCCGGTAGAACTTTTGTTCTTCCAGGAATTGCTTGCGCTCATCCCTGTGGCGAGCGACCTCCGCTTCAAGCAGACGCAGTCTCTCCTCCACCGTTACTTCGGAAGAGGCCATGGTGAGATAGTGTTTGAGTGGCGTTTCCCCGGATGGGATTTTCCGGGGATGTGTAGCGAACAACCCTCCCTGCCCGGGTTTGGCAGGGAGGTTGAGTACCTGAGGTGAGCCCTACCGTATGCCCTACGGTGTGGTCCTTCGCCAATCTTAATGTGCGAAGGGTGTGTGCCTAAAAGGCCCTAGCTGCCTTGGTGAAAGAGGGTAGCTGCGAGCACAAGGCTCTACAACGCCCAAACAGTCACCGAGGAATAGGAATAGGGATAGGGTAGGGTGGGAGGGGGAGATGGCTGACGTTGACTAGGAGACCCCCCAAGGCCAGTGGTGTCAGCCCCAGCCGGATTGACCGTTCCCTGAGGGGGAAAGGCGAGCCTCCGGGTCAAGCTCGGACCTTGGTTCGTTGGCACGGTTACGTATCCCCAAGACCACCACTAAAGCGTGGATTTACAAAGATTTTACTGTCAAGTAAAACGAACGCTGCGAAACAATCGGTAGGCGCAATGAAAATTGCACTTTCCCGATTTGGAGCGGAGCGGAGCGGTGACGCGTCGGCGAGACGGAGGACCGTCCCGGGTGACGGGCGTCGGGCGACTGGACGGCGCGGAGGCGGCGAACCAGCGTAGAGTGCGCGTGGGCGGGGCACGGCGCAGGTAGAGGGCGACGGAAGGCAGGAGCGGCGCGCGGACACGTCCGTACGCTGTGGCTGCTCGACTCGAAGTGCTGACCGACTGACCTGACCGATCTCTGACCTGATGGACCGACCACGGCTAATAAAGTCTAAAAAGTACATTTTATAAGTTGATCGACTATTACTCGTAAACTTGTAAAGCCTACTTAGTGGTGATAGTTTTCCTTTTAATTTCAGTATATATATACTATTACCATGAATTTTTTCACATATCCAGAAACAACCGTTTAGCTGGTAGGGGGGGGGGGGAGGGGGGGCCATTGACTCTATCAAAAATTTTCACTTTAAAGCTTAATATTTCACTAACTGATCCCTAAATCGAAAAATGGTTTTCCCACACCCATAATATTTTTAAATTACCTATCCAACGATACACCACACCATGGGGTTGACGAGAAAAAAAAATTCCATTCCCACTTCGCGTGTAGGGGAGGTACCCTAAAAAAATCTATTTATCATGATTTTATTTTACCACTTTGTCGACTTAATTAATATGTATACTCGTGCCAAATTACAGCTTTCTAGTACTAAGCGTCTCTGAGCTAAGCCGCGGACAGACGGACAGACGGACGGACATGGGTTCCTTGTTGACTTCGGAACCCTAAAAACTGATATCAGACCTTTTATTTCTGAGATTATGGGTATTTTAGGTAACCATTTTATTTTCAAATTAATCATTGATTCATTAGCTTTCAGAAAATAAATTATCATTGCATTGGACTGACCAGTAGGGCTCGCATGCCACCCCCGAGAAAACGATAAAAATCGAGATATGCCTCCATCTTTATTATTTTACGTATGTCAGAAAGAGCGCGCATGACGTTTTTCTCGTTTAAACGCTTTGTCGTGGGTGGCATGCTAGCCGTGCAGGGAGGGTAGAGTACCTATTTTTTATAATTATCATTTTTCGGGACTTTAGTCTGAAAAATATTAAAACCGTCACAACCATCAGCACTCATTTTCGACCACCAGTTAACTGGGCGTAATTTATTGCAAATGACTTCTATAATGACCTCTTTCGAGGAATAGGCGCTATATCACGCGCTGGTATATACCTACTACGACGGCTGGAAATGAAATTAAATATTTTTATTTGCCTAAACACTTTGTACTTTGACCCGGGCTGAATTGAGTTGTTTGTTTCATAAGTAACTAGCTGTTGCCCGCGACTTCGTACGCGTGGACATTTTATTTTTTCGTCAATTTTTCAATGTTTTTAATAGTTATTCTGCTATTCGGGATGGAGACAAATGCAACAAATCAAAAATCATGAAAATCGGTCCAGCCGTTCTCGAGTTATAAGTGTTCGAACAAACCCGACTTTGTTTTATATATGTATATAAATAATATAGATGATTAAGGAATACGGTGTTATTGTGTGGTATTGTAAACGCAAGAATACTAGACTCACCGCCAAGTGTAGAACGATCATATCGGGGTAAACGGGTAAATAGGTACAAAATAAAAAAAAAAAAAAAATCACAACTTTTTATTCAAAATATCGAATCTAGGCTGGCTTGCACCAAAAAGTTATACTTTTAAATTAAATTAAAAAAAAAAAAAAATTAAATTTTACTTTATGGTGCAAGCCACCCAATAACCTATTGTTATTGTTGACGTCATTTTTTGACTCTACCACCGCACCACCGCGTCGGAAGGTTTTACGTTCTAGAGAAGATGCGGTCAGAAACTCTACAACACTACTTATACAGGGTGTAAGGAAAAGGGTGTATCATCAACCTTAAAACCACATACTCCACCCATCAAACTGAACAACTTTTACTATGGGAGCAAACCGATCAGAACAAATAAAAAATCTGCTGTTCCATACTAAACTGCAATGCCTACTCGACTCAAAACGTATGGAACAGCTGATTTTTTAGTGTTCCGTACCAAAATTGGAAAAACGGAACACTTATGGAATCAGCTCGGTGTCTGTCCGTCCGTCTGTCACAGGCATTTTTCTCAGAGATCGTAAGGCATAGGAAGTTGAAACTCGGTACAGATATAGCAATTGGTGGTCCAATATCACAAATGAAGTAAAAAAAGCTAAATTTTTATATTGGGGGGCAATTTGGGGAGTAAGAAAGCGTAAATAAAAAACAAATTTTTGTCTACCCTATGGTGTGGGGTATCAATTGAAAGCTTATGAAAATACGAGTCTAAAAATATACTTTTCAATTATTTTATAAAAACATTGTTTAACAAAATTTTCAATTCATTCGGAGAAATTGCTGTCCCCACTTCTATTTCAAAAAATATAGCCGTATAATATCTGAAAAAAATCACAAACATCAGAAATAACGTGTAGATGGCGGGAAAATTATCAAGGTGGCTCTAACTTAGATAGTTTTTTTTCTATACTCAAAAAACTAACACCAGAAAGACTAGTGTAAAATGATCTTCAGTTACTATGTGACCACATACTAAGTAAGTGTCAATTTATAGTGGTACCATCAATGACCCATGTTTAAACAACTGTTAGTACGGAACACTAATTGCCCGAACCCTGACTCGTACTTGGCCCGTTTTTATTTGTTCTTATCGGTTTGCTCCCATAGTAAAAGTTGTTCAGTTTAGTTGGACCGTGTACCTATACCTACAATGTACACGGCGACACATCAAGCTATACGAAACCAACATAAGCTGGCCGCATGTGTCGCCGTGTGTACCTACCTACTACAAAATAAATATTACAGGAGAGCAATCGCGCTAAATGAATTGCAACTGAACACATGATTAGACCGCGTGCGCCAAGTGCGAACCACAACTTTTAACACATTCGGTATTGCGCTATTCATTTGACAGCCGTTAGAGCCGTTTTGACAGATCGCTCTTATGTTATGTCTCTTGAAGGTTCTCAGTAACATAGAGTTTAGCGCAATGCAGAATTCACCGCAGTTGAATAGTAATTGGATTGCAATGTGATTAGAACTGAAATTGGATTAGGATTGAACTTGGGTGATTTAAATTAGCGCAATCGCCCCCCAGTTCACAACAATTTTACAAATGATAAAGTACCTATCTACTTCAAAACTAGTAGTGGAAAGCATTCATTTTATAAGATAAGATAAGATTTATTTTATTATTTTATTTTATTTTATTCATTTTAGGAAAACTTACGGTCTAATTACAGGATAGTAGGGTATCAAAATATTTTTTAAAACCACATTGCCAACTAAAAGTTTGCCAAATAAATATTCTTAATTCTCTTTATTCATTATTCTTTCTTTTATTATATTCTTTCTTCTTTTGCTATTATTATTCTTTTTTCTTCTTTATTTGTAACATAATGATTAAAATACTATGACTTATAATCTACTTTCTTTTGTGTATTTCTAAAAACAACCTGTCTTAACTATTAAGTTTAGCATAACATTCATTTATGTACACTTAGATTGGGGAAGCCACTGCAGCATGTACCACAGCTTGCTCTCACATGCTGCAAGGATTTCATTGATGTATTGTAACTGTTATGTGCCAAATAAACGTTTATTATTATTATTGTATGTCTTACGTTCCGTAATCACGGGCAATTAAGTCCCGGACCTTTGGAAGGCGTGCATGGGGCCGAAGCCAACATGTAGAGGCCCATAAACATATTATACTAATAATGTCTATGTAGAGGCCCGTTCAAAAGACAAGTTAATCTAAATGTAAGGATACACAAATGGCGGATACCATCTCCGAGCGTACAGCATGATACCCACGGGGATAGTCCCCGCCACTTGTGTAAAGACTATTGGAGTACGGCGCTATGGCCGCGATGGAAAAATAAGGTCTTGGGCTATGGAGGTGAAAGTTGGATGGATGGATACTGGGCTATGGGAGGAGACTAACGGACGCCTGCCATGACAACTAGTCTCAAAATTGTAAATAGGGCAGGCGGTGACTCGCCGACTCGTCGAGTGGGCCCCATAAAACGGCCGCACGCACAAAGTGCGACAATGGGGCAACATCTCATTGAGCGGCTGAAGGTTGTCGAGAGGTGCGGCTCCGGTTTCACCATCGCGGGGTTTACCCCCGTGAGCGGGTTTCCCCGTTATTACGCCATTACGTGCAATACACTTCCAACCTGGAGCATAGGTTCTGCTCTTGCGATTCCACTCTGGACGGCCAATTAAGGCAAGCCAGAGGTAGGGGGGTGTGTTACTGTGTGTGTGGGTGTGGGGGTGTGTGTGGGTGTGTGTGTGTGTGTGTGTGAGCGCATGTCTGTATGGTCCCCCTGGATAGGGGTACGCGGTGTCGCCACTCACCGTCAGCTCGCCACAAGCTGCCCCCGCGGGGTTATTATTATTATTATTATGTCTTACGTTCCGTAATCACGGGCAATTAAGTCCCGGACCTTTGGAAGGCGTGCATGGGGCCGAAGCCAACATGTAGAGGCCCGTTCAAAAGACAAGTTAATCTAAATGTAAGGGATACACAAATGGCGGATACCATCTCCGAGCGTACAACATGATACACACGGGGATAGCCCCCGCCATTTGTGTAAAGACTATTGGAGTACGGCGCTATGGCCGCGATGGAAAAATAAGGTCTTGGGCTATGGAGGTGAAAGTTGGATGGATGGATACTGGGTTATGGGAGGAGACTAACGGACGCCTGCCATGACAACTAGTCTCAAAATTGTAAATAGGGCAGGCGGTGACTCGCCGACTCGTCGAGTGGGCTCCATAAAACGGCCGCACGCACAAAGTGCGACAATGGGGCAACATCTCATTGAGCGGCTGAAGGTTGTCGAGAGGTGCGGCTCCGGTTTCACCATCGCGGGGTTTACCCCCGTGAGCGGGTTTCCCCGTTATTACGCCATTACGTGCAATACACTTCCAACCTGGAGCATAGGTTCTGCTCTTGCGATTTCACTCTGGACGGCCAATGAAGGCAAGCCAGAGGTAGGGGGGTGTGTTACTGTGTGTGTGGGTGTGGGGGTGTGTGTGTGTGTGAGCGCATGTCTGTATGGTCCCCCTGGATAGGGGTCCGCGGTGTCGCCACTCACCGTCAGCTCGCCACAAGCTGCCCCAATTATTATTGTATGTCTTACGTTCCGTAATCACGGGCAATTAAGTCCCGGACCTTTGGAAGGCGTGCATGGGGCCGAAGCCAACATGTAGAGGCCCGTTCAAAAGACAAGTTAATCTAGATGTAAGGGATACACTATTATTATTATTACTTGCCATATTTGGCTCTTATTTTATTTATTTCATAGTGCATACTCTTAGTAACACTTTTATAGTCAAACTTATCCCATTGGTTTTCACTTCCATAATCTTCAACGTATTTTAATATCACCTTAATCGCGAATACATCTAATTCGGGCTTCATCTTGTTGCCATCATGAACTTTATCTTTGGCGCCATTTAATGAGCATGAAGTCAATGCTTTGTGACTGAAGACTTCAGTTAGTAACATTCGCGCCAATGTGTTGCAATTGTCCGATGATCGCCTGCAGTGAGCCAGTTCTATGGCATTGACGTATATACCAGTGTCCTGCACGAGTTCTACAAGACCTCTCGCACGTTTGCGATACTTTAATGTCAATTTTGAATTACTTGGGTTATACTTTGGGGGTTGCGTTATCGCATGTCTACGAACGTGACGTTTAGTAGATCTTGTTTTCTTTGTGAGAGATTGAGGAGCAGTTGCCTTATTAATGATATTCTGTTGAGTACTTCTTTTATTCTGTATTGCTTGTGTATTGTCATCTGCATTTTTAGTATTATCTTGAAGGCGTACTTTTTGACCAGATTTTCCAACCTGTTTTTCTGGTGTGATCGGCACTTGTGAAGTGTTTAGAATGACTGGTGCGACTAGTTCCTTAACTGAGATGTTAGGTTGCTGACTGCATTTATCAGTCGATGCATTTTTTTCATTATTTTCAAGGAGAGTGCCCTTATCAATGGGCTGATTAGCTTTATTTAAAGGTTTTTGAATAGTCGGCGCTTTAGTGTCCATATTACTTTGAATATTGTTCGAAGTTTTACCAACTATTTCTTGTGTGTATGTCTCTCGAACTTGATTTTCGATATAGACTGGTGGTGTTCGCGACACTGCTTGTGGAGAGTTTTGAATAACTGATGCGACTTGATTCTGTACTGAACGTTCAGGTTTCTGACTGGAATTATTCGTCAGATTTGAAGAGCTTTGCGCTGCGGCCGATAAACGTCCTACGATTTTTTCAACACGAAACCTTTTATCAATGGGATGTCTATGGACTGATAAAATTGGTTGTGTAGGTGTTGAACCTACACAACCCTTTGCTGTTTGTGACCGTTTTTCATGAATATTTGCTCCAGATGCTGTCAATTCCGGCTCATTGCGTAAAACTGGTGAATCCCTTATCGCAGGCATCTGAGAAGCTTCCGATGAACCCGATGGTGGGAAATATCCGGAACCGCGTTACATCCCATCCAGCGGTTATCAATTAGTATTGATAATCTGTAAAAAAAAAACTCGTTTATTTCTAGTGAAGGAAGACAACTTCAGTGGTTACCTATACGTTTGCTCCGACCACTCCTATCGAGTGAGTTCCGATAGTAGGTAGTGGTTGGAGCAAACGAAGAAGAGTGAAGGTAGACAGATTTGTCTGCTCTTAAAAATCTACCTGCAGTTCCTTAGTCATTCCGTGATCATGGCATAAATAGCAGTTGTAACACTGCCGAAATATCGGGAACTCAAATATACCGTTTATTAAAGATGCGTTAATTCTAGATTGAATAATAACCGCGTAACTCGTTAAAACTGTATAAATAAATTATAGCCTGTATGATCCCACTGTAGGGCAAAGGCCTCCTCTCACGAATAGTCACGCCTTCATCTGACGAGAACTATCCCGGACCAACTGATTAGAGCTCGTGATTAAATACCACTATACGGTCACCCATCCATGTCTATGGAATCGACCGGAATCGACGTTGCTTAACTTCGGTGATCGTTTCCAACGGTGCGTCCCGAATCAAGCCAACAGCGTAGCGCTGTCAGCGCGATAAATGTCGTTCCAATTTGTCGTTTGACGTGACTTCCACAATCGAAAACG
The DNA here is from genome assembly GCA_922987775.1 of Agonopterix subpropinquella. NCBI lineage: Eukaryota > Metazoa > Arthropoda > Insecta > Lepidoptera > Depressariidae > Agonopterix > Agonopterix subpropinquella. The sequence goes on along the minus strand of OV277708.1, from coordinate 1,333,906 downwards.
TGACGCCGTTCATGACGTCACTACCGACGCCATCTTGCAATAACAGTGCTCACTGCTCGGAGCGTTAGCACTGTGAGCGAGTTGTCAAAAGTGACGTTTGACAGTTTTCACGCACTCTTGACAGATTTCAACTAAAGTGCCTATACGCTACGCGACATTCTGAACGTGAAATGGTCAGACCGTGTCAGGAACACGGAGATACTACGACGCCGCAATGTTGGTGGTATAGAGGCGTATCTGATGACGCGTCAGTTGAGATGGTGTGCTCATATTCGTCGGATGCCGGAGGAAAGAATTGCCAAACGCATCTTCTACCCTGAACTGCAAAGCGGCAAACGGAAACAAGGCGGGCAGCTTTTGCTGTACAAAGATGTGCAAAAACGCCACATGAAGCTTTGCGATATTAATCCGTTTTGTGTTGGGAAGAGCTTCCTAAAAGATCGACCGGGATACACTATCCAGAATAAAGTGTTTGACTTTGAGGTTAAGCGTAGGGCTGATCTCGATGCCAAACGCGATGAACTTAAAGCAAGACCACCCACGACCATCCGATACAACTATCTTAATGGAAAATTGACATGTAGCCTGTGCGGACGCACTTTTAAAGCCAAGATAGGCTACATCAGCCACCTGAGAGCACATCAACGAAGCTCTTAAAGTGAACAGCCATAATCATTCGCTGTGGTTGAACACGGCCATGAAGCATCATCATCATCACATCAGGTATGGGAGGTCCAAAAATAGGGGTGTATTTATGATTACTTGGGCACTTTCAAAACCTTTTCATGTTAATATCAAGACTTACCTCTGTGTACTGTATCGCTTGTTACACATCAATGCTTTACTATTAACAACCTTAGCAGGTATTGTGCAACCGTATTAATTAAACAGAATTCACTCTATTGGACATAAGACACGTCCTTCCTCTACAGTGGTAGCACTATGAATGAGCAATAGTAGAATATGTCCGACAACTCCGGCGTCATTTCATACTAACGTGGGATTTTCAGACAGTCCGATATCTCGGTTTAGCTTCCGCCAGCACGGCCTGCGTGATCACATAGTTGATAGATAAAACCTGTGAAAGTTAAATTGTTTTATCCGATCCGTGAAGGCAGAACTTGGTGCTCTGTGACTCACAGATCTGTACTTAGCTCAGGAGTGCGATTTTTGAAAGTCAAATCAGCAGTAGAAAGATGCATATCTCTATATAGTAATACTGACATTTTCAAACTGCTGAGTTCAACGAATGACTTTCAGAAATCGCACTCCTGAAACCAGTCTCCCAAAACAGTAATTATTACCCACACATCACAAAATGTCTACAGAACATCTAATATATATCTTTTAAATATTTACTGAAACATCTAGGAGATGTCTTGTGATATTTATAATAATCGGTAACCTACGCAGAAAAAAACCAAAATCGATGTATAGCATAACCGTTTGGTAGACCGACCGTGTTAGAACGACCATTTTGACCTGTAGTTATTAAAAATATTACAAAAAAAAAATGTTTTCTGTAACCTATCGTGTGGGGTATTAAATGAAAGGGCTTCATCAGCCGGTTCTAAACATATAGTAGGTATGTCATTACCTTTCAGACATTTGTTTAATAAAAATCCAAAAAGTAGTCTGCTTCAAAACATATCAAGTTTGGGATCCTCCAGTGTGTTACTAACAACATAAGTATGGATATAATGTCTGAAATAAAGAATTTATTTATTTATTTAATATTTTTATTTATAGTTCCACAATTCTCGCATTGTGAGTGCCGCGAATCTTTAGAGAATCCAAAACCGAAAAACTGTGAGCTGGCAACACTATATCTGTCTGTAACTCAACCTATGTTGTAAGTAACACACTTAAATAACTATGTTAGTACAAACACTTAAGTGTAGACCGATCCAGTGCTTAATAAAGCTACTGTCACAGTATCTACTGGCGACCATGCTCAGAATGCTATTGGTGCTGGCGCTGCAGTGCGGCGGCACACCGTTTGCGGAGCGTGGTTGGAAACCCATCGATATGAGCGTCCGAAAACATGCCAGACGCACTGCAGAAGCGCGGCAGCCCCAGCAGCATCCTGAAGGCGTTATATTATATTGGGTGGGGTAAAGCCTATGCCAAATGTCTCGTAGTATACTCATATCTCACATCCATCACCTCTCTCGCATCAATCAGTGCACCCTACTTGGGACACTTGGCGAGATGAGAATGCCTTTTCGCTGCACTTAAGCTTTATCTATCATTCATTGTAGTTGCTATCATTCATTGAAGAAGCCTTAGATTGAAGCACTCGGAATACCTACTCCCTGAATGAAACATCTAGAAGACATGTTTAGCAGATGTGCAACTGGAAGACATTATCTAATTAACTCATTAAATATTGGTCTTAAAATGTTTTACTTCATAACAAGTTTAGATCTTATACAATCGCAAGTAAAAGTGACTTCAACTTATAAAGTAGATGCACATAATGTCTACAGAGTTTTTCCAATATTTAGGCTTTCTTTTGAACACTAGAAAAATAAGAAATATTATTATCTATAGCAAATAAAGCCGAGATGTTGAAGATCATTGCTATATTTTTTAATAATTTCTATGTGTTTCAAACTTCAAATAACGAGAAGATATCTTCTAAAAACCAGCAAAATATGGCCCTGCCCTGCGTTTATCTATGGGGAGCCTCTTAAGGCTGGGTGTTAGTAGAACAAGCCTCTCTTTCTAACAAGCAAACTTTCGCAATTAGCCATCCCGCTTCAATTGAAAGCAAGATCGCAAAAAAACGCATTTTTCATCAATATCTTTTCTCTTGGGTGTTTGGGGAAAAATCCATCGGTTAGAAGCCCTGCTATAATTATTTACCTTTCAAATGATGGTATATTCAGAAGAAATGGTGTAGTGTGATTCTTGTAAAACTGGTTATAAATCTGAAATCGAGCTTACTTTGCTCCTCTTTTCTATCGAGAAAATTTAATAGAATCGTGTTTTCAACGGTTAGATGTCCTGCAGAAAGAACGTATCTACACTGTTATGTGAACTATATATATTAAATGTAATAATTTGGTTCTCAAAAATCGGTTCGAAAACAGACAAAATAGGTATGACCCCCTCTTAAGGAAAACGGTGTTATTGTGTGATAGTGTAACCGCAAAAATACTGGACTCACCGTAAAAATCCTCGTAGTTTTTTAAGTAGTGTTTAGTTGTAGAACAATCACCGGGGTACACACAAAATGAGAAATCACAATTTTTTATTCAAAAATACTTGCTCTTAGATAATATCACATCAAGGCTGGCTTGCATCAAAAAGTGTTTAGGACTTAAGCGTATTAGCTCGATAAGTGATGAGATATATAACAGTGACATCATAGTTATAAAAACATGCTAAATACTTTTTGGTACAAGCCACCCCTATAAATATTATGTTGACGTCATTTTTTGACTCTACCACCGCGTCGGAAGGTTTTGCGTTCTAGAGAAGATGCGGCCAGAAACTCTACAACACATCATTAAAACTAAATAACATAGGGTCCTTCTTAATATGCTGATAGTTTTTTAAGGAGATGATCAGACCATCAAACTAAACAAATTTATGGGACCAAGGTCGAAATCGCGAAATCATATAAAATTGCAATCTTTTTTTTTCGTGATTTAGATGTTGGCCCCATAAAGTTTTTTAGTTTGATGGTCTGATCATCTTCTTACAAAACCGTCAGCATATTAAGTAGCACACTGTATACCTACAATGTACACGGTGACACATCAAGCTATAGAAAAAGATAGAGCATGAAAACATTTGATTCCGTTCTGACAGATGTGGCTCAACCCATAATCTACTTTAAAACTAGTGGAAAGTATTAATTCTAATGGAAACTTAAAGATTAAAGTACTATGGTTAATCTAGTTGCCATATTTGGCTCTTATTTTACTGATTTCATAGTGAAAACTCTTAGTAACACTTTTATAGTCTAACTTATCCCATTGGTTTTCGTTTCCATAATCTTCAACGAATTTTAATATCACCTTAATCGCGAATTCATCTAATTCGGGCCTTATCTTGTTACCATCATGAACTTTATCTCTGGCGCCATTTAATGAGCATGAAGTCAATGCATTGTGACTGAAGACTTCAGTTAGTAACATTCGCGCCAATGTGTTGCAATTGTCCGATGATCTTCTGCAGTGAGCCAGTTCTATGGCATTGACGTATATACCAGTGTCCTGCACGAGTTCTACAAGACCTCGCTCACGTTTGCGATACTTTAATGTCCATTTTGAATTATTTGGGTTATATTTCGGCTTACGAACTTGAGGTTCAGTTGATCTTGTTTCCTCTGTGGAAGATTGCGTAGCACATGCATTTCCAATGTTATTTTGTTCAGTAGTTCTTTCATTTCGTATTGATTGTGTATTGGAAGAATTTTGGTCATTTTTTCTCTGGGAACACTGGCAGTGGCTAGAAGTGGCGATATGTTCAGCTATCTGATGTGGTGATGACTGATTAGCTTCATTCGAAGGTGTTTGAATAATCGGCGCTGGCGCTGTTTGCATCATAATTTGCACGTTGTTCGATCTTGCAGCAGCTATTTCTTCTGTGTGAATCTCTCGAACTAGATCTTTGACACAGACTGGAATATGTCTCCATATGTCTGGTTTTCGCGGTACTTCTTGTGGAAAGTATTGATTAACTGGTGCGAATTGTTTCTGCACTGGGCGTTTAAGAAGCTGGCTAGAGTTTTTTATCAAATTTGAAGAGCTTTGCTCAGCATAATTCTTCAGATCAATGGGATTTATATGTTTAAATAAAGATTGTTTTATAGACTCAACTGCGTTTGCTGTTTGTGACCGGTTTTCATTCATCTGAAGCAGATATGCTCCAGCTGCTGGCGGTTCCGGCCGATTGCGTACAACTGGTGAAACCTTCATCATAGGCTTCTGAGAATGTTCCGATGGAGCCAATACGGTCTGAAGTTTATTATTATTAAGACTTGATGGGAAATATCCGGAACTACGTGGCATCTCATCCAGCAGTGGTACTAATTGATAATCTGTAAAAAAAAACTCTTTTATTTCTGGTGAAGGATGAAAACTGTTGTAGGTTTTGATATTGTTTTTGATTTTACCTTTTTCAATCGAGCTTTTGTTTTTAACAGTTTCGTGATGCCTTGCGATCCAAATCTCAGCATCATTGTAAGAATCTGCAAAGAAAATTACCTATACATTTTGAGCACTTCCTGTAGGTATTGAGTACCACTGTTATTTTTATTTCAAGTTAGTTTAGTTTAACGTATACACTAATTAGCCATCTGCCGGTAGCAGATGAATAAAATAAAACCGGTCAAGTGCGAGTCGGGCTACTCGAGGGTTCCGTACCACACCACCACATAATGTATTAACTTACAAAAAAGTGATGTTTTGACTGACCGAGACCGACTCATACTTGGCCAGTTTTTATTATTTGTCACACTGAATTATTTTGATTATTTGTAGATGATTGCATCCATGGTACTGAACAACATTCCCTAAGAAACCTACAGGTAATTCCCAATTTTTATTGCAACTTTTCATACAAACGTTCGGTCAACTAATTGCATTTAGTATAAATATAGAAAGTCCAGAAATTGTTTTTGCGAATTTCCTATTATGTTTATTTTGGAAAGTTGTTCAGTATTATGTATACAATCACCCCTTAAAGTAATGCAATTATTAGGATGTTAGGCACCATGTAGGACAGATGGACGGACGGACAACCTAGGCTTATGAATAGGGTCCTGTTTTCACCCTTTGGGCACGAAACCCTAAAATCAGCGTGTATTAATAACTTACTCGGAATATATTTGACAATTGCTTGGTAAACTCCCCAGTGATCCTGGGGTTCTTCCCCTATTTTGGCGCGACATGTAGGGTTTTCTTCTGGATATGCAACTGAGACTGTCCAATCCGTTGATTCTGTGGGTTTTGTCCAAATCTCCGGCACGCATACGTGGTCATCCACAATACTATACGGTTTCTCTAAAAACTGTACCACGTAATAATATGGTTCTACAATTTTACCATAGGCTTGCGTCATCTGTAAATAAATGAAGAAACACTATAACACTGACTACCAAGACAAGACGGCCCGATAGCTCAGTCGGTGGTGAACCGGCCTGCTGTGTCGAGGGTGGCGGGTTCGAATATTTGTGTATGTTGAATGTGAATATATGTTCCCGAGACACAGTATAAGAAAGAGTAGGTATCTTAGTACTACATACAGAATGGACACTCCCTGCCAACATCTTTCCAACCAGCAATTTTTTACTTCGCCCCCTATGGCAGGACCGTGGCAAAAAATGTAAGCAAGTGCGTATTCCTGTCTCGCTCGCACTCATTCAGTATCGCACATGCTTACCTCTTCTTTTAAATTTTTCCCATTTGTATGAAATGACAGCTAAGTGTCCAAAGTGTATGTAACTCTGATGTAAGTAAACTTCTTAACAGTAACTTTTAAACCACATTACTCTATCTATCCATCAAACTGAACAACGTTTACTATGGGAGCAAACCTGTCAGAACAAAAATAAAAGTGGTCAAGTGCGAGTCGGGCTACTCGCGCACCGAGGGTTCCGTACCACACCACTACAAAACACAACATTATTAACATAGAAAAAAAAACTTTTTTTGTCCGGGACCTTTAGCGCGAGACCAACTCACACTTGGCCGGTTTTTAGTATTTGTTGTTATTTAGTAGAGTATGCTCTATAATCACACTAAGTTTGACGCTTGTATGTATTACCGTTTTTACGATAGAGCGTGAAGAAAAAACGTTGATAAAAACTAGTTTCTTGTTGGGAACCCCCCTTAATTTTTAACTTTTTGACATTTTTATTATTTGTTCAACTATCTAGCTATTACGGTTCAAAAGTTACAGCCCTAAATAGGTAGGACAGACGGACGGACGGACGGACAGACGGACAGACGGACAGACGGACGGACGGACGGACGGACGGACGGACAACGTAGGCTTAGTAATAGGGTCCCGTTTTTACCCTTTGGGCACGGAACCCTAAAAATCTATTGTTTCCAGATCTGTAGGTATTAGTACAATGTTCTTGATTGTTTCATACATTTGTTTGAGTCGTGTGGGCATTGCAGTTTAGTAGGTATGGAAGTATGGAACGGCAGATTTTTTTTTACATTTGACATTGAAAATGAACTCAATAAATGTGAAATCAAATAAAACTAACATAATAAGATAGGTATCAGCAGTTCTAAATACCGACCTAAGTCAATTTCATATACATACCTACCTATCAATTGAAAAAAAAATCTTATTCAAATAAGTAGGTAGGAAGGTAGTACCTACCTAATGTTAAAATTGTGTAAAATTAAAAAAAAATATTTTTCAAAAATAATAAATAATATCTAAAATAATTATACAACATTATACTAAGTATACATTTCTTTAAACTAATTGAAAGATTGAAACCATAAAGATAAGGTAAAACGCAAAACTCATGAAAAGCCCAATTAAAAAAAAATAATAACTCAAAAAACAATAATTTACCAAAAACAAAAAAAATAACGCTTCCAGGTACTTTTTGAACCACAGTAGGTAAGTACCTACAAGTTATAATATTAATTAATAATTCGTATTTAAATGCGTCAAAAAGTTCCCTTTGGGAACCCCTAAAACAAAGCGTAAAATAAAGAGATTTAACATAGTGCCTAAAACCTTTTCATTCATCTAGCCCGAAAACGTGATACGGCTATATCACGCATTTTATCTCATTCGTTCGCAGGCAAAAAGAATGGCGTGATAGCGCTATAATACGCTGTCATACTACGGCGGCGCGCGCGGCAGACTCGCACTTCCCGCCCCTACTAAAGCGACCGAGAAACATTTAGGTTACAAAACAAACACAAGGCTGCGCTGCGTTCAGAAGTGCGATTTTTGAAAATCATACGAGTGACTTGGCAGTAGAAAATGTCAAAATTACTATGGAGATTATGCATCTTTCTACTGCCAATTCGATCGTATGATTTTCAAAAATCGCACTTGTTGTTTTTTCAACTCGCTCTAAAGTACGGAACGGCCAGGGCGTTTTTTCAACTCGCAATGAGGGTACGGAACGACCACGGTTGTTTTATAACCTCAAATGACATTGACGGTAAAATGGGCTTCCAGAGCTTCCATCATTTCCAAATACAATAAAAAACTCTTCTTCCATGTTAGCGGATCAAAAAATAATTTGGAAAACAAACTTTTAATTCAAAACGAGCGAAAAGTCAAGTGATCACAGATAATACAAACGTCAGAGTGTTTTTCAACCATCGAATATCGAATTAGACTGTTAAAAGTTCAATTCAATTCAATTCAATTATACTTTATTTCACACCAAAAAGAAAAAACATAGTATACAGAGAGCAAACAATCAGGAAATACAAAGGCACAAAAAACAGGCGGTCTAAAAGTTGCAACCCGTCAGAGGTTCGGAACGGTTGAGTTGTGACAACCGAGTTGCAAAGAGCGTTTTTTCACCGAGGCTCTGAACGGCGTTAGTGCGAAAGTTGCAGTCACAACGTGCACGATGTAAACTTACAAAGCTTAGGTACAAGAAACGGTTCGCGGCTCTCCACACGACTCCACAAACATAAAGAAAATGTAGCAAAAAGTATGTTACCTAAATATACTAAAATCATTTCTAGTTAACCTACGGAACGAGTTAATATCAATATGAAATCAAATCTTTCAGCTTTTGCCAGCAACGGCTGATCTAACAGAAATAATATGTTTCACTGTCATGTAATTATTAAATGTATGTGGAACATAACTTCACAACAAAGATTCGCGACCAAACATGACTCATAAAATTTATCTAAAACAAAGCGGGTCTTTTATAAACCAAACGTTATTAAAAATACCAAAACGCGGTAAGAACCCGTTAAAATATTTAAGTGATTCTAGATTAAAACGTTATTGTTTATTAAAATTAACTACTAATACAGGGTATTTTTTAAATATGCTGACGGGTTTATAATTCTCTATGGCACGGCACTAACATTGAAATACCTAAAAAAATGCTGTTCTATAACAAAGCCTACTAGACCTAGAATGATTTAGATAGGCTTTACTTTGCCGAATGCTATGACAAAATTATTTGGTAGTCAGATTATACAACGTGTTAATGAATTAGCGCAAAACCTCATACACCCCAACTGATTTATAACAAAATTATTAGATTGAAACAATAATTTCATTATTTTGATGGTTAAAATTTAAAGTTATTCGCATTTTAAGTTTTGGGAAAAAAATTATTTGTTATCATTTCAGCACGAAAAGAAAGCGCTAACGTACTCATGGATACATTTTTATAATCTTGTTTGGTAGTAAGTAGGGTGAGTGTGCCTGTGCGGTGGGTTGACATCCGGTTCAGAAAATTTTAAATTTTGCAAAAAAAATATTTAATATTTTGAAAAAAATTACCTATGTTGAAACCATGATCATTGGATTCTGCTCTCGATTCTAAACAAACTACTTTCTAGTTTTGCGTTAATTCATTAAAACGTTGTATTGCATAACGTAATGCAACTTTGTCTTTACCTACTAGAATGATCCACGAGACCCAAATGTATGGGACGACCGATTGTTTTTCCGTGAAATCGGTAACAGTACCATCATTTGTTTATTAATACTTAACTATAGGTTCTTGGACACTTTCAAAATCTTATTTACTCTCTAAATAGCAAACCTTACCTCGATGTATGTATTCTTTGTTATAATATCAATGGTTCAATATTTGAACCTTAGCTGGCATTTTACCACCATATAAAATACCTAATCAGAATTCACAAAAGACACGTCCTTCCACTCCAATGACAACACTGAATATGAATTTGAATGAGCTCATAATGAGCGCGATATACTGCGCAGTTGTAACAGGAGAATATTCGGGGATCGGGGTGTCAAGTCGTACTACCGTGGGCTTTTCTGATAGCTTCCGTCATCACTCATCACGCCCCGCGCCTCACTTGATTGCTTGCTACAACATGTTTGGTATTAGCCGGCAAACATCTTGAACGTGATCTTGACTTGACTGCGCAGAATAAAATTTGAATGCGAAAGCGCTACTGCGCACACCCCCCAAATTTCCAAGTTGTTTGCCCGGCAAACACTATGCCCGGCACTGTACCAACCTATGAATCTCATAGTTGGTATATAGTTATATGTATATTTACACCTAGTTTATTAATCATTACAATTTTAAGCGTGTCAGGTATTCAGACTATGAAACAGAATCACGATCGGCTGTTTCGCACTTTTATATGTATAGGAGGCCAAAGAAATTTTCTCGTTTTTCGGTCCATGTTCCTCAGGGAAAGTTGTTTAGCTTCATTGTCTGAAGTGTTAGTAATTAAAAACCAGTGGTGTACCTACCTACTCATCTCTCCGCATGACAATATGCCTATTGCCTATACCACGATAATCTATTACTACGCAGTTTTTCATTTGATCTATCACACCTGGGCCTCAATCGCCCTAAGTTTGAACGATACTACCAAAACAAAACCACAACCATAAACGTTACGTTATGCACAATTCGTATTGCGCAAATTATATTAACGGTAACGATTTAGCTTTTTTTCGGAAGATACGTTGGCGTAACGTTCGACCGCTGTCCAACGAACGTTTTTGATTTAGTTGGTGTCGGGAGAGGTGTATGGAGAGGTGTATGGAGGTGTATGGAGAGGTGTATGGAGAGGTGTATGGAGGTGTATGGAGAGGTGTATGGAGGTGTATGAAGATGTGTATGGTGAGGTGTATGGAGAGGTGCATGGAGGTGTATGGAGAGGTGCATGGAGGTGTATGGAGAGTTGTATGGAGAGGTGTATGGAGAGGTGTATGGAGGTGTATGGAGAGGTGTATGGAGGTGTATGAAGACGTGTATGGAGAGGTGTATAGAGAGGTGTATGGAGAGGTGTATGGAGAGGTGTATGGAGGTGTATGGAGAGTTGTATGGAGAGGTGTGTGGAGAGGTGTATGGAAGTGTATGGAGAGGTGTAGGGAGGTGTATGGAGAGGTGTATGGAGAGGTGTATGGTGAGGTATGGAGAGGTGTATGGAGAGGTGTATGGAGGTGTATGGAGAGGTGTATGGAGGTGTATGGAGAGGTGTATGGAGGTGTATGGAGGTGTATGGAGAGGTGTATGGAGGTGTATGGAGAGGTGTATGGAGCTATGGAGAGGTGTATAGAGGTGTATGGAGAGGTGTATGGAGGTGTATGGAGTGGTGTATGGAGCTATGGAGAGGTGTATGGAGGTGTATGGAGAGGTGTATGGAGCTATGGAGAGGTGTATGGAGCTATGGAGAGGTGAATGGAGGTGCACGCACAATCGATCGTTTGGGTTTTGCTTTGGTAACGTCAACGATTTAACCGTTCAGAATAAAATAGCGCGATAGCATTTTTACATCAGCTAAACCAAATCTAAACCAAAACTAAACCAAAGTCATAAACGTTCCGTCCGAACGGTAAAACCGTATAAAACAGCGCAATCGAGGCCCTTGTGCCTTGTGCCAATAATGCAAAATGGCAAAAATCGCAACTGAAACGCGTACGATTGACAGGTTTTTCCTATTCCACTAATACGAACCGTATAGCGCGGGGGCGGCGGGCGGTGCGGCTGAAAAATACAGTTGAACAGAGGTGGATCGTTGCAATTTGTTATTCCACTCGTCAAACTAGTATAAGCCGAATTGTCAATCTAGCTGAACAAAAAGGGCCATCTCATTTATTTTATTCTTCTAGCAAAAACGACAGCTGATAACCCGAGATAACAAATTGGATAAGTATATAACAGTTATACCCGAATTATCTCGGGTTATCTGCTATCGTTTTTGCTAGAGGATAGTTACTATCCTTTAACAATTAATTATTATTTATTATAAAACGTCTCATAAGTGAGATGTTTACAATAAATTGCATAATGTCGTCAAGAAGTCTCAATAGGTACCTACTAACTGATAAGATTGTGATATTTTTAGTTATGGATCGTGAAGTATTTGTCTGTCTGTATGTACTACATAATTATTAGATCATAATTTTGTTCCGAACACCTATTTCATAGCCAAGACACTATTTTTAAAAGAGGAGTAGTTAATAGGCTTCTGGGCGAGCGCGCTACATCCTCGGCTTCATCTACACTTTCCATCAGGTGAGCTGAAGCCAAGCGCAAACCCATTACGAATAAAAAAAACATACCTACCCACTACTATACCTACGTACAATTTTTGTGTATTTCTTCAACCAGAAACAACTTGATGCCTCTTGTACCCAGGCTGTTTTTTATACACCCTGGAATCGTGGTTGTTTTGAAGCCAACCCTTTGTCCTTCAGATCATGAAACTGCACAACTTTCACTATGGAGGCATGGAGCTAATATCGAAATCGCGAAATAAAAATCAGCTGTTCCATAGTAAACAGCTTTTCGACAAAGTTCTCGATTACCTATTTCGCTATTTCAATCTTGGACCCATAGTAAAAGTTGTTCAGTTTGAAGGTCTGACTAAAATGTTAAATAATGTCCACAGCGCAGCGTCTCACGGCTAGGGTTGCCAGATGGTATCCAAAAGGAGGACATGTCCTCCTTTTCCATGATTTGTCCTCCCGTCCTCCCTTACTAGAGTTGCCAGGTATCCCGATTTGCGCGGGATGTCCCGATTTTCAGGGTCTGGGGACGCGTCCCGATTTGAACCTGATCGGGACACTAAATGTCCCAATAAATCAATAAATTTATTAAAAACCATTATTTTTAGAAAAAAAATAAAAAACGCATCACATCTTCACTATATTATCGAGTGCGACAATGCGCTCAAAATAGAAGAAGAAACAACGAAGAATGTGTTCTTTTCTTGATGTTTGGATGAAAAGTTACTCGTTCAAACGCGCTCCAAATAATAAGTTTAAAGCACTTTGCACATCGTGCTGTCCGTCTATCTTCTTCTTCTTCTTATCGTGTGGGCAGAGCCTGGTGAGCCTGGTGCAAAGAGTAATATAAGTATATTAGAAAAGAGAACCCACTCGTGGCAACATTATGCATCCACCTTATGTCAAATTGAAGGCTAGCTAACGCCATCTGTGTTTCTCTGAAAATAATTCTACCTATACTATACATACCTACTTATATGTATATACTTATATACTCATACCGTTGTTTGAATGCAAGTTTTCGTTCAATCCCGCACCGATTGAGTGAAATTCCAGTATCCTTACTATTCCTGTAATCTGTACATTGGTAAGAGAAAAACTGAAACTCCAGAAAATCACTAAATCGGCACAAAATTGAACAAAAACTAAAAACAACACGCACATTATGCAAGGTACGTCGCCATTTTGTAAATTTGTCAATTTGACATTGACATAGACAATATAATCTTTTTTTTTTCATAGTAAAAGATATATTTAACAGATGGCAGCACTTTCTATGCAAACTGAATCGGAAAAACCACCAAAAGGCAAATGTCCTCCGCCTGGCCTGGTGTCAGAGTTTTTCAAACCGCTTTACAGCCTCTGACGTGGTTTTTATATAACGACTACTACCACCAGAGATAGTAGCCGGGACCAACGGCTTAACGTGCCATCCGAAGCACGGAATCTTATTTCTTTTCAGACAATCGGGTGATTCAGCCTGCTATGTCCTGCTGTGTCAACTGGAGGATTAAATTCAGATGTAAGGAACTTTGCGAAACGCAGTTAATTTTAAAATTCATTGTTTTTTTGTGTGTCCCGATCGCATATTCGTAAATACCCGCCGCTTCATCCAGTCGAAGTAGCCGCGTAAATACCTGACGCGTGGGTATTTACGAGACCATACTCGGCACTTTTTAAATAAATCGCTTCGTAAATACCAGACAAGTTCGATTAGTTAGACTATCGCGTATTAAAATTAATTATATTAAATGTTTATTTGTTTATTTATTCATTCTGGATTCCTTTTTTCTAAGCTACCTATTTTCGTTTTTGTAATTCCTCTACCCTAAGGTTGTCTGGAAGAAATCGCTTTTTAGCGATAAGACCGCCTTATTTGTACCTACTTGTACCTATTTGTACTTACTTGTTCTTTGTCTTTATTCAAATGTATGTTTTGTTTTGGTGTGCAGTAAAGTATAATTGAATTGAATTGAATTGAATTTATTTCCTATTAAATTACAATTATTCATTCAAATAGGTACTTTAATTAAAATTATGCAATAATATTTAAAGTTAGATTAGGCATTAATTACTTATAATTAATTGTTCATAAATTAAAATTAAGTGTTATATTCTAACTTATAAGTTTTTTTCTTATTTTGCCCAACGCGCTGAGTTGAGTAGGTATGCAAACTTGCACACAACACAATGCGCTTGTGCATTTAAATGGCAAATTAAGGCCGCGGTCCGATTCACAATTTCATGGCTCACAGTGCTAACGTCCATAATCGCTGGTCCGAAACAAAAAGCGCGATTTCACAGCTTACGGCGCTATTTGAATCGGACCGCTTTTTCCTGATAATTACAAGGAACTAGAGATGAAAGAATTTAAAAAAGATGTGTAGTCATGGCTTGTGGAAAGGGGTTTCTATAGCGTGAGAGAATTTCTAGAGCATGAATAGCAAATAATATAACTTTGTGTCGTTTTCATTTATTTAAATCTAATATGTTATTATTCAAATTACTGTAAATTAGTCAATTCAATTTATTTTTATTGTTATTGTTTGTTGTTTTTATTATTTGTATTGTTTCAATGGACGTCATGTCTTGAATTGAATTTATTATTACAACTTTTGACATGATTGATTTAGATTTTAAGATTTTGTGTAAATGCCTGCAAAGGTAGGCTTCAGTGAGACTAATCACTGTAAAACATCTGGTAAAGCTTGTATACCTGAATCCATACACAATAAATTTCATTTTCATTTCCGGTCTCAAACCACTGACAGTTGTATTCACGTTATATTGTACCAAAAATTGCCATAAAACATCAGTCTGACATTGACAGTGACAGTGGTTTGACATTACTCTTTGGGTTTGACATAAGGCTCACGGTGATATCGTGTGGAGCATGGGCGCAGAAATTCCAAGACGGCGCTGATAATGACGTCATCAATGACGTCACGCCGTCTAACGTGATCGTGCTTTCACCAAATCGGGACGCGTTTGAGAGCGCTAAAATCGATTTTGGCGTGAATCGGACCGCGGCCAAAGTAGGGTCCTTCTTAATAATTATGCAGACACTTTTTTAAGGGGATGATCAGACCGTCAAACGGAACTACTTTATCTACAGCACCAGCATAGGAATCGCGAATAAAAATTAGCTGTTCCATACAAAAGTGCAAACCTACTCGAGCCAAAATTTTTGGTTACCTACAATAAAACTTAAATCGTTATAGAATACAACTTAATACATACCTATATACACGAGCAAACGCCCACAATTTTGTAACGAAAATATATTATTATAAAATAAGTTTAATGTTATCTTTATCTAACTAAGACAAGAAAGTTTAAAATTAATAAAAAGAAGGTTTTTTCGAGTTTTTTTTAAATTAAATTATAAAAGGAACAAATAAACATTTTATTTTATTAACACGTGGTAGTCTCTTTACATACCTGACGCGTTAGTCTAACTCGCCTGGTATATACGAAGCTACTTATAACTTATTTCAATATGTTTGTGACACTGGCGGACTAAGGGGGGGCGGAGGGGCGGTCCGCCCCGGGCCCCCAGTCCTGGGCGGCCTCCGAATCTCGAGAAGAAAATAGCTTTTTAATCAAATCCAAAATAATGACGTTTGTATAGTAAGTAAAGACAGTTTGGAGTTGGAGGCCCGGGCCTCAGGATGCCAGAACAGGTTCTGGGATTGCAGTTTGAATTTGGAGGCCCCGTATGTTAGTCATTGAAAGTCAAAGAAAGAAATAGAGTCAAAAATATTGCTAATTTGCGAGCTCGCTTCGCTCACTCAATCTTTTTCAAGTTGTTATGTAGTTAGCATAATTATGAGTTCGCTTCGCTCGCTCAGGAGGCCCGGGCCTCCGGTACTGGGACTGCTGTTTGAAGTTGGAGGCCTCGTACGTTAGTCATTGAAAGTCAAAGAAGGAAATAGAGTCCAAAATATTGCGAATTTGCGAGCTCGCTCACTCGCTCAATCTTTTTCAAGTTGTTATGCAGTTAGCATAATTATGAGCTTCTTGAAAAGTCAATGTGGTTGGAATCAGAATGTATTTCGAAAATTTGAGCTTGCTTCGCTCGCTTGACTTTTTTGAGCTTTCTGTACTTTGAGACAGAGTTCTTGCTACAGCCCAGTCATAATTATAGAACTCTATTCGTTCGCTCCGGTTTTATTTTATACACGAATATACTACTATATTTCAAGATGAGCTCTACAATAGAGTTATTATAAGCATAAGCTCATTTCAGCTATTTGTTTACATCAATCGCCTCGATATCGGCATGAGCTGAAAAAATCGAGTAATAATGAAGAAAAATCTCGAGCTCGCTTCGCTTGCATCAGAATTCAGTGAAATCTCGAGCTCGCTTCGCTCGCTCTAGGTTTTGGATGGTATGTCTTCTTACTTTTCATAGTATAGTTAAATCTTGAGTTTACTTTATTCGTTCCAGATTTTAGGTCGTAAAAAAACTCTAGCTCGCTACGCTCACTCCAGGATTTAAATCTTATTCCACTGATCTCATTATATTGCAGTAAAATCTCGAACTCACTTAGCTTCGCTTGCTCCAGAATTCAGTGAAATCTCGAGCTCGTTTCGTTCGCTCTAGGTTTTCTGTCCGATATATTTTCATATTGCTTTAAAATCTCGACTTTAGATTTTACTCGCTCTAGATTTTACATTGTACGAATCTCGGGCTCGCTTCGCTCGCTCCATATTGTAGGACCTGGATATCCCTGGGACAAAATACATGCTACCTACAAGTTTTTGCCACGGCTCGAAAGAATTGTAGATATCAATTTCTGGAAAGACCGGGGGGCCTCATTTAGTTTTGCCGCCCCGGGCCTCCGACGGGCTTAGTCCGCCACTGGTTTGTGATGGTCTCGTAAATACCTGAAGTGCGATTTTTGAAAATCATACGAGCGAGTTGGCAGTAGAAAGATGCATAATCTCCATAGACATTTTGACATTTTCTACTGCCAAGTCGCTCGTATGATTTTCAAAAATCGCACCTCTGACGCGTCGTCTATTTACCGAGCGCCCGAGCGCAGCCGAAACTAGTGCTACGGTTCGAATTATGCCAATAGTGCAAACGCTATGCACACGCTTTACCGGTCGGTCTAAATTAGTAAGTACGAATACACTGCTAAACAATTTGTACAATTTGAAACAGCTGTCAATTTGACATGCATACGCTGCACTACCTAATTTTCGTGTGTGGCGTAAGCGCAAGTTAATGACGTCACTGATGACGTCAGACAGCAAACGTATCCGCACATTCGCGCATTATGAATCGATTGTGTGCGTGCTATTTCTACCGATAGCGCATATTTGCGCATTTTGGACCGTAGCATAGGTATCCCGAATGGATGAAGCGGCGGGTATTTACGAATATGCTCGCGGCATGGTTGGCAACCCTAGTTGCGGGTCGGACATGAAGTGCGATTTTTGAAAATCATACGAGCGACTTGGCAGTAGAAAGATGCATAATCTCCATAGTAATTATGACATTTTCTACTGCCAACTCGCTCGTATGATTTTCAAAAATCGCACTTATGGATCAGATTGGCACAGGACCGTGAGGAGTGGTGCAATACAAGGGAGGCCTATGCCCAACAGTGGGCTGATGTGGGCTGATTTGATATTAAATACGTTCTGGAGTGCGATTTTTGAAAATCAGACGTTCAAAACGAGTAGTAGAAAATGACGTAAAATCGATGATTTGCCATTTTTGAATTCAACTTTCTATCACTTGCAACGAGTGCTCCGAACCACTCGTATCCAATTCTACCACTCGAATGTTTGACGTTTGTAATGTTGTCAGACGTCAACAGATTTAACTTTTTTTCTACGTTCCGTTAACCCATAATTTTGGCGGTAAAGTCCGATTTGAAATGTTACTATGAAACCATTCATTCGTTCGTTCGTTCAATTGAAACGTTTTCTGTGTGAATCGAAACGGTTTTGGCACATCCGAACGATTTCAAAAATAGAGAAAAACGTAACCACTCGGAATGAAAATCTCAATTCGTATGCGAATGTCAAGTCGCTCGTATGATTTTCAAAAATCGCACTCCTGCACTAGTAGCATGCACACCCGCGATAGCCGTGATACGGCTTTATCACGTCTTTTAACTCGTTCTTTTGCGCGCGCACGAACGAGATAAAAGACGTGATAAAGCCGTATCACGGCTATCGCGGGTGTGCATGCTACCAGTGCTGATATCTACACTAAAAACACTTAAAACTAATCGAGTCCCTGAAGTGCGATTTTTGAAAATCATACGAGTGACTTGGCAGTAGAAAGATGCATAATCTCCATAGTAATTTTGACATTTTCTACTGCCAAGTCACTCGTATGATTTTCAAAAATCGCACTTCAGTTTCGAAAACAATACATAAACATGTAAGAAATGTTTAGGGCAGATGAGTATTAACTCAAATCAATGCCTGAAGCACACAATAGACACAAATAAAAAGTACTTAGGCACAGATTATTTAATAGTTACTACACTTAGGTACCTACTTACCTACCTATTTAATCACCAAATCTGATAAATATAAAAATAATTAATTAAACAAAACGCAAACGTAATAAGTAATAACGGCTTGGCTGAAATTGTTCAACTCAAGGCAAAGGTTTCTCTATAGCCCATACTGCAGATGTCTTCGAAAGACGCAACAAGAGACGTTCACAGGAAAAAGGTGAACCGACCGCTTTCCATTTCCACCTCAACAATAGAACCACAGTATAAGAAAGTACACGCTTTTAGTGATAAGACCGCCCTTTGGACCCTTCTCATTCTTGTTATAAATTGTAGGTATTTGTATATTCTTGGAGCGCAAATAAAGAATCTTAATCTTATCTTATCTTATGTATCTTTGGACGTATGGTGACCGTGATCGGTATTTGCGTTCACTGTACGGTGACATGAAAGTGAAAATGGAACGGAACATTCCAAATATTAGATGATGCTATGTTATCTTAGAACATTCTAAGTGGAATGCCGATTTTCCATATACAGCTTCCGCCATCTATCGGTTACGTTTCGAAGCACTATGTGTTGAACTAAGGGTTCGTATCTTGATTCTTGAAGCGATAGCATGCTACACCTACACCTCACCGCTGCGCTGTACCTACTAGTTAGACATTGCGCCCGTATCAATCACTGTCTTGTTGGTCTAGCGGTCTAGACAACCAGCTCGCGATTCGGGTGCTATGGTTCGAGCCTCGTGTCGGCCGGCCGTCTTTTTCAATTTTATTTCATAACGAGCTTTTACCCGCGACTTCGTCCGCATAAATTATATACCAGATTTTAAGTCAGATCATAAGCTATCAAACAAAAAAAGTTTCATCAAAATCGGTTCAGTAGTTTTTGCGTGATACTCGAACAAACAAACACCCAAACAAACAAACAAACAAACAAACAGACAGACAAAAAATCCAAATATTTGTGATTTGGAATCAGGGACAGGTAAAAACCATGTCGTATTTTTTTTTTGTAAATATCTTCAATGTACAGACACTTTTCTGTTACAGTTTTGTAATAGTATAGATAGATGTGGCTCCCTCCGGTCCTAATAAGCGACAACGCTAATAATTAGGACGTCCTAAAATTCAAGGAGACTTACCTATCTATAGCCAAAATATATATTTAATCTATGTATTAGATAAAGTAGTAACGCTGCGCTGTCAACGTGTTTTGTTGTAGGTAAAAGTTTTGTGAGTCGATTGTGTGTGAGCGGCAGTGAAGAGTAGTAGGAAACTAGAGAAGCCTTGCGAATTTACTTGTGATACGGTATTGTACTCTCAGGCTGAGATTCAGAGACGATTTTTAAGTCTTAGTTCGAACTCTCGTATGTCAAAATCCATACATTTTGACCCTACTTAGTTCGTCTCTGAATCTCAGCCTTAGATATTCCGTGGTTATTTGGAAGAGTGACAGGATAGTAGCACAACAAAATCTCCTAGTGGATTTCCGGTCAATCAACAAGTGGAAAGTGGAAACGCGTGTCTCTCAACTTTGACATTGGCAGAATCATCGACGAAACGATTGAGCCATAATCTCCAAAATTGTATTAGAATATGCGTGCGTATTTAAAAAAAAACCGGCCAAGAGCGTGTCAGATTCGTCCACAGTGGGATTCCGTAGTCATTACATAAAAGACTTAACTTTACGAGTACTAAATAACTTAAGAAATAGGTATTTAAAAGAAAACAAAAAAGTGCGGTTTAATTTCGTTCAGCGCCACCTATTGAGTGACGGTCGCCGGCCGTCGAGTTTTTATTTGATTTCTCCGACACTGCTTGTGCTACAGCGTTCGTTATAATTATAATTATACGGGGCATTACGGGGATCTATAATACATTGTCAAATATAGTGTCAGATTGTTTCCTCCTGCATTTTAGAAGTTAGAGGCGAGGGGGAGGAGGACTTCCTAACCGCCTTTCCGTTGCATGGAAACCCCTTCCATACAACGGAAAGGGGGTCAACAAAAATTATTTTCTTTATGACTACCAATGACTACCTAATTTCTGTTATTGGGTTACTGTTAATCTCATAGAAGAATATTATACAATTGTATGTAATATTCTACTATTATTGGAATTGCAAAATATTCACTTATGATTTTATGATAAATTTGATAATCCACTAGGGCTTCCAAACAAATATACATTTGATAGGTATGTATGTATGTTTGTATGTATTATGTTTGTCCACGCATTTCTCCGAAAATAGTAATTGGATTGTGACAATTCTTTTTTTTTAGCTTAAACATACTTTAAAAAAAAAAACTTAAAACTTAGGGAACTGTGAAAGTTTGAACAAAATCGGTTCTTTGCATTTCTAACCCCTCTTATAATGTTCTGTGACTGAACCTATTTTGATGAAACTTTTTTTGTTTGATAGCTTATGATTTGACTTAATATCTGGTATAATATATTTTGTGCGGACGAAGTCCTTAAACTCTAGTACCTATTTATTATTTTTGTAGATCTGCGTGAAGAAGAACCACAGATTATTCAGTAGTTACTACCTCCGTGAAGAACACTCTTGAGAAATGCATCTAACAAGGCAAATAGTGAGAAGAGGAATAGGGGTACTTCCTACTTCCAATTTCAGGCCAATGTCGGCACAAGCCGGTCCTCTACTCGACCTGACCTTAGATAATGATGGCATAGCAATACTGACAATGCAGCGGCATCCAGTTAACAGTCTGAATTTGGACCTCCTTCAGGAGTTAAGCAAGTCCCTTGACGATGTAGCTAAGAGCAAACCCAGGGGAATGATATTGACATCGGTAAATATCTACTTATCAGATTATCAGCTATGGTCAATGTCCGACCGTACGATAATATTTCCGTTTTATCTCAAAAGATACCGTGTTTATTGCGGTTTTTATACCTACTCATAACTAACATGATGAACAATTTTATTACTCAATAACTTTTTTTGGTTACGATTATAAAATATGTAGGTACGCTTTTCGAAAGTCTTGTCATTACTTTCGAATGGGGTACATTTATAATCGTAACCAAAACATTAATTGAGTAATTGCAATGAACAATAATTACAATTTGTAATAAATAACATTTTGCACAGTTTCTATTATCCCGAAATAAAATTGATATTTTTAGGAATATTTGCACCCATTTGTAATTAATTACATTTTGCCCGATACAAGAGTGCGATCATAGATGAGCTACTTTTTTACAGAGTGCGATTTTTGAACATCACACGTTCATACGAGTAGTAGAAATAGATAGATGCATAATCTCCATAGTAATTTTGACATTTTCTATTACTCGTTTTATGTGATGTTCAAAAATCGGGTATGGGTAGGTAGAAGTACAGTACGGGTGGGAAAAAATGAGCGACTTTTCTGGTAGTCTGTTTATGCATTATATTGCCTTTTATCCATTTTTAGCTCGTCAAAGATCAAAGCATTAAATAAAATTATAATGCTTTATAATTTTCAGGTGTTACCAACTGTATTTTCAGCTGGTCTAGACATAACGGAAATGTACAAGCCAGATTTCAAAAGGTTGGATACCTTCTTGTCAACTCTGCTGGAAGTCTGGATCAAACTTTACGGGTCTGAAGTCATAACAGCTGCTGCTATTAATGTACGTTACGTTGGTTTTCTGCGTTAGATATTAATTGTATTAATATTTATCATTATCATAATCTTGGTTCCTACGGCCGAGTGGCGGAAGCCTGACAATAGCCCTACTAGTATAAGAGTTAGATGTACTTTTTCTTATCATCAGATGCAAGGCTGATTCACTATTCATAGGGTGAGGATCATATCTATGATGGGGATGGACCTGTAGGTCTAGTATGATTTCTCTACACGCGCGCGACGCGCCTTCGCTGTATAGAAAATAACCTGTTCCCGCGCTTTTCGGAGAGCGAAAGCCAAGTCGCGCGCAAGTAGAGAAATCATGCTAGAGGGTCTGGTCTATCTACCTGCATAACTTCAGTCAGTTAAGGAGTTACATCCGTTCAAAGGTCTATTATGATTGTAAAAAATTAATATGCGCATGAATATGTAGGTATTATTTTATTATGCACTGTAGCTATGCAAACAGTACAAAAACTGACATGGTCTGTCCGTCGGTTTAGATTTTTTGCAACTATAACAGACCTTAGAATGGTAACTCCTAAACCGACTGGAGTTATGCAGGCAGACCTGGGCTATCCACATCACAGACATGCTCTTCACTGTACAAATACTGTTCAGCCTTACTAATGATAACAAATAGCCATTCAAAGCTCGGACCTTTGAACGGCTATATCTCCTAAACTGACAGACGAATCATTGTACTGTTCACATAGCTACAGTACAATATTACCATAAGATATTCATGCATGAACATGCAAAAATGAATATTTTTGCAACCATAACACATCTTTGAACGGCTGTAACTCCTACGACTGGAGTTATGCAGGCAGACCTGGTCCATCCCCATCACAGAGATGCTCTTCACCCTGTGATTACTGAATCAATCAGCCTTGCAGCTGATGATTACAAAAAGTACGTCTATCTCTTATACTATACGGACACATTCGGATTTTTTAATTTTCTGTTGAACAGTTACGGTCCAAACATCAACTAAATACACAATACGCATAGCCGTATTCCCTCTTTACGGTGCCATTCATAAGTACGTATCTACTTCCTCAACAGGGTCACGCACCAGCAGGTGGCTGCCTTCTATCCATAGCCTGTGAATATCGCGCCATGGTCCAGGGTAAATTTATCATAGGTCTCAATGAAACCGATTTGGGAATAGTACCATCGACTTGGGTGATCGACAACATGGTTCAAATCATAAACACTAGGAACGCGGAACTCGCTCTCACAAGCTCCAAACTGTTTACAGTTGATGAGGCTTTGCAGGTTAATTTTGTTTTAGATACTTTTCTTGCAGTTGCAGTTTCATACAACGCTGGAAAGATTTTATTGTTTAACGAACATTTACCCGCGACTTCGTCCGCATAAATTATATACCAGATTTGAAGTCAGATCATAAGCTATCAAAAAAAAAAGTTTCATCAAAATCGGTTGAGTAGTTTTTGCGTGATGCTCGAACAAACAAACACACAAACAAACAAACAAACAAACAAACAAACAAACAGACAGACAAAAATCCAAAAATTGGTGATTTTGGAATCAGGGACATCTAAAAACCACATTGTAATCTTTTTTACTGTGAATATCTTCAATGTATGTACAGACACACTTCTGTTACAGTTTTATAATAGTTTAGAAATGTACAGGCACACTTCTGTTACAGTTTTATAATAGTTTAATAAATAAATAAATAAATAAATAACGCTCACATGCACATACATTGTAATGATCCCAAGTAAGCCTTAGGCTTTTTGTTATGGGAATCATACAACAACGGCACAAACATATAACATCCATGACCGAACCGGGATTCGAACCCAGGACCCTGATTTGGCAGTCCAGCGTGGTAACCATTACACCAACCGGGTCGTCTAGTCTAGTCTAGTTTAGAAATAATGTTTCTGTTTCTAGGTTGGTCTGGTTGATGACGTAGCTTCTGACAAAGCGGACGCAGTGGATAAATGTAAGCAGTTCATAAATAAATTCAATACTATCCCTTCGTTTGCTCGCGTTGCAACCAAGAAAAGCATCCGAGAAGGGACTTTGAAGAGGTTGCTGGAAAACAGAAAACATGAAGTCGATAGTTTTATAAGTTTTCTTAAAAGTACCGAAACGCAGCAGGCGCTGGAAATGAAGTTAAAAATCTTGAAAGCAAAACGTAACTGAGTAGATTTAGTAATAAGTTAACATACTTATATTATATTTACCTAACTATTGTTGTTAATAAAACTTTAAACTGGGCGTAAGATTAATAAACAACTTTAAAACCTTACCTACATCGCACATGTATCTAGTTCTTTAAAGTCAATGTGATTTTCAAAATTTTACAGTAGAGCATGAGAACTGAACAAATAATCACAGTGATTATTTGTTCAGTGAGCATGAGTAGAGCGTTTTAAAGATTCAATGCGCGTAACATTTTTGACTAGAGCTATAATGACAGTGGCGCTCTCTACCGCACATGTTGTTGAATTAAAAATAAGATCTTTAAGCACAATGAGGCCGAGATTCAGAGACGATTTTTAAGTCATAGTTCGAACTAAGTAGGGTCAACCACAAGGGTCAACATAGGCGTAATACCAATTCAATACATATTTACTACCGAAACAGATAGGTATTATAGTCAACGAGTATTTGTGGAGTTGACTGTATCCAATTTATTTTAGTTTTATCTTCTTAGTAAAAAATAGGTTGGAAAATAATGCTTCAACTACGTTTCAATAATTCTGTAGGTACCTTGAATACTATTTTTAAGAAAAGGATAAACTATAAAAAGTATCCAAACGACGAAGAAAAACAATGACGTCACTATGCATAGGGTCAAAAATGTATGGATTTTGACATACGGGAGATCGAACTAAGACTTAAAAAACGTCTCTGAATTTCAGCCTTAGACTTATTGTAAAAATCGTCTCTGAATCTCGGCCTAAAGACAACGGCTGTAAGAGCTAGTTTCCATTGCCTTTTCGAAAGGATAAATGAAAAAACATCAACTTTACTGTTAGTTTTTTGGCGGTAATTTGTTAGCTACGTTTGGAGTCCTCATATTTTATTAAATTTTTATTGTTTATAGTGAGTTTTGGTTCATAAAATTGGTGTTGTTTTGCGTAAAAAAGTGTCGTGCAAGTGAACAATATACTGTTCAGTGAAATATGATGGTGTATGGGTCGTAAACAGGAAAAGACTTCAGACATTTGTAGCACGGCAATGCGATCGTTTCACCTCTTTCCTACGTTTTAATTGCTATAAATGAGTTAATTTTATTGAAGACATCGGTTGTATGGGATTTTTAACCCTATACCTTGAAATGTACCAAAAAAACCATCAACATCCACTGTCAGCAGGGCTGCCAGATTGTATAATTGGATACAAAAACTGTATAATTGGGTGGCAGATTGTATCCTCTATGTATCCTGTACACTCATGTAGGATTGGATACAAAACAAGCATTAATCTAAATAACAAGCATAGACCACTAACCTAAAAGCCGCTACTTAGTCACAATCATAGAATACCTACATACAATATATTTTCGACCTTACTTAGACCAAGCTTAGGCTCAAAACAAGTCTCTGAACCTCAGCATGAATTTCGATCTTATTGTTGTCTATGGAATAGAATGTTTCCTTACTTAGGTAGGTCTACCCAATATCAAACTGTACAAAAACATGTATAGTCATTCCTTACAGTCGCACACGGATTGCCATAAGAGTGACAGAGCTAGATTAGACGTAAATCTGTTACGCCTGATAAACAAATGTCACCACTTTTTAAGCAAATTCAAGGAAAACTAGTTCTTAACGTAAGGAAATAGCTGAGTCTTCCAGCTGGAGGTCTGGTGACAAAATGGTTCAAGACGGTATCAGTTTACTATTGACATTTCACTTATTCTAACGGGCGGTTGTCAGCGGTTGTCATAAGTGTGAATGGATGTCAAGTAGCGTTTCTGTCTTGCTTTATATTATTTATCTAGGTACCCCTATATTTTATCTTTGGGTTGAACGAATGAAGATTACAAAAAAGTTGGTGAATAAATACCTTTTTGGAATAAAAAAAACGAATTATTTGATAAATGATAAAAAATGCATTTTTTATTTATTCGGTTTTTTTTGCCCCTGATTAGTTCTTTCTAATTAGTTTAGTAGTAGTAGTTTGTGATTGTATCCTGCAAGGAAATTTTGGATAATTTCGCGGAGATGACTGAATAATTATAAAAAATCTACTGGCAGCCCTGACTGTCAGTGTCATCTGTCAGCAGTGTTCCCGAACCTCCCGATTTTACGGGAGATCTACCGATTTCCGACCCCATCTCCCGATCTACCGTAACATGGTCAATATCTCCCGATTTTTATGATTGTCTGAATAATTCATATTATTTAAAAACCAAGTTTCTTCTAAAAATTAATGCATCCATTGATTTTTAAATAAGTTTTCAATATTGCATTTGTTTGTTTTCTGACAGTAAGAAAGTTTAAGGTATTTTCTGGTAACGATAAATTAAAATACAATATGTTATTGTTTGTATATTATATTGTTACTAATAAACCTACAAAAAGATTATGGATTTTTTGGTCTGAAGTAAATTAGTAATTTAATTTAATATCAAACACATTTAGGATTTAGTTAGATAGGTACGGTAGAAGTGGGGAAATTATTACAATACAGATTAAATTACAGGTTTTTAAAGAAAGAAGATGCAAAACACTTAAAATAAAAATAAAATGCCTTTTGAAAAAAATCAATGTTATGTTTAAATTAGGTTTTAAAGTTTTTAAATTATTTTTTAATTACATCTTATAATACTTTTGATAATAATCTGTACAAAAAAATCTTAAATTAGTTTTATTTACAACAAATTTCAAAATCTCCCGATTTCTCCCGATTTTTTGACCACACTTCTACCGAATTATAATTTTTTGTTTCGGGAACACTGTCTGTCAGCTCCCACCTCAGTCTCAATTTCGAATCAAAAATTTCTTAATTTTAAGAAATATAAGTACAGTTGGAATAACTGTACAGTTCAAATAATATGAATTTGAAATAAAAAAATTGCTAAAATGATGAACTCCTTTCACAATACCGTAAAATGTGAGTACACAAATTTTTGAGGTTATACTCCAACCTAACAATATCTTTCATAATAATTCGACTCCAACTAACAAATTTCCAGATTTACGGCTTGTAAACATCAAGACGGCCCTACACACTATCAGGGAAGTCCGTCCGAACTACATCCAAAATGTTACAAAGGAGAAATTCGACCTTATATCGAAGGCGAAAACCATCAACTTTAGTCCTCGCTCTATTGGTGTTCAGATCCAGGATAAGCCTTCCCAAGGTCAGAAAAAGCAGGATCCACTGTCCTACATACCTATAATAAACCCTAGATCAATATTGCCACTGGTTGATACAAATTGGAGAAGGGATGAGATTGGTCTGCCATCGGTGAAACAGGAAGAGATACAGGCGGCTAGGCTGATCGTTATCAGAAGGAAGAAGATGAAGAAGCATCAGAGAAGGAAGCTGTATAAGAGGATGAGGTATCGCTGGGCTCGGGTAAGATATTAAATTAAATTAATGATGTTAAAATACTAGGTGTGTACATTGCCCGAAGGGCAATGGAGAGGGCTATACTCGGAGTTTCCCTGCGAGATCGAATCAGAAATGAAGAGATCCGCAGAAGAATCAGAGTAACTGACATAGCCCAAAGCATTGCTAAACTTAAGTGGCAGTGGGCGGGGCACATTGCTCGCTGAACCGATGGCTGGTGGGGCCGAAAAGTTCTCGAGTGGTGACCGCGTACTGGAAAGCGCAGCGTGGGTAGGCCCCTCACACGGTGGACCGACGACCTGGTGAAGGCGGCGAGAAAACGTTGGATGAGGGCAGCGCAGGACCGGTCGTTATGGCGATCCATGGGGGAGGCCTATGTCCAGCAGTGGATGTCCATCGGCTGAGATGATGACTAGGTGTGAAAAGGACGGACCGTGTCCGGAACACAACACTGCGCTCCAAAACTCAAATAGCTGATGTAGGTGAGAAATTCGGGAAACTAAAGTGGGACTGCGCTGGGCATGTTTGCCGAATTCACACCGAGCCGTGGGCATCAATCGCCACTCAATGGGTGCCTAATGATGGTAGTCGAGGTCAAGGCAGACCCTGGAAAAGGTGGCGCGATGAGGTGAATGCCTATTGCAGCAAATGGAGGGATACCACATTGGATAGAGATGTATGGAGTTTAGGGGAGACCTTTGCCCAGCAGTGGGACGAAGTACGTTAAAAAAATAAAAAAATGTTAAAAATTGTTTATTTGTCTTATAAGCACAGCATAAGCATATGCTCACGACTGTATCCCCCAAGGGGCTAGAGAGAGTCAGAGATATTCTGAAACCTCAAAACATCCATGTTTTACTAGTACTGAAACTCTGTCCAGTGTGACGGGGAGTGAGCTCGTCGCCACTTGTAATGGACAGTAGGCACTATACATGCCTCGAAATTGAAGCAAGCACACAGGTTTCCTCACGATGTTTTCCTTTAGGTACAGAAAACCCAGTGGTGTTGAAAAACTCACTGGTATGACTTGCCCGACAGGGATCGAATCTTCACCTCCTGCATGGCAGGCCAGGCTACTCGCAACTGGTCCAGGTTTTTTTACCACCACCGCGCCAGTGTAACTCACCACTTCATAAACATCTGAATGGAATTAAATGAATTTTGTCATACAGATAGATTATCGTTGATAATTTGTTATGTTTGTTGTTTTGTTTGTTTTGTTGTCAACACTCTTATCACCTATTTGACTCCTATAAAATTTTATTTTTTTTCTTAGCAGAATTTGATCGCCGCAACGATGTTATGTTCTGGATGAAGTCATGGGCAACAGCTGGTCCCTCTTCTTATCGTGTGGGAAGAGCCCTGGTGTCAGAGTGTTTTCAGACCGCCTCAGACATGGTTTTTATGTAACAACCACTACCACCAGAGATAGTAGCCAGGACCAACGGTTTAACGTGCCATCCGAAGCACGGAATCATTTTTCTTTTCAGACAATCAGGTGATTCAGCCTGCAATGTCCTAATGCACTGGGGAAAAACGCACAAAGTGACATATCACTAGGTGTATGGGAATCGAACCAACAACCTCCTTGTTGAGAGCCCAATGCTCTTAACCATTAGACCACGGAAGCAGTGATTAAAATAGAGCGTGAAAAAATCAGATTCCGTGCTGCCAAATGAGGCATAACCCTGAACTTGACCAGCGGGGCTAGTACAGCACGTACGGGAATCGAACCATGATCTCCTTGTTGAGAGCCCAATGCTCTTAACCATTAGACCACGAGGCAGTTAGATAGACAGCCAGTAAATAATACAGTTACAACTTAAGTAATAAAACTCGCCATATCTCTGCTTTACAGGTACGTCAACGCCGTGCTCAAATCAAAGAGAAGATCTTCCAGAACGGTCTCCTTGCCATGGTGAAGGAGGCCGAGGAGTTCTCAGCCGAAGCGTACGTGGCCGGCAAGCTTCAGAAAGCGAACCACACTCCGTTGCCCACTAGATGGCGACACAAGCGCCTGCCCGAGTTCATCATACGGCAGTTGCTTGGCATAGACAAGAAGATTAACTATAAACACACTGATGTGTACAAAGCTTAGTTTAATACTGATTTATTTTGCGAAATTCAGTAAGATCACCTATTTATTTTTGAGGGTAGGCCTGTGGCCTGCAGTGGGACATGTATAGGCTGTGATGATGATGATGACTTATTTATTTTAGGGGATTCATTGATCTCTTATAATATAGACCCAAAGTCTCATATAAAAATCTTAACAAAATTGCTCCAAATATGCGTGCTGTTGGGTGGCACCATGGTACAATAATATACTGCGCCTGGTATTCTCTTTCGATCACGTGACTGACACAAGCCTACGTAGGTGGCACTAATATGCTGTATTTGATTAATAAACTTAACTTAGTCGTTTTCGGTATGTTTACTGTCAGCTAGGCGCTCCATACAAACGCTGTCTGGTTATATTTTCAATGCTAACCAATTTTTTTTTTTTTTTTTAACGCTCACAGGCGGTTAAAATTAAAGTTAATGCAAATGGTTAGACACGATCTATTAACCAATATCTGTGCATTTATATGTCAGATTTTCGTTTATGTATTTAGTTCTAAAGTTATTGTGGATCAATGTTTTCCATTCAAATCTTAAATTAATCCTAGCATTGAAACTAATTATTTAAACGGAAATCCGACACACTAAAAGCACAGATATTGGTTTCTAGACCGTGTTTAAAAAATTCTGACTTTAAATGTATTGAGATGTATGCACCATGTTCGGGAGATTTCGGAATAAACTTCTCAGGAGCTCTTATGGCTCGGCCATTTTTGGAGCGTTGCTTATTTATCCAGTTCTATTACATAAGAGATCAATGGTACAATAATATCTTCAGCCTATAATCATACACTGCTGAACATAGGCCTCTCCCAAAGCGCGCCACAAAACTATCCTTGGCCATAGAGTAAAAGACATAAAGAGTGCTATACTCCATAGTATGGAGTCCATACTACCACTTAGTATGGACTGTAGACTGGACTGACTCTATTTGTCTTATTCGTTGGAGAGAGCTCAAAATTCCGTCTCCTAGAAGATGTATTGCGAATATTACGCTAAGAAATGATTAGTCTTCCAATATTATGAACCAAACCAACTATGTAAGAGAGTCAAATTAAAGATTGAAAAATTCCGTCTCGGGCGGGACTTGAACCCGCACCCTTCCAAACGGGGAAGTGCGTTATCCAATTTCGCTACCGAGCCCACTAGCCAGAGAACGAAATTTTCAAGACGTAACGTCATTTACGTAAGAGAGGTAGCTTAGGTGTCAGAATCGTAGCATGTGGCGATCTGTTGTCTCTGACTACCCCAGTAGTGGGACATAGGCGTGAGCATATGTATGTATGTATGTGTAGGTAGCTTAGGTTACTAATATAAAAAGAGTAGAGTATTCGAAATTGTTGTATCCATTTCCATCCATGAAGCGGGATTTTGAGCTTTTTCCGACGCATCCGTACGCCATTTAGTATGGAGTATAGCACTCTTCTTGTCTTTTACTCTATGCCTTGGCCTTCTTAATCCAGTCGCTCCGTTCGTTTCCAATGCGACCCTTTCCAGTTAAACTTGGCACCTAAAAGTAAATATTAACTTTCACTTATATCTCAAGATAAACTGGAAGTGTCGCGCCGATGATGGCTTGTTTATAATTATATCAAGATTCAAATGTTTTAAACAAAGATTTCTCAATAGTACATTGCATTTGCTAAGAAATTTACGCTTTACTTTGAAGCTTAATTGATTTATCAGCTTGTCACCATTTTGTATAACTGTAGGTAGTTAAGAATTGTAGAAAATATAGGACTTATTGTAATCTTTGGTTTGGTTTATCCTGTTCCCTAAACATATGTGACAAATAGAAGCTAAAACGTCTGAAGGTGTGTTTACATAAGGTAACAAAATTAGCTGAAACTATTTTAAGGGGATGATCGTACCTACCATCAATCTGAACCACTTTATGGGGTCAAGATTGAAAATCCGAAACAAAAGTCTGCTGTTCGACACAAATTACTGCAATCCTATTCGACTCAAATGCACAGGGACAGTTTTTTTTTCTCGGTTTCTATGTTGGTCGCATACCTAGAGAAAGTTGTTCAGTTTGATAGTCTGATCATCCCCTAAAAAAATAGTCAGCATATTAAGAAAGGCCCTATAATAACAGGCATTATGAAAGAAACGTTTGACCGTGTGATGTCGGCTAAGAATAGCACCATCCCATTACCTCTCGTGGGTGTCGTAAAAGGCGACGAAGGGTATATAGGGGATGGGCAGCAGCATCCTCTGAGTACACACATTCAATCCAACTGCGATCGCCAACCCGCCTGCTAAGCGAGGCGATTATGGCAAATCCCCCCATTTTGGGGGAGGCCTATGTCCAGCAGTGGACGTCTATCGGCTGATATGATGATGATGATGATGATGAAAGAAACACGCCTAGGCGCCTGCTGAAATTACGGAGTAATTTCGTTAGCTTTATGAGCTAAGTTCTTGTTACTAGAAAAATGGCGCCGAAATTCAGACAGATTTCGAAGGTGTAATTCCGGCAGGTTTGCTCTGCTCTGCTCTTGGCGTCATGGACCTTAGGCTGCTCCGGTATTTTGAACGATCAGCCACTCGGCCAGTGAACGTCTTTGGAGACGTTTTGATTGGCTTTAGTGAGCATCTTGAGTGCCCCCGTGCTTTGGAAAGCACTTTAAGCAGTTGATTCCGATACTTGTATTGTTTCCACTGTATTTTAAAACCGTCTAAGTGCAAGTCGGACTCACGCAACGAATGTCCCGTACTACCATATCTATAAAAACGAAAATTCCATGGGTACGATACCAGCGCGAGCCCGACACACACTTAGCCGGTTTATTATTAATTGGTGTTTTACTTTAGGGTATGCTCTATAATCACACCAAGTTTGACGCGTTGTATGTATTGCCGTTTCTACGATAGATCAAAAACAAAAAACCTTGGAAAAAAATTCTTTCCCCTTAATTTTTTCATTTATGTTTTTAGGGTTCCGTACCCAAAGGGTGAAAACGGGACCCTATTACTAAGCCTACGTTGTCCGTCCGTCCGTCCGTCTGTTCTACCTATTTAGGGCTGTAACTTTTGAACCATTATAGCTAGATAGTTGAAATTTTCTCAGATTATGCGTTATTACGGCGGATTTGTTAACAAATAATAATGTCAGAACGTTAAAAATTAAAGGGGGTTTTCAACAAGAAACTAGTTTCTATCAACGTTTTTTCTTCACGCTCTATAGTAAAAACGGTAATACATACAAGCGTCAAACTTTGTGTGATTATAGAGCAAACTCTACAGAATAACAACAGATACTAAAAACCGGTCAAGTGTGAGTCGGTCTTGCGCTAAAGGTCCCGGACAAAAAAAGATTTTTTTCTAAGTTAATAATGTTGTGTTCTGTGGTTGTGTGGTACAGAACCCTCGGTGCGCGAGTAGCCCGACTCGCACTTGACCGCTTTTATTTTAAATGAACTACCTAAGTAGTTAGGAAACTCAATTTCCATGAAAGTAATTTTTCTCCATGAAGTAATGGAAGCTAATGGGCACTAGTTTATTATAGAGAGGCAAATTTATTGGGTCAAGTAATAAGAAAATTTAATTTTCCCGCATTCATCATGGCAGGAGAGCGCAAATTAAAATAACATTAGTACAGTTGTGGCCTTACTGCCAGCGGAGTTTTTTATTTATTTTCTTATCACTTTATTCACTTTTAAGTGAACTTCAAGGCTAGTCATAGGCATTAACAGGGTGTAACAAAACACCCTAGTAATACTTATGCTGCAGACCATCAAACTGAACAACTTTCACTATGGAGCCAACATCGAAATCGAGAAAAAAAATCCGCTCTTTCATAGGTACAAAACTGCAGTACCGTCTCGACTCAAATGTATGGGACTGCAGATTTTTTTTATTTTTTCTTGACTTTGGCTCCATAGTGAAAGTTGTTCAGATTGATGGTCTGAAGTAAAGTATTACTAGGGTGTTTTGTTACACCCTGTATAAAAATACTAGCGTTAACCCGCGACTTCATCCGCACAAATTATATACCAGATTTTAAGTCGGATCATAAGCTATCAAACAAAAAAACTTCATCAAAGTCGGTTCAGTAGTTTTTGCGTGATGCTCGTTCAAACACACAAAGCAAAAAAAAAACTTTTAAATTTACAGTTTTATAATAGTAGGGATTCGGATTTCAGGAGGAGGTATAAATCCCACCTATAACCCCCAGTGAATACGTGCCTGCCCAAGGGAAATGGAGAGGGCTATGCTCGGAGATTCCCTGCGAGATCGAATCAAAGATGAAGAGATCGACAATAAGACTAGACAATATACAGGGTGAGAGTGAAAGCCTGGCAAATAGGTACTAAAACGGTGAACTCAGACCATCAAACTGAACAACTTTCACTATGGAGCCTACCTCAGGAAACGCGAAAAAAAAATGTCCTAAACAAAACTGCTGTACCTGTGTGTGTCCCTTCACAAATGTATGGGACAGCAGATTTTTTTTTTCGAGTTTTTTGAGCTAGGCTCCATAGTGAAAGATGTTCAGTTTAATGGTCTGAGTTCACCGTTTAAGTATTTGCTAGGCTGTCACTAATATAGCCCGAAGACTTGCTAAATTAAAATAAAATAAATAATAACGCTCACAGGCACATACATTGTAATGATCCCAAGAAAGCACTATTAATAGGCTGTTTATTATGGAAACCATACAACAACGGCACAAACATATAAACATCCATGACCGAACCGGGATTCGAACCCAGGACCCTGGTTTGGCAGTCCGGCGTGGTAACCATTACACCAACCGGGTCGTGAAAAAAGAGACAAAGGCACATCACCTCCCTGCGCTCACATTCGCACGTTTTATTTCGAGATGAGGCAATACCGAACCGATAAATGTACGATACCTTACAATGTACGCATTTAAACGTGTCCGTATTGCTAGCGTACACATGAAAGGGATCTGGCTGTACACTAGCGCCACGCCAGCCGTAGTCTATTCAAAAGCTTGCTTATATCTCCGGTCCCTGAAGACCTAGCCTCATGAGATTTTGGATGCCCTAGGGCACTATTTGAGCACTACTTTTTGAGTGTTAAATCGTTGATGTAACGCAAGCCGTTTTAGCCACACAAATTGTGTACGCTACCTTGACGTCAAGCTAGCGTACCAAGTAAAAAAAGTCGATATCTCGTAAAGTACAGAGGCACTATTTATTTAACCTAGGTACTAATTAGGTACTATTTATTGGAATCAATTCCAGCCAGATCCCTGGCTATGTGCGAAGTGGGTGTTGGGAACTGTCAAGTCGATCACAGCGTACGCTGTGGCAGAAATTTGTACTACTGACGGCGAAGCTGTGTCAGATTTGCTTGAATCTATGCAAATCCGCACACTAACTTAACATGAAATCTCCAAAACTGTCAAGACTACTAACTTAAAATTTGTCATGGAAGTTTCTATTGGCATCTAGATGCTCACTTAAAAAAGGCTTGTCGCATTTTAAACCCCCAAAGGTGTTAAATCTGAGGTAAAAGTTTGTATAGGAATTCCGATACAAATTAGATTTTGTGCGGGGCTTCGTCCGCATCCGCTCCCGTCATCGTACCGCCTCCGTGGTCTAATGGTTAAGAGCATTGGCTCTCGATACGGAGGTCGTGGGTTCGATTCCCACGGGGGACACCTAGTGATATGTCACTTTGTGCATTTTTCCCCAGTTGATTAGGACATTGCAGGCTGAATCACCTGATTGTCTGAAAAGAAAAGTGATTCCGTGCTTCGGATGGCACGTTAAGCCGTTGGTCCCGGCTACTATCTCTAGTGGTAGTAGTCGTTACATAAAAACCACGTCAGAGGCCGAAAGGCGGTCTGAAAAAACTCTGACACCAGGGCTCTGCCCACACGATAAGAAGATCGTACCGGAATAAAATATAAGCTAGCTTTTAACACTAATAATAAGCTTTTAAATATAAAAAGTTTTATCAAAATCGGTCCAGTAGTTTTGGCAGAATCCTCGAACAAACACAGTCCTTTACAGTACTATAATAGTGTAGATAATTCACGGCTGCCCGACATAGTTCATGCGCTACGCCGCGCTAGTGTGGCGCTAGTGTCGTGCGCATAGCCAATACGGACACATTTAAACAGAGTTTTTCTCATCGAATCCGCGCCCCGCTACCACGACGGCCCCACCTCACTGCAGGATTTTATTTCGAAGAGCTCTGCCGATGGTAAATTTTTATATAAACTTCTTAATTACAAATTCGACGGTTCGCTGACATAGATTAATGGCGTGGATCTGATATTTGCTCTTATATTATTTTTTTCTTCATAACTTTGAAGATTCGTTTTGAGAACTATAACGTAATGTACATAATGTATTATATTGCTTTAGGTTTTCCAATAAAATAAAAATCATCATCATCATCATCATCATCATCATATCAGTCGATAGACGTCCACTGCTGGACATAGGCCTCCCCCAAAATGGGGGGATTTGCTATAATCCCAACACGGCACACTTGGCAGGCGGGTTGGCGATCGCAGTTGGATTGAATATGATAATAAAAATAAAATAAATAACGTTATAGCACAGAATAAATACTAGTACTACGTTATAGTAAACTACAGGACTATTTTAAGGCGTTGGATTGTGTCCGAGTCAATTAAAATTTAAGATTTGTATGGAAACGTTTGAGGCAAAATCTGACAGCATACTTACAAGCATAAAGATTAATTAGTTTAGATTGTTTCTGAAAAATTTCATTGACTTTAATGGTTATTGAAAATATAACCAGACTTCGTTTATATGAAGCGCGCTCCGAATTATATCCTCTTAAGGGTTTGGTATGACACAATTATTATTGATCGACGACACGGTGCGACGGTTTGTCCATACAAATAGCACGATTAGTATGGGATGCCGTTAGCCATGTAGAAAATCGATCGGCTGATCCACACTTTTGTATGGAAGGTTCAACAAATTTTTTCGTTTTTTGACCCATGTTTCTTTCGGAAAGTTGCCTAGTTGTTTAGATTCCTGGAGAGCGATTTTTGAATCTCATTCGCTGAGTTCAGCAGTTGTAAATGTCAAAATTATTATGGAGATACGCATCTTTCTAATGCTGATTTGACTTTCAAAAATCGCACTCCTGAATTATGATTTTTGAAAGACAAATCAGCAGTAGAAAGATGCATATCTCCACAGTAATTTTGACATTTTCAACTGCTGAACTCAGCGAATGAGATTCAAAAATATTAAAAACTAGTGTATGATTTGCGAATCCTAAATAAAAGTTAAAATTACACACAAACCATAAGACGTACACCGGTGAGGCGAAAAATTCAGAACTTGCCAATCAGGACCCTTTAAGGCTGAGCATCTACACCTAATTTATGCTAGGTACTTCTCGCCTTCACTACTAAAACTTTTCCCCTAAAACACCTAAATTCTTACGTAAACAAAATGCAAATAAGCCTGCAGTAAATACCTAATTAATACGTTAGCAATGAACACACGAGAGCGTTATCCAATAATCCGTCCTGCCGTCGTCGCCCGAAGCGGAGAAATAATGTAATATTTATGTTAAACTTACATCGAAATCATTTCGCAGTTTGCTACAATTTTTCGCTTCATTCCTTCCTATGCTGCGCTCTCTTATGGAAATCCGCTTTCAAACGTCTAGTTTATACCGCCCTTGAAGTCTTTATACAACATTTTATTTTAATAGAACTTACCTACTTTTCTGGTATTCGAAGTATTAGGTACCTATTCTGCTGATTGGGTAAGCCGATTGCGATGAAATACTTATACAACGTGTTAATGAATAAGCGCAAAACCTCATACACCCCAACAGATTTATAACAAAATAATTGGATTGAGACAATAATTTCATTATTTTGATAGTAAAAATTTAAAGTTATTCGCATTTTAAGTTTTGCGGCAAAAATGATTTGTTACCATTTCAGCATTTAACGAAAGTGCTAACGTGCTCAGAGATACAATAATCTTGTTTTGGTAGTAAGTAGGGTGAGTGTGCCCGTTCGGTGGTTTGACATCGGATTCAGAAAATTTTAAATTTTACAGACAAATTATTTAATATTTTGAAAAAAATTACTTATGTTGAAACCATGATAATTCGATTCTGCTCTCGATTCTAAACAAACTACTTTCTAGTTTTGCGTTAATTCACTAACACGTTGTATAGGTTTAATTATATTAAAAGACTAAATGTTAGGTACTCAATATCAATAGTTCGCTGGTAAGTAGATTGGATAGGTACAGGAATGGAATTACTTACATGTCAAGTGATGATAACTTTTGCCCACCATCTGTTATAACGGCTGCTTTCGGGAAACTCCGTCATAATTATATTCTCTCCTCGGCTATACCACAATGCCTCAATACGAGGGTGTTCAATCAGTGCGTCCTGCCAGTGATGACAACATGGATGAAACATAGACCCTGAAGATAGGACTAGTTCATCAATTCAAGGTCGCTCAGCGAGCTATGGAGAGAGCTATGCTCGGTGTCTCTCTGAGAGATCACATTAGAAATGAAGTGATACGTCAGAGAACTAAAGTGGTTGACATAGCTCAGAAAATTAGCAAGCTGAAGTGGCAATGGGCTGGTCATATCTGCCGAAGAACTGACAACCAATGAGGTGTCAGAGTTCTAGAGTGGAGACCGCGAACTGGTAGGCATAGTGTGGGACGCCCTGCTGACCGCTGGACAGAAGACAAAAAAGGCTGCGGGGAGTGACTGGAGGAGAAAGGCCGAGAATAGAGTTTTGTGGCGCGCCTTGGGAGAGGCCTATGTTCAGCAGTGTACGTTGTTAGGCGGGTGATGACTTGAAAAATATCATTAGCTAGCTAGATAATAAAGGAACAGAACATCCTTCTTTTTAAAGTCGGTTATAAATAAATGCACCAGCCCTACGCCAGACGACAGACAGACACCTAGCACGATTACCCTTCGTTAATTAACTGCAACAAACTAATTTAATTTACTAGTTTACATCTCACCGCGCAGTGTGGTGCATAATATTGCAATATTTAAAGATGGGAGGGACGAAGCGAAGGAGCGACTGTATCCATCTTACTCAGGTTATTATTTGTTTATTTACTGACAAAAAAAAAACTGACCTAAAAAAGTAGCGGGGAGCGACTGGATGAGGAAGGCCGAGGACAGAGTTTTGTGGCGCGCCTTGGGAGAGGCCTATGTTCAGCAGTGGACGATGATAGGCTGATGATGATGATGATGGTGTTATAATGGGAGAAAATAAAGATAGGTAGGTACCTAAAATAGTTTTAAGGATAAAGTTCTATTTACTGTTTTATGCGTTTAAA
Source organism: Agonopterix subpropinquella (assembly GCA_922987775.1). Lineage (NCBI taxonomy): Eukaryota > Metazoa > Arthropoda > Insecta > Lepidoptera > Depressariidae > Agonopterix > Agonopterix subpropinquella. Next base: position 1,294,608 of record OV277708.1, on the reverse strand, counting down.
AAGATAGATAATGAATATTATGTACCCATTGTCAGTGATGTTAATAAATTCTAGCTTTTTGGGCAATCTCCCATCTTTATCCCTTTATATCCACTAAATAAACTTGATGTAATATTAAATAATCTTGTTTATACGTCGTTGTAGGATTCCCAAAAGCTCGGGGTCCCACGAATTGATTAAGGCTTCGCTTCGTCCCAAGCTCTTATCGAGATTTTATAACTTTCAGCGACAGCCAGGCGGCCCCTAATAAAAACAAAAGTTTAGGCTTCAAGGAAGATAAAATTGTTTTAAGAATACAAACAGTTATTTTATGTACGCAACCTCGATATTTTTCAGCTTATCTGTTTTGAAAATGTCGTTTTTATGTACTCATTAAATTTAGATTTAAAGAGATTAGGGGTGACCGAGTAACTTTTTATGTAATAAAATGGTTTATTTATGGACATAGGTTCACAGGATAAAATTAAAACTTGATATTATGTGGATAGTTCGTAAGGAAAATCTATAATTTCGTCGATTTCGAAATGAGCATTGGACTGATACCCGTATTTTTAGACCCGTATTCTTAAATATTTCCTTGAGGCTTCCTCACCCGAATCGAGGACGTTTATAACATAATTTTGTATGACAAAAATGACAAAATCGTCCTCCACTCTAGTAAAGGAATTTCAAGAAAACAACTAAGAATAGGATTGGGGGAGGCCTATGTCCAGCAGTGGATGTCCATCGGCTGAGATGATGATGATGATGAACTAAGAATACGGGTGTTAGTTGTTTTCTTGAGGCTTCCTCACTCGAGCTGAGGACGTTTTTGACATAATTTGTATGACTAAAATGTCAAAAACGTCCTCAACTCGAGTGAGGATATGTCAAGAAAACTGTTAGGTCTTCGAAAGGTTGTTAGTTGTAGCAAAGACCTTAAGTATTGTATTATCGTTGTCTAGTCATCATTATACAAGTCTGGGCTAAATCCTTCTAAAGTTTAGTTTCAGGCGTGTAAGTTTTCCCGATTACAGTCTATAAACTCTGTTTCACTACCGTTTATTATTACGGTCGTAACTCTAAGCCTATAAACAACTATTCTCAAGCAATATTGCAAGTACCTACGTATATCTAATCACGTTCAACAGCGCTTAATGGAGCGGAATCATAGACTGTTGACGAAAGTTTCGATTAACACGATCCTGCGCCAGGTCCGGAGTAAGGGCTAAAGGTGCACCAAAGAATTAATAAGTTTATTATACGTTCGATACATACGGGAAAAACAGGGGTGGTCTATTCTAAGCCGGAATCACACAGCTGTAAGGCCGAGATTCAGAGACGATTTTAAAGTCATAGTTCGAACTATGTAGGGTCAAAAATGTATGGATTTTGACATACGGGAGTTCGAACTAAGACTTAAAAAACGTCTCTGAATCTCAGCTTTAGACACGGTGCCACTCATTTACACGAAGATATACATTCACGCTTGCCTTGAAAACACCGAAGTTGTCTACAGGGTGTTAGGGTAAATAGTTTATGGGGTCAACTTTCCCTAAGAAACATATAGAAAATTCGCAACAAAAAAAAATTGACTTTTTTCATACAAACGTTCGATCATTTTGAATTTAGTATGGAAAGTTAATTTTTTTTAGCGAATTTTCTGTATGTTTCATAGGGCTTTAAAGTTGTTCAGTATCATGGGTACAATCACCCATTAAAATAATGCAACTGTTTACCCTAAAACCCTGTACTTATATGTTACAGTGTATACATTGAAATGCGTTCCATACTTTAGGAGGTGCTTCATACTATCAAATTGAACAACTTTCACTATAGGACCAAAACTGATATTGCAAAAAAAACTGCTGTTCGATAGAAAACTTAAATGGCGACTCGACCAAAATATATGGAGCAGCAGATTTTTTTTGTGATTTTCATGTTGGCTCCGTAGTTCATCGCAAAAGTTTTTCAGTTTTATGGTCTGAAGTGGACCATTTAAATTTGTAACGCATTTAAGTTTACACCCTGTATATTCGTGAACACAGAAGCAAGAAAAGCGAATCGTGGTGCGCAGAAAAAACACCGTTTAGGACCACATTAAAGGATTTTAAGGGGCCATGGTCGCATGGGGCCCCTTCTGAATACGTCCTTGGTCTGTTTGTTCTAGACCTTGCCCGGAGGTCGACGGTGTTTTGGGCTGTCTGTATTTAAGTTATCTTCGCAGGTAGAAACGGTTGAATAACTAGTTTACTATCTAAGAAACATATTTTGATTATAGGGTGTCTAGGGGTTGAAAGTTCATACGCCGCCACATGGGGTAGAGCCATAGAGAAAATAACGCGCTCCCCTGGGGTGGAGATGTTGTATCGACCTGTGCACAGATACTCAACTGGGCCTGACGTCATAATAGCGGGAAGTAGCGTATTTAAATGTTAACCCTTCCCCTCACCCGTTATTCACCCCCTTTGTTGGCGACAACATTTTCTATAGAAACAAGCCGATATGCCATCTCTTCTTACTCTATGGGTAGAGCAGAGAGCTGGATGCAAGATCAGATCATTAAAAAAAAAACATTTTTCCCTATGAGACCAATATCCAAGTGATAAATAGGAACTAATTTTTGTCTGTTTGTCTAGTTTGGCTGTTTGTTTGTGTCAGCATTACTTTAAAAAATTAGTGTACTGTAGGGCTATAGTCCAAGACAAAAAATAGACCATTAAACATTATTTTGGTGCTTGTTTGTCTTCTTCTTGTGGTGCCATCTCCTATCGGAGGCTGGCTATCATTAGATTAGGGCTATTCGGACCCTGGACCTATGTGGTTGACATAGCTCAAAAAATAAGCAAGCTGAAGTGGCAATAGGCTGGTCATATCTGCCGAAGAACTGACAACCGATGGGGGTCGGAGTTCTAGAGTGGAGACCACGAACTGGTAGGCGTAGTGTGGGACGCCCTGCTGACCGCTGGACAGACGACCTAAAAAAGGTAGCGGCGAGCGACTGGATGAGGAAGGCCGAGGACAGAGTCTTGTGGCGCGCCTTGGGAGAGGCCTATGTTCAGCAGTGGACTATGATAGGCTGATGATGATGATGGACCCTGGAGACTGCAGCCCTGAACAGAGGCGGCTCGCCCTAAAGAGCGCTGGTGCAGTGCACTCCCATAAATAATTATAATAAAATTATACTCCTTAATTTCATTATCAATATTACTTTGTAGCTCTAGAGATATAATTTATACCCATCATCCCCTACACTAGTACTGTATTATTTCATTAGTAACGCGCGAAGCGGAGCCACAGAAATTTCTTTTCTGAGGCGGAGCGCTCGCGATTGCGCTCCAATGAAACAAAATTCAGTACATTGCCTAATACGAAATCCAATAGGAGTGAAAGAGAAATTTCGCCAGAGTCCTGCGCGTGAAACAAAAGATTTTCTATGAAAAATTAGCTAAATTCGACGACGACTTACGACAACAGCGCGCGACGTTGCCACTCCTATATAAACAAAGTCAAATGCATGCGCGCGAATGCAAATTCGGGTATTTTCTAATTAAATTAATTAGAAAATTAATAATCATTTAATACGTGTTGAAATAGCTTGTACTTATCAGTTATAACTTGTGAGTGTTAAAATGGTCAATTATAATGTGGCGTTCATTAAAAAGTGTGAAAAAACGTTATAAATTCGGCTTGAATTGAAGGCAAAGGGACCGCCACGGTCTGAACTTGACCTTGCGCAAAAATGTACGACAATTCATAGTTTTATTTCAAGTGAACACCCGTACAATTTTGTCACGAGCCGCCTCTGGCCCTGAACAGTGAAGTGGTGTTCATATCGAACCATTCACACAGGTTCTTAAGCTTTTGAAAATCTTCGCAATCGGCTAAGCATCCAGTAGTCTGCGCGTACGAAGCTACCACAAGTTACTCATAAATCATTATACAACTATACTAAAGTGAAACATCGTCAATATAAGCACTACATCAAAGTTTTCCCCTGTTGAAGCAATTTATGAACGAAACTTTGCGCAGTTAATCAATGTTTCAACGAAAAACATTCATGGATACGAATGTCTTTCCAATTTAATACACCGTGGAATCAGGGTCGTTTTGGGAACAAAATTGAAATCACGAAAAGAATCAGCTGTTTCATACATTTTTGTTGAGAAGCTGAATATTGACATTTTCTATGGAGCAGCAGATTTTTTTTTCGATTTCGATATTGGCTAGATCAAGAGTTTCTGACCGCATCTTCTCTCAACGGAACACCTTCCGACGCGGTGGTAGAGTCAAAAAATGACGTCAAAAAGCTATCTATATGATATTATTTAGAATAAAAAATTTTGAATTTTGAATTTGATTTTGAATTTTGGCTCCTTTTTGAAAGTTGTTTAGTTTAAGGGTCGGAAGCACCTTGTTTTTTAAGATGATGATCAGACTATCAAACTGAACAACTTTCTCGTCTCCCTAAGAATCGTTAACATAAATTATGCTAAGAGTTGAGACTGCAATAACCGTAGAGACATGGAGGATTTTCGTAGTTAAATCAAAGACATATTCCGTGTTAGGTGTCGATATAATGAAAGAATTAAAACTAGTTACAATGAGGTATTGCTTAAACTAATTACCTACGTCACATGTGCTGACGCAGCGCGTGCCCCATTTACCATTTCCGATTCGCTCTTCGACTGTATTTTGAATGTATAGTTATTAACATTTTATTTTGTTATAATACTACAACTCCCCCGAAAAAGAGGGCCTTTACATCCCCTTCCCGAGGAAAAAAAAAATGTTAAATGAGTCACGTTAATACATTTTTTTTTTCTTATTTTATAAAGTATGTCTAGGATATAAAAAAAAAGATGATAGTTATAGTTAGGTATATCAATATAAACTTCTGTATTCTATTAATTAAGATAAAAACAATTTCGTATTATTCTTATGTACTACGTATTCAACTTTATTCTTTAGGATTTTTACATTAGGTGTAGTTTCCTCTAACACCTCATATGGACCAAGGTAAACGGTGTCAAGTTTATTGCCTTTCTGATTTTTTAACAATATTAAATCACCCTTTTTATAAGTGATTGGGTTAGAATTTTGGTCATACAATAATTTTCTTGTCTGTTTTCTGTCTAATAAATTTTTTCTTGCGTCACATTGGGCTTTTTGTAATCTATACTTCAATTCTTTTGGATAATCGTCAAAATTATATAAAGGATCTATTGTTAATTGTAAGTTACTTGGAAGGTTACATAATTTTCCAAAAACTAGCTCAAAAGGCGTATACTTAGTTTCTGAGTGAACAGTAGTATTGAAGGCAAAACACCAGTATGGCAACCAACTACTCCAGTCTGAATTATTGTTCTCACACTGCATTCTAAGATATGCTCCAAGATTTTTATGACTATTTTCTAATGACCCTAATGTTTGGTGGTGATACGCAGTAGAGTTGAACTTTTTTATATTAAGCAAACTACATACTTCCGACATGACAGAAGATATGTTCTCTGTTCCTCTGTCCGTAATTATTTCCTTTGGAATACCATAACGTAATATAAAATTATTAACTAAAACACTTGCTACTGAATCTGTGTCCTTTCTTTCTAAGGCATATGCTTCCACAAATTTGGTGAGGTCGCATTGCAAAGTAAGGATATACTTATAGTTTAAGTTGTCGACCGGAAGTGGGCCCATAATATCTAAGCTTATTCTTTCTAGTGCTGTGCTCGCTGTGGTCGTTATAGTCATAGGTTCTTTTATAGTTTTATTAGTAAACTTATTAAACTGGCAGTGTTTACAACGCTTAACATACTCTATTACATCATTCGTCATACCTGGCCAAAAGTAATACCGTTTTATACTATTTGTCATTCTATTTATTCCTGCATGCCCACTGGTGGGCAGAATATGAAAGTCATTTAAAATAATTGTTTTCTGATCTTTGTCAGAGATTCGTATTACATCTTTAGTTATAACTAGACGCGGTATATCAACACTATACATTTTTATACAACTTGCAAGTGATTCTATATTGGTTGCATTACATTTATTTTTAATCAAGTGCAACTCATTTATTTTTAATTCTTTACATAATTCTTCTAAATCCCTCGCTAACACCTGTGGGGTAGATAACGATCGGGAATTTAGATATATCGCTGATTGCGATGGTACGTACGTACATAAATCCGCGTTTGATAATATTTTTTCTCCATCTCTTATTTTTTCTAAGTTTTTGTCGTTAATAATTAGTTCTGTCATAGTGTTCGGTTTTTTGAGAATTTCTACGACCCTTGGGCGATCAAGTCTGTGGTCTTGAGAATTATTCAAAGTCAAATCCGGTACGCGCTGTTCTTGTAATTTTTTAGACTGCGCTCGCGTCAAAACAGAAATCATGTGTTCTCTCATATTTTTTAAATCTTTGCTCGTTGCCGGGAGGCGGCTTAATGCATCTGCAGCTGCGTTATTTTTTCCTGGTACGTATTCGATTTCAAAGTCATAATCTTCTAAGAAAAGTCTAAATTTCGTTAACCTACTTGATGGATCTTTTAAACTAAAGAGGTAGACAAGTGGTTTGTGATCTGTAATGATTTTGAACCTTCTTCCATACAAATAAGGCCTAAAATGTTTTACGGACCATACTATAGCGAGTAAATCCGCTGATGTTTTTTTCGACTCGTTGGCCATGTTTCGCAGAAATGCGTTTTTGTAGTAAGTAAGGTAATCTTCGTGACTTCGTGTGCTACTTGAATTGTTTTGATACTAAATCATTTCCCTCTCCCGTTTTACATAGCTGTAAGTTGTTGCCTTGCTGACAGTTTAGGAAAGATTTCGATTTAATTTAAGTAAGTATTATTATTTATTAGTATATCTTGATTGGGACGAATAAGCTCTCATAAAGACTTTCGCGATCGGAACAGTTATACTGTGTATGTAATTTAATTAATAGTAAGTAAATGTAGCATTAGTCTAAGTAAACTTGTTAATCTGTTTGTTTCAGTGCATGCTGTATTTCCCTATAATTAGTTGTACATTTAGCTTAAATGGTTCTGGATATATATTATATTGTTGTGTTTGTATTAGTGTAACAACTGTTGGGAAATCAATAAAGAAAATAAAAAAAAAAAATAAAATTCTAAATCTATAATAGGATATCGAGTTTCGGCTGGTGTCAGTGAGCGACTGGCGTAAGCAATTACTCGTCCGTTTTGATTTGATAATATTGCACCTAGCCCTATTTTTGAAGCGTCGGTCTGCAATTTAAAAATATTGTTTTCGTTAAAATCTGGATATTCTAAAATAGGTGGCTGCATTAGAGCTAATTTTAAACTCTGAAATGCTGACTCACATGAACTTGTCCACTCAAATTTTGTATTTTTCTTACTTAACTGATTTAACGGATGTGCTATGTTAGAAAAAGAAGGAATAAATCGTCTATAATAATTCGCAAAAGCCACAAATCGTTTGACATCCTCTACACTGGTTGGCTTTGGATAGTTTTGCATAGTTTCGATTTTGCTTGGGTCAGGAAAAATTCCTGTTGATGTGATCTTATGTCCTAAATAAATAATTTCTTTTCGTAAAAATTCACACTTTAAGGGATTTAATTTCAATTGTACACCCTTTAAACGTTCTAAAACGCTTATTAAATTTTTGTTATGATGGTCTAATGAGTTTCCTATTACAACACAATCATCAAGATAAATAAAACATTTACTATAATTTAATCCAGCCATTGCTATGGTCATTAATCTGGAGAAGACACTTGGGCTTGTCTTAAGGCCCATTGGGCAACGTTTCATTTGGTACATTTTATCTGTCGTAAATGCTGTATATTTACGTGAGTCTTTGTTTAATGCAAGTTGGTAAATTTTATCAACATTAAATGCTGTATACTTTCTCGAATTTTCTTCTAAGGAAAGTTGATAATAAGATTGTGAAAGGTCTAATTTTGAGAAATACATACTACCTGATAACGAGTCTAAGATGTCTATGATGTTTGGCAACGGAAACTTGTCATCTTTAATTCTATTATTTAATTGCCTATAGTCCACTACTAATCGCCATTTTTTGTTATTATATTTATCTGCTTTTTTTGGAACCAATAGGACTGGGCTAGACCACTCAGACGTGGCTTCTTCTATTATATCGTTATCAAGCATCTCTTGAATCTGCTTATTAACTTCCTTTTTTAAAGCATGCGGTATTCTGTAAGGTTTTAAATACACAGGATTGACATTATCTTTTAGTGATATAGAGTGTTGCATCACATTTGTTACAGTCAACTTATCGCCTGGCAGGTGAAACACATCTGCATATTTGGCGGTAATATTTTGAATAGTCTGTCGTTCTTCTTTATTCAAATAGTTTAAATCTAATAAATCAAGCAAAATTTTGACTCTGTTCACCGAAATATTTTCATCTGATAAATGACATAACTCAAAGTTATCTACCGTATCTATTTCTAGGTCACAAAAGTCTAAAATTACTTCCCTATCTGTTGTGTTCAATATCCGAATAGGTATGAGACCGTTTTGTGGTTTTGATATCATTCCTGCTATAAAGACACCATCTTTGAGTTCTTTTGCCAAAACAACTGTATCCTCATTATACGTAGTGGGAATATATTTAATTGTTTCACATCGAGGAGGTATCAAATGTCTATATCTATGATTCATATTAGTATGAACACTGTGACCGTTATTTGTCAATTTCAAGGTGTTATTTTCATAGTTAAGGTGACCTTTGTACTTTCTTAAAAAATTTTCTCCTAATATTCCATCAGCTGAGCACGACATATTTTTAAATATGTAAAACTTATTACTGAAATATACTCCTTCTACTCCTATTTCTAAAATAATAAATCCTTCCGAAATCAACTTTCCACTGACACCCCTTATAGTAATCTTATCGTAATATATTTTATCTAATAAATCTGGATACTGACACACCCATTCATATTTTAAAACGCATAAGGACGCTCCACTATCTACTAATAGGTTTACTATTCTATCTTTTTCTAAATAAAAAGTAACTGAATTATTATTATTGTAATTTAAAACCACGTTTTCATTCTGAACGAAAAAACTCGTCATTATTTATATTCAAATTTTCCTCATTTCTACTGCTACTTGGTTCTTGCTCATCGTGCTGAGTTTGCTGAACCCGCGGCGGCGGCGTACGTTCGACACCACGACCGTAATATGTGCCGCGACTGCGTGAAACATAATGCCCACGTGCTGAAGGCGCGTGCGGGGTATTGTTGAATGAAGGTTTCGAGTTATAATCATTTCTATAATTGTAATTGCCTCTATTATTTCCACGATGGTAAAAAAAATTATTTGGTTGATTGTAATTACCACGATAAAAACTGTTACCTCGTCTATTCTGATAATTTCCCCGATTCGAAAATGTATTATTAGAGCTGTTAATTCTGTAGACGTGGTCCTCACTCTGGGTTAAATTTTGTTCATCTACGGCAGCTCTGATTGCGTCTGGGAGGGAGTTAAACTCTCGAGACGCTATGATCGTACTTAAACGCTGATTTTCTAGCCCATCAGCAAAACGTTTTATTGCTAATTTCTCGTTTATTGGTCGTAATATGTCATACTTTTTATCGTCTGAATCTGCTTGTGCTATGGTCAAATCAACAAATAAATTTTCTAGGTATGAGCCGTACGCTTCTACAGACCTACGACCTTGTTTAGAATGAATAAGCTGTGCTTGTAAAGAGACAGCCGATTTTTTTTGTATCAAATGGGTTTTCATATCGCTTACTAAGCTATCGACACTGCTGTAGGACGATTTCAACCGGAGTTTCGAATTAGAATCTAACCTCGTTTTTAACACAAAATTAATTAACTGTGTTTTTGATTCTTCAGTTAACATGGCAGAGTACAGATCAATGCCATCAATTAATTGTTTTGTTATTTGCTCCTGGCCATTCATAATTGGCAACAGGGCAATGGCTGTCTTTATTTCAAAGTTTGTCATGGTGTCCGATTTCATGTCTTTGCGCACTGGCACTAAACTATTTATTCTATTGTATAATAAATGAATTTCTTCTACTACTTTATTTATACAAATAATATCTTCGGTGCATATCTCTGATTTTTCAATAAGAAGGTTTACTTTTTTTAAAAAGACTGGTAATTGTTGGTATGCCTGTGTTGCTTCCTCTTGTTTTTTAGAAGCGCTTTCACTAGTTAAACGCCTTTCAGGACCTAGTTTTATTAAATATTCCTTTAGATACTTTAAAGAATCTCTTAAGTGAATTAATTCTTTCAGCATAGTCCTAAGTTACATTAAAAAAAAATGCTATATATGCTAAGAAATGGAATCGATAAAATGTGGTTATTTTAACATAATATTCAGATACACTTACTTCTATGCAACGTACTTGATTCTAACAGCTTACTTATTCCTGGACGCGTCCGGATGTTCTGGAGATGACGGGTAGTTGACTCTGGTGCATCTTCGGGCCGGGTAATCCCTGGACACCTCTTCGGGCCGGGTAACCCCTGGACACCTCTTCGGGCCGGGTAACCCCTGGACACCTCTTGAGTGGTCTTCTTAGTTTTCTGGTGGGTTTTGTTCGGGTCTTGAAATGGTGGCAATTTGAATTGAGTTTAGTTCTCGGCGTAAGGTTTTAATAGTATTTTTTCTATGTTTCTTCAGTATATAGTAGACTGATGCGACGATTGCAATTATAAGGAGTACAATTAGCAGTATCTCTGATGTGGAAAGGTGTTGCTGTGTATTTGCTTGTGCATCTCCGCTTGCAGTTTGAGCTATTACAACTTCGTCTTTTGAGTAAGATTTCCCCATCCTTCGAGGACCTTGTGGTGGATACTTCTGTAGATCTTCTTTTCTTCTTGATTTGTACTTGATCTTCTATTCTTCTTGATGTTTATTGGCTGTTCTATTCTTCTTTCTTCATAGTATTTTCTTGTTTGGCAGGGTCGCCATGCAATAACCGTAGAGACATGGAGGATTTTCGTAGTTAAATCAAAGACATATTCCGTGTTAGGTGTCGATATAATGAAAGAATTAAAACTAGTTACAATGAGGTATTGCTTAAACTAATTACCTACGTCACATGTGCTGACGCAGCGCGTGCCCCATTTACCATTTCCGATTCGCTCTTCGACTGTATTTTGAATGTATAGTTATTAACATTTTATTTTGTTATAATACTACAGACAGACACAGAGAGAGACAGGCAGTCGAGACACATTTGCCGACGGCGACTGACGACGGCGGGCCCATATAAAAATGACATTTAGTATATTTCGTATGGGAAGCCGGATGCAGCCAACACCGAAAAAAAATTATTTGATGTCCCATAGTCGAGTAAGCATTGCAGTTTTGTATAGAACAGCAGATGTTTTATGCTCCTATCGTTTTTCTCCCATAGTAAAAAAATGTCAGAAAATGACGTCAAAAAGCTATCTAAATGATATCATTTTGAATAAAAAATTTTTAATTTGAATTTTTGAATTTAGTAAAAGTTGTTCAGTTTGATGGGTATACTCTTAGTTTAAAAGGATGCTAATGATATCAATTTCACCCTGTATACAGGGTGTAAGTGACAGCCTAGCAAATACTGAAACGGTGAATTCAGACCATCAAACAGAATAACTTTCACTATTATATGGAGCCAACATCGAAATCGCGAAAAAAAAAATCCGCTCTTTCATACAAAACTGCAGTACCGTCTCGACTCAAATGTATGGGACGGCAGATTTTTTATTTTTTCGCGATGTTGGCTCCATAGTGAGAGTTGTTCAGATTAATGGTCTGAAGCACCCCCTTAAGTATTACTAGGGTGTTTTGTTACACCCTGTATATTGTTCGTGACCTATATTCAAGTAAGACCATTTTTTTTTTCAACAAAGTCGTCTATCTTTTCATGCTGACCCTGTTTTGAAACAAACGCTACGGATTTACTACGCCGTAGCTCCAGACTACGGCGTAGCATACAATTATAATTATGTATAACCATCGAAATTCGACGGGACGGTTTTAGATTTAATTAAAGACTTAGAATATACATGGTGGAAACGATAAGTGTTTCTGGGCGGTAATTTCGTTTATACAGGGTGTAAATTTAAATCCATTACATACTGCTTCTATGCCAGTCCCTTAGTGAAAGTTGTTCAGTTTGATGGTCTGAAGCATCCCCTAAATATATGAAACGCGTTTGAGTTTACTCTGTATAAACGATTTTTTGTTTATTGTATTTCTTCTGAATCTACAGGGTGTTAGGATAAACAGTTGCATTACTTTAAGGGGTGATTGTAGCCATGATACTGAACAACTTCCCCTCAGAAACATAAAGGAATTTAAAACAAAAATTGGACTTCCCATATTAAATGCAATCAGCTTTACGAACTAACAACGAGCTAACTCGAATTGTATGAAAAATCAATTTTTTTTTGCTAATTTCCTATTATTTCCCAGGGAAAGTTGGTCAGTGTCAAGGGTACAATCACCCCTAAAGTAATGCAACTGTTTACCCCAAAGAATGTAAATTCCACGTACTTGCGCTGTCATTGTATTTCTTCTGAATCTATTTATTTATTTCACCGCACAATATTTACGTCGCGTTATGAAGAAACCTACATTACGTGAACATACAAATCCCGCTTGTATTCTTGTTAGGGATTTCTCCTACTATTTGTTTCTGTTAACATTTGATATGGGTGAGAAATATGTGACTTTTGTTTTTGGTTGCTGACATTGGATTATGGAGTTGGACGAGATGGAATGTTCTGCCAATTTAACTCTCTCGCGGACACTGACCGGCTATAGCAGTGATAACAATAAAAGTTCTATTGTGTCTCGTTTAGTGTCCGCGAATGTGTTAAAAGATTTTCTACCAGGACATGTAGCCACATTCACATTATCTATACATTTCATAAAATTGTTAACATGGCGTGGATGTATATTGAAGAATAGATATTTGCAAAAAAAATATTGGGAGCGTTTAGGATAGGTAATGTCAAAACAAGCAGTCAGCACATGCTTCGTCAATCATAATACAATAGCCAGTAATCAGCGACATGCTTCGTCAAAACTTTAAGTAAACAGAGATCCGTAACATGCTTCATCAACTTAAGAAACTAAAATCCACAACACGCTAAGAAGAAGGTTGTAAGTATTGTGAACATGACATGATGGACATAAAAAACAAGCAGTCAGTACATGCATCATCAATAATAATACAACAGCCAGTAATCAGTAACATGCTTCGTCAAAACCTTAGAGATCGGCAACATGCTGCATCAACTTACCAGACTAAAATCCACCACACTATAAGAATTTTTCTTAGTTGCTAATATTGTTAGAATGATGAATCAAATCAGCCCACATCAACCTACTGCTGGGCTTCCTTTTTATTGCGCCACTCCTCACGGTCCTGTGCCAATCTAGTCCATGTGACAATGTCCGACCCGCAACCCTTACAATGTCGTTCGACCAACGGTGGTCTACCTACTGACCTCCTTCCTTCTCTTCTTCCTTCTAGAATTTTTAGAATGATGATAATAATAATAATAAATAAATAACGCTCACAGGCACATACATTGTAATGATCCCAAGAAAGCACTATTTATAGGCTGTTTATTATGGAAACCATACAACAACGGCACAAACATATAAACATCCATGACCGAACCGGGATTCGAACCCAGGACCCTGGTTTGGCAGTCCGGCGTGGTAACCATTACACCAACCGGGTCGTCTATATATCGAATAACTTTTCTAGATAGTTATAGGACGTGTAGTAGGGGAGCTCTTCTGGTCACGTACGCATGGAATCCAAAGACGTTCCTCGCTCGCCGTCGACGAAATCACTCTCTTTATCCAACGCTGTTATACTAAACGATGCTGCCAAATTGTTTAGCCAAGTCAGACCCGTTTACTGCAAATATTCCTACGTTATTCCACAAAATACATAATCGTACTATGTACGAATACGAAGTGATAACCCCTTTTCAGAAATCTGTTAATTTACAGTGTAGATTTTCGAAATTGTTATCTAAATCTAATCTAAACTTTTATAAAACTGTAACAGAAGACAAGCGTGTCTGTACATTGAAGATATTTACAAGAAAATGGTCATGATATGACGGTTTTGACTCCAAATCAACCATTTTTAGATTTTTGCCTGTCTGTATTAATATTTTCTCAGATTAATTATTAATATTTTACACAGATTCTTCACAGATTAATATTTTCCCTTTGCGGGATTCGAACCCGCGAACCTCAGCACAGCAGCGCGGTTCGCCACCGACAGAGTTTTATTTGAGTAAAAAAATAAAATCTAACTTATATACTAGTGTTACCCTGGCTACCCTGCACTATAATGAACGATGATTGAAACACAATTTAATAGAGATAAAGTTTATTATTAATTGTTATTGAGGAAGCCACTTCAGCTTGCAGATGTGCGCTAATGCTAAAAGCTTGTATGTTGCTATCCTGTACATTTTAAAAGAAGACAAATTAATGAGCTTTTAGTAAGTTTTCTGCTTTTAATGATAAGGTTTCCTCCTTTAGATTGATGGTTTATCTGTGGGGAAAGGCAGCTACCAAGCCACCTACCAGCCAGCTACCAGCCGACCACTTGACGCGTCATTTTATTCTTAAATCGAATAACTGCAGTCGGTAGTGAACTTACCTGATGTGCCAAGGGTCGTGGGTTCGAATTCGGGCATACAGCATATTCTCACGACTATATTCCCCGGGGGGTAGTCAGAGATATTCGGAAAACCCAGAACATCCACAATTTACTAGTAGGTACCGAAAGTCTGTCTAGTGTGGTGGGGAGTGAGCCCGTCGCCACTCGTAATGGACCAATGCCTTAAAATTGAAGCCTGCATGTTTCCTCACGATGTTTTCTTTCACCGAAAAGCCAGTAGTATTACAAATCGTACATAAATTCCGAAAAACTCATTGGTACGAGTCGGCCTGGACGGGGATCGAACCATCGCCTCCTGCACGGCAGGCAAGGCTACTCGCCACTGGACCACCTGATTTAATTTTATCGATTTGTCACCGCTACGTTATCCGCTCAGTTATCCACTATAACCGCTATCCATTAGATTATTGGGAGGTCGTGATTTACTAATGAGATGAGTGGGATAAGTTTAATGAGTTCCCGCGGGATTACTTGCTTTTGTCCCGGGAACTTCGCTTCCACTACCTATTACAAAGTTTGCTTTAAGTTTATCATAATGTTAATTTGACATGCTCAAGTCTCGCTTTCTGTATTGAGAAAATTATGTTAATGAATATACGATGACGTTGCATCTCCGTAATAATTAGGGTATTGCATTTTCAATGCGATGTTGGCATAAATATAATAACGTTTACGTAATATTTATCACTGGATTGACAAATGACAAAATGTTGAGGAAATAAACTTGCAACAATTTGGCACGTATTGTCCACTATTCATTAAAATTTAGCCCAGTTATTTTACGGTTAGAGCCAGAACTAATTAATTATTGTTATATTTTCAATATAATATTTAAGAGCCGAATTGAGCCTAGAAATGTACCAAAGTAAAAATAAAATACGTCAGCAACAGCTCCAAATTTAAAATGTTGCTTTTAACTTTAAAAAATCTGATGGTAATTTTTTTTTCACATTTTTAAGGCTTTACTAAAATTATTGAAGTAGATAATGTGTATATAAATAAATAAATATCTTAAACAATGTCACACAAATTATCTAGCCACATTTAAAGTACCAGAATCTAGCCTGGACTTGTATTATGATGACTAGACAACGATACAGAATACATATATAGATACAAACATCCATGACTCGGGTATATGGGAGTTTATATAATCGATTGAGCAGTTGCTTCATCATCGTCATTATCGTCCACGTCCACTGCTGGAAATGGCCTCCCCCAAGGATCGCCATAACGACCGGTCATGCGCTGCCCTCATCCAACGGGTTCCCGCCGCCCTCACCAGCGGTTCACCGTGTGGGGCCTACCCATGGCCTATCCACGCTGCGCTTTCCAGTACGCAGTCGCCACTCAAGAATTTTTTCCTAGATACATTGAGTTGTTCCAAATCCAACTATAACCACACCTTATCAGTAAGTTATTTCATACGATACCCACGGGAATAATTAACCTAGCTTTTTCTCAGCTCAGAATCACACGGGAGTAAAAATATAATACTTTTTGCATCTACAGTCGATAAACATTACTTGTCTCTTTTATATCTATGAGGATAAGTTTCAAAACGTTCATTGGCAACCGTTTAAGGATGCTAAAAAGCTTCGTTTTCTTCGTCTACGAAGAATTCGGTCTGCTTAGGAAAATAAACGCCCTCACAAGTTCTGCCCGTATTACTTCCCGCTAACTTCACTGAGTAATTACCAAGTTAAAGATAGTTCATTCTCTTCGGCGTTTTGAGAAATTCTCAATAAGGAACGAGGCACATCGGCTGAACGAAAAAAAATATTTTTTTATTGATTCTGAAAAATGCACAAGAACAATAGTAGAGCTTAGTGAAGAGATAAAAAGGTCGGTGTCTTTTCTAATAAGCAAGCGAGCAACAAAAAAAAAAACGCTACTCCTGATGCTCATACCTTGTAGTTCATAATTAATTTAAAAAAAAACTAAGTATGGAGAGGCAACGCTGCCAGCCTTCTGGGCATCTTGCCATCATGCGGTTGTTTAAAGGACGTTTTTGAGTTTAGTTTATGTAATAAAATAACACAAACCCCTTATTGTTGTTTAAACATATTATGATTCACAACCGCGGGTGTACTTCACCTATTGCAAAGTAATCTATTTATAAACTACTTTTCAAAGGTAAACTTATAAGAATTATATATATTTTTTTAATGTGTGTCAATCTTACCACATTATTACATTACATTTACAACATTATTCTTTAAAAGACAATGCGGGTTATGTATGTAAGGTTGGCGCCTTATTTTTCGCCGTTATTTTTGGCGCAGCCAGCAACCAAACTTAAATATTTTATTTCAGAATTTATTCTACAAACAAAACTTATTAACATGTATATCCCTAAACTCAGTCCGGATGGAGATATAAAGCCTAGAAGTAGAAAATATTCCCATTACGCGCACTTTAAGCCTTTATATCTCAGTTCGGACTGAGTTCCGAGATATTTGTAATAACAAGTGTTGTTTTTAACTTTATTCTGAACTATAATATTCAAGTTTGATTGATGGCCGCGCTAAAAAAAGAAAAAAGGCGCCAGTTTTAGGCATAGGCTTTTACTTTGCGTAAATGTCGAGAATGAAGATAGTACTACCACATAGTACTATCATTACGTACTACTGAAAACGAACCCGCTTTTGTTAAATCACAAAAAATATTACGATGTGTTTTGTGTGTAGGTATGCTACAACTGCAAGTTGGGAAAGGTAGTTCCTAATTATAGCAAAGATTGTGACCACCCTGAACGGTCCTGAATTTACGTAATTTTTAGGGTTCCGTACCCAAAGGGTAACAACGGGACCCTATTACTAAGCCTACGTTGTCCGTCCGTTCGTCCGTCCGTCCGTCCGTCGGTCCGTCTGTATGTCTGTACGTCCGTCCGTCTGTCCGACCTATTTAGGGCTGTAACTTTTGAACCGAAAGAGCTAGATAGTTGATATTTTCACAGAATGTGCGTTGTTACAGCGGATTTGCTAACAAGTAATAAAAATATCAAAAAATTAAAAATTAAGGGGGGTTCTCAACAAGAAACTAGTTTTTATCAACGTTTTTTCTTCTCGCTCGATGGTAAAAACGTTAATACATACAAGCGTCAAACTTTGTGTGATTATAGAGCAAGCTCTACAGAATAACAACAAATACTAAAAACCGGCCAAGTGTGAGTCGGTCTTGCGCTCAAGGTCCCTGACAAAAAAAGTTTTTTTTTCTAAGTTAATAATGTTGTGTTCTGTGGTGGTGTGGTACGGAACCCTCGGTGCGCGAGTAGTCCGACTCACGCTTGACCGGTTTTATTTAATTATGTAATTTAAGTAGCAATATTTTGATTGAACATTTTCATTAAATCAAGTTACCTGTACAAAGGGATAATTTATAACTGTGAAGAGATTTTCACTTCGCTTCATGGTATCTTGAAATATCGGCAAACTTTGTTTTTAGGCTTTATGTGCCACCCTCATTCTATTTGTACTAGGTCAACCAGAAATCTAGACTCATTTACGTACGACCTAGATTCTTAGCAGAGATTTTTCGAATAATTTCGTTCATTTCAGTATTACAAAGATCAAAGTATTCATTAATAACATTATTTTATCAGAGATTGATATGAATGATTGCTTTAGGTCTGAATTATTGTAAGGTTTTGTTCTGTTCTAGTTATTAGGTTATTAAGGACATGAAACAGTTTCAGAATTATTGGAAAAATGAGGTTTCGTTCAAAAAGTGGGAGTGTTCGTACATTTCGAATCCGCACGCCATACCATGTCATGTACTATTGAGATTTTCTAACTTACCTTATACTAATACCATCTGTTCTCAAAAACGGTTAAGTGAAAAAGGTGGACTATGCCCATGCCCTACAGTGGGACGTTTATAGGCTGATGATGATGGAATTTAAAATTGTGATACTAAATAAAATTAAATACTCATTTATTTCAGACAAAAATCCATAATTTTGTTAGTAGGTTGATTAATAACAATGTTTACCTAAAATTGTATGTTAATTAGGTCATCATCATCATCAGCCTATCATCGTCCACTGCTGAACATAGGCCTCTCTCAAGGCGCGCCACAAAACTCTGTCCTCGGCCTTCCTCATCCAGTCGCTCTCCGCTACCTTTTTAGGTCGTCTGTCTAACTGACTGCAGGGTGTCCCACACTACGCCTGCCAGTTCGTGGTCTCCACTCTAGAACTCTGACACCCCAGTGGTTGTCAGTTCTTCGGCAAATGTTAATTAGGTTAGTTAGTTTGCGTATGGCTTTATTTCCTCCAACATAATTATAAATAATACAGTAACATTTTCCTTCTTTAACATAACAAATAAAACAAAATTACAAATTTATATCCAAATTTTGAAGCCAAACCCTAGCTTGCGGCGTTATTTAATTAGGTATCTAAGGCAAAATAAGCATTTTTTATTTTCGTCAAATATTTTACAGTTTAATTTTTCAGATTCATTTAATAAATAAATATCAAAATAAACAATTTCCTAGTAAAAGTATGATTGCAGATATCCTAGTGATTGTTCGGAGTTACGGGTGTTTCCGTGTTAATTTCCGGCCTTCTGTTTCCGGTAGCCATTGTAATGGTACACTGGTGTGGAATTAGTTATACACCCGTTCTCTTGCACTTTACTGCGGTACACTTGATGCCATGGGTAGGTGGTTACTGTGATATTTAACATCAGCATTGCTATAGGCTTATACAGGGTGAAATTGATATCATTAGCATCCTTTTAAACTAAGAGTCTACCCATCAAACTGAACAACATTTATTATGGGAGCAAACTAATCGGATCAACAAAAAAAAATCAGCTGTTGCATACATTTGAGTCGAGCAGGCATTGCAGTTTAGTATGAAACAGCTGTTTTTTTGATTCTTTTAAACTAAGAGTATAAATATCTATCAAACATGGAACCAACTTCGAAACCTGGAAAGAATCTGTTGTCCCATACATGTTAGTCGTGTCGGTACTGCAGTTTTGTATGAAAAAGCAGATTTTTTAGCGATTTCGATGTCGGCTTCATAGTGAAAGTTGCTCAGTTTGATGGTCTGAAGTATAACTAGGGTGTTTTGTTATACCCTGTATAACAATAATAAACATAATACAGCTGTCTGTTCCGACGGTGGGTGTTATATGAGGCGATTAAGGGATAAAATACTTGTACAATCATCGCGAAAAAAAAATCAAAATTTAAAGTTTGTAATAACGTGGTCTTATATTTAAGTGGCGATTTCTTTAAAAAAACCATAGGGTAGAGGAATTGATAACGAATCTTTCTCAGGTTTTACATTATTGAGTAAAAACAATAATTTGGTAACCCCCTACATCTTTCTAAGTCGGTTAAACATTTGAGGAAATGGCAACTGAAGAATATTAAGTTTTCTCTTGACATTATTTCATTAAAGTTTAAAAACATGAACCACAGAACGACGTCAAGTAATTTTAAAAACTAAAACTGTTTGAAAAAGCTAAAAACTCTGGTACGCTTGTGTTACAATGTTTGCACAAAAAAGTGCACACACATGGCGGTTTTAGTGCTGAATAGTTTTTAAACTATGTCAGTGCGAAGCGGGGTGGGTTACGAAAAATATTAGTAAAGTTATACCGTATGTATGGATATTGTTTTAAAAATGTCATAGGTTAGTCGTTGATGTGATTTTATCGGTCGGTTTTATGATACTGGTATATCAATAATCATACAGGCAATCAGTCAATAATATTTTGTATCGGATCCACAGAGTAGGTAATATTATAAGTATGTGGATGTTCTGAGGTTCCAGAATATCTGTGACTACCCCCTCGGAGGGTCTTGAGCATATGCTATGCTATACTTCTTGTATTATCTTGTACATTGAAACACAGTCGATATACCTACCTTATCTGTTCATACATTTTGTTTAAAAAAAGGTTGTACACTGTAGCAGATTTATAAGTTTCCCCGATGTACCTGCGCAGTTGACTAATTTTAATAGCGCGATATTATATTGATCAAATAGGAATGTGCCACTTTCAATACCTTGGTGCTATTGGCTAATTATTTTCGCGCCCTTTTCGCTGCTATCCGACTTTGCACCCTCTGATTACTAAACCACTTCGGGTTTTGTTGGGGGACTCTGCGCAAACGAAGATTGACGAGTGTAATTATTATTTTCCCAGGTCATACTGTACGTCACTTTGAACATTTCACGAAGATTCCAGTTATAAGACTTATGAAGATAAGGTTCAATTTAATTTGAATAATTTTTTTGGTCACTCTAGTACTTGAACTAAAAAAATTTGTCCTTAGGCTATTTCTACTGGTTTTCTTTTCTGTCCCCTTGACGATGCCAGCCAGTGTACGATAGAAAATCGCCCTGTTCTACCTCCGAGCACTATGTTTGTCGGTCGACGTTTTTACTCTCGTAATGTACAGCCGCCGACGGACTATGCTTCTATTGTGATGCTGAAACATTGTAAAATATTGTACCTAGTTGAAGTAAGATATTAAGTAGCTTAAATAGTATATTATTATAGCTTCATTCAGTACTGAAATAAAATTGTTATGATGAAAGAGGTCGAAAAGTTACCTAAAAAGATATTCTTCTTATCGTGTGGGCAGAGCCCTGGTGTCAGAGTTTTTTCAGACCGCCTTACGGCCTCTGACGTGGTTTTTATGTAACGACTACTACCACCAGAGATAGTAGCCGGGACCAACGGCTTAACGTGCCATCCGAAGCACGGAATCATTTTTCTTTTCGGACAATCAGGTGATTCAGCCTGCAATGTCCTAACCAACTGGTGAAAAACGCACAAAGTGACATATCACTAGGTGTCCCCCGTGGGAATCGAACCCACGACCTCCGTATCGAGAGCCAATGCTCTTAACCATTAGACCACGGAGACAGACCTAAAAAGATATTTAGATATTGTTCAGCCAGATTGATTCAATGATCGATTGGCTATCTCCTCGGAGGCCTAGCCTGTCAGAATCTTAAGTATTTTATTTACATATAATATTCATTGAAAGCATAATCATCAAATTGTACTAGAAAAAAAAAATTATAATGACCAAAAAAGTTGGCCGTCACGGGATGCCCGGCAGATGTGAAACTTCTCCCGATTAAAATTTTGAACTTCCGTCACATGAAAAGGTTATGGATACGAATTTCAAAGCACTTGGATAAAAAGTTTCACTAGTCTATTGACTATTTCCATACTATAAAAAATGTCAACAAAAACAAAACAGTTCAAGAATAGAACTCATTATCCTAATTAAAAGTACTACATACAGGGGCACTCCCTGCATACCCTTACTAATATTTACCTCACCCCCTCGTGGAAGACGGAAGAAAGACAGTAGTAAATGGTGTACCTACCTAGAGTACCTAGTCAATATACGCCATTTTCTCAAGAACCTTTCAAATACCTCGAACGACTTTTTCCAAATCCTTACTAATTTATCCGACTTGACAAGTAAGTGGGTTACGCCTGTGGAGAGCCTAACGTGATTAAGGCTGGAGACAAACGGAGCTTTTGCGGAAATATCGCCGTTCGGTCCTATCTGCTGATATCTGAGATGTTGGGGGTATTGTGATCGACGATGTGGAAACGAGATTATATTGAGCTTTGTACCGATTTGCGACAGCGATAGCAATTTGTACAGACGTGATAATTACTTCGGTGGTCATATTTTATTAGATGAACCTGTTTTAGTCCAATGCCAGCCTATAAGAGTTTTAGGAACTTTGTGTAGGATCGATTTGTAACACTATATTGGGGTTTTGGTGTAGGAAAACATCGTAAGGGAACCACGGACCTGAAAAAAAGATGGACGTAATGCACGCAGCACGCACACACATATAAAAGGGTGCTACACTTATTATTAGACGAGGTTATAATATTGTCTTAAGAGAGATGGATAAAAAAATGTTTATTGGAATCTAGTTGACGTTTGAACGAAAAGGTTCACGATGAGTAAAAAGGTAGGCTTTTGCCCAGCAGTGGGTTGATGAGAGTTGATTCGATTGATTGATTGATATCGAAAATCCGAGTCTCCTATCAAGAACGAGAAATACACGATTATATTATTTTCTCGTCACAATATCGCACCTCAAACTATAAAGCAGTTAGTTTCAGAGGCATTTCAGGCGGCGGTGGCCAGTAACACTGTACGGGGAGGGACATCAGTAAGGATTCAGTCGGGACGCGTACAGATGCGCGCCTTAAGATATATCTTCTACTTGGGTTGCCAACGCAAAAAACAAAGATTCCTGGTTCAAGAAGTGTAATCGATTCAGGTCAAGTTTAGACTCATAATTTACGGTTATTAAGGTTCCGGACCTATTACTAAGCCTACCACCGCACCGTCTGTCGGTCCGTTTGTCATGTATGTTTTATGAATGTTGTTCTGTTTGATGGTCTAAAGTCTAAACCATCCCTTTAAATATTATTAGGGTATTTTGTTAAACAAAAGAGAAGTAGGTCGTCCGGCAGCCAGGTGGGTTGACGACATCTGGCAAGTATTGGCAAGACCTGGATGCGACTGCCACAGGACCGAGAAGAATGGCAAAATAGGTAGGAGGCTTATGCTCTGCAGTGGGTAGATATGGGCTGAAAATGATGATGATGATGATTTTGTTAAGCCTTGTATTTGTACGTAATAAAAAAACAAATTTTGAAAAAAAAAAAAACACTAAAAATGCGGCGAATATCTGTCAGTTGGCAACCCTAGCTTTAAAAGTTCCACCGCTGTGGACACATATGAATGTGTGGATTATGCGATACTGTTTATTTGAGCATGTCTTTGTGTTGTTTATTTGGTTCTGGTTCAATGTAAAACGTTCTTACAGAAAGTATTCGGTGATATTCGAGTTGTATCGTTGAGTTTAACATTACGAAGCTCGCTAAGGTCTTGATTACTTATAATTATCATCATCAACCTATCATCGATCGTCCACTGTTGAACATAGGTCTCTCCCAAGGCGCGCCACAAGACTCTGTCCTCGGCCTTCCTGAGTAAGTGGTTTACTAGTAGCCGTTAAAGAGTTCCACTGTCCACCTCCTGTCTCCATCATGAGATTCACGATACCATGTGTAATTTATGGGATTTGCTCGTTAAAGCGAACCGAACGAGCCCAAACTCGAAGGGTTTACTAGTAACCGTTGAAGAGTTCCACTATCCACCTTCTGTCTCCATCATGAGATTCACGATACCATGTGTAATGTATGGGATTCGCTCGTTAAAGCGAACCAAACGAGCCCAAATTCTTAGGGTTTACTAGTAACCGTTGAAGAGTTCCACTGTCCTCCTCCTGGCTCCATCTTCAGACCCTCATCACTATATTATTATGTAATAATTATATTGACTTCGGTAACATACCAAACGAGCTCAAACTAGAGTGGTTTACTCATCATCATCATCATCATCAGCCTATCATCGTCCACTGCTGAACATAGGCCTATCCCAAGGCGCGCCACAAAACTCTGTCCTCGGCCTTCCTCATTAAGTCGTTCCCCGCTACTTTTTTTAGGTCTTCTCTCCAGCGGTCAGCAGGGCGTCCCACACTACGCCTACCAGGGCCTCAATTGCGCTATTTTATACGGTTTTACCATTCGGACGGAACGTTTTTGGTTTTGGTTTAGTTTTGGTTTAGATTTGGTTAATTAAGCCATTTATTTCGAGAAAATTAATAAAATACATAATTCATTCAAATTCATTACATAGTTAGTACATTAAAATTATTATTATAAATTATTCATTACATTATTTCCTAACTTACCTCACTCTCGTGTATCCATTTGCGGGCAAAGGCCTCCTCCATCCTTTTCCAGCTTTTTTTTTTTTTTTTTTTTTTTTTTATTATCGATGGGTTCCCTCTTGACCTCAATCTAGTCCATAGGACAAAGATGGGGTCGAAGATGTAGCGAGCTTACCCAGAATGGCACTGGCTCTCCTGCACACTGACGGAACGCAGCAAGCTGCTTGGCGCCAGACTCCGGCAGGAGGGTGGTCGCGAGCCAGGCGGCTCCTTGCGGAGCCTACCACACCGCTGTAGGGGATCGTTCAGCCGACACCACAAACTTGGTAGCTTGTGATGCCGTTGCCCGGGGTGGACCGCTAGGAGGTTGATCCCCAACCACCCCAAAGTTAAAGGTAAAGCTAGTTCTGTTCATCGCTTGTCTGGTCCAGGTCGCGCCCGCCGTCGCCACGATGTCGTCGCGCCAGCGCGCGCGCGGCCTGCCGCGGCGACGCGTGCCTTCCCGCGGCCACCAGTGCAGGACGCGCTCGCAGATTTGGTTTAGCTGATGTAAAAATGCTATTGCGCTATATTTTTTTGAACGGTTAAATCGTTGATGTTACCAAAGCAAAACCAAACTCGAAACCTTTAAGCCGTAAACGTTTCAAGTTTGGTTACCACCATACACCTACCATACACTTACCACGCACTTACCACGCACCTACCACGCCAGAAAATTCGATCGAACGGACATAGAACGTTACGCCAACGTATATTCCGAAAAAAGCTAAATCGTTACCGTTAATATAATTAGCGCGATACGAATTTTGCATAACGTAACGTTTTTGGTTGTGGTTTTGTTTTGGTAGTATCGTTCAAAATTAGCGCGATTGACCCCCAGTTCGTGGTCTCCACTCTAGAACTCTGACACCCCATCGGTTGTCAGTTCTTCGGCAGATCTTGATTAGTGTTGACTAAATATTGTAAAATAATCGATAGTCTGTCAATACTATCGTGACCTTGAAAAATAGTAACAATATCGATATACTAAAATAGTAATAATATAAACATACACAACGATAGTATCCAATTTTTTGTCTGTCTGTTTGTTTGTTTGTCCGATCATCACATAAAGAGGTAGGCTTTATAAGGTATCTTGGACCTTAACACACAGATTATCGAGTCCCTATCTAGTCGAGTAGGTAGGTACCTACTGGTAGCAGTTTTGTATGAAACAGTTGATTTTTTCTCGATCTCGATTAGCATCATATAGAAAGTTGATCAGTTTAATGATCTAAAGTCTAACCAAACCATCCTTTATATGTGAACTAGTGTGTTTTGCTACACCTTGTATAGGCCTGGGGTAAAAAATAAACCATGTTAGGACTAGAAAGGTTAAAAAAGAAATAGACTAACATAAAAACTTGTTACCAAAGAGCGTAGCAGTTGCTCCGATGCTACGGCGTAGCGCTACGAGTACGGGTGCACGTACGTAGGAGAGAAAAACAAAGTTAAGTTTTGTTATGTTACCGTTATGCACCAAATTTTGTTTGCTTTTTGAAATCCTGAAGTATGTTTCTGGTGCGTGAATAATGGATATTTTTGTTATGTAAAGTGGAGTGGTGGAGTAATAGAGCTTCTAATCCCGTATACCCTTGCCTTGCGGGATCTCGGTATTGGCTCTGTGCACGCACTAGCGCCACACTAGCGCGGGGCGTACCGTCAGAACTATGTTAGACAGCCGTAAGTTATCTACACTATTTTTTTTAAGTACAAGTCTGTGTTTATTCGAGGATTCTGCCATAACTACTGGATCGATTTTGATAAAACTTTTTATATTTAAAAGCATATTATTATTCTTAAAAGCTAGCTTATATTTTATCCCAGTACGATGACGAGAGCGGATGCGAACGAAGACAAAAATAATTTGTATCGGAATTCCCATTCAAACTTTTACCTTAGTTTTAACACCTTTGGTGGTTGAAATTCGTCAAACCTTTTTTTGAGCATCTAGATGCAAATAGAAACTTCCATGCCAAATTTTAATTTTGTAGTCTTGAAAGTTTTGGAGATTTCGTATTAAATTAGTGTGTGGATTTGCATAGATTCAAGCATATTTTCACAGCTTGTCCCGAAAAACTACAAATTTCTGCCACCCCGGGCACTGCGATCGATTTGACAGTTTCTATTACCCACCTCGCACATAGCCAATAAGCGAAATCAAAAATTTGTAATAGTCCGGGATCTTTGTATAACGGGATCCCGCATTTTATGATTAAGTGGTTAAAAGTAACTAATGCATGCGGTGCATTAATGCATATACAAAAGCTTCTAGATGCATCCAGGTTGCATGACTGCACGCAGATGTTAGATGTTTGTAAGTGAGCGACATCGGGCGCAGAGTGTTGTATATTATGTTTGTGGCGACAGGTGGCGGTTTAAGTTAGTAGAGATGTGATGTAGTCAAGACTCTAGGGCGAAGGGATGTGGTTAAATATCAGCGCTATAGCTAAACTGAAATATGGATTTTTTTAAAATAAATCCAGCGTAAGCAAGCACAGGTTAAAGCGTTTACACTAAAAATACACATTTAGAAAAATTACGTGAGATTTGTATGGTTTGTTGACGTCATCAACCATTTAGCCAATCACAGTCGTTTACGATCACGTGACTAAAGTAGACAAAAATAATATTTTCTTTGTCGAAGTTTCCAGTCGTAGAGGGAGTAAAACTATAGAGCAAGTGACAGTGTAACCGGTTTTCTATCGGTGTCTGATTTGTAAATGTGTGTGTAAATGTTACCCGATTGAACTCAATTTTCCCACAAATTTATCAATATCACCAACTTTTCACAGTCGGCTAGTCTAAGTAATACATTTTGTTAATACTACTTCCCTAACACAAATCGCAGAAATATTCACAAATAACATTAATATTTAATGTTACGGTGGTTTCAGTCCATACAAAAGTTTGACACAGAATACGCGTAGACGGAATTAATAAAAGTAATATTTTATATATGGAAAAATAGTTTATAAAATCTAGATGCCGCGTTACAAATAACATTTGCAATTTATAATATAATTACGAAGATTTATAAAGCTTTTAAAATGTTGTATGAAAAATTTCAAAGCATTATATCTTCGTAATTATATTATAAATTGCAAATGTTATTTGTGACGCGGCATCAAAATTTTTAAACTATTTTTATATATATATAAAATAAAAATTTATTTATTCTAAGTTACTTATACTTACACCGTCTATGCGTATTGTGCGTCAATAAAATTGTTTTTGTATAAAATGTCAATTTTATACAAAAACAATTTTATTGACGAATTTTATTGACCCTCTGCAACCACCTTAATATGTAATAAAATTAGCCAGAATTGGAGCCTTGAAAAACTGTGTAGTTATTTGTCAAGCAATGAGGTCAAAGAGGTTATTTTTATCGAATTTGATCAATTTCTTTATTTGACTGAAGCATGATGAAGGGTAATGGTAAATAAATAACAATTTGGAAAATAAATTTTAATGTTACTTAGTCTAACCAAATGGCTTTGATCAGGAATAGTGTTGTAAAAAAACAGTTTTTTTTTCTACCGTAAAAAAAACGTGAAAAAAAAATGAATTTAAAACATCTGCACTGGTAGCATGCACACCCGCGATAGCCGTGATACGGCTTTATCACGTCTTTTATCTCGTTCTTTTGCGCGCGAAATAACGAGATAAAAGACGTGATAAAGCCGTATCACTGCTATCGCGGGTTGGCATGCTACCAGTGCTGAAATCATAGCTTTAACTTTTAATTCCATGATTATATTGAGTAACTCAGCATTCTTCTTCATTAATCGTCTTTGCGCTTAACGAGTAGCAAGCAATTTCTTTAGGCGCTTTTCAGCTAACTCAATCTTCAATTGAATTCTAAGAAGTTTCTTCCTCAGTGTTTCTGTGATTTTTTCTATTATGACAGGTTGTCTGGTAGCTGAATCCTGAAAATGAACAAAACAGTGATGAAACCAAACCATTACTAGGTACCTATGTATTTTCCAAGTCAGTTTTCCCGTATTTACGGGTGTTTCAAAGGCCATTAACTGGTAACACTGAATGACTGGTGATTTAGAGGTTATGGAATCAATGTTTACCTATAACTTGGTTTTATGATTTAATTTGTATTGTAATATCATTTTTACGTGTACAATAGACATTAATCTAATCATAAACAAAGTATTTGTAGCATTTAATTGCAGTGAAACGTACCTGTGAAACGAAACATTCCCAGTAGCACTTTTCGATCTGTTTTTGCATCCTAGGACACTGCAGACCACCATTTTCACTTCGATAATGATTATAAATTATTATATTATCAGAACACCTCACACAGCAGGTAATTCAGGCTGTTACAATTCCGTAATTTATAACTTTTGATAAGCCTAACAACAATACTAGTCAATTTGGACCGCAATACGTCAAAATGACAAGTTGCGGTCACCAAAAAAGTGGTTACACGGCGTTCATTATAGTCTTTCTCACTCTTTCCACTGACTAGTGTATAGGTTCGCCTCTATCGAACATTAAAGATGTGTGCGTATCATTTACTCCATAGTTTTACTCCCTCTACGTTTCCAGTATTTTTCTTAACAGACTAAATAGTTGGTTTCCAAAATTCATATTGAATACTAATGCCATCAATAGATCCTATACAGGGTGTAACAAAACACCCTAGTAATAGTTAATACTAAGGGGGTGCTTCATACCATCAAACTGAACAACTTTCACAATGGAGCCAACATCGAAATCGTGAACAATAATCCGCTCTTTCATACAAAACTGCAGTACCGTCTCGACTCAAATGTATGGGACGGCAATTTTTTTTTATTTTTCTCGACGTTGGCTCCATAGTGAAAGTTATTCAGATTGATGGTCTGAAGCACCCCCTTAAGTATTACTAGGGTGTTTTGTTACACCCTGTATTTTACCACCCATTTTGCGACGTCGCGTCGTGGCGGTGCAGTTGCAACGTTGTTGCGGTGCCATTAGAATTTTTTTTTTTTATTAAAATACCCATAGGGTTTACTCTTGATCTCAATTCAGTCCTCAGGACGAAGATGGGGTCGTAGATGTAGCGAGCTGACCCAGAAGATGCCTATTCACTCGTACTTTAAAGGAATTCGGGTTGCAAGTACTCGGAAATACTGACGCAGGTACTTTTTGAACAAGACATAGTCTATGTTCAAAAAATTGCTTGTGGGATACGTCTCTTAATGAAGCCAATATTTTCCTATACCTTGTACCACAGCCGTCAGTCCTCAAAACGCCACCTGCTTTCACAAATACCCACCCGTCTGCCAGACTTCTGCCAGAGACACTATTCTTGCTAACTTCTAAACTAAGCAAATAATTTGCAAAACAAAGCTTTTGGAATTGTTTAAATGCCCGAATATTTGGAATTGGGGTATAAATTGTAGATTTTAGTAAATAAGGTCAACTTTGTAAAGGCCAGAGCAGTTATTTTGGCTGAGAATGCAAGATTTGTCTTGTGTTATTTGGCGTAGTTTCTGTTTTAAGATATCGGCCGAGAATTTTAGGTGTTTAAAATATTTATTGTAGTAAGATATTAAGCGAAGTCTAATTCAGATGTACTAGTAGGTAGGTACATCTTTATGTTTAACTATAACATTATATGTGAAGATTTTTTTTCTGGAATCACCACCTACCATTTTCGGTTCACCGTTTCCTCTACCCAACGGTTGTCTTGAAGAAATAGCTTCTTAGCAATGAGACCGCCTTATTTTGTGTGTGTGTATTTTTTTCTCTGTATTTTACTGTGTATGTTTTGGTGTAAAATAAAGTATATTTGATTGATTGATTGATTGATTTTGACTTTGATCGTCTTTACCAATAATGTGTCGTGGAGAGGAATGCGAAATAGAAGATTTTATAAAGGATTTATACAATGATAGTGTTACTTTTACTATAATATTATTACACAGGGTGTAAGTGACAGCCTGGCAAATACTGAAACGGTGAATTGAGACCATCAAACTGAAAAACTTTCACTATCCTATCCTATCTCAGGAAACGTGAAAAAAATCAGCTGCTCCGTACGAAACAGCCACTCGAATCAATTATACAGGTTGTAAAAAACACCCTAGTAATACTTAAGGGGGTGCTTCAGACTATCAAACTGAACAACTTTCACTATGGAGCCAACATCGAGAAAAAATAAAAAAATCTGCTGTCCCATACAAAAGTGCGGTACCGACTCGACTAAAATGTATGGGACAGGTGAACGTTGTGAAAGTTGTTCAGTTTGATGGTCTGAAGCACCCCCTTAAGTATTACCAGGTTGTCTGGAAGAAATCGCTTTTTAGCGATAAGACCGCCTGTTTTTGTGCCTTTTGTATTTCCTGATTGTTTGCTCTCTGTATACTATGTTTTTTCTTTTTGGTGTGAAATAAAGTATAATTGATTGATTGATTGTTTTGTTACACCCTGTATATGAAACAGCTGATTTTTTTTTCACTTTTCCTGAGGGTAGCTCCATAGTACTAGTTGTTCAGTTTGATGCCCTGAATTCAACGTTTCAGGATTTCCCAGGCTGTAACTTACACCCTGTATAACTTATTGGAAGAAATTTTTCATTAAATAGATTATTGTAATTAACGTTTGTTATCTTCTTGTTTTCCACTCTGTATTTATAGTATAAGATCTGCTTCGTTTCTTTATAATTCTTAGTTGTATAGTTTTGCACTGTAGTAGAGGTGGATATTAACTGAAGACGTTCGAAACACCTTATAAGAACTAGGTACTTAGTTTTATTTAAGAGTAAGTTTCTAGTTGCAAGGTCACTGTTAACATCTAAAGATTCCATAATCTTAAGCCATGTCACAGAATAGGTAATAGTATATAGTTCTACATACAGAACGGCCACTCCCCGCCCCCCTCTGACTTCAGATACCTCACCTCCCCTCACACTCTCTGTGGTAACTTGAGGGAAGCCGAGCAAGGGAATGCAGTGAGGCGCGCGCACCCGTTGGATTTGAATACATAAAATATATTTAATTTTTCTCCTCACAGTAAAAATAAACGTTGGAAAATAATGCTAAATTCATATTTCCTGTGATTCTTTAGCTTAAAAACTATTTTTAATAACAGAATGAACTATAAAAAGTAATGAAATGTATAATGTAGTTCATACGATGCGTGTTAAGTCAACCCTACACATATGTCATGCACAATTTTCGCAAAGTGCGCATGTGCGAACGTCATTATGTCAAATCTAAAACGTTGTTTGAAGTGCCGGACCTGTGGCCATGTTTAGTAGCTTAGTCGTCTCGTATAACACTCAGTTAGAATTGGCGTCCTTTATTCTATCCTTTATTCTAAGCATATGCTCACGACTATATTCCCCGAGGATAGTCAGAGATATTCTGTAAATTCAGAACTCCCACGTTTCACTAGTAGTACCGAAACTCTGTCCAGTCTGACGTCTTTTATTCTAAACTACGTTACCCTGTCAAGTGTGACGTCCTTTATTCTATACTACGTAAAAGTTATAATAGATACGCAACTCCGAACAGAACAGTTTTTAAACCATTAAAACATTGTACTCTCTCAAATAAAAACGTCTAAACATAGCCAAAAACCGTTAACAAAAATGTTTACAAACACATAATTGTAAGAGTGAAGTCATCTCAAAGAATCCTTTAACCTCTTTCAAAAAACATTTCTATCCGAACGTAATACCATTAATCTTTTTTTCTCACGGAGCTACAAAGCATTCGACTTGTTCTCTCTTGTTTGCGGCGCCTCCCCATACTCGTTGCAATGAGCTTAGATCCTGGAAGTGACTTCAGCGTGGTAATGAGTGCACACCGAGCGTACTATGATTATTTATACGCACTGGCACTCACATAACACACACGCACACACGTATGATAGTAACAGAGACCGAGAACTTTGTCCTGTTTTTAGCGTCATTAAATCACACAAACAATGCCAGTACACACTAGCATTCTGAACCCTTGCCTTCCTTACTTTCCTCTTGTTCAACGAAAACACATACAAACACACATAAGAATGACAGCAAGTACAAAAAAGTTCGGGCATTTTACTCGAATGAATCTAGTTTTTGAACAGAAATAAATAATGATTTGTATCAATCAAAATATGGCCTTTCTTCAAGTTTTTGTGCAAGATCCATAAATAAAAATTAAATCTATAAAAACATTAGGAAGAGAAAGGCAAAAAAGCAGTTAGCACAACCATCGTCCGCAAGAATACACAACAGACTGTATTCAGCAACATGCTTCGTCAGTGCCTTGATTAAGTCTGCCTGTCCATTAACGCGAGCTGGCTGTGCGAGCTGTGTAGCTGTGTAAATATTAACCAATCAGGAGCTCGTCCGATCTCGGTCGGATCTCTGATTGGTAAATATTTACACAGCTACACAGCTCACACAGCCAGCTCACGTCAATGGACAGGCAGCCTTACAGCCGAGGGAGTGCGATTTTTGAAAGTCGCACATCCAAATCAGTAGTAGAAAATGTCAAAATTGCTATGGAGATTATGACATTTTCTACTGCTGATATGAACGTGTAACTTCGGACTACAATCTACATGCATCCTCAACATACGATACGATGACGTCGTCGGCATAATCTTCTTTCATTCCGTTAAAAGGAAGAAAAAACTAGCATCAGTATCTATTCCATTCAAATTAACATCCATGTCCAAAGTCTCAGGGCATCTCCGCCAGCCCCCTAACGGCGTCTGCTTGAAGATAAATCGCTTCAAACGTCCTCTTCCTTCCTGCCCCCGGCTTTCGAGTTAAGACGCCCGTAAAATAGGTAAATAGGGATTTTATTTAGCGCCCGTCTTTACTGGGATTTAGACTGGGTGGTCACTAAAACTGGTTTATGGGATGATAATAAATTTTTAGATAGAAATGGAAATGGGTCATGAAATATTGTGTCCTTTAGGAGATTCATATGATATGTTTTGAAGGATTTTTTCTCTCATTCCATTTCCTCTTGTTGATGCCGTGTCGTCATACGAGTAGAGAAGCACCAATCCAGACGGATAGCTGAGGACACGACTGGCATCGTGTTCATGTCACTTTTTTTTTCAGAGAATCTACCAAAATAATCTGCCAAAATCTACGGTTCAAATTCTACTTAAATTCTACAAACTGGTATTTAATGTCGTTCCAGATGGTTAAAATTTAATATTATGGTTAATCACTACATAGTATAAAACAAAGTCGCTGTCTGTCTGTCTGTCCCTATGCATGCTTAGATCTTTAAAACTACGCGACGGATTTTGATGCGGTTTTTTTAAATAGATCGAGTAATTCAAGAGAAAGGTTTATATTTATATAATACATCACTACATATCAGCATTGCACCCGTGCGAAGCCGGGGCGGGTCGCTAGTATTTAATATAAAACACGTTTTTGAACAAAATATTACCTATCATTTTTATCTAAACGCTCATCATTACTCAAGTTGTTTTTCGCATTTTTGTATAGTTTTTTATCAGTTTTTATCTAGACTTTAGTAGTCTTTTTATCACATTTGAAATAAATAAAAATAAATATAAATTGGTCATACCTATTAGCCGCTTCTTACGGCAACCATTGTTGGTGTTATTTTATACTTCATTTTATTGAATCGTTGCAAGTTTGTTACTGGGTGGTCTCCAGCTCTTCGACTTGCCACGGGATTTCGCCATTTTGTGGTAGCTCATGTGTGTGTTTTTGTGCATAAAACAATCCTTGAAGCACTTTTGCTATTTATTACTAGATATCGCCAATTTATGTACGATTTGTCACACTACTGGTGAAGAAAAACATCATGAGGAAACCTGCATGCTTTAATTTAGAGGCATGTATTGTACCCTCTGTCCATTACAAATTGGCGACGGGCTCACTCCCCGTCACACTACTAGACAGAGTTTCGGTACTACCAGTGAAACACAGACCAATGAATCGTGGATGTTCTGAGGTTTCAGAATATCTCTGACTACCCCCTCGGGGAGCATAGTCTTGAGCATACGCTTATGCCTATGCTTATCGGCAAAATCATAAACAATACGATGGAGCCACAATTTAAAGATTCGAATTGAATTGAAGCTTAAATCAATATAAATATCCAATTTAATGTAATATTTATTTTCCGAGCCTCCCAGCCGCGGTAAGGAAGAACGTTTTAAATAATAAATAAAACAAACATTCCGTATTTACAGTGACAATTCGACAAACCCCAAGACGCAGTGGTGCCAAACATCTGCCACGCAAAAACATTCTAAACTCCCATGGTATGTAAAAATTTGGTTAAGGTAGAGTAAGGCTGGAGTATTATGGGTTCCGTATTATGGTAATTAATTTACAGTAGGTAAGTTGGTGGTACTCGCTTCTTAGACGACACGGCGAAACGTATCAGTCTATGCCTATCATGCCTAGCATGCCAACCCCGAAAAAATAGAATAAAACGAGATGTCTTGTCTTTCTTACCTACTAAACTCTACACCCCCAACAGCTCAAATGTCTACAAGATGTCTAATAGACATCTACAAAATATCTAAGTGTCTACAAAATATCTAATAGATAGTAGTAGAGTTTCTGTGCTGTGTGGGACTTGCCAAAATAAGCGCGCATGGTTTTCTCGCTTTGTCGTGCGTGGCATGCTAGCCATACTGTATATAAACAAATATTTGAACATTAATTATTTTGCTAGCGACTGAGTCGTGGCGTGGGATCGGGATTAGCATCGGCTCACTACACATTTAAAAGATATGAGACTTCAAATATTTCATAAATAAACTATTGAAGATTGATATTTAACTGAACCGCGTGTACGAAATCGTTCTGATTTTGTTTAGTCAGTTGTTGACGCTTTCCATACCTTGACACTACACGAAAATACCACAATAAATGTAATAAAATAAAAATAAATATCTTGGATATTATTCCACAGATTACCTAGTCCCATTGAAAGCACCAGAATCTAGCTCGGACTTGTATAATGATGACTATACATCGGTATAGAATATATAAAAACATAAATGACTTGAGTACAAATATTCATATTCATCATACAAAAGACGTGACATAGTGTATTCGTTTCGGGTCGTTTTGCAGCTGGCAAATGTGTATGATTAAAGAACAAATGCAAATCGTATGATAGCTGAAATTATACACAGGATAGGAGGAATGTCGTGCTTTCCAATGAAATGGAAATTATCCTTTTCTGCAGTGGGATTTCTTATAAAATTCAAATTCAAATTTACCAGTAATGTATGGGAAACGG
Organism: Agonopterix subpropinquella; assembly: GCA_922987775.1. Taxonomy (NCBI): domain Eukaryota; kingdom Metazoa; phylum Arthropoda; class Insecta; order Lepidoptera; family Depressariidae; genus Agonopterix; species Agonopterix subpropinquella. The sequence continues at coordinate 1,258,886 of OV277708.1, read as the reverse complement.
GATTGGGCAATGTCTTTTCTGCCTTTTATTGGAGTCAAACCCAGACCCTCACGATTGAGTGTCCATACATTTCCGCAACGCGGTTCCGAGGCGCGATGCTCCCTATAACATTTACTTGTTTTTCCCTATAACATTAATTCGGAACCCTAAAAGACCGTAACAACCTTGAAAAGCGGCAAAATCTCTAACACGGTTCGTTTGAACAAATTTCTGTGAGGAGCGGACTTTTTTGCTTTTCCTTTACATTTGACGAGACGTATTAAGGGAAAAAAAATGTCGGCAGACGTAATCTTTAAGCAATTTGTCAGAGGGCCCAAAAGTTGCTCGCTACCTCCTCGTACTGAGTCTCAAAGAATAACACACTTTTTAACATTTTCGTACTCCACTCCAAATGGAAATGTACTTTAATTTTTTCCTCTTATGTTTATTTATCTTTTCCTTTTGTTTGGTGAAGATAAAGAAACTAGGGGTTTATAAAAGTGGATGGTTGGATTTATGCCTTGTGATTGTTAGAAACATTTTATGTTTCATAGGTTTTCAGTTCAATGCTGAAACTATAGCAGAATTAACACAACACAAGAACCGCAAAATTAATCAACGTTTCTTTGGTTTGTTAATTGAGTTTTTTGAGCATCATATTGGCTATGTGCGAAGTGGGTGTTGGGAACTGTCAAGTCGATCGCAGCGCACGCTGTGGCAGAAATTTGAACTACTGACGGTGAAGCTGTGTCAGATTTGCTTGAATCCGCACACTAACTTTTAACACGAAATCTCCAAAACTGTCAAGACTACTAACTTAAAATTTGGCATGGAAGTTTCTATTGGCATCTAGATGCTCACTTATAAAAGGCTTGTCGCATTTAAAACCCCAAAAGGTGTTAAGACTGAGGTAAAAGTTTGTATGGGAATTCCGATACAAATTAGATTTTTTCCGGGGCTTCGTCCGCATCTGCTCCCGTCATCATACCGGAATAAAATATAAGCTAGCTTTTAACACTAATAATAAGCTTTTAAATATAACAAGTTTTATTAAAATCGGTCCAGTAGTTTTGGCAGAATCCTCGAACAAACACAGTCCTTTACAGTACTACACGTGCAGTACTATAATAGTGTAGATAATTCGCGGCTGGCCGACATAGTTCATGCGCTACGCCGCGCTAGTGTGGCGCTAGTGTCGTGCACATAGCCAATAGGTAGCTACTCTATTTTCTATAAGTGTAAACTATTTCGTTATTTAAGTTTTGAAATATATGTTTAAATGTATGTTCTCTAATCCAATAAAATGAGATTAAATGTTAAACACTCTGATTAAAATTAGTAAACAACACCGAATCACCGGGCTGACATAGGGTTAAAATCCCCAATAAAAAAAAGCTGGATCACCATTTTAGGGTAACACACTAGGGTAACAGTCATATACCATAATAAATAGTATACTTAAATCGATTAGTAAGGTTTCCTAAGAAGCAAGCAGTGGGGCACCGTGTGCGGTGTGTGGGGTTTATGGTAATGTGTAGGGTACCAGATTATGACAATTTCAAGGAACTTCTTGTAATATTGTGTTTCTGTGTTCATCATATCCATTACCTGAGATTAAATTAACTAAATAATAACATGGAATCATTAAGAATTGCCAAAAAATACAATGTCGATTTGAGACAGATACATATAAAATAAGATCCCCGGCCTTTACTTGCCTATGACGGGAACCCCTGGATCATGTAGACTGCAAACTCTACAGTAGGTAATCTATTATGTACCCATGTTTACAAAATAAAAATGACGAAACGTGTTGTGGATTTTTATGTGTCTCTCTTTTGACGAAGCTTGTTGTTGATTTTTGACTGTACATCTTTTTTGGACGAGGCATAATGCCAATTTTATAATTAATTTTTATATAATCATTTTATATTGCATTTGTTTTTGTTGTACCTTATTTTGTTTCCAATAAATGAGTATAGAAAATAAAAATTTATTTGTTTTGACGGTACATAAAATATTTTTGTATCCATCTCAATTATTATTTTAAATAACAACTAACCCTTTTGTTATGGCTGAATAAAACCCTTCAAGCATTATAGTTACCATCTGATAATTTATCACAAATCAATGAATTTGTATTTAGTATTAGACCATCTCTACTTATAATTGATATCTTCTGTGCTTATAACAAAGTAGTCCAAAGTGTATAACAATTTGTCAGTCATTACAACTTCTGCGAAGTGAATCAATTATTCCCTCCCTGTTTTCGTTTCAGGCCCTCGGACACAGTGCTAGTTAACAAACAGTGAAGTATGATTAATATCATTGGTAACGTCGCTTTGTGATAAAATAAAATCGCGTCAAGTGCGAGTCGAGCTACTCGCGCACCGAGGGTTCCGTACCACCACAGAACACAACATTATTTAAATTAGAAAAAAAAAACTTTTTTTTTCCGGGTCTTTTAGCGCGAGATTTACTCACACTTGGCCGGTTTTTAGTATTTGTTGTTGTTTTGTAGAGTTTGCTCTATAATCACACTAAGTTTGACGCTTGTATGTATTACCGTTTTTACCATAGAGCATAAAGCATAATCTGAGAAAATGTCAACTATCTAGCTATTACGGTTCAAAAGTTACAGCCCTAAATAGGTAGGACAGACGGGTCCAGGTAATAGGGTCCCGTTTTCACCCTTTGGGTACAGAACCCTAAAAAGGAAACTTTTGTCGAGGAAATATGTAAATTTTGCGGAGAAAATTTGAGATTTTGGCGGGGAAATTCTCTGATTTTTGTGGAGTAAATCTATGATTTTTTAAATATGCTAAGGGTTCCACGGAAGTGCAGCGGAGCGAAACGGAGAGAAGCGGAGATGTGTCAAATCATCCAACTAAATAGCTAAATTTTTCTCGCTTGTCAGAACTATTTTATTGGTTGATTTTACACATCTCCGCTCCGCTTCAGTGGAAGGAAACGCACCCTAAAGGGGAGTCTAGTTATAATTGCACTCTTAATAAAAATAGTTTGTAAAACCCAACTGTGCACCTTCGTCAAAATATTAGCATGATGATAACATTGACACTGATTGGCTTGAGCACCGTGGCGGGTTGGTGAGGTAGAGAACGGGAAGTGAAGGTAAATTCAAGGAGTGTTAATCTGCCATTATATATTTTTTTTTAAACTTAAAAAACTCGATAATAAAATTGTGTTAGTGGTAGCAAAGTTTCTGACCATTCGAAAGGGTTTACGGTCGTGAGTTTATGTATGTACCTTCTTGACGTTCTACTGATAAAATTTCAGTACTAGGTATACTTTAGGCTTCCAGTCCTACCCTTGTTTTGCCCTTAGACCTCCAATTTGAATAATTCCGCACACTTTTAATAAATGCTTTGAGCTGTCCAAATTTTTTGCTCCACTCTGTGGGGATTGAGGGTAAAATAATGTGCTCTCTTTTTCCACTTTTCGGTATTCCTTCGGCGATTAACTCTTTGATGTTTTTTGATAAGCTTTCTTTCTAAGAATTGAGTACATGATCCCCATATTTCTTATCTTTAAATACAAATGTTATGGGAGAAACGTAGAATAAACTGGCGCGTAACACATGAAGAAACATTCCTACAGAACGAAAACTTTTTATAAGCGGTCGCTGTCGGTGCACTCACACAAAAGCACGCGTTGGAGGACACTAGGAGGACGTAAGGATGAGAGAGTGCATCTGTGTTTAGCATACACACTCGTGCACATAGAAATATTTTGCGTTTATATACGAATAAAGAACCGAATTCACTTTCAATGCGTTTAAATACCTTTCCAAAATAGATGTTACTTAAAGTGATATATAGCCTAGGCACAGTATAAGAAAGAGTATGTAGTATTAGGCTTAACTTTATCATCGATTTTAGGCGCCCTC